>OV281086.1:7500000-8750000 GCA_923060345.2 Erebia aethiops | reverse complement strand
AGTCTGGGTGTTTTTTGAATATGGAATATTAACTGATACCCGCGACTTCGTCCGCGTTGATTGAGGTTTTTCGTATCTTTAATCTGTTATTCCAGACTGTAATTATATCCCTGTGCCAAATGTCATCCAGATCAGTCCAGCCGTTCTAGCGTGATTGAATAACAAACCATCAAACCCATCAATCCAAACTTTCGCATTTATTATTATTATTGGTAGGTATATATTTTAATACTATTCGCAATCCTGCAAGAACTATAATCGCTTAGGCATAAAACGCACATTTTGGTGGCACTTCTGACACAACCTACTCTACAATATCCCTTCTACAAGATAAAGTATGCACGCGAGATGCTGCGTATCTGCAGGACGATTTATTGAATGCCTCGGGGCTTTAGTGAAAACTTTAGAATTTCTCTTTACAATTAGTGCAATCGGTCAAAAGAACCTGTCTCTTTACAAAGTGTACTATTACTTCAATTTACCTCAGCAACAAACTTACCCTTATTCTTTTATAAATTTTGATTTCTATCATACAACTAGCTGTGTGAAAAAACCCGGCTGAGTTTGTTGTGGGCTCTTCTCAGACCTGATATTTTATAAATAACTGGACGTCAATATGTGTATTGTATAGTTAAACGTTTTTCTAGTTTGAGTTTGATGCTCGTGACTTCGTCCGCGTGGATTGAGGTTTTTTCCCGCAGGAACACTTTAATTTTCCGGGATCAATATGGATAATATTATAGATCCGTTTATAATTATTACTGGTCTAATTTCGAATTGCACATTAATCCATACATAATATAAATGCGAAAGTGTGTCTGTCTGTCCGTCCGTCTGCTATGTTTTCACGGCCCATCTTCTCAACCGATTTTGATGAAAGTTGATATAGAAATAAATGGTTGTATGATGGAAGGAGGCTTTTTGTCCCGGAAAACTTAATCCACGCTGACGAAATTGCGAGCCTAATCTGGTATATCATAAATGCGAAAGTGTCTGTCTGTTTATCTGCTACGCTTTAACGGTCAATCTTTTCAACCGATTTTGATGAAACTTGCTGCAAAGATAGGTTGTATCCCGAGGAAGCACATAGGCTTTTTATTCAGGAAAATTAAGAAATTTCCATGGGAATTTAAAATATTAAACCGCGCAGATGAAGTCGTGGGCATCCACTAGTAGGTAGTGTTTGTCTGTCTATTACGCTTTAACGGCCAATCTTTTCAACCGATTTTTAGGAAATTAGGTATATAGGTTGAATCCCGGAGAAGGCCATGGGCTTCTTTTAATCGGAAAGAAGTTCCGGCGGGAATTGAAAAAAACTTTTAAACCGCGCGGACGAAGTCGCAGACATCGTCTAGTTAAGCAGACGTGGAGGAATCCAGTGTGTTCTTATCACCACCTTAGGCTCACAACAAATACCTTTAGTCCTATAGTTATTACGTGTATTTGTTGGCGTTATCTCTTTCTAAGAAACACTTTTGTTGTACTGTAACTATTATACATACTAAGTCTAGTCTGATTGACTGTCTTGTTTGTTTTATTAAGTAAGATCATACTTACTAATATTATAAATGCGAAAGTGTGTGTGAAAATCCTTACATGATTGCACCCCAGACTTGCAAGCAAGATGCAATGCAGCCTAAGGCTAAGGTGGAGCGCGCTTGCCTGGAAGATGCCTATTCACTCTCGATTTGAAGGTACCTATATCAAAGGCACATGTCAAAGGTTTGTTTGTTGGCTTATTGGTTTGTTGGTTTGTCCTTCAATCACGCCACAACGGATCGACATGATTTTTGGCATGGGTATAATTGAGGACCCGGAGAGTGACACAGGCTACTTTTTATCTATAAAAATCATATAAATTAAGGAGTTCCCGCAGGAATTAAAGAAAACTTAAACCACGCGGACGAAGTCGCGGGAATCAGCTAGTAATCCATAAAAGCGCTAATGGCACAAGGTTTATTTGGGCCTCCAGTACAAGCGGTCGGAGATCGATCCCCGGACACATTATATATTCTATTTTTATATATTCATTTTCTATACATATAAGTTCTTTATCCACAACAATTTCTGAATTTTCTCTGGTCTGGCCTGGTCTTCGGCTTGGCTAGTTACCACTCAACCGGCAAAGACGTGCTGCCAAGCGATTTAGCGTTCCGGTACGATGCCGTATAGAAACCGATTATAGTGTTATGGGTTTAATACAACTGCCATAGTTATCATTAGTGACACAAGTTGTCTTACGTAAATAAATAATTTTATTTTCATTTTTTCCTAACAGGTTAGCCTGCTATTATCTTAGACTGCATCATCACTAACCACCACGTGAGATCACAGTCAAAGGCTAATTATTGGAATATTAAAAACTGCTGAGAAGAGCCGGTGGTAGAGTCAAACCATGAAAGAAAGAAAGAAAACACATTTATTCGCAAATGGTGTTACAGACAAACATCTGTCATAGGTACACACAAATTTATGTTTGTCTGTGACACCACACGGAATGGGTGTACAGCTCAGTCGTGTGCCCACTGCCCAGCATCATACATACAAATGCATGCATGATGCTGGAAGTTGATTTTCAGCTGTGACCCAGGTGACGTCACAACTCACAGCCAACATAACATAATATAGCCTGACGTAACATAAGAGACACCTGTATGTCCTACATGTAATATATAAATAGAATACCTAAGTATTTTAATAAAATAATTGTCTGAGTCGACTAAACAATTAATATCCGCTTCAGTGGATATCTTAAAGTCGTCAATTTGTATGCAAAACAAAATAAATGACTGCAATTCATGGAAGGTATGCGTATTGTTTATTTATGTCTGCCCAGCCGGGAGGCGAACCCGTGACCCTCGCTCATGTGGCCTTTTTTGCTGCCAGCAAGGTCATACTCCGTAGTAGGAAGACGAATTATTTCTGTACTTAAAATAAAC
This sequence comes from Erebia aethiops, assembly GCA_923060345.2. Taxonomy (NCBI): domain Eukaryota; kingdom Metazoa; phylum Arthropoda; class Insecta; order Lepidoptera; family Nymphalidae; genus Erebia; species Erebia aethiops. The sequence goes on along the minus strand of OV281086.1, from coordinate 8,747,061 downwards.
TTTTGATCGCTAAGGTACATTTAGGTACAACCTAATAGATAAGTTTATAGTTGGATCACGAGCAATATTGAAGTGATACAGAGATTCAACATAACGAAATATCTCGCGACGAAAGAGAGAGATGTTGTCGTTGCCGGCTATTTTCTCGATTACCCTTACATGCACAAAATCAAAATATTTCGAGAAAAAAAATAGTGGGCATGTTAAGGGTTCGAAGAGAAAAATACCACAGATAATAAATAATTACTTTTTTCGCTTCTTTTGACGTAACGAGACAAGTCATATTATGTGTAACCACCTTAATAACGCTTCGGTAGACAAATAGAGATAACGGTTAGACATAATTTTACTCGTTGTGCGCATGCTAGCCCTAAAGTAACAAAGTACTCAGAAATTACGATCTCCTTAGGGGTCTTAAGAGTTAAGATAGAGTTCGTAAACAAAACCATACTAAAGTTCGCAAAATCTCATCAACATCGACTTCTCCATTATTTTGTTAATCTGAAGCACCATTCTCTTTCGCACATTCTAGTCATTTTTATTGTAATACTAGCTGATGCCGGCGATTTCATCCGTGTGGATTGAGGTTTATTGGTTCCCGCGAAACTCTTTAATTTTCCGGGATAAAACATAAGAGTATTCCAGACTATAATCTATCTCTGTGCCATTTCATCCAGATCCGTTCAGTCGTTCTGGGGTGATAGAGTAACAAACATCCATCCAAACTTTCGCATGTATAATATTAGTATAGGGTGAGTGGGGGTAAGTCGGAATGGTTTTTTGATTAGATAAGCAGTGTTGATTTGGAGCTGTTGTAAATTATGAAGTATTGTGATAAATGTATAAAATTTTTGTTTTGAGTGAAAAAGTATAGTACACATATTTCTCTAGAGCTTACAGAAATCATTTTGAAATATTTTTTGATTTAAAAAAGGGTAATAAGTTTGCACTTCAGAAAAAAAAATGCAGGAAAAAGATGGAACGACAGTGGGGTAAGATTGATATCAATCTTACCCCACTGAGGTTCCATCTTTTAATCACTATATAGACTTTACTTACTTTACTGACTTTACTTTTTATAGACTAGAATCGTTAATCGTTACCCAACCACCTTCCTAACCAAATTCAAGAGAGTTTTAAAGAATTGGTTGATAAGCAAAGCCTACTACAGCTTAGAAGAATTTTTTGAATGACGGTTGGCTGAATTATATGCTGCGTATAGGGAAAAATCTAAATGTATGACATATCTCAATCTCATATTAATATTATCAAACTCAAACAATTCTTTTTTTTTTTTTTTGGTTATTTTATTTAAAAAAATTGACATATTATATTAAATATTTTTACAATAATTAACTACTAAATACTATTAACTTTAATTAAGATTATGTTTAAGTATTGCACGCCAATTAATGGTAATACACTTGACTTTTTTATCTTTTAAATACCACCTTTATAATATTTGTGTATAATGCAATAAATGATTTCTGATTCTGATTCTGATTCTGATTCGTAGAAGAGGAAGAAACAATCGGTATTTTTCACAGCCATTTTTCTCTATCAAAAACTACCTCTTACTATCTCTATTACGCTACACTACAGTATTTTAATATCGCCTTATACCTTCGAAAAGAGCTAAAGATGAAGGGCATATCATAATTGATGCAGAAAATTGATGTTCCTCAGAATCGATTAATACTCGAGTCACACCCCGACCTTCACCGAGAGAATGGATGACTCAATTCAAGACACATTCATGCGAACTTGTATGTTGAATGAAACGTACAACCAAACTGCGTGTCGCATATTAAATACCTATGTGAGAACAGCTATTATTAGGAATTAAATATCAGTTAAGTACTTATAACTGCCTCGTTGGTCTAGTGGTTAGCATGTTCGACTGCGGCCGACGAGGTCCCTGGTTCGAGACCTGGGTCGGGCCACGTTAAGCCGTCGGTCCCGGTTATTATCACTAACATGACAATAGTCGTTATCGTTAAAACCTGCCAACCCGCATTCGAGTAGCGTGGTGGGTCTAAGCTCTAATTCCCTCTCTCCTATGAGAGTGGAGGCCTGTGCTCAGCAGTGGGACGTTAATGGGCTGTAGTGGTAAAAAGTTTAAACAATCGATTAAAAACTTTTCTGACTTAATGACGTCACATTTCAGAATTTCATGTAAATCTAATAAGTACGCGATTTGACGTTTGAAAAAAGTTGCTGATTTGCCTATTTGTCAAATACCCAATTGCCTACTTACGAAAAGGTTTTATTGCGTTAGCCGATATGCGTAGGATCAACTAGGCCATTGAAATAAAAAAATATTAAGTAGGTATTGATTTATAGATAGGGACTATAAATAATACTCCTACAAAACAATTAATTAATAGGTACCTATTTATTACTTTTTTAACCAACTTCCAAAAAATGAGGAGGTTCTCAATTCGAAGTATATTTTTTTTTAAATGAATAAATATTACCGCATATCTCCATGGTTTCAAAACCGACTTGAAAATATTTTTTTTCAGTGGTTAGAGGAAGCTCACGAGGTGGTCCCATAAAAAATTCTGACTGCAAATCCTCAATCCTGATGATGTAGGTGTACCTACGACTCAAAACTAGGGAGTTAGGAAATTTTGATGGTGAATTCATATAGTAGGTATCACGTTACGTGTATGCGATTCAACTATGAGTCCCAACTCCTCAACCCTGATGCCGCAGGGTACAGAACTTAAAAATAGCGATTTAGGATTTTTGTAGGTGATATTGTAGGTGTTAAGCAACGACTTCATACTTAAAACCAAGTCCCAACTCCTCAACTCTCGGGCTGCAGGGTACTGCACTCCTGCATTAACAGTACACTGAAATGTTATTAATAAAAATTCTTTTCAAAAAACCGACTTCCAAAGCTACTGTAAAGTAAAAAATAATTTTGATTTCTACAGACTATGTTGAAGTCCGGCGAGTACAATAGGAAAAGTTGTTGCGTCAGGCTCGCCCGACTTCAACATAGTGTGTAGAAATCAAAATTATTTTTTACTTTACAGTGGTTTTGTAGCTTGGAAGTCGGTTTTTTGGATTTTTTTTTATCTCAAAAATATTCAATCCATATCCATATTAATATTTTAATTCCTTTAGAATATATTCTATCTTATATATTTCTATCTAGGTATACCTAATTCTACCCTAATTAAATTCTAGCTGCGAAAACATCCTAATATCAGCTCGATTTTCCTCTGTAGGTATTTATCTATCTACAACTTTCTTACATAAGGATATTTTTTAATAATTAAATCTAGTTTTCATATTTAAATAATTAATAGGAAAGTGTATCTATCTGTTTTCTTCCAAGGCCCATCTTTTCAACCTATCCCAAGGAAGAAAAAAATCTCTACAGTAGGTACTTTTATCCCGGAAAATCAAAGAGTTCCCGAATCCCGCGGGAATATAAAAACATAGAAAAGTTGTTTACTTCCCGGGGACAAACATACTTAGGCGTTTTATTCCAGAAAATTAACGAGTAGGTACTGATGAGAATTTAAAAAGCTATTGTATATTCACTTGCTATTTTTCAAATGAAAGTTTAAAAAATCGCAAATCTTCTGAATTTCGCCACACGCACAGTTATGCTTGGTAAAGTGTACAACTCCTAGTAGGAATTTTACATCAAGAAAACTATGTCATCGAATACAATATTGCAACCTAGACAAGTTAGATACCAAGGTAACCGACCACGCGGTTACATCATCTTGTAAAAGGTATTGTTAACATTATTATTTTACGGGGAAACGCTAAAATCGGCCGAAAAAGGTGTTAACTCCTACAACATGGCTTAGATGTAAGGCCTTTGTCGAACGGAGAGCGTTGTTTAAATAAGAAACTGTACGTTTTAGGGTGAAATTCACTTACACTAATATCCATACTAATATTATAAATGCGAAAGTGTATCTGTCTGTCTGTCTGCTACGCTTTCTCGGCCCAGATGTTCAACCGATTTTGCTAAAATTTGGTACAGAGATAGGTTGAATTCCGGGGAAGGATATAGACTATCCCGGCTTTTTATCCCGGAAAATTAAAGAGTTCTCCGTAGGAATAAAAAAAAATTATCCACGCGGACGAAATCGCGGGCATTATCTAGTTATAAAATATGTGAACGTTTGGATGGATGGATGTTTGTTACTCCATCAAGCCAGAACGGCTGGACGGATCTGGATGAAATTTGGCACAGAGGCAGATTTCAAATAGAAGGTATGGAATGACATTTATAGGCTACTTTTTATCCCGAAAAATTAAAGAGTTCCCGCTTCAATCCGAGAGGAGACTGGTGCTCAGTAGTGAGCCGGTAATGGGTTGAAAAGATGATGACGACTGTACCTGCCAGCGTTATTAAACCGCAAATTCTGCCGGTTCCTGTTTACCCCACTCTTTATTATGTCACGCGTAATTTTTAACATACTAAGTTTATTGTTGAATTTTGTAACATATGTAAAAATTTTCCTATTCAAATAATCTCAAACTCAGCGACATCCATACTAATATTATAAATGTGAAAGTGTGTCTGTCTGTCTGTCCGTCTGTCTGTCCATCTGTCTGTCTGCTACGCTTTCACGGCCCATCTGTTCAACCGAATTTGATGAAATTTGGGAGAAACAGGGATAGTTCGTACCCCGGGGAAGGACATTGGCTACTTAACATCCCGGAAAATTCAAGAGCTCCCGCGGGAAATAATAAAACTTAATCCACACGGACGAAGTCGCGGGCATCATCTTGTATATTATTATAAATGCGATACTTTGGATGGATGGATGTTTGTTACTTAATCACGCCAGATCGGCTGAACGGATCTGATGAAATTTGGCACAGAGATAATTTTTAGTCTGGATTAGCGCTCAGGCTACTTTTTGACCCGAAAAATTAAGGAGTTCCCGTGGGAACCAAAAGCCACAATCCACGCGGACAAAGTCGCGGGCATCAGCTAGTAATATAATATTACGTCCACGCTCATACTTTACTTCTTTTTTTTTTTTTTTTTTTTATCCACTACAAGCTAGCCCTTGACTGCGATCTCACCTGATGGTAAGTGATGATGCAGTCTAAGATGGTAGCGGGCTAACCTGTTAGGGGCATGGCAGTTATATTAAACCCATACCCCTTCGGTTTCTACACGGCATCGTACCGGAACGCTAAATCGCTTGGCGGCACGTCTTTGCCGGTAGGGTGGTAACTAGCCACGGCCGAAGCCTCCCACCAGGCCAGACCAGGGAAAATTGAGAAATTATAAATTCCCAAATTGACCCTGCCGGGGATCGAACCCAGGACCTCCGCACGTTAAGGCAACAGCACTACACACTGCGCCACGGAGGTCGTCGGAGGTTCTTGAGTATTCGAAGTGCGATCCATACAAACAAAGATTTAAAAAATTTAAGAAATAATTCTTACATATGTACTTGATGCATATGCAATCAAACACAATGAAATTTTGTATTACTTTTAAATAATTGATTATGTATAATAATGACTCTGTTGACACGCTCTACAAATATTTTTTAAAGCCTGGAATTTTTATATTTTGGTTAGGTGGGCGGCTTCAGCCGTACTAGCTACGGCTGAAGCCTCCCACCGGCAAAGACGTGCCGCCAAGCCATTTAGCGTTCCGGTACGATGCCGTGTAGAAACCGATTAGGGGTTGGGAATGGGTTTAATATAACTGCCATGCCCCTAACAGGTTAGCCCGCTACCATCTTAGACTGCATCACCACTTACCATCAGGTGAGATCGCAGTTAAGGGCGGATTTAAAAAAAATTATAACTAAGTGATGCCCGCGACTTCGTCCGCGTGGTTTAAGTTTTTTTGGTACCCGCGGGAATTACCCCTTAATTTTCCGGGATAAAAAATTGTCACTCTCAACTATGCCCATGCTAAAAATCAAGTCGATCCGTTGCTCCGTTTTGGCGTGATTGAAGGACAAACAAACACACTTTCGCATTTATAATATTAGTATGATTCTATAGTCCTACAAACTTAGCTGGCCCGGTGGCCAAAATTGGAACAATTTTTTATGCCTGTTTGGTTTTTGTTTTTATTTAATTTTTCATGGATACTAGCGAAGTTACATGCCTACTTCGTTGTAAATGTGTTTGTTTTCTTAAAATAAAATATTAAAAAAAACACTTATATTTTTTGTATTTTTTAATGAACTAAATAAATTATTCTCTAAAATTACATCGTTACCTTTGGCATAAATTGTCTAGAACTAATAAAATTAAATGGGTATGTTTCAACTCCCAAATATTTTCAAATCTTCAAAATGTGTGTATGATTTTTCAAAGGTTCATGATTTGTGATTACTACGTGTAGGTACGATTACAGATTAAAAATGTGGATGTCTAACCAAATTATTTATTCATTTAAAACTATTTTCTCTCTTGATAATAATTATCTATGGTATTATTTTCGTCATAATTATAAAGTATTATGATCATCATATTGTTATTATAATATAAAGTACAAGCGATACGATCATTAAAAAAACTAAAATTTGTTAATATTAATAGCCTACGTATTACTTCATTAAACATAATATTAGAGTAGAGTTTTTAAATACATTCCATATTTCAGAATTAAATTAACATAATGAAATCTACTGAATGTTGTGCAAAATGTTGAAAAAAATCTTATACCTATTCTTTATGAGTCTATTGCACTTGAAATTGTAGCATAATTATCGCTTATGAAAACAAAAAATATGTATCATTACAATATATTATTATTAAAATTATAATCGCCTGACAAGATTATAAAATAAAATATCTGACAATTACAATATAATGTAATATTATGTGAAGGTCATAATATTGAAATTATTATTATATTTGGATAAAAAGTATGCAATATAAAGTTTTTTTTAATAAAATTTATTTATTCTTAAAAGCAAATTTTGGCAACGATTTTATTATAATATTATCTTAAGCTTGAGTAAATATTTTGATATTTATTGCCTAACACCTAAACTGCCTACTACTTTTATTACTTACGTAAATATATTTTTCTATTATTTATATTAGAAATTGACGACATAAATAGACATCAAAATATGGATAGAAAATATTTGAACACGCTTAGTTTTTTTGGAAATCCACACATTCCTTTATATTTATTAATAATCATAATAAGTATATTGATTAAGATTTGTGAATATATGTTATAAAAAGAGCTTAATATATTGTCTCCTTTATAATATACATTTTGATATACATAATATAATTAAAATATTTAAAATGTTATCAAAGATAGGCCAATTTACGTTAAAGTAATAAGAAAATTTCTACAGTATATTATGTTCCAAATTGTTTATATATTTAGTAAAATTTTAAAATTTTACTTTGTTCATGGGTAAAATATAATTCATACATTGTCTGAAGGTTTGAATTTTTTATATTAAAATTGATTGTAAAAATTTTAATAATATTCTATTTAAATATATTTACTTTCACGATTTTATTTGAAATATGAATGTATCGTATCTATTTCAATTAAATAAATAGATAATGTTGAGTAAAATATATAAATATGTACAGTATAGATAGAATACCATGATTGCTGTACATCTTTCTATAAATTTAATAAAAGTCAAAAAATAATTAATAAAATTAACCTATTAAAGCCTATAAACCAAAGATTAGTATACACGTTGTCAGTTTGTCTTAAAATATAATAAATATAAAAAAAATTAAACAAACCATATTATCATAAACAGCCATACTAGCACACATTTACAAATAAAATACTTATTTAATATGTAAATATTATATTACAGCATAATTATATATTTTTACGGCCTTTAATGATCGTGATTAAAACTTTACCTAAATGCAATTATAAAATTTTGTAATGATCTTAGAATAATATCATTATCATCATAAATAATATTTTTATGGCATTGTTTGATCGAATTCGTGATAAAGTATAACATTTCTATAATATCTTCTGATGATTGAACTTTTGTTTTATTATTGAATATTTGGGAGCAATTTTTACCTCCATCGTTATTGTGAAATTAAAAACCATGATTAGAAAATTAAATTACCGTTTGGAGTCTACTGAAAGCATTGATATCAATCGTAATTATTTTGTATTGTCGTCGTCTATTGATTTGCCCTACCATTAAGACACCAATAAAATGGATTTTTTCATCCTGACTCATTTTACAATACTAACGTACAATACACATTCAAAACATTTATAAACATCAAAACATGCGCGTCCCAAAGCGATTTGAATAAATATATAATATTATATTACTATATTACGATGTACCTCTCCGTTTATATTTTTTCTAAAACTTAGTCCTAGGTCCTTTAAGGAAAAACTTAAACATTATTTAAAGCATCAATAATACTGTAGCATATATTTTCAAGAGAAAACACATTAATATACAACATACATACATACAAATATATATGTATATAGTATTGTTCAACTATTACAATCATTTATTTGGATGAATTGTTCAGAATATTTATATGAGAATGATAAAATTATATTTTAATAAATTTGTTGAGCGGTTTTATTGATATCTAATGCAAATCTTGGGATTTTTTTTAAATAAAATATAATTTAACATTATACGATGACAGATAAAAATGACTACGTAAATATAACTATTCATAATATTGACTATAATAATATGGAAGACAACAATATCGTACAGTTTAACATAATATGGCACACACACAACACTAAAATCTATAAAATATAGCGTAACGTACAAACATACATGAACGCGTCGCGACGCACCCAAAATTATCTTAAAAGTCACAAAAATAAATGAGACTAAAACGTCATTTTGATCGCACAGATTGACCTAACAAAAAAATTAAACCTAATAACCATATCAAATAAATATAATCTAAATTAAATGTCCTTTAATGAAATACCTGAGTAAATAATTAAGATACATTATTTAATATCTAAAGCAGTTAATAATTATGGCACAAACTACTGACAATGTTAAAATTGTGCGTGTACTTCTTTCATAATTCCGTTTTGAAATATTCTCAAAATCGAAACAGCAATTCTATGTTCGCATTCTCGTATCTCTCACCGAATGAGATCGATTTGATTTTGATATTGATTGAAGATATTGGTTTTAAGCTTTAGTTCCATGTTTTGCTTGTTCCTCCGCTTGCATTTTAGTACGTAACGCTGGAACGTCTTCAGGAATCCGAACGATTGTGTGGAATTTCTGGAATCGGAAACATTGAAAATAGAAATAACAATAATAAAATCTCGAGGTATAGAATTCCTATCAAATACTTTCAAAAAATAACGTGAGCTAAGTATAAACTTAATGAAAATAAATTTAACTTTCAAGCTATAGAACATGTTATATTGATTAATTTTAATTTTTAACAAGTAGTGACAAAACAAAGATTTTACATAATATGGCAACATCGAGAAAATTAATAATTGATTTCATATCTGATTATGAAAGTTTTCATGATTTGTTTACTAAAATAAGTAATTTAAAAGATATAATAAAAATATAAAAGCTGGAAAAAGAGCAGAAAGAATGATTTCAATACTAAATTTAAATAAATATTGAAAGGTTTATCAAGAAAACTAAATATTGTTGAAGGATGGTTAAAATAGAAACCAAAACAGATGATACGTATACGTACCTCTATTCTATTCCCGGGCGTAACTCTCCACAAGTAGATCATATACCCGGGGATGCAAAGCATGGAGGACAGTGCAGTGAACCAGCCAAACGCATGCGACCACCATGGGTATTCGTACGTCATGTACTTTATTGGTTTCCACTGAACCAGATTGAAAATGAAGACGCTCTGTGGTAAAGACAAATAATAATTATTATAATATTTTGATTAAGAAGAAAATATATTTTTTTTTTATTTTCATCGCCATGGAAAATCTATAATTTTCGAAATATCTTTAGACGCGATATAACTGACCATAAACTGCATTGTATGGGATAAACACAAGATAAACAGGAATAACGTTAAGTTAGGAGTAATAAGAATACAGGTATAACCTAAAGTTTTTATTGTTGTTGATGACCATAAGTATTTATTTTGAAAGTTAAGTATGTATTTTCGTGAAATGGAACTCCATAATTATTATTTTTTCGTAGGTTGGGCGTTTATCCTTAATTAATGTTGTCATAAAATACGTTACTTGTAATAGTAAATTAAAAACAAATTCAAATAAAATATTTTAGTCATCAAATTAAATTTACTATTCATAAAATATAATGTGACTTAATATTATGACGTTGATAATAATTGAGAATCATACTTACAATACAGATAGCGGGGGTGAATCCAACCCAGCAAAACTTCCACCAGATGGTGGGATAGTAGCCGATCATTTCCTTGATGCCGTCGTAGAAGCGGTTCACACCAAACGCCCAGGATATGGAGACGCACTCGAAGAATATCAGGAAGAGAAGGCAGAAACCGGAGACCGCGTACGAATCCAAAATTTGGAAAACATACATGCCACCCTAGAATTGTAATTATTATATAAATATATAAATTACAACTTTAATCATTCAACGACTTGCGTCTTTACAATATCTGCTATCCAGTAGAATAATTTATAAGGGACCAAGAAAGCTAGCCAATAAAATATCAAGGGGTTTTTATTAGTTCGATGGATATCATAATATCGAATATATTTGTGTTAATATATAATTTTGTATGCAGCACGCCCCGTTCCAAAAAGCCTACGGTCATATCTCAGCCATGAAAGCATATACAGGTTGATGGATGGATGGACGGAAATATTTTAATCCGAAAGCGAGCTTATAGTACTACTTTCATCGATAATAAGTGAATAGTCTACATCTACGTCCTTATTACTTTACGATATTATTATTATACGATAGTAATTGGTATATTTTCGAAAGGTGTTAATTAAGTCTTGAACATGTATCAACGTATTTGATCATCTCATAACGATATACATACACGCTAGCCAAAGTATTATGTAATTTATACGTTTAAAGGCACATTATATTTTACTAAAGATGAAAAATCATCTGCATCCAGTGACCCACAAGTCAATGTAATAATTGTAACGTAATGTATCTTTTTTTACCTTTTTCTTTTTAAGAAAAGAGAAACTGCTGAGTTTCTTGCCGGCTCTCCTCAGAAGAAACAACTTTCCGAACCGGTGGTAGTCTTAACGTATCATAAGTGACACAAGTTGTCCTACATTAAATAAATAAATCATTTATCATTTAAAAAATATCCTTACCTCAGATATACAAGACAATCCAACCAAATAAGATATAACACAAGTGATAGCAATGAAGATTTCCTTCCTTCTCCTCAACAGTTTGGGCCACTCGTCGATAACAGCTGTGATAAACCCTTCCATGGTACAGAACTGGCTGTCCAACCCTATGAGGAGCAGCATGAAGAAGAATAGGCACGACCAGAGTGGAGCTCCCGGTAATTGAAGCACAGCTGATGGATATGCCAGAAAAGCTAAGCCGGGACCTAGAAATAAAACTTAATATTATTTTATGCCCTGCCTGGCGATGGGCAGATATCATCATGGCATGCGTATGATAGACTGCAGACAAAAGGTTAGCTCGCTGCCATCTTAGACTCTTAGACAGCCAAGGGCTAACTTGTAGTGGATTAAAAAAAAGTGGAGCAAGCTCGCCACGTGGTGGAGAGAACCGCACTTCCTTGGCAGTTACCTCGACTAACATATAAGTTTGGCTATTCAGCGAGGCAACGGAGCCAGCTTTCTGGGCACATTACTTCATTGCAGCGGTTTGGATTATATTTTGTTAACCGACTTCCAAATAAGGAGGAGGTTCTCAATTCGGCGCGTATTTTTTTTCTTTCAATGTATGTTACCGCATATCTCCGTGGTTTCTTAACCGATTTGAAATTTTTTTTTCATTGGTTAGAGGAAGCTCCCGAGGTTGTCCCAAAAAAATTCTGTCTCCAAATCCTCAATCCTGATGCTGTAGGTCATGAAATCCTCAAAACTAGGGAGTTAGGAAATTTTGATGGTGAATTCATATAGTAGGTATCAAGTTACGTGTATACGATTCAACTCTGAGTCCCAACTCCTCAGCCCTGATGCTGCAGGGTACCGAACTGCTTAAAAATACCAATTTAGGATTTTTTATGATGAATTCATATTGTAGGTGCCAAGCAACGACTTCATACTTAAACCCAAGTCCCAACTCCTCAACTCGGATGCTGTAGGGTACTGCACTTCTAAGCCGTGGGGATTAAGAGTACACTAAAAAGTTTAAAATAAAAATTCTTTCAATAAAACCAACTAAATGAAAAACTAAATATAATTTTTTTTTTCCAAAAAACCGACTTCCAAACTCCAAAGCCACGGAAAAGTAAAAAATAATTTTGATTTCTACACATGACGCGTCAACTTTGCCTATCTTTGTTATACCCACTCGCCCGACTTCAACATAGTGTGCAGAAATCAAAATTATTTTTTACTTTTCCGTGGCTTTGGAGTTTGGAAGGCGGTTTTTTGGAAAAAAATATATTATATTTAGTTTTTCATTTAGTGTTTGAAGAAAGGAAAGGTTTCATTTAGTGTTTCAAAAGTATTTTCATAAAATTTAATATTAAAATGTAACATACTGTGAGAAAGTTGCTAGGGAAGTATAAAAAAATCAACGGATAACCTAGTACCAACCTGATGCTGCGACTTCATCGACTGGTCGTTGCTGCTCATGAGCCATAAAACCGACGACAGAAAATATGACGAAACCGGCGAACATTGATGTACTGGAGTTGACTGTACATACAATCAGAGCATCCCTGAAAAATGTTTTTATTATTAAGTAGGTGTTTTTTCACGAAACACGAATTTTACTTCGACTCTGATATTGACTTGATTTGACGACCTCCGTGGCGCAGTGTTGAGCGCTGTAGTCTTAACGTGCGGAGGTCCCGGGTTCGATCCCTGACAGGGTCAATTTGGGAATTTATAATTTCTGAATTTTCCCTGGTCTGGCCTGGTGGGTGGCTTCGACCGTGGCTAGTTACCACCCTACCGGCAAAGACGTGCCGCCAAGCGATTTAGCGTTCCGGTACGATGCCGTGTAGAAACCGAATAGGGATATAGGTTTAATATAACTGCCATGCCCCTAACGGATTAGCTCGTTACCATCTTAGACTGGATCATCACTTACCATCAGGTGAGATCGCAGTCAAGGGCTAACTAGTAGTGGATAAAAAAAAATTACAATAATTATTATTTATTGACTTCTACGATTTAGTTAGATAATAATAATATATTATGCTGATTTAAGTGGTATGAAAGCAATGCATGGGAGCAAATGGTTAAATACTGCCACGCTTTGTTCAGTCATGTCGAAAATTTCAAACTTATATGAATTTTAACGAATTTTAATGTTTTTTTTAATTAGTTTTTGTTTTAGTTGTTCTAATGCAACTTACTTGTAGACGTTATTGGTAAACTTGTTGTAGCTTCCCAAAGCAACTAAGGTGCCCAATCCAAGACCGTACGAGAAGAATATTTGTGTGACAGCGTCGATCCATACTTCTGATTCGAGGAGTTTGGACATGTTTGGCATTACATAAAACTTGATGCCTTCTATCGCACCTGGCAGAGTTATACCTGATGAAAAATGTTCAAAATATAGACCACCACAGCCTACTCCCACTGCTGGGCACAGGCCTCCATTCTCATAGGAGAGGGAATTAGAGCTTAGACCCACCACGCTCCAATGCGGGTTGGCGGGCTTTAACGACTATTATCATGTTAGTGATAATAACAGGGACCAACGGCTTAACGTGCTCTCCGAGGCACGGGGGTGGGACAACGCCAACTTCCTAACTCTGAGCTAGTACTGAGAATTTCTAGTCAGAAAAACCCAACACTTAAGTGTGGCCCGACCCGGGACTCGAACCCGGGACCTAGTTGGCCGCAGTCGAACATGCCAACCACTAGACCAACGAAGCAGTTACGTAGTGTTAAGCAAGAAAATATAGACGACTAGCAGATGCCCACGACTTCGTTCGCGTGAAATAAGTTTTTAAAATTCCCACGGCAACTCCATAATTTTTCGGGTTAATATACACTCACAAATAATGTGGCTTTCTATTGGTACCAGAATTTTCAAAATCGGTTCAGTAGATCCAGAGATTCCCCTACAACGTCACAAACTCACAAACTTTACCTCTTTATAATATTAGGTACATATTATAGATAAACATCAAATCGTAAAACTAAATGAGCTAAACAAATCGAATTATTTAACCACACACTAACCTCTGATAAGGAGAACGGTGAGCAAGAAGTAAGGGAATAGGGCGGTGAAGTAAACAACTTTGCCGGTCCAGCGCACGCCCTTCCAAATGCAGAAGTAGCAGAGGATCCAAACCAGAAGCAGGGTCCCGGCGAGCTCCCAACGAATGTTGCCGATATGTTCAATACCACTAGATATTTGCAGAGCGCGGCGCCTGGAGAAGACAAGATAGTTTTTGACTACCTCCCTGGCGCAGTGTTGAGTGGAGGTCCCGGGTCAATTTGGGAATTTATAATTTCTGAAGTTTCCCTGGTCTGGCCTGGTGAGGGTATGGGTTTAATATAACTGCCATGCCCTAACAGGTTAGCCCGCTACCATCATAGACTGCATCATCACTTACCGCCGTTATCAGGTGAGATCGCAGTGAAGGGCTAACTTGTAGTAGATTATTTGATTTAAAAAAAAATGCCACTTCTGAGTTGAAATTGAAGCTTTTTAAGCAATCTTCTTAGAGCAAATAATGACCGTGTTGACGAAATTACTGTGAGATAGTTTAATAAGCAGAATATGCTTTGGGTAGGTGCTCTATTAAACTTGTTAAACGGCTGGTAATTAACGATCATAATTAAGAAAGTTTTAGGTGGACCTATTCTGTAGTTTTAGAGCAAAATTGAAAGGTACATTTCAGAGTATAACAACAGTGTTTAGACAAAGTGAACTTGAGCTTAGACATAAAACTGAATGTAAAGTAAGTATGACAGATTTTTGCCACATAACTTTTTGTCACTTACTTACCCTACTTAGCAACTATTACTTTCTAGATGGCATCGAACGAAATACTTAATCATTTAATGTAATCAGACTTCACTGTAATCAGAATTTTTCCACACCCGATTAATAATATAACTTATTACTTACTCCCAGAACTCCTTGACAGGGTCAGATAAGATGGCTTTGCTGACGTTTTTGCCGTTAAGAGTGCAGATGGTCGTCATATCCATGTTGGACCAGCATGTTAGGTTATTCCTGTCGTATGGGTTCACGCAGGTCTCTGTATTCCAGTAGTTGTCACACGTGCGCCATGGGACATCTGGAATTTTTTTATTCAATAGATCACTTTTTTAATTGTGAGATAGGCTTGTGCTTGACGTCAATCATTTTTAGTGTAAAGCAATGATGAGGTCTAGGTTGGAACGCGCTTGCCTAGAAGATACCTATTCACTCTTGCCTTGAAGGTAGCTTAAAGTTATACGTGGCAGAAACACGTGCGCTGGGTGGATATTCCACACCCTAGCGGTTCGGATTGGATCAGAAAGGTCGAGCAAAAACGTTTCGTGCGTGCAGAAATCAAATCTTGTTTATTCAAGTAGACTTTTAACAAGTGCTTTTGAATGATCGAGTGAATCTACAACTGGTTCAGAATGCCGTTATTACTGAGAAGAACCAGCTATAAACTCGGTGGTTGCTCTTTTGAGCAAAATAATTTACAATTTTAAATCAATGTGTAGGTAACCGCAGTCCTAGCTTTTAGCTGGAGCAAGTCAAATAATCTTCAACAGTATTATACGCTTTTATAATAGCATACTTATAATGGATTTCTTAAACTTGTGTAAAGGAAAGTTTATAATAGGTTATGGAATTTTGCTAGACTTTAGATTTAGTTTTGCACATAATATTTAGGTATGCATTAGCGCAACTGATATTATAATTTTTAGAAAGAAAATGATTTTAACTCACCCGATCGCATGGACATGAAAAAGTAGAAGATAGCCCAAGCGAGGATCACGATGTAGTAAACGTTCATCCAACATGACATCACAGCTGCCGCATATCCAATGCCTGAATGATGAAAGCCTTTTAAATAAACGATATCTAACACATATTTTAAATAGTTCTCAAATAATAAATGAAAAACCCATTAACGTCCCACGGCTGGACATAGGCCTCCACTCTCATAGGAGAGAGAAAATTAGAGCTTAAACCCACCACGCTGCTCCAATGCGGGTTGGCGGGCTTTAACGAGTATTATCAAGTTAAATAATAACCGGGACAGACAGCTTAATGTGCTCTCCGAATCATGGGACTGAAACACAGACAACTTGCTCACTCAAACACTTGAAAAACCCAATACTTCATTATGGACCGACCCGGGACCTCGTCAGCTACTGTCGAACATGCTAACAACTAAACCAACGAGGCTCTTGATAAAAAATGTTAGGAAAATGTTATTGACGTATGTTAAAAACTAAGTAACCTTTGAAAATGGGTGCAATCTTGAACACGCCCAAACCACCGATCGTGAGCATCTGCCCCATCGCCAACTCCATGAAGAACATCGGGATACCAGCCAGGAAGAGCGTAAGGAAGTACGGGATGAGAAAAGCACCGCCGCCATTCTTGTAGCAGAGGTAAGGGAAACGCCAGACATTGCCGAGACCTTTAAATAAAATAAATAAATAAATAAATAAATGTTTATTTAGCTTTACACGGAAATACATGATAAATAGAAATACAGAGATGAGAAATTATACCTACAGAATAAATACTTACTAAACTTACTTACTAAAATACAAGATGTATTTTACAAAATAAATAAAAAATAAAAAATTACTCCGTGTAATAGCTAAAAAGGCTGCTACCTCAGCATGTTGCTACAGTATAAATGATAACTGCAGCGCTGATTTTCAGGCAGAGCCTTATGTGGCGTCACGACTCACGAACCGGAAGCGACCAGCGCACCTTTTTATCAAACACAGTACTTAAGTTAGGCAACAAAAATAGGACAAAAATTAGGTAGCAACAGAAAACATAGCATACAATTTAGCAAGACGCGATTATAGATACTAAGTATAATGTCAAAGAATATATAGGAATACACTAGATTTATACATAAGTACATTAATGATAACACAACACACGATACACAGCTACATAACGCCTGTAAGACCTGAAACTATCTTCTACGGCCGCGCTTTTTGCTGTTCTAAAAGATGTTTTTTTATGTGGGTTTTAAAAGTAATTATAGATTTTAGCATTCGAGCTGGGGGAGGCAGGTCATTCCAAATCTTACAGGCGGCATGCTTAAATGTGCCCCGGAATGCGGCAGTTTTGTGTCTTGCCATAGCGATTCTGGGTGCAGTTCTCCTTACGCTGTATTTACTTCCTACATTAGTCCATTTAATTTTCTCATACAAATAAGCTGGTTTGCCTGTAGCGATTATGCCAAACAGCATTGTGGCCAGATGAAGTTTACGCCGCGATTCCATGTTTAGCATATTTGCGTTATTGATATGCGGACTGACATGTGATCGCGGCTCTATAGAAAAACAAAATCGAGCACAGGCGTTCTGCACCCTCTGAATTAATTTTGCTGATCTGGCCAACATACCTGGGCCATATACAGTATCAGCATAGTTTAACTTTGAAAGAATTAAAGCTTCACATAGGCGTATCCTAATGTTAGTAGTAAGATAGGGGCGCATTTTATAGAGGACTTTTAACCTGTATAAGCAATTTTTAACAATGTTTTTAATGTGTGCTTCAAACCGTAAGTTAGAGTCAAAAATAACGCCTAAATTTCGTGCTTCATGAACTCTTTCCACCACGTCATTGCCTATTTTAACCGTAGGGTTATAAGTTTCAATTTTAGCTATGATACCTTTTGTGCCTAGAATCATTAGCTTTGTTTTCTGTGGATTAAGGTTGAGTGAGTTTGAATCAGACCAGTATGAAATGTCTGCTAGATCCTGACAAATTTTAGTTACAGCTTCGGATGTGTCAGATGGCTGGAAGGAATAATAAAGTTGGACGTCGTCCGCATATAGGTGATAGGCGATAGCTACAGTGCTTAATACAATGCACCATATCCGCAGTGTACAACGCAAACAGTATAGGGCTTAAAATCGATCCCTGCGGGACTCCCCTCGTGACTGGCGCAAGTGAGGAGTTTAACGGGTTGCCATTCATTTGAATAATTTGGACGAACTGTGCTCTATTTTTAAAATAGACGTTATAAATTCAACACCATCTTAATAATGAACAAGTTTGAGACCAAGATCCGGGTTTCAGCCAGCAAATAGTACGTAATATATGTTAATACTAACTGATGCCCGCGACTTCGTCCCCGTGGATTGAGGTTTTTCGGTTCCCGCGGGAACTCTTTAACTTTCCGGGATAAAAAGGACCCTATGTGTTATTCCAGACTATAATCTATCTCTGTGGCAAATTTCATCCAGATCCGTTCAGCCGTTGGGGCGTAATTGAGTAACAAACATCCATCCTTACATCCATCCAAACTATCGCATTTATAATATTAGTAAGATTCAATGCAAAACTCATATTTGCATTTGGCATATTTGGATGTGTTAAAGGCGTTTGACTCTGTAAACTGGAAACTACAGTTTTTTAGAACAGTGATCATGATTTACAGATTTTGACATACAGTCATAAATCGTACAAACCTCCTACTCTTATTCAACTCAGAAGAAATATCAAATAATAATTACTGTACACTTTAGGAGTCCTGCAAGGATCACTTTTGGGGCTGGTTTAGTTTCCCCAAATTAACTTACATAACGCAAATGTTTTTTTTTCTTTATTCTTACCTATAGCCAAGCCGACTACTGAAAGGATGAAATCAAGCTTGCTTCCCCAGGACCCTCGCTCAGGCAAGTCTGATTTAGTCTTTACTTTGCTGCAAAAAAAAGGTAAATTACGGTCACAGTACCTAATGTGACTAAGTTTGTTAATTCCCGAGGGAACTCCTTAGTTTTCCTCTCTATACCTCTATACCAAATTTCATCAAAATCGGTTGAAAAGGTGGGCCGTTAAAGCGTAGTAGACTGAAAGAAAGACACAGCCTTTCCGTTTTTAATTGACTTATATTATTAGGTACATAGTTTTTTTTTAATAATTTTATTACAGTGCTTCACACACGAGGAAAGTTTCTAAACCTACTTGATACCTACATATCAAAAATTCGCGGAACCGGCAGGATTTGAACCTGCGTCTTTCTTGGTCGAGTGGTCAAGGCGCTCCGGGCGCGATTCCCAGAGAGACGCAGGTTCAAATCCTGCCGGTTCTGCGAATTTTTTATATGTATTTAAGTAAGTTTAGATTTTTTTGTTGTATAGGCGCACATTGCTATGTTATTCAAAACAAGCGCTAACATGATAACATTTCCACCTCAGTTTAGGGTTATGTAGTAAAACAGGAAACCTTCGTAAGGTTCTTAGGAAGGTAACAGAAAATCACACACACAGAATAGAACTCATATTCATATGAGGAGTGAGAAATTATCCTGAACGTGAAACTCGAGACCACTCTAGTGATACATTGTTGAATAGGTATTTTAAGCAACTAAAAATCACCAAAAACGCTATCAACCTCCTGTCTCCAGGTCCAGAGGATTCTTGATTATTCAGCCACATTGCCAGAAGGGAGGGATACAATCTTAAAAAGATAGTCATTACTGGCAAAAGAAAGAGACCTCGGGGACGCAGCCCGATGCGTTGGTCAGAAGAAAAAGCCGAAACACATGCCGCGACATCTTCTATAAAAGCATTATTGGTGGAAGGGTCACACCCCTCAGTAATGGGGAACACGACGCAGAGAGAGAGAGAGGTATTTAAAATTCAATATGAGGTTTCTTAGACTCAGGTTTAAAAATAAGTCTCTAATAAAATAAAATATAAGTCTCATTTACTTTTATTAAACCAACTTTTATCGTCCGTATCATATATTGGTTTTACTAAACCAACTTTTATCATCCGTATCATATTATTATATTGGATTTAGAATTACGTCACTTAGCTAAAACCATGCTGTCATCCAATTTAAACGCAGCTCTATCGGTTGGGGATAACTATGTATTTTAAAATTCAGTTGCAAGATTTGACTCAAATCAAACAAATCAAATCAAACCCACAAACATACATAAGTTAATAAATAGTAAGTTACTTGTAAAAATAAATTTTTAGCTAGCTTAGCCTTTAGATTAGATATACCAACCAACGAAACTATAAAACCTGCCATAAACGCTTCTTCTGTCACGCACTTGACCTGTAATAAATATTAAAAAATGTTAGTCAAAACTCTTACCTGGGCTTACTGGCTCCTTGAACGCTTAGTTCGATGTCTTCATTTTTGGGGTCCATCTCTTACTCTTCTTTGTTAACTCTTTCTCTACTCCTTCTTTCCAACTCCAATGTCTCTTGTTTCCCTCACCAGCTAATTAGGCATCAGTCAAGGGAACTGTATTAACATTTTTCTTGAAGTACGTAGATACTGTAGTTTCAATTATCTAGAAAAAAAATCCATATTTTTCTTGCTGTTCTGATAGGGAAGCAAATTTTCAATTTCACAGACTTCAAACTGGATGTGGATTAAAAATTGTCAATATTTCAATACTTTTTACAATGCCTAGCATTAAATTGCTGCCATGAATCTCGATTTGTCTAATCTGAATCCTAATAACAATCCACATAAGATTATCACAAAATATAGATAGGTATTTGTAACCGAGACCGATGCATTGACAAGTGTTAAAATAAAAGAAAGAGTAAAGAACTTATCAATGATTGATATTAATTTCTGGTGTGCTAAATAAATTTTTTGATTGCTTAACGTTATAAGCGATCAAAAAACTGAGTTCTAAAAAGTAGTTATAAATAAAATATAAAAAGAAAAGTAGAAAACAACTATACCATACCTAACAAAAAAAAAAGTAGACTAGAGGGATTCAAAACAAAGTGGACTTAACGTCCTTTTATTCTCCCTAGAGTCTATAGACCTAAAAGTAGATAACCGTTATAAGATAAGTAGCTTATTTATTATTTTATTTAATCGAAATCTCGTAATTGAAGCAAAATAAAACGACAACCGAAATAGATTATTTGATTTATATAAATGCTTGGTATCTATCGGACAAATTGAATAACAAGCACCGATGTCAGATAGCACTTCTAACTGCGTCCCGCCGATCCGGACGTAGTTGTACCACAGAATACTAGAACCCTAGTTCCTAAACCTATAAATCAAATAGAAATAGAAGCTTCATAATAAAGTCTCACGCTTAGGAAGAGATCGACGACCTCCCTTCTCCTGGCGCAGTGTTAAGTACTGTTGCCTTGGAGGTCCCGGGTTCAATTCGTGGCAATTTGGGAATTTATAATTTCTGAATTCATCTGATCTGGTCTGGTGGGAGGCTTCGGCCGTGACTAGTTACCACTTTACCGGCAAAGATATACCGCCAAGCAATTTAGCGTTCCGGTACGGTGCCGTGTAGAAACCGACTAGGGGTATGGGTTTAATATAACTGCCATACCCCTAACAGGGTAGCCCACTCAAACTCACTTTATTTTTTTATTCAAATAAACTCATCACTCTCTTTATCATCTTAGACTGCATCATCACTTACCATCAGGTGAGATTGCAGTCAAGGGCTAACTTGTAGTGAAAAAAAAAAGATTCTATTCAATTACAAAATGCATTCTGGATTGCATTTCTTCCCCTTTTATACAGTCTTTAAGGATCAATTGTTTCTTCGGTTCCAACTGATATCAATATGTTTAAACGCTACTTATGAATACAAAATGGGTTTAAACCAAGTCAGAGTTGATACCATTCGATATGATTTTCTTGGCGTAGTGGTCTATACCAAGAAAATCGTAAAAGTTTTCTATTTAAAAAATTGTTTATTTTAGGTTTTCCTTTAAGATATTCGTAAAATCTAGTTTTTAGTCAGGCGAAAAATTCTTTCTTTCTAATTCTAAAAAAGATTTTAGACCACGAATTAGCTACCTTTATTTTACTATATTTTTCTGTCGACATAGTCTAAATTCTGGTTTTAAACTAGAATTTTGAATATGTCGAATTTTTTGACAATATCGAAGAAAAATTCTGCAGAAGTAACACGTCACTTGAATAAATTTATAGTTGCAGGTAAGGTGGTGTATGCTAATAAGGAAAACTAATGATCTTACATATTGGAAGGCAATACCTAAGAATCGCTGAGAAGGTACCAAAGTAAGGACAAGACCTTACGAAGAATATGACAAAGAAGAAGGAGATATAATTTCCTATTTTAAACATAAAAATATTATTGCCATTAAACTTCTAATCAACGGAACAATAAATTTCCATACAAAATGGTTTGGTGTACCAAACCAATTTGACACCAAACCAATTTGTAAAAAGGCAGAAATGAAAAAGGTTGAAAATTCTGTTTTTTTGTTTTTTAAACTGAGAGAATAGTATAAAATAAACTGGTATCCTGAAAGAACACACCTAGGCCAGATTTCTTACGCTCAACAAGGGATTTTAGTAACTAAAAACCGTTTAATAGCCCTAATTCTTCCCCGGGAAGGTAGTTTTCCTCGGAACCAAAAAAAGTTGGATTCTTTGGCAACAACACAGTATAATCTGTAAACACTTACAACAAAAACACACACAGCACCACAAATACACTATACTATACACGCGCACACACACAAAACATGGTCAATCACGAAGCGCGAAGTATCCGAACGCGGGAAACGTCACTGGGAGCAAGATGGCGGTGTTGACAGGAGCGTGTGGGTCCGCCACATGCTTGGTCGCGAATGCGGCACTGCTGGGTAGCATGACGACCTCAACGGCACGATATGATGTCGCCCCTTCAACTGTCAGTCGTTGAAAGAATTTATGAGCATTGCATCAGGACCCTCCGGAAGGTGTTGGGATCGAGCCGGGGGCCTGATTCGCTGGCATCGCTCGCAGGGTGGATAAATTGATCGGCGATTGTCATTTGTACGGGCCAATTTGCTGATCCAACTGTGTACAATCCCTCGTTCCAGTAGTCAAACCGTTTAATCTATTTGTGTCACAAGAACGACTTCTGTTTCAGAGCACAAACGCTCCTTTTAAATGAGGCAATTGAGAATTCACTTTTGATTTGAATAGAACCGACAGTTAGCTGTGAAGACCAATTTTTGGGGTCAATTATCTTGAATTACCTACTCTTTTGAATTATTGAGGGTAAATCTTATTCGCAGGGTAGGACAGGAAAATAATATGATATTTATCAACTTAAACACTAGCAGCACGGGGGGTAAAATAATTTAATTGTTACTAGAAGAAACGCATATTCTTTAACGCCCGTAGGAACTTAATTAAAACGGATGTTAAACCATTTTCCTTCTT
This sequence comes from Erebia aethiops, assembly GCA_923060345.2. NCBI lineage: Eukaryota > Metazoa > Arthropoda > Insecta > Lepidoptera > Nymphalidae > Erebia > Erebia aethiops. The sequence continues at coordinate 8,723,596 of OV281086.1, read as the reverse complement.
GCGAAGGAACTGTTTCAAAAACATTAACCCTCCTCGTGGTGTAGTCGGGTAAAAAAGGGGGCTAACACAATATTGTGATAGCCTAGTGGAGCAATGATAAAAAGTGTTTAAGACCCTGGAATATTACTTTTCAGAGTTAAGCAGTTTAGCACTTGCTCTAACGCTGAAGTAAAACATTGTGAGGAAACCTGCACGTCTGACAATTCTCTATATCGATCTCAAAGGTGTGTGAAGTCTGCCAGTCCACAATTGGCCACCGTGGTGGGCTATGGCCAAACCCCTTCTCATGCTAAGACAAATCCTGTGCTCAGTAATTAGAGATTGAGTCGATTGAGATGGTGATTATGACGACAACGATATGATAACGACAATTAAAGTTTTTTTTTTATTTACTACAAGCTAGCCCTTGACTGCGATCTCACCTGATGGTAAGTGATGATGCAGTCTAAGATGGTAGCGGGCTAACCTGTTAGGGGCATGGCAGTTATATTTAACCCATACCCCTTCGGTTTCTACACGGCATCGTACCGGAACGCTCAATCGCTTGGCGGCACTTCTTTGCCGGTAGGGTGGTAACTAGCCACGGCCGAATCCTCCCACCAGACCAGACCAGGGAATTCAGAAATTATAAATTCCCAAATTGACCCTGCCGGGGATTGAACCCAGGACCTCCGCACGTTAAGGCAACAGCGCTACACACTGCGCCACGGAGGTCGTCAAAATGACATCCATTTTCATATCAGAGAAGGGGAAAGAACCTAATTTAGGGCCTTATTTGCCGTGTTCAGTTGTACATTATAAATCCATCAACCCCTCTGGGTCTTACTATAACTCTGGTTATAGTTCGGGTACTGTCCTATAACACATTTTTTTTGTTGACCATTCCAAATTGCAGTGTTTTTGTTCCGCTGTAACGTCGAAAGTCGAACACTATCTTATGAGCTTATACTTGATTTCAAGTTGGGTATGATAAATATACCATACACCAATCAGATTAGCTCATTTCAAAAACAAAATCGAATCATCAAAAAAAAAAAAAAAACATCAAAATTCATAATCTTCCATTTTAAAATGCATCATAACATACTCGTACCTACCAACTAGTAAAATCGCATTCAAGGCTTTGCTACACTGATTTTTTTAACTCCGCGAACTACTCGAAATATTATAAAGAGGTAAAGTTTGTGACGTTGTAGGGGGTAAACTCTGGATCTACTGAACCGATTTTGAAAATTCTGGTACCAATAGAAAACCACATTATTTGTGAGTGTCATATTTGTGTGTATCATTAACCCGAAAAACTAGGGAGTACCGTGGGAATTTAAAAAACTTATTTCAGTATAAGTATAGATACACACTCAAAACACACTATATTATTAAAATGCTACGTAGAAAAAAGCTCTAGGTACCTATATTCATTCTTCTTATTTCATCCAGATCTGTTCAGCCGTTCTGGCGTGATTGAGTAAACATCAAACCATTCAAACTTTCGCATTTGTAATAATAAATAAGTATAGATACACACCAGAAACACACTAAATTAAAACGCGACGTAGAAAAAAAACACCACTCACTTCAGTAGAAATTCTACTACGAAGGATCTAAAACAACTCTTTCATTCTTACACGAAAAAAAAAACCAACTCACGGTTTCCCGCCCAAAAAGATGGTAGCTTTCGTAAACAATAACGACACCTTCCCGACCCTTGGCTGGAGGCAGACAAAGGGCCATTTCGAGTTGCAAAAGATGCTGGAAACCGCGCATGCTTAGAACCCACTCCCTCCACCTTCACACCCTTTCCATTATTAATTTGGTACTTCTGTTGTATGAAATTTGTGACCAGAGAGATTTCCCATTACTAGAGCGCGCAAGGTGTATACTATCGTATCGCAAGGCATCGTCAGGTATCTTCCGTATATATAGTTGAAATTCCGCGGACGTGTACAATGCGATTTGCTTCCTCGTTTCTAATTCTATCCGCTAAGATATGGGATGCCCTTCCGGCGTTCGTTTTTCCATCCACTTATAATATTGGTATCTTCAAATCAAGAGTGAATAGGCATTTTCTAGCCAAGCGCGCTCCTCTTTAGCCTACAGTACTACTTCCAGCAAGTCTGATTGCAGTCAAGCGCTAGTCTATAAATTAAAAAAAGATCCCGCTAAGTAAATGTAAAGCGTAAGCGCCACTTTCTACCACTACAGAGGGGAAGCTTCATACAAACGGCTCGCGGCGACTTCACCCATACACAGCGCAACGATGTGTGCGTGAGCTCTCACCGACACATTCACCGACACGCCCTCTGGGTCCAAACGTAAGGGCTGGCGGTCGTGCGTTTAATGAAAATAAATAGAGGAACAATTTCGTGATTGAACATGTTTACTGATTTTGTATTAAAAATAAAACTATTTAGATTTATTTATGAAAATTGAAATTGAATTGAAACAGAACACCTGTTTCAACAAAAATGCCGAATAACTCATCTTGCAAGATTTGACCTAAACATACATACATAAAGTTAACATTGCAAGTTAAATAAAAGGTTGTAATAATAATAATTAGTCGACGCAAAACTGTTTTTGCGATAAATGACGGTGCCATTTATTAACATTATTGTGAAGTTATGTTAAAAATACTGATGTTCATTAAAAAAGTATTTCGTTTCTTTATAATATTTGTCTAATTTAAGTATTTGTTGTTCATTTTCAGAATATAACTGAAATTATTCATTATATGACTATATAAAAGTTTAATTTTTTCCTTAAATTGTTGACATGCATCAGGTGACCCTAGCAGAATAGGTATATATTTTCGACGTTCTTAGGAAGCTTTCCCTCTGGTCGGATATATACTCGTGTGTTTCTACTTTCGTCGTTGTCGACTCAACCAATAGACGTCCACTGCTGGACGAAGGTCACCTGCATGTATCTCTACGGAACACGGTCTTATGCCGCTTTTTTCTAGAGGTTCCCAGCTACTCGCTTGAGATCGTTCCAAGTTGCTTGAATGGGGGCCTGGCACTGGAAAGCGCAGCATTGGATGACCACCAACTAAATATGTGGACGGACGATCTCTTTCTACTTCATGTTCCTTATAATAATATGTTTCCCACTTTGAATAAATAGGTACATATTGGGTTTGACTTTGATTTCGTCTTGAGTGTTGTGATAATAATATTAAAGCCAAAATTATCATTCTTTGGTACCTAGATACTACACTTTTTGAACGTCAATTATAACAAGTGATAATTAACTACAGTTCTCGCACGAGTTGAATGCAGTGTAAATGTATGTGTCACCATGCATTTACTCTGCATTCAACTCGCGCGCGGACTAAACGTTCTACGGTATAACGCGCCCTGGTCTGCGAAGAGCCTACAACAAACACAGCCGGATTTTTTTCATCATATTATAGTATGACAGTACTTGGAATCGACTTTTGATTTAAAATTATATGATTTATGACCAATCAATAGTGAAGAAGTAGTCTTCTTCGAAATATTGTTCACTCTGTGGAAAAAACTCCCGCCCTAAATTTCCGCCCAAACGTTAACGGCCACAGATTGACATATTGAAAGCACAGGTGTTTAATTCTAAAACGTCACAACCTTTAAAACACCCAAAGAGTTTTCACTCTTATTCACTAATGAAAAAGGTTTTGTATCAAATTTCACTTGTTTTGTAAAGCATTAAATTATTATGTATGTGAAGTTGTGTTGTTAATATGCAAATCGTGCGGTACAGTGTTTATTCTAGGATTCTGTGTACATTAAACGATAATATTAGCATATTATATGCAATATGATTTGAATAACCGTGTATCCATACTTTATGGTGGAAGACAAGGGTCTGCCCGCGAAATTCAAATTTAATTTGGATTTTCGCAATTTGTAAACTAATACGACAAAGTAGGTAGGCATAAGGCATTCAAATTTCGCCCCTAGGAATATCATCTTCACAGGTTTATATAAAAATCTTTACTTGAAAGTGTCCAGTTTAAGAAATTAGTCAAAATATCTAATGAGTTTGACGTGAGTTACTCACAAATTAGTCATTATTTTGACTAATAACTGGGCACTTTCAAGTAAAGATTTTTATATAAACCTGTGAAGATGATATTCCTAGGGGCGCAATTTGAATGCCATAAGCCTACTTTGTCGTATTAGTTTACAAATTGTGAAAAACCAAATTAAATTTGAATGTCGTCTTCCACCTTATAGTATAAAACACAGAGTAGGTACATAGAATATAGGGGGTATAAAATGCAAAATTGGACGTCTGACTTAGTTTGTCTGCACTCTGTATTAGTGTTGCTTTCAGGGCCCAAAGATAAAGATTTAAAAAAAAGACATAAATTTACTAATTATTTTTTATCCATTGAATGTTTGCTATGTGAATAAAAATAACATTTCCATAGCAAACCTTCAATGGATAAAAATATAATAATATGTTCGTTGTTTTAATTTTTTTGATAACCACTGAGTTACCAAAATAATACTTGAGACTAACAATTAAGCAAAATAGTACTTGAGCATTTAGAAATGACCTGCTTCTCATTTCACGCATTAAATTCTCTTCGGGAAGTACAGAAAGCCTTTGTCATGACGTGCCTCTAACCGCTTCCGGCTAGGTGTAAACGTGCCACGCGCCACATGATACCATGTTCACAAGATCGGTCCGAAGATCGAAGACCGAAGAAGAAGACGTTATTTATGAGATAACTGCCTCGTTGGTCTAGTGGTTGGCATGTTTGACTGCGGCCGACGAGGTCCCGGGTTCGAGTCCCGGGTCAGGCCATAATTAATTATTGGGTTTTTCTGACTAGAAATTGTCAGTACTAGCCCGGCGCGGCCAGGAAGTTGGCGGTGTTTCACCCCTGTGCCACGGAGAGCACGTTAAGCCGTCTGTCCCGGTTGTTATCACTAACATGATAATAGTTGTTAAAGCCCGCCAACTCGCATTGGAGTAGCGTGGTGGGTCTAAGCTCTAGTTCCGTCTCTCCTATGAGAGCGGAGTTAGATAGTCCCCAGCAGTGGGACGTTAATGGGCTGCAGTGGTGGTGATTTTTGAGATGGAAACCTGTATTTGGGCACATATCACTATATCTTCTTTATATTAATTATAATTACATAAACTCCATGTAGTGATCAAATAAAAAACATTTTCTTTCTTTTTCTTATTTGTAGTAATTGCTCAATGTAGTAATAGCACGGCGGCCAACCTCCACATAGATCAGCCATCTGCGCTGGAGATGTTACAGTGTACAAGTTCCTTTGCTCTTAGAGCCCGATGAGAGGAAATCTGACACGATCGGAGAGAGATCAGGCGCAGGACCGAAGGCTTTACGTGCTCTCCGAGGTACGGGGATGACACAGCCAACTTCCTAACTTCGGGCTATTATTAAGAACTAGATCGGGCTATAGATTGGCAATGATTTGATCTAATGGCTCTGATAGTTCCTTTGTTAAACTGAATTGTGAAATGGTGATAATGAAAAAAAAAACCCCCGGCTGAGTTTGTTGTGGGATCTTCTCAGACCAGGGCGCGTTTGGTACCCTCGTAGCTTTAGTTTTAAGATACCGTTACTGATTATCACCATTATATTTTATAAGTAACTTGTGACGTCAATAAGTGTAGTGTACCTACCTAAATTGAATAAACACTATTTGAATTTGTTTTTTTTTTTGTTTTTTATCTACTACAAGTTAGCCCTCGATTAGATTGGATTATCTCGGGACGTGTCTCGGCACCGGACGTGGTGTGCGCGCCGGATCCGGCACATCCGCGCCGGCGGGATGTCGCGCCGATCCCGTGGGAGCTGCCGGCTACATCCTACAGTCGGCGCGGCGTAGGAACACCGTACCCGTGCTAGAGACGTTTAGTCAAATCAACAAGTGCTTTTTGGGTCAAACTTTTACACCCGAGCTAGAGACGTTTAGTCTAGTCAACAAGTGCATTTTGGGTCTTGTTTTTTCTCTGCGTCCGAATAAAATATATGAACGAGGTGTCGTTAGATTCGGAATAGCGTGTATAATTCAAGACCCGCTTGCAAAAGTAGTTAACATAAATTTATGAGAAAAATTGCGATAAAAAATTTTTTACCGTGGTTCATTCATCTTTCCAGTAGATGCCTTAATTTTTTCAATTCTTAATTTTCAAATTTAATAAGTTTTTAAATAATATTTATTCATTAAAGGTCCAACGTGGGCGTAGCTTACACATGTCAGAGTCCCCGTTTTTAGCCGTATTTTCAACCCTCTGGGAAATTATAAATATTGGTCCTACAGTTCCGGGAAGCAGGACTTTTCTTTGGGAATTTTCCCCTTCTTTTTTAACTTTTTTCAAATTTGAAAAATTTGAAAAATGACAAATAGTTTATGAGATATTTGCAAGAAACCAAACCCCATATATATATTTTCAGTTAATTGTTAATAACTTTTGCAATTTTTGCAAGCGGGTCTTGAATTTTGTCCGAAAATCATGTACACGCTATTCCGAATCTAACAACACCTCGTTCATATTTTTCGGAGGCGGAGAAAAAAGTTTGACCCAATAAGCACTTGTTGACTGGACTAGTTGGGTTCTCTTCGTGTCTAGTTTTTGACGACCTCCGTGGCGCAGTGTTGAGCGCTGTTGTCTTAACGTGCGGAGGTTGCGTACCACCTGGATGCCTGGTCCACTTCCACCACACGTTGTTCCAGGTCATTTCTGCCACGTACCCGCAAATTGTCTAACCAGCTTCCATCTTCTGTGTTCCCTCATGATTATAATATGAGGCTCTTCAAAGGGCGGATAAACAAATATCTTAAAAGCCAGCAACGCATTGGCGGTTCCTCTGGTGCTGCAAATGTTCATGGGCGGCGGCAATCACTTACCATCAGGTGACCCGGCTGCTCGTTTGCTCGCTATACATATTTAAAAAAAAGGGTTCGATCCCCGGAAGGGTCAATTTGGGAATTTATAATTTCTGAATTTTCCCTGGTCTGGCCTGGTGGGAGGCTTCGGCCGTGACTAATTACCACCCTACCGACAGAGACGTACGCCAAGCGATTATTGTCTCTTCCAGACAACCTTTGGGGAGAGGGAATTATCTATCTAGGTATTAAGCTGATTGATGCCCACTTCCGCGTAGACTTTTTTTTAAATTCCGTGAACTTGTACGTACGTCTGCCACACTTTCGCATTTTATTGAATTTATTAGTTGCGGATATTGGCTCGCGACTTCGTCCGCGTGGTTTAAGTTTTTTTTATTCCCGCGGGAACTCCTCAATTTTCCGGGATAAAAAGTAGCCTATGTCACTCTCCAGGTCCTCCATACCCATGCCAAAAATCACGTCGATTCGTTGCTCCGTTGAGATGTGATTGAAGGACAAATCAACAAACAAACCACCACCACCACTACAGCCTATTAACGTCCCACTGCTGGGCATAGGCCTCCACTCTCATAAGAGAGAGGGAATTAGGGCTTAGACCCACCACGCTGCCCCAATGCGGGTTGGCGGCTAACAAACAAACACACTTTCGCATTTATAATATTAGTAGGTATGATTCGTTACGGAAATTGGTATGGTCTATGGATACTTCTTGCCAACGTTGACCATTATAGAGAAATCCATACTGAATAGGTAATATTATGACGCCCGCGACTTCGTCCGCGTTAGTTGAGTTGTTTTTTGAATTTTCCGGGATAAAAACTAGCCTGTCCTTCCCCGGGATGCAAACTAAGTATCTCTATACCAAACATCAAAATCGGTTAAAAAAAAGGGCTGTAAAAGTCAGACATACACACTTTCTTTAAATTAATTAAAATATACTAAAACCAGGAATAATTCGCCCCCGGCCTACACTTAGCAAGTATACCTACGCTTCAATATTATACGAGTACGTTTCGTACTTTCCACACAAATTCGTCCTGGGATTTTATTACAAAAATACCTACAGTAAAAGTCCCATGGGGCTCGAAACTGTGACACAATATTAGGTAGAAAAATAGAGACAAACAAAGGGATTTGCGGAAAATTACGACATTGTAAAAATGGTCTGAGTTTTTTCTAGCAAAAAACCTCCGAACAAAAATTCAATCCTCTGTAGAGAATTTAGGTAAGTACTAAGTAATAGGTACTTAGGTAAAACTTATGTACACCACATCTAATTATTTTATTTTGGGCAGGTATGCCTATTTAAGCCTCGCTAGTTTGGTGATTAGCATGTTCGCCTGCGGCCGACGAGGTTCCGGGTTCGAGTCCCGGGTAGGCCATAACTATGTATTAGATTTTTCTGACTAGAAATTCTCAGTACTAGCCCGAAGTTAGGAAGTTGGTGTTGTTTCACTCCCGTGCCTCGGGGAGCATGTTAAGCCGTCGGTCCCGGTTATTAACACTAACATGATAGTCGTTAAACCCGCCAACCCGCATTGGAGCAGCGTGGTGGGTCTGAGCTTTAATTCCCTCTCTCCTATGAGAGTGGATGCCTGTGCCCAGCAGTGGGCATACCTATTTAATGGTGCTATGTAACACTACGAAAAGCCAACCCAATTTAGAAGAATTATTATTATTTAGATGTTCAAATTAAAAGTATTAAAATCTAATATTATTAATGCGAAAGTGAGTCTGTCTGTCTATAGGTAGGTATGTAGGTATCGTTTTTTTTCCCAAATATTTACAATTTAGTAAACAAACACCCCCCAAGACATTTTTACATTTTTCAAAATTCCAAAAAAAGTAATCAGCCGATTTTCAAAATTCAAACGCTCACACGTGTCTCGATAAATTCGTCAACTCTTGATTCTATTCCCATTTTTCCAGTAAACTACACAGAAGTAAACAAAAGGAACATGAAAAATTATGGTTGCCGTTGCACACTCGCCCGCAACCTATTCGCAGCCAGGGTGTAAACAGGTAATAATGTGTTACATTTATACATTCATGATGTATATTCCCGGTCAAAGTGGAGGTGGGCAGGGCATGTCTGTAGGACCAAAGATGATCGATGGACCCGTTTACTACTGGAATGGAGACCGCGTATCGGCAAACGAAACGTAGGAAGACAACCATCTCGTTGGTCTGACGACATCACCAAGCTTGCGGGGAAAACATGGAGGAGGCTTGCCCAACATCGAGAAGAGTGGCGTGCTCATGAGGAGGCCTATGTCCAACAATGGATGAAGAAAGGCTCATAAAGAAGAAGAAGAAGATGTATATTCATCAATTACATCTTAAATTAAAGTAAATTTCTGAATGACAAAATCCCTCTGCCTTTGTAAATGTGGCCGCAAGTGGCCGTTGCTAGCTGGTAAAGATAGATTAAAGTATAAGAGAGTTAGCGGGCTAGATCAGTTGTCAAACGAGAATAGCGATTGCCAGATCAACAAAATATTTAACAAATATATTTATTTAGTTACCTTAACAGTGTAGATTTCTAGCCTTAATTAGAAATTAATAGTTTGATTTGTCAAAATGCACAGAATCTTTTTTTTTTAATCCACTTGACTGCGATCTCACCTGATGGTAAGTGATGATGCAGTCTAAGATGGTAGCGGGCTAACCTGTTAGGGGCATGGCAGTTATATTAAACCCCTACCCCTTCGGTTTCTACACGGCATCGTACCGGAACGCTAAATCGCTTGGCGGCACGTCTTTGCCGGTAGGGTGGTAACTAGCCACGGCCAAAGCCTCACACCAGACCAGACCATGGAAAATTCAGAAATTACAAATTCCCAAATTGACCCTGCCGGGGATCGAGCCCGGGACCAACAGCGCTACACACTGCGCTACGGAGGTCGTCAAATAACTCATAATTTAATAATATTAATAATAATAAATCTAGTAAGTGAAACTCTATTTCTCTGTTACAAAATTTGCAAGAAGAATATTTGCAGGAACAACTTACAATTTTTTTTAATCCACCACAAGTTAGCCTTTTAATACGATCTCACCTGGTGGTAAGTGATGATGCAGTCTTAGATGATAGCGGGCTTAACTCTTAGTGATATGGCAGTTTTATCAAAACCATACTCCCACTTGTTTATTGACTTACAAACTGTGGTTAATTAATTTATAATTAAGCTAAAAATGACCTAACAAGGAAGTTTATGACGAAAACCACCAAGTATTATTTAAAATGCTAAAATCTAAATATTACACTAACTATAAAATAAATACATATATAATACTCCTACTTAAACTAAATATAATGATATGATATTCTGTAGAGGTACATTTGGAACCCACTGCTTTTGGGGGTTGGAAATCCATGAATTTTTTTTTTAAAATATTGTATTGAGACTCGTTTAATATATTTGTACTCTCATTTATAACTTGTACGAGTGAATATTTAAACGAGTAGAGGTTCCAAGAGAGATTTAATGTAATTAGATAAAAATTGGCTAAACTTAAAGATAATGTTCATTTGATCCAGCCACGATTGCTATCATATCATTTACATTTCATTTATTATTATTGCTTTCATGTACAATGTTCATAATACAATTACAGAGACATGAGGCCCCGTGGGCATTGCAATATTGAATATTCTAAATTAAGGAGACTATACAATAAATTAAACTTATATATACCTACTTATTAAACAATGTCAACTTAATTAATCAAACTTTCACTTTAACATAAAATTTATTAACATAATACGAATCGGTTTTGGTAAATTTAAATTTAAACATGTCATGGCGGTTAGTTAGTAGGTATATTATATCAAGTCGTTATAATAGTATTTAAAAGTCATAATATTATGTCCATGGAGCTAATTCTACGTCTATGATTATGTCCTATTACGAGTAATTAAGTAAGTAGTCAAATAAGGAGTCAAATAATCACAAAATAAAATATAATAAAAAGCTAGTCTTGTCTGTCTATGAAACATGAACAAGAAACATGAACATATCGTTAAGCTCTAAATCAAAATGCGATCTAAACACAAAAGTATTCAATAATCGCTGAGTCAGCAGGATACTGAATTACCATCGTTCAAACACTCGCATGTATACTAGCTATTTTCAATATGGCGTCCGTATCCGCAGATTAAATCGAATGACATGAAACGAGTCAAATTGACAGATATTATACTTCCTGTTTCATAAGATATAATGCTAACAATATAGATATGAAAATCAGCATTTAGGTTATTAGTTTTAAATAATAAAAACCTGCATAATATTTATTATGTTATGTATAGCCACTATAGATAGGCCATTTCCATAAAATATCTATCAGAATTGCAGCTAATCGTGACATACCTGTACCTACTTTTATAGTAAATGTGAGTCACATTTATTGTTAGGGAGAGTGTACATAAATAAATTAAATAAACAAAATTGTTAACTGAAACATTTAATTTAACATTTAATTTAATTAGACGGATATTGCAAAATAAAATATATTTCTAACAATAACACAGTAAGAAGCCAGTACATTATATTTTAGAAATAAATTGTATCTGTATCATTTTTCATAATGAAAGTATCTGGTTTTACAGATATCTGCAGTTTCTCAGTAAAATTTTCTGGCACAATATCAATATATTTTCTTTTAGGTACTACAAATTTTATGTTTTCTTTTGTTTTGAGTCTTTTAATAAGATATTTGGTAATATTTTCACGCTTTTCGTATGTAACTTTGGCAACATATGCCCATAACAGGTTAGCGCGCTACCATCTTAGACTGCATCATCACTTACTATCAGGTGAGATCGCAGTTAAGGGCTTGTAGGGGATTAAAAAAATCGACCTATTACTGCCTTCCAACTTTTGTTCGGGTTCAATTATCTCCGACTCCTTTCTATTTATCTTCTTGCATATGACTCCCTTGTCTGTTTTAGTCAGTCTTATCTTCTAAATATATACAAATAACGTGTCACGTTGTTTGTCCGCGATGGACTTCTAAACTACTTAACCGATTTTAAATTAAATTTGCACACCATGTGCAGTTTGATCCAACTTGAAAGATAGGATAGCTTACATCTAAATTTATAGCCGCAATATTATTTTATGTCGGATTTGCAATGTAAGACGGAGATAAAACGGTCGGACGAAAACGTTTCTTACGAAAAGCTCATTCCACGCGGACGAAGTCGCGGGAATCAGTTAGTACTTATATGTATATTTTTTCTACTCTCATTTTTATAGATCTCGGACTCTTTGATGTTTAATATTTGGTGTTGTAAATACGATGAATCAGTTTATTAGAAGTTTTCTCATTTTCCCGTTGCCACGGCGCCTAACTTCGTGTCGAAGTTAGGTTCCATGGGCAAAAAAAAATCGTGGCTTGACTTATAATTTCCCGTAAATTATCAGTTAAATTACCTATATCATAATATTTTTTATTTTATTCATATAAATAATTAACTAATTACTATATATACTCACTTAATTGCTATTTGACAGGTGTAACTAAGCAGTTAAGAAAAAACTGGATGGTTAATTGCTACATTTTGTGCAATTTTTAAAAACTTTATGCTAATGTAAACATATCTTTACTTTGCACGTAGATGTGAAATAAATAAGCTGTCCTCTGTACTTAATTTAATAATATATAAACCGGACAATAATTTTCGAAAATTGTAATTTTTTTTGATAATGACCCAGATAGGCCATTTGCAGAGGGAAAATTTCATAATCTCTTAGGAAATCAGAGATTGCACGCGGACGAAGTCGCGGGCGACCACTAGTAGTGTGTACCTATAAATGATTTGCCATAGCATGTCCATTGTCAACCAAAAAAAGTACTCTGTGGTCAACCATGTCAACAATGTTTGTGACATTGTTTTAATTTACTTCACCCATCACTTAGATACTTTTGAAGTTTAAAGGGCAAAACACACAGGGAGCGGGCGCGGGTCGGGTGCGGGCCGGGTCGGGTGTCAGGCGGGTTGAATTCCTTGTACGTATATGAACGACATCACACAGAACGCGGCCGCGGGTCGGGCGCGTGGCGGGAGACGCTGTGTGATGTCGTCCATATAAATACAAGGAATTCAACCCGCCTGACACCCGACCCGACCCGCGCTCGACCCGCGCCCGCTTCCTGTGTGTTTCGCGCTTTAGAAGTACGGACAATGTTGACAAAATGAACAATGCAATCTCACACGTATCACACTGGTTTACTGACAATAATTTTTACGCGACTTCCAAAAAAGGAGGAGGTTCTCAATTCGGCGCGTATCTTTTTTTTTTTAATGTATGTCGGTGCATATCTCCGTGGTTTCTGAACCGATTTGAAATTTTTTATATTGAACTAGATGATGCCCGCGACTTCGTCCGCGTGGACTAAGTTTTTTCCAAATTATCATACCAACATCAAAATTGGTTGAATAAAGATAGGCCGTGAAAGCGTAGCATATAGACAGAAAGACACTTTCGCATTTATAATATTCTATGGATGCACAGAAAACCAAGTGCTTAGAGTTTGTTCTATCAAATGTAAATAATATCGATAAAACAATTACTATAAATGGGGAAACACTAAAAATGGAGAACTCCACAGATTTTTTGAGGTGACCTTGGATACCTATAAAAAGTTTCAATGGGGCGCTCATAATATAAAGACAACTGGCGGTAAAACTTAGGCTGCTTTTGCTGTCAGTAAAATAAGACAGCTTACCCATATTTAAACGGCTAGGCTTGTCTACTTTGCCTACTACAAGTGTTATGTCGTGCGGCATTTTACTGTGGGGCACAGCAGCAGATATCCAAATATTTTTTAAATTGCAGAAAAGAGCCATCCGTTCAGCGAATTCCTTCGTGAAAAAGTTTGAATGTATGTATGGATGGATGGATGTTTGTTACTCAATCACTCCAGAGACAGATTATAGTCTGGAATAACACATAAGCTTATTTTCTCGCTGGGATATAAAGAGTTCCCGCGTGTACCAAAAAAACTAGCTGTCCAGAAGGGCCCTTAAAAATACAAGTTGTCCACAAGGGACCATGAAAATACAGTTGATTAAAGTTCAAAATAACACATACCTAATGCATGCGAGCTATAGTATAGTAGCACACTATAGTAATATGCGGCAGATTACATTTTTAGTAATAATAGGAAAACTGAACATATCTACTGCAAAAATAATTATAAAAAAAATTCAAAATTCTAATGTCTTTATTCAAATAGACTTTTTACAAGTGCTTATGAATAGTCGAATGAATCTACCACTGGTTCGGAATGTACCACCTAAGTACCGTACCTACCGAGAAGAACCAGCAAGAAACGCGGTGGTTGCTCTTTTGAAAAAAAAAATGTACAATTACAATTATATTTCGATCACTAGAATGTTATCGGTGGCCCATGCTAAAGATTTATAAATTCTGATATTATTTAAAGTTTTAACACTCAAATACATAATTCAGGATTGCCTAGTCCAAAGTCAAACATAATTTCACTAATTCGGCTTTTGACTAGAAAAGACACGTCGAAATTGGCCTTAAAACTCCTTAAACTAAAGCCGAAGTTTTTGCTTTGGACCAAGCGCTCTGGCTTTTCCTGAGGATTGTCTAGGATTGTCTACAACTATATTATAGGTTTAATATTATAATTGGTTAGTTCCACTCCACGCTTCTTTGGCTAATTAATGTACGAGGAATGCATCTCTATAATTCACAACTCACAAACCTACTAAACGTAGGTACTATTACCTATTCTGTGGTTTTACGATTAGTATTTAGTACCTACTTAAGATAATATTAGTATAAATTACCAAAGCTACAGAAATAAAATATAATTGCGTCAAATTATTTAACACAACTAGTGGCTAATGATTCACTTCGAACGTACCTACCTAATAAAAATGTAACGATAAAAATTTGTTTAGTAATATTTTTTTTTAAAGATTGACATAGATTTGTGGATTTCAAGTAAAATTATATTTTTAATTTTCCAGCTCTGAAAATCAGGCTATTGATTGTTGGTTTAAAGTTCAAAATGTTTGATTATTGTTTAAATTTTTTGCTTATCTTCGGGTCGTTCAGTGCCGCAGGTATGTATTATTGTTTAATTTATATTAAATTATAATATTTAATTTATTTAATTACTGAGAACGCAAAATTAGCTAAAACCGGCAAGCGGCGGAAGTAACATAATATCATAATAGTTTATGCTTAGATGATCCCCGCGACTTCGTCCGCGTGGTTATTTTCCGCGGGAACTCTTTAATTTTTCGGAACAGAAAAGTAGTCTATCTACCTGGGATACAACCTGCAATACAACCTACCTCTGTACCAAATTTCATCAAAATCGGTTGAACAGATGGGTCGTGAAAGGTAGGTAGGTAGGTATGGATTGTTCCGTTTTCCTTGAAGACCCCGGCCGTGGTCTGAGTGTCAATAATGTCTTGAGAGACATTTACCTAACTATGATATTCTTACTTATGGCTCTCTCTTTCTCTTGTAAGGAAAATATCCGAATCGAACTGAATAAGTTTAATAAGTTTTCAATTTAAAAACTTTTCAACTATGTGAAATATAAAAATTCTTTACAAAAAACCGACTTCCAACGCCACTGTAAAGTAATCATAAATAATTTTTATATCTAGCCACTATGTTGACGTCGGGCGAGCCTGATGCGTCAACTTTACAGTGGCGTTGGAAGTCGGTTTTTTGGAAAGAATTTTTATTTTTAACTTTTTAACCGACTTCAAAAAAAGGAGGAGGTTCTCAAATCGACTGTATGTTTTTTTTTTTGTATACACTCTTGTATACATAATAAATTAAATTATTTTTTACTTTTTAGTGTTTGTGGTTTTTGAAGTCGGTTTTTATTTATTTTTTGAAAATTTTTTATTAGTGTCAGGGTTGAGGATTTGGAGTCAGAATTTTTTATGGGACCACCTCGAGAGCTTCCTCTAAAGACTGATAGAAAAAATCGGTCAAATCAAATCGGTTCAGAAACCACGGAGATATGCACCGTCATACATTAAAAAAAAACGCACCGAATTGAGAACCTCCTTTTTGGAAGTCTTTTAAAAAAAGCTTTAATTTTGTTCTTAAAAGTTGTTGCCTACATATTTTAATTTCTCTTTGACCAACTCTACAGCTCGGGGAGAAGATTATGTTTATAATAATGACGTCGGATACACTACAACAACAACATCAGCAAGTAGCCGTCCGACATCAACGTCGATGACAACAACCTCACGGCCAACAAGAACTCGACGAAGTGTGGGAGACAACGGTAAACTCAGCTGTCATTATGTTTTTTGGTCAAAGATTTCGCGACGATGTTAACCCCTGTCAGACTCCCTGTTGTTTCATAATTGACAGACCCAGAGATGCCTGACAGGGTGTTGCAATCGTACTAAGTGTCCGACAATGGACAATGTTTCTAATATCATTCCAAGGAAAAATAAAAAAACACGGAGCTTAATACTTTAACGAATCTATTATAGACATAGAAAAACTTTTAGTTTTAATAAAATAACGAAGGTCCTGATCATCGCGGGATTTTGCTCTATTTGTTTGAACTGGCTTCGCACGGGTGGACTTACCTAATTTACTACCTAAAACGTTAATAAAAGAGGTCAAGTGCGAGTCGGACTCGCACACGTAGGGTTCCGTAACCATCGTACAAGATTTAAAACTATGTGGACCGTACTGTTTATGTGGTTTATATACTTTCGTAAAAGAAACAAGAGTGATGCTCTAAATTCAAGTTTCTTGTATTTTTTACTTAATTTATTTTTCATTTTATATTAAACTTTATATTATATGCTCAGTGCATTACCTTTATTAAATTTTTAATAATTTTAATTGTGCATTACCTTTATTAATTACTATTTAATTTTCCGGGATAAAAATATGTGCTATTCCAGACTATAATCTATCTCTGTGCCAAATTTCAGCCAGATCCGTTCAGCCGTAGGGCGTGATTGAGTAACAAACATCCATACATTCATACATCCATCCAAACTTTCGCATTTATAATATTAGTAAGAAGATAAGATTAGGTATTAAGATTAATAAACATAATTATTAAGTTCGCGCAAACTAACAGAGCAAACTTTATTGGAACTACGAAGTTAAGAATGTATGCGAAAGCGGTGTGTCGTTTTATTATTATTCTACACTGTGGCCATTCGCAGCAGGTAACAGACGTTGGAGTGTGATAGCTGTTGCCTTCTCTCAAAATGAAATTTCGGCTCGGGTAGCAAACGGCCTTAAATTGTTTTCTGATTATGACAGAATGTTACGCCGGCGATCTCAACTGTGACTGGAAAAATGATCCAAGTGCTGACCAGTCTTGGGATCCTTTGTATCCTGCCTATAATAATAGTCGAGCATATGGCTGGCTGTATTCATGTAAGATTATGTTTTCATTAATATTTTTATTACTAGATTGATATTTTTATTGTCTTTTCTATTCTAATATTATTATTCGATTTAATTATTATCACAATCATTCATAAATACAAACCGGAAAATGATAACCTGCACGCACCAAATACTGAATCAGCCTTCCTAGCGATAGTTACCAAAAGTACGGCTATCTCCTATATTATAAGCAAAACAGGCATCTGGATGTGAAGTGATTGCAGCACCCGAGGAAACGCCGCGGTGTCGGCTTTTACTCGTATAAAATTTGTTCAGCTTAGTTTTTAGTTGAATCATATGCTGGGTTTATGCGAATACTCGTACATTGACATGATTGATGGTAATAATTTTTCTACAAAAATCAATGATGGTAATAATTATAATAGAATATTTCCTTGACTCATAACAAGTGTTGGATAGAATCAGATGTTACTTTGTGTTCTTGATTTAGAAAGAAAATATTACAATTATTTTGCTATAATCCGCCAACAAGAAAAGATTCTGTATGGTCAAGCATGCAGTCACAAGCGAAGCACCGTTTAGACAATCTTCCATTGCACCGCACTAGACAATCTTGCATTGTAAAGTCGACATCTCCTGGAGATGCTCCGGTGTCGGGGCGAAACGTGCGTCGAGAATAGTATAAAAGTCTTGTGTGGTGGTGCATGTGAGTGGTGGTGGCATTGCTTGCTTGGGAACTTGGCTTTCTTACTTGGTTGGGAAGGTAAAATAGTGCTTCGCTTGTAACTGCATGCTTGACCATACAGAATTTGTTCCTGTTGGCAGATTATAGCAAAATAATTGTACCTAATAATTTACTTGCTAAATCATAACAAGTGCTTAGTATTAATTTATCGACAAAACTTAATCTAAATGTATAAAATTTTCAATTTCAATAAATTTTTTAAGAATTATTTAATTAAAAACATATTATGCATTTTGCAATAAATTCCTGGAAAATATTTATTTTAATTTACCTATTATATTTTATTGGTTCAGTTGATATGATTATTGTCGATATTTCAAGAATTTTCTTAATTGTTTACCTATAAAACTATTATTTTGTCACATCGATTATTGAAGTGAAAACTTTTTTAGCCGCGTTGAGCACTTTTTGGTAGGTCCCCTACCTACCAAAAAGTACTTTAAAGGTAAACTTGTGGATTCGTGTGACCGACATGCTCGCGTTGTTAACAAGACAAAAGGTCTTAAATATAAACATACATTCGAAATTAAACTTTAATGCCTTAGTGTTAAGGTTTATGTTGAAAAAAAGTACTTATTTAAAATAATAATAATAATAATAATACAGATAATAATAATATCCTTCACTTCACATCTATCGGCAGTCCATATGTGGCACAGATATAGTCTATATTATACTTGTATATAAAGTGAAGCAATCAAATTCAGTCTTCAACCGAATTTCAACCAGGACTGTGGATTCTATTCTATAAAAAAATGCACAACCTATTTTAAACTTGCCTTTACACAAATTTAAGAAATCCATGAATATAAAACTAAGCTCCTGAAAAAAGCGTATTTTTTTTTTTTTTATATGTGTGTCCGCTTTTTGTCCTCCGACATGATGATCGGAGACCTTTTATAGCTGACATGGCTTGCTTTTTTTTTTTTTTCTTTTGTTGCCTTGCTCTGTTGGACGAGAATGAGCAGCTAATGTACTTTTTTTTTTTTGTTAGCTTTCATTCATTATTAATGCTATATATTTTTTATGTATATTATTACATTATCTTACATAATATAATTATACATTATTTCATACATCTACGAATTCTTATATTTATACATAGATTTCTTATATGCTAATTACATTCTTTATTCTTCTTAACATAATACTCTTTTAGGTGTTTATGACCTATTGTAGTATTAATCTATTCTAGTGTTGTTTCGCAAGTTAACTTTTCTGGTTATTTCTTCGCAAAATCCTAAAAATTTCTTACTTACCTTCTTGCTAGCAATAATGACGGGTATAGTTTCTTTACTAATCTTACTCTGTATTATATATTCCAGTTCCATTCGTTTCCTGCCAAATTTAGCACATTCTGTTAAAATATGTAAAACTGATTCCTCGCTCTCTTCGTCACAGTCACAGGAGGGGTTGTCTTTACATTTAAAGCGGTGAAGGTATTGTCCAAATCCGCCGTGTCCTGTTAACATCTGCACGAGGATCGGTGTAAGCTTGATTTTGTTTAATATCTTATATGCACTAATCACATTTGGAAAAAACACCTTTGTCAGAGCCGCATTTTTACTTTCAGTGTATCGTTGGCCCCATAGTTGAATTGAAGTGTTTCTGATCGTTTTTTTAATGTGAGAAATGGGGCACGCATCATAGTCCACTGTTTTATTTTTCAGAGCTGCTTCTTTAGCCAGATAGTCGGCTCTTTCGTTGCCGGCTACACCGATATGCGCTCTTACCCAAAACAGTCGTACATATTTGCGGTGGTCTCTGGCCTTTCGGAGCTTCTCCCGTATCATAAAGGCAAGCGGATGATAGGTAGCTGGGCTTCGGATCAATTCCAATGCAGATCTTGAGTCACTAAGGACATTCACCGTGTTTTCTGTAGACTTAAATGCTACGTCTGTGGCACGGTAAAGAGCATATAGTTCGGCCTGAAATACACTGCAGTAAGACTCGAGATGAAATTTTTCCGACATTATTTCATCCCCGTCTTTCCAGCAAGACAGGGCTGCTCCAACTTTGCCATCGATTTTGCTACCATCGGTGAATATCCTAACGCCCGTCACATTATTCTGTTCTATCGTTTCAGCGCTCATATCTTCCAGTTTTCTAAAATCGTGTACTACTTCATTTGCAGGATGGGGTGCTTTAAGATAGCTGATTCGTCTTTCTACGATCCTTTCTTCGATTGTTGCTTGAGGCTTTCCTCTCTTGGCTTCATATAACGTTGCCATTTCTTGTACGCGCAAGTCAAGTGGTATGAGTTTAGCCAATAGCAACGCTGCCGTTAGCGAAACAGTCCTATAAGCCTTGCATATTTTTAATGCAAAGCTTCTTTGCACGGAATTCAGTTGGTTCTTTACATATATTTTTTTCGCTGCTGGCGCCCATACGCTAGCTGCGTAAAGAATTATTGGCTCTATCACCGCGACATATATCGTCCTGATTATCTCCGGACCCAGTCCCCAACTTATTTTTGCTGAACGAGCTATGGGTTTATAAATATTTAATGCTTTTGTACATATATATTTTATGTGATTCTTAAAGGTGAGTTTTCTGTCAATAATTAATCCTAGAATTTTAATTTCATCTGCCAGTTCTAAGATTGTTTCACCCATGCGTATGTGTGGGGTATCATATTTTAATTTTCTGGTTATCACCATAGCACTTGTCTTATGTGGTGCAAATTTTAGTTTGTTTGATTTGCCCCACTCATACACCCGGGTGAGAACTCGTTCTGCTTGTTCCTCAATTTTAGGAACTGAATTACCGGAGAAGACCAGGACGACATCATCTGCAAAAGCTTGGCTATGCACTCCACTTTCTTCTATCTCGTCCAACAGAGGATCAAGCAATAGATTCCAAAATGTTGGTCCTCCAATGGATCCTTGTACACAACCCTGTGAAGTTTCCGTCGTGTACTCTCTATCAGCGTAGCGAACGCATACTTTTCTATTTTGAAAGTAACTATTTGTCATTTTTCGAAGATTTTGTGGGCACTTTTTTTCAACTAACCGGTTTTTTATTGCGGGCCACCATGCGCTGTCGAAGGCCCCCTCTATGTCCAATGATACTACTACACTAATTAATTTAAGATCCAAATTATTGCGTATGTGATTTATCAGGTCATAGAGGGAGTCCTCGGTGCTGCATTGTGGAACAAAGCCGTATTGTCTAGGATTAGACTTTGGTAACAGGTGCCAACGAATTCTTCTTATTATCAATTTCTCCAATATTTTTCCGAGGATTGGTAATAGTCCAATAGGCCTATACGACTTGACCTGGTTATAATCTGTCTTACCAGGTTTCCTGAGGACTATCACTGTCGCTTCTTTCCATAATATTGGGAAGTATGATAGTTCGAGGCACCTGTTCATGAGTCTTAAGAAGGTTTCTTCATCGGCTGTGATTGCTTGTACGCAAATATCTGCGGTTAGTCCGTCGGTACCTGGAGCTTTTTTTACGTTAAAGCTACCGATGACGTATCTTAGTTCATCACTTGTGAATGGAGGATCCTGTTCATCATTTTGTATATATTCTTCAATTTTTTCAGATTTTTTTCTCATTTCCAAGTGCTCTTGATCATCGTTTTCTACCGTATCTTTCGGAAAGAATGTATCCGCTAATAGTTTAACTGACTCTTCTGGACTTAATGACTTCCCTTCTATCACTAGTGGTTGATCCTCGTGTTTCTTGGTAGATTTTCGTATAACTCTGTATACTCCGTCCCACAGGTTTTCACGATTCTGTGCTCCACAAAACTGTTTCCAACTAGCTGTTTGTGATTCGGATGCTTTAAGCTCGTAGATTTCCCTAGCTTGCAGGTATTCGTCAACAACGCACTGCTTGCGTCTTGGCGCTGCACAAGAGACCCTTCTTTTTTTAGTCGTCATGTCTTTTTTCAGGTTTTCTAGTTCATCCGTCCACCAGGGTAACGTATATTTTGTTTTGTTTTTCTTCCTTAGCATAGTTTTTTCACATATTTCCTTAATGCATAGTGTATATTTCTCAACGACATTTTCTAATTCTTCTTTAGTTTCTAATTTTTCAATTTCTTCTGCTGTTACATTTTTACTAATCAGTTCTTGTTTTAATTTTATCCTAAATACTTGCCAATTTGCTTTTCTTGTATTATACTTGCGTGTAGTTTTCACAGGTCTTTTCACTATGGGCTTATTAAGATTCAGTGAGAACGTAATTGCATTGTGATCTGCGCTGGTTAGTTCGATATCTACTTTCCAATCTTCTATTTTAGTTATAAGCTCCTGACTACAAGCTGTAATGTCAACGTTACTTTTATATTCAATGTTGTTTCTGATGGTATAAAAGGTCGGAGTCGTCCCTTCGTTTAGTATATGCATATTCATTTCGTCAATTATGCCCATCATTGCTTTTCCCCGATGATTTTCGGTTTTACTGCCCCACCAGGGACTCCAAGCATTGACGTCGCCTCCTAATATTAGTTCACTGTCAGCTAGTCTATCTCTAATCGCTTTTACGTGTATCAAATAAGGGTCAATTGGTAAGCTGTCTTCAAAATAAACAGATATGACTCCGATCTTCCATGTATCAGATTTAAGGATTACTACGGCTATATTTTCAGTGGTTAACTCTGGGCATTCTAGGATTTCTAATTGCTCGTCAAAAACTACTATTGCCGCTTTTACAGGTTTTTCTCGGTTTTGGCTGCGTTGGATGACTCTGCAACCATTAACTGCTGCTATCTCCCCAGTTGAGCCAACGTACGGCTCTTGTATCAGAGCAAAGCTTGTGTTCCTCTTAAGGCCTTCTTGGAGTAGTTCTTTCAGAGCTAATTTTTTCTTTTGAAGATTAGCTTGAATTACTTTATAAATAAATATATCATTATCTGAAACTATGTGTTCGCTACTACTGTTATTCCTTAAAGAGCCTGTTACGTTCTTAACAATAAGCCACACTCGATCTGGCTAATGTGTCCCATTTCTTCCGTATGGGACAGTCGTTTCCAAAGCCGTTATGGTCAACTTTATCTAATTTTGCAAGTTGACAGTTCCGGCAGGTAGCTGGTTCTCCAGCAAGCCACATCGGACAGTCTTTTCGTAAGTGAGGGTCGGCACAATGACTACATAGGTCGGTTGTCTCTCTGCATAATTTTCTTCCATGACCAAAACCAAGACATCTGGAGCATTGAATTAATGGTGTCTGATCCTGAACATGTATACGTTGTAAATCGACATGTATCTTTCCAGCGTCAGTAAGTTTTTGCCACACTTTGGGTGAAACCTGTAGTACTACGTGGTTTTCGTGTGGATTTCGGGCTCTTCTTCTATATTTTACAGCAGCTCTGTAATCATCTTTATGTATGTCTCCTAGCAGATGGCTGTTTTGTGTTTTTAACGCGCTTAGTATGTCTTCGTCATTATTTATAGTCAGCACATCTTTCAAGACTACTAAGGGATCTTTGTTTGTTCGCTCCTCAACTTTTAGGTTTGGCTGGTTATTTTTTAAGATTTCTGTTACCTTACTTAGTTCTTCCTTAGTTTCGCATCCTAGCACTACCTTTTGGTCGCGTGCCTTTCTGATTCTGTCAACACGAATTCCTGTAGCCTTTGCATCAACAGCGGTTCTAATTTTGTTGATTACTGTTTCACTCGTGTCTTTAAGCTCTGTCGACGAGACTATTATTGAATGCACAGATTGCTGTTGAGGAATGCGGTCTGGTTTTGGTTGGGCTGCTTTTTGTGCATAGGAGATGTCACTAGTTACTTTATATTTATTCATGTCTTTTTGAATCCTTCCTATTGCTTCTTTTATAACTGTCAAGTCTTCGCAAGTGTGCTTAACAATCATATTTTGCGACTTAATTTCTTCCAAAATGGATTTTGTATCATTTTTTACCAGTTCAAGACTACCCGACCATGCTCCGTTCGGCTGATTTTTATGTTTTTCAACTTCGGTCTGAAGTATCTGTCTACTTTCATTAAGCCTAACAATTATTTCGTACAAACCAGTGAGGTTTTCTATAACTGTTTCCTTTCCTGACGATTTTATGTATCCTGATTGCTCCAATTGCAACTTCGCATCCTGGTACATTTGGTCTGCGATTGTCTGTAATAAATCTATTGGTTGTGCTTTAATGCTTAATTCTTTCGTCACTGTTTTTATCCCCTGTTGGGTTCGTCTATGAGCGTCAGACTCTCGTGTTGCTGTTGTTTTACTGGCGTTCACTACGCCAGCAGCGCCTGCTGGTTTCGTAGATGTGCCTTTTGAAGACATGTTCAGGAATTGGCACTGTATAGGGTTACCAATTTATAAGAGTAATGTAAAGAGTTACCCACGTCACGAGAATGCAGCAAGAAAGCAAGCAGAGTCAGATTATATGGACAAGGCTTGTGAAGGAAAAGTCAGTTTATTAAAAATTTTTTAAAAATAAATTATACCTACCACTGTCTTTCTCATTCCTCTTTCCCAAGCTCAATAGTACAGTTTCATTTAATACTTAAAATATAGTCAATAAATAGTGCAACAATAATATCTTTATTTTCACTAGCAATATTTTGATACAAAGTACGCAGTGTGCGTAAGCCCTAAAGTATTTAGTAATTTGCAAGTAGTAATAAACTAACAGAAATCTTTGATTTACTCGTAACTTATAGTTCATTACATTATCCGAGATTATCAATGTTTTCGCTCTTGACTGTAGAACCTTTCTTCCTTGATTTGCGGAGTTAATTAGAAAAGATTTTTGTGAACAACCCTCAAACAAAAAATTTTTACACTTTCACCAAAACATTAATCACTTATATACGTTGTTATGAAAGATCAAATTGCATCTTTACATAAAAGATAACCTAATATTAAAATTTGTCACCGCAATGATTTTCATTACGTAGGTAGGTATGCAGACGATTACTATGGATTATAATATTTTGTTCAGAATTATGAAGTTTGTGGTGAATCGACCAAAACTTGTTTTATAGCTTGGTAACTTCGGTCTTATTTGCTGTTTTATCACAAACAATCCACAGTCCACTCAATTACACCAAAATTTACTTAAAGAGCACTCGTTATTATTTTTAAAGGCTATTTTACTACGGGTGAAAAAAAAAAAAAAAAAAAAGCGTATTAAACTGTTGAAGATTATGTAAATAATAAAATAGCATGGACTTGACTCGCTCCAGCAATGCTAAGGACAGCGGTTACTTAAGTATCTACACTTTGATGTAATTGTAAATGATTTTCAAAGAAGAGCAACTACCGAGTTTCTTGCCGGTTTTTCTCGATAGGAATGGCATTCAGAACCAGTGAAATATGAAATGGATGCTGCCCCAGCGTAGAATCCACCTTGACTCCCGTTATCGTCCACCTTGGAACCAGAAAATTCAAGACGATGCCGGTGATAGAGACCAGCATGAGAAGCCCCCTTGCTAACTTTTTTTTTTTATCCACTACAAGCTAGCCCTTGACTGCGATCTCACCTGATGGTAAGTGATGATGCTGTCTAAGATGGTAGCGGGCTAACCTGTTAGGGGCATGGCAGTTATATTAAAGCCACACCCCTTAAGTTTCTACACGGCATCGTACGGAAAATTCAGAAATTATAAATTCTCAAATTGACCCTGCCGGGGATCGAACCCGGGACCTCCGCACGTTAGGCAACAGCGCTACACACTATGCCACGGAGGTCGTCTTTTGTCGGGCATATTCCGGCAAAACAAGTACCTATGTTAAAATCACCCTTTGAATAGGTAGTTACCTGCTATATATTGTAGTTTTGAGGGAACACAATATAATAGTAGATTATACACTAAGGGGATAAAGCACTGTTTTATGTCACGGGCGCTACATTGAATCCTGAACGTAACGAAGGACTCCAAATTTAACTCCCGAGCGCAGCGAGGGTGTTATAAGTTAAGATTGAGTCCTGAGTGGAGTGAGGGATTCAAGCGCCCAGGAAAAAAACAGTTTTATCCCGGTGGTGTATACTCTACTTTTCTCACTTTATGCGAGACAATAAAAAACCAGGCTTAGTAGATAGTGTTTATTAAAGCAAATTAAAAGTGCAAATTGATATTGGAGACATTAGTCCAACAATGGAAAGATAACGTTATATTTTTATTTGGTACGTTTATCCAGGTTGAGCTAGAGTTTATTTGAGTTGTGATAGAATCTTCTAAAGGTACTACTAGCTACGGCTATAGCAACTTCTTCCAGCTGGCGTGGCCTACTCGATTTGACAAACAAATGAAGTTCTTCTCAGTGCGAATCTAGTGGGCCACGGCTTCGGTTTTAGAAAATCGAGTTGGCCGCGCCCGCTCAGAACACATTCTGTTTAGCGAAATTAGACTTTATGGCCAAAGCAATAAAAATTATGAAATTGAAAATCACATTATTGACCAGCGGGTTATAATGAAATTCAATAGAACATTATAACCCGGCTAAAGCCAAGAGATATAATGTGTTGCTTTCGGTAAGGTTTACATGACATATAATTCGGCATTGTCGAGCATGTGGTGTGAAAACTATTATAATAATTACTAATCAAAACATTTCAGATTTTAACGGGTCTTCACCCCGGGGAAACAGCTCCATTCGGGCGATTTCTCCAATTTTGAGATGTGATGACAACTACGGCTGCATTGATATCCACTTACAAATGTTTACATTCGGCGGGTGAGAAATCTTTTGTTTTATTATGTGAATAAGCCACATTTTTTCAAACACAATTTATTAACCTTATACCGTGTGCTTATACCTACTAATATTTACAGGAGGAAATGATTG
Organism: Erebia aethiops; assembly: GCA_923060345.2. NCBI lineage: Eukaryota > Metazoa > Arthropoda > Insecta > Lepidoptera > Nymphalidae > Erebia > Erebia aethiops. The sequence continues at coordinate 8,696,822 of OV281086.1, read as the reverse complement.
TATTTCAAAGCACGATGGCTGTAAATACTACCTAGGTATTTGTAAAAATATATTATGTCAGTGGCTTTAATTTTTTTTATTTCCGTGCCTCAAGAGGAAAAAGGAAACCAATTATATATATATATATATTGTTTTTATCCAGTACAAGTTAGCCCTTGACTGCAATCTCACCTGATGGTAAGTGATGATGCAGTCTAAGATGATAGCGGGCTAACCTGTTAGGGGCATGGCAGTTATATTAAACCCATACCCCTATTCGGTTTCTACACGGCATCGTACCGGAACGCTAAATCGCTTGGCGGCACGTCTTTGGCGGTAGGGTGGTAACTAGCCACGGCCGAAGCCTCCCACCAGGCCAGACCAGGGAAAATTCAGAAATTATAAATTCTCAAATTGACCCTGCCGGGGATCGAACCCGGGACCTCCGCACGTTAAGATAACAGCGCTATACACTGCGCCACGGAGGTCGTCAAAGTAAATTCGTCAATAATAGGATCACTTCGTAGCCTGTGTCTGTCTATCTGTCAATCTCCTTTTTTTGGGAACGCGTGGAGATAACAAGTTAAAATTATATCAAATACTATAAAAAAAATAAAGCTTCTAAGTCAACGCAATCAAATAACGGCCGTATATGCCGCACGTTTTGCATACTTTGACCAATAAATCAAAACCTAAGGGAATTATACTTCCCGTGTATCTTGAAACATTGTGCGCGACTCAGACTCGCACTTGACCGGTTTTTTGACAGCCAAGAATAGTTTTTTTATTTCATAGTACTAATCCTACAATGGTTACTATGAATTAATGTTATTTTTATTTTAGAGTAGGTATTTTTGATAGCCTCTCAGGAGAATAGCGGTGCCGATATTTATTCTATAACTCAGTCGTAAAATTTATCCGAATATAATCGAATCTATACTAATATTATAAATGCGAAAGTTTGGATGGATGGATGTATGGATAGATGGATGTTTGTTGCTCAATCGCGCCAGAACGGCTGAACGGATCTTGATGAAATTTTTCACAGAGATTGATTATAAGTAGTGTGGCAACATTGTGACAACAGTGTGGTAGCACACAGACTACTTTTTATCCCTGGAAATTAAGCAGTTCCCGCGGGATCCAAAAAAAATTCAATACACGCGTGCGAAGTCGTGGACATCAGTTAGTGTTTAAATAAATATATTACGTTTAAGTGGTGACTATTATGCAGGAATGTCAGTTCGTATACAGGACCAGGCTACAAGGCCAATCCAACTGCAGCGGGGAGTGCGACAGGGAGATGTAATCTCCCCGAAGCTCTTTACCGCTGCGTTGGAAGACGTCTTTAAGCTTCTGGATTGGAACGGATTTGGCATCAACATCAATGGCGAGTACATCACTCACCTTCGGTTTGCCGATGATATAGTCATCATGGCAGAGACTCTGGGTGACCTTAATGCAATGCTCAATGACCTCAGCAGAGTTTCCCAACAGGTGGGCCTTAAAATGAACATGAGTAAGACGAAAATCATGTCTAATGCTCATGTTCCACTCCACCCAGTAATCGTTGGGAGCTCTGCACTCGAAATTGTAGACGAGTATATATACCTGGGACACATGGTCCAGCTAGGTAGGTCCAATTTCGAGAAAGAGGTGAGCCGCCGAATCCAACTCGGCTGGGCAGCATTCGGGAAGCTTCGAGATGTCTTCTCGTCCAAGATTCCTCAGTGCCTGAAGACAAAAGTCTTCGAACAGTGCGTGTTGCCAGTGATGACATACCGTTGTGAGACTTGGTCGCTAACTATGGGCCTCATAAGAAAGCTCAGGGTCACTCAGCGGGCGATGGAGAGAGCAATGCTCGGGGTTTCTTTGCGCGAGCCGCTGGTTCCAGGCGGCGCAAGACCGAGGCGTGTGGAAATCCTTGCAAGAGGCCTATGTCCAGCAGTGGACGTCTATCGGTTGATAATGATGATGATGATTATGCAGGAATAATCAAAAGCCCTCAAACAGTTTATCTTTAAATTTTTGTAGGCTCGTTGGACTCCGGGTATACCAGAAGCCGGTTCATATAGCCCTGAGAGATTTAATTGCGTACAGCGATGAGGAGAAGAAGGATTACATTATTTTTGAGGTTTGGGGAGATCAGGGCGAAGGCTGGAATAGTAAAGAGATTCCTCTGAAGCACTTTGATAGCAACTTTCAGGTAATGCTCATCTTTACTTATGTATGTAAAACTGTACAAATATTATGAATGCAAAAGTATGTCTGTCTGCTACGCTTTAAGCCGTTAAAGCGTAGTAGAAAGACAGAGACACTTTAAACCCATCGTTTCAACCAATTTGGATGAAAATTGGTATAGAGAGTTTGCATCCCAGGGAGCCTACATACATTATTTTCATTTTTGTCTGTCTGTCTGTACCTGTCTGGCCCCTCATCACGCCAACTACTGAATGAATTCAAACGAAACTTGGCATACTACAAGGTAGGACATAGGATACATTTTAACCCGAAATTCAGCACGGTTCCCTTGGGAGAGGGGATAAAAGTTAAAATGTGTACTTAACTAGTTGTAATTCATTTAGGTATGCGTTGTCCCATTTCATTCATTCTTTTTCTGTTTGAAAGAAGATAATTTGAAGATCGTTCTTTTGTAGTTCAGAAATTACATACGTTCCTCAGTATTAGGCCCAGTTAACTTGGAACCCGGAATGTAATTTGAAATTTCGAGGGAATAAAATTATTCCTTGAGCACTCTGGAGGTAAACTAAGGCTGCAGGATTTATCAAAATTCCATCCCCAAAGGAGATAATAACCCTGTGCGTTCCGCAGTCGGGTAATAACCCTGTGCGTTCCGCAGTCGGGTAAAAAGGGGTTGAAATTTTGTATTAAAGTCGGTATATATAAGTGTGGGTAAACACTGTAACAAAAATTACTAAATTAGGGGATCAAAGTTTGTAAAAAAGTCTTTAAGCCTGTGAAAGCTAAGATTTTGGCTTAAGGTTAAAAATAAAGAAGTGCGTATTTAGCCGTTTTTTAAAATTTTAGCACCAAAGTGTTTAAGTAAATAGGAGATGAAAGTTTGTATGGGACTTTTAGGAATCTAATTCCACGCAGACGAAGTCGCGGACAGAAGCTAGTACTTACTAGATAAAAAAATAAAGCTATAATTTCATGCTTCCGGATTGATTTCCTTCAGATCATCTTAGAGGGTATTTTCGGTGAACTTCCTGTGCACATGGGAATCTGCCCAATGGAATTAATGCGGAGAACTGAGTGCACGGTCTATACGCCATATTCGATACCAAACAGACACACGACTTCAACAACAATATCAACAACCACTACAATGTCGACAACAACAACAGAACGAGCAATACGAGAAAACGGTAACTATGGGTATACCTTTTTTCCGCGTCTTCGTTGGCTGAATTTAGTTTCTCTATGGGTCTTCTCGACTGAAATACTTCTCTGTGTTACCAGTGATGACATACGGGTACTAACTATGGGCACACTCTAAGAACAAGAAGATACTCTGTTCTTTCCTATCTTACTACCTAATCAGTTACCCGCTGTGGTGTGACAGGGCGAAACGGAGGAAACTGTTAGATTTTTCAATTTATTGAGTACAAATTAGTATGCAGTTTGCCATAAGTTTGTGACGGTCTTCGCAGTCCGCACATAAACCAATAGATGGCAATACCAGTAGCATACCAAGAACACGAAGAGCCTAAATCGCGATTACAAAGTTTTCTCTGAATTACGCAACTGCAACTTCCAAAGATCAATGGTCGAACCAGTGGTCCCCGATCACAATTCTCGCTCGGAGGATGATCATCCCATTGTTACGGTTTTTTTTTTTATCCACTACAAGCTAGCCCTAGACTGCGATCTCACCTGATGGTAAGTGATGATGCAGTCTAAGATGGTAGCGGGCTAACCTGTTAGGGGTATGGCAGTTATATTAAACCCATACCCCTTCGGTTTCTACACGGCATCGTACCGGAACGCTAAATCGCTTGGCGGCACGTCTTTACCGGTAGGGTGGTAACTAGCCACGGCCGAAGCCTCCCACCAGACCAGACCAGGAAAAATTCAGAAATTATAAATTCCCCAATTGACCCTGCCGGGGATCGAACCCAGGACCTCCGCACGTTAAGGCAACAGCGCTACACACTGCGCCACGGAGGTCGTCAAAACGGTCGAGCCGTATCACCTGCTCCCGTACAGGTTGAGAGAGATACGTACCTTGCTACAACTGTCATGGTACTCGGGTCTGACATTTGTATGAGCATCGATCCACTGTATGAACTGTGCTAGTGACTAGATGATAAGGCTCACTAAGGTCACTCAGTGGGTGAGTGAGCAAATCAGAAATGAGGAGATCCGTATAACTAGACAATACCTAGTCCATAGAACCACAGTCACTATACCTCGATGAGGTGCAAAGTTGAAGTGGCAGTGGGTGGGATCTTTATTAGATTTTAGCCGGTTATTAGGTATTCCTGTTTGCATGCGCATAATGAATATCAATAAATCAATAATAATATAATATATCATACTCAGGTGATACAACAACTGACAAGGTTATGACAACAACATGGCCAACAACCTTGCCAGCAACCAAACAGCCAACAACAACTCAAGAAGGAAACGGTATGTCTGTCTTTAAAGTTTGTTTCTTAAAATAGTCTTTCTATTATTCTAATGCACCATTGCTGGTTAGCTTTCAGACCAAAGCTTTGCAAGCCATTAATTACTAGACATTCTACACACTGCAGATCGTCGTCGTCAATAGACAAACGTTGTTTTTTACCCACTACGAGTTAGCCCTTGAATGCGATCTCACCTGTTGGTCAGTTAAGATGCAGTCTAAGATAGCGGGCTAGACCAGGGAAAATTTAGAAATTATAAATTCCCATTGACATTGCCGGGGATCGAACCCGGGACCGGGTACGTTAAGACAACTGCGCTCCACACTGAAGTTTGTTTCTTTTAGTCTTTCTAATGCACCATTTGTGGTTACTTTTCAGACCAAAGCTTTGCAAACCATTCATTATAGTCGACATTAGACATTAGAGTCGTCGTCGCCAACAGAGAGTCGTCCACTGTTGGACACAGATCTCTTGTAGAGATTTCCACAGGCCACGGTCTTACGCCGCCTGGACCCAGCGGCTCCCTGAAATTCAACCAAAGTTTTTAGACCAATTTTATTCTACTAACTAATGCAGAAATTACGTGAATGTACCTACCTATATAGTTAAAAGCAAATCAAATCAAATCAAATAATGTTTATTCAATATAGGTAGGTCTATACTACACATATTGACGTCTAGTTATTTAAAAAATATAATGGTGATAATAATCAGTAACAAGGAGAGAGGGTTCCAAACGCGCCCTGCTGAGAAGAGCCCACAAAAACTCAGCCGGGTTTTTCGTTCGTTATCTCTAAAGTTGATTTACTAACTACAATGTTTTTATTTCTTTTCAGGATGTGATTCAAGAAATCCCCCAATTATATTATACCTAATGGCTCCTGCGAATAGTCTTATTGACTTTCGTGTGCGTCCTCCCTGTAGTGCTGGTGCGGGCACTTACAGACTCAATGACTTAAGGGCGAACATTGTGGGCACTTAATCATTCATTGACCATGAAAAGAAACCATCTGACGCGCGATATTCGACTAAGAATGAAGATGTCGTCATAAATAGTTTTAACTCTACTCTAAATAATTAAATTAATATTAAACAAATCAGTGTATTGTCAATATTATCTTTTAATTGTCTCTTTGGTATTGAATAATTCATGTTTTTTAAGTAGGTATGCTTTTTTATGTACCTACTTAATTAATAAATCTTTGGTTTATGTAAAGATAGTTTAGTTTTATTTCCATTTGCAATCCTGTTTTGTTTGGTTTCTACTTATTATTATAGAGCCAGTAGAACTACTCACCATAAGGAACTCTAAAAACAACACACACTCTCTGAATATGTACGCTTTTGCTCACAACTTAGCTATTAACTAGCTATAGATATTAGATATTGGACAAGCACAAGCACTGCACAGTGCACAGATGTCTTCCTAGACCTCGTGAGGGCACAATTGACACCGTGTCATTAACTATGTCATATACTTGAACAGACAGGGATCACATACTACCTAATCCATATTTCCATACTAATATAATAAATGCGAAAGTGTGTCTGTCTTTTTGCCTTTCACGGCCCAACTACTCAACCGATTTTGATGGAACAGTACAGAGATAGTTCACATCCTGGCAAAGTACAAAGGCTACTTTATATCCCGGAAAATTTAAGAGTTCCCGCGGTAGTCAAAAATCCTTATACCACGCGTACGAAGTCGCGGGCATCATCTTGTAAGGAATAAGGACGTATTTTTCGAAACTCCTAACTCGTAACTATAACTCTCTGTCATAGTCCACCACGCTGGCCAAGTGCGGATTGGTAGACTTGACACACCTTCGAGAACATTAGGAAGAACTCTCGAGCGTGCAGGTTCCCTCACGATGTTTTCCATTACCGTCTAAAGCAAGTGATATTTAATTTCTTGAAACGCACATAACTTCGAAACGTTGGAGTTGCGCGTGTCCGAGGATCGAACCCGCGTACAACAGGTCGGATGTCTTCAATCTTAAGTTTTAACCACCTAGGCTATCACCGCTTCAGAGTATGTAAGTATCCTATATAGGTTTAACTAGCATAATAATGTGATGAACTAAACTAAACGTCTGGGACTGCATTGTTTCAACCTCCGTGGCGCAGTGTGTAGCGCTGTTGTTTTAACGTGCGGAGGTCCCGGGTTCGATCCCCGGCAGGGTCAATTTAAGAATTTATAATTTCTGAATTTTCCCTGGTCTGGCCTGGTGGAAGGTTTCGGCCGCCAAGCGATTTAGCGTTCCGGTACGATGCCGTGTAGAAACCGAATAGGGGTATGGGTTTAATATAACTGCCCCTAACAAGTTAGCCCGCTACCATCTTAGACTGCATCGTCACTAAGGTGACCATCAGGTGAGATCGCAGTCAAGGGCTTGTAGTGGACAAAAAAAGTATCATAAGTTGGTATAAGGTAATGGGCCCCTATTTCGTGATAGTATGTTATTTCGTTAGTTTTGTTTCTGGTGCAAAAAATAAGCAATTTAAATATTATTTATTTAAATGATAATGATTCTATCATTTGAACTGTCCAAAAAATCAAGTACCAACATTTTGGCTGCTAAACTGAAAGCAATACGACCCTCGAAACTCACGAACAGCTGTGGGGCTTACTTTTATCACTCGTCACCGTAAAGGGTAGCGCTCGTATTTCTTAAGAAACACACATCAGTATACTTTTCGAAGTGGCGCCACCTACCACCAGCGTAACTAAACGCTATTTTCTAATCCCGTTTTCGAAGTGGCGCCACCTATCGGCCAGTGGCATGCGCCACCTGTCGGCCGGCAGAGGCGTATCCGCCGCCGCTCCGCCTGAGCCTGAGCGTACAAGTGAGACCGCGGAACAAGCGATAGAAAGGCACGATCGCGTGACGTCAGAGCTAGCAGTTCGAATAGTTCTGCTACTGGAATGCCGCCACGGAGCCTGAGCGTGCAAGTGAGAGCGCGGAGCAAGCGATAGAGAGGCACGATCGCGTGACGTCAGAGCTAGCAGTTCGAATAGTTCTGCTACTGGAATGCCGCCACGGAGCCTGAGCGTGCAAGTGAGAGCGCGGAGCAAGCGATAGAGAGGCACGATCGCGTGACGTCAGAGCTAGCAGTTCGAATAGTTCTGCTACTGGAATGCCGCCACGGAGCCTGAGCGTGCAAGTGAGAGCGCGGAGCAAGCGATAGAGAGGCACGATCGCGTGACGTCAGAGCTAGCAGTTCGAATAGTTCTGCTACTGGAACGCCGCCACGGAGCCTGAGCGTGCAAGTGAGAGCGCGGAGCAAGCGATAGAGAGGCACGATCGCGTGACGTCAGAGCTAGCAGTTCGAATAGTTCTGCTACTGGAACGCCGCCACGCGAGAGAACTTCTAGTTATCACGTAAAACTATCGTCCGTAAACCGACTTTACAGACAACCGTAAATTTTTTTTATCCACTACAAGTTAGTTGTTAGCAATAAGAATGTTGAAAATGAAAGACAAGGGTATTTTCAATGTTTATTGTGTATATTTCCACAGCTAGCCGCGTTTCTTGGGCTGGCCGTCCCTCGTGAGGCGCATATGCACGAGCCGCACGTGTGTCGCGCGAATGCCGGGCTGGTTAAAGGTGGCGTCACACTCGGGACACGCGTACGGCCGCTCACCCGTGTGCGTGTACATATGCACTTTGCACGTTGACTTCAGCTGGAAACAACATGGCTGTTTAATTTGACTAAAGACATATTATGCTACACGAAGCCCGCCGCGGGAGGTCCTTAATTTTCCGGGATAAAAAGTAGCTTAGTACCGTGGAAGTACCTTACCCTTACATGCCAACTATTTTTTTTTTCTTGTAATCCACTCCAACTCCACAATCGACCAAGTTCACAGAATAACTGATATAATAGAGAAATCACTAGAAGATAAGAAAGTGTGTTCTACGGTATCTCTAGATGTAGCGCAAGCTTGCGATAAAGTGTGGCACGAAGGGCTGATTCATAAACTCAGAAACATGCTCCCGAGGTCATTCGCAGATATTCTAGAATCATATATTTCAAACAGATGGTTTAGAGTTCGTCAAGAATAAGCATACTCTGAACTTTAAAAAAATCAAAGCTGGGGTACCACAAGAAAGTGTTTTAGGTCCGGTCCTTTACTTATTATACACCTGTGATATTCCAGTACTAGAAAACAATACCATTGCAACATTCGCTGATGACACCGCTATACTAGGAACCGGCAAGTCATAAAGAAGCAGTGGAAAAAAAATTCAAGTAACAATAAACACAATTAATCAATAGACTATAAAATGGGGAATAAAGCTCAATGAGTCGAAGTCGATGCATATAGATTTTTCTAATAAGCTACAACAATATCATCCGATTTACCTAAATGGACAACTTATTCCTTACTTAAATACAGCGCAGTACTTGGATATGACGCTAGACACAAAGCTTAGATGGAAAGCTCACGTTAAAAAGAAACGCGAGTTAGAAATTCAACAATTTCAATAAATAATAAACTAATGTTATACAAGCAAGTTCTGATGCCTGTATGGGCGTATGGTATACAACTCTGGGGGTGTACTAAAACAAAACAATTCCAAAACAAAGTACTCAGGGAAATAGCTAATGCACCCTGGTACGTAAGAAATCACGATCTCCACAGGGACCTAAATATGGAGTTCGTAGCCAGAATCATCCAAAAATTCGCAGAAGCTCACCAAAATCGACTTCGTCATCATGTGAATCTGGAGGCTGTAAAGCTTTTAGATAACACGGACATCAATGTGTGTCATCAACATCAACAAGGGGACTTAAGAGTAAAAATAAGTTTACTTACAGCGAACACTTTATCGCACATCGGGCAAGGATGCTTCAAGGGCCGTTTTTCTCCCTCATGCGTAAAGCGCTTGTGAACCGTGAGACCCCATAAGTTTACGTATGCCTGCAACAGAGCAACTCTCATTTTAAAAAATAAACATTTTGCCTTCTAGCGCAGTTCAACCTAGATCTCGTCATTGCTTTTTACTCGACATGATTTACATCAACCACAATCCTACCATAAATATTAATATTATAATTGCGAAAGTGTGTTTGTTTGTTGGTTTGTCCTTCAATCACGCCGTAAAATCATCTAGTCTAGTACTATATAAAGATAATATTCTGTCTCACCCGGTCACACTGGTCGCACTGGTAGGGTCTTCGGTTGAGATGCACTCTGTTCATATGTCGCTCTAAGTCCCTCTTCACTCCGAACCTTTTGTCGCACTGGTCACACTGGAGTCTGCAATACAACACGGGGTATAGTAAGCGCCAAAAAAATAGTCGGCTCTATATACTTACTTATTAAGAAAGAAAAACTTCTTTAGGCGCGTTGAGCAGTTTTTGGTAGGGGGTAAAAATGTGAAAACGCCAGACCGACACCGTCCTTCTTAAGACAAAAGGTCTTAAGTATATATAGTACATTCGTAATTAAACTTTAATGCCTTAGTTTTAAGGTTTCTTTTTGGCAGGGGATAAAAATGTGGCAACGCCAGACCGACACCGTTCTTCTTAAGTCAAAAGGTCTTAAGTATAAATAGTATATTCGTAATTAAACTTTAATTTAGTTTTAAGGTTTATTTTTGGTAGGGGGTAAAAATGTGGAAACGCGAGACTGACACCGTTCTTCTTAAGACAAAAGGTCTTAAGTACAAATAGTACATTCGTAATTAAACTTTAATGCCTTAGTTTTAAGGTTTATTTCTGGTAGGGGGTAAAAATGTGGAAACGCCAGACCGACACCGTTCTTCTTAAGTCAGAAGGTCTTAAGTATAAATAGTAGATTCGTAATTAAACTTTAAATGTCTTAGTGTTAAGGTTTCTTTTTGGTAGGGGGTAAAAATGCGGAAGCGTGAGACCGACACCGTTCTTCTTAAGACAAGAGGTCTTAAGTATAAATAGTACATTAGTAATTAAACTTTAATGCCTTAATTTTAAGGTTTCTTTTTGGTAAGGGGTACAAATGTGGAAACGCCAGACCGACACCGTTCTTCTTAAGTCAAAAGGTCTTAAGTATAAATAGTACATTCGTAATTAAACTTTAATGCCTTAGATTTAAGGTTTCTTTTTGGTAGGGGGTAAAAATGTGGAAACGCAAGACCGACACCGTTCTTCTTAAGACAAAAGGTCTTAAGTATAAATAGTACATTCGTAATTAAACTTTAATGCCTTAGTTTTAAGGTTTCTTTTTGGTAGGGGGTGAAAATGCGGAAACGCGAGGCCGACACCGTTCTTCTTAACACAAAAGGTCTTAAGTATAAATAGTACATTCGTAATTAAACTTTATTAAAGCCTTAGTTTGAAGGTGTATATTTGATTTTTTTATTTACAGGGGGTAATCTTCCAGATATCGGATCGAGAATCACATGGGATTGGGTTATGTGGGATTTGTACCCACTAAAACACCCTCGGTGACCGTCCTCAGCTCATAATGATCGTATGCAATTCCCTACCTACCTCTAGTAGTCTAGGAGTTACAACTGTCACATTAGCCGGGTCTGATTTGTGTGGGCGTCTACCCACTGTATGAATATACTTACACTGTGGTTTAACATAGGTCAGCCTGATGAGTTCAACGAATTTCCTACCTTAACTTTTACTAATTTTAAAACTAAATTTCTTACTTTAGTTCTTCATAGTTGACGTGCGGAGATGCAATCTTCAGATGCTGTTTCAAGGCGAAGTTGGATTTGAAACCTCTGGAACAAACATACAAATATACTCAATTCTGTTCCAATAGGGATGTCAACATGTAATAAAATTATATTTTTAAAAAACCCACGACGAACTGCAGCGCTCCATTGTGACCTTATAACTTTGAAACAATAATAAGAACTTCAAAGCATTTCAAAAAAATGGTTACATAATTAAAAAAATAAAAACACTTTTGGAGCGCAGCGTGGTGGACTTTGACCTTAAAATATATTTAATAACCTATACATATCTAATGCACAAAACCGCATCTAAATTGGTCCAGTACTTATTCAGAAAAATTGCAACATATTGAAAAATAAAAATCACGATTGCAGCGCAGCTTGGTGGACTATGGCCCTAAAACATATCTAAGAACCTTCTCAGAAACTAAACATATCTAAAACAAAAAAACCGCATCTAAATCAGCACCGTAGTTTTTCAGCTACCTATAAATATAGTATACCCACCTGTCGCATTCGACGCAATAGAAGTCCTTGGTATCGGAATGCTTGACCCGATGGTTCTTGAGCTGCGAAGGGTTCTTGAAGCCGGCGCCACACTCCTCACAGGTGTGGCGTGTGAACGTGTGGCCCGGTACACGCGTTGGGTGCATTCTGAACACACGGGTAGACAGTCACACACAACATACACTCCTCACAGGTGTGGCGTTTGAACGTGTGGCCCGGTACACGCGTTGGGTGCATTCTGAACACACGGGTAGACAGTCACACACAACATACACTCCTCACAGGTGTGGCGTTTGAACGTGTGGCCCGGCACACGCGTTGGGTGCATTCTGAACACACGGTATACAGTCACACACAACATACACTCCTCACAGGTGTGGCGTGTGAACGTGTGGCCCGGCACACGCGTTGGGTGCATTCTGAACACACGGGTAGACAGTCACACACAACATACACTCCTCACAGGTGTGGCGTGTGAACGTGTGGCCCGGCACACGCGTTGGGTGCATTCTGAACACACGGGTAGACAGTCACACACAACATACACTCCTCACAGGTGTGGCGTGTGAACGTGTGGCCCGGCACACGCGTTGGGTGCATTCTGAACACACGGGTAGACAGTCACACACAACATACACTCTTCACAGGTGTGGCGTGTGAACGTGTGGCCCGGCACACGCGTTGGGTGCATTCTGAACACACGGGTAGACAGTCACACACAACATACACTCTTCACAGGTGTGGCGTGTGAACGTGTGGCCCGGCACACGCGTTGGGTGCATTCTGAACACACGGGTAGACAGTCACACACAACATACACTCCTCACAGGTGTGGCGTGTGAACGTGTGGCCCGGCACACGCGTTGGGTGCATTCTCCGAAGCATGCCCCTAACAGGTTAACCCGTTACCATCTTAGACTGCATCATCACTAACCATCAGGTGAGATCGCAGTCAAGGGCTAGCTTGTAGTGGATTAAAAAAAACTGAACACACGGGTAGACAGTCACACACAACATTGCAATTTTGTAGCTGTAGGTGCACTTAAATAAGAAAGTGTGTTTGTTTATTGGTTTGCCCTTCAATCACGCCGCAACGAAGCAACGGATCGACGTGATTTTTAGCATGAGTATAGTTGAGGACCTGAAGAGTAACATAGGCTACTTTTTATCCCGGAAAATTAAGGGGTTCCGCGGGAATCAGCTAGTTATTTTCTTTTTATTCATCTATTGTCTATCCCCTATCACTATTACATTTGTATACTGTAGGTATATTTATCCTATATATTATTACATTATACATTTCTGTGTATTTATTTTTATAATATTTATTTATTTATACGTCTCAGTACACCCCTCCCGGTTTCTTTGAAAAGTTTTATTTATTTATTTATTTATTTTACACTTTATTTGTACACCACAACACAAAAAGGAAAAATAATAATCAAGGAACACAAATACACAGAAGGAAGTAGAATACAAAAAGGCGGCCTTATCGCTTAGCAGCGATCTCTGCCAGGCAACCTTAGGATTAGGAGAAGTTAAGGAGATTAAATTGCGGGTGGTGTATTAATATAAATAAACATACAAACAAATACCTACATACTATTACATAAACCATTTACACAAATAACATAATACTCATAATAAATAATATATGAAAATAAACTAATATATATTATGTACTTAGTATTACTATTATAAATAACAATGAAAACTAATTGTCTGTATTAGGATAAATAAAGCTTCCTCTGTCCCAAGGTTGCCTGTAAGAGATCGCTGTTAAGCGATAAGGCCGCCTGTTGTGCCGTATCCATTTAGATAATTGTTTTTGGGTTTTATTTTATTGGTGTGCAATAAAGTATATTTCACTTTACCTTATACTAATCTATACTAATATTATAAACGATTTGATGCTATCTGATGCATCTGCTGGTAATTTATATTATGTGGTGGCACGGAACCCTTTGTACGCGAGTCTGGCTCGCACTTGACCGGTTCAGTTTAAAGTACTCACTGCATAATATGGCTCCTGAGGCCTTCCTTGCTGCTCAGTGTTTTGCCGCAAAACTCGCAGTTAATACTTTTGTCGCTTCTGCGGACGTATGCCAAGTGTCTATTCAGACAAACTTTGCGGCTGAAACATATCCAATATCCATGCTAATATTACAAAAATATAAATGCGAAAATGTGTCTGTCTGTCTGTCTGCTACGCTTTCACGGCCCGTCTGTTCAACAGATTCTGATGCAATTGGGATGGTGCCAAAAATAAATAATTAGTTTAGTGATTATTATATAAAGCCAAGACGTAACGTATCCACTGGGGCTGATTCTGTTGTGCACAATCTCTAAACTAAACTAAAATTAGAGCACTACAAATATTGCTAACCCTTTCATAATACTTCCTACGGAAAGGGACAGAACTAGATTTAAAGCTGCCATTTTAGTTTAGTTTACAGATTGTGTTATACAGAATCAGCCCCATTGTTTATTTAAAAATGTATGTTTGATAACTATTTTAATTATCCATTACAGTAAAAAAGTAAGTAAGTTTACTTTTCATGACCTCACAAGTAGGTATTTAAAACAAAAGTTATTATTAACATCTGACAATAATCGTTAGAAACCTAAGAGTTGAAATAGTACGCTCAGTCGAGTCGTATGCGGAAGGTCCTGGGAACCCACCGCATTATTAGCCCAAGAAAACCCCTGCCATTATGTGATTAATGGAACGACCCGGGGTCACGACCCTCAGCAATGAGGAATACGACGCAGACAGAGAGAGTGTGGAAAAAGTATACTCAATAGTTTTAATATAGCGGTGAAATAAAAACGACTTTACGAGCATATGTATTGTAAAAAAAATTGGCAGTGATATAATGTCGATAGAAGTGAAAACTAATATTTAATTATTTTTTCTAATTAATAAAAGAAATATTATAATAATAAAAATATTTCAAATATAAACCTTAAAACTATGGCATTAAAGTTTTAAAACGAATGTACTATATTTATATTTAAGACCTTTTGTCTTCGTAACAACGCGAGGTGTCGCCCATGGTTCCACAGCACTTATTAATATAAACCTTAAAACTAAGGCATTAAAGTTTAATTACGAATGTACTATATTATTATACATAAGACCTTTTGTCTTAAGAAGAACGGTGTCGATCTCGCGTATTCCACATTTTTACCCCCTACCAAAAAGTGCTCAACGCGCCTAAGGGAAGTTTTCACTTCAAAAAATATATAATTTCCATGGGTAAATAGGTACTTACTTGAACACTTTGTCACAGTGCGGGCATGCGTAGTGAACATTATGGCCCGAGTGCGCGGTTGTAAAGTGATCCTTTACATACCTCCTGTTTACTCGCGTCAGACCGCACTCGCCGCATTTGTAACGTCTGCAACCGACGCAACCAAGTTTTAAATAAGTACTTACTCATAAACTGAAACTCAAATCATGGTTTTTTTTTTCAGACGATGGACAATTTCTTAGTACCTAAGTAAATTATAAATTTAGGTTAAAATAAAACTACTCATTAGCCAATTAGTTAGGCTAGTAGTTAAATGAGTACCTCGCTGGTACTAAGCAACAGGAAAAAAAATTGTTGTTTTTTTTAAAATAAACTTTTAAAAAAAATAAAAAATCGTCTTGTCGTTTGATAGCCACTGAGGGAATAGGACGTCAGCACCTCTATTCTCTAAGTGACTTTCAAAAATGAAAGCACCTGACATTTATTTGTTATCCATTGAAGGTTTACTATGAAATGAAAATAACATTAATTCATAGCAAACGTTCAATGGATAAAAAATATATGTCAGTGTCTTACATTTTAAGATAGCCAGTCAGTTATAGAATACGGGGGCTGGTGGCCATGTGACATTGTAAATATTATAAATAGAAAATATGGAACCAGCCTCCATCTTCTGTGTTCCCTCATGATTATAATATGGGGCTCTTCAAAGGGCGAATAAACACATATCTCAAAAAACCAGCAACGCATTGGCGGTTCCAATGGTGCTGCAAAATACAAATGTTCATGGGCGGCAATCACTTACCATCAGGTGACCCGCCTGCTCGTTTGCTCGCTATATATAAAAAAAGAATATGCGAAAGTTTGAATGGATGTTTGTTACACGCCAGAACGGCTGAACGGATCTAAAAGAAATTTGGCACACAGATAGATTATAGCCTGGAATAAGACGTAGGCTACATTTATGCCGGAAAATTAAAGATTTCCCGCAGGAACTAAAGAACCTCAATACACGCGGACGAAGTCGCGGGCATCAGCTAGTAGCGATATCTATTTGAATTTGAATACTCACATTTGATGGTATTTCTTATGACTAATAAGCTTTTCCATGGTGTTCATTCTTTTCTTGCATATTTCACACTTGTATTCACCCATTGCCTAAAGAAAGGTAAGATAAATGATAACTGTAGGCTAGCATGCGCTCAACGAGATATCTCGCGACGAGAGAGATGTTTTCGTTGCCGGAAAATTTCTCGTTTACCCTAACATGCACAGAATCCGATATATTACAAGAAAAAAATACTCGGCATGTATATAGCTCACCTTAGGCTGCATCACTGATTGCCAGCATGTCTGATTGCAACCAAGCGCTTCTATACTAATATTATAAATGCGAATGTTTGGATGGATGGATGGATGGATGTATGGATGGATGTTTGTTACTCAATCACGCCCCAACGGCTGAACGGATCAGGATGAAATTGGGCACAGAGAAAGATTATAGTCTGGAATAGCACATAGGCTACTTTTTATCCCGGAAAATTAAGGAGTTCCCGCGGGAACCAAAAACCTCAATCCACGCGGACAAAGTCGCGGGCGTCAGCTAGTATTCTATAAATTAAAAACAAATATACATTATATGGTACTAAAATTGCACAGCTTTTTTAATTCAACTACAAGTTCGCCCTTGACTGAGATCTCACCTGAGTGATGATGCAGTCTAAGATGGTAGCGGGCTAACGTATTAGGGATACGGCAGTTAGGTATATTAAACCCATACCCCTAGTCGGTTTCTACACGGCATCGTACCGGAACGCTAAATCGCTTGGCGGTACGTCTTTCCCGGTAGGGTGTTATCTAGCCACGGCCGAAGCCTCCCACCAGAACAGACTAGAGAAAATTCAGAAATAATAAATTCCCAAATTAAACCTGCTGGGAATCGAACTCAAGGAGTACCCCACGTTAAGACAACAGCGCTCAACTCTACGCCAGGGAGGTCGTCCATTTAAATATTACATCTCTAAAATTGCAGGCCTAACCTATTCTGTGAACTTAGCGTATCTCACCTCACTGTGTGCTTCCATATGTTTTTCATAGCTGTCCTTAAAGTTGAATCCAACAATACAGTCTTTGCACTTATATGCTAAATTCTTATACTTTGGATCTTCACGCATTTTAGTTCTCTCTCTCATAATTTGGTCTTTCGTCACACGTACTATTATTATCGCTTTCTGATCTGTAATAGTTATTTATTTTACGAGTGTGCAAAGTACAAAATAACAGTCAATGTAAATATAATAACTGCACTACTAGTGATATAGTATGTATGAATATGGTTATATTATTGCACTAGTCCCGGGTCGGGCCATAGCAAGTAGGTATTGGGTTTTTCTGAAAATAAATTCTCAGTACTAGCCCGGAGTTAGGAAATTGGCGGTGTTACACCCCCGTGCCTCGGAGAGCACGTTAAGCTGTCGGTCCTGCGCCTAATCTCTCGCCGGTCATGTCGGATTTTCCATCCCATCGGGCTATGAGAGTAAAGGAACAGAGAGTGCACCTATGTATGCGCATACATAGGTGCACACATGCACACATACACATACACACTTGTGCACTATAATATCTCCCGCGCAGATGGCTAATCTCTATGGAGATAGGCCGCCGCGACCGAAATTCGGTCGGGAGGACGTATTATTATTATTATTAGTACAATCATACTTAATATTATTATAAATGCGAAAGTCAGTTTGTTTGTTGGTTTGTCCTTCAATCACGCTGCAACGGAGCAACGGATCGACGTGATTTTTGGCATGGGTATAGTTGAGGACCTGGAGAGTAACATAGGCTACTTTT
This sequence comes from Erebia aethiops, assembly GCA_923060345.2. NCBI lineage: Eukaryota > Metazoa > Arthropoda > Insecta > Lepidoptera > Nymphalidae > Erebia > Erebia aethiops. Next base: position 8,678,896 of record OV281086.1, on the reverse strand, counting down.
TATCCCGGAAAATTGAGGAGTTCCCCTGGGAATCCAAAAAAACTTATTCCACGGGGACGAAGTCGCGGGCATCAGTTAGTAATAGAATATTACTGTGCAGTGTTCTTCTTCTAATTTTGGTTAACGATCCAGTTAGCTCACCTACTGTAGGTTTGACAGCTGTCTAAAGAATAATTAGTATAATATAATAAAAGCTAGTAATTACCTAAGTGATTACCTATTATTTCATCGGCTCCATTTTTATTTTTTGCCTTTTTCTTTGTGTTTATTGATGTCTTTTTGAGTTTAGTTTTTCTTAATGACCTCCTCAGTTGTTTTAAATTTTCACTGAAGATTCGATCAGTTTCTTCTTTAAAATCTTCCAATGGACATTCTTCTTCTTTTATGGATGAATCTTGAAAATCTGTAATCCATATTATACATATAACATACTAGATAGGTAAAAGTTTCACCATCTAGTTTTAAAAAAATGGTTTTTTAATAGTGGTTTTTTTTCATGTTATAGAGACAATAGGCATGATGACTGATTTTGAAAAATGGTCAGATTATGTTCGAAATTTCGAAAAAAAAATCTTATTTCAGCAGAAAAATAAGGTTTGGTAGATAAAATTGGCATTTTAAATTTAAATTTTAAAATTCACGCCCAAACGCTTGCCGGTGTCATGGCGTCGTTTGTGACGTCACTATTGTTTGTACCAATGTACTCTATGCAGTGTGCAGTAAACAATAGTGTGATCGTCAAAGCTCGAAAACTAACAATTGTGACGTCATTCGCTTCTTGGAGTTTAATCCATCATGGCGGACTGCTGTATTTTATAGTTTTATTTTATCAAAATAAATAGCAATCTCACTCGAAAAACAAAAATAAATATTTTTTAATACATGAATCCTATTTCATTAGATACATTTATAATTTCATTGATTCTTGGTTACTGTCATGCCTATTATAAAAATTGGGTACCTATTTCGATACTTTAAAATTGTTATTTTTTAATATGGTGGTATGTATGTTAATGGTTATGTTGGTTTTTTGGGAGGGCCTCTATTTAATAATCACTTTAGAAGAAATTATTTACTAGTAGTTAAGTGTTCAAACAAACCCGAATTTGTTTTATAAGATTTGGCCATTTCTGTATAACACAATCTCTATACTAAACTAAAATGACAGCTCTTAATCTAGTACTACCCCTTTTCGCAGATAGTAATATATTATGAAAGGGATAGCAATATAAATAAAGCAGTCATTTCATTTTAGCTAAGAGATGTTGTACAACCAAATTGGTCTCAATATATATTCTAATATTTGACCGAGCGAAGCGAAGGTGTCTGAGTCTACTTGGGTGAATTGGCACTTGTCCGTCCGTCCGTCCGTCCGTCTGTCAGAGCATTATAACTTCTGAATTACTGAACGCAATTACTTCAGCTTTAAATATAATATGTAAACCAATGGCCTCTTGCCGAATATGGCTTAAAAAATAATAAAAATCTTTATTTCAGGGGGGCTCTCATAGAAGCGAATGCGAAGTAAAATATTTTTTATAAAGTTACATAGGGTTGCGGTATATCATTTTAAAGATGATTAGGAATAGAGTCCAAAAATTTTTTTTTTTTAATTTTTCCCCCATAATTGACAAAATGGGGGGCTTTCAAAGTGGTGATTTTCTAACGTCCAAAGATGACCTCAGAACTCTAAATTTTCTGAAAGGATGAGCCTGAAACTTGATCAATTATTTCAATTATATCCTGTACTTGAACAACAAATACTAAAATTAGATAAATATTGTAAGGAAACGGAATTATTTAATTTTTAATGAGCTTCAGTATTTTTAACCAAACTTCACATTTATGTCAATAGATGGCGCCGCGAGGTCTTAGTTCGGGGCGAACCACTAGTATAGTTTGAGGCTGACTGAGTTTGTTGTGGGCTCTTCTCAGACCAGGGCCCGTTTGGAACCCTCGTAGCTTTAGTTTTAAGATACTGTATCTGATTATCACCATCATGTTTTATGAGTAAGTAATTGTATGTCAATAAGTGTACAGTGTACCTAAACTGAATACTTTGAGTTTTAGTTAGAGTTATAAATGCGAAAAAGTGTCTGCCTGTCTATCTGCTACACTTTCATTACCCATGTTTGACAAAATTTGGAACACAAATAGGTTGCATCCCAGGGAAAGAAATGGGCTACTTTTTATCCTGGGAAAATAAAGTTTCCACAGGAACATAAAACCTTAATACACATTAACAAACTTAAGTTATGGGCATCTAGTTTAAAAATAAATAGATAACATACCATTACCATCAAAGAATTCCGCATCTGAATGATTATCTAAAGACAGCTCTTCTTTCAATTCTAATTTAATGTCAGCATTTTTTGTATGCGAACTGTATACCACAGATATAGGTTTCTCTAAATCTTCATTATCGTTGGTCAAATCTATTCCACCTAATGTTAACTTTGATAGATTGATCAGCGGTTGGTATTGATGACTAGTCTCAATTGTTGAACCTGAAATCTGATATTCTGATTACCTACTTGATCAATTTTATTTCAATCATACAATGAAATAAAACTACTACAAATTAATATATTTATGGTGCTCAAAACACTGGCACTTACCACATTGAATGGCAAGGCTAAGCCATTGGACTAAGTAAATAATTGCCAGGTTTTAGGTCACCTGAGGCGTGGATTAGTTTTTGGGACACAACATCCATACTAATATTATAAATGCGAAAGTGTGTCTGTCTGTCTCTCTGTCTGCTACGCTTTCCCGGCCCATCTTTTCAACCGATTTTGCTGAAATTTGGTATAGAGGTAGGTTATATCCCGGGGATGGACATAGGTAACTTTTTATCCTGGAAAATTAAGGAGTTCCCGCGGGAATCAAAAAACCTTAATCAACGCGGACGAAGTCGCGGGCATCATCTAGTTTTTAATATTCCTCATGTCCAAAAACTATAGGCCCACAGTCGCAAAAGCAAGCACCGCAAAAAGTTGTTCTTAGTAATGTCTTACTAAAATTTATATTTTTCAAGAAAATAAATTTAATCAATTATAAAAATAAAAAAACTTCTAGGCATATTCCAACTGATAACTTGTTATTGCTTCCTCTTCTTTTATAATTTAAGTAAATGAAAATGAAAAAATTTACACCAAGGTCATCTTTGAAAAGAGATTCAAACAAGCTGTTTTTGTCAGTCAATTTTCACCTTTATGATATAAGTAAGTTATTTAAAACCACTATTGCAACTTACACTTGTATATTTTTTGTCCAAGTAAATCTGATGTCTCTGCACATTCTGTATAAATTGCTCACTTTTCTGTGCAATTTGCTTACAAATGTAGCATAAGTTTACAGTGTCTATCTGTAAAATAATATACTATTCAGTATCTTTATAACAAAGGATTTCAGAACGAAATTGCAGGCAATATCACTATCATAAATCATTAGACCAGAATCAAAACATCATATTAAGTACTCTTTGCAATAATTCTACTGCACTGGTAAACTATACTCTGTCCAATCACTTATTTAATGTTTGGCAGCTCGAGTTACCAATTTTTGATAACAGTCTAACTAATCGACTAAGGGTGAACATTTATGAATCGATTTGACACATTGATATTTCATTTTAACTCAACATTTTTATTTTTTAGAAACATACTCAAGCATTTAAATGACTATATTGTATGTATAAAATAAATCATCTATGTAAAGCAATACAGTAAATGTACATTTTAAAATTTAGTTACATCAATCAGGCAGGTCATCGAAACCCTACTTTACCAAAGATTTAAGTATAGCGATTGGCCCTTAAAGGATAATCTAGAGAGCTTGTCTTGCAGCTTCATGACTATTTGAAAATGTAAAGTCGTACTGGTAATTACTTACTACATGAGTATGCGAATTACGAAATATCTGAGAAAAGATATATTCACTATTGCAGAAAAACTGAGTTGTGTCTGTGAAATATTTCATTTTTTGTCTAGTTGCCTGTGAATAATTATGAAACTTCATGGTAGTGCTTATGTCAAAAGTAAATAAATGGATGGACGCGACGCGATATGTCTGTGATTTGTTTTTGTAGGTAGCTAATGAATTTACTTGTAAGTGCTGGAGTTACCTGTAGTACCGTTTTTAACGCTTCATACTGAATAGTATAGGGTTGTGTCAGTTTGTCATCTTTATGAGATAAACATCCTAAACAATATGAAAACGCGTCTTTGGTGCCCATTTTTTAAAAGCTAGGTATTTACAAATCGTTTTCACTACATTATTTGCACAAAATAGACCTTTTCCTTCTGAGAACTATTACCATCAAGTATTGTATTATTTTTTAAGGAAATTAAATTTTTAATTAAATTAAATCGTACACCACCAAGAAAAATATTTCGAAAATCGAAATCAAATGTCAATTGTCAATGTCAAGTGTAAACGTTATATGTCATTGTCAATTTAACGCCGCTGCGTTCAATTTAGCAATCTGACCAATGACTAAGGAAACTACCTTTTAAACGAATAGTCCATTATCCAATTCGGTTATTGTAGATTTCTTGTTAATGCTTTCGCGATCACCCGCGGCTCAGCCCGACCCGTCCATGCTGCTGGCCCGTTTGAGCTGTGCGTTAAAAAATAAGTCAGTCTCCTTAACCTTATAGCTATATAGAAACTCATTGCTTTAACTTACAAGCGTACTATCTTCATAGGTAGGTAGTAAATATAGTATAATCAACTATGGGTTACCTAAATAGACCACAGACATACAAATGGTTTGTATGTCTGTGAAATAGACTTACTTTACCTGGTTATAATTAAATTTAAATTATTTGGATTGCATAATTATATAAGTCACCGTGTACTCTCACCGTAAGATTGTTAACTAACTAGCGATATTGTAAACTGTCGACAAATTACAATTTAATGCATTATTTTTCGGTAGATTGTAATCTGTTAGGTATATCAACCCGATAAAACCTAAATGCCCGGGCTCTAAGTGTTTATTAATGTCGAACCCTAACCTAACCTACAAGAGACAAGAAAACGTAAATAGGTACAATGAATATTTCAAAAATTAACACTCTGAACATTGAACGGTCTCTAACTAGACGGAATCTAACTAGCGATGTGCTAGCGATATTGTGAACTGTCAACAGATTGTGACTGTCGACAGTTCACAATATCGCCAGTTAGATTACAATCTAACGGTTTTTACAATCTTACGGTGACACATTTATGACAAACCTCGATACCTCTACCATGCAGACAGGAAATTAGTAGTAAATTCTTACACCGAAGTTGTAGATTTGTGCAAAGTGCACTATGAGAGGGCAGTATTTTTATGCAGGTTCGACGAAATAAGCCAAATTGGTATCAGAAGACAGGATGATAAAATATATTATAATGAAACAATCATTGTAATGCAGTCAATAACTGTTTATTTACAAAAGTTTTCTCTTATTTTAGCAGTCTTCTTTTCTTGCATATCTATTTAAGTAGTTTCACCGGGTCTGCGAGGTCATCTTTAGTGATAGAAGTGCATAATATCTTTTGATGTGCGGTCAGTTTTAACTTTGTAGGAAACGTTTTATCGCATTTTTGACACTTGTTCTTACAATCTGTGTGACAACTGAAAAAAAATCGAGTGATTATTAAACAATTCAAAAACAAAGTTTATACGTCAAAAATACACGATGTGGCATGAATGGCCAGTCTTTATTATTCTTAAATCTATGGCAGTGGCCATGTGTGCGAGAGAGACACCAACTCGTAGAAGTGTTCTCTGTCGCATACTGTTATGTCCAACTCAAAGTTTCTATTTCTGGTGGGAGCACACTCACTTGTTCAAATGTCTGGCGAGCGTATCGTTGCGTGTGAACAGCCGGTCGCACACGCTGCAGCGGTACCGCTTGCCAGTGTGCGTCTGCTCGTGCACTTTTAGTGTGTACTTCTTTTGGAACGACTTGCTGCAAAAGCTGGAACATAAAGAACACTTTTAAAATAAATCTATACTAAAATTATAAATGCGAAAGTTTGTTTGTTACTCAATCACGCCCCAACGGCTGAACGGATCTGGAAGAAATTTGGCACAGAGACAGATAATAGTCTAGAATAACACAAAGGCTACTTTTTATCCCGGAAAATTAAAGAGTTCCCGCGGGAACCGAAAAACCTCTATCCACGCGAACGAAGTCGCGGGCATTAGCTAGTAAAACATAAAAAATGGGTGCGCGTAGCCAGTTGGCCATCTTCGATTTGAATCACTACGGCGATTGGCGACGGATTTTATTTAATAGTAGCTGATACCCGCTAGGTCGGCAATTCCTTAATTATTTTCCGGTTAAAAACTGGTAGCACACTTCATCAAAATAGGTTGAAATATAAACCGTTAAATGTAAATGGGCCATGAAAGCGTAAAAAACAAACAAATTCACATTCGCAACCATAATATACCATATACATAGAATAAGGACCTATATTTTTAAATGCAACACTTTCTTATGATGCCGCAATAGATGCGTCTGTGAGAGAGAGTGAGTCGTTGAGGAAGAACTTACCCACAAGAATAAGGTCTTATTTTTAAATGCAACGCTCTCTTATGCGTGTCTCTCACAACCTTGCCGCAACAGGTGTGTGTGTGAGAGAGAGAGAGTCATTGAGGAAGAACTTACCCACAAGAATAAGGTCTTATTTTTAAATGCAACGCTCTCTTATGCGTGTCTCTCACAACCTTGCCGCAACAGGTGCGTGTGTGTGAGAGAGAGAGAGTCATTGAGGAAGAACCGAAGAACTTACCCATAAGAATAAGGTCTTATTTTTAAATGCAACGCTCTCTTATGCGTGTCTCTCACGACCTTGCCGCAACAGGTGTGTGTGTGTGTGTGTGTGTGAGAGAGAGAGTCGTAGAGGAAGAACTTACCCACAAGAATAAGGTCTTATTTTTAAATGCAACGCTCTCTTATGCGTGTCTCAGGTCTCTCACGACCTTGCCGCAACAGGTGTATGTGTGAGAGAGAGAGAGAGTCATTGAGGAAGAACTTACCCACAAGAATAAGGTCTTATTTTTAAATGCACTGCTCTCTTATGGTGTCGCAACTGATGCGTGTCTCTCACGACCTTGCCGCAAATGTCACATAGGGAAGGCTTCGTTGTGACTATATCGTGGACTTGCTGGAAGTAGAATAAAGTATTTCATATAGAACTAGCTTTTGGAGGCAGCTTGGCTCACGTTAAGTTCGATTTTCGTACAAATTTCAAACCCCTACTTTTCTCCCTTACGGGTTGAATTTTCAAAAATCCTCTTAGCGTATGATAACGTAATAAAAGCTATCTGTATGCCAAATTTCAGCCTAATCCGTCCAGTGATTTAAGGTGTGCGTTGATAGATCAGTCAATCAGTTACCTTTTCCTTTCATATAATATTTAGATTAGGAATATGAGCGTATGCCATGTAGCTATGGACGTAAATTCATCGAAATAATTCAGATAAGTATCTCAGGGTACTAAAATGACATCAATTTTAAATATAATATTTTTATTAAAAGCTTCACTTCTTAACTATATCTACACACTGGTTACACTTTTAATTATTTTAGACACCATGAATCTTCGAAGTGCATACACCCATGCTGCTCTTATGTGCCATGAGACATCTGACTCACCTTCAGATGCAAGTTGAGGCTGTGTTTGGAGTCGCACGGCATCGCGCAGTGTTTGCACACCCAAGGCTTGCGCCGCGACGACTGCGGGTGTACGCTGCTCTTATGTGCCATGAGATATCTGACAGAAATATTTTTTCAGTTTTTCAAAAAACGTCATAGTGCTTTTTGCGAAACAATATTAAAGAAAGTAGTATTGTCTTTATTATTGTTTGGGAAAATCGCACCATGTCATCCATAAACTAAGCCTATTAAGATTTTGTTTTCATCATGCAAATTATTCACTCAGCGCGTACCATGAAGTGTTTTTATAGCAATATTGTTTAAAGTCTGAAAATAAGCCTAAAACAAACTCTAACAAGAGGCATACTACCATCGCTTTAAGCAGTATTTTTTAATATTGTTGACGTTCGTGTTTCAGAATAATTATAATCCTTATTTTAGAGACATCAAGGTAGGTAAAATTATTATTTGTATATTTATATTTAGACTTATAAAAGCACTTAACAAAGGCAGATTGGTACGTACCTAGTACAATTCAATTAATAAAATAAATCTACAAAACATAGAACAACAACTTTTGATTAAAATTTCATAAAAACGTGAGATAAAACAGCAATTTTGAAATAATACTGCTTTAAGCGATAGTAGTAACGCCTCCATGGAACTACTACATGGAACAAGGTATAACTGACTTGTGCAAGTGTTATGTCTTGGAGCACTGTTCGCAGCGGAAGGGCTCAAGACATCGTTAAGTCGTTAAGTACAAAATATTATGTTATAGGTTCTTAAGGCGCTGTGAGCTCACGAGATGAAAAACACAAACGCGCGGGGGTGAAATCGAGCAAGCGCATGTCGCAAATTTACTTTTCAATACAAAATGAATCCGACAATATGTTTGAGCTAGAAATATGAAATTTATCTTATACTAGCTGACCTGGCGAACTTCGTACCGCCTTAGTATGCAAAATTAAATGTATTTTTTTCAATATTTCTGAGAGATTTTCTTAATATTTTTTTCCGTAAGAACCTTCTCCTAATAATAACAAATACAACAAAAAAAGAATTAGTGAAATCGGTCCAGCCATTCACGCGTGATGCCGTGACCAAGGAAAACGGGTTTCATTTTTATATATATAGATTTCTAGAGCTAATTATTGGTTTCAATAAGGAGAAAAATTGCTTCAAAAGGTAAATTAAGAGGTATGTTTGAGGTATGTATGAGCAGAGATTTTTTTAAATTGTGTTTTGAGATGCGTCAATGGCTGTTCAAAGGTCTTGAAAACAGTACATTATTTTTACAAGCATTCATTATGTCACCGTTTGATAGATACACTGCTTTTAAAACCCCCTTTTAAGCTACACAGGGCCTTAAAAAAATTACATAAAAACGTGACATAAAACTGCCATTTTGGAATAATACTGCTTTAAGCGATAGTAGTAACGCCCATGGAACTACTACATGGAACATGGTAAGTAGTAACTGACTTGTGCAGGTGGAATGTCTTGGAGCACTCTTCACAATGGTAGGGCTTGACATCGTTGTGAATGTTCTGATGTTGCTGATACGAAGTGCGCACTTGGAAGCCTTTGCCGCACGTTCCGCATTCATACTATAACGAAAATAATGAATAAAACCACGAGCGAAGCGAGCCCGAAATTTTTAATAACTATTTTTAAGGCTTTCTTTTTTTGTTACTTGTACTCTATCTGCAATCAGTTTAAACTTTAACTATGACCAAATGTTTTTGGGTGTGTCGAGAGTAACTTTAACATAGGTTTCTAAATCTTTATATATTTAAGGAACCACTTAAGTTGCTCTGATTTAGCACAGCGTAAGTACAATGATTCGTACAGTGGATCACATATATTCTTCACTTACCTTGTATTCCTTCCGGTGTCGTTTCTCATGGTCCATAACAACATGTTTGTGTACAGATGTGTAGCCACACCGGTACGCACACACATACATCTGCCCGCTGTGCATCTTGCCGTGGGCTACTATTATTGAAGCAGTCTGGTATGTTTTACCTACAAGGCAAACTTTTTTTGTTTGTCAATAGTCATAATTGTCTAGAGCAGGTGGAAATTTGCTTTGCTTAAAAACTTGGCAAAGTATTTTTTAAATTGGATTATCTACTTGTACACTTTTACTGTACAATGTATGTTGTTCGAATGAAATGGTTATTTAATATGTTTGTGTCTATGACAGAATTTGTAAGCATTTATTCCTAGGTTAAATGTTATTCAGAGTTGGAGCAATTGGTATTTAAAAAGTTATTTGATTACCTACGTAATCTAAATATAAATTAAATATCTTACTATTATAAGTCCAACCGTGAATCAGTAAAATATTGAACCTTATATTGAAACAATCATTGAAATCGTATGTTCTCAATATAGCGGATATTTTAAAAACATGTCTCACCACATAATTTACATAAAAAGGGCCTTCTTTCAATATGACTCTTGATATGTCGATCAATGTACTTCTTAAGTTTGTACTTCTTATAACATCTATCACATTTAAATGTAATACTGCCATCAGTTTCTGTTAACGTTTTGTATTTTACAGGTTTTATATCTGCATTTAATGTATTGTTAGTCTTATTGAATTTCTCTAATTCAATGTGTTGGTAATGTCTTAACAATTCCAACTGATTGCTGAATACTTCAAAGCATGTTAAACATGTGAACTTATTCGCTAAATTGTTGACATCAAAATCATTCAATGCTTTAATTTTGCTTTCTTTCAATATCGATAATGGTACATCATCACCAGGTTCAGAAATTGGTACCTTTTGATGAATCTCCAAGTTATTGTCTGTTTTTAATTCTGCATCAACACTTTTGTTAATTGTTTTAATATTTTTTCTGTTTACTTTTACACTTTCTGTTCTAAAATTATTCACATTTATAATCTCATTTTTTGCTTTACAATAGTTTATGTTTTCCTTTTCACATTGTGTTCTGGTATTGTTAGTGATTGAAATATTGTCTTTGCGAATTTCAGTTTTGACAGGTTTCTCTACAACTGCTGGCTCATCACATTTGAATGTTTCACTTAAGATAAATTGATCGTGACTGTTTGAATTGTTGTCTTCTTTGATGTCATCCATACATTCATCTTTATTGATTTTCTTTTGTAACATACTTTCGTTCTGGCTTATTTGTTGATGGAATAAATGAATGTCGTTGACTGTTTGGATACATTGATAACATATTTTCTTTGGTAAATCTTCAGTCAAGGATATCTGAAAATAGTTTAGTTTACTTGATAATTTTTAAATCATTAAATCTTTTAAAGTACGATTTCTTGGCCAAAATAATTTCAAACAGCTCCTTCATGTATATGATGACATGTAGATAAATCCAAACTAATATCACAGTGTACGTAAATATTGATACAGTGGGACAATGTAGATTGTAGATACAAATAAAAGACCAAGCTACCTTAACAGTTGTAGCACCTACTTTTGAGAGCAGAGGTAGGAAACTGCATAAGTACTAATATTGACATTAGAATGATGTCCTCCCACCTTTGTTATTTAAGGTACTTCTTTACAGTTTATGAAAAACTTTTCAGTACATCTTTATGAACTGCCTCTTTGGTCTAGCTAGTGCTTAGCATGGTCAACTGCGTATGATATAGGCATGGGTTTGATTCCTGGGTTGGGACATAATATTATTAAGTACCTACCTTTTGGGTTTTTCTGACATGCAATCCACAATACTAGCCCAGAGTTTTAACCCAGTATTTAGGCCAGTAGGATTGTCTCAGAGAACACGAAAAGCTGTCGGTCCTGCGCCTGATCACTATCCGTTCGTGTCGGATTTTCCGCCCCAACGGGTTACGAGAGCAAGGGAATATAGTGCATCTGTGTTTGTGCATACACTTGTGCAATTTATCTCCCACGCAGAAGACTAATCCTAAGGCCGCCTTGACCGAAATTCTTGAGATGACATTATTAAAGGTTATAATTGCAGAACGTAGGTACTTACGTAGTGAGAAAGACTAGTGGATAACTTATCCAAGACATCACATCCTTCCCACAGGTCTTCCAATACATCAGGCGTCTTATTCAAGCACAGTCTACACGTACTTTGCATTTTCAGTGGCAGAGCGAATTTTATTAATGAACAATGATGAGTTTGAGTGACATTCTATTCAAATTCATTGTTAAGCGAAACTGTGGCGAAACTTTAAGTCTGATAAATCATAATTACCTTTGAGCAAGTGTTCATAAACACATGATCAATCAAACGCCTCGAATCTCGATTCGAACGACAAAATAATATTATTGTTTAGTTTAGATAGTGTTTGTCACAGAACATATTACTCTACCGAGAGGTGTTTGTTTTGGAATAATTAAATTATTATTATTATTTATTTAATTAGTGATAAATGGTGATAATTAGAGTTTTTGTCGCCGACCAGAAAAAGGAGTTTGACGGTGTTTATCAGTGTGATTCAGTGTTTCCACTTTAATGATTTGATTTCCCCGCGCCTCAATTCAAATTTCCCCTCCTCAGGGCTTTTTTCCCCTCAAAAATTTTTCTGCTGTAGTTTTTACTTTTGGCCCTAGTGTAGTAACTAAAAAAAAGGTCTTTATCGATTTTCTCTTATAGCCTACCCAAGTGCCCACGCCTCTGGTGATACTATACTATGATAATATTATTTACACTAAATGCGTCAACAAAATCACACACACATCACTAGCTGTCAATTTCTTTACGTTGTAATGTTGGTAACAAATATTCTTTCTAATTTGTGGTTGGTTTTAGTGGTTGAGAGCTCCAGTAATTAAACAAAACTAGTAATATTTATTGTGACAGTTGTTTTGTCAAACACAGCGCGCGAAAAGTAATTAAAAATGACCGCTTGCGTAGTAAAGAAGTGTATTAACTCATCGGGAAAACAAAAAAGAAGTGATAATATTGCCTTTCACACGTACCTAACTACTAACATTTTACTAAACTAAACTAACTAAAATAAATAATATAAATTACTGTCTTATCAGAAGATGCATTGTAGTGATTTAAAAAAAAAAAATCACGCATTTAGTCAAAGTTAAGGGACAGTGATACTAATTCTGTCTCTCTCACACCAACCTTACAATCTAGATAACATATCACTAAAATACTCGCGTCCAGAGCCATAAAAACGCTCGGAAAAAGGATACGAGACATCTAACTTGACAACTACACGTCAAACGTCACTTTGGCATAATCTTTTCGGCTTATTCTACAGGGGAAAAATTACTCTAAATTAAAAATTAAAATTCGTGGCTAATCCACTATCTAAATCAATAAAATTTATTACAAACAAAGCTAGAATCCATTTAGCTACAAGGATATTCACCCGGAACTCGGGTCCTAAGCTCGGCGTGAAGCCTTACACTCTACGTGAAACTCAAACTCTCTGCGTGGAACTGCGAGCCACTTATTGAATACTACGGGCTCGGTCTGCATTTATTTCATGACAAGTAATATAATAATACTTAGGCAAATTATTCGATTATACGGTAATGATCAAAACAATAAAACGTAGGTACGTTATTTTTCAACAGGCAAATCGTACCTATAGTAATTGCTTTTTACAAATGTACAATAAACAAAACTATTTGCACGAATAATATCGCAGCACGATACAACTGTTGCGTATGGCAATATAAGTTTACACGAATACTTAGGTCCACTTGCACAAGGACTCTTAAATTGATTTAGTTAAATATTATAATGCTGTCCCTTTTTGGCAACTACAATATGCATTTGCCAAAAAGGGGCAGCATTACAAAATTTAACTAAATCAGTTTAAAATTTTAAATGTCCTTGTGAAGCGGCACTTAATATCGTAAGTGACACTACTGATCAGAGCTTGACATAAACTAGTATAGTAAAATGCATTTAGTTAAATTATTACGAAGACCTTGGTACTAATTAAATTTGGTTGAAATAACAAGATAGCTGAAAAAAATAGCTACCTACCATGGTATAAAATGTGTCTGATACTTGTTGTTTAGTGGAGTTATTAATAAAAATGCTTTATTTATTTATTTTTAACGAAATCTAGTGATTACAAATGTAAGTAAAATATTATAGCTAAAAGAAAAAAATTAAGAAACAAATACAAATGTTTTATTTGCCAATATTATTCAATACCAAAAAGATAATTATTAAAAGATAATATTGACAAAACACTGATTTGTTTGATTTTAATTTAATTATTTAGTTATTACAATTATTTATGACGATTGACGACATCACCACCATCCTTATACGAATATTGCGCGTCAGATGGTCTCTTTTCATGGTCAATGAATGATGAAGCGCCCACAATGTTCGACTTTAAAGTCATTTTTTAGTCCGTGAGTGCTCCACTTGCCGCGCTAGCACTACAGGGAAGACGCACACGAAAGTCAATAAGACTATTCCCAGGAGCTATTAGGTATAATATGATTGGGGGATTTCTTGAATCACATCCTGAAAAGAAATAAAAAATTGTAGTTAATAAATCAACTTTAGAGATAACGAACGCGCCTTTAACTAAACATTCACGTAGGTAATTTCTGCAATAGTTATAGAATAAAATTGGTCTAAAAAGTCTTAGGCTGAATTTCAGGGAGCCGCTGGGTCCAGGCGGCGCGGGCGCGGCGCAAGATCGTGGCCTGTGGAAATCTCTACAAGACTGTTGACGTCTATCTGTTGACGACTACGACTCCAGTGTCTAGAATGTCTAGTGTCGACTATAATGATGGCTTAGAAATTTTAGAATTAGAAAGACTAAAAGAAACAAACTTTAAAAAACAGTTACATACCGTTTCCTTCTTGGTGTATTGTTTTCAGAGTTGTTGTTGGCTGTTTGGCTGTTGGCAAGGTTGTTGGCCATGTTGTTGGTGACCACGGGTTAGATTGTGGACTTGCGGGTGGTGAGTCTACCCGTGTGTCAGATTTCGTAACCTTGTCACAGTTGTCAGTTATTGTATCACCTGAGTATGAATAAGTTAAATTATTATCTATTGATTTATTGATATTTAGTATGAGCATGCAAACAGGAATAATAAGCGGCGAAAAATTAATAAAGATCCCACCCACTTGCACCTCATAGAGATACCTCTATGAGGTGCAAAGTTTAAGTGGTTAAGCTGACTCTGGTAGACTGTGTTAGACTGTGCCCATAGTTAGCGACCAGGGTCTCGACCCGTATGTCATCACATAGAGGTATTTTAGTCGAGAAGACCCATATAGAAACTAAATTCAGCCAACGAATACGCGGAAAAAAGGTTAAGTTACCGTTTTCTCCCATTGGTCGTTCTGTTGTTGTTGTCGATATTGTAGTGGTTGTTGATACTGTTGTTGAAGTGGTTTGTCCCGTGCACTCAGTTCTCCGCTTTAAGGCTATGTAGCCGATTCTTATGTCCATAGGATTTTCACCGAAAATGCCCTCTAAGATGATCTGAAGGAATTCAATTCCAAGCATGAAATTATAGCTTTAGTTTTTATGTATATAGTAGGTAGGTACTAGATGGTACTAGCTTCTGCCCGCGACTTCGTCCGCGTGGAATTAGGTTCCTAAAAGTCCTATAAAAACTTTCATCCCCTATTTAAACCCGTACCTACTTCTTTAGTTTAAGCCGGAAGCCAAAATATTAACTTACAACATAGATTAAAGTACTTTCTTACAAACTTTAATCCGTAATTTATATAAACTTTGTAATTTTATTACAGTTTATCCACACATAGGGATGTTTCTTAATTTTAATCCCCTATTTGACCGTTTTGGGGGTGGAATTTTCAAAAACTGTAAAATACGTATTTCTTCATTTTAAAGAACAAGCCCAAATACCAAGTTTCATGGATATAACCATTACCTATTGTGTGATACACCTTACTTGAAAAATGACGGAATTTAATATAAACTTTCACCCCCTATTTATACCCTTTGGGGGAACGATCTTCAAATTATCTCCTTTCAAACAAAAAAGAAAATGAATAAAATCAGACAAGGCGTTAATGGATGTGCTGAATGTGGGGTTAAAAAATACCTATCTATTTACCTAAATTTTGAAATTTTCCGGGATAATAAGTAGGTAAGTACCCGAATCCCGATGTCCTTCCCCAGGATGCGATGTGTCTCAGTACTTACCAAATTTCTTCAAAATCGGTAATCACAGACAGACCCATTTTTTCTGACTAGGCTATGATTTATTATTATCAAACCAAAATTGAAATGGCCTAGACCTAGATGATGCTCGCCACTTTGTCCGTGCTGATTAAGTTTTTTATTCCCACGAGAAATCCTTAAAATTACAGAATAATCAAAGAAGCCCCGGGATGCAAACTATCTCTATACCAATTTTCATCCAAATTGGTTAAACGATGGGTTGAAAGTGTGTCTGTCTGTCTACTATGCTTTAACGGCTTAAAGCGTAGCAGACAGACAGACACACTTTCGCATTTATAATATTATAGCACAGTTTTACATACATACAGATGAGCATACCTGAAAGTTGCTATCAAAGTGCTTCAGAGGATACTCTTTAGTATACCAGTAGTCGCCCTGATCTCCCCAAACCTCTAAAATAGTATAATTCTTCTTCTCCTCATCGCTGTACGCAATTAAATCTGTCAGGGCTATATGAACCGGCTTCTGGTATACCCGGAGTCCAACGAGTCTACAAAAATTTAAAGATAAACTGTTTGAGGGCTTTTGATTATTCCTGCTAAATATTATAATCGGATGCATATTTACGACTGAGTTAAAGAATAGGATTGCAGATAATTATCGCCCCCCCTATTCTATAACAGATTTTTTGTGTTGCAGAAGAGGGCTGTTCGAGCCATATATAATATGGGACCAAGGCAGTCACTAAGAGATAAATTTAAAGAAATCAATATTATGACAGTGCACAACCAATATATATTTGAAAATTTAGTACACGTGCATAAGCACACTGATAAATTCAAGGAGATAAGTGATTGTCATAATGTCAATACTAGACATAAAAATAAACTTGTAATGCCTGTTTCTAGGCTTAGTAAATCTAGCAATTCATTTGTTGGAAACAGTGTCCGCTTCTACAATAAGTTCCCAGAAGACATGTTGAAGATGTCTCTGAATAAGTTCAAAGTTAATGTAAAACGTAAACTCATTGAAAAATCTTATTACCATGTAAAGGACTATTTAAACGACAAGGAAGCCTGGCAATAATTTGCTCTAATGTCTCTGATAGTTCCTTAGTAAGAATATTTGTGAGATGGTGATAATAAAAAAAAAAACAAAACCCGGCTATATAGAATAGTAGGTTTTGATTTATGTACGGGAGCAGGTGATATGGCTCGACCGTAACAAAGGATGATCATCCTACCGAGCGGGTGTTGTGCTCGGGGACCACTGGTCCGACCGTTCATCGTTGGAGGTCGTATATAGGCGTAATTCAGAGAACGCTTCGTTAGCGTGAGTTAGGCTCTTCGTGTTCATCGTGCGCTACTAGTAATTCCATCTATTGGATTATGTGCGGACTGCGAAGACCGCTACAATTTATTATAATACTAATAAATATCTTTATTTACAGACATTACATCCATTACAAATACCTACTCGATACTACTTAATTAATACATAATACTATTCAAAATGTGCGGCATATACACTATTATACAGCCATATCTTTTGATTGCGTTGACTTAGAAGCTTGATTTTTTTGTAACTCCAAGGGACCGTAGACCTAAATATTTGATATTAATTTCAACTGAATACCTCCCTTCACGCATTCCCGAGAAATATAGGTGGTTTACACTTGACAGACAGACAGACAGACAGACATACAGACAGACAGACAGACAGACGGACAACGAAGTGATCCTATAAGGATTCTATTTTTCTTCTTGAGGTACGGAACCCTAAAAAATAAAACCACTGACCAATATTTTTTTTTATGTGCCAATTTAAATACCTAAGTAGTATAGATCTACTGAAGGAGCTAATGGCCATGGTGCCTGGAAATAAAATCATTTATGTAAGTATTAGTGTCTGCTAATACTTACATAAATGAGTATGTTTGAGAAAATGTGGCTTATTAATAAAACAAGAGATTTCTCACCCGCTTTCTGGATACATATCCATTAATATTAATTCATTAATACTATAGCCGAAACTAACACAGCTGTAGTTTGAATCATGTCTAAAAATTGGAGAAATCATCCGAATGGAGCTGTTTCCCCGGGGCGAATGCTCGTTACGGTATATCAGCCCATCAAACATGTCTGAAATTTTTTGATTATTAATGATTGATAGAGTTTTTTACAAGTATATTGTGTTCCCTCAAAACTACAATATGTAGCAAGTAGTTATTCAAAGTGCGGTTTTAACACACCTACTTGCTTTGTCGGAATATGCCCGACAAAAAGTTTGCAAGAGGGTTTCTCCTGCTGGTCTTTATCGCCGGCATCGTCACTATGATATAGACTTATATTTTCTGGTTCTAAGCATCCATTTCATATTTCACTGACTCGGCCATTCCTACCGAGAAAAGCCAGCAAGAAACTCAGTGGTTACTCTTTTAAAAAAATCATTTACTTATGTCCTTCCACAGGATACAACCTATCCCTGTGCCAAATTTCATCACAATCGTTTGAACAGATGGGCCGTGAAAGCATAGCAGACAGACACACTCTCGCATTTATAATATGAAGTATGGATTCTTACTAATACTAATCTGTACTAATATTATAAATGCGAAAAGTTTGGATAGATGTATGGATGTTTGTTACTCTTTCATGTCAGAACGGCTATGGACGGATCTGGATGATCGTCAAATGGATTCAGATTATTTATATGTAAATACAAGAATTGCTCGTTTAAAGGTATAAGATATCACTTGCGATAGTATAAACACTAAAGCTAAACAAATGCCTGTTTTGCTTATAATTTAGAAGATAGCCGTACTTTTGGTAACTATCGCTAGGAAGGCTGATTCAGTATTTGGTGCGTGCAGGTTGTGGCAATTTTCCTGTTTGTATTTTAGATTGGTTGTGATAATAATTAAATCTAATAATATTAGAATAGAAAAGGACATAAAAAAAACAATCCAGTAAAATATTAATAAAAATATAGCCTTACATGAATTCCGCTGTATTACACCAATAGAAGAAGGATCCAGAACCCAAGACAGGTTCGCACTTGGATCATTCTTCCACTCACACCTGGGCTCGCCGGCGTAACATTCTGTCATAATCAGAAAAAATTTAAGGTTCAAAACTGAATTACCACCAGTGGCGGGATATAAAGTCAGTCATGCATCCACACTAATATTTATTCACTACTAGCTGATGCCCGCGACTTCGTCCGCGTGGATTGAGGTTTTTTGGTTCCCGCGGGAACTCTTTAATTTTCCGGGATATCCTATGTGTTATTCCAGACTATAATCTATCTCTGTACCAAATTTCATCCAGATCCGTCCAGCCGTTCTGACAGGAAAGAGTAACAAACATCCATACATCTACGCAAACTTTTCGCATTTATTATCTATTAGTATAGATTAGTATTAGTAAGGATCCATACTTAATATTATAAATGCGAAAGTGTGTCTGTCTGTCTGCTATGCTTTAACGGCCCATCTGTTCAACCGATTTTGATGAAATTTGGTACAGGGATAGGTTGTATCCTGGGGAAGGACATATGCCTTTTTTATTCTGGAATATTCCAGCGTTCCCGCGGGACCTCTTGAATATTGGGGTCCACGCGGACGAAGACGCGTAATACTTTTTGTTTGCTAAAACAAGGGTAAGCAGTGCTTTAATACCTCTTTACTTGCTCGCCACTGACTACGACCACCACAGATAGGTAGTGGACAAATGGTTAATTATCAATCTATAATTAAGTATGATAAAACTGTAACTAGACAAATTCTGGACATTAATCAGTAATCTATACTATACTATACAGTATACTATATACTATAATATTACAAATACGAAAGTTTGGATGGACGTATGGATGTATGGATAGATGTTTGTTACTCTATCACGCCCCAACGGCTGAACAGATCTGGATGAAATTGGTACAGAATTCAAAATTCAAAATGATTTTTATTCAAATAAACTTTTACAGGTACTTTTGAATCGTCAAGTGAATCTACCACTGTTCGGAATGCCATTCCTACCGAGAAGAACCAGCAAGAAACTCGGCGGTTGCTCTTTTGAAAAAAAAAAATAATTTACAATTTCATTAATTTGTAAAATACATAAGTAACAGCTGTCCTTAGCATTGCTGGAGCGAGTCAAATCCATGCTCCTTTGTAATTTACGTAATATTCAACAGTATAATAAGCCTTTTTCAGGAGCATAATTTTAATGGACTTCTTAAACTTGTGTTAAGGCAAGTTTAAGATATGTTGTGAAATTTTGTTATAAAATAGAATGCTCATTCCCACAAACGACCTTCGGACCTTCTTGAGGCGGAGCGATGGAGTCACGAGCTTATGGCGGCCTCTAGTTTGCCTATCATGCAGATCGCATATTTTTTTGTAATTATGAATGTGCTGTTTTACGAAGATTAAATTACTATAAATATATTGCGAGGCTACTGTAAGAATACCTATTTCCTTAAATTTCTCTCTAAGGGATTCGCGCGGTTTTAAATTATAAATTGCACGTATTGCTCTTTTTTGTAATACAAAAATTTTTTGAATATCTGCTGCTTTGCCCCATAGTAAAATTCCGTAAGACTTAATACTATGAAAGTAAGCAAAATATACAATTTTTGCAGTTTCAACGTCAGTAAACTGTCGAATCTTTCTGACAGCGTAAGCAGCAGAGCTGAGTTTGCCAGCCAGAGTTGAAATATGAGTGCCCCATTGAAGCTAGATTATAGTCTGGAATAACGTAAAATTAAAGAGTTCCCGCGGGAACCGAGAAACCTCGCGCGGACGAAGTCGCGATGAATATATAATATGTTGAAAACTTAAATTTCTTTCTTAACAGCTTCAAACTTATGCTTGGGATACAGAGCCCGAAACAATGTATTTCAGAAGTTTTGTCTGTCTGTCTGTTACGGCATCACACTGCAACTACTGGACGGATTTGAATGCAACTCGATACACATAATAATTATAGCTAGCACTCGTAGTTAACATTCTGTTTTTATCCCGAAAATGGGGTTCCCTTCGGGATAGGGGATGAAATTATTGGCTGATTATAACTCGGATAAATTGGAACAGATCTTTGCAATTCTTTTTTTACAAAGTTTATGCTGCCAGGCTGGTCCCATGTAAGTTTCATGAAAATCAGGTCAGTAGTTCGGAGATGGAGGGCGTTCACCTCAACGGTTAACAGCAAATCAATTATTGGTGTTATAATAACAAATCAACTATCAGTTTAATAATAACTCAATAACAAGTTGATTCTTAGCGTTCTGTATCTAAAGGGTGCAAATTCCGCTGTCCGTCCGTCCGTCTGTCTATCAGCGGGCTGTATCTCATGAAGCGTAATAGATATAGACAGTGGAAAAAGTTTTCACCAAGTGTGTACCTACATAATGTAAAAATAAAATGTAAAAGTGATAAAAACTAAATTAAGGTAATACAGCACAATAAAATACATACTAAGTTTAATATAAAAGATAAAAATAATAACTTAAAAGATAAAAATAATAAAAAATCAATTTCGACGCCGCTGCTTCTATCATATTTCATACAAAAATGTATGCAAGCAACGCGACGGGACGCCAGCAGGCTTAGCATGCGCACAACGAGATATCTCGCGACGAGAGAGAGATGTTGTCGTTGCCGGCAAATTTTTCGTTTACCCTAACATGCATAAAATTCGGTTTATTACGAGAAAAAAAGAATCGGCATGTAGGTAAGGGTTCGTAGAGAAAAATACCACCGATAAGAAATATTACTTGTATAGTCCCACAAACATAACTGACCCGGAGACAGCGTCGCGTAATAATAAAAATGTAAAATAAAATTAAAAAAAAACCGGCCAAGTGCGAGTCGGACTCGCGCACCGAGGGTTCCGTACTCAAGAAGTAGGTACTGAAGCAAAACAATCAGGCAAAAACCAATGTGTTTATTTGACGACGAGCACTTAGAAGAACTTGCGTTTAACCCTATAAATATGAGGGATTTTCATTTCAAATCTTAGCCACAATTGCTTATGATGACTGAAAAGTATTTTTTAAGCAATTCTGATGATGGATTATATGTAACACGACTAAAACTGTAACGACCAAAGATGTAAAACGGTAATAATTACCTTTGTTAATGAACCGCAAAACTAACTTTGTTTGTAGAGGTTTACTGTTAATATCAAAAAAACTATGCTAGTTAGAGCATTGGCTATAGTTTTCCTGTAAAATATACATAAATTCCTATTGACCATAATTATTTCAGATTTTTCGATTGGTAAACTCTGGAGATAAGGGGGGGGGAACGGTATTTTTTTAGACTTTTTCCCCGATAAATCAAAAACTATCATGACTAAAAATAATTAAAAATCTGTTTTAGAATGTACAAAGTAAACCCTTTCATATGATACCCCACACAGTTCAGTTATCTCACTTTTAAATTTCAACCCTCCGATTTTCCCCCTTTTTAAATAAGAACAAAACTAATTTCCATTTTTTTTAATTCCAGTGTCTTTGGGCCGCTAATATACACAACTATTCCAAATTTCATGTCGATAGCTTCGGTAGTTACTGAAATAATCGAGTGTGACGGACGGACAGACAGACAGACGGACAGACGGACAGACAGACGGAGAATGTCGCACCATAAGGGTTCCATTTTACCATTTTGGTACGGAACCCTAAAAAATAACTAAACAGGCCTAAAAATTAATTCCAATTTTGGCCACCGGGCCAGATAAGTTTGTGGGACAATAACCATCAACCATGTTAGCTTCGGTAGACAAATAGAATAACGGTTAGACATTATTTGACTCGTGCGCATGCTAACCCCACAGGTATCCAGAGGCGGCGAGGCGCGGGCGCCGCTCGGACGCCGCTTCCATACTTCCAAGGCAACGCCGCCGCCACACTTCCACCGCACCGCCGCTGCGCCTCTCGTATATTATATCCTGCGCCTTAGCTAGTAAATATTACAGCTAAGTCCTACCGTGCAAAGCTGGTTCAAACAAAACATAAGGACAGCTGAGTTTACCGTTGTAGTTGCTCGTAATTGTTGATGTTGATGTTGAAGTGTATTCTTCTTCTCCCCGAGCTGTAGAGTTGGTCAAAGAAAAATTAAAATATGTAGGCAACAACTTATAAGAATATTTAAATTAGAACTACTTTTATTTCACATTTCACATAGTTAAATAGTGGCGTTTGCTGGTTTGTAAATTGGAAACTTATCAAACTTATTCAGTTAAATCCTGATATTTTCCTTACAAGAGAAAGAGAGAGCCATAAATAAGAATATCATATTAGTCTCGCAAGGGTCCAAGAGCTGGCGACGAAGGTCCTTTTGGTAAGCTTTCACAATTTCAGCTTGCCGAAAGGACCTTCCCGAAATTCGTCCCCAGCTCTCCGTCTACAAGACATTATTGACACTCGGCCCGGGGTCTTCAAGGGAAACGGAAAAATCCATACTAATATTATAAATGGGAAAGTGTGTCTGTCTGTCTGTCTGCTAAGCTTTCACGGCCCATCTGTTCATCTGATTTTGGTGAAATTTGGTACAGAGGTAGGTTGTATTGCATCCCAGGGATGGATAGGCTAATTTCTATCCCGAAAAACTAAAGAGTTCCCGCGGAAAACACCTTAATCCACGCGGACGAAGTCGCGGGGATCATCTGAGCATAAACTATTATGACTATTATAAAATCTAAGGCATAGAAAGGTACTTGCGACGCTTGCCGGTTTTTACTTTCTCTCAGTAATTAAATAAATTAAATATTATAATTTAATATAAATTAGATAATAATACATACCTACGGCACTGAACGACCCGAAGATAAACAAAATTTTTAAACAGTGATCGAACATTTTGAACTTTAAATCAACAATCAATAGCCTGATGTTCAGAGCTGGAAAATTAAAAATAGAATTTAACTCAAAATCCACGAAATATCATAGAATGTCAATCTTTAAAAAATATATTTAAGAAACAAATTTTTATAGTTACATTTATATTACGTTCGAAGTGAACCATTAACCACTCGTTGTGTTAAATAATTTGACTAACAAACTAAATTTTATTTCTGTAGCTTTGGTATTTATAGATAATAATATTATCTTATAGTAGGTACTAACAGAGCTGGACAAAATACATGCTTTGCTTTAATTGATATACAAATTACAAAATACTGTATCGCAAGTAATTAAAATACGAAATACAAAATATCTTTGAGTAAGGTATTTGAAATATAAAGTACAAAATACAGTAAGTATTTTAGCTATTTTTAATTGAAATACAAATTACAAAATACAAAATAAGTAATCTAGACCAGCACGGGCCGAAAAGTAGAGGAAAACTAGATTAATTAATCAGTAAAACCAGAGTTTCGTTTCATGAACACTAGATTTTTAAATGTACTGTCAGACAAACAGCCTCTTTTTGGAGAGTGAATAAAACCTGCTAAAGAAAACAATCTTTCTACAGGTCCTGACTCCTGATGACCACAAACTTGTGTTAAATTGCCATCTTTAATAGCTGGTTTACCATCATTACACTCTCACCTCGCACTCACACTCACGATCGCTAAATGAAGGTCAAATGTATTTTAATGTTAAAATGTATTTTGAAGCCTCCAGTATTTGAAATACTTACTAATTAAGAAATACGTCGGCGTCAGGTATTTGAAATACGAACTACAAATTACATTTTAAGGAAGTAATTGAAATACAAATACCAAATACGTATAATTGTATAATTTCAATTACGTATTTTAATTACAAGTAATTCAAATACTGCCCTGGGTACTAATCGTAATACCACAGAATAGGGAATAGGTAATACCAAGTAGGTTTGTGAGTTGTGGATTATAGAGATGCATTCCCCGTACATTAATTAGTTAAAGAAGCGTGGAATTAATCAATTATTTTATACCTATAATATTATGTTATAGTCAAAAGTGCAGGCGCATCGCAGCATGTCCTAGGCAATCCTCAGAAAAGGCCAGAGCGCTTGGTCCAAAGCAAAAACTTCGGCTTTACCCTAACGAGTTTTAAGGCCAAATTCAACGTGCCTTTTCTAGTCAAAAGCCGAATC
This sequence comes from Erebia aethiops, assembly GCA_923060345.2. Taxonomy (NCBI): domain Eukaryota; kingdom Metazoa; phylum Arthropoda; class Insecta; order Lepidoptera; family Nymphalidae; genus Erebia; species Erebia aethiops. The sequence continues at coordinate 8,654,022 of OV281086.1, read as the reverse complement.
AGTGAAATGGTGTTTGGTGGCTTTGGACTGGACAATCCTGAATTATGCATTTGAGTGTTCAATCTTTTAATAAATCAATATTTTGAAGATTTTTATGCCTTTTTGTCATTAAAATAATATCAGAATATACGAATCTTTAGTATGGGCCACCGAAAACATTCTAGTGAACGAAATATGTCTAATGATTTCTGCAGTATATTCAGTTTTAATATTATTGCAAAAAATGTAATCGGCTGTACACCATATAGTTTAGTAGCTCGCATGCATTAACTGTTATTTTGAACTTTAATCAATTGTATTTTAGTTTCATGGTCCCTTCTGGACAACTTGTATTTTTAAGGGCCCTTCTGAACAGCCAGTTTTTGGTTCCCGCGAGAACTCTTTATATAACAGCGGGAAAACAAGCCTATGTGTTATTCCAGACTTTAATCTATCTCTGTGCCAAATATCCTCCAGATCCGTTCAGGCGTTCTGGCGTGATTGAGTAACAAGCATCCATCCATCCATCCATACATCTATCCAACCTTTTCACGGATGGCTCATTTCTGCAATTCAAAAAATATTTGGATATCTGCTGCTTTTCCCCACAGTAAAATGCCGCACGACCACTGATAGTAGGCAAAGTAGACAAGCCTAGCCGTTTCAATATGGGTAAACTGTCTAATTTTACTGACACCTAAAGCAGCCAAACTAAGTTTTACCGCTAGTCTTTACAGGACTGCCCCATTGGAGCTTATTAGGTATATAGCCCCAAGGGCACCCCCAAAAAACTGTGAAATTCTCCATTTTGTGTGTAGTGTTTCGCCACAACAATAATTATATTATTGTTTTATCTACATTTTACGTTTGATAGAACAAACTCTAAGCACGAGGTTTTCTGTGCATCCATACTCATAGTATAAATGCGAAAGTGTTTCTGTCTGTCTGCTACGCTTTGACGGCCTATTTATTCAACCAATTTTAATGAAATTTGGTATGGGATTAGTTAGTATCCTGGGGAAGGACCTAGGCTACTTTTTATCCCTAAGGAGTATCCGCGGGAATCAAAAAAACTTAGTCCACCCGGACGAAGTCGCGGGCATCATCTAGTTCAATATAAAATTATTGACAGTATAAACCAGTGTGATACGTGTGAGATTGCATTGTTTACATCGTCAAAATTGTCCTTACTTCAAAAACTTCAAAAATGAGAGATGTGTAACAATTACATTAACATTGTATAATACAATGTCACAAACATTGTTGACATGGTTGACAATGGACATGCTATGGCAAATCATTTATATACACTACTAGTGGTCGCCCGCGACTTCGTACGCGTACAATCTCTGATTTCCTAAGAGATTATGAAATTTTCCCTTTGCAAAAGTCCTATCTATAGAGGCTTTACATATATTACATAGCTTATATGCAGGTGTTTATTATTTAAAAATTAATAACCTAAATGTTGATTTTCATGTCTATATTTTAAAAACACAAAATTTTCATGGATTTCCAACCCCCAAAAGAGGTGGGTTCCACATGTACCTCTATAGAATATCATATTTTTAATAAAACTGCCATATCACTAACAGGGAAGCCCGCTATCATCTAAGACTGCATCATCACTTACCACCACGTGAGATCGTATTAAAAGGCTAACTTATTACGATAAAAAAATTAATAGCATTGCCTCCTCTAGTAATACCTCATCTCTGACCTCGACTGGATTTGCCATGGGAAGTGTCCGTGTAGCTATCACAGGATGTTTGGTGAATAATATCAAACAGATAAACAGATATAATTCTAACCTTTTTGTCTGGTGGGAGGCTTAGGCCGTGGCTAGTTACCACCCTACCGGCAAAGACGTGCCGCCAAGCGATTTAGCGTTCCGGTACGATGCCGTAATTAAACCGAAGGGGTATGGGTTTAATATAACTGCCATGCCCCTAACAGGTTAGCCCGCTACTATCTTAGACTGCATCATCACTTACCATCAGGTGAGATCGCAGTCAAGGGCTAGCTTGTAGTGGATTAAAAAAAAACCAAAAATTAAAAAACCCGGCCAAGTGCGTGTCGAGCTACGCGCAGTGTAGGGTTCCGTAGATGCCCGTCACAATTAATAGACGTTGCTTTTATCTTAGTTATATGTATATGTCACCGTAAGATTGTACAATCCGTTAGATTATAATCTGACGGTTTCTATCCCGCTAGATTATAAACTGTCGAAAGATTGTGAACCGTTCAATGTTCTGAGTATTAATTTATGAAATATTTATTGTTTTTACGTTTTCTTGTCTCTTTCTTGTACAGTTCGCACGCGAGTTGAATGCAGAGTATATGTAAGTGTCACCATACATTTACTCTGCATTCAACTCGCGCGCGAACTGTAGGTTAGGTTAGGGTTTGACATGAATATTCAGGTAGTGCCCGGCCGCAGGCCGGGCACTTATAGGTTCTATCGGGTTATTATACCTAATATATTACAATTTACCGAAAAATAACGCGTTAAATTGTAAGCAGTATGCTACGGTTCACAATCTGTCGACAGTTTATAATCTATCGAGATAAAAAACGTTATATTATAATCTAACGGTTTTTACAATCTTACGGTGACATATATATATGTTCTAGCCCGAACTTGTGTGGGTTCGATCCCCGGACACGCGCAACTCCAACGTTTGGAAGTTATGTGCGTTTCAAGAACTAACGAAATAACGTACTATCACGAACCAGGGGCCCGTTACCTTAGTTAGGAGTTTCGAAAAATTCGTCCTTATTCCTTCCTAGATAATGCCCGCGACTTCGTCCGCGTGAGTTAAGGATTTTTGATTCCCGCGGGAACTATTAAATTTTCCGGCATAAAAAGTAGCTTTTGTCCCCAGGATGTTATGCTATAATATTCTTCGTACCAAATTACTAATTATTAGGTTTAAGTAATGAAAGTAAATTATCTTAATAATAATAACAAGAATGTTATGTTGGAAATAATGATAAAATAAGGCAATAACAATGTTGAAATATTTATAATTTTTATTATTAATACCTATTTAAAATTATATAATAATTTATTTATTTTGGTACATTAAATAAATTCTTGGTAAATCTTATGAATAGAAAATATAGATTCACAAGTTAGTAAAAGCACATGAGTACAGAAACGGTAAAAGGTTCGGAGGCGAAAAGACGACGACATTCGTAACACAAGTTACCTTAGTACGAGTGTCTAATAAGCAGTAAGCACTCCTTTGCACACGATTTGAAATTGTGTCGTTTTTGGAAAATAAATAAATAAATAATAAAAATTCTTTCCAAAAACCCGACTTCCAACGCCACTGTAAAGTAATAAATAATTTTAATTTCTACCCACTATGTTGAAGTCGTGCGAGCCTGATGCGTCAACTTTGCTTATCCTTGTTATACCCGCCCGGTCGGTTTTTCGGAAATAATTTTTATTTTTAACTTTTTAGTGTCAGGGTTGAGGATTTGGAGTCAGAATTTTTTAAGGGACCGCCTTGAGAGCTGCCTCTAAAGACTGATAGAATAAAAATTCTAATCGGTTCAGAAACCACGGAGATATGCACCGACATACATAAAAAAATATATATATTATATAGGTATACGCGCCGAATTTAGGACCTCCTCCTTTTTTGGAAGTCGGTTAAAAAATAAATAAATTGAAATAGATATAGCATTTGATTGTACGAAAGTCTGTCATTTCTCAAGATCTAGCCTCTGTTAGGTAGGTGTTGAGTACTAATTATTATCGAACATTGTAAGTATGGAGGAAACTGCTATGGATTTTTATCGTAGCAGTAGTTTAACAGTCCTCGGGATCGTTGCCGGAAGCAGACTTTTGGTTTTGGTGATAACAGCCATGTTTTAAATTGTTCTAAATAATCGACGCCCCCTTGCTATTTCCGGTAGTTAATAGTAATCTAAAGCACTCTTTCCATAAGTTATATTTTTTTATTTATAACCGACTTCAAAAAAGGAGCAGGTTCTCAATTCGGCGCGTTTCTTTTTTTTTATTGCGAGATAGGCTTGCGCTTGACAACAATCATGCTTCATACAAAGCAATGGTGAGGTCTAGGTTGGGGCACGCTGGCCTAGAAGATGCCTATTCACTCTTGCCTTGAAGGTACTTAAGTTGCAGGGCACAACTTAAGTACACAATACACGCTTAACTTAATACACGCTTGAAGGGAATTTCACATCCTGGCGGTACGAATCAGGAACGTAGAGCAGAACCGTCAGACCGGGCAGACTGGACGTCTACCGCATAAGGATGCCAACGCAGACGGTTTCTTGCTGTTCTGTGGGAGAACAGTGAAGGGGAAACAAGGTTGAAAAGTTCCTGAGCACACTCTCCAAAGTATATATCCGATAAAAACCGATAAGCAAGCGATTGGATCGGTGCTGTATCTAAGCTATGCAGTTTCGCCTGAGTGAGTGATTGAACGCCAATGATTCTTCGGGTCCGGCGATCAATCGAGTCTAATGCATCGAGTTGGTACTTGGCGGATCCATCTCAAAGGTGGCAGCAGTACTCCTTGACAAAACGAACTTGGGCCTCGGAAAAAAATAAATACGAAAATGTGTCTGTCTATTAGTTACCACATCCAGTTTTCGTTATACCTTGCATTGAGTTGGGCCCAGACGCCATCAGGGAAAAACATAAAAACCGGCCAAGTGCGAATTGGACTCGCGCACCGAGGGTTGGAAGGATTTAGTTTAAATTAGACCTCTACGAGTAAATGATGAAGACGGTGCTACAAATTTACAATTAATGAAGTAAATACTATTGATGTATAAAAAACTGTCCTAGCTAAAGGCTTCGTTTTGTGTTTGTGTCTGTTCAATCAATCTGTTCAAATCCATAAGTCTTACAATTTTATCTCTACCAGACTGGAATCAGATACATTCATTTAAGCCAAGTGTTGAACATCATCAATTACACGTCATGAATCACAGAGAAAAACCGAAAGAAACCGAAGGGGTATGGGTTTAATATAACTGCCATGCCCGCTACCATCTTAGAGTGCATCATCACTTACCATCAGGTGAGATCGTAGTCAAGGGCTAATTTGTAGTTGATAAGAAAAAAAAAAAGAGAGGTGACTCCGTTATTTTTTATCAAAAATTTGAACTTATTCAATGTATCCAGACCTCAGCCTGTGGGCAATAATAAGAAGGAGTTTCTTACATTATGAAGAATTATTAAGATTAATCTTTACATTAAGCTTTTTAGAAACCACGGTATATGAGGAGGCTCAGATTGTATAGTTCCATAGGTACAAAATTCCCTTTTCAACAGATTTAAAACTAAAGTGTTCTCCCCATAAATCCTGACATTTTCTTATATATTTAGGTAAGAATTCAGTAAAATCGGGTTTGATACACGTAAGCTTCCCATTTAATGTTGCTTCTTTAGCCAATCTATCAGCCTCCTGATTACCCCTTAAACCATTAAGCGATGGAGCCCATTGCAATCTGAATTCAATTTAATTTTTATATTTTTATATTTATAACAGTCCAAAATCTTTGAATGTATAACATAAGCTATCGAAATACCTCTGTGACCAGAGGTGCAACGAACTATATGTTGTACTTAATGCACTCTTACTATATCTTTTCACACTGCAACTTTTGAGTATAATTTAGTGTTTCAGCGATTGCAATAAGCTCTAAAAAGTCATAACCGAGACATTGCTATTTATTTAACAACAATTGTTGGCGTAATTAAGCACACGAAGATCATAAAATGCTGGACCATTGCCATCTATAACATTTTTGGATCCGTCAATAAACAAGGTGTATCTACCCATTCATAATATTTCTGTGAAATCTCTTTAACTATACTGAATTTAAGGTAAGTGGGATTATACAACTTCTTGGGATTTTTGAAACTTATTAAATCCTCACTTCCTTACTAATATTATAAACGCGAAAGTTTCTATATATGTATGGATCACAGATCACGGAAACAAGGGAGATGTGCTAAGGGGGCGTGTTGCGTGCGAACTCATCAGGCACAAAATAGGCCTGATGGCCGTTTTTGTCTTTAGTCGCATGTCATTCAAAGATTGGTTCACTTCTCTCGGTTTTTAACAAAATGCCGCGTTGTTCAGTGGTTGTTTGTAAAAATTCAAGCTGCAAAGTGAATTACATGAAAGATGGCATCTCATTTCACACGTAAGTACAAATAAATTGTTGTAATTTTCCATTAAAATCAATAAAACATTATTTAGTGGTATCATAATGTAATAGAGTGACAAGTCTATATCTCATTATGAACAAAAACCATTGCTTGCTTAGTAGAAATCTATCAATGAATCGGCCAGTCTTACGACGCAATGGTTAAGTGTTCTTTACCGATTCTTTCACTAGCACGATAGATCAAATTTCGTAGTGCGGCCGCTGTCGGCTTGCCGTGAACTAGAGATGTGACGATGCAGGTACGAGTACAATGCAGTTGTCGATATTTTAGCGACCAAACGATGATCTGTGATACAATAATTAATAGTACCTTAATTATAACTTAGTAAACAATTATTGCTATTTTAACGTTTAAACTATCGTGAGTAAAATTCATTATAACTATATTTTTAGTCATAATTATTACTATTTTTTTTAATGTAAGTACTCGACTTACTTAGCTGACGAAACGTATAAAAAATATACTAGGTGAATTAATATAATGTCAATTTACGTAGATACTCATTACTCATTTATTGATATATTTAATGTCACTCTTTAATATTAATATTTAAGATATCCGAAGGATGCAGAAAGAAAAGAAAAGTGGATAAATGCTACAGGAAGAGGTCCAAGCTGGTTTCCGACGAAAAATAGCACAATAATATGCTCGTATCACTTTGAGCCAAAGTGCTTTCAACCATTGAAGATGGTTCGTCGGCTCTTCGAATGGTCAATCCCAACATTGAACTTGCGTTTTGTGTTGACTGTAAGTTAATAATACCCACTAGATGATGCCCGTGACTTCGTCCGCCTGGATTAAGTTAATTTTAACCGAACCGAATGAAGCGAAAGTTTCTGAGTGAAGTAGGTACAAATTCTGTACTTACGGGACATGGCTGTTTCGGTAAGTACTTGCACCAGATTGCGAAACGGGAGGAAACAGCCATCTGTCATGAGTGTGGTACTCCAGAGGACACAGCGCACCATACCCTAGTGGAAAATGTTATGGAGCTGAAGGAGGCTGCGGAACGGGAACGAGAGCTGGACCCTAACGCTCCACTGATCCGCAGAAGACGACAGGGGGGAAGAAGGCGACGCTTCGCTCGCCTTTTCCCGCCTTAGTATAGGTGTCTAGGACCCTATGGTCGGTTCAGCGTCGTGATGTCTCAGTAGAATACGCCTTGGGACCCTGAGACCTCTCTTTGTAGACGCGGACTGTGCTGCTGGTTTTTTAGTGGGTATTCTGCTTCCATCTGTGAGTCCCACATACCCGCCTTGTGCGGGATGCGTAAATGCATTATTCCAGCAAAAAAAAAAAGTACAAATTCTGTGTCTAGTTGGGACGTTTGGGTGATATTTTCGTCGCCCAAGGGTGGTTAAAGTATATTTAATAACGAGGAAGTAAGAGCCACTTTACGAGCAAAGGTCTTGTAAAATAATTTTTGTGGTATGGATGTTTGTTACTCTTTCACGCCAGAACGGCTGAACGGATCTGGATAAAATTTGGCACAGGGATAAATTGGACAGGGATAGGGTCTGGAATAACATACAGGCTACTTTTTATCCCAGAAAATTAAAGAGTTCCCGCGGGAACAAAAAACCTCAAATGGATGTTTGTTAATCAATCACGCCAGAACGTCTGAACTGATCTGGATAAAATTTGACACAGAGATAGATTATAGTCTATAATAACGCATTGGCTACTTTCTATCCCGGAAAATTAAAGAGTTCCCGCGGGAACCAAAAATCTCATTCCACGCGGACGAAGTCGCGGGCATCAGCTAGTCAATCAACACAAATAAATATCACACAGGTCAACCACGATTACCATTGACCCAAGAACTTAAACCAAACATTTCTAATGGAAAAGATGAAGCAATTTCATCTGCACTTATCTCAATTCTACTCGTAGTTGTCAAACATAGAACTAGAAGTACAAAAATATTATTTTGTGAACCCTTATAAATTTTTAATATTTTTATGATTATCTATATTCTTATATGAAATGTTATAAATCTACTTTATTTGTTATGACTGAGGCATTGATTGACTATTTTTGTAAATATTGACGTATCTATATTACACGCAGTTACGCGGATTCCGTAGTTGCCTTATGAGCTGGTCGACTACTATCTACTCGTTAACTTGTAAAGACTACTCAGCTGTGGTAACGGTGTTTCTTGCTGGTTCTTCTCGGTAGGATGGTATTCCGAACCAGTGGTAGATTCACTCGACCATTCAAAAGCACTTCTAAGTTTATTTCAGAGTAAAAAACATAACATTATGAGCTTGAGTTTATAAAACTTTTAACTTAGCTATATACTACTAGATGATGCCCGCGATTTCGTCTGCGTGGTTTGAGGTTTATTGGTTCCGCGGTAACTCTTTAATTTTCCGGGCTGTGTTATTATATACTATAATCTATCTCTGTGCCAAATTTCATCCCGATCCGTTCAGCCGTTGGGGCGTGATTGAGTAACAAACATCCATCCATACATCCATACATCCAAACTTTCGAATTTATAATATTAGTATAGAAGTATAGACAGTACCTATAGAAGTATAGATTCGTTGCGGGAAAAATCCCCTGCCCTGCCGTGCAGTCTAAGGGCGCAGACCTTCGCATCAGCGCGTCATCGCTTACCCCTTGGGATCGCAGTCGAGAGCGACTTGTAGTGAAATTAAAGAAATGCACTTCAAAAGTATTAATTTTCTATTTCGTTATTTTGACAATTTTGTTGCTTTGATTCTTTACAATCTATGACGACTTCATTAACATTATTAGTCGAATATCGCGCGTCAGATGGTTGCTTTTGGATGGTGCCCACAATGTTTGCCCTTAAGCCATTGAGTCTGTATGTACCCCGTTGCCGCACCAGCACTACAGCGGGGATGCATACGAAAATCAATAAAACTATTCCCAGGATAGCTATTAGGGATATTATCATTTGGGTATTTCTTGAATCAAATCCTGAAAAGAAATCAAAATTTCTGTAGTTAGTAAATCAAATTGAAAATATTAAAGATAACGAAATTCGCGTCATTTCTGCATTAGTTGGCTAAAAGATCGAGCCGTGGAAAAAAATTTGTCCAAAAGTTCAAAAAACTTGGTGGTTGAATTTTAGAGAACCGCTGGGTCCAGGTGGGGCAAGACCGTAGCCTGTGGCTGTATCTACAAGAGACACAGGTATGTTGTAGAGACGTCCACAGGTCGTCTATCTGTTGAGGATGACAACGACGGCTTGCAAAGCTGCACTGGTCTGAAAAGATAACCACAAATGGTGCAGTATAAAGACTCGTTTAAAAAACGCTTATCTACTTACCGTTTCCTTCTTGTAGTGTTGGAGCTGTTGGCTGTTTGGTTGTTGGCCGTGTTGTTGTTGGCCACAGGTTAGATATTGGACTTGCAGGTGGTGAATCTACCACTGTAATTATGGGTGGTGAGTCTTCCCATCTGTCAGGTATCAGTAAAAGAACCTCATCAGTCGTTGTATCACCTGAGTATGAACAGGTTATATTATTATGAGTATGCAAATAGATATAAAAAGCGGTGATAGACTAGAGTCTTCTAGTTAAGGACCTCGTCCTTATAATCGAAGGGTTTGATCCCCGGGCCCGCACCTCAAATTTTTCGTGTCATGCGCGTTTTAAGCAATTAAATAGGTACTAACTGATGCGTGGATTGAGGTTTATTGGTTCCCGCGGGAACGCATTTAATTTTCCGGGATTAAAAGTAGCCTATACTCTTATTCCAGACTATAATCTATCTCTGTGCCTTTCATCCATCCTAGCATCCAAACTTTCGAATTTGTAATATAAGTATAGATTACGTGCTTTAACGGTGAAGGAAAAAAGGTATAGGTTAAAGGTAAAGGAAAACCTCACCGTTTTTTCGCAATGGTCGTTCTGTTGTTGTTGTCAACATTGTAGTGGTTGTTGATATTGTTGTTGAAGTGGTTGGTCTGGGTATCGGATGTGCAGTATTTCCCGTGCACTCAGTTCTTTGCATTATGGACACGTAGCTGATTGCTAAGTACACAGGCTCTTCCCCAAAAATGCCCTCTACGATGATCTAAAGGAAAAAAAATCGGAAACATGAAGTTAAACCGTGTTCCATGTTCGGAAGTTTTCTAGTTGTTATATCTAGTAATTTAATTGTAATTATTGTAAAAATACTAAATGATGCCTGCAATTACTAATTTTCATCCAAATTGGTTGAGACGATAGGCCGTCAAAGCGTGGCAGACAGACAGACATACTTTTGCATTTATTATTATGCATATAATAATATATGTACTATGGATATGGATAAGCATACCTGAAAGTTGCTCTCAAAATGCTTCAGAGTTGTCTCTTTGTCATACCAGTACGGGCCCCAATCTCCCCAAACCTCAAAAAGAATATAATCCTTCTTCGCCTCATCGTTGTACGCAATTAAATCTTCCAGGGCTATATAGTCCGGCTTCTGATATACCCGGAGTCCAACTAGTCTAGGAAATTTTACAGATATAAACTGATTGATGGCTAATGATCATTCCTGCATATTCGTCACCAATACAATCGGATGCATAGTCGTAAAATATGCATCCGATTATAATCGAATGCATATTATATTTTACGACTGAGTTAGAGACTAATGACTGTTGATGTTGATGACTAATGAGAGAGACTAATGGATAGGTACTGTTACCCGTATGCGACAATGACCGGACAGACATAGTCGCATAAGGGTTGTAACTTGCAATCCAACCAACCTTTTAGGTACGCAACCCTAAAAACTCAAAGAAAGACACTGACATAATAGGTATATTTTATGTGCTATTAAATACATATAAGCAGGCAAAGATAGATATAAACCAGAATCCAAATATTATTTCAAACTAGCTGACCCGGCGAACTTCGTACCGCCTTAGTATGCAAAATTAAATGTATATTTTTCAATATTTCTGAGAGATTTTCTTAATATTTTTTTACGTAAGAACCTTCTCCTAATAATAACAAATACAACAAAAAAAGAATTAGTGAAATCGGTCCAGCCATTCACGCGTGATGCCGTGACCAAGGAAAACGGGTTTCATTTTTATATAGGGATGTCTGCTAAATTATGTTTGAGAAAATGTGGCGTATTATGGCAAATTATATTCATCTGTGTTCTCCGTGAATAATAATAGAGAAAATATTCTTGCACCATAAAATACATATGTATCCGTGCCATGTCCCTATATTTTTCTTTTTTCGATAAATTATTAATTTTAAGAGATTCCTCAGTGCCTGAAGACCAAAAGTCTTCGAATATCGTGTTGCCAGATGATATATGGTTGCGAGACTTGGTCGCTAACTATGGGCTTCATAAGTAAGCTCAGGGTCACTCAGCGGGCGATGGAGAGAGCAATGCTCGGGGTATCTTTGTGCGATCAAATCAGAAATGAGGAGATCCGCAGAAGAACTAAAGTGATCGGCATTGCTCGACGAGTTGCGAAGCTGAAATGGCAATGGGCGGGGCACATAGTTAGAAGAACCGATAGACGTTGGGATCCCAAATTGCCGGAGTGACGACCACACACGGGAAAGCGCAGCATTGGCAGACCCCCACTCGCTGGACAGACGACATCAGGAGAGTCGCAGGGAGCCGCTGGATACAGACGGCGCAAGACCGAGGTGTGTGGAAATCCTTACAAGAGGCCTATGTCCAGCAGTGGACGTCTATCGGTTAAGGATAATGATGATGATGAATAATTTTAAGAACATGGAACCTTTATAAATTGCAAAAACTGGCCCAGTTATCGCGTCATCATCAGACATCCCGCAAATAAATTTGACGAATATATTCAACAACATAAAACATACCGACATAGCCTGAGTCTTTAAATTATTATTTTAAAAAGAATCGGTTCAGTTTTGGAGAAGGAAACAGGAGAATACGAGAGTAAGATTTCGACTGTTTTTCAAAGGCATAATCGGTCCAAGTAGGTATCGGTTGTCCCTATCGAGTGTTATGGAACTTTATTCGAGGAGCATCGCGACGGAAATATAATTATTCAATACCTATTCTCAAAGTTTTCCGTTGATGGCAATTCCTCTTAAAATAATAAAACAAAAGATTTCTCACCCGCTTTTAGAATTTTTATACATTTTGAAGGATGTAGAAAAGCAGCCGTCTTTGTCTAAAACACGACTGTAAAGTGGAGAAATCAATCGAATGGAACTGTTCCCCCGCCGGGGCGAAGGCTTGTCCCAGAATATAAACGGATAACCGTTCGGGTCTGAAATGTTTTGATTAACAATGATTAGTTTTTAACAAGTATGTGTTTCCTCAAAACTACAATATGTAGCTAATCAAAGGGCGGTTTTAACATACTCATTGCTGCCGGTCTTCATTGCTAGCATCGACACTATGATGAAGGCATGCCGAACTTATATTTTCTGGTTCCAAGTTGGACGATAGCGCCACTATCTGAGGGGGTAGTCACATAGTAGTAACCACTTTCTTTTCACAGTCTTTCAAGGGTGTGAAGTGTTTTTCACGCTCGGAGCAGCATCCATCAACCGTCATATTTGAAATTCGGATGACGAGTGATTTCGATTGCTTCAGCTATCTGCCTTCCGAGGTACTAGAAACTTTTCCCGGGATAGTACGGACGTCTTGTCACAAACCTGTATAGATGACCTCGTTGGTTATGTTTAGAATGATTATATCACTATCACGATAGTATAAAAACTAAGCTAAACAAATGCCCTAAAAGCCGACGCATTGGCGTTTCCTCGGGTGCTCCAATCACTTCACATCCAGATGACCCGCCTGTTTTGCTTATTATAACACTAGCGGATGCCCGCGACTTCGTACGCGTGGATCGAGGTTTTGTGGTTCCCACGGGAACTCTTTAATTTTCCGGGATAAAAAGTAGTTGTGTTATTATACTAACACAAAACGCCTTAAGAGATGGCATGTACTGGATCTGGATTTGAGATAACTTCCTCAATGATAATATAACCTAGGGCAGGATATTCATTGGAATACCCCTCAATATATAACCAGCAAACCAACTTCTAAAATCTGATTATGGCTAGAAAGCCGAAGGCAGATAGTTGAACTGGAAAAAAAAAATGTGTTATTCCAGACTATAATCTATCTCTGTGCCAAATTTCATCCGGATCCGTTCAGCCGTTGGGGCGTGATTTAGTAACAAACATCCATCCATTCATCCATACATCCATACCGACATCCAAACTTTCCCATTTATAATATTACTAGCTGACGCCCGCGACTTCGTACGCGTGGATCGAGGCTTTGTGGTTCCCGCGGGAACTCTTTAATTTTCCGGGATAAAAAGTAGCCCATGTGTTATTCCAGACTATAATCTATCTCTGTGCCAAATTTCATCCAGATCCGTTCAGTCGTTGGGGCGTGATTGAGTAAAAAACATCCATCCATACATCCATACATCCATACCGACATCCATACATCCAAACTTTCGCATTTATAATATTAAGTAAGAGTAAGATAGTATAGTATATAGAAAGAGTAAGAAGTAAGAAGATAAGAAGTAAGATAAGATAAGATTAACATCCATTCTAGTTAATGAAACGTTAACGGCCCATCTTTTCAATTGATTTTAGAAATTTGGCATAGGTTGCATCCCGAGGAAGAACATAGGCTACTTTTTAACTAGAATAAAAAAAAACACGCGGACGAAATCGCAGACATATGTTAGCCTTATCCCATGTTAATTGGAATCGGCTCTCTTAACCATTTTTCTCCAAGCTGTTCGGTCTTGTGTCAATTTGGGCCGTTTTCAGATCGTTTATTATAACTGCTATCCAGCTTCGTCTGGATCTACCCCGTCGTCTGGGTCCAGCGCTAACATTTATAACAGTTCTGGTCATGTGATCCTCAGGTCTTCTCATAACATAATCATGCAGTCGCCTCTCTGTGAGTTTAACCTCGATCTGCGCTTCTTTAAAGGTTCCCAGCATATACCTATTTTGTACCTTATCAAACAAAGTGAGTCCGAAGTCGCAGACAATCACCCTGTAAAATATTAATAAAAAATATAGCCTTACCTTGATTCAGCACATCGTCAAAATCAAACAAAGGATTCAGAAGCCAAGACTGGTTCGCACTTGGATCATTCTTCCACGCACAGAAGTCATTGCCATCGAAGGCACAAGCCAAGTCATAATCTGAAAACATGATAAGGTTCAAAACTGAACAACCAACAGTGGCGAGGTATAAATTCAGTCATGCATAATGACTCATTAATGCTTATTACATAATATTTTGAGCTATAACAACAAGGGTAAGCAGTGCTTTTATGCCTCTTTTACTTGCACGCCACTGACTACCACCACACATAGTGGGCAAACGGTTCATAGCAGACATCTATAGTTATAATAAAACTGTAACTGGGCCTCTTCTAGGCATTAAACATTTTTGAAAATTAATTTATTTGGATACAGCTTTCAGTTTAATATTATAGGTTTTTTTTTATTCCAAAATCTATAGGGTTCCTGCGGGATAGAGAACGAAAGTAACTGCATCAAATCTCAGCCGATTTTGAATTTTTTTTACATGTATGCTGCCTGGTTGGTCCCAATTAAGTTTGGTCAAGATCAGAGGGGAAATCATGTAAGGATTGCCGATCAAATCGTTAAAGTTCGGCTTCAAAGTAAAATAAACCATAACGGCATTGAATTAGAGCTCAATTTCGTGTATCCATTCTCATACATATACGATATAATACCCTAAACGTATGAAAATGGATACCTACACGTTTATTTTACTTTGAAGGCGAGCTTTAACGATTTGATCGGCAATCCTTACATGATAGCACCTCAGATGAGTAGATCGGAGATGGAAGGCGGAACTCCTCAACGGGTAGGTAAGAACAAATTAATAACGAGTAGCTCAATAATAAGTAGGTATTATTTTACAAGGTTTTATTTAACTTATGATGTTTGTGGGTGTGGAATAACAAAAGCATAAAAATAGCTGAGTTTACCGTAGTCTCCCACTATTCTTTGGGTTGTTGTTGGCCGTGAGTTTGTTGTCATCGACGTTGATTTTGGAAGGCTATTTGTTGATGTTGTTGTTGTAGTGTATTCGCCATAATAATATTCATAAGAATCATAATCTTCTCCCCGAACTGTAGAGTTGATCAAAAGAGAAATTAAAGTATAAAGGAAATAATTTATTGGCCGGCTCACATTATTCCAGTAGCACGGAGTGAGTCCAGCAATCCAAACCAGTCCTTGATTTTTTTTATCCACTAGAAGTAAAACCCTTGACTGCGATCTCACCTGATGGTTAGAGACGATGCAGTCTAAGATGGTAGCGGGCTAACCTGTTAGGGGCATGGCAGTTAATTAGTAAACCTATACCCCTATTCGTTTTCTATACCGCAATGTACTGGAACGCTAAATCGCTTGGTGGCACGTCTTTGCCGATAGGGTGGTAACTAGCCACGGCCAAAGCATCTCACCAGGCCAGACCAGGGAAAATTCAGAAATTATAAATTCCCAAATTGACCCTGCCGGGGATCGAACCCGGGACCTCCGGGCGTTAAGAAAACAGCGCTCAACACTGCACCACGGAGGTTGTTCTCTGCAATTGCAATTGGAATAATGTAAACAGACAATCAGAGATCCAATGACAGATCCAGACAAGTAAGTAACTGGATTCACTGTCTACTTTTCAATCCAGATCACCCATTCCAGCACAACTGCATCAAAGTCTGCAACTGGAGACGGGCATTCCAGTGCCAATTCTGTGTAGGTACAAAAAATATTTATACTGTTTTCTTATTGAAATTATTGTCACTGTAGGTAGTGTTTACCTACATTTCAACGGCTTCTAAAAGACGAGTTGTGTAGACGATATCATCCAGTCTAATACAGCGATGGATTAAACTCAGTGGATTTCTGGACTTCGACTGGAAAAATGTGAACCGAACTTAAAAGGAAAATTAGAGTCACAATAAATTTAACCCGGTATCCTCTGCAAGCGGCCTTAAACATAATTAGCTACTTTCCTTTGATATTTCACAAACATAGTTGAAAAGAAGTTATCGGGTTTGTAAATTGAGATTCATTAGGTATAAGTACCTATTACACTAACAAAATTATTGTGATTTTGAAGTCATAATATGCCAGGCGCCATGGGTCTCTTAACATATCGCACTTGTAGATCAAAACTCAGACAACTCAAAAAAGGTCATTGTTCAGTAGGCGAAAAAAACGTACCTATTTCTGAATTTTTAGTTAGTAATGCAACTCAATTTTTTTCACTTTTTATATTTTCTGACATGTTACTGTATAATATGATCTGGGGCTATAAATCAATCAATTTTAATAACTTTTTTAACCGACTTCAAAAAAAGGAGGTTCTCAATTCGACTGTATGTTTTTTTTTTGTATGTTTGTTACGCGATTTCTCCGCCAATTATGAACCGATTTTGATAATTCTTTTTTTGTTTGGTAGGTCATACTTCAGAGGTGGTCCCATTTTAATTTGGTGAAGATCTGATGAATATCTCCTGAGATGGAGAACGGAACTCCTCAATGGATAAGAGTAAATTGCTCGCGATCAGTGTGATAGTTTTGTAAACAGTATGTTTTAACCATGCATAGCATATCTTTTTTTTTAGGGTTCCGTACCAAAATGGTAAAAATGGAACCCTTATGGTGCGACTTTCTCCGTCCGTCTGTCACAGTCGATTATTTCAGTAACTATTAAAGATATTGACATGAAATTTGGAATAGTTGTATATAATAGGGACCCAATATCATGGAAATCAAAAAAATTGAAAATTATTTTTAGTTTAATTAAAAAAGTGGGGAAAATCAGGGGTTTGAAATTTCAAAGTAGGATAACTACCTATACCAAGTGGGGTATCATATGAAAGGACTTTGTACTTGACTTGTATATGTTAGAAAAGTCGACGAGTAACGATTAAACGACGTTATTCTTAATAACGCTAAGTTTTTACTAGCGTTCTGGTTACAACCTGTATTTTAAAACAGTGGGGCCACTAAAAATTGTGAAATAAAAAATTTTCAAAAAATAAATAAAAACCGACTTCAAAACCACAAACACTAAAAAGTAAAAAATAATTTAATTTATTATGTATACAAGAGTTAATGTAGTTCTATAATAACATTTTTTGGAGTCGGTGCCAATGTGGAGTCACGTCAACAATAATGAAGAGTAGGTAGACGGTTCATGCGGCTAATTGGTACCGACTCCAAAAAATGTTATTATAGAACTACATTAACCCTTGTATACATAATAAATTAAATAATTTTTTACTTTTTAGTGTTTGTGGTTTTGAAGTCGGTTTTTATTTATTTTTTGAAAATTTTTTATTTGAGTTGTTATACTTTAGACTGGTAACTTTATATAAAAAATAAACCATATTTAGAGTTGAAAGAGTTTTATTGAATCATTTTGAGTTGAGTTGTCTGAGTTTTGATCAAGCATTGCCTACCTATACGCATTCAAATCAAATCAAATCAAATCAAATCAAATATTTTTTTATTCAAATAAACTTTTACAAGTACTTTTGAATCGTCAAGTGAATCTACCACTGGTTCGGAATGCCATTCCTACCGAGAAGAACCAGCAAGAAACTCGGTGGTTGCTCTTTTTAAATAATTCATTTACAATTACTATATCAATGTGTACATAAGTAACCGCTGTCCCCAGCATTGTTGGAGCGATCAAATCCATGCTCCTCTATCATTTACATAATCTTCAACAGTATAATAAGCTTTTTTCAGGAGCATACTTTTAATGGATTTCTTAAATTTGTTTATTCAATTCATGTCAAAGACGGGCAGACAGAAAGTAGCCCCATTCCCGCCGGTGGCACCCGTTCACGAGCATGACGCATGATCCAGCCATTGCTTCGCTCGACCATATTTGAGGGAACGTAACAACCCGCACCACACGACACCACCACAGGTCATTCATAGGTCTATCGGCCATTCAATGCCGCCAAGGTCTCGCACTAGAGTTTTTGATTCTCGCGGGAACTCTTTAATTTTCCGGGATACAAAGTTGCCTTGGGATCCTTTCCTTTCCTTATTGTGCTTTCTCTGGCATCCCACCACATTCCACCTAATAAATCTGTATCAAATTTCATTCAAATCGGTTGAAAAGATAAAGCGTTACAGACAGACAGACAGACACACTTTCGCATCTACAATAAATAGAGTGTATTCATTACTTAGTAAAGATTGTTGACGCTCTCGTTTTAAAATTATTATAATCCTTATTTTATGTAGGTAAGTACATGTATAAAGGTAGGTACGTTTTACTTTTTTAATATCTAGGTAGGTACTTCTAATCATAAATAACTGAGCCCACAGAATATGTAAACGTAAAGTAAGTAGGTAAGTAAACAAATTAAAAAAATAATACATACTTACGACACTGTACGACCCGAAGATAAACAAAAATTTTAAACACTGATCATACATTTTGAATTTTATATCAAAAATCAATTTAAGCTTGATTTTCTTGCTTTCAAAAGACTTATTATTGCTTGAAACACAAATAAAATATGGAAGTAATTACTTTTAAATCTTTATTTTTAAATTCTACAAAAGGAACATCGTTAGATGGAATTTCAGTTTGAATTATTTTATAAACTCGTTTATTTTTAAATAATTCATAATATATTTCACGTTCGAAGCGAATCACTAACGACCTCTAAGTAATTGCGTCACAATTTTACTAACAATATAATATGTATTATAATAATATTATTATTATCTTGTACTATAATCGGGTTTTACAAAAAGTGATATTGTGATCATTGAGTTGTAGACTATAGAGATGCATTCTTCATACATGCGTCACCAAAAATGTAGAACTATTAGGTATAGCTGATAGTCTGTATAATATTAAGTAAACTTATTATATTATGATATAAGAAGACGTCCCATCAGTCTATGAGACTGCGAAATGCGATTAAAGCGTGCGCCTGTATAGAGTAGGTACCTACCTATAAACTAAAACTATTATTTTTTGGGGATTCTTGGAAGAGTAAAAATAGTGGGCTCGTAGATTCTACCGCATACGACTCAGCTGTTTGTACGGGATGTCGAGTTAGGATAATAGGTAATAACAGGTAGCCATTTTCTTTGACTAATCTTTGGTAATCTTGTTTGAATCTGAATTTTGATCTGCAAAAGACTGTTGACCAATCAGAGGTGATGACGATTGTTACACTGTATCTATAATCTATATACATTTTACATAATAAGGCCGAATGTGAAAACGAAAAGGCCAAATTTTAACCTAAAACCTCTTAAGTCGTTCGCCCTTTACCGACGTGGGTCGTTGTTTTTTAAATAGTGTAATTGACTCATGTGAACTGTCCGTCAATATTTTAAATACGAGTAACTTTGCCTGCTCCAGTAATACCTCACCTCGTTTCGACTCAACGGGATTTGCCACAACCGGGAAGCGCAGTCCGTGTAGTTATCACAGGATGTTCGGTGATAATAGCGGACATGGGTACCTAAATAAAATAAAAATAAAGCAATATTTATTTCGATGACAAGCCCTATGAGGCCCTTGACTACGATATCACTTGGTGGTAAATGATTATATGGAAGCTAAGGTGGAATCGGGCTAACCTGGATGAGATATGAATACTACTACTACAGCCCATTAACGTCCTACTGCTGGGCACAGGCCTCCACTCTCACAGGAGAGAGAGAGTTAGAGCTTAGACAGACTTAGACTTAGAGCGTGGACCCACCACGCTGCTACAATTATCATGTTAGTGAAAATAACCGGGACCGAGGGCTTAACGTGCTCTTCGAGGCACGGGGGTGCAACACTGCCAACTTCCAACTGCGGGCTAGAACTCAGAATTTGTAGTCAGAAAAATCCAAATCTTAATCATGGCTCGACCTGGGACTCGAACCCGCGACCTCGTCGCCGCAGTCGAACATACCAGCCACTAGACCAACGAGGCAGTTAATGCCTCGATAGTGGCCCATTGAACGAAATCGTTTACGCAGTAACAATGGCATATATAGACTTGGCATAACGAAATAACGAGTGGAAATGATATTTGGCTTCGAGCTCATGTTGGCACTCAAGGCAATGAGCGGGCAGATGAACTCGCAAAACGCGCTGCCAAATTTAAGAAAACCGCAGCGGATTACGATCTCTATCCAGTATCATATGCGAAAAGAGTCCTCAGAGAACAATCAACGTACAAATTGAATATGATTTATACAGAAGAAATAAAACATAAACCACTAGAATTATTCCTCCCTAATGTCTCAGTGGCATATGAATTTTTTAAACATGTCCGACCTGGAGGTCTCTTAACACAAATTCTGACAGGTCACGGAGGCTTTGGTCAATATTTGCATCGCTTTAAATTACGAGACCATCCCTGGTGCATATGTGAGCCTGGCGTGGTCGAAGACGTGGTGCATGTCATCACGGCATGCCCACGTTTTGGATCACTAAGACAAGATATAGCGGCTGAAACAGAATTAGATATTACGGGAAGCAATTTAAGAACTCTTCTTACCAATGAGAAATGTAGGAAAAGATTCATCAGATACTGTGAAAAAATAACAAAAGCAGCTGGTCAATCAAATGGCAGCACTGCAAAATGGTTGCCTACGCTTCTGTATAAATAAATGATACTTACCATAAAATACTAACAATGCAAAAATACTGTAGTGCTGCGATTTGGACCATAACAAAAAAAAAAAAAAAAAGGAGAAGGGCACCGCATGCGTAATAATATAATAATATAACAATAATATTCCACACGATTGACATAAAAATAACAAATTAATTATTATTGACATGATAAATTCGTAACATAATTTTTTCTAAATAATATATAATAATAATATTAATAAATAAAAATCTTTATACTAATGATAATGTATGTACCTAATCTATATACAATAATAACAATACTAATAAACATACATATTTTAACTGACGGAGCACTCATTGGCTGCTACACAGGAAAGAAAAAAAAAAGAAAAAAAAAAAAAACGCACACAAACCTACTTCACGACTGTCGTGAGTTGGCACCTTCTTTCAGAGCAAAACTCGCAGCAAAAAGATCTCTGACACCTAGTCAGAGGATAATTTGAGTGCGAAACATTAAAAAAAAAAAGAAAAAAAAATGATATTTGTTTTTGCAATCAGAAGACAGGGAGGTGACATCCATATTCCATACTAAAATTATAAATCGAAAGTGTGTCTGTCTGTCTATCTGTTATGCTTTCATTAATAGAAAATAATTTCTCCATTGGTCTAAGAATATAAAACCGAGTTTAAGTAATTTTTAAAAAGGCTTCACAAAGACACTGTTTTAGTGAGTTAAGATGCAGTTAGTTCAAAATAGCTTACAAGTTATTAAATAGGTAGTAGAAATTAAATATGTTGCGGAAATATTTAAAGACATTAGAATCACAAGACACGGACAAAATTATGAAATGTTATTAACAACAAATGCAACAAGGTCTCAAAGCTTTATGCAAAGTCTATAAAACTCATATCTTTGAAACAGAATCGCCTAGTCCAATGCCGAATTGACAAAACTAAGTTTCCCGGAAAGGGCACTTATCGATTAGCCTCAAAACTCGCTCGTCAAAAGCGCTCTGGTCATTTCAGAGCTTTACCTACTCGTAATGCACCCGCACATTCGGCTTTGGATTATAAATTACTAGCTGATGACCGCGACTTCGTACGCGTGGATCGAGGTTTTGTGACAAAAAAAATAGAAATTTAAAGCTAAGTATCGCAAACGGATCCCTGTATCGAAAAATGGTTTTCCCATACACCCACAATATTTTTGAACGACCTATCTAGCGGGAACGACATCCCGCACCATGAGATTAGGTAGGTACGTGTAGGCACGTTTTTTATTTTACTTACCACTTTATCGGATATGTCACCGTGAGATTGGAAAAACCGTTAGATTGTAATCTAACTGGCGAAATTGTAAACTGTCGACAGATTACAATTTAACGCATTATTTTTCGGTAGATTGTAATCTGTTAGGTATATTAACCCGATAGAACTAAGGGCACTGCCTGATTATTTATGTCGAACCCTAACCTAACCTATACAAGAAAGAGACAAGAAAACGTAAATACAATGAATATTTCAAAAATTTACACTCAGAACATTAAACGGTTCAGAATCTGTCGACAGTTTACAATTTCGCTAGTTAGATTACAATCTAACAGTTTTTGCAATCTTAAAATTACAGCTTTTTACTACCTACTAACAGCCTCTGAGGTAATTATGTTGTTCTGGCGGGCTCACCTATCCAAACCAAATGTTTAGGCTTTGTTTGGACTATTTAGTATATGGTTAATGGGAAGTTTGCACAAAATCGGTCAAGCGGTTCTTCATTTATCACAATTCAATAAATGGCGGATCATTTTGTTAATGGGGATTTTGCTGTCAAATTGAAACGAATGATGGGGATTGATATAATATATAGATCAATATGACCCTTTACAGCATGTAATTTAAATGAAGACATTCTGTAGTACCTATATTTAGTATCAGCATTGCACCCGTGCGAAGCCGGGGCGGATAGCTAGTACTAATATAAATGCGAAAGCGTATATGTCTGTCTGTCTGCTACGCTTTCACGGCCCAACTTACAATACTATTTTTAAGGAGTTCTGTACCCTGCAGCATCAGGGTTGAGGAGTTGGGACTCAGAGTTGAATCGTATACACGTGACTTAATACTTACTAGGTACATGAATTCACCATCAAAATTTCCTAACTCCCTAGTTTTGAGGATTTCATGTAGTAGGTATAGTGCATTCAATATTAACTGGCGTCTTTCCACTTGAGACCGTCATTAGCAATAACAATAGGATTAAGTCGTGGCGGGTGAATTCTTTGTATTGCAAAACACGTGCGGCGTTCAAACGGTGTTTCAAACGTTTTTGATACTTTCCCTATGTTATCTTCCTTTAAATAATATAATCAAATAGAAATACCGCTCAGTTGTTTTTTAAACTTTGGAGAGATTAGTTCAGTGGAAATATTACGTCTTCCGATATGTTTCAATATCATAATCAATTCGATAATTCGGAATCAGAAGAAATCAGTGAGTCGTCATAATTTAAAACCCACATGTTTTGATTTATTACGTTAGAATAAATAAATAATTTTGGTAATTGTATTTTATTTAACGTACCTGTAAATTACGTAATTTTTTAAAATTATTCTATGATTATTCAAATGTTAGAGACAATCCAGAAGTAGGTATTAATGAAACACTTTTAATATATTTGTACTCTCATTTGGAACTTGCACGAATAAATGGTTAAACGTGTAGAGGTTCCAAGAGAGATTTAATGTGATTAGATAAAAGTTGGCTATAATTAAAGATAATATACATTTGATCCGACCACGATTGCTATCGTTAAGCTCTGAATCAAAATGCGATCTAAACACAAAAGTATTCAATAATCGCTGAGTCTGCCGGCAGGAGACTGATTTACCATCGTCAAAATACTCGCATTTATACTAACTATTTTCAATATGGCGTCCGTATCCCCACTTTAAAGCGAATGACATGAAACTAGTCAAATTAACTGATATTATACTTCCTGTTTCATGAGATATAATGACAAACAGTAATAATGCTAACAGCTCGGCCTTTCCTGACAACTTCACGTCCCGTGAAGCGGCCAGGCAACCTTCACATTATTGAACTGAGATCACAACAATCAAGTGAAGCCTTCGCGTTTACAATCAGTAACCCTAACACTTAACTCTAACTTTCACAATATCACTTAACCTAAAACCATATATATCCTTCACAATATCAGTTGCGTGACCCCTTCGTTCACGTCAATTAAAACCACATATATATAAATATCCACAACATCAGTTGGTCAACTAAAATCATACATCAGTTACGCGAATTCTTCACGTTTACGATAATCAAAAACTCCAAAGTAAAGCGATCTCTTTACGTTCACAACAACACAACACAACTCACAGTATTTCACTTTCAACCTCATCAAACAGTAAAATCTTGAACATGTTAAAAAAATAAACAAAAATCCAACAGTGTTATCACGTAAAATACGAGTATTTTCACAACTGCGAAACTACCGCTGGTTCGGAATGCCACGACCTAGCGAGAAGAACCAGCAAGAAACTC
The DNA here is from genome assembly GCA_923060345.2 of Erebia aethiops. Lineage (NCBI taxonomy): Eukaryota > Metazoa > Arthropoda > Insecta > Lepidoptera > Nymphalidae > Erebia > Erebia aethiops. The sequence goes on along the minus strand of OV281086.1, from coordinate 8,629,655 downwards.
GGTGGCGTCTAGCATTCAAATTAACTTTGTCATAGCCACCGATCAAAAGAAAAATTAATTTCTAATTACCCACGTTTAAAAAAAATACACAAAACAAATATGCAGAAGGCAAAGCAAAATCAAGGCAACGTGATTCATATCCCGCTTCTGAAACTGTTAGAGACAATCCAGAAGTAGGTATTAATGAAACACTTTTAATATATTTGTACTCTCATTTGGAACTTGCACGAATAAATGGTTAAACGTGTAGAGGTTCCAAGAGAGATTTAATGTGATTAGATAAAAGTTGGCTATAATTAAAGATAATATACATTTGATCCGACCACGATTGCTATCGTTAAGCTCTGAATCAAAATGCGATCTAAACACAAAAGTATTCAATAATCGCTGAGTCTGCCGGCAGGAGACTGATTTACCATCGTCAAAATACTCGCATTTATACTAACTATTTTCAATATGGCGTCCGTATCCCCACTTTAAAGCGAATGACATGAAACTAGTCAAATTAACTGATATTATACTTCCTGTTTCATGAGATATAATGACAAACAGTAATAATGCTAACACAAAAGTATCAACACTGGTTGGTTTGCAACAAAATATTTAAGGCCGAAACTGCTTCTTTAAAAATGAATGGGCTCTATGAGTGTTTGGTTTATTACCCCTATTGTTTAGGTTCAAGTGGAAAGACGCCAGTTAATATTGAATGCACTATACCCCTACAGCACCAGGATTGAGAATTTGGAGTCAGAATTTTTTATGAGTATGAGTAGGACCATTTCTGGAGTATATTCTAACCACTGAAAAAGAAATTTTCAAATCGGTTTAGAAACCACAGAGATACGCAGTAACATACATTACAAAAAAATGAACGCGCCGAATTGAGAACCTCCTCCTCTTTTATAAGGCAGAAAAAAAAATGCAGGAAATGCAACCAAAATCTTTGCGTGACATGTTTCCAAGACAGGCATAAGTAAAAAAAAAACATTTTTCAGTTCTTTTACGATAATTCTGTTTTATTTTCGATATCCCCTTTTTTCTCTGTCCCATCACTGCTAAAAATACTTTCTAGTGCGGTTCAGGTCGATATCGGCCTGAACCACACTTTTTTTTATTTCTCATTTCCTGTTTGGCAGATCCCGGGGCGAATCGGACCTAAAGAAGTTGGGTTCATGGTCATTCTAACAGTACAAAACAAATTGTATACATTATGTTTTCGCAAAGTTATAGCAATAATAATCTATCCTAGTGTTGGTGGGTCGAAAAGACCTGCCAGGCACTGGCGGAAATATCATCGGGGGCGCATTTTGACCGATGAAGAGTTATGATTTTACTTGCCGCAGTGAACGTGATAAGTATTTTTTATCCACTGAAGGTTTGCTAGGAAAATGTTAATTTTATTTCATCAAACCTTCATCAAACATTCAATGGATAAAAAACATATGTCGGCTTTCAGTTTTTGATAGTCACTGAGTTAGAGAATAGTATGGGGACATAGTTACAATGTAGTGAGGGCGGTTCCACGGCATTAGGAGGCAGAAAAGAGTCCAGGGTTGATGAGAACAGATTAATTGAAAAGCATTTTTCAAAAGTTATATTATAACAATTTATTCAGAAGTCTTTCAGTCTTAGGCTGAGATCTATAGAGCGTACTTTGACTTCGCTCAGACTTTACTTAGAGTTAAAACGAGATGGACTTATGTGAGTAACATAAATCTATCTCGTTTTAACCATATCATAAGTCTAAGCAAAGTCAAAGTTCGCTCTATAGACCTCACGCGAGCTGTATTTATAACAGTTTATTCAGATCGTTGAGCTTACAGCTATTAAAAGTTAGAGCAATTCATTCACAAGTCTTCCAGGCAGCGTCAACACACAACAACACTCCCAACACCGATAGAGCTAATATATATTAATTATAACAGTTTATTCAGAAGTAGCTTCCCCTTTCCTAATCCTAAAATAAACCCAGTATAAATATCAAAATAAAAAGATATTACGACCGGCTTGGGTGCCTTTTTTGTGGTCTCGAAAATACTTTTTTTTTTAAATTTTAACAGATTTTTTTCGAGATGCTAAGAAAAAACTAAGGTAGGTACCTACGTTGTTGTAATTAAGTTTTTTTTTAAATTGGCTTAATGGCTCTAGGTTCTAGCTCTTAGCTCCCAGCCTGGACTATTACACCCTTTACTTTTTTTGTCCAAGGTCCAAGACCGCGACAACACACAACAACACTCTCATCATTAATAGAGCTAATAAATATATCATTTTATTCAGAAATTAGCCTCCATTCCAGGACCATGACGACACACAGCAACATTCCACAAGGTACTAGTTATAGCAGGGTATTCAGTAGTCCGTGTTGTCGGCGGACAGGTAGCGCACTTCAGGGTCATTGGTCGCGCGGCTGCGGAGTCTGGCGAGGGCGACGCGACCGCGCTCGCTTCGACCCAGCCTAATGGCTAGCACCGCGACAACACATAACAACACACCCAACACTGATAGAGTCACCTTCCAACCGTTTGAGCTCTTCTGTTCAGCATCTGTGAAGTAAATAAATAGATGCTTTATTTACAGAAACACAATTTTGAGTATTTAACAAGTACTCAAAGCAGCAAATCTTTATCAAACGTCAAAACGCGCGCTTAGTGTAGAAGTTTGTGACGTCATTAAAATTCGACTCACTTTCATCAATCTATCTATCTATATCTATCTATCTATCTTCTATCCATCTATCTATCTATCTATTCTATTCTATATATATATAAAAATGAAACCCGTTTTCCTTGGTCACGGCATCACGCGTGAATGGCTGGACCGATTTCACTAATTCTTTTTTTGTTGTATTTGTTATTATTAGGAGAAGGTTCTTACGGAAAAAAATATTAAGAAAATCTCTCAGAAATATTGAAAAATATACATTTAATTTTGCATACTAAGGCGGTACGAAGTTCGCCGGGTCAGCTAGTAGCTTTTAAAATAGTTATCAAATATAAAAGTTATAAAACTATCAGGGTATGTCGATTTTATATCTTTCACGTTAAGGCAACAGCGCTACACACTACGCCACGGAGGTCGTCAAAACCATTATAAACCATAAAAAATAAACCATTAAAAATATACATATAAACCATTTCGGGAATCGGGACCCGCTCAAATACACGCAAAGATTCCATCAAAATCAGCCCAGCCGCTCTGAAGTAATGCGAGGAAATACATTTCGGAAATTGATTTTTATTTATACCGAGTGACATTTTTTTTGGCGTCTCGAAAAATTTATACTTGTAATAATATTAGGTAAGTGGAATATAAGGTAGGTCGGTAAGTAGGTAATCTATACTAATACTATAGTAATACTAATACTAATATACTAATACATATCCATACTTCCATATACTGATATTATAAATGCGAAAGTGTGTCTGTCTGTCTGCTACGCTTTCCCGGCCCATGTTTTCAAATGATTTTGCTGAAATTTGGTAGTAGAGCTAGCTTATATTCCGGGGAAGGACATAGGCTGTTTAAATATAATAAGAAGTATTTATAATAAAATATATAAACAAAATAAGTAGTATTTATTGATAGAATAAAAATATTAAAAAGTAATAAAAAAATATTTTCAAGACGACAAAAAGGCGTGCTCCAGTATAAATATTAAAATAAAAGATATCACCACCGGCATACTACCAAATAAATCGATAAATCACCCACTGCGCAGGTTCAAGAAAACAGACTTTTTTATTTTAAAACTTATGGATAATAATTATTATATTTTTTCTGTATGTACTAATATGAATTTTACCTTTATCGTGTGTATATTCAAGTTTCCTAGTTTCAACCGTGTGTTCTTTTCTTTTCTTCTCAATAAGTTCGTGGTAAATATTGTGATTTTCTATAGTTCTGGAAATCCCATACGGCAGGTCAGTTGTTGGTTTTGATGTAACTTTTCTAACCGTTGTTATTGGAACTTCCATTGTTGTAGTGTTAAAAGGTGTCGTTGTTAGTCGTTGTGTTGTTGTTGTAGTAGTAGTAGACGTGGTTGTTGGGCGTAGCGTTGTCGTAGTTGTTGTAGATGTAGTTGTCGGCCATGCTGTCGGCCGTGGCGTCGGCCGTGGTGTCGGCTGTGGTGTCGTTGTTGTTGGTCGTTGTGTTGTTGTAGTAGTAGTAGTAGTAGTAGTCGATGTGGTTGTTGGCCGTGGCGTTGTAGTTGTTGTAGATGTAGTTGCTGGCCGTGGTGTCGTCGTTGTGGTTGTCGATGTTGTTGTTGTAGTGGTTGACGTGGAGGTAGTTTCAGGTGTAGTAGCGACTAGTTTCTGTGTGACAGGCACGTTGTCGTCTTCGGAACTATCGTCGGAATTTGTGGAATCTGAAAAAAATAACAATATAATTTATTTCATTGAAAAAAAAATGATGAAAAAAATAGATGTTCCTGCAATTCCCTGGGGCATTACATGATTTTGATTGAAGTCTTAAAACCTACGGATGTCTATAACAGGTTAGTTTTAGATAATTGACTCTTCCTTTCTTTTCATGTCACAACAATGCTACCACAGTTTTACGATATACTACTTAGTTTTATCACATCGTAAGTATTTATACAGTGGTACTGGTATCGACAGTCTTACCTTACCTCCACGCACAACGAAATCCATACAATAATATAATAATTGCAAAAGTGTGTCTTTCTGCTACGTTTAACGGCCCATCTTTTCTTGGATAGAAGCAGGCGTTACTTTGCGGAAGTCCATGACAGTGAAAAAACTAGAAGTTTAATTCGCTATAATCCGCCACAGAAGGCAAATATATGTGGTACAGTGCGTATCAGGAACCTGATGCCCGCGACATTCACCACACCACATAAACCCTCAAAAATACCCTCAACGTACGTTTCACTCCGATACTGGAGCATTTTCAGGAGACGTTGCCTTTACAATGCACGATTGACAAGTCAAGTCGCGGGCATCAGGTTCGAGATGCTCACTGTGCCACATAGATTTGCCTTCTGTGGCGGATTATAGCGAATTAAACTTTTAGTTTTTTCAATGCCCATCTTTTCAACCGATTTTGACGAAATTTGGCATAGGTTATGTCCCGGAGAAGGGCAAATGCTCCTATTTATCCCGAAAAATAAAGGAGTTCCGAAGGGAATCGAAAAATATTAATCCCTATCATCTAGTTAGTCCTTATAGCAGCTCAGAGTAAGTTCAATATTGATGATAGACGACAATGCAAACATCCCAGAAGTCCGGACAGTAGTTCCCGTCCACTCCGTCCATATAAAAGTGAGAGCAAGCCCACACAGCAGATAGTTACCAGAAAGAAGACGCAGGCGTCGAAGAAGTCCGGACAACAGTTCCCGTGCACTAGACACGCGCCCGAACAGCCGCAGCCTGGCGTTGCGTCAGCTGAGTCCAGCGTGCGACACCGGTTCACGCTCAGAGCAAGTCCATACAGCAGATAGTTACCAGACACGAAGACGCAGGCGTCGAAGAAGTCCGGACAACAGTTCCCGTGCACTAGACACGCGCCCGAACAGCCGCAGCCTGGCGTTGCGTCAGCTGAGTCCAGCGTGCGACACCGGTTCACGCTCAGAGCAAGTCCATACAGCAGATAGTTACCAGACACGAAGACGCAGGCGTCGAAGAAGTCCGGACAACAGTTCCCGTGCACTAGACACGCGCCCGAACAGCCGCAGCCTGGCGTTGCGTCAGCTGAGTCCAGCGTGCGACACCGGTTCACGCATGAGTCCGCTGGAAAAACATTAAGAACCGCGTTAAAAAATACGCCGGGCGCAATATGCTCTATCTAAGTATACTAGTCTATACTTAGTATTAGGTATAAATGCGAAAGTTTGGATAGATGTCTGTTACTCAATCTCGCCAGAACAGCTGAACGGATCTGGATGAAATTTGGTACAGAAATTGATTATAGTCTGGAATAACATAATTATATTATATGCTAATTTTTATCCCTATAAAGAGTTCCCGCGGACGTATTATATAAACACTTCGGTTATTAGATGTCTAACGACACATCTCCGCATCTCCGCATATATTTTTTAGTGTTACATGCATGAAACTCACGCATAAAGTTGGGGGGTGGTGTGGAAGCAGCATTAGCGGCCGCGGTGCAGTCATCCCCCTGCAGTATGGCGACGTCGTCTATTGCTATGTCGCTGGTGAAACTAGATCCTCGGATGCCTTCTATGATGATCTGTACAATACAATACAATACAATACAATACAATACAACACAATACAACACAACACAACAACACAACACAACACAACAGAATACAATACAATGTATTTATTTTGCAGAAACGAATTGACCGCAGCTGACGGGGTCCCAGGTTCGAGTCCCGGGTCGGGCCGTAATTAAGCATTGGGTTTTTTCTGACTAGAAATTCTCAGTACTAGCCCAGTGTTAGGAAGTTGGTGGTGTTTCACAGCCGTGCCTCGGAGAGCACGTCAAGCCGTCCGTCGCGGTTATTATCACTATAACATGATAATAGTCGTTGAAGCCCGCCAACCCGCATTAGAGCAGCGTGGTGGGTCTAAGTTCTAATTCCCTCTCTCCTATGAGAGTGGAGGCCTGTGCCCAGCAGTGGGACGTTAATGGGCTGTGATGCTGTTAATGATGATGATAATGAATCACCTTACCATTTATTGATTTAATGTTATATTATCCCTGGTCTGGTAACCACGGCCGAAGGCTACGGCCGTGGCTAGTTACCTAGCGTATCGGCAAAGACGTACCGCCAAGCGATTTAGCGTTCCGGCACGATGCCGTGTAGAAACCGACTTGGGTTTAATATAACTACCATAATCCTAACTAACAGGTTAGTCTGCTACCATCTTAGACTGCATCGTCACTTACCATCAGGTGAGATTGCAGTCAAGGGCTAACTTGTAGTGGAAAAAAAAACATAGGGATTGACGATAGAAGTGAAAACTAAATCCATTCAATTTTACTTCACATTAAACATTTGAGTTTCTGACTGGGAAATGTAGAAAAAGGTTAAGGTAAGGTTAGGTAAGGTAGGTAAAGGTTAAAGGTTAAGGTTGTAGAAAAAGGTTAAGGTAAGGTTAGGTAAGGTAGGTAAAGGTTAAAGGTTAAGGTTATGAGCAACAACTTCAGTTAATTATGCACCATAGGACTAACACATAAAGCTACATTACGATTGGAAAATATTATTTTTTAAAACGTTCTGTCATCAGAGAAAACGTAGGAATAACCTTTCAATCCAAAATAAAGTCATTTTTCAAATATGTACAAAAATATTCATTATAAAATAAACCTTAAAACTGAGGCATTAAAGTTTTTTTGTGTTCGCGAGCATGTTGGTCACGCGGGCATGTCGGTCATGCGAATCCACAAGTTTACCCCCTACCAAAAAGTGCTCAACGCGGCTAAAGAAGTTTTCACTTCAAAAACCTTACAGTTGTAGTAGTACCTGAAAGTTGTCATCAAACTGTCTCAGCGGTGAAACTGAGCCGTACCAGAAGTCGCCCAGGTTGCCCCACTTCTCAAACAGTATGTACTCCTTCTTCATATCATCGCTGGACTGGACGAGCGCTTCTAGAGGTAGGTTGTCTGGTTTTTGGTAAACTCGGAGACCGCCACATGACCTGTGAATAAATAAAATAAGATAAAAAAACCTTTTATTTCCACTACCACTTGATATGTATATCCATACTTCCATACTAATATTATTATAAATGCAAAAGTGTGTATGTCTGTGTGTGTCTGTCGATGTCTGTCTGTCTGCTACGCTTTCACGGCCCAGCCGTTCAACCGATTTTGATGAAATTTGGTACAGGGGTAGGTTGTATCCTGGGGAAGGACATAGGCTACTTTTCATCCCGGAAAATTAAAGAGTTCCCGCGGGAATCAAAAAAACTTAATCCACGCGGATGAAGTCGCTAGTTTCTGATAAAAAGAACCATATTTATATCAACGTACAGTACGCTTGTCGCTTACTCTGAGTTTTTACATTGCAAATACGATTGATCGACGGGAGAGCTCACCTCGCCAAGTGTAAGCGAACGTTAAAGTACAAAACAGCCCGATCGCTCCTGTGGTTTTAGCAGTCCATTGATAGATCAGTCAGTCACCTTTTCCTTATATACATTTAGAGAGTAACTAGATGATGCCTGCGACTTCGTCCGCGTGGATTAAGTTTTTTTGATTCCCGCGGGAACTCTTTAATTTTTCGGGATGAAAAGTAGCCTATTTCACTCTCCAGGTCCTCAACCATACACATGCACGATACAAAATCACGTCGATCTGTTGCTTTGGTGAGGCGTGATTGTAGGACAAACCAACCAACCACTAAACCAACAAATAAACACACTTTCAAATTTGTAATATTAGTATGATGAATGATTAAAGATGAGGGACGAGTGGCCTAATTGTGACAACGCATATCAGTCGAATGCGATTGTTAAGCAACAGACGGTCAGTAGTGTTCCGTTCGAATTTATTTCCGTTTCGGAATTTCGAATGGGAGCCTGTGCGTTTGGAATTCCGAACGGAAAAAATGGCTACCGTATCTCGTTTTAAAGGGATGCACCCAGTAAAAGCGACATATTTTCTTCTTCTTATATAGCAACAATGCAATCGCCATGAGAAAATCGTCGTCCATATTCGCTGACAGAATATCTGAACTCAGAGGATAGCGTCTCCCAAAATCTGAGCCTTGTTATTCCGAACGGAAAAAAAAGTATGTGTGTGATGTATGTTCGGAATCCCGATTCGATATTCCGAATCGGGATTTGGAAACGAATTTCCGAATGTATGTGGCTGGCCTTAATCTACAAAGATTTTTCAAAGTTCAGTAGTAGCCCCTCAATATCTAAGGCCCTCACTTGGTGTTTTATGGTTCTCTGTTCTCACCTGCCATACATGTGGTAGAAGAACGAGAAACAGCCATTTTCCGCCAACTTCCGTTCGTAGACCGGTGATATAAATCGGGCGGTGTCGTTTTCCAATCGTGAAGTGCTTTCGATATACATGTAGTAGCCTGAAAATCAGGGTAACAATTTTATAATGCATTCAGAGTAAGACGACGTTCTGACGACCTCCCTGGCGCTGTGTTGAGCGAAGTTGTCTTAACGTGGAAGGTCCCGGGTTCGATCCCCGGCAGAGTCAATTTGGGAATGCAAGTTTGATGGGTACCTTTGGCCCAGGGGCAACCAGGGGTGGTCTTTTTGATTAGGGTTTTATTTTTATTTTTGTTAGTAGGTATATAAGGATTTTAGATTAACGTTTAGTCTATAAGTTTTTATTATATCTTGTAATTTTGTTTTAAATGAATATTTAGGAATTTATAAGTTCTTAATTTTTCTGGTCTGGCCTGGTGGGAGGCTACGGCCGTGGCTAATTACCACCCTACCGGCAAAGACGTGCCACCAAGCGTTTTAACGTTCCGGTACAATGTCGTGTAGAACCCGATTAGGGGTATGGTATTGAAATAACTGCCACACCCCTAATAAGTCCGCTACCATCTTAGACTGCATCATCACTGACCACCACGTGGGATCGCATTCAAGGGCTAACTTGTAGTTGATAAAAAAAGTAGAAAAAGCGTCGTCTCAACCGAGAGATGGCTAAAGTTGCACAAAGGTCTTCTGTATGGTTCACACAACACGGTTTTGTGCTGCTTGCTTCCAGCGGCTCCCAGATACTCGCTTGAGAACGTCCATCCACCTAGTGCAGAGATGTCCAACGCTGCGCTTTCTAGTGCGAGGCAGCAGTATTCAAGCATTTTGGGATGTTGGTGCTTGGTGGAGCCCCAACAGCATCGAAGTTCTGTATAATGGGCCGCGGCTAAAAATTTTACGTTTGTAGCTGGGATATACCAGTTTGTTTTTGCAACGTAGACTTCTTTAATTTTTTTTTGTGTTGCTCATAATTTACTTTCTATCCACTATTTAAAAATGCCATAACAATTTACCAGAGCCATGAGGTCCATAAGTGTGGTCATACGAGGGTCCGGTGTTCAGGAATGAGCTGGGCGTTTTATTATTCAGCCTCTTCCAGTCGAAATCGTGAAGTTCGTCTTGTGCCCAACCGCACAGGCTGGTCTCGAAATTACAGCTCAAGGAATTTTGGATGGTAGTATCTGGAAGAAGAGAGAATGAAACGAGGCTTCACAGATTTTTGAAGTGAAAACTTCTTTAGGCGCTTTGAGCACTTTTTGGTACGGGGTAAACTTATGGATTCGCGTCACCGACACCTCGCCGACATGCTTGCGTTGTTCCGAAGACAAAAGGTGCTCTTACTTCTTACTAATATTATAAATGCGAAAGTTTGGATGGATGTATGTATGGATGTATGGATGTTTGTTAGTCAATCACGCCCCAACGGCTGAACGGATCTGGCTGAAATTTGGCACAGAGATAGATTATAGTCTGGAATAGCACATAGGCTACATTTTATCCCGGAAAATCAAAAAGTTCTCGAGGGAACCGTCACCGTAGATGGCAGGGGATCCCCCACTAGCTTGAATATCCGGCCAACAGGAATACATCAACTACGCTTTATTACTGCTGCTGAAATCCTATTTCTGTTACAAACAATACTAACTGACGCAGTTGACAATGACGACGCCACTGAAGAAGATCAGCAGGAGTCGTCGGGAGAAGACGGATTACCACATCCCCCTCCCGCCCCACCTCAACAACTCTCGCAGAGAGCTTTACGGTACTCTTCCCGCAGTCACAGTTGCAGACAGCGTCGCGCGAACAGGCTCATGAATAAGGGTCTCGAACGGGGTCGAAACTAGACGGGCATATTCCGACATAACACGTGAGTTTATCCGGTAGTTATGTATAGCTAATAAAATGAATATCACTCACAATAGGCTCTTCTCAGACCAGGGCGCGTTTGGAACTCTCGTAGCTTTAGTTTTAAGATAACGTTACCCATTATCACCATCATGCTTTTTAAGTAATTTTTAGACGAAAATAAGTGTACCTACAGTGTACCGATATTTAATAAAAAAATGACTATGACTATGACTATGATAATTTAGTAGTATATTTTATACTTTTCTTTTTTTTCTTTTAAGTGAATCGACCACATGAGCTCCTAGACCCAGTGTCATTAGCTTTGTACGCTCGGGTTGCCTTTAAAAATCACTTTAGTGATAAGGTCACCTTTGCGCATTAGCACAGTTTCCTGTCTTCTGTTTTGTATGCATAATTTTGTACCCATGTGTTAAGATGCAATAGACTTATACTACTACTACTAAAACTGACGCAGTATTGGATGAAGCCAATACTTACCGACGCAAGTAGGAGCCGTGTCATTCCATCTCCTGCCATCGCAGTAGATGGCAGGAGAACCCACTAACTTGTAGCCTGGCAAGCAGAAATACATCACCCATGCGTTATTTCTGCTGCGCGACTTTATTCCATTCTCTATATCGGGTACAGTGCATCCAGAGCCTGCAATTATAAGAATCAAATTTATCACCATATAATATAATAAGAATTGTCTACTTATCTAGTCTTTCCAGTCCGGTCCTATCAGCTTTTCGAACGAAAATCTGGCAGGACAGGAGATAGAGATAAACTAGTCAGCCACCTTATTAGTGAAGCGCTAATATTCTAGTGGTTAAATTAAGACTTCGGCTTCGTTGCAGAATCTGTGGTTGAAATCCCAGATGCGCATATGGAGCATTTTGTCATAAGTTCCTAAAGTCCTAAAAATATAATCCCATAAGTTCCTAAAAATCTGGACTAGATTATGGGGCGTGGGACCGGTCTCATACCAGTAGTGAAGAGAAAAAAAAAATTATTAAACCAGCTTTGAATATTTAAATCCACAATTCGTCCTAATTTCAGTGGTGAAATTATTTAATCTTTCCACGATTAGCAAAACTAAAAATGCACCTACTACAAAAAATCTTGGTATAACATTACGAAAAATATACACCGTCCAAATTATGGTTCATGGGCGTGGTACCTAAGACTGGCGCTATTGCCTCTCTCAATTTCCAGGCTGAGCCGTTGGGCTAAATAGAGGCAAACTCTTGGGTCACCAGTATAGTGTGGCTGTGGATCAACTTCGTGTCCGATGACCATGGGCCTAGAGCAAACGCAAGCGCTGCGAAAATGTACTCCTTACTAATGACAATGTATTTACGGCACTTGAGCGTTTGAGCAGATTCGGCAGCTGCACCAGCCTTTTGGGACGTGCCCGGTAAGTGAGACGCTGCCCCAGGGTTGAGAAGATTGCGCAAGGGGGGCACCGATGCGATCTTTATGAGATCTCGGAGCCTCCCAATGCATGCAGATGGTGGGTTTTAGTAGGTACAAATTCTACATAACCCGACTTCTCCCCCCCAGAAGTTGGATATCTTACGAAGATTTCCCCCTCGAGAAAAAAAAGGGTTGAGAAGATAAAGACGATGTTTATCGGGCACTATACTCACGGACACAAACAGGTGTCGGTGTATCCCACTGGCCGTCCTTGCACGTCGCGTACGTGTCTCCCACCAGTTCGTATCTTTGCAGGCAGATGAACTTGATCAGTGTGGACCTGCGTATTCGGACTCGGCCGTGGTCAAGCCGCGGGATGAGACAGGGCTTGGGCCGTAACGGCATACGGAAATAATCTGAATAAAAAAATAAAAAATAAAATTATTGTTTATACCTACATACAATGTCAATATAATGAATGAAGAAAAAGCTTATTTGCAAGAAAAATTTTATTTTAAAATTAAATTGAACCTATAAAAAAAATAGATAATACGGGAAATATGGAGGGTAGCAAGTAGCAACCACTGGACACTTAACTTTTCTCCCATAAGAGATGTTACTCCGTACCTCTACCCTCCATAACGGGAAAGAAATACCTACGACTGAATAGGTTGTATGGTCTTAGACCTTTGCCTGTCCCGAAAGAGGACAAAAACAACAACATAAAACAAAATAGCACGAGGGCAGTTCACTTAAGTTTGAAGCCCTATTTACTGCCTTTGTAAGTGCATTTTTCGAGCAATTGTTTATTTTTAACTCAACGCATAGAGCTTGTGTAAGAGGAAGAGTCATTAAAAATTACATTAGTTTCAAAGGACGACGTCGATGCCCAGAGGTCATCGAAGGTCCTCCCACGCACACATACCGGAAGTAGGTACAGCAGGAGGGAACGTCAAGAGCACATCCGGTTGATAAAGTTCATTTATTTCATGACAACCAGTGCATTTTATTTCTGTTTAATTGAAACTAGTTAATGCCGACTTGGTCTGCGTGGATTTAGGTTTTTGAGAAATCCCGTGGGAACTCCTTGCTTTTCCGGGACAAAAAGGAGCCTAATTATGTCCTTTCCCCGGGATTAAACCTACCCCAGTACCAAATTTCGTCAAATCGGTTGAACAGATGAGCTTCCACGGATTTCGCGTAGCAGAAAGACAGATACACTTTTGTTTTATGCCAGGGATGATAGCTCAGGCTACTTGTGCTAGCTACGAGTATGTATGGGAACCCTAAAATAAAAAATGTAAAGCTGGCACTGGTTTTTGGCACAAGTGATCCTTGGGGTCTGAGAAGTACCTCTTAAAATTCCCGCGAATGAAAAAAAAAGGCCGGGGGCTTCCCCCCCTACGCCCTCAAACGTCTCCCCGACTGCAGTTTTTTATAATTTTCTCAAAAATATTAGTGCAAGAAAAAAGCCATCTATTGCGAAAATAATCTACATTAAATAAACTTCTAAATGGCAGTTAAATAATTATGGCAATTTTTTTATGTATAGTTTGTGTACGTTCGTATTACAGTGTCTAATTATTATTATATATTTTTTTTTGATTTTTTATGAATCATTGTGCATAAAATAATATTATTTTTATTAATTTGAATTGTGTTAAGATAATTTTGTAAAGTAGTGTTTGATTTTTATCGATAAAAAAATCATAATAAAAATTTATACCTGCATAATTATTTTATTTTTACCTCGACTAGAACTCGAAATTAAAATTTATGTTTATTACATCCAGATAGGAACCCCACAACAGCACACGTTTTTTTAAATGATTCTTTCATATTTTTGTTTTATTTTGTATTAATTTTCATAATAAATTTAAAAAAAAAATTGAAACTTATCGATTGTTCAATCTACCTAAAATAAAAGTTTCCTTTCATGCCGTATGATTCATGCCGTAGCCGTTGCTAGTTAACACCCAAAGTCGTGTCGCCAAGCTATTTAGCGATCCAGTACGATGTCGTGTAGAAACCGATCAGGGGTGTGGGTTTTTAATATGCCTTAAGTACTCCTAAGTCCTAACAGGTTAGCCGGCCAAGGCTATCTAGGTGAGATTGTATTTGGGGTTAACTCGTAGCTAAAATTCAAAAAATATAAATGTGGGCAGTGGCACTTACCAGCATCAAGGGATCCAAAAATAGACAAAAATAATAAACACTGAACAATCATTTTAAACTATTATATAGTTACTGTATACAAGGAAACAATTATAATTAATTAATTAATTGTCTAAACTGAGTTGCGGTTACATTTGACTAGGGCAAGTGGAGACACATTTTAAAATAACCTAATCATGAGTTACTCTGAAATGTTTGTTACACGAATGAATAAACAACCCACAGATATATCACATTTTGTGAGCGTAATTATGCCTACGATACAAACGGACTACCTACCGTTACCACAGTCGCACGAATACCAGTAGGGCGATTGTGTAAAACCTGCATCAGTCATTGTTACAGTGTCAATTGTTTTGATTGGCCGAGTTTATGGTATTTTTGCTGCGTCAATGGATTTTGGCCAATAGTGGAAGAATCAACCACCAACCAATCAGAGGTGATTGGGTTCGTTACACTGTAGCTGTAATTTTTAGCCAATTGCCCTGATACTCGTGGGCTGGTTACGAACTCGTGATGAAGCCATTGACATAATATATTTTTTATCCATTGAAGGTTTCCAATTAAATTATTATCATCTGTAATTAGACATCAATAAGTGTACAGTGTACCTAATTTGAATACATAAATTCGACTTGACTTGACTTGGGCTAATATTAACGAGCTATATCTCGGTTTGTAGATCTTAGCGTTGATGTATAGGCATAAAACTATTAAAAATATGAGCCGTGTCTACATTTACACTTACTCTTTGCCGCAAACGGGATGTGAGGTAGCGTTATCAGGGGAAGCAGCCTTTCCAGTGATATTCTGAATAATATCGCTATCTGCCCACGCTGATTTATACAAAAAAGCTAATCTTATCTGTCTGTCCAACTAATACAATCAGTCTGAGTCATTTGACCGAAACAATCAAAATTATAACCACTAATTATTCATAAATCATACGGGAAGAATATTTTTATCTTTAAAAAAATGTCAAGTAGATATACTAACTAAAGGTGAGCCACTCACAAAACTTCTATCTGCATCATTTTCGACTGCATCATCACTTACCATCAGGTGAGATCGCAGTCAAAGGCTAACTCTGTGTTAATAAAAAATAATAATAAATTATTTCTGCGGTCGGAAATTATGCTAATCGCACATTACGATACACGATAGCCGCCTACACTGAATTATTTATATCTTCAGTATGGAATAATTAGGATAAGAAAGTTCTTCTAACTTTGTCTGAACGAATCCCAATTGAGACCAATAAATACGTATAATAGTGTTGGGATCTTTTATCTTGAGAGACGTCAAGAAAATACAAAAAATATTTTACTAATGAAAAGTGAAAGCCAATAACATCAAAGTATACTACATAAAATAAGATATTTAACATCTTTGGTAGCATCACAATGTTCCTAATTGCCCTTTTAATGCAGGATCCACAACTCGGACATAACATAATAAACTAGATGATGCCCGCGACTAATTTTCTGGGATAAAAAGTAGCCTATGTCCTTCCCCGAGATACAACCTACCCCTGTACCAAATTTCGTCAAAACTGGTTGAACAGATAATTTTTTTAGTTTCCCGCGGGAACTCTTTAATTTTCCGGGATAAAAAGAAGCATATGTGCTATTCCAGACTATAATCTTTCTCTGTGCTAAATTTCATCCAGATCCGTTCAGCCGTTGGGACGTGATTGAGTAACAATCATCCATCCATACATCAATACATCCATCCATCCAAACTTTCGCATTTATAATATTAGTTAGACAAATAAACTGCATCTTCCCCTTCATCCCGATTATCCCAAATATCCGCCCACCTCACATAACCGCTACGAGATGACACTACGAGTCTCCAAATAATAACCGACCGACCAATCAGGAAGCCGCATATATTTCAGTGCCGTTTTTCGCCAACTCGCAAGATGGTTGCACATCGACATTCGAAAAACCTCGATTCTAGATTTGCCGATATCCCCTTTTCTCTCTAGTTCCTAGGTTCTCGATTTTGAGCAGTTTATTTAAAGAAATACAGTCCACTTTATCAAACCCATATTAAATATACTTACTATCGCGAATACTAGACTCTTTAAAGCGTTTAGTTATTCGACATATACCGCGCCACCAAGGTACCTATATGATTGGATTTTCGAAATTCCCACGGGAGCTACGAGCTGCCGTCGATTGAATAATAATGATATTTTCTGTTTTTCAGGTTTGAGGTGTGACTTTGACGAGGGTTACTTTTGTGGATGGAAGAATGACCCGAGGGCGGACGACGAATGGTTTATAAGTACTGATGATGGATTAGAGGATTGGTATTCCGAAGAAGGTATATACTTTTTCTCAGTATATTATCTAACAGGAAGTTTTTTGGCGTTTTTTGAAAATACTCGCCGATCTCTATCGATATTAGGTACGCCGAGAGTTTGACAACAAAGATGCGCGAGATTCCTATCTTCAAAATCTTATCTAGCGGCATCGAAACAACTCGGAACTCTTCTTTTGAAAAACTCGGGGTGCTCAACAGAGCGAAAAGATACTTTGCGCCTAAGCACAGGCTTCTGTTGTATAAAGCGCAAGTTCGCCCCCACATGGAGTACTGCATTCACCTCTGGGCCGGAGCACCCCAGTACCAGCTCCTTCCATTTGACCGTACCTGCAAATTATGAAACCAGCTTCCATCTTATGATCTTCTGTGTTCCCTCCTGATTATAATATGCGTCTCTTCAAAGGGCGCATAAACAAATTTGTCAAAAGCCGGTAGGCGGTGCTGCAAATGTTCATGGGCGGCGGTAATCACTTCGCATCAGGTGACCCACCTATATATGTAAAGAAAAGAAAGAAAGAAAACACATTTATTCACAAATGGTGTTACAGACAAACATCTGTCATACATAGCTGTACACACAAAATTATGTTTGTCTGTGACACCACCCGGAATGGGTGTACAGCTCAGCCGTATGCCCAGCATCATACATATAAATGCATGCATGAAGCTGGACGCTGATTTTCAGCTGTGACCCGGGTGACGTCACAGCCAACGGATACCTCTATAAACTATACAAACAATTAACACATACTTAATTCACTACAAACCTAAGTCAAAGCATATACATAAGGGTTATTCATATTAAAGGCCAAAGCAAGATAATCAACAAACAACATAATATTATGTAAGTAAATATTAAATAAATATATTATACAAATATTAAAACGATCTTAAATATATAATTATAAATAATATATTATACAATAGAAGATAACATGAAAATAAATTAAATCAATTATACGCCGTATGTGCTACAAATTAAATATATCTACTTTCAAAATATTTATTAAATACCTAACTATATAATTGATATATCAACAGCGACATTTTCATGTTCCATTTGTTTTATCAAAATATACTGTTTTAATTTACGCCTAAAAGTATACTTACTGCGGCATTCCCGAATGGGTGGAGGGATATTGTTCCAACATCGGGTCGCCGCATATTTAAAACTGCCCCTAAACGCAGCTGAGCAATGTTGCGGAACACTTAAAGGCTTACGTGCACCTCTGAAATGATCTCGGCCCTCGTACATTCTTCCCAGCTTATCATAAATGTAGGATGGTCTACCACTTCTAAAAACTCCGAAAAGTAAGCTCGCAAGGTGTAACTTCCTCCGAGATCTCATTTTTAGAAGCTTATGTTTATTTAAATAAGGTGTAACATGAGTTCTAGGAGGGATGCCGAAACAGAATCGTGCACACGCGTTCTGAACTCGCTGAACCAGCTTGCTCGTTCTGATCAGCAAACGAGGACCATAGACCACATCAGCATAGTTAAGCTTAGATAAAATTAAAGCTTCCACCAGCCGAATCCGCACATCCTGGCTAATATATTTACGGATCTTGTATAAAATTTTTAACCGAAAGAAGCAGTTTCGCACTACCGTGGCTACATGTTTTATGTGATTTTGTACTGTGTAGGTTTTTGTATGGTGGCCAGTATTACCGCACTCTTTTTTAGGCTAATGACTGTGCAGTAATATTTTTATCATCCAAGGGTGGAAAAGCCTGCTTTATAGTAATTTAAATAGTGGTCAAAAATAACAATTTTACGAGCAAATATACCGTAAAAATTCGTTGATTAATCGTTAATCGTTATTTAGAAGGATGTTTCCACTTCGCTTACAAAATTCTTACAAATTCACATAAAAGGTGAGAAATATTATCTAAACTAGCTGATGCCCGCGACTTCGTCCGCGCGTCGTAACTAACTAATTTTTCCATATTTTCTCACCCTTTAAACCTTCCCTGGACTACGACAAACATTTCAAAACCAAAATCAGCTAAATCGGCCCAGCCGTTTGTTGGATTGTCCTTCAATCACGCCGCAACGGAGCAACGGATCGTCGTGATTTGGCATGGGTATAGTTGAGGACCTGGAGAGTGACATAGAAAATTAAGGAGTTTCCGCGGGAATCAGCTAGTAATCTTATAATAATTATCTAGGTATCTTATCTTTTAACTTGTAATAAACCTGTAATTGGACGATTCGATGACTGTACGTACATTTTAATGAAGCCTGTTTCTAATTAACTAGCTTAATTAGCCGTTCAATTAATAACAGCGCAACCCCAATAGTAAACGGCGCCGTTCAACTAGCAGCCTGCACTGAGTGATATTCAGTCGTAGCACAGTAAACAGATGCAACCAGTATGGAAACTACCTAAAAACGTTCGAAACAGCTCACCATAGAGTTAGGTACTATAATATAATTATATTATTAGGTACAAACATTTTTTTTTTAAATTTTAATTCTCTAATTATTATTTACATTGTTAAAGATAATTAGAGACTTAAAATTAAAAAAAATGTTTGTGCAATTAATGTTAGTAATTTTATCAATTATAAATAAGTATGTTTTTAATAGAATTTTGATGAATCTGTATGTTATAGAAAAGCGGAATCTCCTGATACAGATATTTCAATATACTTAAAAGGAGGTTCCAGCCCCAATGTAATTCAATTGTATTATGAACAGAAATAAATTATTTATTTATTTATATAAGTCATTTGGTGCTATGGCGGAATATAATTCAGGCTGCTAGTTAAATGGCGCCATTTAGTAAAACGTGTTGTCTGCGGCAGATCTACGGGCATTCGAGTATACCTGAAGCCGGAGTATTTAGCTCTTGAAGATTTAGTTGCGTACAGCGAGGAGGCGAAGAAGGATTATATTATTTTTGATATCTGGGGAGACTTTTCCGAAGACAATTATTGGGATGCAGGTGAAACAAAGCTGACGGATATTGGTTACAATTACCAGGTAAGTAACTTTGTTGATTTTGATGAAAAGGTTTTTTATCAATATCAAGTATTTTACAGTTCGATATTATTTTTATATTATAATTGAAGGTATTTATGGTCAAGACAATATATACATGGCCCTAGATGCCATCATAATATTTCCGGGGAAGTGTGATTTAACTACAACTACAACAACAACAACAACAACAACAACAACAAACCCTTGGCTGACAACACCAACAAACTCACCGCTAACAACAACAGCCGCTCGGCCGACAACAACAACATCCCCACCACCAGCAACAACATTCCCACCACCAACAACAACTCAACGATTACCAGAGGGTACCGGTAATAACCCTTGCTTAAATTCATTATAAGATTTCCCTTGACTACATTTATTAAAAACTAGATGATACCCGCGACTTCATCCGCGTTGATAAAGATTTTTTAATTCCCGCGTGAACTTCTTAATTTTCCGGGATAAAAAGTAGCCTATGTCCTTCCCCGGGATACATCACACATAGGTTGTGTGTCAAAATCGGATGGCCTGTGAAAGCCTAGCAGACAGCCATTAAGAAACCTAATTCACGCGAACGTAATCGCGGGCATTATGTAGGTAGTATCATAATCTGGTATATCTGTTTCATTGAAAGAAAGAAAGAAAATACATTTATGTCCACAATTGTGCCACACATAAATAGCATACCTAAAGAGGTAGATCACCACTGCACCTCACGATCTAGAGAAGATATATTATTATCTATACTACAGGAAAGAGGCGCAGGAATGAACTGCATTACGTATGGCACAACCCGAAAAATGGTTCAGGCTCAGCATAATGCTGCATGTCTAGTGCAAGCACAAAAACATACAGCGCTGATTTTCAGCCGGAACCCTTATTCAGGTGACACCACGGAAAAAAATAACGTAGCTGCAAGCTAGTTCGACACTTAAAAACTATAGTTTAATAGTAAATTGAAGTGCTTTATATCTACAAAACCGACTACAAAGGATCATTAATACTACGTACAATTCTAATTACTATCCAATAAACTTAAACTTCCATATCGAATGAGTACCTACTACACTACTATATCCTCTATTATTGTAATAATTACTATATTATATTCTATTAACTATATAAATAATATTAATATATTATAAGTAAGTATAGTAGTCATTGGTCGCTATAATACACAAGTAATAAAATTAAAAATTTTAAAAAACCCACGACGAACTACAGAGCTCCATTGAAACAACAATTAGAACTTAGCAAAAGTATATATAAAATAATATCTCAAACACAAAACTGCATATTTGACGGCTCAGTAGTTCTTTTGACCAGCGTGGTGGACTATGGTCAAACCCTTCTCATTCCGAGATAAAACTTGGGCTAAGTAATGAGCAGAGGTGTCAAATAGTGTTAAATTTTAATATTCCGATAAAAATTGTTTAAAAAAATGTGATCACTTAAGGAGTTCCCATAACCACCTCCTGGCTCCATCATAAGACCCTGAGCAGCATCTAGGTACAAAGTGCTAGTCAAGACAAATCAAAAGAGTCCAAACACGACGGGTTTACGATAAGAACTTAAGGAGTTCCTATGACCACCTCCTGGCTCCATCATGAGACCCTGGGCAGCATCTAGGTACAAAGTGCTAGTCAAGACAAATCAAAAGAGTCCAAATACGACGGGTTTCGATGAGAACTTAAGGAGTTCCCATGACCACCTCCTGGCTCCATCATGAGACCCTGGGCAGCATCTACGTACAAAGCGCTCGTCAAGACAAATCAAAAGAGTTCAAATACAACGGGCTTACGATGAGAACTTAAGGAGTTCCCGTGACCACCTCCTGGCTCCATCATGAGACCCTGGGAAGCATCTAGGTACAAAGCGCTCGTCAAGACAAATCAAAAGAGTTCAAATACAACGGGTTTACGATGAGAACTTAAGGAGTTCCCGTGACCACCTCCTGGCTCCATCATGAGACCCTGAGTAGCATCTAGGTACAAAGTGCTAGTCAAGACAAATCAAAAGAGTCCAAACACGACGGGTTTACGATAAGAACTTAAGGAGTTCCTATGACCACCTCCTATGACCACCTCCTGGCTCCATCATGAGACCCTGGGCAGCATCTAGGTACAAAGTGCTAGTCAAGACAAATCAAAAGAGTCCAAACAGGACGGGTTTACGATAAGAACTTAAGGGAGTTCCTACCACTTACCAAATCACTAGCTCAGCTTGGTTGTCTATGGTCCTAAAATATATCCAAGAACCTTCTCACAAGCTATACATATCTGATGCAAAAAACCGCATCTCAATCGGCCCAGTACTTTTTGAGAAAAATGGTAACATATTGAAAAATTAAAATCATAGACTACAGCTCAGCTTGGTTGTCTATGGTCCTAAAATATATCTAAAAACCTTTTCACAAGCTATACATATCTAATGCAGAAAACCGCATCTCAATTCTCAATCAGCCCAGTACTTTTTGAGAAAAATGGTAATATACTGAAAAATTAAAATCATAGACTACAGCTCAGCTTGATTGTCTATGGTCCTAAAATATATCTAAGAACCTTCTCACAAGCTATCCATATCTAATGCAAAAAACCACATTTCAATCGGCCCAGTACTTTTTGAGAAAAATGGTAACATATTGAAAAAATTAAAATCATAGACTACAGCTCAGCTTGATTGTCTATGGTCCTAAAATATATCTAAGAACCTTCTCACAAGTTATCCATATCTAATGCAAAAAACCGCATCTCAATCGGCCCAGTACTTTTTGAGATAAATGGTAACATATTGAAAAATTAAAATCATAGACTACAGCTCAGCTTGGTTGTCTATGGTCCTAAAATATATCTAAGAACCTTCTCACAAGCTATACACAGCTAATGCAAAAAACCGCATATTAATCGGTCCAGTAGTTTTCCAGGAAAATGGTAACAAAAAAGTGCACAAACAAACAAACAAACAAACAAACACACAACCTCTTAGGACAAACACATATACCGTCTCCGTTTCGTCGAGGGTAAAAACACCGTTAAACATAAATGCCACAACTCGTCTGGCTAACATCTTCAAGTTAATTACTAAATTTATTTGCAGGATTGGATTCAAACAATACACTATTGATATCCATAATAGCTATCCTGGGGATAGTTGTGTTGACTCTCGTTTTTATGCTCGCGGTCGCGCGAGTGCGGCGTGACAGTTACAGCTTGACCAATGACCAACGTGGGAACATTGTGGACACTTCGTCTCGTGAAGCGATGCCATCTGAGACGCGATATTCCACTAAGGATGGCGGTGAAGTTGTCATGACAACTAAGCAGCAATACCGGAACAGAACAAACTAAAGATGCCGATGAAGTCATCGTAGGTACATTGTAATAAAACTAATGATAAAAACATTGAATGTTTAAATGTGTAAGCACAAAACATTAAATAATATTAAATAAAAATAAAATGAAATATTTATTATTCCAGTACAAGTTACACACCCTTGACTGCAATCTCACCTGGTGGAAAGTGATGATGCAGTCTAAGATTGGAACGGGCTAACCTGTAAGGGGTATGCCAGTTATATTAAACACATACCCGGTCGGTTTCTGCACGACACGCTAAATCGCTTTGCGGTACCTACGTCTTTGCCGGTAGGTTGGTAACTAGCCAGCGCCGAAGCCTCCCACCAGACCGGACCAGAGAAAATTCAGAAATAATAAATTCCCAAATAAATCCTGCCGGAAATCGAATCCGGGACTTCCCACGCTAAGGCAACAGCGCTCAACACTGCGCCAGGGAGGTCTTCAAGAATTTGTTTTGGTTTATAATATAATATGTCAACGTAAAATTGTAAAAACCGTTAGATCTTACTAGCGCGATTGTAAATTGTCGACAGATTACAATTTAACGCATTATATTTCGGTAGATTGTAATCTGTTATGTATATTAACCCGATAAAACCTAACCTACCTGATTATTTATGACGAAGGAACCCTAACCTAACCTACAAGAAAGGGACAAGAAAACGTAAATACAATGTATATTTCAAAAATTAACACTCAGAACATTGAACGTTTCACAATCTCGCTAGTTAGATTACAATCTAACGGTTATTGCCATTTTACGGTGACGGATATATCTGACGCATACGACACGCGACTTTCAGTCAGTTTACATTTCGTAAGTTACTCGTAATAGTGATTTACTTAAGTAAAACTTAGAAGTGTAATCGAAGCCTTACTCTATGTGGTATACCACCCTTAGCGCCATTTTTTTTGCTACGGCAACACAGCTTTCCATCTAGCAACACTGAAACCGGAAACGCGGGTTAATACAAACACTGTGACCTCGATTCCTAAACATTACCCCGTTTTCACAATGTCACCCGGCATGTGGGCAGAACGTTGATATGAATAACCAAAGATACACACTTTAATATGGGACATTGGAGTGCCGCAGGCATGCTAATCCGTATCCGTAGGAGAACCAGAGTCACCGATATAGCCCGAACAGTTGCGACGGCAGACCCCCCCACACGGTGGACGGACATCGGTTGACGACGACGACGACGACGAGGCATACTAAAGCTACTGTGTAGTGCGTGTGTGTGTGTGCGTGTGAGTGCCAAGGTGCTGGAATGGCGACCCCGCACTGGAAAGTGCAGCGTTGGCAGACCCTACAATGTGGTACAGGCTGGGGCGTTTGGAAGGCCCTACAAGAGACCTGTGTATAGCAGTAAACTTCCTTTGGTCGCGACAATGGCGAATCAGTTTCAGCTGTTCAGAAACTAAACTTAAGTATGTGTATGCATATGCGTGTGTTTATTACGGACAAATGCTAAGGTTTTGTAGGGTTTGTTGGTCTAGTACTCCAGTGCTTAGTATGTTCGACTGTAGATGACGAGATTCTAAGTTCAATTTCTGTGTCGGGCCATAACTAAATATTGAGTTTTTCCACAAAACAGAGAAGTAACGGTTTTTCTGACAAGAAATGGGGTATTTGACGACTAGTCAAATCAGCAACTTTTTTAAAACGTCAAAACGCGTTCTTAGTATGGGATTTGTATGAAATATTGCATAGTGACGTCATCAAAGTTCGACGCACTTTTTTAATTTAATCGATAGTTTTAAATAGTTATTCAACATAAAACTAGATAACAGGGGACGGGGATATTACGACTTTTGGGAGATCCTCAATTTAATAATCACTAAAAAATTATTTATTTCAATAGTTGTCCCATCCACTGGGTACTAGCCCGGAGTTAGGAAGTTGGCGGTGTTCCAACCCCGTCCCTCGGAGACACGCAGAGCCGTCAGCCCTGCACCTGATCTCTCTCCGATCGTGTCGCATTTTCCGTCCTATCGGGTTATGGGAGCACCTAATGGGAAAAGTAGGGAGTGCACCTGTATTTGTGCACTTTGGCACCATACTAACTCCCGCGAGAATGGCTAATCTTGGATTGATCGCCGTGGTCTAAATTCGGACAGGAGGACGTTTTTTATGTGTAATTACACAGTCCCTTACTGAATCTACGTGGTTGTCGAATAGACGCTCTTGTGCACTTAACTCGGGCGTGCGAGTATATCAATGGTATACAGCCTTCATTCCTTATCATACGGCACTATCGACCCGCCGTGGCGGAGCGCGCATGCGCGGAATATATGCGGACAGTATGACGTTTGCCTGGAACCCAGTACCACGAGTGCCGCGAACCTGTAAATAGAACATTTATTCAAATAATTTTCAAAAATCGAACACTTCCAAAGCCATTTTGCTATGAACTCAAACAGTGTTTGAACCCCGCATCGAACGAGACAGAGGTAAGTTGCAAAAATACGAAATTACGTTCAGAAATTGCATGCAATTGTTATTTTTTTTATATAAATAAGCCTATTAGTGTTAGGCTTTATGTAAGTTATCTATGGCCTTATAAGAACGTATGGATATGTGTGCTTCTAGAACTTAGGTATATCACTGTCATGTGTAAGAAAACATGATATTTTTATAGATACGGTGAATTTTCCGATTGTTTTAGAGAAATAACCCAATGATATATATTTTGAATTTTATTTAGTCATGGTGAATATTCGTAGCATACCTAATAGATATAGAATTCTTTAAAAACACTAAAATTAGAATGAGTTCAGAGATAATATAAAGTGATGGTAGATGTATTGCGTCACGGTAGTAAGTATATAATATAATATAAGTGGATATCTTTTTACCTACTTACATAATGTTATGATACAAATTAGTATAGGTAGGTATAGGAACATACAATACGATACCCGCGACTTCGTACGTGTGATTTAATTTTTTTAATTACCCCGGGAAATCCTTAATTTTCCAAGATAATAAGTAATACTATGTACTCCCCTATGTTACTCCCCAGGTCCTCAACTATGTAATACATATGCACAAAATCATTCGTCTTTGTTGCGGCGTGATTGAAGGACAAAACAACACAATTTCGCAATTTATAATACTATACTTTAGTATGATTAATAAGTTTTCCTTCTAATCTACTTATAATAACAACTATGATGCCCGCGGGAACTTTTTAATTTTCTGGGATAAAAAGTAGCCTATATCCTTCCTCGGGATACAACCAAACATCAAAATCGGTTAAGCAGATTGGCCGTGAAAGCGTAGCACACAGAGAGACCACTTTCGCATTTATAATATTCTAGTATGGATGTTTGCCGGTTAAAATCTCAATTACTTTTTTTTATTTTATTAATTAAGTACTGAGCGCGATTATGAAAATTTTAAAAATATACTGCTGCTGCTTGTTCGGAATCGGAACCTAGAGTCAAGGTCGCCTATTCTTACGTGTAAAGGGTGCTTAAGTTAAATCTCTTCTGAGCACGTGGAATTAATTAAAAAAAAAAACTAAGTATAATTTTAATCTATGATGGGATTTATGATGGAATTTGCTGGGGTGAGAAAACGAAAAATTTTGTAAAGCAATTAGTAATGAATGAAATGAAAATTGTTGCTCAAGTACGTAGTATCTAAGTTTAGAAACTTTTTATTTTCACTAAAAAGGGTTTTTTAACGTTTCGATACAGTACAACCTAGGTCTAGAGTCTAGACACTCTTCCAGCTTCAGCTCTGTTTTTTTCGACCCTTGGCAAGTTCTGGTCTAGTGAGAGGCTTCGGCCATGGCTAGTTACCAGTCCACCGGCAAAGAACGCCAAACGATTTAGCATATACCGGTACGAAGCCGTGTAGAAACCGGGTGAGGGTATGAATTTAGTAATATCTCTAACTATCATATTATAATAATAATAATATCCTGACTGCCTCGTTGGTCTAGTGGTTAGCGTGTTCAACTGCGGCCGACGAGGTCCCGGGTTCGAGTCCCGGGTCGGGCCATAACAAGTATTGGGTTTTAATGACAAGAAATTGTCAATACTAAACGGTACTATTACCTATTATCTAGCCCGGAGATAATAAGTTAGCGGTGTCACCCCCGTGCATCGGAGAGCACGCTGAGCCGTCGCATTGGTACTGCGCCAGATCTCTCACCGGTCGTGTCGGATTTTCCGTCCCATTGGGCTATGAGAGCAAGATCTGTGCACTATAGTATGTCCTACGCAGATAGCTAATATCTAAGTCTGTGTAGGTTGGCCGCCGTGGCATAAATTCGGTCGGGGATACATGGGTGAGGTCGCAGTCAAGGACTAACTTGTTGTGGAATTAAAAAAAAAGAAAATGTTGATACTATAAGCAAAAAATTTCCTCTAACAAAGTCTTAAGTAGATTAGACAAATGCGATTAAATATAGTCACTTATGTCCGACGCACACCTTCCTAGTGGAGTGATGACGAGGCGCAGCGACTTTTTTGATAACAGATATAACAGATCAAACTCCGCTCTATTATCTTTGACATATGGTTGAAATTGGTAAGATGATCTTCATCTCAACCCATCGACGGCCGTAGCATAGCACGGTTCTTCTCTAAGATTTAGAATAGGAAGGGACTTCTCACACCTTTGTAATAATAATGAAAATAACTCTCGGACATGCAGATTTCCTCAGGATGTCGATGTTTTACTTCGTAAGAGCAAATAAATATTTAATTGCTCGAAACGCCCATAACCCCGCCGATCACCCGATTATGTCGAAACCACGAATAACTGACATTAAACTTTAAATAAATTAACCACTAATAATTAATTTTAAATAAATTAAGAGAGAAACAAGACTAGTTTGATAATAGATAAAAGAATAGTTTGAATATAAATTCATTATTAATAATTAATTTTATATTCAAACACAATTTTATATTACTTATGATGAGAAATTAATGACTTTTTTATTTATTTATTTATTTGCTAGAGTCTAGACTCTAGACCATCACCGCTACAATGATAAATAAAATATGCAGCTTAGACTAGTAATGGACTCGTAACGCTGGATGTACCACTGTGCTAAAGTAAATAAAGCTTAATCTAAGGTGTTATAAAAAACGGGCGATGTATATCGAATCCACTCCGCTCTGCAGGTTTGCGTTTCGCCTTACAGAGTGTCAAAGAGTTAAGCCAATAAGGGAAATGTAAGCTCTCGCTTTAACGAGTCCGGTACTTGGCCAATACTTATTTAACGATCTCCCTAGCGCAGTGTAAATTAGGTGGTCAAATAAATGGGCTTGGGGTTCATTATTTGTATATTATCTGGGGTTCTTATTGTCTAAGTCTGGGGTTCTTATCTGAGGTTCTTATTTGCTGTCAGGAAAATTAGACAGTTTACCGATATTGAAACGGCTAGGCTTGTCTACTTTGCTTACTTCCACAGTTTCATGTCGTATGGCATTTTATTGTGGGGCAGAGCAGCTGATATCCAATCAATTTTTATATTGCAGAAAAGAGCACTTTTAAACTCGGATCACGCCTATTACTTCGTTGGTGTTCTTACGGTGCCTTCACTATACATATACAATAATATAGTCTTTGTTGAGCAGAACATTAATCTTTATAACCAAATAGGTGATACTTACAAACTAGAAACCGCCATAAGCACCATAAGCTAGTAACAGCGTCGTATCGTGTGCGCAAGTTACAGAAATCCTTTGTGGGGTCGAGTGTAGCTTTTATGGTACGCATGTATAACATAATATGGTTCCCAAAGAGTTTCTAGATTTGCCATTACGTACATTTAAAGAATGTGTTAAACAGCATTTGTTAAGTCGAGGTTTTTACACTATCGATGATTTTCTGAATGACAAAATTGTATGGCAGCAACCGGCCTCGAATCCAGTGACCCACAAGTCAGTATAATACTTGTAACATAATGTACCTATGTGTTTGTGTTGTTTTCTTATTGTTCTACCTTTTTCTTTTTTAAGAAAAGAGCAACTGCTGAGTTGCCGGCTCTTCTCAGTAGAAGCATCTTTCCGAACCGGTGGTAGAGAGTCTATAAGTGGCACAAGTTGTCCTACATGAAATGAATACTGTAATGTATGTGTGTAAATGTGGGTAGTCTAAGTATAGTTGTCATATTTTTTGTATCGGTGAGTTGTCGGAAATTATAGATGGTGCATTGAATACGTGGTATTATTTACTCCAAATATTTCAAATACATCATTTAAACAACCTCTTAGGGCAAACACATATACCGTCTCCGTTTCGTCGAGGGTATTAATTTAATTTAAGCATATCGTTATCATTTGACAGCTAAAACGTATTACTCGAACTGTTTATAATAGGTCTTTACCTATGAAATTGCCTTTCTTCATCATTCATTTCAAATAAAAAAAAAATTGTACCTAATGGCTCTGTATTCTAAATTCAAATTAATTTTGTTTTAAAACCATGACATTCTTTTTACAAACTCAGTCTTTTGTTTTTTGATTAGCGTTGTATTTTCATTACTTTTCAAAAATTTTCGACATTTAGACAACTTTTTACTGGGTAAAAAATTCAATTCCCGAGAGGCAGTACAAAATGTCTTTGAAGAGTTTGTTGCCTCCCGTCCAGCTGATTTTTACAAGAAGGGCATCAATAAACTGCCAATGCGTTGGCAAAGATGCGTCGATTGCATGGGTGATATAAATAAGTAGGTACTTTCACTTATTCCATACAAAACGGCAATTTCATAGGTAAAGACCTAATATAAAGAGTTCTGAATACATACTTTTTGACGTACAGGCATCTATGAACTCCCTAAACAGGTCGAATTATACGTTTGACGAACAATTACGATTTTTTTTTCACCCACTACAAGCTAGCCCTTGACTGCGATCACACCTGATGGTAAGTGATGATGCAGTCTAAGATGATAGCGGGTTTACCTGTTAGGGGCATTTCAGTTATATTAAACCCACACCCCTTCGGTTTCTACACGGCATCGTACCGGAACGCTAAATCGCTTGGCGGCACGTCTTTGCCGGTAGGGTGGTAACTAGCTACGGCCGAAGGACCAGGACCAGCCACCAGTACAGACCAAGGAAAATTCAGAAATTATATATTCCTTAATTGACCCTTCTGGGGATCGAACCCGGGACAGCGCTACACACTGCGTCACGGAGGTCGTCAAATACGATTACGATTTCCTAACACAATCGGAGGGCTGGTCTGGTAAGGGGCTTCGGCCGTGCCTTGTTACCACTCTATTTGTAAAGACATACCGCCGTGAGGAAACAAACATGCCCGAATCCTATCCTATCTTACTTCCTACTAATATTATAAACGCGAAAGTTTGTAAGTATGGATGTATGGATGTTTATTACTCTTCCACGCCAGAACGTCTGAACTGATCTAGATGAAATTTGGCACAGAGTTAGATGCGTCTAGAATAACACATAGGCTACTTTTTAGCCCGGAAAATTAAAAAGTTCCCGCGGGAACCAAACAAACCTCAATCCACGCGGATGAAGTCGGGGGCATCAGCTAGTTATTCACAATGTTTTCAAGGGTATGGGAAGTCTATCGATCCGCATTTTTCCAGGGTGGCGGACAAAGGCCTAAACCCTTCTTATTCGGAGACTCAGTAGAGGACTGGTGATGGATTGTTGTGACTGATGATGATGAATTGGCTTGGTTTCTACACGACATCTTACCGAAACACTAAATCGATTGGTTGCACGTCTTTGTCGCTAGGTTGATATCTATAGCCACGGCCGAAGCCTTCCACTACACTAGTCAAGAAAAAATCCAGAAATTATAAATTCCCAAATTGATTCTGCCTGGAATCGAACCAGGTTCCTCCCGCGACAAGACCACAGCGCTCGAAACTGGGCCAGGAAGGTTGTCTGGTTGCCACGCCGCGCCGTTTTAACGAAATCTCCTTCAAATTGACAGCCTATTGAGCCTTGACTCGCGAACTAATTAAACGTTATCGAAGTCATAACGTGTTCTACACCCATTGAGTTCTGGCAATTTAGAAGATATGGTGATAACCACAGAGGTGCCTATACAATATACCTACATTTAAGTGGTTTTTGTAGTGGAAACTTCTTTAGCCGCGTTGAGCACTTTTTGGTAGGGGGTAAACTTGTGGAAACACGTGCCCGACACCGTCACCGACACCTCGCGTTGTTACGAAGAAAAAAGGTCTTAAATATAAATATAGTACATTTGTAATTAAACTTTAAAACCTTAGTTTTAAGGTTTATATTTTAATTTTTTATATTTTTTTATTTAAAAAAATTACACAATAAAATAAATAAAATTTAGATAATTAGTTTTAACTTCTGACGGAAGTCCCTATGACTGTCAATTATTTGTAAATTATGTCACTTGTTTTACCACATAGATAATGGAAAAACAATTCTGTAGGAACCTGTTGGATGGTTGGGACCATCCAAATGACCTTTTTTTATCCCAGCTTTAGTTTTAAGCCAACTTCCTGGGTTTTCCCATTTCATGGTAGCTTCCCCTACTGTAATTAATTTTTCAACTTAATTACGCCTCACCTGCCCTGTACATGATAACAATAACAATTAGCGGTTTCGAGGGAGGGAGAGAAGACAGGGGGGGTGGTGAGGAAGGGTGACGGGTAATAAAGCAAAAGGGTTAAACTAGTTTTAGGGCCACAATTACACGGCTTGTAAGTTTTACCTACCTACTTAGTTAGGTCACTTACACGAGTTACCTATTTACTATATGTAAACAGTCTTTGGTGGAATGGGACGTAGTCTTCTAGATTTCTTTTACAAGATCTAGACTTATCAATTGATATAAAACGTATTCTAAGTGGACTGTAAATTTGATTAGTAACTGCTCATTCATATCGGCACGTACCTCTAGACTTGTATTGGGTGCGATGATGACTCCCGACGTGGAGACTTCCCATTTCTGTCCTTTGAGCACTTCACTGCAGTCTTTGTTGTTCGGGAGTAGGATTTCGACAGTATGGTCTAGGTTTTAGCGGTTAGTAATTAGTTACCTAAGTGTGCAATTTTTCCAATGCGTGACCAATTGAAATTTCTTTATTTACACGTACTTAATTTGTACTTACGTGAATATTGAAGTCAACATTGATGATTTGATCCTTTCTTCTTCAACCCTTTGAATATATATGTATGAGTGCGCGGGCGGGGGATGGCGTGTGACGTCATCGAATGCAATGAGCCTCCAAATTACGTATCAGAGGAGGAAATTGATTCCGTGACACCCACACGACATTACGTATACTTTCTCTCTACCGGCTTTGGAAATAGAAGTATTACCATACTAGCTAATGCCCGCGACTCCGTCCGCGTGGATTAAGGTTTTTTGGTTCCCGCGGGAACTCCTTAATTTTCCGGGATAAAGAGTAGCCTATGTGCTATTCCAGACTATAATCTATCTCTGTGCCAAATTTCATCCAGATCCGTTCAGCCGTTAGGGCTTGATTGAGTAACAAACATGCATCCATACATCCATACATCCAAACTTTCGCATTCATAATATTAGTAAGTACCTAGTAAGTAAGTATAGACTATTACCTAGTCTGTGGTATTACATAGCTAGATGATGTCCGGTCTTTTAAAAAAACCTTAAAATGCATGAAGGTAAATGCATGACGACCTCCGTGGCGCAGTGTGTAGCGTTGTTGTCTTAACGTGCGGAGGTACCGGGTTCGATCCCCGG
Organism: Erebia aethiops; assembly: GCA_923060345.2. Classification (NCBI taxonomy): domain Eukaryota; kingdom Metazoa; phylum Arthropoda; class Insecta; order Lepidoptera; family Nymphalidae; genus Erebia; species Erebia aethiops. The sequence continues at coordinate 8,596,881 of OV281086.1, read as the reverse complement.
CAGGGTCAAATATAACAATTATTGTCGTCACGTTGATTGCTATTAAAAATTATGAAGGCGTAAGAATTTATTTAACCGCTTCTAGTATAAAAATTTATTCTTAATTCTTGTATTAACTTCTTTCTGTCTAGAATTTATGCATGTTTTTATGCACATATACCTACTAAATTTTCATATATGTACCTATTTGTTGTGGACCGTCATAATATTAACTTCTTTGAATGAAGTTCTTAGGGACTTTCTTGGTCCCATGTTTTAAATGGCACGAACAGCCCTTTTCTTCTTTCTTTTTTCTTATTGTTTTAGAAGCAGCAACATGATCGACCCGAGCTCATCCGAAGAAGACAGCGACGACGAACACAAGAAACAATCCTCCAAACTACCAGGTATGCTCACAGAATCCATACTAATATTATAAATGGGAAAGTGTGTCTGTCTGTCTGTCTGCTACGCTTTCACGTCCCATCTTTTCAACCGATTTTGGAGAAATTTGGTACTTACACGGGTAGATTGTATCCCGGAGAAGGACGTAGGGTTCTTTTTTTCCCGAAAAATTAAGGAGTTCTCGCGGGAATTGAGAACTTAATCTACGCGGACGAAGTCGTGGGCATCATCTAGTATTATAAATGCGAAAGTGTATCTGTCTCTGTGTGCTACGCTTTCACGGCTCATCTTCTCAACCGATTTTGATGAAATGTGGTATTGAGATAGGTTGTATCCAGGGGAAGGCCACAGGCTACTTTTTATCCCGGAAAATTAGGGAGTTACCGCGGGAATAAAAAAGAATTATCCACGCGGACTAAGTCGCGGGCTTCATCTAGTATATAATACTATATTTTTTTTAGTATTTTAATTTTTAAATATATATTTTAATAATTATATAATTTTTTTTTTTTTTTTTTCTGTTGATAGCAACACCCTTGTGCTACCCTCTCACTAATAAAATATTACATAAGATTATTAAAGTACTAGTTAATTAATTTGTAGGATAAGTATTAGTATTATGATAAGAATATAAGCTTAGAAAGTACCTATTATAATACGCATTGCCATGTTTGACTCTTCAAAGTCGTATAAGTTAGTTTAGTTTAGAGCCTACACCATAAGTAATTTAAGTTATTCATTCTGCGTTTTCTTTGTGTCTGTACACGGTGATGGTCCGTGACGTCTTGGCCCTTGGGCCCCCCCTGAAAATCAGCGTTGCAGCATGGTAGGCAAATGCATATCATGCTGTGACACAGGCTGAGGAGGCGGGCCTATTGACCACACAGTATAAATTAGGTAGTATATACATATATTATGTACCATTTGCTTTCGTTTGTTAAAATTTATCCGTTATTCCGTTTGTCCGTTATTGTGTGGGTCAATAAAGATTCATTTATTTATATTTATATTTATTTATATGCAGTATGTTCTCTATTCCTACATCTATAGTAGACAGAGTGTAAAAAACCAACAAGACGCTGTTGAATTATTTGTGAGTAGATAATGCTCGGTACTTGTTTCGCGTTGATTAACTTTTTTCTTATTCCCGCGGAAACTACTTAATTTTCCGGGATTGAAAATAGCCGATGCAACCTATCTCTATACCTTTCAAAATCGGCAGACAGACAGACAGACACACACACACACACACGATTTAATAATAGGTATTAGTCCTGCATGGAGTAAATAAATTGAGTATGTAAAAACTTTGACTAAGCTTAGATCTGGTCTGAGGTGCGATTGTGTAAGAATTGCCGATCAAATCGTCAAAGTTCGACTTCAAAGTAAAATAAACCATTATATGTACGATACCCTAAACGGATGAGAATGGATACACGAAATTGAGTTCTAATTCAATGCGGTTATGGTTTATTTTACTATGACGCCGAAGTTTTATTTTATTTTATTTTATTGTGTAATAGGCTTGCGCTTGACGACAATCATGCTTAGTGCAAAGCAATGATGAGGTTTAGGTTGGAACGCGCTTGCCTAGAAGATGCCTATTCACTCTTGCCTTGAAGGTACCTAAGTTATACGTGGCAGGAAACACGTGCGCTGGGAGGGTGTTCCACACCCTAGCGGTTCGGATCAGAAACGTCGAGCAAAAACGTTTTGTGCGGGCAGATTGACGATTTGATCGGCAACTTTTAGACAATCTGGGGTCTGGTCTAGTTACCACGGACGTGCCGCAAAGCGATAAAACGTTCTGGTACGATGCAATGTCGATGCCGATTTAACAATATAACTACAGTAAGTACCTACCCTAACAGCTGTTAGCCTGCTATCATCCTATAGACTGCATCATCACTTACTACCAAGTTAGATCGTAGTATGTATGTATGTATGTATATATTTTATGGTACACCACAAAAACACAAAAGAAACAGATTACAAATACAATAAGGCGGTCTTATCGCTAACCAGCGATCTCTTCCAGACAACCTTATCGATACGGAGACAATGAGCAAGTAAATATTCTAAGTCTACGTACTTATTGGAATAAAAGTACCTTCTATTATTGGTGGTATTATTATTATTGGTTCTGATCCAAACCGCTAGGGTGTGGAACACTCTCCCAGCGCACGTGTTTCCTGCCACGTTTAACTTAGGTACCTTCAAGGCAAGAGTGAATAGGTATCTTCTAGGCAAGCGCGTTCCAACCTAGACCTCATCATTGCTTTGCACTAAGCATGATTGTCGTCAAGCGCAAGCCTATCTCACAATAAAAAATAAAAAAACCTAGGTATATAGCCTATAGTAGTGATGTCGCAATATTGTCGACCTTATATCCTCAATGGCGAATGCTATCCGCTCGGTATTTATCGAGTAATGTAAATTATTATTTTGGATCGCAAGTCAACACTAGACGTTCGATACGAATTGCGTCAATACGATAGACGTGACTATAGACCCGTACGCTTACTCTGAGTTTTTACATTGCAAATACGGTTGATCGGCGCGAGAACTCACCTCGCCAAGTGTAAGCGAACGGTCAAAGTAAAATGAACCCAAGAGCTCTTGCTTTAAAGTCACAAATTCAGCGTTTGGAGCGATGGCTGTGAATAAATACACGAAATGATGAAATGAGCTCTAAACCAATGCAGTTAAGGTTCATTTTACTTTAACGTTCGCTTACACTTGGTGAGGTGAGCTCTCACGTCGATCAATCGTATTTGCAATGTAAAAACTCGGAGTAAGCGTACTGATATTTATCGAACGATACCTGATACATAACGTAGATATCTGGATACGTGATTCTCCATGATACTACACGCTCGACTTTTATCGTGATCCTGGGGTACGAACGATATATATCGCGATAAATATCGAGCGTGAACATTCGCCAATGAATCACGCTGATTCCCATTCCCCATACAAAAACAAAAGCCTATTGTGTCCCAGAAATATGAAAGGAAAAAATTTATAAAACGGCTATAGTCTATACCTAGACAAAGAACTGCTCTTATTTTAAGGCTGGCTACATTATTCCAGTGGCTAGGTCCGCTAAGTCCTGTACAGCTGACTATCTGATGCCCGCGACTTCGTCCGCGTGGTAAGTTTTTTGAATACCGTGGGAACTCCTAAATTTTCCGGGATAAAAAGTAGCCTATGTCACGTCCTCGACTATACCCATGCCAAAAATCATGTCGATCCGTTGCTCCGCTGCGGCGTGATTGAAGGACAAACCAATAAACAAACACACTTTCGCATTTATAATATTAAGTATGATTAGTATTTAAAAAAAAAAAAACATACTTATAATCCATACTTAATATTACAAATGCGAAAGTGTGTCTGTCTCTGTCTGCTGCGCTTTCACGGCCCATCTGTTCAACCTATTTTGCTATTCGTTAGTCTCGCTAAAACTCAGAAACGACATGACCGATTTTGATGTATTTTTCTATGAAAGCCCAATAAATGTTTTTGAAGTTAAGAGACATTGAAATCTGCCTTTGGGTTATTTAGTAGTTTTAAATAATAAAAACCTCCATAATCTGTATTATACTAGATGATGCCCGCAACTTCGTCCGCGTGGATTAAGGTTTTTTAATTCGCGCGAGAAGTCTTTAATTTTCCGGGATAAAAAGTAGCCTATGCCCTTCCCCGGGACCCTACCAATCTCTGTACAAAATTTCATCAAATAAAGTAAGTACCTAATGCTTTTGAAATCGGTTCACTTAATTCAAAGATTTATTTTGTGTTAGTATGAAAGAAGCTTGTTTTTTGCGTATCGCAGCTGAGAATCTAATCTTCCTCATTTACTAAAGTACGACTAGATGTATAAAGATCCGTATACGAACCATTTAGTAGATTGTTTGCAAAACCTGGCACGCTTCCAAACGAGCAGGGAAAATCTACCGAAAGAATGTATTGATGACAAGGTAGGTTTATGTACATAGATAAAAAATCATAGGCAGGTTCTTTTTAGGGTACCGCAACAAAATAGTAAAAGTAAAAAACATCCATGGAAACTTCAATAACGTAGCGGAGAAAATTTGATTATACTCCCCTTAAATTTTTATACCCCCGCGGCTTACATTAAAATCGATTCTAAAGGAGGTAAACTCCACAGCACACAGTATTGGAGTAACTCCAATTATAGTTATAAGTTATAACTGTATTAGTTTGTAATTGGGAGGCATATTGCGCACGATTGGAAATGTTTTTTATTGCTCACGAATTTAAGGAGGTTTGATAGATGTTCGGTTGATGTTTTATAAAAGAAATACAGTTGTCACTCATGAATTTTACAGTAATATCAAAGAATATACTACTCTCGGTAGAGATTAGAGAAATATCATCATGTTTGCCCACAGTCGTCCCTCCCGGCGGACTCGCTGTAGCCCGGCCCTCAGTCAGGGGAAAGCCTGAACTGCCCAGGGGTTCCACAGCTGGACTGCCAGGTAAAATAAACCTTTTAAACTATGATGTACCCACAGGAATGCATGCAAACATAGCAGAATTTCGTATTAGAAATCGGTTCCAGACCCAGGAAGAATTCGCGAAGAAAAGTATAATACGAAGTAAATGATTTATTTATTTCAACTTGTGTCACTTATGATACGTCAAGACTCAATACTCTACCACCGGTTCGGAACAGCTTTCAGAACTGGTGCACCCACACCCAGCATGCACCCATGTAGCGAAATGTCTTATCTTGACGAATCTTAGAAGAGTTCTTGAGGAAGAATACTAGCCTGTGGTTTTCGCCATTTCCCTCAATTTTTATACCTTGGGAATTAATAATGAGGCAAATTGTAGGTGGTGGGTTACCCACACTTAGGAAAGTTTCTTTCCTACAACCACCACCGCCGTACTGCTGGGCACAGGCCTCCACTCTCACAGGATAGAGGAAATTAGATTAATGCGGGTTTGCGGGTTATAACGACTATTATCATGTTAGTGATAATAACCGGGACCGACTGCTTAACGTGCTCTCCGAGCACGGGGATATACTATACTAAAAATTACAAAAATTAGTATGCATTTATTCGCTTACCCAGGCGTTAGTCCGCTCACGACCGCTCCGCTCGCCGCGCCTCTCCACCCGGCGACGAGGCAGCGAGAGGCGGCCGCCCTAGCGCCCCCTCAGCATGCGTGAGTATTGTCCACTCTACAGCCAACTCCAGTGTGGAAGACTATTCGGATCATGTCACTTCCTGTACTTACGTACAACTTTTAAAAATTCAGATTGAAACATTTTTTTCAAACAAACATAAATATATTTGAATTGGCTGCTCTAAGACAGCATTACTCCACACGACATGCGCCGACCGCGTGTCGTGTGGAGTAATGCTGACTGTCTATCGCTCGACTAGTCGACTTCTCCTATTTGAACACGAAGTTGAAGAGTACTGTCTAGCTCTAGAGTCTAGACTCTAGAGTGTAGACTGTAGGTAGGTGTACTTGTACAGTGACGCCTCAGCATGCGTAAGTATTGGCTTCTCTAGAGCCATCTCCACTATGGAAGACTATTGCGATCATGTCACTTCCTATACTTACCTAGAATTTAAAAATAAGGCCACAAACTTACATAATATTACTGAAAACCTCTCTACAACTAAAAGACTTAATTTTTTGAGACGAGTGAGTGATGTGTACTCGTCCGCACCAATAGGAAGATCTTCCTCCGGGCTGATGTTGTGCCCGGTGACACTTCTGATCCGACTGTTGCAAGTTGAACGGTCTATTCTCAGAAAACTTCGATATCGTGATTTAGGCTTGTCATATAAACTTAAAAGTTTTCTGTCGATTATTATCTATCCTGTGATGTATGTGTGATATAATTAGCGCCATCTAGTTTACACTGTGGTAACCGCTACAAATTCACTAAAATTAGGCGTCACTCTACAAGTTTACCTAAAGTACACTCTAGACAGTACTCTCAACTTCGTGTTTTAATAGGCAGACCGTAGAAGTCGACTAGTCGAGCGATAGCCAGTCCGCCGCGCAATGACCATTGACCACGTGCCGCGCGGAGTAATGCTGTATTAGAGCAGCCAATTTGAATATTTTTATGTTTGTTTGAAAAAAAAGTTTTAATCAGAATTTTTAAAAGTTGTAGGTATACCTACTGGTTATTATCCCTGTATTAGTATCTATCCTGAATTCTGTCGCAAAACTATTAACAAACCTGTCGATGTCCACAGTCCACACGTCTTGCACAAGTGTGAAATGCTCGTAATGGTCCGAATAGTTTTTCATAGAACTTTTGTTATTTCTCCCAAGTTCCAGCTCACATCCATTTCGTTTCATGAAACATTACAGAGATTTGGGCTAAACTTTGACAATAGAATGTAGGTAGAACTTTATACTTTATTATAGTGATGATCTAAGGTCGCTTTAATAACTTAGGGTGGACCCAATTCAGACGCTATTAGGATAATAAAGCTATTTTTATCTATTTTCCTGTTATGATTACAGTCACTTGAGAGAAAAGGATAGAATTGTCCTCCATTTAGCATCTGGATATGATAGTTGTAATGCCCGCTGGTCTATTACCGTAGTTGTAGGAAATAGAAGTAACAACAATAATAATTTATTAATTTTACCCTTGGACTCTACTGCATAAATATGACAATGACATAACTATTTACCTTTTAAGGATAATTCTCAAGAATGCAAACAAAATTTATAAGATTAAACGCTTAATAAAATGTAATGCTTTGTTTACAAACTTTAGCATAGAAACATCCAAGAATTATTATAGTATAGAAGATTAGAATATAGAAGCTTCTAGATTCATAACATATAACCATAAGTTTACACACGCTGACGATATTCTAAAAAAAAACAAGTAATCAAGACGCATTGCATTAATTGAACTGGGAATTATTGCGGATAAGTGCAATGAATAAGTACCTATAGTTCGCGTTGATGCAGAGTAAATGTATGGTGACACATAAATTTACTCTGCATTCAACTCGCGCGCGAACTGTATGTCCATATTAATAAACCGGCATCAGTTAAGAACGCGTTCTCAAGTATCGGTCAATTTAAGCTTAAGGACAGACTTCCTAAAGTGCTTGATTGGCGGCCTCGCACCGGAAAGTGCAGCGTTGGACGACCACCTAGACGGACGATCTTATAAGCACTCTATAGCTGAGAGCCGCTGGAAGCAAGCGGCATAAGCCGTGTTCTGTGGAGATCTGTGCAGGAGACCTTCGTCCAGCTGGGTACATATATAGCCTGAGACTAGATTCATTTTCCGGGAAAAAATGTTGCCATCATTCCCCGGGATGCAATCTCTATACCAAACATCAAACATTGGTTGCCTGGCAGAGATCGCTTAAAAGCGATAAGGCCACCAATAGTACCTATTTGTATTTTTGTTTTATTGTTTCTGATTATTTATTTTATATGTTTGGTGTACATCAAAGAATATTAAATTCATGTCAAAAACAGTTGAAAAGATTGGCCGTCAAAGCGTAGCAGACAGACAGACACAGTTTCGCATTTATAATTAACTACTAGGTATTATATATGTCACCGTAAGATTGTAAAATCCGTTAGATTATAATCTAACGGTTTCGATCCCGCTAGATTATAAACTTTCGAGAGATTGTGAACCGTTCAATGTTCTGAGTATTAATTTATGAAATATTTATTGTTTTTACGTTTTCTTGTCTCTTTCTTGTACAGTTCGCGCGCGAGTTGAATGCAGAGTAAATGTAAGTGTCACCATACATTTACTCTGCATTCAACTCGCGCGCGAACTATAGGTTAGGTTAGGGTTTGACATGAATATTCAGGTAGCACTTAGGTTCTATCGGGTTAATATACCTAATATATTACAATTTACCGAAAAATAACGCGTTAAATTGTAAGCAGTATGTTACGGTTCACAATCTGTCGAAAGTTTATAATCTATCGAGAAAAAAAACGTTATATTATAATCTAACGGTTTTTACAATCTTACGGTGACATTATATAACGACCACGACGAAGATACTTGAGAACCTGTACTTAGCTGATGTCGGCTTATTAATACGAGCCTTAAACCCCACGTCCGAGAAAAAAATGATGCAAACACAAAGAAGAGAGTCAGTTTGTGTCAACCAATACCACTTTCATTGACGACCTAATGCCTGCGCGTTTAGATCCTTCTTGCGCAGGACGTCGACGGGCAGCGCCAGCTCCGGGGAAGCCCCCGCGCCGTCCCCGAGCCCCTCCGGCACCAGCCACTCCGACAAGGACCAAGACCCCCAGGTATCTTCCTCCTTTAAACTATTACTGAATGATGCCTGCGACTGAGGGTCGAGGTTTGGGAGTTTGAGGTTTTTTGGTACCTGCAGGAAGTCTTTAATTTTTCGGAATATATTGTAGTCTTTGTGGTATTTCAGACTATACATCTCTGTGCCAAATTTCATCCAGTTCCAAACAAAGACCTCAATTCACATAGACGGGCCCTGTCAAACAAAGAATGTGGACCTATTTTACTAACGCCATCTAGTCTGAAAAGCGGGACAGCGCTATGGCGGGGATAAGGACAAGACTATACAGGTTAGGAGCGTGCTCTAGAGGTTTGATGCCCAATTTTTTTCTATGAAACGAAAGCATCGTTATCAAATTAATCCATTCAATGCTAGGAACTAGGAAGTAATCATAAATATGACATTTCACAATGAAGGAACATAAACAGCTTACAAAAGCTTATCATGTACGAAAGGTTCCTTGGAAATATTAGTACACAATTTATATTGACCTGAAAGACGCAATTACTCACTTTAATAATGTATACATGTAGGACCGAAAAGGTACTGAAAGCAATTTGAAAGAGCCATAGCTTTTAATTTGTCGGTGAATCGGCAGAAACCGAGCTTTTGTTGAAATACGATGCCAATAACGGATACACAAAGTCAAAGAGACAAAGGCATCGAAATACCAATATATGTACTCCTTTACCCTGCATTAAAAAAACTTACAATACTTTTAAAAACTTGATGGGGCCGTGTCTCAGAATGTTCGTTCATCGACTATTATTACCCTATTATCATCACTAATATCAAATTACAATTTCTGACTTTTGGAGATGGATAACATAATTATATAAATCACTATAAGTATTATCGCGATGACTTATACTCGTATATGTCACCGTAAGATTGTAAAAACTGTTAGATTGTAATCTAACTAGCGATATTGTAAACTGTCGACAGATTGTGAACCGTTCAATGTTCTGAGTGTCAATTTTTGAAATATTCATTGTATTTACGTTTTCTTGTCTCTTTCTTGTAGGTTAAGTTAGGGTTCGACATAAACAATCAGGTAAATCACTTAGATTTTATCGGGTTAATATACCTAACAGATTACAATCTATCGAAAAATAATGCGTTAAATTGTAATCTGTCGATAGTTTACAATATCGCTAGTTAGATTACAATCTAACGAGTTTTACAATCTTATAGTAACATATATATTTTAGTTAATTAGTTTTAGTTAGTTTGGGCTCTTTTCAACAGTACGTAAATGATTTTCACAATTTTTATTTTGGTAGGTACTCGTAAAAGCTGTCCCTCACCCCTGCCTTGCACCACTTCATCCATCCAGTGTTAAGGCATCCATAAATTTATAATCCATAATAAGAATACTTAGTTATAAATAAAAATATACCTACGGAGTATACTGAGTCAAACAGGACAGAAAATTCGAAAACATTTATTTTTTATGTAGGTCATCTACAGTTTCGTTAGATAATACTAGCTGATGCCCACGGTTTTTTGTCTTTTATGTGTTTTTCCAGACTATAATCTACCTCTGTGCCAAATTTCAGCCAGATCCGTTCAATTGTTGGGGCGTGATTGAGTAACAAACATCCATACATCCTACAGCTGTTACTTATGTATTTTACAAATTAATGAAATTGTAAATTTTTTTTTTTTTTCAAAAGAGCAACCGCCGAGTTTCTTGCTGGTTCTTCTCGGTAGGAATGGCATTCCGAACCAGTGGTAGATTCACTTGACGATTCAAAAGTACTTGTAAAAGTTTATTTGAATAAAAATCATTTTGAATTTTGAATTTGAATTTTGAATTTTTGAATTTTTGAAGTTTGAATCCATCCATCCAAACTTTCGCATTTATAATATTAAGTAAGATGAAAACTTTTCCAAAAAGCGCTCTTTTCGGAAAAAGAACACAGAAACTTCTTTCCTATGAACACAGAAAAGGATTAAGGAAAGGCACATAACTTAGTATCTCAACAAATATTTTTCTATGTATAGGAAAAGATAGAAAAACTAGAAGAGGATAAGAAGCGACGACTCCAGTTATACGTCTTTGTCTCAAGATGTGTAGCACACCCTTTCAACGCTAAGCAGCCCACAGACATGACCAGGCGGCATACCAAGCTAACGCCGCACCAACTTGAAACTATACAGGCTAGGTTTCAGGTATGTACCGCACATATTCAAACTATGACGATGGGGTTTCACGTACGTAGCGCACCAGCTTGAAACTTGAACAATATTTAAACTATATGTATAGGAATCAGATACCTAGTAGGTATGCCTTCATAGTAGATAAGTATAGATATTCGTTTTTCATGTGGTTTTCTTCTTCAGTAAACTCCTAAGGGACCTATCACAAGTTCCCATAGTAAGCGAACGTTTTTGACGTTTCATAAATAATTGCTGATGTGCTCAAATTCCCAATTAGATATCGCTTTAAAGGTGAAGAAAACATCGTGAGGTAACCTGCATGTCCAAAATACCTCCATAATGTTTTCACATACGTGTAAACTCTGCCAATTGGGTAGCATGGTGAACTATAACCAAAATCCTTATCATTACGACTGTTCATTATCAGTAATGAGCCAGCGATAGCTTGAGATGATGATGATGGTGACACTGTCAGAAGATGTTGCAGACGTTTTAAAAAATATGTCTCGTGTTCAGGCTTTCCTAAAAGGAGAGACACAAATCCTCGCCGACGAAGCCTTCCAGAACGCTGTGCAGTCCTACTATGACGTATTCCTGAAGAGCGAGAGAGTAGAACAGATGGTGAAGTCAGGCGCCTGCTCGCATCACGACTTCCGTGAGGTCTTCAGAAATAATATCGAAAAACGAGTCAGGTTTGAAAGATTTTTCATAATGAAGGAACTAGTAGTATAATTCGCTTTATATCCGCCGAAGCACTCGCTCTCCTAAAATTATCGTAACGATTTACAATCGTGCATTGTCGAATCAACATTGCCTGAAGATGTTCCTGTGTCGGTGGGGAAACGTACGTTATGAATAATTTTGAATATTTGTGTAGTGTGGTGTTATGCTGGCTTACTGGGCCAGCAATTCGCTGTTCCACATAATATGTAGATTTGTCTGCTTTGGCGAATTATAGCAAATTATACTTCTAGTTCCTTCATTATTATGGACTTCCGCAAAGTGACTCCTGCTTCTATCCAAAATTTACAACCGTCACAGGCCTGGTCAATCTCTTTAATGTTACATAGCAGACCGCATGGTTGTGATGTGACCACTGCAGTTCTCATAATATTCTATTAAAGAACTGTATTTTTCCTCATTATTTCCAAATTCGAAAATCATTTTCTGTTACATTCATATTGCATTGTGTGTGCTAATTTCTAATTCTCTTGTTTTTTTTTCTACCAATTATTACATGATCACAATATTTGAACCTTTTTATTGAAATCTGAAAGTAAACTTTGCAGGTCTTTACCGGAAATCGATGGACTTAGCAAGGAAACGGTTTTAACCACATGGCTAGCTAAACTGGATTGTATCATGAAAGGAACGGGTGAGTTTAAATAATTAGATTGAAACAAAATGATTAGATCTTCTATCGTGAAATACATAAATATAATATGGGAGCTAAAAGTAATAACAAGAAAGCTTTTACAAAACTTAGCATAAAGAAATATTTTTTAGATATTTTAAAACCAAAATACGTTCAAACTTATGTACATTACGAATTACCATTAAAAATAATTATTGACTCGAAAAATGAAATGAAAATCCAATGATTGATACGCAAAATCGTGTTTTACAAAAATTTGATATTTATAAAGCTCATTGAAATTTCGTAAGCAGCTTAGAGCCAAACCCAAACATTTGAATACTTATTTTACAACCTTTGTCTTAAAACAAAAAAAAATTGAGAACAATCTTTATCGATAGATGTAGCTTTTTTACAACTTAATCTTTTTGCTCCTATAGCTATAGTGTTTAGAGGAATGGGATGGGATTGGAATGGGGCTCAGCATGATGCAATGTGTGCAAAGCATTGAGTGAAAAAAAAATGCTTGACTCTGCAAAAAGCCTATGAATGTGTGTGACTGCGTTATGAGTTTGCTCACTCGTCACTGACATTCCTTCCTTAATACTACAATCACTAAAAAGTATAGATCGAATGCGTAAATGTCTCATAATATTAAATATCTATTAATATTAAGGAGCATCTTAATTATTTTTGTTCGCTGTTTATCGTTATATCTATTTTTCAGTGTCACAAAATATCAATTATTAATTACTTACGGCTTTTATAAATGTTGAGGGATAATTAAGGCTGTCTTGAACATAAATTGGTTGTTTTTTACATCCACGACCGCTATCCGAGGCCAATTTGAATACATCATACCTTTCACGTATGCGGAAATTGGGCAATTCCCTTGGGCAGTGTTTCCAATAAACTTTTATTTTATTATGGGGTATCTAGGGGACCTAAAAACATCCCTTATAACCTTTTGGTGCTGCAAATAATTATTCATGGGTACTAATAATAATTACTGTCTTCATAAAAGAATGGAAAATTGCCAAAATACTTAAAATGTACTGTTAAGGGTCTACTATTATTAATTTTTTTGTAAGATGCAATTTAGTGTTACGAGACATTTTAGCATTTGAGCGTGGCGGCGCCCTATCCGTGTAGACTGTGCCAAGTATGAATTGCTTGGCGCAGTCTAGACGTCATGTTTTGTTAATCGTTGAAATTTTAAATATAAAAAAGTGCTCAGTTTACGATGTAATTGAAACCTTTTCAACTAAATTAACATCAAAATGTATTCAATAGTATGATCAGCTGCACAATTATTAACAGTGGACTTAACATTTTCATATTTTTAGCTATATGCAAAAGATTAATGAAAAACATCCATAAACAAAATGTTATAACCTATATCTTCCAATTACACTAAGTGTCTCATCAGTCATCGACCATTACCTAGTGTGAACCCTGTGTGTTGCTTGACTTATCAAATGTAATGGTTTGTTCTGTACATTTTAAAATATACAAGGTCGTTCGGAAAAGTGGACGTAATCCAAATTTTAACTTCCAATACTCATCTCTTAAAACATCTATTACATTGGGACCAATACCATAACGTGAAACTTAAATGAGTCGAATGATATTGACTTATTGATACTTCTGTGTAGAACAGATGGTATCGTCACACGATTTAAATATTCACGGTTGTTTGAAATGCAAAAGTGTAGTTTATTGAAATTCGTTTACAATTAAACAACACGAAAACTACTGATATTTATTAGTTGCTCATAATAATTTATGATAATACGTAGCTGTTATTTGTTTAGACTTAGAGCCTCCTTTTCGGAAAGACCTTGTTGAAGTGAGATTGATTGAAGTGGTAGGAAAAACTCCTTAACTTATAATTATTGTATTTGATCCGGATAGACGCAAACCTAGAAATCGAAACGAGAGATGTGAAATTAGTGCTATCCATTTCACAATATGCAGAAAACATAGCAGTAATTTTATATTTTTCAATTAAGTTGTTCTAGAGATTTGTGAATAACAGAAATATAACTGGAACAGGAGGATACGAATTGTTGAATATGCATAAATGTAGTTAACACTTTCCCCAAATGGTTCTAAGCAATCTCATTTCAAATAAATAATTTTAATGATTATGTAGTTAAAAAACATAACATAACTTTTAACCTTTTTAACAAGGACTCAACAAAAATGTATCTGTTAAATAAACGTTAAATTAACCATAATCATTAAATAGAATAGCTCTCACTTGTAGAGAACAATGATTGTAAAGCAAATGATAAAATACTGAAATGCAAACAAGTTAATGATCGGCTGAGTTTTCGACCAAGAAAATTGTATTTTTTTTTTCAAGTTGTTTGCTATTTCGAGTACGGTCAGCAACAATTGTCTAACTAAAATTAACAAAAAAATCTACATTTCGTATATTATTAACGTTAAACATTTTGAATTAATTGGAAGTAGTTAGTATTAAAAGGCCTTTTGCGTGTCTCAGTGGACATGTTATTTGATTGGACACTACCCAAAGTGTGTAGGCAATAACTGATAAACTCCCAAATTCATAGTAAAAGCATGGAACTAAAAGTAATTGTTAGTCGTAAGCATAATTGGACAGCCTTTTTTAACTAAAATAATTACTGAATTTTATTTATTTATACAGGCCTATACTTCGTTTTATTTTTTAATTATATTTTTTAATGATTTTTAATTTATATGTTTATATATCATCCTACTGCTAGGCAAAGGCCTCCCCCTTCTCTTTCCATTCTTTCTTATTTTGGGCTGTGCGGAACCAGAGTTTTCCCCCAAATGGTGCTAGCTCGTCCTTCCATCTTGGTAACCAAGTGTAGTATTTTTGCTCCAATTGTCATTTCCTGCCCTTGCAACATGTCCCGCCCAGTTCCATTTTCCGGTTTTTGCAGTAAACCATTATTGATACTTTAATAAAAATATTTGTGTTCCTTTCCTCAGCAACTAATTCAGCGATAGCCGATAGGGATGGGGTGGATATTGTAATGGATTTATTTAGTGGACAGAACGTATTGTAGAACTGAACTTAATGTCCACTGAGTGATGCAATTGGTCTTTAGAAATGAACTCATTTATTGCTGACTTCAATGAACATCATTTTATGTAACATTAACCAAAAAAAAATGTGTGTGGCTTGCATCTGTCTCACGTCTGTGTTTCTCTCCCTTTCACACCTTCCAGGAATAACAGGTATTGCTTGAGAACGGTTCATTTTCCTTATTTCTACAAAACTAAGCTTTTGTCACGTGATATTGCTTGTGTTTTGTTGTTATCATCGTTGCAGCATTTATTGCAATTTTTCTGTTTTTATTTGCATTTTATGCTCTAAGCGAGACGCGAGTGTTTTTATGCATCGCTTATTGTGTGACTGGGCTTTGGTTTTCTAGAACATTCAAATCGCAACTTTAATGTATGCAATAAAGCAACGTTAGAGACACTTCTATACGTCTACTATCAAAGGATTGACGGTTATTCTACTATCTGCGTTGTTATCTTCATTACCGAACTACTATGATCGCTGAAAGCAGTATTACTTCAAAATGATATGTTTTATGTCACGTACCTTTACGTCCCTAAAATAAGGATTGTATTTCTAAAACACAAAGGTTAACAATATTAAAACAATACGGCTTTAAGCGATGGCAGTATATTTACTGACACTTATTAATTACAAAATATTGTTGGTGGAGAATTTCATTGAAAACATTTTCATTTTTAATCTTCTTGAGTCTTGGACCAGTATGTAATAGGTACAGTTGCAAACATGCTACGATTTGAATGTCATAGTGAACAAGTGCCTTGAGCATTTCGGTATTGTTGCATCTTTGATCTTAAACATCTTATGTGGTGTCAATTTACTCACATTCATGAACAAAATATTTTACAGTATTTACGATTCCATTTACACTTGTATATTCAATTTTACTACAGTTATATTATCAAAATATTCAACTCAGTTATTAAAATCATTTTACATTTATAATACTCTACATATATCAGCAGTATTTACATCATATTACGCTTTATTGAAGTGAAACTTCTTTATATCGTTATGATTTGAGAATTAGATGAAACGAAAAAGCGACACCAAAAAAAGACAAACATATTTCTAATAGGATTTAGCCTGCGAGAAAATGAGATAGAATACAAGTTATATTTATCTCATTCTCTCGTAGGCTACTTTTCTGAAGTTTCACTTCTGCCGTGTGTGAATTGCACACACACTCTTTTTTTATTGTAACAGAAAGCTTGTAGTCTACTTGAATCTATGCAAAAATCTTTCCAATTA
The DNA here is from genome assembly GCA_923060345.2 of Erebia aethiops. Classification (NCBI taxonomy): domain Eukaryota; kingdom Metazoa; phylum Arthropoda; class Insecta; order Lepidoptera; family Nymphalidae; genus Erebia; species Erebia aethiops. The sequence continues at coordinate 8,580,332 of OV281086.1, read as the reverse complement.
GGTCTATCGTCTGGCAACTCGATCCTTGGAATTTGGCAACTTTTCAAACAAGTAACACCACCAACTTTGTTACGCTAACATAAGGGTGAAAATTGTTATTCAGTTACAAGCGATACCCAAAACTTTTGTTTACCATTTCCTTATCACAACCTTGCAAAATTAATGAGGTAATTTACTTTTTCAAGGTTACAAAGAGTTACAGGAAGCTGCTGAACATAACAAGTGACGTAATAACGTAGAGCGGGGAAATCTCTACAAAAATATGTCTAGTAATAAACTTCTATTGATTAAGATGATAATGAAACATCATAAGACTATTTTACAAATAGATGATGCCCGCGACTTCGTCCGCGTTGAGTATATTTTTTTAACTCCCGAAATTTCATCAAGATATCGTCAAAATTGGTTGAAAAGATGGGCCATGAAAGCGAAGCAGACAGACACTCTTTCGCATTTATAGTATTAGTGTGGAAGTATGAATATGGATATTAGTATGGATAATTGAACGAAAAAAACCAAGAACTGAATTAGGTTTATCCTCTATTGACTAATGAATTACAGATCGAAACATTATCGTTAAAGATACAAATAAAAACACACAAATATTTTGTGTTTTACATGATTTACAGGTAGGTAACTTATAAAAAATACCGTTGAAGATACATAATATGAAAAAAATCACAAAAATGTTCTTTACGTGGAGTTGTTTTTGTTATAATAGGTATACCCGGGGACGACGAAACCAAACGGCCGTCTCGGGCGCAGCAGCAAAGCCTGAACGCTGAATGCATCCTGAGCAAGGAACAACTCTATGATATGTTTCAGCAGATCCTGGGGGTGAAGAAGTTTGAACACCAGTTGTTATTTAACGCTTTATTGGTAAGCATTTCATTTTTTTAATCCACTACTAAGCCTTTGAATCAAATCAAATCTCATGCATTTTGGCAGTTTCCTCAATATATTTATTTTAAAAAGAATTACTCAATCAACTATAAAAAGTGCTTACTCAACTATAAAAAGTGTTTCTCATACATTTAAATGCATAAAGTTTTCCTTATAATACTATGAAACTAAAAGCTCTCCATTTTCTACAAAGGCATACATTATTTACGGTCTATAAACGTATAACATTTCTGAAAAGGCATTATAAGAAAATATGTTCATAGTAATCAACATTGTTCAGGTAGCAGTAATAAATATTAAATTCTGCGTAGCAAGCGCGCTTGTGACCTTGAGGAACTCATTATGTACACCTTATGTATTTGACGACCTCCGTGGCGCAGTGTGTAGCGCTGTTGCCTTAACGTGCGGAGGTCCCGGGTTCGATCCCCGGCAGGGTCAATTTAGGAATTTATAATTTCTGAATTTTCCCTGGTCTGGCCTGGTGGGAGGCTTCGGCCGTGGCTAGTTACCACCCTACCGGCAAAGACGTGCCGCCAAGCGATTTATTTGAGAGGTTTGAGAGGTTAGCCCGCTACCATCTTAGACTGCATCATCACTTACCATCAGGTGTGATCGCAGTCAAGGGCTAGCTTGTAGTGGATTAAAAAAAAAAAAAAAAAAAAAAAATGTTCTACCGCAACTTCTATTGTTAGCTAAAAGAAACAAACGCTTTAGGGTCTAACTACACTTATTAAGCTCTATTCGCATTTCGTTGGACAATTTTTGATTACGCTTACGCTTGCTTGGAGTTATTCAATTCTGCGTCTATCAGCTGCGTACGCGCCATTCTAGAATATTTTACGATTCCAGAATTATGACACGGTATAACTGCACGTGACAGTTCCTGCCATGTATAACTTAAGTAACTTCAAGACAAGAGTGAATACGCATCTTCTAGGTTAGCGCGTTCTAACCTAGACCTCATCATTTCTTTGCAATAAGCATTATGGTCGTCAAGCGCAAGACCAACTTGCAATTTAAAAAAAAATTGGCATACTGCTGATAGAAGTGAAAACGAATATTTAATTTTTTTAAAATAGTTTTTCTTATTTAAAAAAAACTTTAAACTAAGGCATTAAAGTTTAATTACGAATGTACTATATTTATATTTATGACCTTTTGTCTTCGTAACAACGTGAGGTGTCGGTCACGGTTACACAGCACTTATTAATATAAACCTTAAAACTAAGGCATTCAAGTTTGATTACGAATGTAACATTTACGAACATCTCCTTTAATCGTTATTCTGCGCGGCTGATAGAAATGAAGTTGAATAAGGTACTTAGCTCAAGCGGAATATTTTGAGAAAGACCTTCGATACAGCACTGAAGGCGTCGGAAAAGCACTGAAAACTGTCATATCCTTGTTTTTTGTACATGTGCTTTTTTCCGTGAAACTGAATAATACCCGCGGACAGCTGAACGAATGCCTGTGCTTAAAAACTCCAGTTACGTATGTTCAAAAGTTGAATCGAAATGATTAGGTAAGCGTAGTCCCAGTCATATAATATAAGCTCTCATGAAATGAAACATTGAAACAAAAGAGTTGAAAGAAGGTAAACAACTGAGAACAATAACGTTAGAGGTATTTTCTCCTCTAAGAGAGTTATTAAAGTTCATGAACAACAGACCGTACAGAGGAAAACTTCCTCTAACAAAATTAATGTTTTTGTTAGAACTTCTTCTTTCTTACTAACTGTTTATTCAATTTTCATTGTTCTTTTATTCCTTGTTACTATGATCTAATTTTCCTTGTTCGCTTAATTATAAAAGGTAATATGCGCCATACAAGCATTTCTGTTGTTTGCTTGCAACGTTCTAGAATGTTTTTGGAATGATATAACACGATACTGTCGAATAATGATAATAGTTCTTTAAACTCTATTTTAATTTTATCAAGTCAATCCTCAAAAAAACCTAAAAGATTATTATTATTACAGTTATTTGCGATACTTAGACTCAGATTGGTTCTCTTAAATGTTGGATTCAGATTAATCAAATTCAATTATTATTTTTTATTTTTCCATAAATAACAAAAACCCCACGATATTAAAATCTAAATTAAGTATCATTATTTTAGCTGGATTCTGCCGATGAACAAGCTGCTGCGATCAGAAGAGAACTGGACGGGAGAATGCAGAAGGTCAATGAAATGGAGAAGGTAAGAGAGGATGAACCTAAAAAAGAGCACGGTAAAGACCGGGAAAGAGGTCACCTAAAGATGAAAATCTCTTTTAAACCAATTCCTGAATAATATTTAGTGAAAATGTGCTAAACCATATACTGTTCATGGCTAAAGATCGTAGCCCCTTTCCATTAATCAAATTTATGTTACCTTAGGATAATAAAGCGTTGTTTTCGCAGATCGGCTCGACCTATGATAATGACAAAAGTTTTAAATAGACGATTATTATCAGATCTTGCCCTTTAGCGACACTGTTAAAAACCTGGGCTTGATTATTGACTCCTCCTTCTCCTGGGTACCGCAAGTTAACCACGTCAGCCGACGCCTCTTTGCTGCTATCGGCTCCCTTAAACGCTGGAAGAATCTCCTTCCAGTCAAAACTAAGATATCCTTAGCTGAAACACTCCTCTTACCTATACTGGACTATGCCGATAGCAGTTACACGGATCTCACTGAGGAGTTACTAAACAAGCTTGATCGTTTACAGAATATGTGTATACGATAGTGAAGGAAGACACAGCCGGAGGTCCCAAAAAAAACTAGAATTTATTGGACTTTATTTAAAATAAAAATTAAAACTAATTTACAAATAATTATTGACTAATGCTGCGCGATGTAGCTATTAGAATGAATTTAATTTAATTACAATTTTTAAAGAAAACTAGAATTTGGGTCATGATGACGAAATAGCTGACTCCGCTACTCGTGCCGTGGCTGCATCGTAGAGTCAGCGCTACACCTATAGCTATGCGATATAATTCCTCCACCCTGAGATCAGCAACTATTTGAGAACTGTGTGATAAAATGTTGCTGGAAACTGCTCCTGAGGTCTGCTGGGATTTCCATCTTCGTGGTGATCTTTTTCCTCGTTGGTTTCCTTTTTCACCTCGGATGCAGACTTATATCGGCGAATTATGACGATACCAATGACGAATGCGAGTGTAATTGATAGCATGACGTAAAATGGTATCGTCGTGTGATAGATTGTTGCGGATTCCTTCTCCACGTGAAGTGTTGGCTGCAGCATTACTTTATTTTGTATGGAGTGCAGGTTTCTCAAATCGATTGATTTCAGAGTTATGTGGTCCAGGCTCGCTCGTCGCTGCGCTTTTCCATAGTTAATATCCAGAATTTTAAGGGGTTGACCCGCAGTTTTGTCTTCGGTGTTGCTTAATGAAAATTTTCTTGCGTGAAGAACGCAGTCCAGAGGGATTGTAGCCAGATAACTTCCGTTGAGGGTAATGAAATCTTCCCTTTTGCATACGGTGTGAACTTGCGTGGGTTGTGGAAATGACAGGATGTAGTGACGTCCATCTAATTCTTCCATAGCTTCTTGAGATAGGGTTATTGTAGTTGTACCGCAGGTGTAGTCCAAAGTTTGATTTTGAATGAGATTCTGGATGCAGTCCGATGATGTTCGTAGCTGATAGCTCTTCTTTTCGCAGAGGTACCATTGGTTGTTGTACTTCGGGCATTCAGCCTCTATGTACAAGAACATATGCCTGTCTGATAGGATGTAAGGAGAGGGAGGAATGAGAGCCTGCATGTCCCTATTTGGAAATACAGCTAACTTATATAAATCAAAAGACTCTAAAGAAACTATAGGTACCTTAAAAACTATTATAATTTGGTTGCTATTGTAATAATAGCCTGGCTTTATAATATCGTAGTACTGTCTAAGCTCTAATTCTATAACGTGTTCCCTGTTATAAATTTTCTTAAGCTTCTCTACCATTTTATCCACTACGTCTATGCTTAAAGTTGAATGATGCGTACTAGAAGCTCTAATAAAAGCTAAAGAATTTTCAATATTTGATAGTTCTCCTAGCACGTCGTCTACATTTTCTGTTATGATGGTAAGAAGTTGAGCAAACTTAGCGTATTTTATTAAACTAGATTCCCTATAACTATTCTTATCTAAAAGTAGCAACAGGGTAGCGTTAAGCTTTCCCTGGTTTTCGGCTAACTGCGAGATAACGTTGCTATGATAGCTCATCCATTCTTTACTGATGCTAATGTGACTATTAAATTCGGAAATTATGTTAGTTTGAGCGTTTTCTAAAATCTTAATAGCATTGTTATACTTAATCGCGTCCGTATAATCTAGGTTGCCGGAAATACTTTTTATTAAGGACCCTAATCCGTCTATGAGACCTCGCTTTGACCGATTTGGCTCTAAGGTTTTCAGCTGGATTAACACTTTGTCCAACTTGCTGTAAAGATAATCAATTTGTAATTCATATAAAGCGAAGGTGTCACTTTCCAAGGATTTTTTAAAGTCGGATAGTTGAGTCTGTAAAGTCGAAATTTTGTTCTCAATGTCGTCAAGTCGAATATATTGTAAAAATGAATGATAATGCGTTATTAATCTCGCTGGTCCAAGTTTAAATGGCAATAGTCCAGGTCCATTTTCCAAGCTCTCAAGTTGTACTGTCTGAGTCGCTGTCGCTTGAACCGTCAGGAGGGTCATTGGGATGACAGTTGAAAGAAGTATCCTGTAACAATTTAGGGTTCTTAGGAAGTCGTTTGATTCTATGTTTCGCGATTGGGTCTTTCTTTTTAGATGTATAGATGTGAATCGGAAGGTCGGCTAGGACTTTGTCCTGGATGTAACGTGGAGCTAATTTTTGTCGGCTCGCAGAAGGGTTACTTATGAATACACGTTGGTCGGGTTCAAATTCAACTTCCTGTTCTCTCGTCTTATTCCGATTTTCTATAAGAGCCGTCCGGTCTCTCAGAGAAAATTCGTTAATAGCGTCGTATACAGTTTTCATCTGTTCCCTATGTGTCCGAACGTACTGTTGCATTAGGTGTTTCGTGAGGTCAATTTCTAAGGGGTCACGGGGGTCAAAATGTCCATTTATTATGTCATAAGGTCGACATTTCGTAAAACTATGCACTGAACTATTGTAGGCAATTATAGCGTAGGGCATTAGGGTTGTCACAGCGTCATTCTTATTTTGTAGTCTTAAAATACGAAGGTGTTCGAGTAAAGTTAAGTGAAGTCGTTCTATATTTCCGTTGCTGGTGGGGCAGTAGGGTAGCGTTTTGTGGTGATTTATTCTATGCAGTTCGGTGAACTCAGTGAAGAGCTGGTTGCTAAATTCGGTTCCACCATCACTTATAATTGTCAAAGGGAAATTATGATGAGTGCAGAATTTTAATAGAGCCTGTAACACGCTGATGGCTGTAGCATCTCTTAGGTGATAGGCTTGAGCGTATTTAGAGAAGACGTCCACTATGGTTAGATATTTCTCGGTTTCCACGGTGAATACGTCTAGGTGTACGATTTCAAACGGCTTAGTCGCCGGGGGCACTACTCGGAATTGTTGTTTGATCGGTTTGCGATCATATTTCGCCTGACCGCAGATCGTACACTGGTTTATGAACTTGGTAATATGATCCCTCATTTTTGGCCAATAATAACGTTTGGAGAGGGAAAGATAACACTCGTTTATACCACGGTGGTTGGTTTTTCCCTCATGGTATTTCTGGATGATATCTTGCTGTTTGAGATAATCGTTTACATTTTCTAACTCTACTTTCGTTAACACTAAGTTCATGGAAGAGCTCCTAAACTTTTCCTGTATTATAGGGATGATATCGTACATACTAAGTGCCGGTTCTATAAATAAAGCTGTCTTTATTTTTGGATTGACAAATTCTTTTATTATATCAACTATGTCGTCCTCCAGATGAGGCTGGCGAACTTGGGCTGCTACGCGAGTATGAGTTTCGAAGGGTTTTGACGCTTTCGGTTTACGTTTGATATCGCCTACGACTGTCAGATGTAACTGTCTATGGAATTTGTTGAGTGGTTCGTCAGTTATGGGTACTTCTAAGATTGGGTTCTCCCTACTGGTATGAGCAGTTTCTGTGGATGAGCCTATTGAAATATGATCCACCGAAGGGTTCGCTATAACAGAGCTAATCTCCTCGTTATGGATTTGTATTCGCGACAGGGCGTCGGCATTGGTATTCGTTGTACCTTTTTTATACACGACGGTAAAATTATACTCACTTAATTTGAGCTTCCAACGAGTTAATCGTGCGTTGGGTTCTTTCATGCTCATAACCCACTGTAAGGGTTTATGGTCGGTTATGATTTTAAATTTTCTACCAAATAAATAGGGGCGGAAATACTTTGTTGCCCATACGATGGCTAACAATTCTTTCTCGATGGTGCTATAGTTTAGTTCGGATTCGTTTAAGGTTCTTGAAGCATAGCAAATAGGCTTGTCGGAGCCTACGGGGCCTTGGGATAGTATGGCACCGATAGCGACATTAGACGCGTCAGTAGTGAGGATAAAATCCTTGCTAAAGTCGGGATACTGTAATATAGGATCATTAGTTAAAATATTTTTACATTTTTCGAAACAATTTACGTAATTCGAGTCCATAGTAATTTTACTTCCCTTTTTTAAACATTGCGTGAGGGGCTTTGTCAGTCGAGCGAAGTCGGGAATAAATTTCCTATAGTAGCCTAATAGACCTAAAAATTGTTTTATTTCCTTAGTTGTTGTCGGAATCGGATAGTTTTCTATAACTCGAATCTTGTCGGGGTTGGGCTTAATACCGTCTCTAGAGATAATGTGGCCTAAGTAAGCTGTTTCTAATTTTAAAAATTCTGATTTATCCATTTGGATCTTGAAATTGGATTCCCTTAATTTTTTAAATACCTTTTCTAAGTTAACTAGGTGTTCCTGCAAGGATGTACTAAAAACGATAATGTCATCGAGATAAACTAAGCACACGGTGTTTTGTAATTCCTTAAGGACATTGTCCATTACGCGCTGAAAGGTCGATGGTGAGTTTTTCAATCCCATCGGCATGCGTAAAAACTCGTAGTGTCCATGTTCGACGTTGAAAGCGGTTTTAGGGATATCGTCGGGGTGCATTTCTACTTGATAAAACCCACTAGCAAGATCCAAGGTGGTGAAGTATTGACAATTACCTAGTTTGTCGAGAACATCCGTAATATTCGGGATAGGGTATTTGTCGTCTAAGGTCTTTTCATTTAATTTCCTAAAATCTACAACGAGGCGCCATTTGGTTTTACCGGAGGCGTCTGCCTTTTTGGGAACGACCCAAATAGGTGAACTCCATGCGGATTCTGAGGGTCGTATTATTCCCTGCTCTAACATCTTTTTAATCTGATCCCTAACCTCCTGCCTATGAACAAACGGATACCGGTAGTTTTTTCCATGTACTGGGATTTCGTCACTAGTTCTAATGCGATGCTTAACCTTATTAGTAAATGTTAATGCCTCTCCTTCAATGTAAAATATGTCGGCGTACTTGGAACATAAGATCTCTAAATTAGTACGTTCTTCGGGGTTCAAATGTTCGGTACGAAGTCGCGATAGTACTTCTTTCGCGCGGGATGATAAATTGACCTTTTGGAAACTTTCTAAATTGTGAATTTCAGTACTGATCGTCCTATCCATGGAGAAAATAACGTCATGCGGAGTTGGGTTAAAGACCTCTATAATACCTCGACTATTTTTTACAGCTGTTAGGCAACTAGGTATAATGCAATTTGATATTACTTGCTCCGGAATTAAAACATCGCCGTCTTGACTATTAATGGGTAACCTGAGTAGTTTTGATGAGTTCGCAGGTATCACGCTTTCGTAATGATTTACATTGCGTGAATTGTACATTTCTATGGGGTTTACGGCATTTTGTGTGTATAATAATTTATCTTTAAGGTCTATTTTAGCTGCCCACTGTTCAAGTAGATCTAACCCTATGAGTCCGTCAAAGTAATTGTGGAATCTGTATATAAAGAATTTCATATAGGTCATGTCGTTGAACTCTGTAAAGGTCGGTATTGTAATCGAATAGTCGCTACGGGTCGTCGCATGCACATTAGTAACTTCAAATGGGTCATAATTTGGTGAAATATGGGGAAAATATAACTCAACAGCTTCTGGGCTAATGAAGGATTGGTTAGCACCTGTATCGATAAGTAGTTTAATAGGAGGATTGTTAATTTGGATGTACGGAAGCTGCCTCTGCGTTTGCATATTGACCTCTATTTTGGTCTTTTTGATTTGGGGACCTTCTGAAAATCCGATTTAGATTCGCTCGTCGAAGGTTGCTCGTCTAGTTCTGGATTTGTAGGCCCGTTAGTCATGTCATAGTATAGGTTACTATCAAAGTCACCGTCATTGTCGGGTTCGGGGTAGTCAGTATATGTAGGGTAATAGTAGGGTTGTTCTGAGTCACAGTAGTATTCGGGATAATCGTCATAGTAATTTTCATGGAAGTTAAACTCATGGACATTCATTTCGCGGGGATAGTTACTTGATTGTGGTGTGAATCCACGGTTATTAAAATTCGTGGGTGGTAGTTGTTTCGGTACGTAATTAACAACTCCACTCATAGGCTTTTGGAATTGATGGTTCCGAGGGGGAAGTCTAAATAAATTACTTTTGGGGTTGTAATTGGGGGGTGGCGCGCGGAACATTTGTTGCGTGCGAGTTGGTTGGTGTTGATTCGGCTGAGCTACCTGGTTTTGTTGGTTATGTCTCCAAGGCACTGGTTGCTGTTGCTGTGGCTGCGGGGGAGCTTGCTTCTGCATTGGAGGCATAAATGAAGAAGAATGGAATGCTTTAGGTATTGGTGGTGGGAACACCATAGGAGTCGCGGTAATGGGTTTTTGCGTCGCGTGTTTCCTGTCGTTGAATGATTCGTTCCTACTTTGCATGTAGGTAGCATTCAATTCTTCCTGTACATATTCTAGAGCTTTTTCGATGCTTTCAGGACGCATGCAGCGAATACGAGAGCCGAGAGGCTCTTTTAGTCCGCGTATGTAAGCCTGCATTGCTAGCTTCTTATAGAGGGCGCGTTTTGCCTCAACTGTGGATGGAACTGTCTCGTGAAGTACTACGTATGTCATAATGGTGCTAAATAAGGTTTGACACTTTTCATAGTACTCTTGTGGGGTGCTATTTCCTTGGGTAGCTAGGGCAAGATCATTGTAAAGTGCGGTCTCATCGCGTTGGTCGGAAAAGTTATTAATTAAGGCTGTCCTAATCCCTAACCAATTTTCCGAAATTCCGTTCGAATTTATGAATCGCGCTGCGGCACCGGTGATTTTATTTAAAATACAATTAATTAAACTTAAATTAGTAAGTTCTGAACCAGGTTCGGTCCCTATATAATGACCTACTATCTGATCGCAGATATTTATAAACCTAGGTAAGACGTGCGGGTTCCCGTCGAATTCGGGGACCGCTCGTACGGCCTTAAGAATTTTATCCGGGTCGTGGGCCATGGTGGCTTCACTAATCGGCTCTAACTTTCTACCTATGTCTAACTTATTCCTACGAGAGGTCCTACTCGATGCAGGCCCTCTTGGGGTAGATTCCCTAGGATGGAAAATCTTGGAAAAGGCTTAAAAATTAGGGGGAGTAAGGACACAGGCTAGTTCTATGCACTTACTTGAACATTCTCTGCTAGTCTTCTCTGGGTAGAATCGATGTTTGGATTCGCCTCGGCTTGTGCTTCTGTAGGTTCCGTAGGATCTTCTTGAAGTGGTCGCGGTGAGTGACGGCTTCTTCTTGAATATCCTACCCCTTTAAGACTGCGCCAGTGAAGGAAGACACAGCCGGAGGTCCCAAAAAAAACTAAAATTTATTTGTCTTTATTTAAAATAATAATTAAAACTAATTTACAAATAATTATTGACTAATGCTGCGCGATGTAGCTATTAGAATGAATTTAATTTAATTACAATTTTTAAAGAAAACTAGAATTTGGGTCATGATGACGAAATAGCTGACTCCGCTACTCGTGCCGTGGCTGCATCGTAGAGTCAGCGCTACACCTATAGCTATGCGATATAATTCGATTCATCTATGGATTGAGGAAATTTGATCATGTTAGTGCGTATCGTGCTCGTCTCAAGTGGCTTCCAATAAGGTTGCGCCGAAATTTTCATGTTCTTTCTTTACTATTCTCTATCCTATATGCTGCTCATACTCCCAGCTATCTTAAAGAACGTTTCAACTTTCTCGGTGCTGTTGATCGCCATATGCAGCGCCGTTCTACCATGGATAATAAGCTCAAAGCTCCTCGCCATGGTACAAAATTTTACAGCAAATCGTACACGGTGTATGCAGTGCAGTTATGGAATTCTCTACCCAAAAATATTAGAGACTCCAAATCCTTACCTATTTTTAAAAAATAGTCTCAAAGAATATTTCCTTAATCAAGTCATGCCATAAAAGCTATCTTACATTTCCATATATATAAATATGTATATGTGTAATTTATATATATGCATTATCTAATATGTATTATTATGTATGTTTATTTATAATATATATTGTTATCTATATTTATCTATTTATTTTGTTTATATTTATAATGTGTTAATATATAATACGTCTATTATGTATTATAGTATGTCCTTACCTACTAATAATAACGTGTATTCTATTGTGCCACACTACCCTACACATCTCGTTCAATCCTCTCATCAAAGGTTGCCTGGTAGAGATTGCTCAGTAAGCAATAAGGCCGCCTTTGCATACCTAGTTTTTAGTTATAACTCTACACTGTATTATTTCTTGTGTGCAATAAAGTATTCATCTATCTATCTATCTATCATCTGTCCTTCTTTATGAGAGGCTCTCATAAGAGAGAGGGAATTAGCGGGCTTTAACGACTATTATCATGTTAGTGATAATAACAGGGACCGATGGTTTAATGTGCATTTAACTGAAAAACGTAGGAACTCGTGATCCGCAGTCAACTATGCTAGCCACTAGGACTAGACCACCTGGGAATCGAACCTAGTCAATAAGGAGATTATATCTCTAAGGACGAGCCCAATAGGCGTCGCACAAGCAAAGTTCCGGCACCGTCTAAACAATTAAATCGTTCCAGAACCGGAAGCTGATGCCGAAGTTCGTGCTGAAAGAGATGGAGTCGCTCTACATCGAGGAGCTGAAGTCTTCCATCAACCTTCTGATGGCAAACCTGGAGTCGCTGCCCGTCTCCAAGGGCGGCGCGGACTCCAAATACGGTCTCCATAAGATCAAGCGGTATAATCACAGGTCAGTGATCTGGAGAATTGCTCCTAAATGTACACATTTGTATCATAAGTAAAATTATTGATATTATTTAAACTAGCTGATGCCCGCGATTTCGTCCGCGTGGATTGAGGTTTTTTGGTTCCCACGGGGATTTCCTAATTTTCCAGGACAAAAGTAGCCTTTGTGTTATTCCAGACTATAACCTATTTTTGTGCCCAATTTCATCCAGATCCGTTCAAACTTTCGCATTTATAATATTAGTAAGATTGTAAGTACAGTTGGCTTCATAAAATAAGAGCTCTAACCTTGGAGCTGCCAGTTTGAATGAAAAAAATAGAAGTTTAATTCGCTATAATCCGCCACAGAAGGTAAATCTATGTGGTACAGTGCGTATCTTAAACTTGCTCGTGTATTGTAGAGTCAACATCTCCTGATGATGCTCCAGTATCGGAGTGAAACGTACGTTGAGGGTATTTCGGAAGATTTATGTGTTGTGGAGAATATCGCGGGCTGCAAGTTTAAGATAGTTGTACCACATAGATTTACCTTCTGTGGCAGTTTATAACGAATTAAACTTCTAGTTGTTTCATTGTCATGGATTTCCGCAAAGTATTGCTTCTATTCAATATTATTGATTTGATGAATGTGAATACGGTGGAAGACCATTCATAAGTCAGCGTTCCATTTCCTTTGTTGGACTGATATTGTTTTAAGCGCATGACATCCAAGGTTAGAGCTTTTTTAACTGATAACAACTGTTGATTATTATAAGTTAATTATTGTAGTTTATTAGTACAATAAATAATGTCTACTGTCAGTCAACTGAATATAAATCTACAATTATTGTCAATGTACACTGAAAATTTTCAATAGGGTTTATTTCTATTTTCTATAATGAGTTACAAAACGGAAATATTTTGTTATTATTTTTTGGTTCACTAATGTTCAATTACTGTAACTTTATAATTTTTTTAGCTGTTCTAATTTCAGACTGAGGGTTATGTGTCAAAGATTATACTAAATCTTTTTTCTTTTTTATGTAGCCAGTTCATCAGTACAAAATATTTTGTTTTAATTATATTAATTTATGAAATAAATTAAAAATACTCAAACGTTTTATTGACGAAATTGATTTTGGAGATTTTTAGATTCAAATTGCATTGGCAATCAATTTACCAAATCTGTGCACATTAAACATATATTTCTTGTATTAAAAAGATGATACTGGTTACATGACTAAAAACGTATCTATCTCTTTCTATTTTTTGATTTCCAATTTTGGTTTTTCTCTGTCCCTGGCACAAAACTGGACGGTAAAAAGGAAGTACAAGTAATGACTCCATCCATATGATATAAACCGCACGTGTCTTGTGTAGGAACCCAACACCTGCCTGACACTAAAGATTTTGATGATCCTACCGTTGTCACTGTTTAGACCACTGTAGATATACAAGTAGCTCGAATAGACAGTAGTGATAGCTTAGATACAACTAATGAAGATGCAATTTTTAATAATGAACAAAATTACACTGACGAAATCAATTGTCTAAAAACTGACACACCTTATTCGCTATGACATTCTTATCTTGCTCATAACAGCAATTTTTAATATACAAGCTGGTTTGATATAGAAAATTATTCGGGCTGATTCTGTAGTGCACAATCTCTAAACTTAACTAAAATGACCGCATTAAAAATATTGGTAACCCTTTCATAATACTCACTGCGGAAAGGGACACTTAAAGCTGTCATTTTAGTATAGCTTAGAGATTGTGTTATACAGAATTGGCCACGTTGGCTATTATTTTATAAAGTGATGTCCCCAATGACGTCACAAAATGTGTTTCCAGCATACTTCCAAATTTCCATATCTTAGAGGAACAGGGAACCCGTAAGTTCCTTTTATCAAACTTTGCAAAAATCATAATTCCACATCGGCTAAATCCCACATAAAATAACGTTGATCGTGATATGGATGTCATAAGTTGCGCAATACAAACGAGCATTACACAAATACAGAGTATTTAGCGTAGATTAATTCCCACACCCACATGATTGATAGTATCCACTGAATTAACAATTGGCTTGATAACAATAACAGTTGAACTTAACGCTTGTTTCTTCATCAGTTAAGGTTTTGAATAATTAAAGTGAACTAATTCATTAATATTAATATTATTAATGATATGCAAACGCATGTGGTCTGACAAAAGGTTATGGTTAAAGACAACAAAGGAAAGTAACGCTTTTCAAACGTCGAGAAGATTCTCATAAGCTTTGAGATTTTCTAAGGATTTGAATTATTTAAGCCTATAATAGCTAGTCATATTAACGAAAGCTTGAAACCGTAGTACCTATAATTTTAGCGATAAACAGTACGAACGTTTGGTAATTTGCCACAGTAATGACATTATGTAGGCTTACTACGGTAAAAACACGGCTTATGACTTTTATTTTCGTACTTTATATTTTTATTTTATTTCACAAATATTTTCATACTCTCTCCTTCCTTGTACGTTAACATACGTGAAAGGTTAAATATAAGTTAGATACTTATATTAATCAGGCTAAGTAATATTAAACGCTTAATGCTTAAGCGCTTCGCTTACAACACATCCCATTTTATTAAACCTATCTACAATAATTACTACCTCACCCTTTATATCCCGCTTTATATTAACATATAGGCAGTTTGAGATTAAGACAGTGACTGGCGACAGCGTTGCTAGTTCTAGTACGGTCCTGTTATTTGTAATCTTACTTCACATTTCACGCTAGAGCTTCGTGAAGATAGAAATGTGTTAACGGTACATTCCAATGGCGTGTTTCGAAAGCTAGTCTTAATCTAAACCTGCCTTATACATAGTTTGTATGTGCCATAAACTACTTAACACTTTCCATTTGCTATGCTTAATCATTCTTGGTATCGGTGATGGTTTCCATTGTACTCCACCTCCCATGGGGCTGTGAATGTCATATCTTTTACATGTTTATTATTATGTAAATTTGCTTCGAACACGCTAACTTCACTAATATCTTTATAACCAACAACTCTTAATATATTATCTGATATATATAATCATGATGAATTTTTAAATTTTGAACTACTGTTATATTATTGTTGATACATTATACAATTTGAAAAATCATTGATATCATTCAATGATGTTTTGTTAAACATTAAAAATTTCACTTGTCACAATTTGTGGTGTGAATTTGCAAAAGTCATGACTTTTTCGTGTGATCGGTGGTGGGTTTCGTGAATAGATCGAACGCTGGACCAGACCCGAGTCCAAGGTTGAGTAAGCAGCTATGTTTCAGATCGCAAGGCTCTCTAGCGAACAAGCTCACGGGCGGTGAAGCTGACGGCGGTGACGTCGACACACAGCTAACTAAAATGGACGTAGTACTTACGTTCCAGATTGAGGTAATAACGAACACTAAATAAACGGAAAATGAAAATGTTTTTTTTTTTATTTTACCAAAAAAAAAACTGACAATATTTCTTATGTACAAAGGTATACCCACACTATATAGGTAATCCTGTATCGTGGGTACCTATGTCGCATTAAATAAGAAAGATTTACTGTACGTAATAGTCGCTCGGTATTCTAAGGTAACATTACGAGAATAATTTAGAAAAAGGAATCTCTTTAGTGATATAAACTTAAAAAAGTTTATTTCACAAAGAGAAAACTTTAAAAGCTTAAAAACTGTTTGGTGGTCACTTGAGAAACATAAATGACTTGATGCTTCCTTTAATACTGGTGTGGATTTTATGTGTTAATAAAATGCTGACACAAAGAAGAGAAGCATATCAATTTTCTATGTGCGTATGTGCTTACTCACAATATAAACTTGTAAAAGACTGTTAATATCTTAACTTAATAAGATGTAAATATTACACTAGAATAAATTGTAGGTGGTTGTAATGGAAGTGAAAGGGTTGAAGTCATTAGCTCCCAATCGGATAGTCTACTGCACGATGGAAGTCGAAGGTGGAGACAAACTCCAAACTGATCAGGCCGAGGCGTCGAAACCTATGTACGTATTTATTTGTGTTCCTTACTACATCTTCCTTTAAAAAATATACGAAAAAAACATTTATTCACAGCATTGTGCCACACAGTACAATACCGTAAGGTACCTGTTACCCCGGCCCCTCCAGTACTTGAGCATTAAACTCATGGTCAAGTCATAGAGGCACCATGATAACGCTTGCCCTGTGTGGCACAACCTGAAAAAAAGGCATCAGCTCAGCATTATTCAGAATGCCTTTCAATAAATTACAGGAGCATCCAGCGCTGATTTTTAAATTAAATCTTTAATTTTTAAAATCTCTCTGAGGCTGATATCTCGCTGAGACTGCTGTTTGTTTACAGTAGTTTATCCAATTTGATGATTACTGCTATAACCCGGCCCCCGAGAATTAATATTCTAACGGCCCCCGGGTAATTATATTATTCTTAAATCTGTCATGATCTTTTGCAATTGGAGTATGATTTACAATTTTTTAACGTGATGATAATAATACTACAAAAAAAATCATTTTATAATTTTATAACAGTGCTTCACACACGGGGAAAGTTTCTAAACTTCGGAACCGGCAGGATATGAACCTGCGGTTCCAATCCTGCCGGTTCCGCGAATTTTTGATATGTATTTAATTAAGTAAGATTTTTAAAAAAACATTTTAAAAATATCTTTTAAATATTAGTAAACATTTATATTTATATTAATTATTTTCTTTCTTTTTATTGAAAATGATACAATAGAACTTAATGCTAGCTAGCCTAGCCTAATTTCTATATAAATCCCCCCTCAATATCAGCCCGCGTGGAATGGTGGCAAGAATGCTAGCTGCATTTCCGCGCTGAACAGCCAGGCTGATCCTTTGCGCAAAAAATGAGCCAGCCCGTCTGTCGCCAGATGAGGCAATTAATCGCGGTTGAATATCACGTAAAAATTTTTTGGCACTTAGACTCCATGGCCCCAGGGTCTCCACGGCAAACGGAACAAATATGTAACTCTCTATGAGAGAGGCATACTTCCGCCGCTTGCCGGTTACAGCTTTTTCTGCTGCGGCTCCCGGCCTTGATGCTGTCTTCCTGATATGACACGGGCCAGTTAGTAAACCAATAATTCCTTTTATATTTTGTCATCATAAAATATGCTAGTAATCGTACGAAAAACATCAGAGCCATCTCCTGGTAAAAATTTAGCAAATTTATACTTCGACATTATAAATATTAAAATTGAATATCCCACTCTTTTTAGATAAACAAAAGTGTTGTTTATTTGATGATGAAATTTTAAATAAACAATCTCAGGTGGGACACCCAAGGCGACTTCAGTACAACACAACCTTTACCAGCTGTCAAAGTTAAATTATACACCGAGAACCCTGGAGTTCTAGCGCTTGAAGATAAGGAGTTAGGCAAAGTTGTACTCAGGCCTACGCCTTTGTCTAGTAAGGTAATTAGTTTCATATTTATATTATATGTCACCGTAAGATTGCAAAAACCGTTAGATTGTTATCTAATTAGCGAAATTGTAAACTGTCGACAGATTGTGAACCGTTCAATGTTCTGAGTGTCAATTTTTGAAATATTCATTGTGTTTACGTTTTCTTGTCTCTTTCTTGTAGGTTAGGTTAGGGTTCAACATAAATAAGCAGGTAGTGCTGGCGGCCGGGCACTTAGTTTTTATCGGGTTAATACCTAAAATATTACAATCTACCGAAAAATAATGCGTTAAAATATAATCTGTCGACAGTTTACAATTTCGATAGATAGATAGATAGAGACTGTTTCACCACTTGCCAGCAAGCGACATTACTCGACCTGTTGCGAAGCTGAAGTAGGCAATGGACTGGGGACATAGTTCGAAGAAGAATATATACGTTGGGGTCCCAAAGTACGAATGGCGACTTCACACTGAAAAGTTCAGCGTTAGCAGACCCCACTCGGAGGACGGCGGAGCCGCTGGATGGCGGCGGCGTAAGACCGCGACAGTAGATATCCTTGCGAGCGACTTATGTTCAGCCGTGAAGTATGGACTTACGAATGAAAATGAACTTTTATTAATTATTGTTTTCATTTCGTGTTCTAAAACAGGTGCCAGAATGGCATCGCATGACTGTACCGAAGAATTTGCCGGACCAGGACTTAAGGATTAAGATCGCGTGTCGGATGGATAAGCCTTTGAACATGAAACATTGTGGGTAAGTGAACTCTAATTGTTTTTTTTTATTCCACTACAAGTTAGACCTTGATCTCCCTGACGCAGTGTTGAGCGCTGTTGTCTTCACGTGCAGAGGTCCCGGATTCGATTCACGGCAGGGTCAATTTAGGAATTTTACCTGGTCTGGCCTGGTGAGAGGCTTCGGCGGTGGTTAGTTACCATCCTATCGGCAAAAGACGTGCCGTCAAGCGATTTAGCGTTTCAGTACGAATCCGTGTAGAAACCGAACAGGGGCCCGCTACCATCTTAGACTGAATCATCACTTAAAATCAGGTGAGATCGCAGTCAAGGTCTATCTTGGGTAGTGGATAAAAAAACTTATATCGCTAAATCTATATTTTGTTGTACAGCTACCTCCACGTGATCGGCAAGGCGGTGTGGCGAAAATGGAAGCGCCGCTACATGGTGCTGGTGCAAGTGAGCCAGTACACTTTCGCGCTGTGCTCATACAAGGACAAGAAGTCCGAGCCCGCTGAGATGATGCAGCTGGACGGATTCACCGTCGACTATATAGAGCTGGCCAGTGGTAAGCATAGCACAGTCTAACCGACCTCCCATTCGTCCCAACTTTATCCTAAGCCGAGGTCCAAACATCCAGATCCGTTCAGTCGTTCTGCCGTGATTGAGTAGGTACAAACATCCATCCATCCATCCAAACTTTCGCATTGTTAATATTAGTATAATTTCCGAACCAGTGGTAGATGATTAAAAGCACTTGTAAAAGTTTATTCGAATAAAAAACATTTGAGTTTGAGTACATACATCCATCCATCCATCTAAACTTTCGAATTAATAATATTATAGCGATATTACAAAACTTTTCTTGAACAACGACGAACAAGGCATTAAATTACAGACTTGTTTCACTTGAGCCTTGTTTTATTAAAAAGAGGCAAGAGGGAGCTAACTTTGGCGTTTTGCTTATTAACTGTTGCGAGAGATCGGGGAGGGGAGTTTGGAAGATTTAATCGTTTCGTGAAGTTTCTTAATAAAATACTACCTACCTGATATTGTATTTTGTAACATACTAGAATTAGACATTTTTAACGACATTTTGGCACATGACACATTAAATGGCACATGCCTACCCCTAATCTTGAATTAGATTGCACATTATAGAAAACAAGCTGATGCCCGCGACTTCGTCCGCGTGGTTTAAGTTTTATTTGATTCCCGCGAGAATTCCTTAATTTTTCGGGATAAAAGTAGCCTATGTCACTCTCCAGGTCCTCAACTATACCCATGCCAAAAATCACGTCGATCCGTTGCTCTGTTGCGGCGTGATGGATGGACAAACCAACAAACAAACACTTTCGCATTTATAATATTAGTTGATTATTGATACCTACTCTTATTTAACTATTTTAATTTATTTTATTTATTTTATTGATAGGACATACCCTATATTAAATATTTTCTGCTAATTAATTAATTTTGGCTATATTTTCTGTTAATTATAACTTTGCTCTGTGTTACAGCACAGCTGATGGTTGGACAAGGTGAGTGAAGATTATATTCAAATAAATAATTTTATGAGAGAGCTCGGTATATAATAAACACTAAGGCATTAAAGTTCAAATTTGAATGTAGTATATTTATATTTAAGACCTTTTGTCTTCGAAACAACGCGAGCATGTCACTGTTTGCGACCCCTACCAAAAAGTGCTGAACACGGCTAAATAAGTTTTCACTTCAAAAAATCAACCCCTGTATTTTGTACTACAGAACTGGAAGGAGCTAAGTACTTCATGAACGCGGTACGTGACGGCGAATCAGTACTGATGGGTGTTAGTGATGAGAACGAGTGTCATCTTTGGGTGATGGCGCTATACCGAGCCACAGGCCAAAGTCATAAACCCACGCCTCCGACCACCTCTGACACGCATATTAAGATCATGGGTGGTGAGTAAAGCAATCAATTTAGACGCTTTTAATTCGCTAAATCAATACTCCAGTCCAACAGCCGACTATTTTGAAACGGTTTTATAAATTTATCTTACCCTGACAGTTTGTTGTTTTTTTGTTTGGATGAAATTTTGTAATTGTTATCTTTGACATTATCGTACCGACTGCGCCACAATTATGAGAGTATCCTACCGACAAGCGACTGCATCATTTAAGGGCGTATTGTACATTAGACAGATTCTTATTTTGGGCATATTAACTCTAATATTGGCATTTGAAATTAGAATTTATTAAC
Organism: Erebia aethiops; assembly: GCA_923060345.2. Classification (NCBI taxonomy): domain Eukaryota; kingdom Metazoa; phylum Arthropoda; class Insecta; order Lepidoptera; family Nymphalidae; genus Erebia; species Erebia aethiops. The sequence continues at coordinate 8,559,716 of OV281086.1, read as the reverse complement.
CTAACCTCACTAATTTAGTCCGGTTTAAGGTACAATATCACTAAAAGAAGATGTGGACATTATCAAGAGATTTAAATTCCAAAGATCGGACTGCCTTATATATTATTCCTGTCAATAACTCAATACAGTCTGCACTTCAATAATACTTTGCCTGGTGGGAGGCTTCGGCCGTGGCTAGTTACCACCCTACCAGCAAAGACGAGCCGCCAAGCTATTTGGTGTGTGTGCCGGTACGAAGCCGTGTAGAAACCGATAAGGGTTATGGGTTAAATATAACTACCATGCCATGTTAAATATAACAGGTTAGCCCGCTACCATCTTAGACTGCAACATCACTTACCATCAGGTGAGATTGCAGTTAAGAGCTAATTTGTAGTGGATAAAAAAATGATGTCATTTCCGCAGATGCAGATAAAGCTCGCAAGCACGGGATGGAGGACTACATCCAAGCAGACCCGTGTCAATACGACCACCACCAGCTGTTTACTCTGCTACAGTCTTTCACCTTGAAATACCGACTGCAAGATCCTTATTGCTCATTGGTAATTTTTTAGAAATTTTACGTGCATTAAATACTAGCTACCCGCTAGGATTGCAGTGGATTGAAGTTTTTATTTGAAAATTTCCGGGATTGTTATAGTAGACAATAATCCATCTCGGTGCCAAATTTCATCCAGATGACGTGAATGAGTAACATATATCCATCCATCCAAACTTTCGCATATTTATAATAAATATTTGTATAGATTTCATTATCAGCCTCTTTTCATCATCTTCTGGATATATTCAGAAGATGATCAAATGAGGCTGATCAGAGATCTTGAGAGATCTTCTGAAAGCAGCCTCTCAAGCACGGTTCTCGACTTTCATCGTGTTCATATCTCGGTCATCATATCTCCCTTCAGGGCTGTTTCTCGCCGGGGAAAACTTTATTTTAATATTAAACACTATGTAGACCGTAGTCATTCAGCTACTCATGACATCACATCTCTCTCGGGGCTGGTTCTCGGTAAATTAATTTTATTATTAGACATTCTGTAGACTGTAGTCGTTTAGCTCCTCATGCCATCACATCTCCTCTTTGCAGGGCTGGTTCTCGCCGGGGCAAATTTAATTTTAATATTAAACTCTGTAGACAGTAGTCGTTCAGCTCCTCATGTCATCACATGTTCTGCAGGGCTGGTTCTCGCCGGGGCAAGTGTTCGTTCTGGACGAGTACTGCGCGCGATACGGCGTGCGCGGCTGCTACCGCCACCTGTGCTACCTGAGCGACCTGCTGGACGTGGCGGAGAGCGGCCAGCAGACTGTGGACCCCACGCTCATGCACTACTCGTTTGCGTTCTGCGCCAGCCATGTGCACGGCAACAGGTGCGTATGATGTTCTGCAGGGCTGCTCCTTTTTAAGGTTACATACCTCAAGAGGAAAAAAGGAATCTTTAAAGGATCACTTCGTTGTCCGTCTATCTGTCAACCACCTTTTTCTCGAAGACGCGTTAACGTATCAAGTTGAAATTAGTATCAAATACATAGGTCTGCGGTCCCTTGGAGCTGTAAAAAAATCAAGCTTCTAAGTCAACGCAATCATAAGATACGGTCGTTTATGCCGCTTATATTTTGACACTCGCCAATAAATCAAAACCTATATAGTGTAACTACTTGCCGTTGGTCTAGAATCGAAATTTGGAAAAAAGCGAGGTCAAGTATAGGAAAAAATCTGAAAATTGTTATTTAGGGTTCCGTACTCATAAGGTGTCGAATTATTTGTCAGGCGCTACCAATTTTTTCGTCATATAATATAAGCCAGTTATTTCACAGCTGATTACGTGCTATGACATGTTTTTCTTATTTACTAATTTATATTGTGTGGTAGTATGGAACCCTTTGTGAGCGAGTCTGACTCGCACTGGACTGGTTATTTCTTATTTAAAGACTACCGCTTAGCTGCAATCAGACTTGCTGGCAAGTAGTGATGCAGCCTTATGTGGAACACGCTTGCCTAGAAGATGCCTATTCACTCTTGACTGCTCTCCTCAGGACTGGTTCTCTCCGAGACTGAATCCCCTCAAGGCTAGATTGATCTCCCTAGCACTGTGAATTATGAATCTAGTCTAGAGAAATATTCCCAGATAGGCAGGGCTAATTTGGGCATTAATAATTTCCGAGTTATTGTCTCTAGTCTGGTCTGACTGTGGCTAGTTACCACCATACCGGCAAAGTGGTGCCTAAAGATTACGTGTTGCGAGATTTTTTAATTAATCCTACCATTCAAAAAATTTGGAAATTTTAAAAAATCCCAAAAAAATTAAGAATCAAATATAGACATACTTGTTTGTATAAACCCGATTTCCCATTATTCTCAAATCCCACTTGTAGATTTTAAAAAATCATGTAAATACCTTGCTAGAATGGAATGTTGTTGGACCTATACCTCTGCATTGTATAACCTATCACTGTGATCTATGTTTCTAACTGTCTACCCATACTAATCTGTCTTAATGGAAATCGCAATATTGTAATTGGAATTAAAGTCACGAATGAGTGTAAAGCTTCATTAATGCCACAGCAACATACTGGCAAAAGCATTCCAATTCTACAGCAGGATGTTGGTATAAAAATCCGGTGCATGCGGCTTCAGGCCGCAAACGTTTGCCAGAATATTGTTGTTGTTTGGCATTAGATGAAGCTTAAAACTTCCTTGGAGCAGAGCTTGATGAATTTGTATAAAAACACGATGCATTGGACCACGATAACATGGTAAATAATTTCCTGATAAAGAGAATGGAAACGTTAAAGATGTGCCTACCCACCGGTTTTCCATTCTTGTAATACAACGCTATTTGAAACCACCACTACAGCCCATTAACATCCCACTGCTGGGCACAGGCCTCCGCTCTCATAGGCGAGAGGGAATTAGAGCTTAAAACTACCACGCTGCTCCAATGTGGGTTGGCGGGCTATTTGAAACCCAGTCACAATGTTCGGCCATCCAATAAATATGAAAGATTTACACGAAGTCTAGCGATGAGTATAGTTAACTCACATTTTCACAAACTGCATCCTCATTTGAATATCAAATTCAAAAACTTTTAGTAGTCAAACAGGAATTCGAAATACATTCAACTAAATAAAATTCTCTTCGCTTTGCCCCGGCACAGAATTTTATTTAGTGCACTAAGGGCCTCGGCCGATGCGTTTTAGAGCAAACTAAAACCCTGCCTTAAAATTCCCTCGTGGTCATTTGCATCAAACTTTACAATCAGCAAAACAAATTTTTTTGATAATTTGAAAAATGTTGCGTACTCCACCCCTTATTTCCTGCTTCAACCCTGCTAGAGTGAGCCAGTAACCCTTTCACAGTACGGCCACGTTGCCTGGCAGGCCAGACGGCGTGGGCAGCATCACGGTCCAAGAGAAGGAAAAGTTCGCGGAGATCAAGGAACGCTTGAAGACACTGTTGCAACATCAGATCACGAACTTCAGATACGCTTTCCCCTTTGGACGACCTGAAGGTGCCTTGAAGGTAACTATTAATTTATCAATAGATAAAACTCTTGAAAATTACCTACTTGTTAAAATAATGTTGAAGTTAAAATTTTTGACCATCAAAATACACAACATGGTTAACCCGCCATTTTAGTCAGCACCATCACTTAGCACCAGGTGAAAACCACAGTCAAGGGTTGGCAATGAATTTTATTGAAAACTAGCTGATGCCCGCGACATCGTCCGCGTGGATTGAGGTTTTTTTGGTTCCCGCGGGAACTCTTTAATTTTCCGGGATAAAAATTAGCCTATGCGTTATTCCAGACTATAATCTATCTCTGTGCAAAATTTCATCCAGATCCTTTCAGCCGTGCTGGCGTGATTGAGTAACAAACATCCATCCATACATCCATCCATCCAAAATTCAAATTTGTAAAAGTATTTAATCAGAATGTATGGATATTTTAGGCGACCTTATCGCTATTGGAAAGAGTGCTAATGAAAGATGTGGTGACACCGGTCGCCCCTGAAGAGGTCCGGTCAATGATTCAAACGAGCTTAGAAAATGCAGCGCTGCTTAACTACACCCAGCTGAGCCAAAAAGCTAATATTGAAGGTAAAACTCTTACATTATATTAAACAAAAAGCTGACACCCGCGACTTGGTCCTCTTGGAATAAGTTTTTTAATTCCCACGGGAATTCTTCATTCTTTAATTTTCCTGGATAAAGTAGAATATGCCACTCTCCAGGTACTCAACTATACTCATGCATAAATTCACGTTGATCCGTTCCTCTGATGCGGAGTGATTGAAGAACAAACTAACAAACCCACTTTCGCTTTTATAATAATATTAGTATGATGACAATATAATCAGTTAATGTTGATTTACGAAAACTATATCTGAAATCACTTTCCAAAAGGTAAATAAATGAATGAAATAGTCTTTATTGTACACATAACTTAAATAATCAGAAGCAATAAACAAAAAAAACATAAGTCGGTAAGGTATATCTGAAATTACTTTGAGAATTCAACACCTAAATGTCTCTTTTCGATCTTGTCAATTTCATTTTTACTTTCACTGCATATTGAAAGACGAGCATTTTTTGTTAACTGTAAGTGATTTCGTTACCACATATAATATAGGCAATTTCACGTGATGATATACAGATAATATCATGTTTTTTCATGCAGAGGATCTCCGAGGTGAAACTATGGTGACCCCGGCTAAAAAACTCGAAGACCTAATACATCTAGCAGAGCTTTGCGTAGACCTACTTCAACAGAATGAAGAACATTATGCGGAGGTAATAGGGGTTTGAAAGTTGGGAGTAGTATTCTATAGTAGATGTTTGGTTAATGGTTAAAACTCTGGAACTAAATATGATGGGTGTTACCACACGTGGTATGTGGGTAGACATAACTAAATAAGATATGTACTTTCAAATGTGTGTTATTAAGGAGAAGTTGAAAGGTTTAGTGGTAAATTAATGCAGAATGTTAATAAAGAAAGTTGGAACTAAATTGTAGATACAAATTAAATCGAATTATACTCGGATTGAACTGAAAATAACTACAAATCAAAGATATTTTAACTGCGATAGACTAATTTTGTTATTAATGTAAATAGAAAACAACCATTAATCAAACAAGAGTAAATAAAGAAGTGCAACTCAATCCAATAATACAAAAGATGTAACTTAATAATGTGATTTTAATGAAGCTTTTGATAGAGTGGATTAGTCTTAGTTTAGACGTGAAAGAGTTGCACATTCTCTGCTATTTTAAGAATGCGTATCTAAATGTCGTGATTTCCTGTGGTAAAACTTTTTACGCTATTCTCTTACGCACTTAAACTTCTAGTTAAAAAAATAACAAAATAAAAACAAATGACACAACTTCAACTCAGAACCACGATGCGAAAGTTACTTCGAAATTTTTTGCGAAGTTTTGAGCTTGCTGATTTAGTTTTGAATCTCAGTTAAGTATAAGATATTGGTCAAGGTAGAAAAGCATTAAAATTTGAAGACAATATAACTGAAACCGCTTATCCCACGGGAACACACTTAAAAAGGGAAACAAAAGAAACAGCTAGCTTTAATGGTTATAATACAAATATGACCGAAATGACAAATAACAATAATCAATGACACAAAATTTTCATCTACCCTCAATAGTTATACATTACCATAACATTATCTGAAGCATAAATTGTAAATATGATGTATCCTAAAAAGTTTTACCAGTATTTGTCAGTGTTCGCTGAAATAGCACCCTGTTCTCCTGTCGCTGTTAGTGTGGAGCAGTAAATATAATTATTATTGAAAAGGTAGAACTGAAAATATATAATTAATGTGCATAAAGAAGTACAAACCAATTGAAATGGTGAAGCTGATTAAAATTCGAAAGGTTAACAAGGAAAATAATTAGATAAACTTTTCAAGTTCATAGCTAATTTCGTCACAATCTACTTTAATCACGATAAAATAACGAATTATAACGACGATATATATACGACTTGAGCGATGGCCAGTTTAGAATTTGAACTTTTTAGTCGATAGTAAGCTTTAGAAATCCATAATAATATGATATAATAATATAATTTCAGTTCTGCTAGTACACTATGAAATGTTACTCTAATATTTATTATCACAAAAATGGGTTGTAAATTTGTTTCTTTGTTCGTAGTGTACCTTGCGATGGACTTAATAATTGTTATTATTGTTTTATTCAATTTGTCGAAATCATAAACTATAACCATTCATTTAAATTAATTATTTATAGATAATATGTATAAGATTCATTTTGCTTTTGCTTTTCATTGATATTATTCATTGAGAAAATAATATAATCTTATTTACTATTAAGTCTATCGTATCAATAGAAATGACACGATACGTGTGAGGTTTTATTTTCGTGGGTTACGTATTTATATTTTATGCCGCTTTGTCCTCAAGCAGATTTTACTGATGTTCTTAAAAAAACAAATATGTCAAAATCACAATAAAGCTTACATTGTAAGTAAATACTAAATATATATGTGAAATTCAATCAAATTTTCTCGAGGACGTATCCGCAAAGAATTATATAACTCTTTATAGTCCACTTCTACTTTACTTTTTATTTCTCCGCAGGTTTATAACACAAAACCGGACTCTAGCGGTCAACAAAATGTAACTACTCATTTGATTGAATGTTCGGCTGATCGAATCACTTGTCAATTCGTTCACTCGATCTTGATCATTGTCACTACGATTTGATCACAGATTTTTGAAAAGTAGTCACGTGGCGTTATACTTATAGTTAAATTGACTCGCTTGGACAGCGTAGAATTTGTTATAGAAGTTTTGAAATTAAATTCATTGCATGTGAAACTGAGAACATGCAATCTGTTAAGCCTGGTGGTGAACCTGGTGCTTCAATTAGACAAGTGGCAGCTACAACTGAATTTAAAGTTAACTGTTTGATCGTTTGAAAACGGTATTCGAATCATCTTTAACGATATCTATCTTTCAATTTTTAGATTTAAATTTTTACCATCACGTTACGGGGTTCACAAGGATCTATAAAATATTAAAATCGAGGAATAATTATAAAATATTATTCCTGGTTTAATTTAATGTCCTCTACTCTTCCTTATTTTAATAAGTATTCATTTTGACATTATTTGGACAAACGAAAAGGCCATTTTGTCTCTCTCTCTCTCTTCGTATCCTGGGATTATTTTCTGCACTTGCACGCAGGCGTCCGGCGTACGTGAAACAACTGGTGCGACTTCCCGCCGGATCATGACAAGGATTTTGTCATTACAGACCATAATTTCAAAAATATAATCTAAATTTCAAAACTAAAATAGGCCATAATTATGTACCGTTTTAGGAAATCTGGAATTTAATAGAAAGATAGATATTACTTTAAAATAAGTATTCATAAAAAATATAATATTAGTATGCGAAAATTAAGTTGATGCTGCTTTCAATTCAAGCCTTGTTGAACTTTTCATTCTAGGCGAATGAAAACCAAAATTTAATACTTAAACGAAAATTTTACTGAAAAATTATAGTTTTCGGAACACAATTGGCAGGTATTGACAATAACAAAGTCTGAAATGAAAAGTATTTGTTTGATACTATACCTCTACATTGAAACGTTACATATATATTTTTACATTTCACTCAACCCATCACTTTACAACCAGATTGTTATACTTCCGAACTTTATATTATGCTTTTTGTAGACGCTATTTACTGTTAAATGTTGGTTTCGCATCTCAGCTTTTCACTCTTTTTCTGGATAACTAGGCTTAGTTATACAGATGGACATTACTACTACACTTGCAGTATCCTACTGGGCCATACTGCCAACGCTTAAAGCAATAAGCAATATGACCCAACATGCCAGTTTGATGTCACGTACCTTGACGTTCCTAAAATAAGGATTATAATTCTAAAACACGAAAGTCAACAATAATGAAACAATACGGCTTTAAGCGATGGTAATATGGCCCCTGGTCATTCAAATGTGGAATTTATTAAGAATTCTATAGATTCTTAATCATAAAATACTATCGCATTACTATTTTCCTGTCAATAAAAAGTGAATATGTACAGAAAATGATTAGAAATCTACATTTAAATGGCATGGTTAATGACTATGGTCTAACCGTGGGAACGTTTTCTCGTTGATTATGTTTATGACCTTGTTGTCTGTTGTGCACACACATTCTGCAGTTTTTCATCTTAATCACTCTATTTTGCATTAGAGTATTTAAAATTTCGAAAAGTTGTTAGAGACTACGTTGAATGTTACGTATTTTGTGCATGGTCTAATTTTAATGAAAATGTCTCATTTGATTTATTAGAAATAATTTGAATAAATTTAGTAAGAACTTAGTAATGAAAAACTAGGAAAGAAGAAAAAATATTCAACATAAATCACGATCCAGTTAATGAATTTACTATATTATAGTCATTTTTGATGGAGAAACCCAAGTCAGAGATTCTTTAAAATTTCAATGCAATGTCATAAAGCAACGACGCTACAGTTTCAACTTTTATTAATTGAGATCCGTTTTCGGTTTTTCTTTAACTTCTCTTTCTATTCATAATTCTTCTATATTATTCTTACTTAACTCTTTAAAAAAAAAGCGAAGATTAACTTCGCTTTTTTTTCTTCACTTATTAACTTTTCTTCATCTTACACAGTTTTTGTCGTTTGTTTGATTTATATTTTATTTTAGTAATTTCCTGATCTATCATTTCTCTGTAACTGAAATGTAAACCAAAATTATAGCACTAATACATCCAATACATTTTATAATTTCCTTTAATTACATTTGTTCTGTTCAGGCTTTTGCGTGGTTTTCTGAGCTGCTGGTAGAGCATGCTGAGATCTTCTGGGCGTTGTTTGCTGTGGACATGGACCGCGTGCTTTCCGAACAGCCTCCCGACACCTGGGACTCGTTCCCTCTGTTCCAGATCTTGAATGACTATTTGAGGACAGATGGTAAGATAGTCAAGCCAAATTTTAGAATCTGGTATCTGTGAAGTTGTAAAAAAAAAGAGTCATTAATTTCCCTAAAAACTTTAAAAAGATCTTCCCCCGATTGTTTAAGGAAATCGTGATCGTAATCGTTTGTCTAACGTATTACGTCTGGGTATCGTACATACCTAAACGTATGAGAATGAATACACGAAATTGAGCTCTAATTCAATGCTGTTATGGTTTATTTTACTTTGAAGCCGAACTTTAACGATTTGATCGGCAATTCTTACATGATTGCACCTCTGTTTATGGCGTGCACGTATGCGTACACGTCAAAAAGCATATAGGTATGAATTCCTTAAACAGTTCGAGCGATACGTTTTAAGATGTCATTTGATTACGATTTGCTTAGATAATTGGGCCTCATATCTCGAAAGTAACGAATCGTACTAGTAGGTATATCATTTTAATTTCGACTGAATATATATCTCTCTCTCTCTCTCTCTCTCTCTCTACGGCGTATTCCTCATTACTGAGGATCGTGGCCCCTTTCCATTAATAATGAAGAAGAGTTTTCTTGGGATAATAATGCGGTGGGTTCCCACGTCCTTCCACATACAACTCGACTAAAGTATTTAAACTCTTAGGTTTTAGGTTTAGGTTTCTGTAATTGATGTTCATTACCTATACTCGCGAGGTCAACACATGCATTTTGTTATTCATATCCAGATGACTATTATCATTTATATTGTTTTTATCAGCTGTCATCTACTGGTATTTTATTTTCAGACAACTTAAGGAACGGCAGATTCCACGAACATCTGCGCGACACATTCGCACCTCTCGTAGTGCGTTACGTGGACCTCATGGAGTCCTCGATAGCGCAGTCCCTTCACAAAGGCTTCGAGAAGGAGCGCTGGGAAATCAAAGGGTAAGTTTAATTTAGCAAAGTCTTGTATCAATTTATATTGTACTAGAATGATGATCGCAACTTCGTCAGACTGGATTTTTTTTAAAAAATCGAGGGAAGTCCTTAATTTTACGGGATACAAAGTAGTCTTTATCTGGGATGTAACCTCTCTCTATGACAAATTTTAACTAAATCGGTTGAAATTATAGGCCTTTAAAGCGTAGCAAACAGGTAGTCAGTCAGACTGATAGATAGACAGGCACACTTTCGCATTTATAATATTAGTATGGATATGGATTATCTGAACTAAGGCAAGAAAAAGCACGTATCAAGGAGTATCTAAGAAGGTCTAAGAATACCTCCAATACTTCAATAGAGAGACACAGATTTGTTTCCTTCAATAGGGATGATGACGACTCAATCAAATCAGCAACTCTTTATCAAACTTAAAAACGCACTTCTAATGAAAGTTGTATGAAATTCACAGTTGTGACGTCATCAAATTTCAATGCACTTTTTTTCTTTAATCTATAATTAAAATCGTTACCAAACTTAAAACTAACTGAGGATGTAAGTTTTCGGTCTTTTGGAAGACCCTCTATTTAATAATCAGTTTGATATAGGCATCATCCCAATTTTTTATTATTTATTTATTCATTTAAAACAAAAAGGTACAAACTTAGTCTGTTTGTTGTAGCATAAACTCAACTGAGTTGATTGAGTTAAATCAGTTTGATAATTTCAAGGTTGACTATTAACAGTATTTCAGTAATCTGCCAAGAAATCTTAAAATTTCAGGATCTGACAAATTGTAGGGTAGGACAACAACAAATCAACACCTCTCATTAGGATTTAAGAGGTCCTAATTAAATCCATTAGAAGAATCCTTAAGAGGTCCATAATGCATTGAAAAATTTCGCATTTTTCATTCAGAAACGGCTGTTCAACGAGCGAAGAATTATTCTGGAAGCTGGATGCACTGCAGTCCTTCATCAGAGATCTGCACTGGCCTGAGCCCGAGTTTCGCTCTCATCTCGAGCAACGACTCAAACTGATGGCCAGCGACATGATGGAAACTTGCATTCAGAAAACTGAGGCTTCCTTCCAGGTAAGCTTTGATATCCACTACAGAACATTAACGTCCCACTGCTGGGCACAGGCCTCCACTCTCATAGGAGAGAGGAAATTAGAGCTCAGACCCACGCTGCTCCAATGCGGGTTGGCGCTCATGTAAGTGATAATAACCGGGACCGACAGCTTAACCTGCTCTCCACCACCACCAACTTCCTAACTCCAGGCTAGTACTGAGAATTTCTAGTCAGAAAACCCCAATACTTAGATATTATAGCCCGACCTGGGGCTCGAACACGTGACCTCGTCGGCCGCAGTCGAATATGCTAACCACTACACCAAAGAGGCATTCTTGTTCTTATTCACTAAGATAAACACAATTGTATGCACTTTCAGGCGTGGCTAAAGAAGAGCGTGTCCTTCATATCGACGGACTACATCTTACCAGCTGAGATCTGCGCAATGGTGAACGTAGCGTTGGACGCGAAGAATCAGGCTCTCAAGCTTTGCGCCGTTGAAGGAGTCGACATCGTAAGTTGACTTCAAACTCCTTAAACCATCATCATCCATCATTGCAACCAAAGTGACGTGAACTAAACTCAGTTATATCTAAATTCAAGCTAATTTTGGCAATTTATACATTTTTTTAAAATATAAAATAGGTGCTAATTTGGTTATACACAAATAAACTATAATTATAAATTGTGAAGATATCGCAACGTTTATTACGTGTGTTAAGAAAAAGGTCAAGATTAAACTGACTTGTATTGGATGACATTAGAAGTCACACGAAGTTTCTAACGTAAAATTTGATCATGATACATAACAGCCTAGCAGTTAGTGTAAGGTGAATTTGTATTTTGTTTTCGACCCCTTATCTATACTTGTATAGATAAGGGGTCTATAGGGTATCAATCTATCTATACTTGTGCATGTGCAGATACTGTCCAAAGATTGCTTTCCGATTTTCTTTTTGGTTTTAGATATAGCGAAATTAGCACCTGAAAAATAGGTAAATGAAAAGTTGAATAAATTATAGTTATTGAAACCGATTCCATCTTTGAAGACATGATTTTACTCAATTTAAATAAAATAACCAAAGGGTTGAATTTTCGATATCACTGGCTTTATTTGGTGCTCTGTGTAAAATATCCAAAGCATTAAATGAAATCCCCCAAACCAGCTGAAATATCTGTCGTCTCCATTAAAAATAATGTTATGTTTGAAAGCCTTGATAATGCATCATGCTATAGACACAGCAAGTTTGATAATGCTGCACATAGTTTTGCACGAGTACGTTGAGTTTTGCTGACGTTTAAATCACGGGGCGTTGGCGTAAATATGTTATATAATTCTAAAAAAACCAAGATTTTAACCGCTTGGATGTACGTTTTTTTGATGACCTTTGTTTTCCGGAGATAAATATAACATTTTGTCGTTCTCCAGATTGTGTGGCTTTTTGCTAAACTTTATCAAAATTTCATGAGAAATTAAAAGAAAACTGACATGGGGTTGGAGATAATCATAATATTGTCCCGTGCTTCATGAATTTACGAAGAAATATTTTACCTATTTGCTATAGAGCAAACGTGAGCAGAATTCTTAGAAACTCGAAAAATATTGTTTTATGATGGAGACGAATTTCAGATAAAAAATATCAACGAATTGGCAAATTAAAAATTTCTTACAAAGTTACTAACACAAGAAGTTGTCAAAATTAATATTAATAATATACAAAAATTAAAGAGTTGGATCTACTTGAATGCAGGTGTATGTACTAATTTTGCTGGTTCATTCATAAGACAAACTACGAGTATGTTGTTTATAAATAGGGAAAAACGACTAGAGATCTAATGAAGTAGACATGTTTAATGATTGATGATTTTAAATAATACTTAATGGAATAGATGAAGCAAAATTGGTATAATTAATGTTTTATCAAGAGATCCGATTCTAAAGATAAAAAGGCCCCTGTAAATGTTCTAGACTAGAAGCTACTGAAATGAGAATGCTATTAAAAACATATACTACACTATAATAATTGATTGTTCTGAATACACTACATCCCTTTGAAATAGTTAAATTTACTGCAAGAACAAGAAAATACAATCCAACACGTTTATGAAGACATCCAACGAAATGGTAAATTATATATTTTGTTAGTATTACATGATAGATGAAATCGAAGGATATGATTTATTCGCACAAGCAACCATTATCATACGAGTAATATAATATAAGAAAAGGAACATCACGTTATATAGCTTTATAACAGACAGCATTATAAACGAATTGACAAAGTGAACACTAATTCTACTAATACCATTCCTGCCTTCGCAGCTTTAGTTTTTGCGAAAATTGCTTTCAAGTTCGTAACGTAATAATTTAACACGTAAAAGAGTGGAAACAATTTTTCACAAAAAATTGCTGGTACATTCTTTTGTCTTATAATCACGATCTGATTTAGGTTTTATAAAGCCACATATAGACATGCATTTCTTATATCAGTAGCATCTTAGCGCGTGCATCAAAGCATGGCATGACGCAAAGAAATCGACGCATGAGAGGCACAACATAGAGAAATCACCGAAAACGCGCACGCGCTGATCTACAGTTAAGTTTCATTCAACTAATTGATCCACAAGCTGTTATGTTAGAATCTCATTAAATTCCTGTCACATTCGATTGCCAATTCAGCGGTTTGCTCCACAACAATTTCATGGATTAGATTGATCATAATTTTCACCGATTTTCAATTAAAATGCTTGATTTCTAACTCCGCTACTGTGACAAGCGAATGTGGCACTCCATTTAGTTTTAACGCATCCAAACGCACCTTGAGGCTCCGTCATGCATGATTTGCAGAAATTGTGACGTCATCGCCTTAGTCGCATCTTTCCTTTCATTTCCTTGCCTGTCATTATCTTATAATTTCACATCTTGCATGATCTTATAATTTCGCAAGCCGCAAACTTTTCCTCTTCAGTTTCTATTTTTTCCGTTTCGTTTTGCACAAATCTGCAAGTTATGCATGGCGTCCCTTGTTGCCGGTCAGTTTTCCGCAAGCGTCATCTCGCGATCCCCGGTTTGAGGTTTGCGGAAGCACGGTGCGAAGAACTCGATACTCGAAATGAATTTCTTGCATTGGTACTGGTAGGTAAAGCTAATCCAAGGGTACATCTGCTTGACGCTTTCAATGTTAACACCCGCAATCTCTCACAGTACCAGTACCATGCTAAACTGGATGCCCAGATCGAGGCGTGTCTGCAAGCGATGTCGACGGGAATGACGACGAGGTTGGCGGCTGTGTTGGAGTCAACTCTTGCTAAGGTCGCGCGCTTCGACGAGGGCAGGTGAGTCACCAAGCCGCCGCATCCGCCAGATCGACAGCTGCCATGGGACCGGCGATGGACTGAAGATCATGTACTAAGTGAGAAATTTCGAAAACATGCCGAACAATTTCCTTAAAACTCGAGTTCACAGATTTTGTATTTTTTATTTTACTGTTTACCCACACTTGGGAAGTCTAAACAACGCCAATACACATATACATGTCAAAAATTGCAATATTTGATATGTAAATTACTTATTTAGAAATGATATCATAAAAAAGTGTAGGACGATAAAGTAAAGTTTGGTTACTTTAATTTTATCGTGACCATAAATATGACCATATTATTAAAATGGTCATCATTGTTAAATTGGGAATACGTATTTTAAACATTGTTTGTAGCATTTCTTTTAAATTGCAAACCACTAAGTATTTAATGAATATATTGAAGTTATTAATAGAAAACCGAAAGTCTAACTTTAAAAGTTCTTACTTACTACAACTACTCATAGTATTATAATTTTCCTAATTAACAACATACCATACACACATTTCAACATCGTAGTTAAATTAAACTGTTTATAGTACTCTTTTTTAACGTGATTATCAAGATTTACGTATTAGAAACTTACCTACATTAAAATTAACTCATTGCATTACTCTTATCATTCAAATACTAATACTGAAAATTCTATTTGCAGCTATACGTTGTCCTATTTTAAATACTTCTTTTAAGTTATCTTATGTTTCATATGCGATTTGTTATTTTTATTTATCTTTTTGTATTAAATACTTCCTATTCGATAAGTTTTCCCGTTTCAATAACTTCTTTTACCTATTGCTTAAATTTTCTTTTCTGTAACTAATGATTAAATTCTCAGTTTCTTATGCGTCTCTTAGTTCCTGATCTTTTTAGTATCGAAAAGCTCTAATTCTGTTTAATACTTGTCCCATTTCTTATTCATATACCCCCACTATATACTTACTTCTCCTTTTCGTGATCACTTCTTCTATGCACATCTTTTTTTCGTTATTTGTTTATCTAATATTTCCTATTAATTTATTTATGATAATATAACTCATTTTCACAGTCTGATAGGCTCGTTCTTGAATATTGCGAACGTGTCGAGCTCCGGGAAGGACATTGGCCAGGGATACGTCAACTTCATGAGAAACTCCATGGACCAAATCAGATCTAAGGTGAGAACGATATTCTCCCTTCGAGAATGTCAAAACATTATATTTAAGTTTTTTTTTAAATATCTAATACAAGTTAGACCTTGACTGCGATCTCACCTGATTGTAAATGATGATGCAGTCTAAGATGGTAACCGGCTAACCTGTTAGGGACATGGCAGTTATATTAAACACATACCCCTAATCAGTTCTACACGGCAACGTACCGGAACGCTAAATCGCTTAGCGGAACGTCTTTGCCGGTAGGATGGTTACTAACCACGGCCAAAGCCGCCCAACAAGGCAGACCAGGCAAAATTCAGAAATTATAAATTCGTAAATTGACCCTGCCGGGGATCTAACCCGGGAACTCCGCACGCTAAGACAATAGAGCTCAACACTGCGCCAGGGAGGTCGTCAAAACATTATTTTCTTTTTCTTCCCTCTTTCATTTATCAATCTCCTATTGATAGAATCACAATATGACTTACAATCGAATGTGCATAAGTAGCTAATAGCTATCTATCTAGTCGATCCACAGATCACGGAAACAAGGGAGATATGCCTATGTATCAAATTGTATTGAAACCTGCTGTCTCCAGTTTATCCCTACCTATCCCTACTACCTGCTACCAATACAAGCAACTAAATAAATACAATAGACAAGAAGTCTCACTCACACACACGCATACCGATAGATCAGTGCATGAGGCACGAACAAATATACACTTTATTGTTTACCAAACAGGGTTCAATTTCAATCACCGTGCATCTTACTCACACAAACGTAAAACGTTGTCGATGTGCTGTGCAAAATTCAAATATGATACAATTAGTGGTTGACTAAAATGGATCTATCGATGCTAAATTTCTTAATATTTGGGTTTTTGACAATGACTACCGATTATGAAAAGTGATATTTTACTTGTGTACCAAAAATAAGATGTAAAAAATCATCTCATATTAGATTATTTTAACCGACTTTCCGAAAAAAGGACGAGGTTCTTTTTGTGCACATTACAACAATTTTTTCTTCAAGTTTGTTTGGTTGTTTGTTTGTTTGGGTGAATTTTAAGTACACATTAATCGAAAAATTATTTTACAAGACCTTTGCTCGTAAAGTGGCTCTTACTTCCTCGTTATTAAATATACTTTAACCACCCTTGGGCGACGAAAATATCACCCAAACGTCCCAACTAGACACAGAATCGAAAAATTATTTTACAAGACCTTTGCTCGTAAAGTGGCTCTTACTTCCTCGTTATTAAATATACTTTAACCACCCTTGGGCGACGAAAATATCACCCAAACGTCCCAACTAGACACAGAATTTGTACTTTTTTTTTTTGCTGGAAATATGCATTTACGCATCCCGCACAAGGCGGGTATGTGGGACTCACAGATGGAAGCAGAATAAATATATCAATAAATGAGTAATGAGTATCTACGTAAATTGATATTATATTAATTCACCTAGTATATTTTTTATACGTTTCGTCAGCTAAGTAAGTCGAGTACTTACATTAAAAAAAATAGTAATAATTATGACTAAAAATATAGTTATAATGAATTTTACTCACGATAGTTTAAACGTTAAAATAGCAATAATTGTTTACTAAGTTATAATTAAGGTACTATTAATTATTGTATCACAGATCATCGTTTGGTCGCTAAAATATCGACAACTGCATTGTACTCGTACCTGCATCGTCACATCTCTAGTTCACGGCACGCCGACAGCGGCCGAACTACGAAATTTGATCTATCGTGCTAGTGAAAGAATCGGTAAAGAACACTTAACCATTGCGTCGTAAGACTGGCCGATTCATTGATAGATTTCTACTAAGCAAGCAATGGTTTTTGTTCATAATGAGATATAGACTTGTCACTCTATTACATTATGATACCACTAAATAATGTTTTATTGATTTTAATGGAAAATTACAACAATTTATTTGTACTTACGTGTGAAATGAGATGCCATCTTTCATGTAATTCACTTTGCAGCTTGAATTTTTACAAACAACCACTGAACAACGCGGCATTTTGTTAAAAACCGAGAGAAGTGAACCAATCTTTGAATGACATGCGACTAAAGACAAAAACGGACATCAGGCCTATTTTGTGCCTGATGAGTTCGCACGCAACACGCCCCCTTAGCACATCTCCCTTGTTTCCGTGATCTGTGAGTCGATCACAGCAGGAGGTAAAACTGAGAACTGTCTTACATCATTTTCAACCAGTCTCCTTTGCGCATTTGTTTGATATAAGACTTTCATTCTAAGAGAAGTTACTAAGAAGGAATTTGCGTCGAGAGATTTCCCTTATTTTTGATCGCATTTCACACCTCACTTATTCGTATTTTCTTCCTCTCCAAATATTTCTTCTAAGAAAATTTGAGATCACCTCCTAAGTTCCAGCTGAGAACTGTGGCAGTATTAAACATACCCATATTTTCGCAGTCAATGGGAACGTGAAAAAGTTCTATAATACCCCCTATTGATCCCCCCCCCCCTCTCCCTATTGATTGCTCCTCGTAAGCAGGTGCAATACGAGCCAAGTATTTCCCTCAATGGGGTTGCGCTCACACGAGTGCTGCAATATAAATGATTGGGCCACTATGTCCACATGATCCTTAAGGTCCTCCTTAAGGATCATGTGGACATCGAGAGAGAAACAAGGGCCTTGGCAGTTAGATGCAATATGTTGGCCCGCAGGTTTGCCCGATGTAGTAGAGGCAAAAATAACACTGTTTGGAGCATACTGCCAAAACTTCTACTGGGGAAGCCTGTGGGTCAACTATTCGAAAAAGGCCATAGACACTCTGAGAGTGCAATATAATAATGGATTCAGTATGCTGTTGGGATTACCGCGGGTTTGTTCAGCGTCGGCAATGTTCGCGAATGACTGATGACTTTTTTGCCATAATGCCATTATCCTCACTGCTGACAAGGCTGCGCTCAAGTACCAACCGCATCCTGAATATGTTTACGAGTAAGGTGGACTCACCAATGCTTGGAAACATTATTTAAGTGTTGGTGAGGCCAAAATATTTGTAATTAACTCAAATACTGTTTATTCAATTTAGGTAGGTAAACTACACTTATTGACGTCAAGTTACTTAAAAATTACGCTAATTGTATCTACATCGCAGGATAGATAATCGACTGAAAACTTATAAGTTACATACAAGCCTGAATCACGCTATCGAAGTTTTCTGAGAATAGCGCTATATATAGACCGTTCCAACTTACAACGGTCGGACCAGAAAGGTCTCCGGGCACAACACCAGCCCGGGGGAAGATCTTCCTATTGTTGCAGACGAGTACATATCACAACAACAAATTGAGGCCTAGTTGCTTCAAATAAAGAGTATTTATTATTATTTTAATGCAAAGAAAAATCCATACACTTTCTATTATTTGAATGTAGCGAAGATGACAAAATATTGGAATCAAGAGTGAATAGGCATCTTCTAGACCAATTTGCTCCACCACCACGCTGCATCACCACTTTGCTTTGCTTGCAGCCAAGCGCTAGTCTATAATTTTAAAAAAATCTTCATTAATATTCCAGGTGACCGATGAGCTATGGATTCTACAGCTGTTCGAACAGTGGTACGGCGTACAGATCAACCTCATCAACAACTGGCTAGCGGAGCGGCCGGCGCTGCATCCGCAGCAGGTCGCCTGCCTCTCCATCGTTGTCAAGGTACAGACCTGTATTTTAGAAGAGGTTGAGCTATGAATCCTGCAGCTGTTCAAGCAGTGGTACGGCGCGCAAATCAACCTCATCAACAACTGGTTAGGTAGAAAGTACAGGGCTGTATTCCAGATAACAGTTGAGCTATCGAATATGGTCGAGACTTAGTGCATCTGTTCTGGATACCGTTGCCAATAGGACCGTACTGAAATTTAAAAATACATTCTGTGGGAAAGGCATCCCAAACTACATAGTAGAAGATTGACTTGAAGATAACAAAAACTCCTCTAAAAGTTTATCTGTAAAAAATATTTTTTCTGTTTCTTTCTTTAAAGTTTTAAAATGGTGGGTAGGTATACTACAAGTTTATTGGTTGATTGTCCACAGAAAATGTACAGCGACTTCGAGCTGCAAGGCGTGATCGATGATAAGCTAAACTCCAAGGCGTACCAGACCGTGGCTTCGCGCATGCACACCGAGGAAGCCACGTGTAGTCTGCTGCTCGCTCAGCAGGACCAGGGGTAACTGAAGAATTCCCATTTTTAGAAGTTCTTTAACTATACTAATATTATACTTAAATGCGAAAGTTTGGATGGATGGATGTATGGATGGATGTTTGTCACTCAATCACACTAGAACGGCTGAACGGATCTGGATGCTTGGCACAGAGATACGCTAATTAATTTTACTATTCATTGAAAATTAAGGAGTTCCCGGGGGAACAAAAAAACATCAAACCACGCGGACGAAGTCGCGGGCGTCAGCTAGTGGTAAAATAAAACAAACAGCTCTTGGGCTGGAAAAAGTACCTACACTTATAGGAAAAGCGTCAGCCTCTGTCTCTTTCCCACTAGTATAGATGGAGAGAGACAGAGTTCCTATTTGCATGCATATTGCTTATTTAGGAAGCCACATGTAGCCTTCTGCTCGTTCCTACTTCCTACTTTTACATTCTCTCTCTCTCTTTACGTCGTATTATATTCCTCACGACTGAGGGTCGTGACCCCTTTCCATTAATCACATACTTAATGGTAGGAGTTTTCTTGGGATAATAATGCGGTGGGTTCCCACGTCCATCCGCACACGACTGAACTAAGAGTATGAAACTCTTAGGTTTTTGTAATGATTATTACTTATCAGATTTTAGTGATAATAAACGGGGCCCTACGGTGCTCTCCGAGGCACGGAGGAAACGAAAAGGCTAAATTTGAACCTCCAAATTCGGTCACCCATCCAGTTACTTACATGGGTCAACTTTGCTTAACAATCGAGAGTTCCTATTTGCATGCATTTTCTACAAGCTCAATTGACTGCGAATCTTATTCTTTGCGAATTTCTTCACCTATTTAGTAAAATAATACGTTTTTATTGAAGGGAAACTTCTTTAGAATCGTTGTGATTTGAAAATTCGATGAAACGAAAAAGTGACACTAAAAAGAGACAAACATATTTATAATAGGATCATGGAACTAATAATAGTAAGTACTTATTAGTTCCATGAATAGGATATATTTATTTCATTCTCTCGTAGGCTACTTTTCACTTCTGCCGTACTGTGTGAATTGTACATGCACAGTGCACACTTTTTTTATTACTCACTAGTGCTTATAAGTTTTGTAGAATGGTAAGTAGGTAATTGATAGTCTCGCAAACGAAGCAAACTCTAAAACTCTTATGCCTAAAACCCTTTCATTATCAATTAGGTATCATACCTACTTATATAGTTGACCGAGCGAAGCGAAGGTCTCTGAGTCTACTTGGGTGAATTGGCACTTGTCCGTCCACCGTCCGTCCGTCCGTCTGTCAGAGCATTATAACTTCTGAATGACTGAACGCAATTACTTCAGCTTTAAATATAATATGTAAACCAATGGCCTCCCGCCGAATATGGCTTAAAAAATAATAAAAATCTTTATTTCAGGGGGGCTCTCATAGAAGCGAATGCGAAGTAAAATATTTTTTATAAAGTTACATAGAGTTGCAATATATCATTTTAAAGATAATTAGGAATAGAGTCCAAAAATATTTTTTTTTTAATTTTCCCCCCAAAATTGACGAAATGGGGGGCTTTCAAAGTGGAGATTTCATAACGTCCAAAGATGACCTCAGAACTCTAAATTTTCTGAAAGGATGAGCCTGAAACTTGATCAATTATTTCAATTATATCCTGTACTTGAACAACAAATACTAAAATTAGATAAATATTATAAGGAAACGAAATTATTTAATTTTTAATGAGCTTCAGTATTTTTAACAGAACTTCACATTTATGTCAATATAGATGGCGCCGCGAGGTCTCAGTTCGGAGCGAACCACTAGTTATATAGTTAAGCGAGTGTGTGTTTGTTCAGGGCGTATCTTTTTAACCGATTTTGAATACAGTCATAGGTTGTGTCCTGAGGAAAGACATATCTAAGGCTACTTTTTTGCCGGAAAACTAAGGAGTTCCCGCGGGAATTCAAAAACCCAAAACGCAGTCGAAGACTGAAGTAGCGGGCATCAGCGAATACAATAATTATAATTCCTGCTGTAGTTGTATATTTAGAGCAAAACCTAGTAAATTTTGTACAGAAGCGGCGATGACGGTGGCTCCGAAGAAGGCGCACGAAGCGGCAAGTCTAAGTTAGAATCTCTCACAGAGGAAGCTAAGTTGGGAAACGTAACTGCTGTTGTTGGAAAGGTAATGTGTTAAGAGTACCTATTTAAAACATAAACCTCTATATTAAATTTCCGTCTAGAAAATAATTGCTATCATTTTCTTGGTGAGGAAAGACCATAGACACTATTACCCCCTTATTCAATGTACGCACTACTCTGTGCAATAGACTTAGACGTTTTCCATTTGTTTTCCATGAACTGCAATGTTTGACGCCATCTTGTTCTCTATTGTGTAGTTTCGCTACTCCCCACTAGATGTCACTAAATAACCAAAGAGGTTCTATACTTTAAAAACTTTAACGCCATCTATGATCAGACACTCATTAATTCATTACTGCCATCTATCGCAGTACACTGAAACTAAATTTTGATGTCTTAGTCAGAAAATAGATGGCGCTAGTCCGATTTTAAAAGCCTGTTTCATATTTTGTGCAATGTTGCCCGGCAATCAAATTGCGTAGGTACTATTAAAACAGCGATTGTTTTTTTTATTAATTTAAAGGCTAGCGCTTGGCTGCAATCAGACTTGCTTGCAAGTGGTCATATTGCCCAAGGTGGAGCGCGCTTATGTAATATTTTTATGCATTTTTCCTGTACTGTAAAAGTTTCATAGATAGGTACCTATGCCCTGCTGTTGATTAACTTCCAACTATATACATCCTATTCTATGCTTCCAAGTTCTAACGTAGGTAGTAATTTTGCGATTCATATTATTTTGTTGCTAACAAGCTGGAAATACATTTTTATTGCGTACAATATAAAGTATTCAAGAAAATTGCAAGTCCTTAGGTACCTACTCGAAACTAATGACCTTCTGGGATTGGTAGGAATAATTTGAGGTACCTACAGTGCTTCTCACACTAGGAAAGTTTCTAAACTTACTTGCATAATATCAACAATTGCGGAACCAGTCGGATTCAAACCTGCGTCTCTCTGGCTAAAGCGCCCGGAACGCCTATGGCGATAGGCCATGGTTCACTTAGGTACACGTCAGTGCCATTTTGCCAGTGCCAGTGAATTTTGATAAATGCATCTTTAATCGAGTTTTTTAACGCGATTGTTTATGATATCTTGTAGCGATATATTGCAGTATCTAAATTACTTTCCCAGAGATACGCAGGTTCGAATCCTGCCGGCTCCGCAATTTTTGATATGTACCTATTAAAGAAAGTTTAGAAATTTCCCCTGATTATTGATATTTAATTCTACAGATGGGCAACATGTTCGGGCGCGGCATCGGCGAACTCTCAACGAAACTAGGCGGCGCTTCGTCTTGGTTTTAGCATTTCAAAGAGATCATACTTTTGTTTTCGTATAACTATTTAAGATGAGGTTACGTAATGCTTCTCTTTGATGTCGATGTAACTGATATACTTATTTAAAATTGCACTCGACTTAGGGCTGCCAAGCTATTGTGCAAAGAAAAACAACTTCTTTAATATCAGTATAAGCTTTTTTTTTCATTATAGACTTACGCTTGACCACAATTTTTTTTTATATAATCAGCTTTGAATATTTTTTTTATCCACTACAAGTTAGCCTTTGACTGTGGTCTCACCACCTCCTCATCTCTTATTCCCTCTCTCCTATGAGAGATGAGAGTGGAGGCCTGTGCCCAGCAGTGGGCTGTAGTAGTAGTGGTACTATTATAAACTTGGAATATTCAATGTGAATAGGTATGCCTGAGAAAATTGTTTATTTTTATGGCAGCTCTGAGTCGATATTATCGCCAAACGTCATCAATACAAGAGAAAAATCGACATGGCGTATTTTTAAGTGTAAACATTACAAGCATAGCTTAGTGAAAAACTAGTGTAAAAGAAGTCTAGATTTTATTTTATAAGAAAAGCTTTATGTACAGTTAGTCACATTATTCGTTCGGAGCAAAATTAACATGTACTTTTTTAAGGCTGTTTTTGTAGAAACTAAGTTTTACAAATAATTTGAATTTCTGTTCCTGTTTATTCATAAAATAAACTACTTTGCAACCTTAGTTTATGACACGGATTTAAAATCACACGTTAAAATATTGATAAAAAAGGGAATTTCCCTACCTAAAAAACTTTGACAAAATACTACAAAAATAAGTGTTGCTATGTGAAAAAAAGACCTTGAATTGAGGGAAAATTTATAAATAAATAGAGTAAATCATTTTGTATTTTTATTTAATTAATATTTTTAGTTTCTATGAAAACAGGCTTTAGGTGTGAATATTAAGAGTAGTATTTGATAACACGATGGATGTAATGAAAAATATTATATAGAAAAAAATGCATAACGTACCATAATAAACATGATGCTACAATAAGGAAACATATCGCTTTGTTCAAGTATTATGTGAAGAGACGGCTTAATATACGAAAATTATTTACAAAATATGTTAGTACATTCTTGTAATCGAATATAATAAAGGATTGTGGATTATAAATATTACACAAGAGCAAAAATTTCCCTGACCATAAATTTCACTGAAGTTTTTGTCTTTTCAAAATCAAAATAAAATTTAATTTGCTAAATTCTTGTTTTAAAGTGATTGAAAAATTCGGAATTTACAAAAATTTTTAATTGAGAATGAGCCCCTAATATTTTCATAAATTATAAACACCATATTTTTTTATGATACAAGAAATAGCAACAGTTTTGTACTATCCACTTATTTTCAGATCATATAAAAGCAACAAGAGAGGAATAATGGCCGGTTTTTGTTAACGGGTTAAGGCTCCGATTAACTTTTTATTTTTAATTTAAACAGTTTTTTTAAAATTCTAGCTCTGTAGTGCAGTTTACAATGCAAATTTTTCTAATCTAAAAAGCAATATTTTTCTAATAATAATAACGTTACTCGATTCATGACTTGATAATTGTAGCGTCTTTACCTCAAATTAATGTTAAACAGTTTATAATTCATTTTTGTAAAAATAAAATCCGCGAGCAATGTGTCACAGGTTGTACACAGCAATTGGGTATTTGACAACTATTTCAAAAAAAATTTTTTCGTGATTATTAAATAGAGGATCTCCCAAAAGTCGTAATATCCTTGTGCCCTTTTAGTTTTATGTTGAATAACTATTTTAAACTATCGGTTAAAGTAAAAAAGTGCGTTGAAGTTTCATGACGTCACTATTAAATATTTCATACGAAATACCATACTAAGCACGCGTTTTAACGTTTGGAAAAGAGGTGCTGATTTGTCAAATACCCAATTGCAAATGTTGCTCTTAAAAATATAGGCCTAGTTCATGGCTCAATTTTACGAAAATGTTTTCAGCCAGATATTTGTGACTATGTTGGAAGTAAATACTTACGAGGACTAAAATTTTATATTAAAAACAAGAATAATTATTAGATCCTACGAAATTATAGGAAGACAAGGAAATTCTTGAAATCTCCATTCTCCAATATAGTTACGAATGTGAAGCTGCTGATCTAAATTATGGAAACTGTTTTGACGTAGAATGTTGAACTGTACCTATAGTTTGAATGCTATCTAGTTTCTAATAAAGATCTATTCTACATTAGAATTA
Source organism: Erebia aethiops (assembly GCA_923060345.2). Taxonomy (NCBI): domain Eukaryota; kingdom Metazoa; phylum Arthropoda; class Insecta; order Lepidoptera; family Nymphalidae; genus Erebia; species Erebia aethiops. The sequence continues at coordinate 8,534,375 of OV281086.1, read as the reverse complement.
AAACTTTACCTTCGAATAGTCGTCACATATTTACCAAACATAAAAAAAATACTTCTTTATCTGTGTATATTTGTTAACAAAAATTATTCTTCTACGCTAATAATTAATTGACGTACAGTTTTTTGAACAACTAGTTGAAAATTTAAACTTTACCTACTTAAAAATAACGGTTAGTTATTATTCTGATTCGCCTTAAAAAGACATAGAGAGGTGGCTTGCAAGTTGCGTGGTATAGAAATAGATTTATTTTTCATATTTCTTAAAATATTACTTTTAGATCATAATATTTTGAAGTTTTTAAAACTTTTTAAATTGTTGTATCGTCTATCTAGTGTCTTCTTTCATCCCGAGTAAGCAGTAGTTGCATTTGTTTTAAAGAGCATTGAATTCACCTTAAAAAAAATCATTCAGACGCATTATTTATTGTAAAGATCATTCATATCATGAGAAGAGTTAAACCACCCTCATCACTTAACTTCATATTTTCTCTCTAGTAACACTTAACTTTCACCAGCACTCTTAACACAGTACAAAATACATTTTCATTCAATAATGAAAATATGCGATTTAATCATGTTCTTATATTTTGTAGAATCTGTTCAATTAGTCAGTTATTTAGTCTAATTTTATAATTTAGAAAAAATTTAAAATCTCATTCTGACGACACCATTATTTACTGTCAAGTACTTTTGAAGACTTGTACTGTTTCTTACATTTGTTTGATTGATCGATGATGCTTTTTACTATTTTTCCATTACCTTTTAATTTACCCTATAATAACTGACTTATTGAACAAGCTATAATATCTATCTTAAGCAGGTAACCACCCAATTTATATTCGAATTTTATTTATAAATGCCATTTCACACGACTAGTCAAACATTATTCATAAACCTCATGCAAAAGATCAGTTCTACTTCTATTTATAGTTCACTTTACATAGTTTAGCTAGTTTATCTTTGACAGAGATTAGTACAGAGAGTCTGCTTCGTGTACGTTTTATAGACCTAAATAATATCCGCCAATGTACTTAATAATTTTTTTTTAGTTTATATTTAAAAAAATATATATCTACAAATACTGGATTCAGTATGTACCGGCTGCCAAAGATTTTTCTTTAACTTAATTTATATTTGAATACGTGTTGCATATTTTTTTATTTCCACGAAAATTATTAAAAAACTCTCCTGATTGAGCTCTTTGAATAAAGATTGGTTTTATTAATTTTCAAATCTCGTGTGAACTGGCATTGGCATTTGGATCATATGGTGGTAACGCTCAATGGATGGAGGTCTAATGTAAGTGCATTATAAGCCGACTGAAGCTAAGTCGTAGTAATGCTTGTAAAATCTTCACTTGGGACGACTCGCGATGGCTTAGACCGTAAAAGACTAGTGTATTCGTATCTAGGTGTAAATTCAACACTTCTGTGATTCTTTGCGAAGTACTCGTATATTGAATAGTACTAACATAGACCACTAATTTAGTCTAGATAAAAACAAGCAAAGTATTTGTGCATTCTGATTGTAAAGTGTCTAATGAATAGGATATGAGAGGAACTTTAAGAGTGTACGTAGGCTTATGCCAGCGTTATAATAATGAAAATTATTGAATAGGCAAACCGAGTAAAGTGATTAAGTGCGCGCTCCAACAAAAAATACCACGTTTTTGAAGATGGCAATACCTTGTAAACGAACAGCGATTTGCCTTTGAAGTTTGCGTTTATTGCTTGAGTACAAAAAGCACATCGCGAGTACCACGATGATACAATAAATAAATATTTACAATAAAATAAAAATGTTTACTGTTCCCTTATTGTTTTATTTTCTATCTTCTAGGCAATCTTCTAGGCAAGCGCGCTCCATCTTAGGCTGCATCACCACTTGCATGCAAGTCGGATTGCAGCCAAGCGATAGCCTACTTATATATTTAAAAAAAAAAGTAAGTCCAATGTAGGTAAAAATGTATGGTACACGATCCAGGCAGTGCAAGTCCCTCCAAGAGATATATTTAAGTATAGTCCCACCGACTTATCTAACCCGGTGGCAAAAATCGGAACTAAATTTTTATTCCTGTTTAGTTTTTATTTAATTTTTAATTATATAGGTACCTACTACTAGCGACGCTGTCACTGGGTCAGATAAGTTTGTGGCACTGTACAGCAGTGGATGTCTATTGGTTGACGACGATGACTGATAAATTACGCTATATTAGCAACTAACTGATGCCCGCGACTTCATCCGCATGGTTTAAGTTTCTTTCGATTCCCGCGGGAACCTCCTAATTTTCCAGGATAAAAAGAAGCTTATGTAACTTTCCAGGTCCTCAACTATACCCATGCCAAAAATCACGTCGATAAGTTGCTCTGTTGCGGCGTGATTGAAGGACAAACCAACAAACAAACACATTTTTGCATTTATATTAGTATGATGTCTTTTTAAAGGACTATTGAAAGTTAATCACGTACGACAAGTATTTTTCTGCTGCAATAAAAAAGCGAAAATGCCATACCTAAATAAACTTTTGAGCAAGTCATACTCCAGCGCATTTTATCTGAGAGTGCATTACCACTCCATTTAAAAGTGATATGGTATAACGTACTTACTTAGGTTAAAGGTAGGTATACTAGTGCATTCCCGATATTGCTAACGAAACATAAAAGATACTATTATATTTTTTACATATAGCATAATATAGAAAATCGTTCTACTTATAGGTAAGGTACTTTTATCATTTATTATGTTTTCAAACAACTATCTACTCATACTATATTACTAGATAATGCACGGGACTTCGTCCGCGTGGATTAAGTACTCTACAAACTGTTGATTTGTAGATTGACTGTGATTCTTGATTGTGTTTCCTTGTCTTCTTCATCTAATCCACAGAATATAAAAGACGTTGTCATTTCGAAAAATATAAATGTGAACCATCACGTGAACACAAACTATAACGCATCGTAAAAATTCATCATGGTGTAACATTTTCGGATGAAATACCATAAATCTCCCACCGATAAACGAGGTTTATGAATCCTTTCTTGTATTCCTGACTTCGTGCGGTACCGATCTGTTTTAAGAGCGTTGAACCCAATTTTTTTTTGTTTAAGAGCCATCAATAAATTATTTTAAAATTTTTCTCCAGTAATGTGCTGTTTAGGATTTTTAATTGAATTAGCAAAATCGGTTCAGGCTTGACTAAGATTGAGCAAAACAATAAACGTCACCAAAAGTCCGCTAAATTTATTCGGTGCTATTTTCACGCTGAACAAAATAAGTACCTAAATAAGAATTATAATACGTGTAGGTATATAAGTTCAGCTGGGGATATGTACCTACTTAATTACTTATCACTCAACTAACAAAGACGAGATTAATTATTATTAGCGTTTCGTTCGCTACGATGCCACGTAAAAAATGCCATACCACTTTGCCCGCTAAGATTGCGTCGCCATGAAAATTTAAAGATGCAAGCTCAGTCAAGTGTATTGACAAACTTAAATAAAAAAAAATAAGAGCCTACCATCTTTGTAATTTTTGTTATTCATATAAATCAGAAGATATTGGTTGTACATTTCGCATCGTGACTGCGTTTACAACCGCTGGGCCGCAATACGTGCCAACGAGCATTTTTAAATATTTGACCTATTTTTAGTTACTGCTAATAATAATAAAAGGTAGGTAACGTGAACCTCTCAGCTGGCGAACTCAGCGAAGTAATCGTGAGTGCAAATTCAGGAACTAAGATAATATGTGCAATGGCAACTTTCTTTGTAATAAAATGCAGTGATATCAAAGTTCTTAGTTAGATAAATCAAAGGAAAGTTGTAAAGTTTAATTTATTCGAAATAAGTAATTTTAATCTTTGTAAAATTGCATAAATCTCTTATATCAATGCTATATCTCATCATTAACATGGAAAATAATTAGGGTAAAACAAATTAAAAAACTTGCAACACCGAGTTCGAAAGTTTGACAGATCGCGGTTCAGTGGTGTACGAAGTGAACGTGTGTGTTGTTTTTATTTATTAAAAAAATATATAGTGATTTGTTCTAAGAGAAATGTAAGTTTTTGAATTAAACATTATTATTTTTCTATTCGATTGTAAGTTTATTGAAACTGGTGCGTGGATAAAGTTCTTTGGAAGCGTTGTAACTGGGTACTTTCCCGGAAATGCCTGCTATGTAGGCCTGAAAAAAAATTAAAAAGCTTTGTGCGCATATCATCTGTTGCATTCCATGTGCATTGCGTGGTCTCGCCGTAAGTGGGTTCCTTCTATATGATATTCACTGCGCGAATAATATTTGTTTTGTGTAAGAGTTTCTTGCTCGTACTGATTCTTAAAATAGTATTGCGAGGGATCATCTTCTACTAATGTAATGACGATGGATCGGTGTTAGTAGGTGAGGGTTAGCATACCTGAAAATAAGCTTTTTGTTTTACCTTAGCCTAAATAATTTTCAAAGTTGGAATGTGTTCTAATTTTAAATTACATCATATACTTTTTTTAGAACACTTTATTTGTTGCTTTGGTAATGACCAACTAGTTGATGAAAAATGGTGTAAAAGTTCTTTGTTAATTACCTACTGAAATAAATTAGGAGGTAGATATTATCTTTAAGTATTCAGATTAAATCATATTTTTAACCGACTTCCAAAAAAGGAGGAGGTTCTCAATTCGGTGCGTATGTTTTTTTTTTATTCCAATTAGATTCTATTAGGATAGATAATTGAAATAGGTGGTGGGTAACAATTTTATACTAATACAATATTTTTATAATTAATCAGCAAATTACCTACTTACTGAGTGTGAGTATTTACTAACTCAATTATATCTTTGTCATTCTGATGGGACCGGACTCCTTACCCCTTTCCATTTAATGTATAAGATTTCATTGTAGATACTTGGAGGCAGCTAGAGTATCCGCAGTACCATTTTCCAAGTAATTTTTATATTGATTTCATCTTTGTTTCCAAGTTGGTTAAACAGGATAATTTGTGTATCAGTGACGGACGGACGGTGCACTAAGTGACAGATAAACTAATCATTAGTGAAGTAAATGGTAAATACATTCCCTGGATTACATCCAACTTCACTGATAATGGCTGTGTAGTTTAGGTACACAATGGAAATTGAGTACTGTATTAATTTTACTTTGAAAGTATTAGACATCTTTTGAAGATTTGTGTGGTGTGGTGAATATTGCAAGCTTCAAGTGCAGGATACACACTGTACCACATAGATTTATCTATTGTAGCGGACTATAAACTTCTAGGCCCTTCATGGACTTCCGCAAAATAATGCCTGCTTCTATCTTCTAGACTTTGTCTGCGTGGATTGTTTGGTACCTGCGGGAAATCTTTAATTTTCTGGGCTAAAAAGTAGCCTATGTGTTATTCCAGACTATCTCTGTGTTAAATTTCATCCAGATTTATTCAGTCATTCTGGTGATTTAGCGCAGTCCAAGATGGTAGCAGGCTAACCTGTTACCCTTAATATAGATGATAAAGTTATTAATTCTGTTGAATCATAAATTCATAATTTCTATGAAAGATAATAGTGCTTGCTTGGCCTGCAATTTTCTTTGAATAGTAATAATTAAAGCTTTGTTTCTGAAAACATTGTTTTATCCCCTATAAGTTAGCCCTTGACTGCAATTTCACCTGGTGGCCGTATGTGATAATGCAGTTTAAGGTAATAGCAGGCTAACCAGTTAGAGAATGGCAGTTATATTAAACCCGTACCCCTAATCGGTATTGACGACCTCCCTGGTGTAGTGTTGAGCGCTGTTGCCTTAACGTGGGAGGTCCTGGGTTCGATTCCCAGCAGGGTCAATTTGGGAATTTATAAAGTCAAGGAAATCGCAGTCAAAAGCTAACTTGTAGTGGAATAAAATAGAATAATACAACACGGCATCGTATCGGAACGCTTGGCGGCACGTCTTTGCCTATTGGGTGGTAATTACTAATTAGCCATGGCCAAAGCCAGAGAAAGTTCAGAAATTATAAATATCCAAATTGATTCTGCGTGGGATCGAACCCGGGACCACCCACTTATAAGACCACAGCACACCTCACCACTGCGCCAGGGAGATCGTCAAAAATATATAAATCGCGCTCGATTTTATTACCATTTCCTGTTCGTAAGCAAATTACTTAAATTCATTCTTCAAAACGTTTAGAAAAAAATATCTTGCAAATTTAATAAAACGTTCTTAAAGTAGAGTTCACATCCCAAAATAAGCAAGTGGAGAACATTTATAAAACAGTTTAAAAATGTGAAATTATATTTAATAAAACAAGTTGGCAAGAAAATTAATGTGTACCAATTTGGATGAGATTCAAAACGAGAATCTCCAGTAGGTATTTTGTTTATGATGAGTGAATTTTCCGTACTTTTGAAATCACGTTTAAATTTAGTTTTTGCGTGTTTTCCACCATTTTAAAGGGGCATGGCCTTGACAATAACCGTGTCTGATTCTTACCAGTAGTTGCCTGGGGCCGTACTGCCAAAGCTTAAAGCAATACTTAAGCAATATTACTCAAAATGACAGTTTGATGTCACGTACCTTGACGTTCCTAAAATAAGGATTATATTTCTAAAACACGAAAGTCAACAATAATGAAACAATATGGCTTTATGCGTCGGAAGTATGGCCCCGGTCGACTCTAAAGCGGGGTTTACACCGCGAGCGCAGCGAGCTCTGTATTGACTCGGTTTGAAACGTAGAGGGAAACTGCATACAAACACTTTCACCAACAAAGAGCTAGCGGAAAAGCCTAAGGAGCAAAAACACTCGAAATGAGCTCGCTCATTATGTCGAGGCTCGACTGTGTCCGTTTAATTCGCAAGTCGCAACGATAATTTCCATCGTTTCTATGGAAAGTACCATTGCGCGTTAAGGCGCTGTCAGCTCTTAAAATCAAAACACAAATCGAGAGGTTGGCTCTCCTCAGTCGTCACCCCTCACGTCAGTTATGCCCACTTCGGCCGGGTGGCGCTCCCGTCGCGGTTTTCATTATTTTCGCGCGCTTGTCATAGCATGTCACGGATGCCCTCGGATGACAAAACACGGTAACTCAAAATTTGTGAAATTGATAGAATAACGTAAGTGAGTAAATCACGTACCGACCAAAGTCTCTTACATGAGTAGGTAATTGACAAAATACCTATTGTAAATCGCATATCGTGTGCAAATCCATTATAAATGCGAAAGTGTGATTGTTTGCCCGTCAATCACGCCGCAACGGAGCAATGGTTCGACGTTATTTTTGGCGTGGGTATAGTTGAGGGAGAGTGACTTTTTATCCCGAAAAATTAAGGAGTTCCCGCGGGAATAAAAAAAACTTCAACCACGCGGACGAAGTCGCGGGCATTAGCTAGCCCAGCATACTAATATCCATACAAAATATAATAAATGCGAAAGTGTGTCTGTCTGTCTGCTACGCTTGCACGGCCCAACTACTCAAACGATTTTGATGAAATTTGGTACAAAGATAGATTACATCCCGGAGAAGGACATAGGCTACCCGGAACCATTATCCTGGAAAATTAAACAGTTACCGCGGGAGTCAAAAAATCTTAATCCATGTGGACGAAGTCGAGGGCATCATCTAGAGTTACATAAGTATCTTATTTACATAAACTACTTACGTGAGTTAATTACAAGTATAATTGTGGCATAAATCAATATCATACGTATATACAATGTACTTACCGACTAAGAGTCTGATATTCATTTTTTGTCAGAAACAAGAAATACAGATGTTATTTCAAAAATTTAAATAGCAAAAAGATGTTGGAAATTGATCATTGAAATCAATTTCTAGTCTTTTGCAGACATATAGTATTATTTACAGTGTTTGAAAAATACTCAAAAATAAAAAACGAAGAAAATCATACAATTTTGGTGTCATGATTTTTTATCTTTACATACAGAATTATCTATATGGTAGAACTTCGTAAGAGCCAAAACCGCAAATTAGCCAATTTATGTAAAATTTCAAATTTGTACGTTGTTTCCGTACTCTAAAATTATAAGTTTGATTGACAATATTATGTCCGAAGCAAAACCTATTATATTAATTATCTGGACTTAGGTTGGGTGAAACTAAACAAATTAACTTTTTAAAAATCCCACTCAATCAAAATTAAAAATAAATCTCGGGAACGGCAAATTTTCAACTCAAGGAAACGGGAATAAAATTGGCCGATTCCCGGGAATTCCCGAGAATCGGGATTTTTTTTAAAATAGTTATTGCTACTTTTATGTACCTTATATCCAGTTTTTTTTAAATTAAATACAAGTTAGCCCTTGACTGCGATCTCACCTGATGGTAAGTGATGATGCAGTCTAAGATGGTAGCGGGCTAACCTGTTTGGGGTATGGCAGTTATATTAAACCCTAGTCCATATCCCTAATCGGTTTCTACACGACATCCTACCGGAACGCTAAATAGCTTGGCTGCACGTCTTTGGCGGTAGGGTGGTAATTGGTAACTAGCCACGGCTGAAGCCTCCTACCAGGCCAGACCAGAGAAAATTCAGAATATTTAAATTCTTGAAATACAATGCAAGAAAATATTGTTGCCGTGAATTCATTACGGTCCTTTAAGTAACTCTTTCGAAATTGTCAGTCAATTGAACAAATTGGTACTCAATGGATTTCTAAAGGTTTGTACACGGTTAAGCTTTTACGGCCCCGAGTTTTGCATTGGAAACGAGTATTGTATATATTAAATTATTCAGGTGTAACAATGGCGCTGACATCTGGTGAAATAACAAGGCGGCATATAGAGAAATTAAAGAGGGACTCTTAAAAGTTCAAACAATAATATATAAGAAAATAACACTTGGAGCTCGTAAAATCTAGAACAAGAAAAATATCCGAGGTGAGATAAAATATCAGAAAGGGAGAATCGAAGAAGACAAAACGCAAAAAAAAATTGTTACTTATAATCATTCTTACAATGTGATTTAACATACTATACATTGGTTGGAAGTTCTACTTATATTTTATAGATGACATTTTACATAATTTAAGTACAAAATAAAGAATAAAGAGTTTAAAATACTCAAAAGTACCTACTACGACTATTATAGTTTTATGGTAAGAAAGTACAATAATTCTTAACATTGTGATCAGTGCCCTTACTTTTCCTTTGAGTAATTGTCAAGGTTCCACTGACAAATTGTCCTCTCAAAAAATCCTCCAAAAAGTTTGGACAGATGGATGTATGGATGTATGAATGGATGTATGGATGTTTGTTACTCAATCACGCCCCAACGGCTGAACGGATCTGGCCGAAATTTGGCACAGATATAGATTGTAGTCTGGAATAGCTCATAGGCTACTTTTTATACCGAAAAATTAAAGAGTTCTCGCGGGAACCACAAAACTTCGATCCACGCGTACGAAGTCGCGGGCATCGGCTAGTATTGCATAAATACTTATAATATTGACAATTTATCATTAATATAAGTTATTGTTATGTTATATTTAAATGTATATTTTTTATCGTAAACTAACTTACTTGCAAAAACAAAAATAAAAAGCATTGTCTATTTCAGAAGTTATATAATAAATTATGACATAAATTTGCCTTTACGTTAGTCAAAAGAACTAAAATTATCAAATTTTGATAGTGTTTCTGTTATTTTATGTTTGCTGTCCTATTTTTGTGATTGGCATGATTGGTAAGACTAGTAAAACACTTCTGTGAATCTTATCTAAAGTTGTTTTTTTAAGTGCCTTTTGTGAGATAAAGTTTAGTTACTCAATGGAATAATTCTCCGTCACTTAATTTTAAAATGATTGTTTTTTTTACTATAATTTAACATAATATTTGTAAACAGTGCTACTGCTCATAAAGATAAATAACTAAGAAACACAAATTTATCAATAAAATAACAAACAAAACATGATGAAAAAAAACATCGATTTTATTTCATGTACAATTTTACAAAAATACGCCCAATTCCCAAATTCACTCTGCTGGGGATTAAACCCGGTACATCCCACGTTAAGACAATAGTGCTCAGCACTGCGCGAGTGAGGTACCTAGTCAATAGGGCATGCTCCCGATAATTCCTGGTACCAAAAATTCCCGGTACTTCTGAATAATTTTCAGTCCCGGTTCTCCACACCATAAAACCGGTACTTTTGATACTTTTGAGACTCGAAGTACATACATTCTGTCGATTCTTCTCTAATTAAGTGTGGATATTTCTGCATGTAACAATAATTTAATTCACTATACTGTATTTTATGCTCACAAATTCGAGGTATTAGTTTAAAAACCCCTATTTTTACTTTGGCTATAACGATTATTTTACTGCCACTTCGTACAGTTTCGTATGTTAGTCTTTCTGGTAAGTATTATTTACCAGCAGAGAAGAGCTTTTTTGAAGATCAATGAATTGATGGATCTGTCACTGGAATAAAATTTGTTCAGCCATAATAAATTACAGTAGATTATGCTATATTCTGTTAATTGTATCGTTACTTTCATAAATTTCACATGAAGATTGACAGGAAAATATTGATAGACTGTAATATAAAATATACCTCATAAGCCCGAGGCTACTAAATTTTGATTTTTGACTCCATTGTCAATTATACCAATAGCAGAGGGAAAGAAAATATGGACATCCGTATCCATAATTCCCTAAGATGCTCAGGAGTTCTCCATACAATGTTATGTAAAAACCAAGACTGTGAACAGTCCAATCTTTATGTATGGATGTAAATCCTGGACAGTAACGCAGCAGTAACGAGGCTCTTTATGGCTTATAGGAAACGTCTTTAGAAAATCCTAGGGTCCTCGATCCTAGGATCCTCCATACGTACGGGGAGGACGGTGAATGGATACCAAAAATACTAAGAGGTACCATATCCAATATAATTGTAGAGACCAAATCAGCGTGCGGCAAAACCAAAAAACGGCACAGAATAGGAGAGAGTAACATCTTCACGAGATTCTCTTGGGAATACTGAGTATGGGTTGGAAAATATTGTTGATTTAGATTAACATTTGTAATTCTTTGAGGTGAGGTTACTACGTACGCCTGTCTATAAAAAAAGACCCGTAAAGGATCACTTTGTTGTCCGTGTATCCAAGCCTCAAGGCTTGTTTCTCATAAACTGCTTGATGTAGTAAATTTATATTTGCACTGGCTTCTAATTGCTATAAAAGTAGTTACATATGAGCGTATCACGATAAAAAAAATTTCAACTTTTCAAAGTGTATTTTCATACAAGACGCAATCTCTGTAAAACCTATGAACTACAATAAAACTTTGAAATTTGTAACGAAGCGAGTTATGGTACAAGTACATGAAAATGTGTGTGTGAAATATTATGCGATAAATTTTTGTATAATGCCTAATGAATAGTAATATTCAGTATATTCCTGTGTGAAATATTATGAGATAAATTTTTGTATAACGCCTAATTAACAGTAATATTTGGTCTATTTCATACTTTCTGTAATGTCTTAGCCGTGTTTTTGTGATAATTTAAGGTAGTATCGAAAGTATCGAAAGTCCCGGGAATTCCCGGTTCCGTGCCAATATCGGTCCAAAATTTCCCGGTACTCAAACACAGCACCGAATGCATGCCCTAGTAGTCAGGGAGAATTATAATAAACAAGTTAAGAGATCAACTTGTTCTCAAATATTTCTCAAGAGATAAGTTAAAAAAATACTCTGTACACAAAAACGGGAAATCACAAAAAAAACCAACGACGTATTTCCCGGAAATTTCTAACTCCCGGGTCCCAGAAACGAAACCCTAAGGGTATCTAATATCCAATCAATTAGTAATAAAACTTGCAATAGGCACTTATTTGAAGTATTTGAGACACTAGGTCCTTACTCAGCAAGCTTTCGATATAATAATATTATCTGGTCGGTCTGGTCCAATGAGAGCGGACGAGTAGGCAGTAGCAAGCTGAAGTGGCAATGCTTGATTTTCAGTTTTCCTTTCTGTCTTACCACTGTTTTGTTATTTTCCATTCATATCAAAAATTGCACTGGAGGCATACTACTATCGCTTAAATCCGTATTGTTTTAATATTGTTGACGTTCGTGTTTTTAGAATTATAATCCTTATTTTAGGACCTTCAAGGTACGTGACATAAAACTGACATTTTTAAGTAATACTGCTTTAAGCGATGGCAGTGAACCCTCTGACAGTAATTGGATGTTTGACAACTTACCTACTTCTTGGAAATATTAAAAGACGTCATTGTTACAACCAGCAGGAGTTTTTTTTTAAATAGTGAAGCGACGTGCCTTTTTATGCGATATTTCGCAACTCGTATGTCAATCTAGTAATTACTAGTACGATTTTAATTTTGAAAATAGTTTTCAAAATAATTACGAAGCTGCAACACAAGCTCACTTGATTGTCATTTAAGTAGCGTCATCTTTGGCGTTGGATGGTTTCTATGACCTGCCTTATTGATGTTGCCAAATAATAAAATATACATTTACAGCATTGCTTCACCAAAAATATTTATTTTAATACATAAAAAAGACATTTAGACGCCTGGGTATGTTTATAAAACAATACAAAAAGTTGTAATATCAATGTGTCAAATCGATTAAAACTTCTTCGTAAATGAAGTCGATTGTTGTCAAAAATCGAATGGATAGCGCATTACGGCATCATTATTTCGAGCTGTCAAAAGTTTGGTCAGAGAACACATATTCATACTTTATTTGATTATGTATTTTTAGTTATATAAAAGAAGATAGCTCACGAAAGTTGTAATATCCACGTCTTCTGTCAATTCATGTTGAATAAACATTAGTCTTATTCATGTTATGTTTGAAAACCATTTTAAAATATCGATTTAAACGCTGGAGCAAAGGAGCACAGATCCATCGTCTGTGAAGTTCTTTCGAACACTGGCGGAGGTGAAAATGAGCTAGCGCTTCTCGAAAAACCGGAATACAATGGAAAACAGAAAATATGTGTACATTTTAATAAATATTAATAAATCAATGGATGTCATTTAGAATTTGGAATTTAATGATATATTTTTCAAGTAAATTGAGGTTTTCAATTTGGAGATGTGTTGATTTGAAAACTGAAATGAGAGGTATGTTTGAATTTATTTTTTATGCAGCGAAGTTGTTTAAATCGTGTTTTGGGATAAAACAATATCTGAGTTAAGGTCTTGAAAACATCATATATTTTTTTCAATCTTTCATATGCCACCATTTAATGGATACACTGCTTTGGAGACCCCCCCCCTGACCACACACAGCGCCTTAAGCAAACTTATTAATGACCTCGCTCATTTCGCGGTCGAGCCTCAGCTTGAACTATGACCGCAACTATCAAAACTCTTTGTTAATGGAAGTGTATGGTAAAAAAAATTTGTCTACACAAAGTCCGTTCCTCTTAGCCATTTCTCGCTCATTATGTAGCCTTTTGCAGTGGAAACCTCGATATAAAGTTCTTAAGTATTTTCTTATTTAGTTCTTTCAATGCTACACAAAGAAAATCCAGCGCCCCCAATATCCATATCCGTACTAATGCGAAAGTGTGTCATTCTATCTGTCTGTCCGTTTGCTACGCTTTTACTGTCCATCTGTTCAACCGAGTACGATGAAATTTGGTACAGGGATAGGTTGTATCCCGGGGAAGGACATAGGCTAACTTTTTATCCCGGAAAATTAAAGAGTTCGCGGACGAAGTCGCTGGCATCGTCTAGTAGTATAATAATTTACAATACCTAAAGCAAATTATGTAGGATACTGTCACAGACTTCCAAAAAAAGAGGAGGTTCTCAATTCGGTGCGTTTTTTTGAAAAGAGTAACTGTCGAGTTTCTTGCCGGTTCTACTCAGTAGCATTGCTTTCCAAACCGGGTGGTAGTCAAACAAGACGTATCATAAGAGACAGGCGGTCATATGTGAAATAAACAAATTGAGTATATATTAAGTATACAATGCAGCTATTTTAAGTCATTTCAAACACTAATTCGCCCAAGAGTCATTTCGGTGCTTAATGTCGTCTGTGGAGGCAATTGGCTCGATTGGTTATTGGTGACCGCTATTCAATTAGGTCTGTGAACATAGGTACCTCCCTATATTATGTGCATCACAATCAATACTGTTTATTATTACTTATCTACATATCGCTTTTATAAACATTTACATGATGTCTATAGGGAGACATTTACCTTGTATAGCAGTTTAGGCATCTCTGCATCGTATTCCTCATTACTGAGGGTCGTCCCCATCGGGCGGGTCGGCCCCTTCCATTAATCACATAATGGTAGGGGTTTTTTTGGGATAATAAGGCGGTGGGTTTCCACGTCCTTCCACATACGACTCTCTCGACTCGACTACATTGTCAGATGGTAGTGATAATAACCGGGACCGACGGCTTAACGTGCCCTCTCGTCTGAGGAGACGAAAAGGCCAAGTTTGAACCTCCAAATTCGGTCACCCATCCAGTTACTGATATGCGTTGTCACAACTTAGGGCAAAATATAACTAAAGATTGCTGCGACTCCGTCGCTTGGAAGGTTTTTATTCCGGTGGGAGTTATTTAATTTTCCGGGATAGAAAGTATTTACTTACCTAGCATATTATGTCTAGCCTAGGGATGCAACCTGTCTCTGTATCTCTCTCTTCCCGTGGATACAAATGTATGATAGACTATTGTATTTCCCGGGATAAAACCTGTCTCTATACAAAATTTCATCAAAATCTGTTGTAAAGATGGTTCGGTAAAGCGTAACAGACTGACGGACAGACAGAGACACTTTCGCATTTATAATATTAGTATGGATACTAGGTAGGTTGTATGGATTCCAATGTTTAAGTATAATCCTAAGGAAGCTTTAAAGTTAATTGAAAGACACTTTCACCGTTACTTCAATTTCTGCATCACGCTATCATAAACCCGTGAACAAAGTTGTCACGCCTGTTATAATGCGATTATCGGCTCAAAAATACAGCTGTTCATATTTTCAATACCGATGCTAAGGCGCAACACATACTAGCGGAGTGAATAAAGCTGATTCGAAACGAGTAGACTTTATTTTCCCGAAAAAGGACAGGCTAGTTTGGACGAATTCACGAGCTGCCCTAACTAATATTATGTTAATGTGAGTTTGTTTGTTTGCCATACAAGGACCATATTTTCGACCTATTTACGTAATGTGGTACAGAACTAAAGAGATGACGACCTCCGTGGCGCAGTGTGTAGCGCTGTTGCCTTAACGTGCGGAGGTCCTGGGTTCGATCCCCGGCAGGGTCAATTTGGGAATTTATAATTTCTGAATTTTCCCTGGTCTGGCCTGGTGGGAGGCTTCGGCCGTGGCTAGTTACCACCCTATCGGCAAAGACGTGCCGCCAAGCGATTTAGCGTTCCGGTACGATGCCGTGTACAAACCGAAGAGGCATGGGTTTAATATAACTGCCATGCCCCTAACAGGTTAGTCCGCTACCAGCTTACTACACACTGCATCATCACTTACCATCAGGTGAGATCGTAGTCAAGGGCTAGCTTGTAGTGGATAAAAAAAAAGATAGATTTTATCCCGGGAAATACATAGTCTACTTTGTATCCCGGAAAATGTAAATAGTTTCTACGGGAATCAAAAGCCCTAATCCACACGGACGTAGTTGCGGGCGTCGTCTGGTTATTAATAATAAAAGAGACTTGAGAGATATCTTAAAACTAGTGTTTCGCCCTGTGCGCGAGCTGCTAAAGCAGCTCACGGGTTGTGGTTTGACTTACAAGTAGTACAGACTTTACTATACGATTTTGAACGAATTCGGTCCATTAACAAAGAATTTCAAAATGGCGCTGATTTTTTATAATTTTGGTATCAGTTTCCTGTATTGAAATCCCAGGGAGCCCTAAATATCGATTTTGAACGAAATCGGTCCATTAACAAAGAATTTCAAAATGGCGCCTATTTTTTAAACTTTGGTATCAGTTTCCTGTTTTGTAACCCCAGGGAGTCCTCAATATCGATTTTAAACGAAATCGGTCAATTAACAAAGAATTTCAAAACGGCGATGTTTTTTAAATTTTAGTACCAGTTTCCTGTTTTGTAATCGCAGGGAGCCCCGACGTGGGTAAAACGGAACCGCATCAAAATCTTGCATAGTTCTACACAGTCTTGTAGTATTCTTCAATATTGCCCATATATTTTCTATGGGAAAATAAATTCCGCCATCTTGAATTTTTATCCTGTTCATCAAGTAGACCTTCAGGTCCTGATCATCTTTTGCCAAGAAACCACTCTTCCATCTTGTATACTTTCTAAGATGGAAATCAAACAAATTTGTATGGCAGCCATCTTAAATCCGCCATTTTGAATTTTTTTTTTGCTCTTTGTCTATTGGATGAGGTTCCGAGTGACATTAGTTCGAGGACCCCCCACCTATCTTCAATACCTTGGCCGTGCCCTTTACCCGTCTCCGAAATCCTCAATCATCAGCTGTCTCCATGTTTTTTTTCAAGTTATATTTTCTGACTTCTACACGAAGCCATCAGTGAAAAAAAAAATTTTCATACAAAATTTTACAGGAGGATATTTTTGGGGAAAATCTCGAAAACTACCCCAAATGTGGCAACACTGTTTAGATATCTCGATACTGCCGGTCGAGTTACACAATCGATCCATACATGTCAACTTTCCCAAATGTTGCCAACTGCCTCAAAATCGTGATCGAAATTAACAAAAACACAAGAAGAATACAAAATGGCCGCCACCTCGTTTCACAGAACCATTTTACACAGTTTCATAATTTTCCCGTGAACTACAGGATATACCGCTCCTGATGACGTTTCAATTTTTCATCTCGCTCGCACCCAGCCGAAATGATAGCTCCTGAAAAGAGACCATGTCGAAAATCACTTTTACTTTGATAAATTCCAGTGTTGCCAGACCTCGGCAACGGAAATACCCAAACATCATTCGTAGAAGTGGGACACGTGGTCGCTCGTACTCGAACTTGGCAAAATATACGTATTTCGATTTTTTAATATTTGGGGTAAATCTTGAAAATTTCCCTAGAAATGGGGTAATTTTTTTTCCCCAATCCATTCTTCGAGTCGATACACACAATCGCCCCGTACAAGTCGAAACGCTCCGACGTTGCCAACTGTGAGAAATTTGAATTTTAAAATTGCGTTTTTTCGTACCTCAGACTGAACGGCCGCCGCGACAGCCGCCATCTTGAATTTTTAAAAACCACTCCCGTTCTGTCAAAATACAGGATAGTTGTAGGCGAAAATAGCAAAAAATATCATGCTCGACTACGCCGTTTCGGATCTGTAGCGCCGCGGTTCGGGGTCGAAAAATCAAAAATTTCAAAACACTACAGCTCGGCCGCCATCTTGTTTTTCCAATTTTTTCCACTTTTTCTATTAATTGTTTACTTATTTCTTTAATAGTTGTGAGTTGTAACGAAATCGGTTGGAAAACAAAAGAGTTGCAAGAATCACGTCGGCCGCCATCTTGTTTTTCCGAAATGTCATAATTTTTCCCTACTCGACTCCTGCACCCGAACACATCTCCCGTACATCATTGTATCGTTTTCTCTCTCTTTCTAGGAGAACAATTATGTCAATGAGTGAGTCAGTCAGTGGTAATTGAGCTATATATAGTATAACTAGTGTTTCGCCCTGTGCGCGAGCTGCTAAAGCAGCTCACGGGTTGTGGTTTGACTTACAAGTAGTACAGACTTGTAGTCACTTCAATATTGGCCATATAATATTTTCTATGGAAAAATAAATTCCGCCATCTTGAATTTTTTTCCTGTTCATCAAGTAGACCTTCAGGTCCTGATCATCTTTTGCCAAGAAACCACTCTTCCATCTTTTATACTTTATGAGATAGACACCAAACAAATTTGTATGGCAGCCATCTTAAATCCGCCATTTTGTATTTTTTTTCTGCTCTTTGTCTATTGGATGAGGTTCCGAGTGACATTAGTTCGAGGACCCCCCACCTATCTTCAATACCTTGGCCGTGCCCTTTACCCGTCTCCGAAATCCTCAATCATCAGCAGTCTCCAAATTTTTCTTCATGTTAAATTTTCTGACTTCTATACGAAGCCATCAGTGAAAAAAAAAATTTTCATACAAAATTTTACAGGAGGACATTTATGGGGAAAATCTCGAAAACTACCCCAAATGTGGCAACACTGTTTAGATATCTCGATACTGCCGGTCGAGCTACACAATCGATCCATACATGTCAACTTTCCCAAATGTTGCCAACTGCCTCAAAATCGTGATCGAAATTTTCAAAAACACAAAAAGAAAACAAAATGGCCGCCACCTCGTTTCACAGAATTATTTTACAAAGTTTCATAATTTTCCCGTGAACTACAGGATATACCGCCTCTGATGACTTTTCAATTTTTTATCTCGCTCGCACCCAGCCGAAATGATAGCCCTTGAAAAAAGACCATGTCGAAAATCACTTTTACTTTGATAAATTCCAGTGTTGCCAGACCTCGGCAATGAAAATACCCAAATGTCATTCGTACAAGTGGGACACGTGGTCGCTCATACTCGAATTTTGCAAAAAATACGTATTTCGATTTTTTAATTTTTGGGGTAAATCTTGAAAATTTCCCGAAAAATGGGGTAATTTTTTTTCCCCAATCCATAGTTCGAGTCTGTACACACAATCGCCCCCTAGAAGTCGAAACGCTCCGACGTTGCCAACTGTGACAAATTTGAAGTTTAAAATTGCGTTTTTTCGTACCTCAGACCGAACGGCCGCCGCGACAGCCGCCATCTTGAATTTTAAAAACCACTCCCGTTCTGTCAAAATACAGGATAGTTGTAGGCGAAAAGAGAAAAAAATATTACGCTCGACCACGCCGTTTCGGATCTGTGGCGCCGCGGTTCGGGGTCGAAAAATCAAAAATTTCAAAACACTACAGCTCGGCCGCCATCTTGTTTTTCCAATTTTTTCCACTTTTTCTATAAATCGTTTCCTAGTTTCTTCAATCGTCGCGAGTTGTAACGAAATCGGTTGGAAAACAAAAGAGTTGCAAGAATCACGTCGGCCGCCATCTTGTTTTTCCGAAATGTCATAATTTTTCCCTACTCGACTCCCGCACCCGAACACATCTCCCGTACATCATTGTATCGTTTTCTGTCTCTTTCTAGGAGAACAATTATGTCAATGAGTCAGTCAGTCAGTCAGTGGTAATCGAGCTATATATAGTATAAAATAATAATAATAATTCGCCCTGTGCGCGAGCTGCTAAAGCAGCTCACGGGTTGTGGTTTGACTTACAAGTAGTACAGACTTAACTATAAGATTTTGAACGAATTCGGTCAATTAACAAAGAATTTAAAAATGGCGCTGATTTTCTAAAACTTTGGTATCAGTTTTCTGTTTTGTAATCCCAGGGACCCCTAAATATCGATTTTGAAAGAAATCGATCGATTAACAAAGAATTTCAAAATGGCGCTGATATTTTAAAACTTTGGTAACATTTTCCTGTATTGAAATCCCAGGGAGCCCTAAATATCGATTTTGAACGAAATCGGTCCATTAACAAAGAATTTTAAAATAGCGCTGATTTTTTAAAATTTTGGTATCGGTTTCCTGTTTTGTATCCCCAGGGAGTCCTAAATATCGATTTTGAACGAAATCGGTCCATTAACAAAGAATTTCAAAATGGCGTTGGTTTTTTGAAAATTTTGGTAACAGTTTCCTGTTTTGTAACTTCAGGGAGTCCTAAATATCGATTTTGAACGAAATCGGTCAATTAACAAAGAATTTCAAAATGGCGCCGATTTTTTAAAACTTTGGTAACAGTTTCCTATATTGAAATCCCAGGGAGCCCTAAATATCGATTTTGAACGAAATCGGTCTATTAACAAAGAATTTCAAAATGGCGCCGATTTTTAAACTTTGGTATCAGTTTCCTGTTTTGTAACTTCAGGGAGTCCTTAATATCGATTTTGAACGAAATCGGTCAATTAACAAAGAATTTCAAAATGGCGCCGATTTTTTAAAACTTTGGTAACACTTTCCTGTATTGAAATCCCAGGGAGCCCTAAATATCGATTTTGAACGAAATCGGTCCATTAACAAAGAATTTCAAAATGGCGCTGGTTTTTTGAAAATTTTGGTAACAGTTTCCTGTTTTGTAACTTCAGGGAGTCCTTAATATCGATTTTGAACGAAATCGGTCAATTAACAAAGAATTTCAAAATGGCGCCGATTTTTTAAAACTTTGGTAACACTTTCCTGTATTGAAATCCCAGGGAGCCCTAAATATCGATTTTGAACGAATTCGGTCAATTAACAAAGAATTTCAAAATGGCGCTGATTTTCTAAAACTTTGGTAACAGTTTCCTGTATTGAAATCCCAGGGAGCCCTAAATATCGATTTTGAACGAAATCGGTCCATTAACAAAGAATTTCAAAATGGGTTTGGTTTTTTGAAAATTTTGGTAACAGTTTCCTGTTTTGTAACTTCAGGGAGTCCTAAATATCGATTTTGAACGAAATCGGTCAATTAACAAAGAATTTCAAAATGGCGCCGATTTTTTAAAACTTTGGTAACACTTTCCTGTATTGAAATCCCAGGGAGCCCTAAATATCGATTTTGAACGAAATCGGTCAATTAACAAAGAATTTCAAAATGGCGCTGATTTTCTAAAACTTTGGTAACAGTTTCCTGTATTGAAATCCCAGGGAGCCCTAAATATCGATTTTGAACGAATTCGGTCAATTAACAAAGAATTTCAAAATGGCGCTGATTTTCTAAAACTTTGGTAACAGTTTTGAAATCCCAGGGAGCCCTAAATATCAATTTTGAACGAAATCGGTCCATTAACAAAGAATTTCAAAATGGCGTTGGTTTTTTGAAAATTTTGGTAACAGTTTCCTGTTTTGTAACTTCAGGGAGTCCTAAATATCGATTTTGAACGAAATCGGTCAATTAACAAAGAATTTCAAAATGGCGCCGATTTTTTAAAACTTTGGTAACAGTTTCCTATATTGAAATCCCAGGGAGCCCTAAATATCGATTTTGAACGAAATCGGTCCATTAACAAAGAATTTCAAAATGGCGCCGATTTTTAAACTTTGGTATCAGTTTCCTGTTTTGTGATCTCAGGGAGCCGTGAATATCAATTTTGAACGAAATCGGTCCATTAACAAAGAATTTCAAAATGGCGCCGATTTTTAAACTTTGGTATCAGTTTCCTGTTTTGTGATCTCAGGAAGCCCTGAATATCAATTTTGAACGAAATCGGTCCATTAACAAAGAATTTCAAAATGGCGCTGATCTTTTAAAATTTTAGTATCAGTTTCCTGTTATGTAATCGCAGGGAGCCCTGTCGTGGGTAAAACGGAACCGTATCAAAATCTTGCATAGTTCTACACAGTCTTGTAGTATTCTTCAATATTGGCCATATATTTTCTATGGAAAAATAAATTCCGCCATCTTGAATTTTTTTCCTGTTCATCAAGTAGACCTTCAGGTCCTGATCATCTTTTGTCAAGAAACCACTCTTCCATCTTTTATACTTTCTGAGATAGACACCAAACAAATTTGTATGGCGGCCATCTTGAATCCACCATTTTCGAGTTTTTTTTAAACTCATCGCCAATTGGATGAGGTTCCGAGTGACATTAGTTCGAGGACCCCCCACCTATCTTCAATGTCTTGGCCGTGCCCTTTACCCGTCTCCGAAATCCTCAATCATCAGGTGTCTCCATATTTTTGTTAAAGTTACATTTCCTCACTTCTACACGAAGCCATCAGTGAAAAAAAAAATTTTCGTACAAAATTTTACAGGAGGACATTTTTGGGGAAAATCTCGAAAACTACCCCAAATGTGGCAACACTGTTTAGATATCTCGATACTGCCGGTCGAGCTACACAATCGATCCATACATGTCAACTTTCCCAA
This sequence comes from Erebia aethiops, assembly GCA_923060345.2. Classification (NCBI taxonomy): domain Eukaryota; kingdom Metazoa; phylum Arthropoda; class Insecta; order Lepidoptera; family Nymphalidae; genus Erebia; species Erebia aethiops. Next base: position 8,512,447 of record OV281086.1, on the reverse strand, counting down.
ATGTTGCCAACTGCCTCAAAATCATGATCGAAATTTTCAAAAACACAAAAATAATACAAAATGGCCGCCACCTCGTTTCACAGAAGCATTTGACATAGTTTCATAATTTTCCCATGAACTACAGGATATACCGCTCCTGATGACGTTTCAATTTTTCATCTCGCTCGCACCCAGCCGAAATGATAGCTCCTGAAAAGAGACCATGTCGAAAATCACTTTTACTTTGATAAATTCCAGTGTTGCCAGACCTCGGCGACGGAAATACCCAACCGTCATTCGTACAAGTAGGACACGTGGTCGCACGTACTCAAAATTTGCAAAAAACACGTATTTCGATTTTTTAATATTTGGGGTAAATCTTGAAAATTTCCCTAGAAATGGGGTAATTTTTTTTCCCCAATCCATTCTTCGAGTCGGTACACACAATCGCCCCATAGAAGTCGAAACGCTCCGATGTTGCCAACTGTGAGAAAATTGAATTTTAAAATTGCGTTTTTTCGTACCTCAGACCGAACGGCCGCCGCGACAGCCGCCATCTTGATTTTTTTAAAACCACTCCCATTCTGTCAAAATAGAGGATAATTGTAGGCGAAAATAGAAAAAAATATTACGCTCGACCACGCCGTTTCGGATCTGTGGCGCTGCGGTTCGGGGTCGAAAAATCAAAATTTTCAAAACACTACAGCTCGGCCGCCATCTTGTTTTTCAAATTTTTTCCACTTTTTCTATTAATCGTTTTCTGGTTTCTTTAATCGTTGCGAATTGTAACGAAATCGGTTGGAAAACAAAAGAGTTGCAAGATTCACGTCGGCCGCCATCTTGTTTTTCCGAAATGTCATAATTTTTCCCTACTCGACTCCCGCACCCAAACACATCTCCCGTACATCATTGTATCGTTTTCTGTCTCTTTCTAGGAGAACAATTATGTCAATGAGTCAGTGAGTCAGTGAGTGGTAATTGAGCTATATATAGTATAACTAGTGTTTCGCCCTGTGCGCGAGCTGCTAAAGCAGCTCACGGGTTGTGGTTTGACTTACAAGTATTATTAACAAAGAATTTCAAGATGGCGCTGTTTTTTTTTAAACTTTGGTATCAGTTCCCTGTTTTGTAATCCCAGGGAGCCCTAAATATCGATTTTGAACGAAATCGGTCAATTAACAAAGAATTTCAAAATTGCGCTGATTTTTTAAAATATTGGTATCAGTTTCCTGTTTTGTAATCCCAGAGAGTCCTAAATATCGATTTTGAACGAAATCGGTCAATTAACAAATAATTTCAAAATGGCGCTGATTTTTTTAGTTTTGTAATCGCAGGGAGCCCCGTCGTGGGTAAAACGGAACCGTATTAAAATCTTGCATAGTTCTACACAGTCTTGTAGTATTCTTCAATATTGGCCATATATTTTCTATGGAAAAATAAATTCCGCCATCTTGATTTTTTTTCCTGTTCATCAAGTAGACCGTCAGGTCCTGATCATCTCTTGCCAAGAAACCACACTTCCATCTCTTATACTCTCCGAGATAGACACTGACGAAATTTGTATGGCGGCCATCTTGAATCCACCATTTTCAAGTTTTTTTTAAACTCATCGCCAATTGGATGAGGTTCCGAGTGACATTAGTTCGAGGACCCCCCACCTATCTTCAATGTCTTGGCCGTGCCCTTTACCCGTCTCCGAAATCCTCAATCATCATCTGTCTCCATGTTTTTGTTAAAGTTATATTTCCTGACTTCTACACGAAGCCATCAGTGAAAAATAAAATTTTCATACAAAATTTTACAGGAAGACATTTTTGGGGAAAATCTCGAAAACTATCCCAAATGTGGCAACACTGTTTAGTTATCTCGATACTGCCGGTGGAGTTACACAATCGATTCATACATGTCAACTTTCCCAAATGTTGCCAACTGCCTCAAAATCGTGATCGAAATTTTCAAAAACACAAAAAGAATACAAAATGGCCGCCACCTCGTTTCACAGAAGCATTTTACATAGTTTCATAATTTTCCCGTAAACTACAGGATATACCGCTCCTGATGACGTTTCAATTTTTCATCTTGCTCGCACCCAGCCGAAATGATAGCCCCTGAAAAAAGACCATGTCGAAAATCACTTTTACTTTGATAAATCCCAGTGTTGCCAGACCTCGGCGACGAAAATACCCAAACGTCATTCGTACAAGTGGGACACGTGGTCGCTCGTACTCGAACTTTGCAAAAAATACGTATTTCGATTTTTTAATTTTTGGGGTAAATCTTGAAAATTTCCCGAGAAATGGGGTAATTTTATTTCCCCAATCCATAGTTCGAGTCTGTACACACAATCGCCCCATAGAAATTGAATCGCTCCGACGTTGCCAACTGTGAGAAAATTGAATTTTAAAATTGCGTTTTTTCGTACCTCAGACCGAACGGCCGCCGCGACAGCCGCCATCTTGAATTTTTAAAAATCACTCCCTTTCTGTCAAAATACAGGATATTTGTAGGCGAAAAGAGAAAAAAATATTACGCTCGACCACGCCGTTTCGGATCTGTGGCGCCGCGGTTCGGGGTCGAAAAATCAAAAATTTCAAAACACTACAGCTCGGCCGCCATCTTGTTTTGCCAATTTTTTCCACTTTTTCTATTGACCGTTTACTAATTTCTTCAATAATTGCGAGTTTAAACAAAATCGGCTGGAAAACAAGAGAGCTGCAAGAATCACGTCGGCCGCCATCTTGTTTTTCCGAAATGTCATAATTTTTCCCTACTCGACTCCCGCACCCGAACACATCTCCCGTACATCATTGTATCGTTTTCTGTCTCTTTCTAGGAGAACAATTATGTCAATGAGTCAGTCAGTGAGTCAGTGAATCAGTGGTAATTGAGCTATATATAATATAACTAGTGTTTCGCCCTGTGCGCGAGCTGCTAAAGCAGCTCACGGGTTGTGGTTTTTGGGATATTAGGGATCCTCAGTTATCGAATTTGAACGAAATCGGTCAATTAACAAAGAATTTCAAAATGGCGCTGATTTTTTAAAACTTTGGAAACAGTTTCCTATATTGAAATCCCATGGAGCCCTGAATATCGATTTTGAACGAAATTGGTCCTTTAACAAAGAATTTAAAAATGGCGCTGATTTTTTAAGACTTTGGTATCAGTTTCCTGTTTTGTAACCCCAGAGAGTCCTCAATATCGATTTTAAACGAAATCGGTCTATTACCTAACAAAGAATTTCAAAATGGCGATTTTTTAAAATTTTAGTACCAGTTTCTTGTTTTGTAATCGCAGGGAGCCCCGTCGTGGGTAAAACGGAACCGAATCAAAATCTTGCATAGTTTTACACAGTCTTGTAGTATTCTTCAATAATGGCCATATATTTTCTATGGAAAAATTAACTTCGCCATCTTGAATTTTTTTCCTGTTCATCAAGTAGACCTCCAGGTCTTGATCATCTTTTGCCAAGAAACCACTCTTCCATCTTTTATACTTTCTGAGACAGACACCAAACAAATTTGTATGGCAGCCATCTTAAATCCGCCATTTTGAATTTTTTTTTGCTCTTTGTCTGTAGGATGAGGTTCCGAGTGACATTAGTTCGAGGACCCCCCACCTACCATCAATACCTTGGCCGTGGCCTTTACCCGTCTCCGAAATCCTCAATCATCAGCTGTCTCCATTTTTCCTTCAAGTTATATTTTCAGACTTCTATATGAAGCTATCAATGAAAAAAAATTTTTTCATACAAAATTTTACAGTAGGATATTTTGGGGGAAAATCTCGAAAACTACCCTAAATATGGCAACACTGTTTAAATATCTCGATTCTGCCAGTCGAGATACACAATCGATCCATACATGTCAACTTTCCCAAATGTTGCCAACTGCCTCAAAATCGTGATCGAAATTTTCAAAAACACAAAAATAATACAAAATGGCTGCCACCTCATTTCACAGAAACATTTGACATAGTTTCATAATTTTCCCATGAACTACAGGATATACCGCCTCTGATGACGTTGCAATTTTTCGTCTCGCTCGAAAAATCAAAAATTTCAAAACACTACAGCTCGGCCGCCATCTTGTTTTTCCAATTTTTTCTACTTTTTTGTAGTGATCGTTTACTAATTTCTTCAATCATTGCGAGTTGTAACGAAATCGGTTGGAAAATAAAAAAGTTACAAAAAGCACGTCAGCCGCCATCTTGTTTTTCCGAAATGTCATAATTTTTCCCTAATCCCATCCCGCACCCGAACGTATTACCAGTACATGAACTACCCCGTTTCGGATCTGTAGCGCTGCGGTTCGGGGTAGAAAAATCAAAAATTTGAAAATACTACAGCTCGGCCGCCATCTTGTTTTTACAATTTTTTCTACATTTTGTATTGTTCGCTTACTAATTCCTTTAATCATTACGAGTTGTAACGAAATCGGTTGGAAAACAAAAGAGTTGCAAGAATCACGTCGGCCGCCATCTTCTTTTCCTAAAGGTCATAATTTTTCCCTACTCCCATCCCGCGCCCGAATACATCTCCCATACATCATTGTATCGTTTTCTGCCTTTTTTTAGTAGAACAATTATGCGGGTATGTTGGTAGTTTTATGTTTGTTTTTTTTCATGCATATGGTCGAACACACCCCTTCTTTCTACAATATCCTGGCCGTGCTCTTCACCCGTCTCCGATATCCTCAATCATCAACTCGCTTCACATTTTTCTCCCAAATATTCGTTAGAAGTACCCAGTCCTTATAAAGTTCCTAATCGCCATATAATTTGGTACGAAAAAAAATATTCCGCCATCTTGAATTTTTTTTCGTTTCGCTAAATAGACCTCCTCGTCCTGATCATCTCTTGCCAAGAAACTACAGTTCCATCTCTTATATTCTCTGAGATAGACACTGACGAAATTTGTATGGCGGCCATCTTGAATCCACCATTTTCGAGTTTTTTTTAAACTCATCGCCAATTGGATGAGGTTCCGAGTGACATTAGTTCGAGGACCTCCCACCTATCTTCAATACCTTGGCCGTGCCCCTTACCCGTCTCCGAAATCCTCAATCATCAGCTGTCTCCATATTTTTGTTAAAGTTATATTTCCTGACTTCTGCACGAAGCCATCAGTGAAAAAAAAAATTTTCATACAAAATTTTACAGGAGGACATTTTTGGGGAAAATCTCGCAAACTACCCATAATGTGGCAACACTGTTTAGATATCTCGATACTGCCGGTCGAGCTACACAATCGATCCATACATGTCAACTTTCCCAAATGTTGCCAACTGCCTCAAAATCATGATCGAAATTTTCAAAAACACAAAAATAATACAAAATGGCCGCCACCTCATTTCACAGAAACATTTGACATAGTTTCATAATTTTCCCATGAACTACAGGATATACCGCTCCTGATGACGTTTCAATTTTTCATCTCGCTCGCACCCAGCCGAAATGATAGCTCCTGAAAAGAGACCATGTCGAAAATCACTTTTACTTTGATAAATTCCAGTGTTGCCAGATCTCGGCGACGAAAATACCCAAATGTCATTCGTACAAGTGGGACACGTGGTCGCTCATACTCGAACTTTGCAAAAAATACGTTTTTCAAATTTTTAATTTTTGGGGTAAATCTTGAAAATTTCCCGAGAAATGGGGTAATTTTTTTTCCCCAATCCATAGTTCGAGTCTGTACACACAATCGCTCCCTAGAAGTCGAAACGCTCCGACGTTGCCAACTGTGAGAAATTTGAAGTTTAAAATTGCGTTTATTCGTACCTCAGACCGAACGGCCGCCGCGACAGCCGCCATCTTGAATTTTGAAAAATCGCTCCCGTTTTGTCAAAATACAGGATAGTTGTAGGCGAATAGAGAAAAAAATATTATGCTCGACCTCGCCGTTTCGGATCTGTGGCGCCGCGGTTCGGGGTCGAAAAATCAAAAATTTCAAAATACTACAGCTCGGCCGCCATCTTGTTTTTCCAATTTTTTCCACTTTTTCTATTGATCGGTTACTAATTTCTTCAATAGTTGCGAGTTTAAACGAAATCGGTTGGAAAACAAAAGAGTTGCAAGAATCACGTCGGCCGCCATCTTGTTTTTCCGAAATGTCATAATTTTTCCCTACTCGACTCCCGCACCCGAACACATCTCCCGTACATCATTCTATCATTTTCCGTCTCTTTCTAGGAGAACAATTATGTCAATGAGTCAGTCAGTGAGTGAGTCAGTCAGTGGTAATCGAGCTATATATAGTATAATATAAATAATGTCTCATTGAGTCATCTGTCATTGCAACAGTCCGTACTTTTAGGGACGTGTATGAAACCATAACATCTCAGTCACGATCACTATAAACGTAAACATAACGAACCAAAAGCTAAATATGGCTTACATTCTATCACACTAATATTATAAATGCGAAATGGTGAAAATATTTGTTGGTCTGTCTTTCAATCACGCCGCAACAGAGCAACATTACGACGTGATTTTTTGCATGTGTAGGTGAGGACATGTAGAGTGACATAGAGTTCTTTTTATCCCGGAAAATCAAAGTGTTTCCACGGTAATCTGTTATGAGTTATGACGTAGGCATCCGCTCAGAAAGAATTTTTGGAAATTTTACCCTTAAGTGGGTAAAATAGGGCTTTGAGATTTGTACGAAAATCTAACCTAATCGAGAGCGAAGCCGCGGGAAAAAGATAGTAATTAATAATTAAGAGATAGGTAGTTATCTTAAAAATATCAGTCTCTTTGAGTCATAGCAACAGTCCGTACTATTAGTGACGTGTGCGAAACCATAACATCTCAGTCACGATCACTTTAAACGTAAACATAACGTTACTTATCCAAAAGCTAAATATGGCTTGCATTATATCGTACTAATATTATAAATGCGAAGTGGTGTAATTATTTGTTGGTCTGTCTTTCAATCACGCCGCAACAGAGCATCATTTGGACGTGATTTGTGCATGTGTAGGTGAGGACATTTAGAGCGACATTTTGACTTTGACTTTGACTATCCCGGAAAATCGTACCGTTGCCGCGGTAATCAAATAGGTATATTAATCCATAGGGATGAACCTGCGGGCACGTCTAGTAAGTCTAAATATATAAAAGTTCTAGCTGATTCCCGCGACTTCGTCCGCGTGGAATGAGCTTTTCGTAAGAAACGTTTTCGTTCGACCGTTTTTTCTCCGCCTTACATTGCAAATCCGACATAAAATAATATTGCGGCTATAAATTAAGACGTAAGCTATCCTATCTTTCAAGTTGGATCAAACTGCACACGGTGTCCAAATTTAATTTAAAATCGGTTAAGTAGTTTAGGAGTTCATCGCGGACAAACAACGTGACACATGATTTATATAGATTTAGAAGATAAGGTAAGGATAAAGGACCGACTAACTGACTGATCTATCAACGCACAGCTCAAACCAGTGGGTGGATCGGGCTGAAATTTGGCATAGAAATAGCTATTATGACAGGCATCCGCTAAGAAAGGATTTTTGGAAATTCGACCCCTAAATGGGTAAAATAGGGCTTTGAAATTTGTACGAAATTCGAACCTAAACGATAGTCCTACGAACGAACGAACGAACCTAGACGTGTGTGAAACCATAACAACTCAGTCAAGATAATTATAAACTTAAACAATGCGTTACTTATCCAGTAGCTCTAAACATGGCTTGTATTCTATCATCTGTAATATGATACATTATACGGATGTACTGCCAGAAAGTCCCAGGTTTGATAACCGCTTGGTTTTTACAACAGTACCTACTTACGAGAATAGACGAATTTTCTAATTTGTTCGTCCGTACAGAACCTAGTCCAACCTCTTTTTCCTCTACAGTTGGTATGCAGTTAAATGCACATATGGTTTTACCGCCTCTCCTATTCCTATAGCACGCGAAGCAAGGTTGATTGAAGAACCAATATCACGGCCGCACAGCCACCCATCGCGTCTCACTTTACGTAGAGCGAAAACATACTACGGGCAAAATAAATTTATCTCTCGGACAAAAAGTCTGCATAATTCACTTTTATATGCAGCGCGCACGCTAGGTGACAGGCCAAAACCCCTTCGTTCTGACGTTTCGCTAGTGTGTTTTAAAAGTTAAAACGTATGATTCATCCTTGATGCATGCCGTGATTCAATGTTATGATAACGAAAACCTTTGTGTTAACTTTGCTCACAGACTTGTAGAAAAATATAGATAGTCCGTGTGACGAAAAAAGTCCCCTAGCCTAGAGTCGACGTTAGTAGTCATGAGTTTTTATGCATTTTTTGTATGTAAAATGTTAGTCCCCGTTCAGACGAGCGCTTTTTTACGCCGCTTTTTTTCTTTTGACGTTAACCTAGAGGCGACGCTAGTAGTCATAGGTTTTTATGTATTTTTTGTATGTAAATGTAAGTCCCCGTTCAGACGCTTAACGCTAGAACGCTTTTTTTACGCCGCCATTTTTACCTTTTAACGTTATTTTTTCCATTTCAAAATCGAACTTGTGAATCCTCCTGTGCGCATACAGGAGCATTCACAAGTTGGCATTTTTTTTTCGCCAGGCGCTTTTCTATGTGCTCTTTGAAATGCAAAAAAATTACGTCAATACTCAATACCCCGATAAAAGCGCTGAATGTAGGCTTATAGTTTAGGCCGTTTTGGTTGACCGCTACAGCCTGCAGCGTGATGCAATCACCTCTGATTGGCTCATCCTATTGAAGAAAAATACAGTAATTATAGTCAATAACAACGGCTGAGATTGTGGCAATGTAAAACTTTGGTGATAGAGAATTTTAATATGGATATTTCTAATTAACCAAATCAACAACATCAAATGTGTGTTTATTTATCTTAGTATTGAAGTGTATATGAACACGTAACGTCATAAATATTTGTATTTTTTTTGTAAGTGTAATCGATAATTTAAAATTGTTATCAAATTTAAATCATTCTTAGAGTTTTGGAGTTTAGGTTTGGATTTAACGTCGTCCCTCTATTTAATAACTAATCAATAAATATAATTTATTTTTGACATAGGAAACATCCCTTACTATAAAAGTCTTCCACGACTTCTACAACTTATAGCTTTCATCTACGATGAAACTTGACGTCATAGGGTCTCATGCAACTAAATTACTAAAATTGAAAACTGTTGTTTGCTCCGTCTATATCTTTTCATTTCATCTGTGCCTTTGCTTTAAAAATACAATATCGCATTATAGAATAATAAGCCATAGTGAGCTCATTCAGTTTAGTAATAAGGTGAATATTGCTTGCATTTTATTGCATTCCTGGCTTCAAACTGACCTTTAGAATACTTATTTTATAATTTCGGAAAAAAAATATAGTATAATATTATATACTATTCTTTACGAAAGACTCTCTTTGGAATGAAAGTCAATAAATTATCTGTTTACTAGATGATGCACGCGAGGTCGTCCGCGTGGAATAAGGTTTTAGATTCCCGCGAGAATTCCTTAATTTTCCAGGATAAAAAGTAGCCTATGTCCTTCCCCGGGCTTCAAACTATCCCCATACCAAATTTCATCAAAATCGTTTGAACAGATGGGCTGTGAAAGCGTATCAGACAGAGAGCCACACTTTCGCATTTAAAATATTAGTATGGATTACTGTTTCACGATGCGTAAACTGAGTTACAAATACATAAGGGATGTGGACGGACGACATAAAACGAGTCGCAGGGTGTTGCTGGATCTAGATTTTTGCCCTAAGTTAATTCCCCAGATCCATGTCCAGCAGTGGACGTCTACCGGTTGACGACATCGACGTCGATGCACACTATACATAGACTCTAGAGCTAGACTCTAGACTCTAGAGATACAAACGGATACCTATCTAATCACATTGAGACAACGTTGCTCGACCAATACAAATCGTTAACTAGGTCATTCGCCATGCACCTTTGATCAGCATATTAATAGAATGCCTATAGAAATCTAAACATCAGCAAATATTAACGTTACTCTAGCACGTGCTTACTTATTTTGGTGTATATTAAGAACTAGCTGATGCCCGCGACTTCCTCCGCGTGGATTAATGTTTTTTGATTCCCGCGGGGACTCTTAAATTTTCCGGAATAAAATGTAGCTTATGTCCTTCCCCTGGATACAACCTATCCCTGTACCAAATTTCATTGGGCCGTGAAAGCGTAGCAAGCAGACAGACACACTTTCGCATTTATAATATTAGTTTATAATATTAGTATGTATATCAAAAATAAATTATTTTTAACTGATTATTAAATAGAGGGTCTTCCAAAAGACCTAAAATCCACATCCTCGATTAGTTCCATTTTAAAATACAGACACAATATTATAGATTAAAGAAAAAAAGTTCGTTGAAATTTGATGTCGCCACAGCTGTGAATTTCATACAACTTCCATAATTATTAGAAGTGCGTTTTTAAGTTTGATAGAGACTTGCTGATTTGATTGAGTTGTCATCTTGTCCGTCAGGCGCTTACGGTTTAGCGCCAAGTTATGTGCCAGTTATTTCACAGCTGTTTTCTTTTTTTTAATCCACTACAATCTAGCCCTTGACTGCGATCTCACCTGATGGTAAGTAATGATGCAGTCTAAGATGGTAGCGGGCTAACCTGTTAGGGGCATGGCAATTATATTAAAGCCATACCCCTTCGGTTTCTACACGGCATCGTACCGGAACGCTAAATCGCTTGGCGGCACGTCTTTGCCGGTAGGGTGGTAAGTACCCACGGCCGAAGCCGCCCACCAGGCCAGACCAGGGAAATTTCAGAAATTATAAATTCCCAAATTGACCCTGCCGGGGATCGAACCCGTCCTCCGCACGTTAAGGCAACAGCGCTACACACTGCGCCACGGAGGTCGTCAAAGGTGATTACGTGTTATTATGACATCTTTCTTGTTAACCCTTAAAGCCATATTGTTTCATTATGGTTGACTTTCGTGTCTTAGAACCTTATTTTAGGAACATCAAGGTAAGTCACATCATATTGTCATTTTAGGTAATATTGCCTAAGTATTGCTTTATGCGTTGGCAGTAGGTATGGCCTCTGTACGACGAAAGTTTAAACTTACCTCTCGTATATTATCGTGGCTATAAATGACACAGGCTTGGTAATACCTGACTCATCATTAATTCATTACAATCCGTGAATAAAGCGAAATGCAGCCCGGAAGCTAAACTAGGAACGTTGTAACCGGCTTTGCATTGTCGTGACATATCAGCGGGTAAAATTAGCCGCGGGGCATCTATGCAGGTGCGTCGGTGTTGCCAAATGCGAATAAACAAGAATTACCCCGGTTTTATGGTGTTGAAACCGTAACTTAAGGGCCCATATTGAAAATGTAACGTATGGAAACGTTTTATTTGAAAACTATAAGTATAACTTAGATATTATTGTAGATTTATGGAATTAAAATTTCCGATAATGTTCTTAAAGAACAGTGGACTTTTTGGACTAGCAAAAATCATAAATCGTTCCGCAAATATAATTATCGGTTGAGTACTTGGGCCGTGAAAGCGTAGCAGACCGACAGATACACTTTCGCATTTATATTTTTATATGGCTGTAGCTGATGTACACAGTGTATGGGTGTGATGTTTAATATAATTTTTTGTCCATATTGTATACTTTGGTGTTTTATATGATGTCAATCTAAAAAGAGTTTGCATTTTGCAATAATAAAACATATAACTCCGCAAAATCGTAACTTAAGAATGGCTAAAATTAGCCGCGATTCGCGAATCATCTTTGCAGGTGTTGCCACTCGCGAACAAACACGAATTACCCCGGATTTAGGGTGTTGAACCCGTGTTGAAATGTACTTAAGTAGGTGCTGAAATCTGGAATGGGTTATTCGGCCCGCACTCGCGCGTTTATAGGCAGGAATGTGCGATTGTTATAGTTTATGTGGTAGTCCACGCAAGAGTGATTTTAACACCAAATACTAGTTACATTGCTAGTTACACTTAACTAGATGATTCCCGCGACTTCGTCCGCGTGGATTAGGATTTTTTGATCCCCGCGGGAACTCTCCTATGTCCTTCCCTGGAATGCAACCTACCAACCAAACCTGTACCTGTACCAAATTTCATCCAAATCGGTTGAACGGATAAGCCGGGAAAGCTTTATTATTCTTATTACTATTTGGTATTTTTTGGGAAAATAAATCTCTCTTTAATCCTAACCGACCCAGTTAAACCTAGAGTTGCTATAGTTCAAAGAGAATAGTGGATATTTAAATCAAGTCTGCCGGAATGGTATGTCAGCATCTCACCTGGTTACCACTCGCTTGGCACGCCGCCCCGGGTATATTTAACCCGGTATGAAGGGTAAAGGGTAACTAATACATTTAGTATTTGGACCATTCACATTTAGTAATAGGTATATATTATTCACATTTACTAGTAATAAATAAGGAAGCTTGGCAATGATTTTCTCTAATGGCCCTGATAGTTCCTTAGTTAAGATGATTGTGAAATGGTGATTATGAAAAAAAAACCCCCCGGCTGAGTTTGTTGTGGGCTCTTCTCAGACCAGGGCGCGTTTGGAACCCTCGTAGCTTTAGTTTTAAGATGTACTGATTATCACCATTATATTGTTACTCGTACCTATATGTTATAAATAACCGAACGTCAATAAGTAGTATACCTATACCTAAATTGAAAACGTTCTTTGATTTGATTTGATTTGATTTGATTAGTAGGTATGTCTCGCGTAAGAGTATTTCATTAAATTATACCAAAACACTATTGGCAAATATAAAGAACTAGCTGATGTCCGCGTGTAATAAGTTTTCTTTGATTTCCACGGGAACTCCTTAATTTTCCGGGATAAATACCTATGTCACTCTCTAGGTCAACTATACCCATGCAAACAATCACGTCGATGCGTTGCTGTTGCATCTGTGATTCAAAGACAAACCAAAAAAAAAAACCTTTGCATTTGTTACCCTTATCGTGAAAAGATTACATGAAATTACGACGAATTCGTAGATTTGATCAAAACTGGTCTAATATATTTTTTCTTTCATTTCTCAAACGATAATTTTTAATCTAATTTAACGTAAAAGGCACGGACCCACGCCCCATATAAATCTGAACCGTCTCCTTTCATCTAAATCGGTTGAAAAGATGGGCCGACAGACGGACACTATCGCATTTATAATATTAGTATGGAAGTATGGATTAAGATTTAAGACCTAAAAAAATAAAAATTTAGTTGAAAACAAAGTTTAGTTCATACCGGAATAAATGACAGTGTCCAAAGAGGAACTGAATGCATAAATTCAATACCGGGAAAGTATTGGGACGACAAAAAATTAGTAAATCAATAGGTAATTGTTGTACATATTGACTATGTATTATGTACTTACCTACATGTCGCTACTATTTGGACTATAATTAACAATTACGTTCGTGTATGTCTGTACCGGTTCATTTACCAATGGATTATAGAAGAATATTGTTACTTATATTAGTGACAAGATGATTGATTGAAGGATAAACCAACTAACAAACCACAGATCACTTTCGCATTTATAATATTAGTATGAAGTATGATTTAACACGAGACAATGTTTCTTTTACTTAACGGGGTAGAAATATACAGTACCTACTAGTTGATGCGCGAGACTTCGTCCGCGTGGATTGAGGTTTTTCGGTTCCCGCGAGAACTCTTTAATTTTCCGGGACAAAAAGTATCGTCGTATCTCCTTAGAGCCTTATAGACTGTGTCACTACGGTAATATTTATATTAAGTACTAGATGATGCCCTTGACTTAGTCCGCCTGGATTACGGTTTTTTGATTTCCGCTGGGACTCTTTAATTTTCCGGGATAAAAAGTAGCCTATGTCCTTCCCCGGGATACAAACTATCCCCATACCATATTTCATCAAATTCGGTTGAAAAGATGGGCCGTGAAATCGTAGCAGACAGACAGATACACTTTCGCATTTATAATATTAAGTAGGTATGGATTTAACACAAGACAATGTTGTTTAACTTAACGGGGTAGAAATAAGTATATAGTATTAGTTGATGCGCGAGACTTCGTCCGCGTGGATTGAGGGTTTTCGGTTCCCGCTTTTCCGGGACAGAAAGTGTCGTGGTTTCATTACGGTTAAATCCGCTAACATTTATATTAAATATAATATATTATGCTCACTGCTCAGTATAGTGTCTATGGTCAAATCATTTCCGCGCACGACTAATAATTGACAATAACTATAATTCGTGCGAAAGCGTGCAGACGCGTTTTGCATTCTACTTTTTTGCATTTTAATTCGCACGTCTCACTATCACTGGCTTTTCTACGAGCGATCATTACCCTTACCACAAGATTTTCAATCAAACGATGGGCGTATTCGAGCGGTTATACACTTTTGGTGTAAAAATAAAATTAAAATTAAAATCATTTATTTCGACCATTAACGTCCTTACTAATAAAATTTATGATCTTACATAAATTTTATTAGTAAGGACGTTAAAGTAAAATGAACTTTGTTTTCTATGGACTACTATACATTAACTGTCATCACTCAATCAGCAATCGAAGCGGTTAGGTACGTTAATTAAAACCAATTGTATTTTGTGACTAAGACCCACTTGCAAAAGGACTCTTAAATTGATTTAGTTAAATATTATAATGCTGTCATTTTTTGATAAACCCAATATGCTCTTGCCAAAAAGTGTCAGCACAAAATTTAACTAAATCAGTTAAATAGTCACAAGCAAGCGTCCCTAACTCAAGCAAGCTTGGGACCAATTTAATCTGACACCTAAAAGTTTCGTCGTTCGAATACGCTTACTCAACGTGCGTCGATGTGTTTTAAAACTTGTGGTAAGGGCGTGTCCAGCGTTTTTCTCTCGTTCATCCAGTTTTCACTTGCAACTAGTATGTTGGATTCCCTTATTCGGAGGTATCATATCACTAGAGCAATCTCGTATCACTTTTTATTTGCTAGCAATCTATCAATCTTCGTGTTGGCTTGTTCCGGTTATCTTATTTCTGCGTCTTCAGTGTTACTTCAATCAAATAGAACCGGAGCAAACCGAAAACCAGCGCTGAGCATTGTTATCAATGCTCAGTAATGCTGAGTTTGCTTCCCATTGTATATTGTTAGATTTTATTTTATCTGTTCAATAAAAATATCTGTTCAATCGATTTCGATGAAATTTGGTACAGGGATAGGTTGTATCCCATGGAAGGACAAAGGCTACTTTTTATCCCGGAAAATTCAAGAGTTCCCGCGGGAATTAAAACTTTACCATCCGCGCGAACGAAGTCGCGGCATCATCTAGTAACGTTACGTAACGTAACGCTTTAATGAATGGTCCATCAAAAGGTAACACAGACACTACTATAGCTGTGCCCCGCGGTTTCAACTGCGTTTTTTCTGATCCCGGTTCAATCGGTGAAGGAAATCATAGTGAGGAAACCTGCATACCCGAGAGTTCTTCCTAATGTTTTCGAAGGTGTGTGAAGTATCAATCCGCACTTGGCCAGCGTGGTGGACTATGGCCCTTCTCATTCCGGGAGACCCGTGCTCAGTATAGTAAGCCGGCGATAGGTTGGACTGATGAGGATGACCCTTTTTTTGTTTCCACTACAGCCCATTAACGTCCCACTGCTGGGCACAGGCCTCCACTTTCATAGGAGAGAGGGTGATAGAGCTTAGACCCACCACGCTGCTCTAATGCGGGTTGGCGGGCTTTAACGACTACTATCATGTTAGTGATAATAACCGGGACCGACGGCTTAGCGTGCTCTCCGAGGCACGGGGGTTAAACACCGCCAACTTCTTAACTCCGGGCACTAGCCCGGTACTAACTCAGTACTAAGTTACTAACTGAGACTTTCTTGTCAGAATAACTCAATCGTTGTTATGGCCCGACCCGGGACCTCGTCGGCCGCAGTGGAACATGCTAACCACTAGACCAACGAGGCAGTCTAGTTTTTTTGTTTATTTCTCTGTAATCAACAGATATTGCAAAAATTGCAGTTGAAGCAGCGTTTTAGAACTTGGTAGAAGAAAAATATCCATATCTTATAATCTATTTGCAGTAGGAGAGATTGAGCAAGTTCCCGATGATACAAACGGTTGTGTAGTCGTAAAGCGGTGAAATTCCGGCGGCCACATTCCACCCACTCCAGTCCCAGGCCCAATCCAGATATAATACGTAAACAACGAAATTTATAATTTTGGAAACACTGGCTAACACCACAACGGTTTCGCACAACTTTATGTCTTTCTCAATTTATTATAATAACTAGCTGATGCCCGACGTCGCCCGCGTGGCTTAAGTTTTTGAAGTGAAACTTCTTTAGAATTGTTGTGATTTGAAAAAGGAGACAAACATATTCATAATAGGATTTAGCCTGCGAGAGAATGAGATAAAATACAAATTATATATTTATCTCATTCTCTCGTAGGCTACTTTTCTGAAGATTTCACATCTGCCGTGTGTGAATTGCACACACACACTTCTTTTTTATTCCCACGGGAACTCCTTATTTTTCTGGGATGAAAAGTAACTTTTGTCACTCTCCGGGTGTAAATATACCCATGAAAAAAAGGTCCGCTGATAAGAATACGAAAATTAAAATGACGTCACACTCAATCCAATATGGCGGACGATAAAAGCTTGTTTTATAAATATTATTTAACTTATTTATTAAAACTTAAACTTGAACTATATATATTTCTATACACACTTGCTTTGCATGTAAGCGTATTTAAGTAAAGCGTAAATCAAGTATATATAATCTCCAAGTGCCCATTATAACTAATTGCACAGTTTAAAGCACATTTTAATGGCTTTACTAAACTTCGCGACTTTTAAGTAAGTCGTTTGGCACGTTGAATTATTTTAACCTTTTATGCTAAGTCTACCCTAAATTCCAAGACTTACCTACATAAATATCAAACCTAACGTAAATATATTCTACTTATCTATTAGTTCCATGCGTATGTTACTTATGTAAGGTGTAATTTTCCTGTCTTAAGAAAAAAAATCTAGTACCAAGGAAAATCTATACTATTTTAGTTATTATAAATGCGAAAGTTTGGATGGATGGATGGATGTTTGTTACTCAATCACGCCACAACGACTGAACGGATCTGAATGAAATTTGTCACAGAGGCAGATTATAGTCTGGATTTCTGATATAGCACAAAGGCTACTTTTATCCCGTTAAATTGAAAGAATTCCCGCAGGAATCAAGAACCTCAAACCACGCGGATGAAGTCGCGGGCATCAGCTAGTTTATATACAAAAATCTCCACCTTATTAAGTGGGGGTCGCAAAATGCTAAGTATTAAAAAAAACTAACTACGAACTCTAAATATACCTCGTCCCAATTAACTAAGAAACTCGACACCCTATTTTTCCACCATAAAACGAAAACACGCTGAGAAAATGAAATATAAGGTGCGCGCGCACTGTGGAGGATTGCGATCTTTTGATTCTAAAAGTGGCTTCTAAATAAACAGTAATTATTCTGTGTAAAATTACGGTGAAATAATGCTTTTAGAACGGTCTGTCAGACTATAAAAGTCGGTATTCTATCATCTATAATCGGTTCTAGAATCCAGAGTAGCCACCAAATACCAAGTTTTCAATAAGAGCCAGTTAGTATTTGGCATCCTTAATTTGAATTACCACATTACGCGCTCGCTTCGCTCTTGATTTTAATTGCCAGCTTTAGTTTTTATGCCAATGCCAAACAAAAGCTAACCTATAACCATAGTCCATCGCACGGTTTAGATACAAACCTCACAAGATACACATTGATACCTATCCATCAGTTTGGATGCTTCGAGGGTATAAAGATTCCCCCATATTATATACCCAGATATGATCAATTAAAAGGTCATAAATCACGCGTATCTTTGCAGTGGGTAAAAGTTACTTTTGAATAAGTGTTAACAGTGCGAATGGCGCCTATTTCAGACGACTCGCTGGCCGGTTGACTTTTCAGTGTGTATTTATAGAAGCCATTACGTTTCGTATAAAATGCGCTACCTGACGCAGCGTGAGGCCATCTCGAAATCTAGGATAAAAAAGTCATTATGTTCTTTGGCCTTATTACGTAAAACTGTCAGGTACAGTGTAACGATAGCAATCACCTCTGCCTCTCCGATTATGTAAGAAAATCGTAAACATCAACGTTTGTCAAGCGTTAAATTCGAACTATTTAAGGAGTTCATAGGTGCCTGCATGTCATAAAACATGTATGAACTCCTTAAACAGTTCGTGTAATATGAGCTCTCAAATGATGAATTCGTAGACAATTGGGCCTATTGGTAAACTGTTGGCCAAAATCCATTGAGGCGGCAAGAATACCATAAATTCAGCCAATGAAAACAATAATTAAGACTGTAACAATGATTGATGCAGGTTTTACATTATTAGGCTGCTTGCAATGAAACAGTTTTGACGTAACGTTTGTCGGAGTCCTGAAAAGAAATCTCCCTTCATAAGTCTTGTGACTGTGGCCTATTTCCAGAGAGATTAGCCATCTGCGCAGGAATATTTTAGTGCATTAAAAGTGCGCAAAGTGCAAACACAGGTGAACTCTCTATTCCCTTACTCTCCTAGCCCGATGGGACAGAAAATCCGATACGACCGGAGAGAGATCGGCGCAGGACCGACGGCTTCACGTGTTCTCCGAGGTATACGAGGGTAACACTGAGTGCTTAGAATTTCTTGCCAGGAAATCATTCTACCGGTTCGGAATGCCCTTCTTGTCCAGATAAATGAATAATTATTGCTAATGAAGGAACTAGAAGTTTATTTTGCTATAATCCGCCACAGTAGACAAACTTACTTGCAGCTTGCGATATTCACTGTCCAGTAAGACAGCAATTCGCACCGTCACAACACAACACCAAACAAATCTTCCAAATTATTCTTAACGTACGTTTCACTCCGACACCGGAGCATCTTCAGGAGATGTTGACTCGACAATGCACGATTGTAAAGCCGGTGATGGTTATTAATTATAGCTGACGGAACTGCAGGGCGACCGCGTATCTTTTGCATCAATCATTGATACATCGCAATCACCTCTGATTGGCTGAATTTATAGTATTCTTGCTGCGTCAATGGATTTCGTCCAATAGTGGAAGAGTGATAACCAATCAGAGGTGATTGCGATTTGCGATGTATCAATGATTGATGCAAAAGATACGCGGTCGCCCTGCAGATCACAAAGTAATCTATCAGTTATCACTGCTTTGAGACTTAGAGAAGGTGTATTATTACTGACTGAACTGCACAAATCTATCACTGCTTTAAGACGTAAAGAAGGTACTCTGTAGGTCAGTAGTAGACAAAAAGACTTCTATTGACCTAGAATGCAATGGCCATAGAGTACATTACCCTTAGAGTAGCACGCGTAATTATTTTGCAACGGTTCTGGCAATTATTCCGCGCTAAGTACCTACGGCGCAGGCGCCGCTAGCTAAGCACATGATTGCTCGATCCAACTTCATTCGAACAAGTGAAGAGAAGGTTTTTTATTTAACTCCTAAGAGTAGATTACACTATCGATGGTTATCGTTAACATTAAAGATCTCCTCAAAAGACAGACTTTGGATGGCAAAATTCATGTATCTAGACTTGTTCCACTCACTCAAACACTTTGCTATAACTTTTAGATTGCAAATATTACCATAAATAAAAAATGATAAATGTTGTCATAGGACAACTAGTGTTATGATTTATGATTAGCCACATTTTGATTGCCACACAAACATAAAAATATAAAGTAAACAAGTACAGAAAACAAAGTGCGCAGTCTTATCACTAAAAGTGATCTCCTTCAGAGAACCCATCCATTATAAATCTTCAAAAAGAGCGGGTTAGTGCAACAACTTATAATCATACAATAAACATTCTATAATTCAAAAATATAACACATAAACTTGTACATATCAATTAACAGTACATATTATAACATATTTACACAAAATACATAAATATTCTACTTATATAGCATGTAAGATAAGTTAAAGATGTTTACGGAACTGGTCGACAGCCGAACCAATCGGCTGTTCTAGGGTTAAACCGCTCGATGCCAACACACCTATAATCATTGACCCTCCAGCAAAACTGTTTTGATCATTAACTCTTCATTGAAATTAGTGAGGAATGCCATTATTAGGGTCGATTCACACTGACGCTAGAAATAACATGTATTAACCTGACGTGCCTGAACTGCCGATATAAACACTTGTCTATAACCGAAGAAAAATTATGTATTAAGCATTTTAAATGACAGTTTTTTTTAAGAAGTCGCACCATCAGGTGTGATAGGTCAAGTGTGCGACTTCGTACGCGTGGATTAAGGTTTTGATTCCCACAGGATCTTTTTAATTTTCCGGGATAAAAAGTAGAAATCTCTGTAGCAAAATCATCATCGTTAACATCTTATCTTAGGCTGCATCATCACATACCACCGGATGGGATCGCAGTCAAGGGCTAACTTGTAAATTGTAATGGATTGAAAAAAAAAATTGGCAGTCATACTGCCGATACTGAAAACGAACATTTAATTTTTTTTTTTCTTATTAAAAAAAATATTTTAATTAACATTATTAAAATATAAACCTTTAACATTAAGGCATGAAAGTTTAATTTCGAATGGCGTATATTTATATTATGTTCGCGAGCATGTCGGTCACTCGAATCTACATTTTTACCCCCTACCAAAATGTGCTCAACGCGCCTAAAGTAGTTTTCACTTTTTAAAAAAACCTTTTTTCATCAGAGCAATGGCCGCCACTGTGGAGGCGTCGCAGTCCCTCATACAGACGGAGTCCCGGGTTCACTACCAAGAGGTGGTCACGGAGACGCGCAAGGTGAAGAAGAGCAAGTCTCGCCGGCACAAGGATGAGGGCTCTATATCTGTGGTGAGTGTACTCTATGGCCGCCACTGCATGGAATGTTTATTCGTAACTGATGCGAAAGTGTGTCTGTCCATGAAGTCTCTTGCATCATGTCAAACTCAAATTCATATTTTTTTATTCTAATAAATTTATTATAAGTGCTTTTGAATCGTCGATTCAATCTACCACTGGTTCGGAATGCCATTCCTACTGAGAAGAACCAGCAAGAAATTCAGTGGTCGCTCTTTTTAAAAAAATCATTTACAATTAAATCAATTTGTAGATACAAAATCAATATAAGTTGTCCTTAGCATGTAGCACTTATGTATATTGTTAAAAAATATGGTAGAGATATGACGTAACATAAGAGGCATTTGGACACGTCATGTAATAATTAAATTGAGTATTGAGTATTCGGAAAAAAAACCAATCGCAAATGTACGTATAGTACCACAAACTTATCTGGCACGGTGGCCAAAATTAGAACTAATTTTAATGCCAGTTTAGTTTTTGTTTTATTTTATTTTTTAATATAAAAATAAAATATAACTAGCAACGCTGACACCGGGTCTGATAAGACCTGCTACCCTAGCCTAACCTGCTGTCCTAGGTGAGCGACAGAAGCGACGCGACGCGTTGCGACGCCGTAGAAAATGACAAACTTGTCACACCGCGTGTACGGTCAGGTACTGTTTGATAATGTCGCGTCGCGTCGCGTCGAATCGAGTCGCGGTTTCGCTATTGTCGCTCCTAGGACAAAGGTCGCGCATAAATGTTTGAGGTAAAATAACAATCGGTAAGATCTGCTGAACACCCAAAAAAGAAGCCTAAAGCTGCATTTATCACCTTTCATTTTCCTTCCGATATGAGAAGGGAATATACAATTGCCACTACGGAAAATAAGATGCAAAACGTGAAAGAAAAATTGTAAAAGTATTTCGCGTGGTGCGGATATGACGAGGTGGCCGAGAGGTTAAGGCGTTGGACTGCTAATCCAATGTGCTCTGCACGCGTGGGTTCGAATCCCATCCTCGTCGGCAGCTTTTTGATTTTTTTTCTTGAGGTAGGTACATAATTTATTATATACATTAACACTAGATGATACCCGGTACTTCGTCCGCGTGTTTTAAGTTTTTTCAATTCCCGCGGGAACTCCTTAATTTTCCGGTATAAAAAAGCCTATGTCCTTTCCCGGGATACAAACTATCCCTGTACCAAATCTCATCAAAATCGGTTGCACAGGTGGGCCGCGAAAGCGTAGCAGACAGACGGACAGACAGACACACTTTCGCATTTATAATATTAGTACATAATATAAAGTATAATATTAGTATGGAAATATGAAGTTATTAATTTTAATTAAAAAAGTGATCCGCCTTCAAAAGCACATATAATTAAAACTTATATTTTAGTTAGTTTTTGAAGGCGACGCCAAATTAATGGTTGTTATCCAAGTAAGTAAGGTATTTCGTTATCTACTTAGTATTTTGTGTAGATATATGCGAAAGTGAGTCAGTCTGTCTGTCTGCTACGCTTTCACGGCCCATCTTTTCAACCGGTTGTGTCAAAATTTGGTACTTAACCTATGTAAGGTTGCATCCCGAGGTTTTATCCCAATTAGGAGTTCCTACGAGAATTCCAGAAACCACGCGTACGAAGTCGTTGCGAAGTCAATTCATAATCATATCATAAGTAGGTAGTTGTTTATAAAATCGAATTCCTAATAATGAACGTATGTCCACAGTCAAAAAGCTCCGAAAAGTTGTGCAAGAAGATGAAAGCAGCCGACGAGAACCCAATGTGTGTGAAATGTGCAAGACCAGTGTACGCCATGGAAAGAATCAAGGCAGAGCGACGCGCGTGGCATAAGGAGTGCTTCAGATGCGTACAGTGCAACAAACATCTCACGTGAGTGTTGGTTAAACTGCCATATTTGTATAGCAATATGTGGAGCCTGTCTACTCTGTGACCAGTGTACGCCATGGAAAGAATCAAGGCAGAGCGACGCGCGTGGCATAAGGAGTGCTTCAGATGCGTACAGTGCAACAAACATCTCACGTGAGTGTTGGTTAAACTGCCATATTTGTATAGCAATATGTGGAGCCTGTCTACTCTGTGACCAGTGTTTCCATGTAGAGAATCAAGGCAGAGCGACGCGCGTGGCATAAGGAGTGCTTCAGATGCGTACAGTGCAACAAACATCTCACGTGAGTGTTGGTTAAACTGCCATATTTGTATAGCAATATGTGGAGCCTGTCTACTCTGTGACCAGTGTACGCCATGGAAAGAATCAAGGCAGAGCGACGCGCGTGGCATAAGGAGTGCTTCAGATGCGTACAGTGCAACAAACATCTCACGTGAGTGTTGGTTAAACTGCCATATTTGTATAGCAATATGTGGAGCCTGTCTACTCTGTGACCAGTGTACGCCATGGAAAGAATCAAGGCAGAGCGACGCGCGTGGCATAAGGAGTGCTTCAGATGCGTACAGTGCAACAAACATCTCACGTGAGTGTTGGTTATACTGCCATATTTGTATAGCAATATGTGGAGCCTGTCTACTCTGTGACCAGTGTACGCCATGGAAAGAATCAAGGCAGAGCGACGCGCGTGGCATAAGGAGTGCTTCAGATGCGTACAGTGCAACAAACATCTCACGTGAGTGTTGGTTAAACTGCCATATTTGTATAGCAATATGTGGAGCCTGTCTACTCTGTGACCAGTGTTTCCATGTAGAGAATCAAGGCAGAGCGACGCGCGTGGCATAAGGAGTGCTTCAGATGCGTACAGTGCAACAAACATCTCACGTGAGTGTTGGTTATACTGCCATATTTGTATAGCAATATGTGGAGCCTGTCTACTCTGTGACCAGTGTTTCCATGTAGAGAATCAAGGCAGAGCGACGCGCGTGGCATAAGGAGTGCTTCAGATGCGTACAGTGCAACAAACATCTCACGTGAGTGTTGGTTATACTGCCATATTTGTATAGCAATATGTGGGGCCTGTCTACTCTGTGACCAGTGTTTCCATGTAGAGAATCAAGGCAGAGCGACGCGCGTGGCATAAGGAGTGCTTCAGATGCGTACAGTGCAACAAACATCTCACGTGAGTGTTGGTTATACTGCCATATTTGTATAGCAATACGAGGAGCCTGTCTACTCTGTGACCAGTGTTTCCATGTAGAGAATCAAGGCAGAGCGACGCGCGTGGCATAAGGAGTGCTTCAGATGCGTACAGTGCAACAAACATCTCACGTGAGTGTTGGTTATACTGCCATATTTGTATAGCAATATGTGGGGCCTGTCTACTCTGTGACCAGTGTTTCCATGTAGAGAATCAAGGCAGAGCGACGCGCGTGGCATAAGGAGTGCTTCAGATGCGTACAGTGCAACAAACATCTCACGTGAGTGTTGGTTATACTGCCATATTTGTATAGCAATACGAGGAGACTGTCTACTCTGTGACCAGTGTTTCCATGTACCTAGAGAATCAAGGCAGAGCGACGCGCGTGGCATAAGGAGTGCTTCAGATGCGTACAGTGCAACAAACATCTCACGTGAGTGTTGGTTAAACTGCCATATTTGTATAGCAATATGTGGAGCCTGTCTACTCTGTGACCAGTGTACGCCATGGAAAGAATCAAGGCAGAGCGACGCGCGTGGCATAAGGAGTGCTTCAGATGCGTACAGTGCAACAAACATCTCACGTGAGTGTTGGTTAAACTGCCATATTTGTATAGCAATATGTGGAGCCTGTCTACTCTGTGACCAGTGTTTCCATGTAGAGAATCAAGGCAGAGCGACGCGCGTGGCATAAGGAGTGCTTCAGATGCGTACAGTGCAACAAACATCTCACGTGAGTGTTGGTTATACTGCCATATTTGTATAGCAATATGTGGAGCCTGTCTACTCTGTGACCAGTGTTTCCATGTAGAGAATCAAGGCAGAGCGACGCGCGTGGCATAAGGAGTGCTTCAGATGCGTACAGTGCAACAAACATCTCACGTGAGTGTTGGTTATACTGCCATATTTGTATAGCAATATGTGGAGCCTGTCTACTCTGTGACCAGTGTTTCCATGTAGAGAATCAAGGCAGAGCGACGCGCGTGGCATAAGGAGTGCTTCAGATGCGTACAGTGCAACAAACATCTCACGTGAGTGTTGGTTATACTGCCATATTTGTATAGCAATATGTGGAGCCTGTCTACTCTGTGACCAGTGTTTCCATGTAGAGAATCAAGGCAGAGCGACGCGCGTGGCATAAGGAGTGCTTCAGATGCGTACAGTGCAACAAACATCTCACGTGAGTGTTGGTTATACTGCCATATTTGTATAGCAATATGTGGAGCCTGTCTACTCTGTGACCAGTGTTTCCATGTAGAGAATCAAGGCAGAGCGACGCGCGTGGCATAAGGAGTGCTTCAGATGCGTACAGTGCAACAAACATCTCACGTGAGTGTTGGTTATACTGCCATATTTGTATAGCAATATGTGGAGCCTGTCTACTCTGTGACCAGTGTTTCCATGTAGAGAATCAAGGCAGAGCGACGCGCGTGGCATAAGGAGTGCTTCAGATGCGTACAGTGCAACAAACATCTCACGTGAGTGTTGGTTATACTGCCATATTTGTATAGCAATACGAGGAGACTGTCTACTCTGTGACCAGTGTTTCCATGTAGAGAATCAAGGCAGAGCGACGCGCGTGGCATAAGGAGTGCTTCAGATGCGTACAGTGCAACAAACATCTCACGTGAGTGTTGGTTATACTGCCATATTTGTATAGCAATATGTGGAGCCTGTCTACTCTGTGACCAGTGTTTCCATGTAGAGAATCAAGGCAGAGCGACGCGCGTGGCATAAGGAGTGCTTCAGATGCGTACAGTGCAACAAACATCTCACGTGAGTGTTGGTTATACTGCCATATTTGTATAGCAATATGTGGAGCCTGTCTACTCTGTGACCAGTGTTTCCATGTAGAGAATCAAGGCAGAGCGACGCGCGTGGCATAAGGAGTGCTTCAGATGCGTACAGTGCAACAAACATCTCACGTGAGTGTTGGTTATACTGCCATATTTGTATAGCAATATGTGGAGCCTGTCTACTCTGTGACCAGTGTTTCCATGTAGAGAATCAAGGCAGAGCGACGCGCGTGGCATAAGGAGTGCTTCAGATGCGTACAGTGCAACAAACATCTCACGTGAGTGTTGGTTATACTGCCATATTTGTATAGCAATACGAGGAGACTGTCTACTCTGTGACCAGTGTTTCCATGTAGAGAATCAAGGCAGAGCGACGCGCGTGGCATAAGGAGTGCTTCAGATGCGTACAGTGCAACAAACATCTCACGTGAGTGTTGGTTATACTGCCATATTTGTATAGCAATACGAGGAGACTGTCTACTCTGTGACCAGTGTTTCCATGTAGAGAATCAAGGCAGAGCGACGCGCGTGGCATAAGGAGTGCTTCAGATGCGTACAGTGCAACAAACATCTCACGTGAGTGTTGGTTATACTGCCATATTTGTATAGCAATACGAGGAGACTGTCTACTCTGTGACCAGTGTTTCCATGTAGAGAATCAAGGCAGAGCGACGCGCGTGGCATAAGGAGTGCTTCAGATGCGTACAGTGCAACAAACATCTCACGTGAGTGTTGGTTATACTGCCATATTTGTATAGCAATACGAGGAGACTGTCTACTCTGTGACCAGTGTTTCCATGTAGAGAATCAAGGCAGAGCGACGCGCGTGGCATAAGGAGTGCTTCAGATGCGTACAGTGCAACAAACATCTCACGTGAGTGTTGGTTATACTGCCATATTTGTATAGCAATATGTGGAGCCTGTCTACTCTGTGACCAGTGTTTCCATGTAGAGAATCAAGGCAGAGCGACGCGCGTGGCATAAGGAGTGCTTCAGATGCGTACAGTGCAACAAACATCTCACGTGAGTGTTGGTTATACTGCCATATTTGTATAGCAATATGTGGAGCCTGTCTACTCTGTGACCAGTGTTTCCATGTAGAGAATCAAGGCAGAGCGACGCGCGTGGCATAAGGAGTGCTTCAGATGCGTACAGTGCAACAAACATCTCACGTGAGTGTTGGTTATACTGCCATATTTGTATAGCAATATGTGGAGCCTGTCTACTCTGTGACCAGTGTTTCCATGTAGAGAATCAAGGCAGAGCGACGCGCGTGGCATAAGGAGTGCTTCAGATGCGTACAGTGCAACAAACATCTCACGTGAGTGTTGGTTATACTGCCATATTTGTATAGCAATATGTGGAGCCTGTCTACTCTGTGACCAGTGTTTCCATGTAGAGAATCAAGGCAGAGCGACGCGCGTGGCATAAGGAGTGCTTCAGATGCGTACAGTGCAACAAACATCTCACGTGAGTGTTGGTTATACTGCCATATTTGTATAGCAATATGTGGAGCCTGTCTACTCTGTGACCAGTGTTTCCATGTACCTAGAGAATCAAGGCAGAGCGACGCGCGTGGCATAAGGAGTGCTTCAGATGCGTACAGTGCAACAAACATCTCACGTGAGTGTTGGTTATACTGCCATATTTGTATAGCAATATGTGGAGCCTGTCTTTTTTTTTTTTTTTTTTTTTATCCACTACAAGCTAGCCCTTGACTGCGATCTCACCTGATGGTAAGTGATGATGCAGTCTAAGATGGTAGCGGGCTAACCTGTTAGGGGCATGGCAGTTATATTAAACCCATACCCCTTCGGTTTCTACACGGCATCGTACCGGAACGCTAAATCGCTTAGCGGCACGTCTTTGCCGGTAGGGTGGTAACTAGCCACGGCCGAAGCCTCCCACCAGGCCAGACCAGGGAAAATTCAGAAATTATAAATTCCCAAATTGACCCTGCCGGGGATCGAACCCAGGACCTCCGCACGTTAAGGCGACAGCGCTACACACTGCGCCACGGAGGTCGTCAAACTCGTCGTCTACTCTGTGACCAGTGTTTCCATGTAGAGAATCAAGGCAGAGCGACGCGCGTGGCATAAGGAGTGCTTCAGATGCGTACAGTGCAACAAACATCTCACGTGAGTGTTGGTTATACTGCCATATTTGTATAGCAATATGTGGAGCCTGTCTACTCTGTGACCAGTGTTTCCATGTAGAGAATCAAGGCAGAGCGACGCGCGTGGCATAAGGAGTGCTTCAGATGCGTACAGTGCAACAAACATCTCACGTGAGTGTTGGTTATACTGCCATATTTGTATAGCAATATGTGGAGCCTGTCTACTCTGTGACCAGTGTTTCCATGTAGAGAATCAAGGCAGAGCGACGCGCGTGGCATAAGGAGTGCTTCAGATGCGTACAGTGCAACAAACATCTCACGTGAGTGTTGGTTATACTGCCATATTTGTATAGCAATACGAGGAGACTGTCTACTCTGTGACCAGTGTTTCCATGTAGAGAATCAAGGCAGAGCGACGCGCGTGGCATAAGGAGTGCTTCAGATGCGTACAGTGCAACAAACATCTCACGTGAGTGACCTCTACATTTTTTTAGTCCACTGCAAGTTAGCCCTTAACTGCGATCTCACCTGATGGTAAGTGATGATGTAGTCTAAGATGGTAGCGGGCTAACCTGTTAGGGGCATGGCAGTTACATTAAACCCATACCCCTAATCGGTTTCTGTTGAAGAAGGTTTTGTATCCATTTATGTCACACTGGCTGTTATTTTATTTTGTATTCTAATATTATTGTTTTCTCAAATTATGTTTATAATTTATTGAATTTATTAGATCTTATTATCGGACTGTAATATGGTAGCAGAGCGTGGTTTCTACACGGTATCGTACCTGAACGCTACATCGTTTGGTGAACGGTACGTCCTTGCCGGTAGGGTGGTAACTAGCCACGGCCGAAACCACCCACCAGACAAAATATTATATTTATAAATATTTGACCGAGCGAAGCGAAGGTCTCTGAGTCTACTTGAGTGAATTGGCACTTGTCCGTCCGTCCGTCCGCCCGTCCGTCCGTCCGTCTGTCAGAGCATTATAACTTCTGAATTACTGAACGTAATTACTTCAGCTTTAAATATAATATAATATGTAAACCAATGGCCTCCCGCCGAATATGGCTGAAAAAGTTGTAAAAATCTTTATTTCAGGGGGGCTCTCAAGCGAATGCGAAGTAAAATATTTTTTACAAAGTTACATAGGGTTGCGGTATATCATTTTAAAGATAATTAGGAATAGAGTCCAAAAATATTTCTTCTTTAATTTTTCCCCCAAAATTGACGAAATGGGGGGCTATTAAAGTGGAGATTTTCTAACGTCCAAAGTTGACCTCAGAACTCTAAATTTTCTGAAAGGCTGAGCCTGAAACTTGATCTATTATTTGAATTATATCCTGTACTTGAACAACAAATACTAAAATTAGATAAATATTGTAAGGAAACGGAATTATTTAATTTTTAATGAGCATCAGTATTTTTAACAGAACTTCACATTTATGTCAATAGATGGCGCCGCGAGGTCTCAGTTCGGGGCGAACCACTAGTTATATTTAGTTAGAATAAAACCACTCTGTACCCAAATTTGCAATAAAATTTATTGATTTCCTCATCATAATTGTTTCAAACCATCGCTGGCCCACTACTGATTAGTTCCTATTCTATTATTTTGGTACGGAACCCTAATGAATTAATAGATTACTTTGCTCGGGCTGCGCAAGGAATTATGATTTTTCACAGCTAGAATCCAGAGCCGAAAGTCAAGGCGAGCTGTACGGTTAGTCCAAGTTTTTACATTGCAAATTCGATTGAAAGAAATCGAGCGTTCGATCATATTAGCGTCAAAGTGAAAAGTAAATGCAGTTAAGTGAACCTTAACGGCGGTAATTAAGAGCTCATTTTTACATTCACAGCCAGCTGAATTTGTGACTCAAAATTATTAGCTTTTGGGTCCATTTTACTTTGACTCCCATGTGATCGAACTCTCACGATCCATCGGTTTTGCCAGGTGATAACTTGGAGTAAGCGTAATGTACCTAGTTCAATGAAAATGTGCAATACAAGAAACAGCTAAACGTACTTCGAAATAGGGCAGGTTTACTTATTACAATTTATGAGTAGAAATTATTGATAATAAATCGTTCACCCGGCTGAGTTTGTTGTGGGCTCTTCTCAGACCAGGGCGCGTTTAGAACCCTCGTAGCTTTAGTTATAAGATACCGTAATTGATTATCACTATCATGTTTTATAAGTTTCGGACGTCAATAAGTGTACCCCACTACTATTAACGTCCACTGCTGGGCACAGGCCTCTACTCTCATAGGAGAGAGGGAATTAGAGCTTAGACCCACAACGCTGCTCCAATGCGGGTTGGCGGGTAGAGTGTACACTGTACCTAAATTGAATAAATAAATATTGTTTGATTTCCTTGCTAAACCAATGTATTATTGCAGAATGGAGACGTACCAGAGCGACCACACAACACTGTACTGCAAGCCACACTTCAAGCAGCTGTTCGAGCCCAAACCCGTCGACGGAGACGACGAGACCGATGGTAAGTTTGTGTCGTAGTTACCACGTTTCATAATAGATGGCGCTGGCCATAACACCAGCGCGCTAACGATTACCTTTTTTATAAAAAAAACAAACAAAAAGCCATTTGTTTTACGCGGTTATCTAGTAGAGAAAAAAGGCGTCTAAGTGGAGAAATAATAGAGTATGCTATGTCGTCTTCGAACAAATATACTAGACCATAAAAACTAGCGCCATCTAGTCGACATGGTTGGAATTACTTAGTAAAATTACACAGTGTTGCTATAACTAAAAAACTTGTTCAAATATTATTGAAAGTGGCCACATCCGTCAGAAAAATTAAAAATCTGGGCGTCGTCATATACGCCGATGCATGAGGCATTTTCTTTTTGATGTAATTCAGTGTTATCTCTCTGACTCTACTATATCTCTACTTCGACTTTTTTTTAAAAATATTTTTTAACTATATGATGCCCGCGACTTCGTCCGCGTGGACTAAGTTTTTGCGATTCCTGCGGGACCTCCTTAATTTTCCGGGATAAAAAGCCTATGTCCTTCCCCGGGATACAACCTATCCCTGTACCAAATCGGTAGAACTGGTGGGCCGTGAAAGCGTAGCAGACAGACGGACAGACTCACCTTCGCGTTTATAATATTAGTATGTAAGTCAATGACCTTCTATACACATGGACAAATCGTGGCATACAAAAACAGAGCCCAAACATGGCACACGCTTCTAATTCACCCTATTTTGCTTCGACTGCTCCATCTATACATTGCCGCTGACATTCAAGTCCTGTAAACTGACCTCTGTGTTTAAGCCGCAATGTAAATCGATTAATCAGTCGAAGCTTCATAAGGTGATTTTAGAAGCAGACTGGAACAAAAAGGGAATGGAGTAGTATAGCGCTATTAATTTTTGTTATTTCTGAGAGATTTTTCATTTTTGTAAATATGAAACTATTATATTAGCCCAGTCGAATTAAATCAAAAGAGTGGCTGACACGGAAAAAATTTTGGTACTTATCAATTTTTCTAGGATCGATATTTTTCGATTTAGATCCGAAAAGAGAGGAGAATTTCTGTTTATTGAATAATTCGTTTATTTTCAATTTTACACGAAAAATGGTTATAACCAAAGTTATTTGAAATTAAATTTCCTACAATTTTAGTCCTTATCAATTTTTCCCTAGGATCGCGATATTTTTAGATTTAGATCCGAAAAGAGCGGAGAATTTTTGTTTATTGAATAACCTGTGATCTCGTGTACAGGAAATCTAAAAGAACAGCCATTACAGATTGCGCAACTTACCCTATGTAATATGTTTTTTCTTTAGGCGCCTTATACCGCTGTCATACTGTTTCCAGGTACACTTTAAAGAAATAGGAATCACAGCTGTGTCGATATCTGGATATCGACACAGCTGTGATTCCTATTTCTTTTCCTATTTCCTATTTCCAGCTGTGATTCCTATTTCGAGCGGTGGCGGTGGGAGCGGTGGCGGGAAATCGAGCCTAGAGCGTAGTGCTCGTATATGCGTACCTACAGATATATAGTGTAGTGTGGCGAGTTTTATACCTACAGTTGGTTGCGGCCTGATTGTTTAAAGGCCCTTAATTGGGAAAACTTGCAAGATAGTGAAAAAAATGTGATAACAATAATTGCCAATAGATTTTACATGGAACAAAAAAAAGCTACTCCACAGTTTTGTTTTTCTGACTTTAATGACACGCCCTTCCATCTGTCTCTTTCCGATGTGCGTGAGAGAAAGGAATGGGAACATTGTAAATAATTTTAAATATTTCTTGTGTTTTCAATAGTTTTACTACGTATTTTACACTTTTTTGCATATTATCTTACGTAAATAAAATTAACTTATCGATGGTACGTCACACCATCTTTTTTCTGCGTCGTTAATGTATTATTTCGGCACTTTTTGAACGCGCACTTAGGCATCCTGACAGCTTCGCAGTGAACATGCGACTAATGAAAAAAGTGTGCTTACAACGAGTTTAAGCACACTTACTTGGTCCCATGTTATGCGCGCCAGTGCGATGTCCTTGTGTATAGAAGGTCATTGATGTAAGTAATTAAATGTTTGTCAATTTACCTCAGAATGCTTTTGTTACAGCAACACCCAAAAAACATCAAATGATCATTTGCGAAAGTCAGCCAGTCGAACTGCCGCCCGATGTCGTTAGAGGTAAGAATTCCATCCATTCAGCTTGAACCTCCTTGAAGCTCCTTTGAACAAGAAAACATAATAAACGCTTATTTAAAAAATACGCGTGGAATTGAGAAAATCCGCCATTTTGGATTGTAGGATAAACCAACAAATTAACACACTTTCGGATATTCAGTATGATATTTTACATGGCTAATATTCATTTAAAGCCAATGTGTAACCCCATATTTTGTTACAGCGTCAGACAAACCAGACCTAGGCCTGGAAGAGTTAGCCTCGCTGGACGTGAAGTCTAGATTCCAGGTCTTCGAGCGCAAATCCAAACCCGAGGAGGAGCCTGCGCCCCTCGAGCCCAGAGCACCCAGGGAGAAGAGCTCAGCTGTGCTGTCAAAGCTGGCCAAGTGAGTGCAACTTTGTGTACATAAATAAATAAATAATCATTTAATAAATTAAATAAATAAATAATATTTTATTTGCAGGAATAGGTGTGTAAAGATATAGGCCTTAAAATAATATTTCCCTTACATATTCTACCATACAATGGTGTGTAAATAGTTATGTATTTTTAAGTTTAAACTTCATTAGATCATATAGTTTGTACATAGTGATGGTGAAATAATACAGTCTCATTAACAGTCAACAAAATAATTAGTGTGCAATTATTACAATAATAATTACTAGGTAAATAAAATTATTACATAGGCGACATCCCAATTATCCCATGTAAACTACCACCATTATGTTGTTAATGAAAGAGGTTCCTTCCCCGTTCTACCACAGAACAGCGAGAAACCGTCTGCGTTGGCATCCTTATGTGGTTGATGTCCAATCTGCCCGCACGAAACGTTTTTGCTCGACGTTTCTGATCCGAACCGCTAGGCTGTGGAACACCCTCCCAGCGCACGTGTTTCCTGCCACATATAACTTAGGTACCTTCAAGGCAAGAGTAAATAGGCATCTTCTAGGCAAGCGCGTTCTAACCTAGACCTCATCATTGCTTTGCACTAAGCATGATTGTCGTCAAGCGCAAGCCTATCTCTCAATAAAAAAATAAAAAAAAAGGTCATAACCCTCAGCCTGAATACATGCAAGAGAGAGCATCTTCATACTGCGACGAATCGTCATAAAGAATAATTTAATGAACACCATTATCATCGCAGTATAAATAGTTTTGATACTAGAAATATTAAAATGAGAATTTTGATTTTTGATACTTATTGTATTAAGATATTTAATTTATACCACGAATCTCCATAAAGTATAACTTAATATTCCTATGAACGCACATTTTATCATTGCAGTATGAATAGTTTTGAAACTTGCAATATTATAACACAAATTAAGTTTTAAGTTGAACATTTTCATAAATTCCTATTTTGGGTTTTTTTTGTAGTTTGGGATTTAAAGTTAATACAACAATAATATATTAATTGTAAAATCAGTTACAATAATAATAATAAATATATAGTATAGGGCCATAGTACTTCCATAGAGCCATTTCACCAGTCCATTATAGCAAACCAAACCCGTAGACCCATACCTATCATTTGATGATTTGTGTCCATGTTTTGCAATAGTCCTGCACTAACCAGGGATTGTCCTTGGGTGCACTCGCATAGTGCATATAGGGATATTCGCTGATTGGTGTCACATTTCCTTTAGAGTAAAATTGTCTAACGGGCCTCTGCGAGTTGGTTTCGGCCCCTCGTATGCCTTCCAAAGGTCCGGGATCCCATGGTCCCGAGATGGAAGAGACATAAATATATAATATAATATACATACAACATAATTATGTACCTACTATTTAACATTATTATTATTAATGTCAGAAAAAAATGCAAGTATCAAACCGTCTCATATAAAAGTAACGACTAGTGTTATGACGTCATTGAACTATTTTTACTCCCAACAACATGAGAACTGAAAAAGTTAGAAAATCATTCACCGAAACAAACCGTCTTACATACATTACGGACAACGCTCAAGTAATCTTTAATAACATGTAAATGAAAACCGCAATGCATCTGATACAAAAAATAAATGAAGGAGCATTTAAATATTATGACTACGCTTCCTGATGTACACAGCTTTAATATGCAGCCAATTTGTATGATTGCTTTCAATTGTGAATCGTATTCCTCTAAACTTAAAGGTTATTATAATTATATAGATATGTAATAATATGTTTGTAATATTAAAAAAAGAAAGCATATCAGTTTCTATCGGTCCAGTGTTCTTTCAGCGTCGGTTAAAGTTAACACGGTTCGAAGTGAAAGTTAATTTTATTAAGTTTTTAATAGTTTTTTTGTTAATTTTTGATTCTGGGAATTAAAACAAAATGAACGGGTAAGTGATTGGAGCTGATAGAGTCCTATAAAGTTGAAAAAATGCTTTTAAAACGAAGTCCGACCGTATTTCCGATCCTGTTCTGTTGAACAATGAAACCGAGTTCATGAAATTTTATCTTACTTCCTATTGATATTAAAATTTGATAGTTTGAATGTTTGGAATTTGGATGTGTATATTGTAATTAGTTACTACTTCACGCCACGACTATGACTCGACACGACATGACTAAACCTAAAATTAACACATAGAAAGGCTACATTTTATCCCGGAAAATTAAAGAGTTACTATGGGATCAATTTACCCGGACTAACACACAAAATATTGTACAACGGACGGACGGAATTATAGTCTAAGACTTAATTATTATGTTTTCAAGGAAGGCTGGAAGAGATATCTTTTTAGAGATAAGCTTTACCTTCGTCCACTTTTTTAAAATTTGTTTTTAGACAATATTTTGTACAAAAATAATAATAAAAAATATGTTTAGCATAGTTTTTTTGTTAGCGTTCTGAATTCGTTTAGGCTACGTTTGCACTGCGACAAGTATTCGCGTGAACTTTTTTCGCAGTTCTGTAACATTAGAAATTAATGAAGGTGTACGAACTTGTGAATAAAATTTGCGCGAAAATAAAATAGCTGGTTTGATAAATAAGGCGCGCGCAAGCGGTGCGGTAAGAATTATATTTGAGCGAATATTTTAACTGCCTCGTTGGTCTAGTGGTTAACATGGTCGACTGCGGCGGACGAGGTCCTGGGTTCGAGTCCCGGGTCGGGCCGTGATTAAGTATTGGGTTTTTCTAACTAGAAATTCTCAGTACTAGCCCGGCGTTAGGGAATTGGCGGTGTTTCACCCCCGTGCCTCGGAGAGCACATTAAGCCGTCGGTCCCGGTTATTATCACTAACATGGTAATAGTCGTCAAAGCCTGCCAACATGTATTGGAGCAGCGTGGTGGGTCTAAGCTCTAATTCCCTCTCTCCTATGAGAGTGGAGGCCTGTGCCCAGCTGTGGGGCTTTAATGGGCTGTAGTGGTGGTGGTGGTGGTAAGAATAATATTCGCGCGAATATTTTTCGCAGTGCGAACGTAGCCTTAATGTATTTCTTAATCAGAGGTTCTTTTTGTTTAATTTATTTTGAGTGAATACTCAAAATTAGCTAGCCAGGAATTAAATATTACGTACTAGCTGATGCCCGCGACTTTGTCCGCGTGGTTTAAGTTTTTTGATTCTCGCGGGAACTCCTTAATTTTCCGGGATAAAAATTAGCCTATGTCAATCTCCAGGTCCTCAATCCATACCCATGACAATCCGTCGTTCAAAAATCACGTCGATCCGTTGCTCCGTTGCGGCGTGATTGAAGGACAAACCAATAAACCAACAAACAAACACACTTTGGCACTTATAATATTAATGTGATATTTGTTGCAGGTTCAAGGCGAAGGGAATGGACATCGGCATCTCTGACGAGTATCTGAACGGAGTCCAGCCAGAGCCAAGCTCCAGCGAACACGAGGAGGAAGACGGTGAGCTATACACACCAACTGTAACTTATGACACCCTAGTACCAACATCACAAGCTATCACCGTCCTCCTGAGCACGTTTCTCCTCTCAGACGGTTAGGCCATAGTCCACCATGCTAAGTGGAGTCCAGCAGGGACCTAGCTACAGCGATCTCGAGGAGGAAGACGGTGAGCTATACACACCAACTGTAACTTATATGACACCCTAGTACCAACATCACAAGCTATCACCGGCCTCCTGAGCACGTTTCTCCTCTCAGACGGTTAGGCCATAGTCCACCATGCTAAGTGGAGTCCAGCCGGGACCTAGCTACAGCGAGCACGAGGAGGAAGACGGTGAGCTATACACACCAACTGCAACTTATGACACCCTAGTACCACATCACAAGCCATCACCGGCCTCCTGAGCACGTTTCTCCTCTCAGACGGTTAGGCCATAGTCCACCATGCTGAGTGGAGTCCAGCCGGGACCTAGCTTCAGCGAGCACGAGAAGAAGGACCGTAACTTATTCACAACAAGTGAAACTGCGCTGATCACTATTCAACGAGGGTCTCCTTTCAGATTGAGTTTTTAGACCACAGTCCCGCTTGTAATTGACAAACACCTATAGGAACATTATGGTTTTTCTCAAGCATGCAGGTTTCCTACACAATTACAAAGATGTATTTGTATTTTTTAATTTACAGCTTAGGTTAATATATTTCAATATTCCTGTTATATAAATAGTATAACATATCGTATTCTCTATAGGTTTAAGTAAGAATTGTGAATACACATAGGAATTATAATATATCTTCCAGACGAGGACTCGTTACTAAAGAAGTCATACGCCCATAATGCAATACGCGAACAGACATCGCTGTGCGATATGAACGAGCTGGTGGGAAGGTTCGAGAACGGGCCCCGGAACCAGACCAGGCACAACCAGCGCAAGCAGGAGATACAGAACATACGCAGCCGACTGTTTCAGGTGAGCACGCACACACACACAGAGACACATGTCGACACAATAAGTCTGAGGATAATTGGTTGCGAAACAAAATTTTATAGTACACTGTGTCCAAAAATATTGTAAGAACTTTTCACGTGTATTTTTACAATAAATAAAATATCTTATCTTATCTTAAAACACACACTCACTCATACACTCACTCACTCATACACACATTCACTCACTCACTCACACACCATATTATTGTGACATAATCAAACTCAGGTGTTACTTATAAAGAAAAAAATTCTGATAAAAGATAAACATAGTTTTATTTGCTCGAATATGGGTTAAAAAAAAAGATACATCAATCAATCAATTATTTATTTATCAGAACCAACATACTCTGCCATTGGCTTCTGGGTTACCAAAATTTCTTAAATAATTTAAGTAATAATCTTTTTTCTGTCCCAACATAAATCTTAATAATTATATATGAATGTTTTTATTATTACAGGGCAAACAAGCAAAAATCAAGGAAATGTACGAACAGTCAGTGATGCAATGCGAACAAAGTAAGTTGAAGTTTTTGTGTAATATCCTTTCTTATCCATTTCAATCTTTGTACAAGACTGTAATTGGTATGAATTACCCGAGGAGCTATAATATAATAATGTTATCTAACCTAAACAAGATAAAAAAGTTTAAGAAACTTTAACCGGACTGTTGAATGTTTTAAAATTGTTTTTCTGTTGCTTGATGTATTTTAAAATTGTACTATACTCAAATTTATGAACTCAAAATTTTCTCCTTTTTCATTTGACATCCCACCCGATACATTAGCAAAAAAATTTAGAGACCCCACTTTTTTGTATGTAACGTCCGTCATATCGATTTTTTTCTAGCCTATGATACCATCAAAATCGGCTCAGTAGATAGTTTAGGCGTAACGATGGAATATACATACATAGACTGTTAAAATCAGAACCCTTCCTTTTAGCTTTCCCGTATTCGGGTAAAAAACATAAGTACCAGCTTGTTTGGAATCGAAATCCTGTTGATATTATTCAATAAGTATTTTTTGCTTTGACTTCTCAACTCAACGACTTTAACTAATTATTTAAATTTGGTCAAATAGTTCAAAGGAGAAGACGTAGGATACTTTTGATTTCAGGAAATCCAAAAACTCCTTTAGGTTAAAATCTTTATGAACAGCAAAAATATCAACAATGGATATTTTTGCTGTTCATATTTTTCCACTTTTACTCGTAGCGTCAGCAGAACAAATCACTCAAAACTATACTAGCAGCATAAATATAAAAAATGGATTTATAAGTAATCCTTTCTGCCTTTAGGCGTAACGTCAGCAGAAAAAATCGCTCGTGAGTTAGACCTGGACGCGGAAAAGGCGAAGGCCATCAAGCAACGGTTCGAAAACGGGGAAATTTTCAACGACGAAAACCAACCGCCCAAGAACAGGGAGCTAGAAGACACTTCACTGTTCAATGAAGGTCAGTGATAATCTTATTGTCTTAAAACTTTGATACACCTGTACCTAGTTTAGGTACATAAACTTAGTATCACTACAAAATCTTTTGCTCTAGAGTACAGCAAAAGATAAGCCAATAGCGCCCGATCATTTGGATTGCGCGAATTTTTTATGAATATAATTAGTAATAGTTTTTTCTTAGTTCAATTTGTTTTATGTTGAATTTTATTTGCAGTCTTTGCTATTAATCTGTTTAGGCTGTATGGTCCTAGATCTTTGCCTGGCCTGAATGAAAAACAATGTTAAATTAATGTTAAGTTCTGCTACTCCCCACTAGATGGCTCTATGTGTCCAAAGAGGTCTTGAAGATAAGGTTTGTTTCTACTATTAAAGCGCCATCTATATTAAGACACTGAAGTATAACTGGTGCCATCTATCGTTGTAGACTTACACTAAAATATAATGCTATAAGTACAAAATAGGTGGCGCTACTCGTTTAAATTTCAAAGCTAGCTTTCTCTAAATGGGTGATATAAAATAAATTAAAAATGTATAGACTTTACTTCAGTAGGTACTTTTCCAATTTTCGGATTCTTCGATGTAAGTCTCCGTGCACAACCAAACTAGAGTTTTGTTTAACTTGAAAGAAAGAAGGTTCAAACGATTTTGATGAAATTTGGTACAGGGATAGTTTGTATGTTGCATAGGCTAATTTATCGCGGAACATTAAAAAATTCCCACGGGAATCAAAAAACTTAAACCACGCGGACGAAGTCGCGGGCATCATTTAGCTAGTACTAATATAAAATAAATTAAACGCATTTAATTATTTCTGTTGTTCCCAGGTATAGCTAAAAAGTCGCGCTCCATATTCCTTGAGCTGGACGCGAACGCAAAGCACATGGGTCCGCTGTCGCCGCCCGCCCAGGAACCGCCCAAGAGGAAGGAGATCGTAAGTGTAAAGCCCGGAGTCCACTACATTCGCATCGCGTCCAATCTCCTGACAAAATATCCCACAAGCTATTTTCCAACCGACCCGTAAATTGAGCCATATACATGGTTCAACAAATGAGCCATACAGTTCAACAAAAAAATTTACAAAAGAGATCGGTCGTAGTTTGAGGGAAAGAGGCTGCGACCCACTTTCTGGTTCCTACCTGGTTCAAAGGTTATCCATCGCCATTCAGCGTGGCAATGCTGCAAGCTTGATAGCTTAGGTACCTTTGGCCCAGGGGCAACCAGAGATGGTTTTTTTGATTAGGGTTTTATTTTAATGTTTTGTTAGTAGGTATAAGGTATAATAAATATATAACTATAAGGATTTGTTTAAAATTTATTTTATAGTTCGTTTTTAAATATGTATTTAGATATTAGCATTTTAATTAAACTGATTCAATAGTTTGCTTAGCTTAAAATTCAACAAGCTAACCAGTATACCTACAAGGTTACGTACGCACATAAATAACATAATCTAAGTAGGTATATAAAAGGACCGACTGGCTGATCTATCAATAATATAATAATAAAGCTCAAACCACTGGACGGATCAGACTGAAATTTCATAAAAACCGGTTGAACATATGAGCCGTGAAAGCGTAGCAGACAGCCACACTTTCGCATTTTAATGATACTAGTTGGTTCGCCCCGAACTGAGACCTCGCGGCGCCATCTATTGACAACAATGTGAAGTTCTGTTAAAAATACTGAAGCTCATTAAAAATTAAATAATTTCGTTTCCTTACAATATTTATCTAATTTTAGTATTTGTTGTTCAAGTACAGGATATAATTCAAATAATTGATCAAGTTTCAGGCTCAGACTTTCAGTAAATTTAGAGTTCTGAGGTCAACTTTGGACGTTAGAAAATCTCCACTTTGAAAGCCCCCCATTTCGTCAATTTTAGGGGAAAAATTAAAAAAAAAAATATTTTTGGACTCTGTTCCTAATTATCTTT
This sequence comes from Erebia aethiops, assembly GCA_923060345.2. Classification (NCBI taxonomy): domain Eukaryota; kingdom Metazoa; phylum Arthropoda; class Insecta; order Lepidoptera; family Nymphalidae; genus Erebia; species Erebia aethiops. The sequence goes on along the minus strand of OV281086.1, from coordinate 8,471,631 downwards.
AAAATGATATACCGCAACCCTATGTACCGCTATAAAAAATATTTTACTTCGCATTCGCTTCTATGAGAGCCCCCCTGAAATGAAGATTTATAACTTTTTAAGCCATATTCGGCTGGAGGCCATTGGTTTACATATTATGTTTAAAGCTGAAGTAATTACGTTCAGTAATTTAGAAGTTATAATGCTCTGACAGACGGACGGACGGACGGACGGACAAGTGCCAATTCACTCAAGTAGACTCAGAGACCTTCGCTTCGCTCGGTCAATTAGTATAGATAATAGACTCGACTTTGCTTATTTCGGCACGCCGCTAAAATCGACCCAGTTTCGTAGTACTTAAGGCGCTGTGAGCACACGAGATGAAAAACACAGGCGCGCGGGGATGAAATCGAATAAGCGCATGTCGCAAAAAAATGCATGAAATAATTTGTAAAAAAAATAATATTTACTTTTCAATACAAATAAATCCGACAATGTGTTTGATTTAGAAATATGAATTTTATCTTATATTTCTGGAGCTAATTATTGGTTTCAATAAGGAGAAAAATTGAGGTATGCTTCAAATAAATTTCAATGCAGAGACTTTTTTTAAATTGTGTTTTGAGATGCGTCAATGGCTGCTCAAAGGTTTTGAAAACAGCACATTATTTTTACAAGCATACATTATGTCACCGTTCGATGAATACCCTGCTTTTAAAAACCCCCTTTTACGCTACACAGGGCCTTCAATATGGAAGCGATTCAATTCGGCTCGGCAAACTAATAGGCCCAATTGTCTAAGCAAATCGTAATGATTTAACAGCCTAAAACGTATTGCACGAACTGTTTAAGGAGTTCATACATGCATTTTGACGTGCAAGCATCTATGAACCCCTTAAACAGATCGAATTATCCGTTTGACAAACTATTACAATCGGGTGGCAGATAGGAATTGAACAGTGGTGGATACACTTGACGATTCAAAAGCAAGCACGTGCTAATGTTTCTTTGATTAAAAAACGTTTAAATTTGAATCATCATGCTTGTCAGGCAGGCTGCAGTCAACATAAAGTTGAAAAAATAAATGAATATTTTAAAAGACTACCATAGATTTATTATATTTTCTACTGTAAACTTTCGTGGGGTTATTAAACCATCGACTTCGCTCAGATCAACTCTAGGTCATTGTATTAGTTAAAAAGTGATTACAATTTTTTCTTTCCAGCCCTTCATACCAAAGGACGTGGTCCGAGCGGCGGACAAACTGGAAGACGTGAAGATCGAGACGGCGGACATATCCGACCGGTTCAAGTTCTTTGAAACGTACAAGCCTGAGGCCAAGCGCAAAGAGTTCCGCATGACTCCACCCCGGCAAACGCAGGTATGGACTCCAGCGCTGGACATAGCTCTAAATCATACTAATATTATAAATGCGAAAGTGTGTTTGTTTGTTGGTTTTTGGCAAGGCTATAGTTGAGGACCTGTAGAGTGACATAGGCTACTTTTAATCCCTGGTACAGGGATCCTCGCATCTCATGAAACCTCAAAAACGACACCGCGTTGTGGTTTTCGGTGTCTATTATAAAGTCTGTCTTTGTCTTAGAAACCAATAAAGTATGACATTTTTCGCATACATTTTTACGATGACATAATACTGAACTACTACTGAGCGTCATTTCTATTACATCTGTCACCGGTATCAAACTATATTTTATCAACTATAGCTACAAATGGCGCCATCTCTGAATGAAACATTTCGTTGGTGGCGCCACTTGTATGTTTTTGCCACTGAGCAACTTTTTCAAACGCCAAAACGCGCGCTTATTATTGGAAGTGCTTGTGCGTCTTGTGACGTCAAAAATCGCGGCACTTTTTTTACTTTAATCGACAATTTAAAATGGTTATCAAACATACATATAGCTAACAGGAGACACGTGGATATTACGTATTTTAGAAGATCGTCTGTTTAATATACGCTAAAAAATATTTTTGAAATGAAAACTTCTTTAGGCGCGTTGAGCACTTTTTTTTTTCCACTTAAGGAATTCCCTTGACTACGATCTCACCTGATGGTAAGTGATGATGCAGTCTTAATATGGTAGCGGGCTAACCTGTTAGGGACATGGCAGTTATATTAAACCCACACCCCTTTTCGTTTTTCACCCGTTTCTACACGGCATCGTACCGGAACGCTAAAACGCTTGGCGGCACGTCTTTGCCGGTAGGGTGGTAACTAGCCGAATCGTATGGATACCGCGAGGTCTCAGTTCGGGGCGAACCACTAGTAATAAATCTTTGGTATCGTGAAACTCATCCAGTGACTTTGGTACAGCGTCCCAAGTCTCCGTCGCCGGAAGTGTACCACGAGCCGAGCGTGGTGCGCAGCGACGAGCCGGCGTGCGACGCCGGGCTGGCGGCCAGTCGCCAGACCGCCTCAAGGATGATATCCGTGTTCCGACAGATGGAGGAACACCGCAACAGGCCCGGGGACCAACAAGGTCCGTACAGAAGAATAGTAATAGAACGCGTATAGGACAATTTTCTATTGAAAAGTGTGACAGCTTCGATTCTGTTATCAATTCATACCATATGGTAGCCACCGATATATATGTACTGTACTGTAGTTCTTAGTTTTAAGTAAATTATTTTTATAAATGTACTGTACTAGATGGGCCCTTTATTAGAAAAAAAGTTGGGCGTCCGACTTGTGGTGCATGCGCCTCACTTGTATAAGCCTGTCCTTGTTCCCGCCATAGCGTTGTCCCGCTTTTCAGTCTAGATGGTGTTAGTAAAATCAACATTCTTTGTTTGACAGGGCGTAACTATGTAAATTGAGGTAGTTGACTGTAGCACATATAATAGGCATGATGAAAGTAACCAATAATTAATGAAATTATGAATTTATCTAATGAAATAGGATTCATGGATTATAAAAAACCTATTTATTTTTCTATTTCGAGTGAGATTGCTATTTATTTCGATAAAATAAAACTATGAAATACAGCAATCCGCCTTAAACAAACTGTTTCAAACGGCGGTTTGAAACAGAAAAAACAGATTTGCGCTTTGCCGGCTACACGGTTTAAAACATGTTTAAAACTGAAAACATCAGTTTTTATAGAACGTTGCGTGAATAGGACGTCTCTACGCTCGCACCGTATATTCAATATAACGACGTCATGGCGCCTTACCTATCTAAAGAACAAAGAGTAGGGGTGTGTCTTGCTCTTTTGTGTGCAATTGAAGAAAAAAAATTTTTTTTTTTACTTTTTTTTTTGTACTGTAAATCCCGTGTGTACGAAATTCTTAAATTGTCTATTTTTTTTTTGCAGACGCGGCGTTCGCCGTTGGGTCAGTTTCTTTTAATTTTGTGGCTAAAATATCCCACGCATTTTTTTCTGCGTTGAGTCTTTGTACGACTCGCATGTCAAATCCCAAAGGCAGGGCAAGTCTCTATAAATCTCGAGAAGTTCTGTAAGAACTTCACGTTCTTTTTGTTCTCGTGCCATTGCGTACGTCTACCTGCGCTCGCCGCTGCAACGTGACTGTCGTTCACAAGGTTTTAAACAAGCGGCTAGACGGTTTCAAACAAGTTTTAAACCAACGCTTCTACTAAGACACACCTCTACTCTTTGTTCTTTAGATAGGTAAGGCGCCATGACGTCGTTATATTGAATATACGGTGCCAGCGTAGAGACGTCCTATTCACGCAACGTTCTTTAAAAACTGATGTTTTAAACATGTTTTAAACCGTGTAGCCGGCAAAGCGCAAATCTGTTTTTTCTGTTTCAAACCGCCGTTTTAAACCGTGTAGCACATGCTGATAACGCCAAGAAGCGAATGACGTCACAATGGTTTGTTTTCAAGCTTTGACAATCATAAATTGTTTACTGCACACTGCACGGAGTATATTGGTAAAAATAATAGTGACGTCACAAACGACGCCATGACACCGGCAAACGTTTTGGCGTGAATTTTAAAATTTAAATTTCAAATGCCAATTTTATCTACTTATCCTTATTTTTCTGCTGAAATAAGATATTTTTTCGAAATAGTAGAATTTTCGAATAGACACTTCCGAACATAATCTGACCATTTTTCAAAATCAGTCATCATGCCTATTCTGTAACCTTTATGAAACTGTTTTTCCTTATATATATTTTGAAGATATTAACCATTACAATTTACCCTAGGTCCGAAGCCGCTGAAGCGTTTCACCCCCCCGCCCCCCGGGGAGGAGGGTCGTCACGCGGACTCTTCCTCTGAGTACAGCTCTGAAGGCGAAGAGGACAGCGAGGATGAGCACCGCCGCCGGTACCAGGAAGCTGTGCAAAGGGACGAAGCGCTCAGACAGGTTAGTACAACCCCCATAGTCAAATCAGACACTTTTTATAGGATTTTGTATGAAATACTGAATTATGACGTTATCAATCAAAAGTCAACGCACTTTTTTACTTTATTTTAAATGGTTGTCAAAAATAAAAAATAACAGTAGACGTGGATATGACGTCCATGTGCAGGTCTTCTATTATTAGAGATGGGTTTTGAAAAATCAGTAGCAATGTCAGCTTTTTTAATTATTAGGCTCAACAGCTGGCCCGTACAAAGAGTTTCCGCGACCGCTTCGAGCATTGGTCGGAGAGTGAGAGGGAGAACGAGCCGCGACCTCCCTCCGCCCTCATTGAGAGGCAGTATGAAGAGGACGGGGAATCCCAGCTGGAGACCGCTAAGAGGTTAGTTTCATTCACCGCTAATAGATGGCGCCACCCGTAACTTATAACGCGCTAAAGTTGTACTACCATAAAATCATCAGGTTTCCCTGATTGGGAGGTAGAGAATAAAAATGTCTTACCAAGACCGGCTACGGTGCCCAATCTCCAGGGAGATCCATCTGCGCGGGAGATATTGCACAAGTGTGTGCATACACAGGTACACTCTTTGTTCCTTTACTATCATCAAAAGGAACAATTTCTCAAAAGAAGGGAAAATCCTAGCTACGGAACTGCTCAGAACACTTTTAAGTGTTCTGAGCAGTTCCGTAGCTTAAAACATCGAGGCCTCGCCTCCTTACCCGGTAGGGCGAGGGGTAATATTGTACCCCGGTGAGTTTCTTTAAGCCAATGGTTGGATAGGACCTGTCTTGAAGGCTACGGAGCCCTCGTACTGTTATAATATTATACAACACTATTAGTTGATTTCGTTTACTGCTAATATGTGATGCCACCAACAAAAAGTTTCATTCACCACTAAATAACAGATGGCGCCACTTGTATGATGCAACTTGCTTATTCAGGGAATTATCAGGCTATTGGATATAAAAACCAATTTAAAAATGTACCTAATCATACTAATATTTATTATAAATGCGAAAGTGTGTTTCTTTGTTGGTTTGTCCTTCAATCACGCCGCAACGGATCGACGTGATTTTTGGCATGGGTATAGTTGAGGACCTGGAGAGTGACATAGGCTAGTACATACTTTAATGAAATATTTTTTTGTTTACAGTTTGCGCGAAAAGTTTGAAAACATGAAGGTTCAGACGACAACGGTCAATAAAACAGTTGCGACTAAAGTTAATAGATTTGTGGTAAGTTAATCATTATTTTTTTATAAACTCGCTTCTGGGCAGCTAAGGGCCGCCAAATAAAACAGCTGTTTTGAGGCAGTCATCTTTTATTTTTTGACTGTGTTTTTGAATAGGTTAAGTGGTCAACATTGTGTTATTTACTTATTTTTTTTGTTTTTTTAGTGATATGGAGTCAGGGAGTCGCCTCGAAATTTACCAAAGCATTATTTTAAAATCGTACATCATTAGAACATCTTAATTTCTTGCCAATTATTTGAAAAAAAAAAAACTCTTTTATTGCGATCTGATTTCAATCCTTTGTATTTGATTTATCATCTATTATTAATTGTAATTATTTATCAATGTTAATTTTTAAGAAGTTACTCGTTAGTTATAAGAATTCTAGTCTAAAGTATTAGTAAAATTAATTTAAGGCGAATTCTCACAATTATTTTTAAAGAATTGCAAAAAAAAATCAACTGATTTTTACTATCAAAATTGTGTTTTTTCATAAAAGTGATAATTCGTCTTAAGAATACAAATTCATGACATCTTTAGTATTAAATGACAAAGTTTTACATAAAATAAAAGAAAATGCTATTTATTTGTTTTTAGAGGACTGACAGCAGGTGCATTTTGGATAACGGTGCCTTAAACGTGCAATTCTAATAAGATATCTATCCATAAATCACGAAAACGACTTAATAGGTATTTACAAATATCGGTCAAGCGTGACTTTTTATTTTAAAAAAAACTTATTTTTTTATTTGTGCCAACAAAAATATTTAAAGAACTTAAATCTACAAGAGATCTCTACCAGTGACCCGTAGTCTTACTATATATCCCAATTTTATCAGAAAATTCATAAACTATTTGCTAAGTAGCTAATTAATCGTTTTGGAGTCATTTACTTTCTAAAGGATTTTTAGCGTTTTGGATATTTACTACAACGTGATGTTTATGAGAAGGGTTTTACCATCTTACTGACTATTTATTTATACTAAGCTTAAAGTAGGTACATAAAATGATTCTTTAATAATTTAGAAAGAAAGAAAACGCTTTTACGTTCTTTCTTTTCTGTCTTACATAATTTAAAAAAAACATGGCCACCATAAGAAGTACAACATTGTAGTTAAGTAAAAAAAGGCAGATTATACGTAATTTATGGATATGTACTCTTGACTGTGTACTTTTCGATATATTTACTGTGAAATATATAAAAGTTACATAGATTTTAAGGATCCTTCTGAACTATATTTACATAGAAAGTATAGGTTTATTTTGGAGTATTTATCGATAAATAAAATATTTATATTAATTGATCTGTATCTCTATTTATAAGATTTTTAGTTAGTTCTAAATTTGCGACAGCAATTTTTTTTTAACAAAATATACTTATAGAAGAAAAACATTGGTTAAAATTTCTTTATGTGACAATAAAACATTATAAATACTATTTTTTAGTTATAATAAAATATGTATAAAAATGACAATAATAATCATGATTATATCTTATGGCAATTTATATTTCTCACGTAATTTGTTAAAAATGCCTTTTATGAATATTAATTTCGCCAAAAAAATATTAAAACATTATTTTATAGACATATTACTATTTACAACAAAAATATGACTAGTAGTAGCTGGTGCTACTACAGAATATTATATTATAATTATTTAGTAAAAGAGGTGCCATTGTGAACCTAACGCACATTATACAAAAATTCGGTCCTACCTTCTTTAGTCCTGCCGCATATTATCAGAAATATCTGACAGATAAAATTAGGACCCGCGACTGTACTCTATGATTTTACCCTTTTTGTACGAGACCTGTAGCCCTATTATGTAAAACCTGCATCAAAGTATGTATATTCTTTTTTGTACACCACAAAAACACAAAAGAAACAGATAACAAACATGAAAACTTAAAACGTAGGTACAATAAGGCGAAGTGTCTCAACCTTATCGATATGGAGAAAATTAACAACATAAAAAAAACTAAAAATATACTAATAGATACATAAACTAACCAATATCGTAAATAATAACGTATTAATACACAAAATAATAAATAAATTGGACTGCCGATAAAAGTGAAAACGAATACTTATATATTTTTTTAATTAGGAAAAAAAAGTATTTTTATAATAATAATAAAATTATTTCAAATATAAACCTTAAAACTAAAGCATTAAAGTTTAATTACGAATGTACTAAATACATTTATATTTAAGACCTTTTGTCTTCGTAACAACGCGAGGTGCCGGTCTCAGTTCCACAGCACTTATCACTATAAACCTTAAAACTAAGGCATACGAATGTACCTACTATTTATACTTAAGACCTTTTGTAATAACGGTGTCGGTCTCGCGTATTCATTTTTACCCCCCACCAAAAAGTGCTCAACGCGCCTAAAGAAGTTTTCACTTCAAAATAATCATTGATGTGATATATTTTGACGACCTCCGTGGCGCAGTGTGTAGCGCTGTTGCCTTAGCATGCGGAGGTCCCGGGTTCGATCCCCGGCAAGGTCAATTTGGGAATATATAATTTCTGAATTTTCTCTGGTCTGGCCTGGTGGGAGGCTTCGGCCGTGACTAGTTACCACCCTACCGGCAAAGACGTGCCGCCAAGCGATTTAGCGTTCCGGTACGATGCCGTGTAGAAACCGAAGGGGTGTGGGTTTAATATAACTGCCATGCCCCTAACAGGTTAGCCCGCTACCATCTTAGACTGCATCATCACTTACCATCAGGTGTGATCGCAGTCAAGGGCAGTAAAAAAATATATATATATATTTTTTTGGCTGAATTTGTAGATGGACGTCTTGTGTGGACGTCTACAAATTTTACAAATTTCTTCAAAGTTCTTGATGCGACAATGAATTTTGGCTTTGAATAGTAAGAAACCAATCAGAAGTTATCACGATCGCTACAATAGTAACATTTTGAGGTGATAAGGCCCTCGGCAGATACGACACGTACTTTCAGAAATCAGAATGTTGCCGTATCGGACGTACGCTTCTGATATTCGTAAAATGAGAGGGACATAATTATTTCTGACAGCAATTTCTGATGATATGCGAGGCATACCATATAATTTAAAGGTTGTTTTGTAGATTTCAACAATGTTAAATATGTAGGTACTAGATGGGCCCTTTCATAGAAAAAAAGTTGGGCGTCCGACTTATGGTGCATGCCTCTCACCTGTATAAGCCTGTCCTTGTCCCCACCATAGCGCTATCTCACTTTTCAGACTAGATGGCGTTAGTAAAATAAGTCCACATTCTTTGTTTGACAGGGCCCGTCTGCAAATTGAGGTCGTTGGATTTCAACGATTACTTGCCGAATATTTGTCAAGTATTTACATTCGCATTTTAAAATATTTTGTATTATTACAAAAACATAAAATGGTTGTGTACAATATCTACCTATGCCAGACCTATTTATTGCATGATTTTTGTAATTATTTGATTTATTTGTATTGCAAGTTTTATATTTTGACTGAATAATAATAATTTCTGAATAATCATTTCGTTTCGTAATTGTACCTACTTAAATGCGGTCGTGTCGATGTTTTTTTTTCTTTTCTATTTGATTTTCATTTATGTTACAGAAACTGCTGTATATTAAGAAATAATAAAGAATACTCTCAACTTTTGGTTTCATTTATCTTCACTGTCTTTATGAGGCTCTAGCTAATATTCTATTTGATAATTCCTATTGCCTATTGCCCTATGGCATTCCGAATCAGTGGTAGATTCACTCGAATATTCAAAAGCACTTTTAATAAGTTTATATGAATAAAAAAAGGTGTAATTCACACGGCAGAAGTGAAACTTCAGAACATTCTCTCGCAGGCTAAATCCCAATATGAGTTATGACTTAATATGTGTCTCTTTTTAGTGTCGCTTTTTAGTTTTTCGTTTCATCGAATTTTCAAATCAAACGATTCTAAAGAAGTTTCACTTCAAAAATATGAGTTGTGAGTTTGTGAGCGACAAATGTTACTCGATTCTATGACGCGCCGCGGACCGTATCAAACAGTAGCTGACCCTTTTTTTATCCACTACAAGTTAGTCCTTGACTGCGATCTCACCTGATGGTAAGTGATGATGCAGTCTAAGATGGTAGCGGGCTAACCTGTTAGGGGCATGGCAGTTATATGTATTAAAAACCCATACCCCTATTCGGTTTGTACACGGCATCGTACCGGAACCCTAAATCGCTTGGCGGCACGTCTTTGCCGGTAGGGTGGTAACTAGCCCCGGCCGAAGCCTCCCACCACGGCAGGGAAAATTCAAAAATTATAAATTCCCAAGTTGACCCTGCCGGGGATGGAACCCGGGGCCTCCGCACGTTAAGACAACAGCGCTACACACTGCGCCACGGAGGTCGTCTAACCCTTCACGTGGCCTACGATATCGCATAGATCAGTTCGTCGCTTTTGTCGCTAACATCAAACTTGAGTAAGGAAACTGAGGGAATGTAAAAAAAAACGACCAAAGTGTTTTCTATCATAATCTATTTTAATTTTTATTATTAAAAAAAATATATATAGGAAACGTGAAACAATAAATTAGCCATCTAAACTTAAACACGACATACCGATCGCACAGCAGTCTGCACTTGAGACCATTTCGACTGGATTTTACACCTTATTTTATATTTTGTCTCACATTTTTGAGAAATACTTAGAGTTGACGCTTTGAGTGAAAACGCTTTGTCTGTTTTGACATTACAAATTCAGATGATCGTATTGAGCGTTCGATCACATTAGCGTCAAAGGAAAAAGAACCTTAACCACATTGATTTAGCGCTCAATTTTGTGTATGTGTCACCATAAAATTGTAAAAACAGTTAGATTGTAATCTAACGCTCTTAATTTCGATAGATTGTAAACTGTCGAAAGATTGTGAACCGTTCAATGTTCTGAGTGTAAATTTTTGAAATATTCATTGTATTTACGTTTTCTCCTCTTTCTTGTAGGTTGGGTTAGTGTTCGACATAAATAATTAGGTAGGGCACTTAGGTTTTATCGGGTTAATATACCTAACCGATTACAATCTACCGAAAAATAATGCGTTAAATTGTAATCTTACCACGACAGTTTGCAATATAGCGAGATAGATTATAATCTAACGGTTTTTACAATTTTACGGCCACATATGCATTCACAGGCAGTGCTCCAAACGATTCGTTTCAAAAATTAAAATAGGTTGTATTGAATTTGTGAGATATTGGGTCCGTTTAACTTTGACGCGAATATCGATAGAACGCTCAATACGATCAATCGAATTTGCAACGTAAGAACCTTAGACCCAATTGTCCGTAATCGTTTGACAGCATAAAACGTATTATTCGAACTGTTTAAGGAGTTCACACATGCTTTTTGACGTGCAGGCATCTATGACCTCCTTAAACAGTTCAAACTATACGTTCGACAAACGATTACGATTACGATTTCCTTACACAATCCCCCCCAATATAAAGAGGTAAGATGGCTTGACTATATTGGATGAACAGGCCAAAATTGGAACTAATTTTTATCCCTGTTTAGTTTTGTTTTTTTTTTGTTTTTAATAGATACTAGCGACGCTGTCACGGGCAGTGCGACCGCGTATCTTTTGCATCAATCATTGATACATCGCAATCACCTCTGATTGGTTAACACTTTTCCACTATTGGATGAAATCCATTGACGCAGCAAGAATACCATAAATTCAGCCAATCAAAGGTGATTGCGATGTATCAATAATTGATGCAAAAGATACGCGGTCGCCCTGCTGGTCATATAATATGTCGAACTAAAAGGCGTCAGGCACGAAACCAGCGATGGCCGAGCGGCGGCGACAGCGGGGCGATGTGGTCAGAGGTGACGAATTTCGGAAATCTAGTCGGGAGTCCTGCCAGTCTGGTAGAGCGTTTGCAGTTATTTCGCTACTGCGCAGCATATAACATTTCAAAAAAATCCAAAAAAAATTTTTTTGGCAACTTTATTTTTAAATTTAGTACTTATAGAATTCGAAAAAAAAACAAACGTTTTTGTCGCTTATAAAGTGTTACCAGACCTCTTCAAAAATATTTTATTAAAATTCCCGAAAAATATAATCTGGCAATCTGAAAATTTAATCACGTATTTATTGAGTAATTTAAATAATACCTGCAAAATGCTACCGCCTTCGCCCCGCCGCCGTTCATTTCGTGCCCGTACACTAAGATATTGTAAGCACATATTGATAGATCGTCAATCGTCACCAAAACACAGAAGTTTGACTGCTTAGGTTTTGAGTAAATCAAATCGTCTCTGGAGTGTCATGTCAACAGTTTAATAATATTTTATTGATACAAAAATATTTGATTAAAAAAAACTATAAAATTTAAATGCGTTTTGGTTACTCAAAATCTTTCTATTTCTATAAAAATAAATAAATTTCCAAATAGCTTTTGGATTAAGGGAAAAAGTACAAAAAAGTACGTTAGAAATAAACAATTTAAATTGATTGTAGTTTAATGCGATCAGTACCTAATTTGAATAGTTTTATAGAAACCGCTTATAGGTAATACTTAGCACATTTTCACTCTATGCACGTTTTACTCGGAATCTGCTAAACGTTAAGATTATACAATATAACTAACATTATAAATGCGAAAGTGTTTGTTTATCCTTCAATTACGCCGCAACAGAGCCACGGATCGAGGTGACTTTTTGCATGGGTATAGTCGAGAACCTGGAGCGTGACATAGGCTAATTTTAATCCCGAAAAATTAAGAAGTTCCCGTGGAAATTAAAAAAGTGTGTGTGTGCAATTCACACACGGCAGAAATGAAACTTCAGAAAAGTAGCACACGAGAGAATGAGATGATGAATAAATTGTATTCTATCTCATTCTCTCGCAGGCTAAATTCTATTATGAATATGTTTGTCTCTTTATGGTGTCGCTTTTTCGTTTCATCTAATTCTCAAATCACAATTATTCTAAACTTCAAAAAACTCATTCCACGCGGACGAAGTCGCGGGTATCAGCTAGACATTTTTATAAAAGTTTAGAAAACTAAAGGTTCGCGCACATTTCGACGAGTCGCTATCACTCGAATATTTTTTAAAGGACAATATTCACAAGCTACTTGATATGAGGTAATCCATAATAATGCTACTTCGCATTCGTTTTCAAAATTGGTCCATCAAAGTGTGCACGCGCCTCTATACGTCTAATACGTGAACAACGCTTTATTTTCAAGTCATCATGAGCAGTTTCGATTTACTTAAAATTCTATTTTAAAAGTTGATTGCATTATTAGGAAAATGATGATTAAAATAAACGAAATCGATTTTTACGATAACGCGACGAAAACGAACAAAAATCTGTTGACTATTAGGTAAGTATTTTGAATAGAAGGCATGACAATTGGGTATTTGACAACTAGTCAAAATAGCAACTTTTTTTCAAACGACAAAACGCATGCTTAGTATGGGATTTTGTATGAAATATTGAATAGTGACGTCATCAAAGTTCAACGCACTTTTTTACTTTAACCGATAGTTTAAAATAGTTATTCAACATAAAACTAACAGGGGATGTGGACTTTTGAGAGATCCTCTATTGAATAATCACTAAAAAATTATTTATTTAAATAGTTATCCAATACCCGATTAAAATAATGTGGCCAATTCTGTTGTACACAATCTCTAAACTAAACAAAAAAAATCGAGTTCTATCCTTTTCGATAGGAACCATTATGAAGGTATGAAATATAATAAGAGATGTCATTTATGTTAAGTGTATAGCAGAATTAACCACAATTTATCACTGAAATAAATATTAAATCATTAAAAAAAACATTTTAAATACAAGATTTTACCGTCAGTCATATTGAATTTAGTGTGACATCATTTCTTTACGTATTCTTCTCAGCAGACCTTTTTAGTTGATACCCATAACATGGGGGTACATAGAAAGTAACTAGACAGCCATCTTTGGGAGTCCACCATATTGGATTTAGCGACGTCACTTAGCTAACCAAGCTGCCACGTGTTTATAAAAATTTCAGCTCAATTTGAGCCAAACAAACCCACAAATGTTGCAAGTTAAATAAAAGGTTGTTAAAATAGACAAGGTGATAAAGTATTCATTGAATATTTAGAAATCGTCTTTTACAAAATTACTACAGGATCTATCTGATTGAATTATGAACATATTATTCAATAAATTATATATTATACCTGTGTTTTTTTTTTCAACACACTCCGTTTCCTATATTCAATTTATGTGTAATTATTATTAGTTTGTAGATTAAATCAGATAAACAGCAACCTGATAACCTGTCAAAAATGTTGAAATTAGGAATAGGATTACCTTTCCGTCATATTGTAATGTCTTTATACGGAACTATATTCAATATATTTTTGACGTAAGCTGAGTATGAAAACGGTTTTTTTTCGAGTGACAGTCGAAAGATAGAGGTCATTGTCCCCTATCCTTAGTTTCAACGCGTATTACCAAACTATTTTGACAATAACGTCCCTTGGGAATAAATCCATAGATTTAAAATAAGGGTAGCTTCTGTACAAAAAATACTGAACTCAGATCTACGACCTTTAAAAATTATGATTAAATGAATTTTAAAAAATCAAACAAAAATAAAAGTAGTCGTATTGGTTATAGCCAATACCATTATAATGGTATTTATGATTCTAAGTAAACGGGACAGGTCATCTATCAACCAGTAGCTACTGAAAACACAGAACTACAAAGCGTTCTAAACTATTTTGGGACCCCTTCACCAAAATGAACTGATACCTCAGACCCATTGCCAAATTACGTTAAAAATCCTATCTCTAGTTTTTTTCCTATTGATACAAAATACTTACCAATTTAAAAACTTTGCGGTTGGTTAAGTGAGTAAACTTGACATCATTTTTTCATCAAAATTTGATAAAATAAAAAGACATTTAAAATTCAGCAAATATCAAGTGTAATTAAAAATAATTATTAATACAAACTATGTAAGAATACTTATAGTAGGTAATTATTTTTTGAAAAAAACCACTAAAATAGGTGTCGATTTTTAGACCTCGTCGACTCCGACGTTTTCGTTTTCGTTTATGTCGACCCCCGGGAAACCGATATCGACCACTTTGGGAATCCCTACTCTAGATTGTATATAAAAACTCTTTTTTGACGCATATTAAAAAAAAAACTCAGTAGTATGTAGAGAAATAACCCTTATGAGGCTATTAGAATTTTTAAATTCTCTTGTACATAGATTGAATATAGAAAACAGACGTAAAATATAAATAACTCAGAAACAAACGTTTCCGGTATTCACTCAGCCGCGCAACATCAACAGGGACATAATAAATAATTTAATTATAATTATTTTTAAAAAATCACATAAAATGTACTCTAACCTTAACTAAACTATCAATATATCTTTTTACTCTTACAGCACTTTCACTTTTTACGATACGATATATTTACTGACATGGATCCGATATTTGGGGGCATCCATTTTGCAACAATATTGGTCTTAGTGATAATAATATTTGATATTTTCGATCGAATGAAAACACATAGTTAAGGATTGATTTTCCAATACAAAAAGTGTCATACCGTCATATTTATTACTAACTTCAATATTATTTAAACGCCGATAAAACCTTGAAGAATAACTATTTGAATTGACCTCAGAGTTGCATAAGTTTTGCAAACTTGGATAATAAGTTGCTAACAAAATGGGTCCAAAGTTGTAGATTCCCTTAAATTGTACTGAAGTCTAAAAAAACATATAGAAAGAGAGTCCAAATATCGGATCGGCGGTCGTTATCGACGCCGTATCGTACAATGTGAAGACTCTTTTAGTGCAAGTTCATTAGAAACGTGTGGATATTTAAAATCTTCCTCTTAAAATTTAATTTTACTATATTAATTATTTATTTATTAATTATAAACCTCGACTTCTTTAAAACTCTTACATCACATTCAGAACGCAGTTTTAGATGTTGAAAATGAAAAAAAAATTAAGCATCAACTAAAAAATATGGAACTAAAGATAGGTAATAAATCACAGTAATAATGATATGAATGATAATGAGAAATGCAAATTCGTGATATTTAATATATATTTATTCGAAATCTTTTATCAATTTTTAATGGAAATAAAATTGGATGATGCTCACAATTTCATTTTTGTGGTTTAAGAAATATCGTGCAGAAATTATTTTGAAACTTTCCCATTTAAAGATTAATTGTATTAGTATAAAACTAATCTCATATTAGAGATACTAGAGGGGAAACTTAGCTCGGCTGCTTTTGCTGTCAGGAAAATTAGTCAACGATACTGAACAGTCTTCACGCGTCTAGTTTGCCTTCTTCCACAGTGTTATATCATATAACATGTTATTGTGGGGCAGAGCAGCTGATATCCAAACTATATTTTATATTGCAGAATAGGCTGCCATGCCTTCCCCATAAATAAAGAGAAACAAATATCTTTGTTTAATACTGCAAGGGCAAGTGGTATGAAAATAAACATAACTAAGCAAAAAATCACTGGTTTAATAAAATAGTCAAATAGGTTAATGGCCATGGGTACTAATTCAGCCGTACAAACTAAAATTAATTAATAGGTCTAAATTATTTTAACATTGTCTTATGCACTTTATAGATCTTAGCCAGTTGCTAGCTATTGCCATACTTCTCATAGAACAGGATTATGAAGAGGATAACACGATTTTTTAGACCTATTTATTTTGTTTAAGATTTGATACAACCAAATTGTACATACTTTTGTATACAATCTCTAAAGTGACTAAATCTAGTGCTGTCCTTCTCCGCAGAGAGAACGAAACGGATAGCAATATAATAAATCATGTCATTTTAGTTTCGTTTGGAAATTGTGTGCGACAGAATAGGCCACACTATCTAAAACTGCGCATTCAACCATTCTTTGCTTAGCCTCTACGAGACTCTTAATTCTAGTATTTACAGGGGGGATAATCCTACCGTACCAATAAGATACTTAGCGAGCCTTTTGAATTGTTTCCAACCTTGTGCAGTTGTAATAGAGATCAAAATTGTTTAGTACTTATAGCAGTACTAAAATAATAATAAGGTTTTTTTTAAGAAATTGATGGTTTTTAAGTTGTGTATATTCATAAATATGTACATACTTTTTAATAAAAGTGATTAACAACAACTAACTGAAACAATAAAATAGGAAGAACTTGTTAATGTTTTTTTAATAACAAGACATTCCATACTTTACAAAATAAGATATTTCATCATTTTCAAAGTCATAATTCAGATATATCTTTCAATCTTTAATTGTGTCAATGCAGTTTAAATATTTTTTGTTTTTTTTTATAACAAAATATGTAACCATCATTTCCATGTTAATACTTAGCATATCATACTAACCAACACAAGGCCGAAAACTTTTCGAAAAGAACACACACACTAAGCACAAATCAAGTGTCCAAACACACACACGTCTAATCAGGAGGCCGGTGGACCACTTGCGTTAACTTTTCACTTTGCACTTTGGATTCACTTTTCACTTCCCTCGCCGTTTTCACTTCCTTTTCCTTGTGCCTTTCGTATTTTTTCTCGTCAGATTTATGATCTTTCTTGTAGTCTTTGCGGTCTCTTGATCTATCGGATTTGTGATGCGACCGATGCCGCGACGATGAGTGTCGTCTGTGGCTGTCGTGCGATTTATCTGACGACCGATCCGATTTATCTGACCTTTCCACTGTTCTGTTTTCCTTTTCAGTTCTGCTTTCGGCTTTGTGGTCTGATTTTTCTGCTCTGCTATCACTTTTATCTGTTTTTGGATCTGATGACTGATCTTTATCTGATCTGTCACTTTTATCAGATGATCTATCATTTTTGACATCTGATTTGTCTGTCCGACTATCCATATGCCTTTCTTTATCTGTTCTATCAATTTTGTCAGATTTATTTTCTTTGTCTGATCTGTCCAACTTTTCTGTTGACTTGTCAAGTTTTTCTGTCCTATTGTCGGATTTGTCTGCCCTGTGTTTATCATCTCTGTGTCTATGTTTGTCTTTGTCTGTTTTTTCGTGTTTGTCTGACCGCCTGTCCTTCTTTTCGTCTGTTTTCTCTTTAGTCTCCCCTCTGACCTCTAAACTCTTTCTGCTCTCGGATATTTTGAGTGCCGCTTTCTCTTTGAATTTAGCGCTAAGCGCTAAATTCAAAGAGAAAGCGGCTCTCATTTCTATCACACCAGTTTTGTGTTTGGTTGATTTCTTGGTTTCTGAAAAGGACAAGAGAAATATTTGTAATGAATGTTCCTTAATAGCTAAAACGTAAACAATGGGTAGGAAAGAAGTGAATAACTACCACTAAGCTAGTGGTCTAAACGGTGGTCGGGGGTTCCATACTCGGTCACATTTTCGCAGTTATGTGCATTTTAAGAAATTAAATATCACTTGCTTTAATGGTGAAGGAAAACACCGAGCGGAAACCAGGGGCCATACTATCAACGCTTAAAGCCATATTGTTTAATTATTGTTGACACCTCGTGTTTTAGAATTATAAACCATTTTTAGGAACGTCAAGATATGTGACATCAAACTATCATTTTGGGTAATATTGGGCTAACTTGTAGTGGATAATAAAAAATCCCCCTCGAATGGAAGTACGGCTACCACTGCTACTACGTAACGATACCAGTCATTATTGACTTTGGAATCTTATTCACATTTTTATTAAATGATATTTTTTGTGAATCACTGGATATTGATTGAACTATAGTGTTATATATTTTTGGAATCTACTCATCATTTCCTAGATAATGATTATATAGTTAATCTTATTTTCGAATTTTTTTTCAACTTTAGTATTAATGTTAAATTAAATTAAATTTTTTTTTAAATTTTTACTAGCCTATGTAACCCGGAATAGGCTAGGGATTCTAACGATACCTCATTAATCAAAATCAGGCATATAGAAGTTATGGTGGAATACACTAACTCACATACATAGACATATGTCACCGTAAGATTGTAAAAACCGTTAGATTATAATATAACGTTTTTTATCTCGATAGATTATAAACTGTCGACAGATTGTGAACCGTAACATACTGCTTACAATTTATCGCGTTATTTTTCGGTAAATTGTAATTTAGGTATATTAACCCGATAGAACCTGCGGCGGGGCACTACCTGAATATTCATGTCAAACCCTAACCTAACCTATAGGTCCCGCGCGAGTTGAATGCAGAGTAAATGTATGGTGACACTTACATTTATTCTGCATTCAACTCGCGCGCAAACTGTACAAGAAAGAGACAAGAAAACGTAAAAACAATAAATATTTCATAAATTAATACTCAGAACATTGAACGGTTCACAATCTTACGACAGTTTATAATCTCGCGGGATAGAAACCGTTAGATTATAAACCCTGAAAACAATATACTTCTTTTTTCAGGCCGTAGTATAAAAAAATGGTCATACCAGTATGGTCGATGACGGGCTGGTCCGGGGGCGGTCGCTCGTCAGCCGGGGACGACGCTTCAGACGATGGGTAGTACTGCTTCAGACGAAGGTGCCACGCTGTAGAAGAACGTTTTGATAGTCAATAGATGTTCCCTTTCACTTATAGTACGGGAATAATAAACATTCACCTCCAAAGAAATATGTAGAGCTGATTTTTTACCACATTTCGGGGAGATATTTTACGGGGGGATGGGCGGGAAGCCCGCATCCTAGGAGTGGGGATTTGAGGAAATACTTCAACACTTACGAAGGTTTCCATACAAAGCTTGCATAAAAAGCCTTAGCTATTAGATTATTTGATAAATTAAAAACACTGTACATTTTTGAATACCAACGTACGAATACTAGGTCAAACTAAAAAAATACTTCTCATTTGATTCTATGACGATCCCTTAATTAAGGATTTTTATAACTTTTTATGTATTTCCAATTTACATATTACATGTAAAGTAACTATTTTCATTAATTCGGGAGTTTTAAGGGTCTTACTCCGTGTCCGTTTGTCTGCTGTACTTTCACGGCCCACCTGTTCGGTCAATTTTGACGATAGATATAAAAATATACAGGGAGTTTTTTTTTTGTGGTGCACAAATTCTTACATTATGTTGCACAGCAACGAAATTTAATAAACGCATATTTTATATTTTACTCAAGAATATCAAAGTTATCGCTCACCAAAGATATCCACTTTTAAACACATTGTCTGGTGGGAGGCTTCGGCCGTGGCTAGTTACCACCCTACCGGCAAGGACATGCCGCCAAGCGATTTAGCGTTCCGGTACGATGCCGTGTAGAAACCGAAGGGGTATGGGTTTAATATAACTGCCATGCCCCTAACAGGTTAGCCCGCTACCATCTTAGACTGCATCATTACTTACCATCAGGTGAGATAGCAGTCAAGGGCTAGCTTGTAGTGGATAAAAAAAAACAACATGATTATGACAACCCTACTTGAGCAGTCAGCTGTTGATACAGTACCAAGCCCGAAGGCGTGGCATTCGCGTGGATAAAGATTTATTGATTTCCTTTAATTTTCTAGGAAAAGTAGCCTCGTTGTGCAGTCTGCAACCTATCCCTGTACGAAATTTCTTCAAAATCAGTCGAATAGATGGGCCGTGAGAGCGTAGCAGACAAACACACTTTCGCATTAATAAAATAATTAGTAGTAGGCCTGTTATTGGTTGCCAAGCAACAGTTTGTTAGTAAACATTCCACATCGAATTTATTGTCTTTAGGATAATTACCTATGGAGGTGACGGCGGACACGGTCCGGAACTGGTGTATTATGTTTCTGGGCAGAAAGTAAACATCGTCGGAGCACAGCGGTAGGCGCGAATAGCGCACACCCTCGCGACGGAGCTGGTTCAGCTTCGCCTCCTCCAGCCTGGAAACCGTTTTTATCTATGAGATGTCTACCATCTGTTAAATATTAAAATTAAATAGAATCAATATTATAAACCATAAACAATTGTTGAATGTTGTATGTTTCCAAACGCAGCGCTTAACAATTAAAAAACTATCTGTCAACTGTCACTTTCCTTTTTTCTGGACATCCGAAAAGGCAACTAGCCGAACAATTTTGTTAAAACTAAAAATTTATTAAAATAAAATAATACATACAGTGTGCAAGCTTAGTTTTCTATATTCTACAACAATCATATAAATAGTGGTCCTTCGAACCGGATTTTGAGATCTTTCAGACTGGACAGATTTTAATAAAACTCTAACCACAGAAAATTATGTTTGGCTTTTATAATCCGTCTAATATAAGAAGTCCCACACCGCCTATAGGGGACTTCTTTCGTGATACGAACTATATTATCTTCACAATTCAGTGGTTTGCTTTTTTGTTGTGGTTTATTGAAACAATATTATTTGTGAATTATTAGTAAATTAGTTAGTAGTACTGAACTACACGTCAACTCACCACGTGACGCACTGAGAGATGGGAGGCTCGTACAGATCCAGCTGCAACAGTTGTACCAGTTTGTTGAAGTCGCCCGCGTGGAACGCTACCACGTCCTTAGTGATCCGGCCGCGGTCTGACTCGTCCCCGCAGTGGATCGCCTTTAGGACACCTGGAAAACGAACGAAACGACGAACGTTGATTGCTACTAAATATTATGAAGGCGTAAAATTAATTGCTATCCTACCAGCAATTAATTTTACGTCAACGTGACTAATAATTGCTAGTAATTATTTTAAGTTTGTAAGTTTTTAACGTCTTTGAGAGGTGATAGGTGAATGGTCCGATGAATAGCGTCAGTTTTTATACAGTTTACATAGGTTCTGTGCATACTTTAATACTGTACAAGAATCATCCATTCTAATTATGGTTCATGATTGGTAACCATAACACGTCTTTGGGCGGCCATATCTAGTAAAAGGCCCATCCGCATGCGAAAAGACCTTCATCAGTGGAGAGCCCTACACCTACCTAATATTAAATCAGCCTACCTGGCGATAGTTACCAAAAGTGCAATTATCTCTTAGTCTATTAACATGATAATAGTCGTTATAATTGCTGCTCCAATGCGTGGTGACTGGTGGGTATAAGCCCTAGTTCCCTCTCTCCTATGAGAGTGGAGGCCTGCGCCCAGCAGTGGGACGATAATGGGTTGTAGTGGTGATATGTAGGAGCGCCTCACCGACGGCGGCCGTGGTGATTCTGTCGAGGCCGTGGCCCACGTGGTCGGCGTGCGCCCGCGTGCGGTCCTCGAACAGAAACTCGCGCGCCTCGCTCCAGCGCGGCAGGTACTGCAGATTACGCAGCTCGTTCATGCCCGTCCTGCACAAACACCGTATTTACTTAAAGAGGGGGGGTGACAGCGTCTCTAGTATATATAAAAAATAAAATAAAAAGATAAATTAAACAGACACAAAAATTAATTCCAATTTTAGCCACCGTTGGTGGGACTATATCTACCACTATTCTTTAATGTTTACAATACGTTACGGTTAAGTTTGCACTGGTACTTTTATTTTCTTTTTAAAATTGTGTATAGTATATATGAATTTTTCATGAATAAATAAATCTTAAATAAAGTACTTTTAATATTAGCTCGGGCTATTTATGCAAACTTTGTATGGTAACCTCCAAAAAAAATAATCCAAAGTGGTTGATATAGACCACTTTGTTTTTATCTTACTTTTGATATATACTAGCGACGCTGTCACCAGGACAGAAACACTGGCACAGTTTCACATTAATTATAATATTAGTAATATCATACCTCCTCTTCTTGATGGGACTCTTGCCTAGTTCAGCAGTGGGCACCAACTGCTCTCCCGGTCTGATCCACAGGATGGGACCGTCGTTTGACTCTTTGGGCTCCATCTCCACAGCTGACATTGGACCCCACGGCATTGTCTGACAAAAATATATGGGGTTAAAGCGGGGTCTCCTCTGCAAACGGGTAATGAGCGGATAATGGCTAAGCAGAACGGACTCTGTGTAGACAATAGTGATTTGTTCAATAAGATAGCAAAGTTCGTTTTTATTGCGAGTGCCTAGTTTGAATCCTGAGCAATCAAAGGATTCAATAATAGAATATAGAGCGTAGCGAGGTATTCTAAGTTAGAACCCTGAATGAAGTAAAGAATTCAAAGGCACAAGAAACAATAAAAACTTTACTTTTACATATTATTATTGAAGTGAAAACTTCATTAGGCGCTTTGAGCACTTTTTGGTAGGGGTTAAAAATGTGGAACGGTTCTTATTAAAACAAAAGGTCTTAAGTATAAATATAGTACATTCGTAATTAAACTTTACCTAATTATTTTAAAAGTGCTGTGTAACTGTGACCCACACCTCGCGTTGTTATTTTAAATATTCGTTTTCACTTCTATCGGCAGTCCCTATGACTGCCAATTTTTTTTAAGCAGGGGATACGTTCGGAAAGTGGTACATAATTTATATTTTATACTTTATGTTTGAAGTAAATAAATGTAGTTTCTGTTAGAATTAAGATAAATGATGCATTAATACTCAAAAGTGTAATATTAAAAATAAATACTTTTTAACATATTTTATACGCATAATAAAATATTGCCAAGATGTGATTAAGGTCACCATCACGATCATGGTAAAATCTCTCTCGTTCGTAGTATATATATTTGTACTTTAGTATTTCATTTTGATTGTTTTTAATCTTTGCTTTGCTGTCCGTGTGTGTATATTATTTGTATTGATAGTCCTAACACCAAGGTGTTTTAATTACCACACCCGTTTCCTGACTACCATCAAAGTATTTTTCCTGCAATAAAAAAAAGTAAGCCAAAATATTCATATCTCACCAGGTTGAGGTAGGGGCATTCGGAGAGCATGTCCAGCATATCGGGGAAGTAACCACCGACCTCCTCGTGAACTGTGCCCACCAGAGATATCTGGTGCAGAGGCCCGCAGCGGAATGTACCAGCTAAGTATGACTGTTGCACCTGGAACCAATATACATGGTTACGGAGGACCTTAAAGATCATGGTTGACACTGAGCGAGAAAGAAGGCCCTTGGCAGTAAGGTGCAATATGTTGGCTCGCAAGTTCGCCCGATGAAGTAAAGATGCAAAAATTACTTTATTCAAAGCATACTGCCAAAATTATTAGTCGGGAAGCCGGTGGGTCAACTATGCGGAAAACAGAGTGTCTGTCTGCTATGCTTTAACAGCCCATCTTATTAATCGATTTTGATGAAATTTGGTATAGAGGTAGGTTACATCCCAGGGAATAAATAATGCAGCAATTTTCGCCCTGGAAAATTAAGGAGATCCCCTGGGAATTAAAAAACTTTGTCAAATTTGTATACGTTAGGCTAGGATTACCGTATACGAGTAGTAAGTTTTACTCACGTAAGTCGCTTACATGGGTAACTAACGAAATGTAAATGCAAGTGTTAGTTGCATATTATAAGTTATTTAAGCACGCTACTTACGTATAAACATACAAGTGTAATCATACCCTTAGTGGTAACAGTAAATACTGCAGCAAACAAAAGTGGCCCAACTCCTGTCTCCCGCTCACCTGCTGGTAGTATCTGCTGATGGTTGTAGTCTCGATGTCCGAGGCGCGCGCCAACACGCCAGCCTTGACCGTCAGCGTGGGATGCTGCTCCGACAGATACTGCAGCAAACAGGGCAACCGACCCGCGGCGCCTCTGACCACTCCGCACACAAAGTATGCCCAACCCTCGCTGTCCTCTGAGAATACCAGCTGGAAAACAATTTAACATATTAATCATTTATCCCCATTCTCAGTTTGGCTGTAGGGCTTTGTTAAAAACGAAACTCGACAGAGACCTCAAACCAATAGTAATACCTCGCGATAGTACAGCGCGGGCGTGCAGGCTAAAGTCCAGTCGCGGAGCAGAATTTCGTACAATGACCTCTTTGCCTACTGACAGACAGTGGTGACAAACATTATCTATATCTATGTACTAATATTATAAAGAAGAAAGATTTGATTGTTTGTTTGAATTAATTGAAATTATTTTACCCGTAGAAAGCTACATTATCAGCGAATAGGCTATATTTTGTTTTCAAAAAAATTATAGATCCCTAAGAAAATAGCAATAATGTGAATGGATTCGGAAAAGATCTTTTCAGCTGAGAGCTTCCGTGGCGTGCGCTGCGCAAATATTTAAAGTTACACGAAAATAATGTATGGTGGAGTTTGTTCAAAAAGTTCTAAATAAAAGGCCGCGATAGCATATATCTATCTTTTGTGGTTGACTCACAATAACCATTTTATGATTTTAAAATGTGTTCTTTTAACAATGCATCATTTGCGAAGGTGTTTTTACCGACATAGTATTAATCCATATCAAAGTAAATATGTTATTCATTTCAAGTATTTAATTCAGCCTAAAATTGCCCTTTAAACTATTTAATTATGATTTAGATGAATATCATAATATGATATATCGAATAAATAAAGTAACGTGCAACAGAAAATGGCGCGGCACATGAATTCGCGGATTTCGCGCCGCGACAGGCAGTGGCAAGCAGGGTAAGGATGGGGCGCGGGTGGCAGTGTGAACTCTTACATAATTATTATTAGTTACAAGTTATAAAACACCAAATAAAGATTAAAAAATAATAATAACGCAGTGTTAATGCAAAACCTGATGTGGTGGCTATATGGCTATATGGACTATAATGATGATTAGGACTGCTACCCGTGCGAAGCCGAGGCGGATCGCTAGTATGAAATATTTGAAGGAGAAAAAAAACTGACTTATCAAATAAATTAATTTTTCGTACCACTTGCTCAAAAAAGTGACATTCTATGCCACAAAAAGCGAACATAACAATAGTCATTTTTAATCTGTTAAAAACAGGGAAAGAAAATTGTACTGAATTTCATTCATCCTCTAGGGGGAATGTGATTTAAATTTGGAATACTCGTACTTACCGAAATTTATACTGAACTACATTAGCTGTATTTTACACCATTGAGTTTGTTTAAAAAGCATTATACATCTTTTTAAAAAAGGAATACGCATTTATTATGCAGTATGATCTTCTATATATATAAAAATGAAACCCGTTTTCCTTGGTCACGGCATCACGCGTGAATGGCTGGACCGATTTCACTAATTCTTTTTTTTGTTGTATTTGTTATTATTAGGAGAAGGTTCTTACGGAAAAAAATATTAAGAAAATCTCTCAGAAATATTGAAAAATTTACATTTAATTTTGCATACCAAGGCGGTACGAAGTTCGCCGGGTCAGCTAGTTATTAAATAAAATTATGAAAGCCGACGAGGCCGTATGTGCTTGATGCCTTTGCTTTTCCGACAAAAACATATTAGTCTAGGAATTTACCGCGTTTTTGTTTTCTTCAAATACATAAACGTTAAGTTTATTTTAATTTATTTTTATAAATAAGTTAATGTTCTAAAAATCTTTTAATTGTCATTATTTTTAATAAATGCTTATCTCATTTTATTATTGTGTTAATTTTTTCGCAAATGGTACGAAAAGTAGAGTATTTTCCTCGGTGATAAAGCTGTCTTAGTCTTGGGTGAACTTAAATCCCTCGCTACACTCAGGACTCGTCTTAAATCCCTCGCTTCGCTCGTGATTTAAGTTTTTAACACCCTCGCGACGCTCGGGAGTAAACCTCGAGTCCTTCGTTACGCTCGCGATTTAAATCGTCACCCGCGACAGAAGACACTGCTTTATCCCCTTGGTTAATAATCTACTATTATTACATAAATTTTTCAATTTGATTTTAGTATAAAAACAGTTATGAAAATCGAGTTACCATTACTAATTTGGCAGGAATAAAAAAATTAAAATTAAAAAATCATAATCCCATTTCTCTGTATCGGAGTTACTGCTTTCTGACGACGACGTCTCGCCTGTCACATTTATTAAAAATTATCTCAACCAAGCCAAGGGTTTTTGGTCGCGACAAAAAGGCCAACCAAAAACAACGTGCAAACAAGATCAAACCTTACAATCTCAGGTTAAAGGTTTACAATCCCTGAGGATGGCAGCCATTGATTCTGTGCGAACGAGACGCATTATATTTACGCGAGAGTGACAGAGACCGGTAATAACTTCTTGCTTCGCGTCCGGACTTTAGGGTTCTAGGTTCAGGGCAGGACAACGTCTGTCGGGCCCGCAGTGGATTATTAGACTAACCTTCAGAAACTCCTTGGCTAGAGACTCCTGTTGCGAAGTGCTCAGCATATCGATATCGTGCTGGTAAAGGTACACCACACTAGCACCGCCGTTCGGATGGGTTTCCACACGCATCAATCTGGTGACAAAGATGGTTCGTCAAATCCTGGCATACACCAATATAATCCTAATATTTCACACCATCGACAATATCCATATATCCTCACCTGTGATACTCAAGTCTCTTAAAGTCCAGCTCCCTTAGCCAAGTTACACACATTTTGTGTCTATTCTCTTTCTATAATCGGAGATAAGAGAATCTCCGCTTCAAAAGGTAAAATAAATAAATGAATAGTCCTATGGTTAGCGTTTAAAATCGCTTTCGCTAAAGCGTTAGCGATTATAGAAAGAGAATAGACACGAATTGTATGTAACTTGGCTAGGGGGGCAGGGCTGTGTATGACAGTCCTACACTAGGCTAGTTTCTCCTTCTCTCTTCTCCATTGCACCAATAGAGAAGAGATTTATTATCACTCTTCTTCTGTTCAATAAAAAAGAAATGACACTCACCGCAAACAGGGCCAGTTTTCTCCTTCTCTCTTCTACTTCACAATTATAGCATTAACACTAACCTGTGATACTTGAGTCCCTTAAAGTCCAGGCTGTGAGCGACGGTGCCCCACACGGGGCCAGTTTTCTCCTTCTCTCTTCTACACTGCACTCCGATGGAGCAACGCTTCACTCTCGCGCGTCTTCTGCACTGCTGGCAGGACGAATGACGCGACGAGTGGGATGACCTTTGAACATAGAAAACTAGATAATTCCAGTGACTACACCCAATAGAATCTAGGTTTAAAGAAACCTGTGGGAACATTGATTTTTTTGATAAAAAAATATGGAATAGTATGACTTTGCAGGTATTTACGTATATTTATGCAAAAAAAATTTGCACATACGCCAATAGATGGCACTACCAATAGCATACGATGAAATCCGAACTAAGTGACAGGGTCTGCATTGGGATAAATGATTTATTTTAGGACAACTTGTGTCACTTATGACAATATGCTAAGTATCTACCACCAGTTCAGAAAGCTGATTCTATTGACAAGAGCCGGCAACAAAGTCAGCAGTTGCTCTTTTCTGATAGTGAAATTTTTTCTGAATTGCGCTGTATATATGTCACCGTAAGATTGTAAAATCCGTTAGATTATAATGTAATGGTTTCTATCCCGCGAGATTACCAACTGTCGTAAGATTGTGAACTGTTCAATGTTCTGAGTATTAATTTATGAAATATTTATTGTTTTTACGTTTTCTTGTCTCTTTCTTGTACAGTTCGGGCGCGAGTTGAATGCAGAATAAATGTAAGTGTCACCATACATTTACTCTGCATTCAACTCGCGCGCGAACTATAGGTTAGGTTAGGGTTTGACATGAATATTCACTTAGGTTCTATCGGGTTAATATACCTAATATGTTACAATTTACCCAAAAATAACGCGTTAAATTGTAAGCAGTATGTTACGTTCACAATCTGTCGACAGTTTATAATCTATCAAGATAAAAAACGTTATATTATAATCTAACGGTTTTTACAATCTTACGGTGACATATACAACTTCAAAAGTCCAATATTTGGACCAACTGAGACCCCAAACACAGCACCCACTCAGAGGAAGACATCAATTGTTACAGTCATATCACCTGCTCCTCTTCAGTATGATAAATAAACTGCCCTGATCAATAATATAATAGTTTATTTTATTCAATAGACTGTGGTTCATAATAATTAGTGGAACATGGAAATTCTTTAATTTTCTGGGATAAAAAGTAGCCCCACCAAGTAGGACATCCCCGTGAACAAACAGGTCAAAAAGGTAAGAAAACAACTCACCTATCCCTTTCCCTTTCCCTGTCTCTGTCCTTACTCCTTTCCTTTTCACCCTCATACTTCACCAGCTCCCTCTCAACTTTCACTTTGACATCACTCGGTTTTTCACTTTCACTTTTGATTACTGGATTGCTGCTCCTGATTGCTGGATAAAACTGTGTTGAGACATTCTCCTGTTTCATTTTCAACGGCAACTCTAAGTTTCCATAACAAGGTAGCTGTCTTCGTGGGGTTGTTTGGAATTTGATTGCTTTTAACGACATACTGAAATGAGTAGTTAAACGCCTCGAATTCGATTCCAAGAGTACATTAGCACGTGTAACTTTAGGGTATTTGTATCTGAACATTGATCTTTGGAAGTGTGCATTAATTATTTTCAACTGTCGTGACACAGATGAGTACATGCGCTTCGTTAAATCATCTTGAGGTATTGTGTTGGACAGTTGAGTTTGTTTCCAAGACGTGTTGATTCCTCCGAACCAGTCCAATCCTCCAAAATATGGATCATTGATATTTAAATCGTCTTGCTTGAAGAGTAATGGGTTCTTCATTGCTGGTGTCTTATGGACGATGTGCATTGTAAGGACTGCGGTGTTGCCGAATCCTCCAGAGTCGAAAACGGGCCATATCTTGCTGTATTTGGCTGGTCTTGTATTTTCTCCCCAAACGCATAGCTCCTTGGACTCGCTGCTCCGTTTACGCTTCTTTCCTGTGAAGACAAATAAAAATTTACATTAACTTATTGGTTATATTATGTATATTGGAGTTATGATGTAAAATCGGCCAAAACTTTCATCCCCTATTCCCAAACTAAGGAAAAAATAAAAAATGTTAGCTATTAGTGTGCCAGATTGCACTGAATTCTGTCCAATTTCGTCAAAGTTTTTATCTTCATATATAAAGTAGTAGATATTGCCCGCGACTTCGTCCGCGCGGAGTAAGGTTTTCTGATACCTGCGGGAAATCTTTAAGTAATTTTCCTTTAAGTAATTTTTCTTTAAGTATAATTTTTAAGGATAAAAAGTAGCCTATATCGTTCCCTTGCTTGGTTACAAACTATCCCAAAACAAAATTTTATCAAAATCGTTTGAAAAGATGGGCCATGAAAGCGTAGCAGACAGACAGACATACACACTTTTGCATTTATAATATTAGTACGGATTAATTTATTGAGATCAGACAAGTAACTACACTTATTCAGTTAGCTTTGGTCCATACAAAACTGGTGTGCATTTGATAGTGCTTTTAGTATGGATGAACTAAGGTCATGACAAACAGCCACAAGAGAACAATTCAAATAGAAGGAAAGTCGATAGAATATGTGGACAATTATGTGTACTTGGAAAAACACTTGTCCTTTGAAGCAAACACTAACGAAAATGAAGTTGACAGACGAATAAACATAACGTGGAAGAAATACTGGGTGCAAAAGGAAATCTTAAGAGGAAACTACAACTTAAAAATGAAAAAGATAATAATAGATTCCTGCATCCACCTTAGCTTAACTTACGCAACAAACATGGGTATTTACTGAGAGAGTCAAGAACAAAATCTTGTCCTGCCAACACGCTATGGAGAGAAGTACATACTGAAGCTGAGAAGAATTCAGAAAATAAGAAACATAGACATTCGAAAGAAAACTAAGTTAATAGGCGCTCTTCAGTATGCTCTCGAACAAAAATGGAAATGGGCAGGACATTAGCAAGGTACAAATACAAAAGGTGGACATACCTTAAAAAAACTTGTCTATTAATTATAGGCTTGTAATAATAACTAGGTAGTTATAGTATAACAATACAATTTTCCTCATGTTATTTCCATGAATGAAATCCAGAAATTGAATGATTCATAATCGTAATAAAAAAATAGGAAAGTATAAAAAGTAAAAAGTATAAAGTATTGATTGTCTTTTCAGATTTTAATTAAGTATAATGTAATCAGTTGGTGGGCTTTGAGCTATGATTGTAGACTTTGATTGGTAGCAAGATGGATTGATGTTCTGGGGCCATACTGCCAACGCTTAAAGCCATATTGTTTCATTATTGATGATTTTCTGTTTTAGAATTAGTCCTTATTTTAGGAACGTCAAGGTATGTGACATCAAACTGTTATTTTGAGTAATATTGCTTTAAGAATTCTTTATTATTATAAAAAACATGCCAGGGAAGACTTTACAGGTGCCCAATTCGTCTCCCCTGGCTACATAATTACCTAAAACTACAACAACAATTACAAATTAAACATAACAATAATATACATAGGAAATTACTTATCTTTACAAAAAAAAATGTTTACTTACAAAATTTTTATGGACAAAATTACACTAACATGATCATAAAAATTACCAGCTCAATTATTTCCACTCTAAAAAAGGTTTTATTTGTTTATTGAGTTGAATTGACAATGTGGCCCCAGAGGCAGCTTCAAAACATAGTTCATAGTTTATAGCTTCAACTTTACATTGTAATGTCAGTCAGTTGGTTTAACCATTTATCTGTGCACTAGCAAATGTCTGCAACTTGGTAGCAACCCAGTGAAATTTGCAAAAATCTGGCCTTCTACCTTTGTGCAAAACAGGTTAAAAGGTTTGGGCTACAGGTGTCAAATTTAAGGAGGTGGAGAGGTGGAGAATTTAAATATTGGTTAATTAAACCAGTTTGTAAATGAATTAAGCACCTAAGCATCAGGCTGACCAGATCGACTGAATAGATGGTATATGGCGGATCAGTTCAGTTAGCATTGTTTGGACATATTGTTTTACTAAAAATGGTGTTGTGGTTTAAATAAATAAATGAATCGTTTATTTTCTATCATTTAGGGTAACATGTTGATCTTGAACTAAGTAATTACAAGCTAACAATTTTTGTGCTTATTACAAAAAAATTTACTAAAACTGTTGCAAGATCAAGAACTGGCAATCCTAGCTAGGTTTTTTAGACCTGTTTTTTCAGATTCAGATTCTTCATTTGCATATGTGTACGTAAGAGATGGTTAATTATGGTACAGAGTCCAACATATTAACCAAGCCGGCATGCAAAATAATATTAGTTTGATTATAAATATTTTATATATATTTGATTATCTATTATTATAATTTGTTTTTCAATGGTTCCTGTGTAGAACAGAATGATTAGTTTAATATTCCAAAGATTATTATAATAAAATAAAGTGAAATGAATGTTATGCCTTTCTTATTGAATAAAGATTTAAGGATTTAACTGATTGCTAATTATTGTGATAAAAAAAATCTATATTCTTTTGTTGTATTACTTAATGTTAAGGCAGCATAACATAGTAGGATTTCATCCATAATTGAAGCCCACTGCTTGCAGTAAACCAGAATGAACTAATTTGATAGAAAGGTTTTTTCATTCAGTTTAGTAGGCTTAAGATCTTCTTCTTCTTCTTGTTGATGCGGCTTTGCAGGGCTCTGTAGCGAGACCCAGTATCACTGTGACCGTCGCCGATCTATTGTGATCGCCACTATCTAAAGTTCCTGACCAATGTTGCTCGCCGCTAGAAACAGCAGCAACTTTTTGGCCGGGATGTTCTTTGCCCCTTCAGGGTCTACAAGGTGTTTCCCTAGGAGGAGGCTGCATTTGTGCATTAACGCGGGGCAGTAACAGACAAGGTGCAGAGGCGTTTCCTCAGCCTCACAGCAAAGCCTGCACTTGTCTGTTTCTCGGAGGTTGAACATATGTCTGTTCTTAGTTCATCATAAATCCAAATTAGTAATCATAGTTATATCTAGGCTTAAGATATAACTATGATTTTTTAATAAATTTGAGCTAGGCGAAAGCTTTTTTAGTTTGACAACATGTCAACCATGCTTGGCTTTTCAAATATGTATCCTTATATTTTACTTTTACAAACATTTTAAAAAGTATAATTTTGTATTTGGGAATTTGAGATCTATGAAGAGAATATAACTTAGTAAAAAAGAGCAACTTTATTTAGATTATTTAGAGCATTACTTATATTTCATTAGTTTAAGTACTTTGTACTAGTATTAGTATCTTTCTCTATCAATGGTTGACCCCTTGAAAATATAAATAGAGAAGTTTACAAAGTAGTTACTCAATGCTTTCAAAGATTCTTTACATCTCCTGAAAATAAGGCCACTGTGACCTAAGTTCCTCTTCTTCATTTCCTTTCCTATTTCTTAGTTTGCTTCATTGCCTTTAGAAGTTCCTAAGCAAAATACGATTGAGACAAATCAGTTAATCCATCAGTTGATTGCCCCTGGAGACATCACTTGTGTTTGTATCTGACTGGTGCTGCATTTTACTTGTGAAGATTTGTGTGTGTGGTGAATATTGCAAGCTAGATAGCAAGTGCAAGATATACACTGTACCAGATATAGAATTAAACTTCTAGTTCCTTCATTGAATTGATTGAAACAGTCACTGTTTTAACAAATTTTTAGGTCTTGCAGAAGTTAAATAACCGAAGTCTATTTATCAGTGCAAGACCACTGGCACCAAGTTCTTGTTTGTTACTGGACTAAAATAGTTGTTACTCTTTGCTGGAGGCTAAATTGCCATATTTGACATCCTAAACTGGATTATGTCTATTTGTTTGTTGCACTTTCATGGCCCATCTTTTCAACTGATTTTGGAAATACATAGGCTACTTCTTATCCCCAAAAATAAAGGAGTAACTCCTTGCAGAAATAGTTAATAATTATTCCACACGGACAAAGTCCGTTGTTGTTGTACAACAAAGTTGTATGTCCGCCTTGTATGTTGTACACGGGCATGGGCTATGACATAAGCCTAACTTCTTATTATGAACAATTAAAATATCTGTAAGTTAAGACTATAAGTGACAAAAGAACAATTTTAAGTGACTACAATGATATAAAGTGCAGTAATTCGGTAATCAAACTTTTTGTAAGTGGGAAAATCTTGAAATAATCTATAGAAAGTAGATTGAAAGCCTCAGCAAGGTCATATATAGATGCAAGGTGGAGCACCCCATAGCAACAGGGGAACAACAGCAAAACACCATTTTAAACAAATTTGGTGGAGAAATCAACACAAAATAGAGGGGAACACCACAAAATGTGGATGAAATGTTTATCAACATGAATGACCTCCATTAGTGATGTAATGTAAAAGTGATAGGTTAACAGATTTCCCCCCAAAACAAACCACAAATAATACAACAATTACATTAATTAATTAGTAAAAAAGGGAATAAGCAGTTTCATAGTCAAACAGGTATTGATGGATTGGATATTTGTTACCTTTGGAATCACCAGATGATGCGTGTTTCGAATTACTTGGCACACTTGGATCGTATCCCAATTTCGAAAGTTTTCGATAATCGTGTGTCACCCGTCGGCGCTTGTTGCTCTCGCCGGCATCCGTGTCGCTGCACGTATTGCTGCAATCGTCCACGAAATCACCATTTTCACCAACTTTTACTTGGGATTCCATGGAATCATTCGACGCCATTGTTTCACGGCAAAATGTGAAACGGCGACTATTTCACCACTAATCGTCAATGAAACATCAATGGCAGCTTATACATTAATACTACTGACACGACAACATTTTCAATGATACAGTGAGATTAGAAACACATTGATATCGAATAAAAAACAACTTGAGACGCCATTTACGTTGTTGCCTCGCACTTTTTTTGTTTTTTTTTTTCTAAAAGTTGTGTTGCCACTTGCCAGTTGCCAGTAACAGTTGCCACTTGCCAACTCGCAACCATGGAAGTAATGGAACGTTATAATTATAAAGCATATATTTTGTAGCGTTTTACAGCCACGTTGAAATAATAATTATTAATGAACTTTAAATGTAGTCAATTTCAATACAAGGAGAAATTAACTATTAGATTTTATATTTAATATCAAATAAAAGTATCATAAATTTTATTAGAAATTTAAAAAAAGTGACTTTTTTACTGCCATCTAGTGTCAAGTAGTATACCGCATATCAGCTAAATAGTTTTTTAATAATATTCTAGTTCTAAGGAATGGCCAAAATTGGAAATGCTTTTGTTCTTAGTTTTTGTTTTTATTATTTTATTTTTCTTAAAAACCTGAAATAATAAACTAACGACGCGGTCACCGGGTCAGATAAATTATATCAAACAAAAATTATCAAGTCCATGATTTAGGTATTCTTTGAAATACTTATATGAAAGTTTATACTGCCACCTAGCAAATGTATGCAGCGCAAGCAGCGTCTTAGTATTAAAAAATTAGACTAGATGGCGCACAAGAAAAAAAACGTTTTTCTACTGAAATCATTTTTCCTCGCAGTGATTATCTGTGCAGAAATCATGATTGATTTCACGTATTTTACTGGAAATGGTACCTACCTACATAACATTTTAGGAAAGTTAGAAAAGTAGGTACCTACCTATATAAGTCACAGTAGGTACCTATTTTTATTTTATTTGTACAAAATATTGTCACAAAACTAATTTTAAAAAAAAGTGGACAAAGGTAAAGCTTATCTCTAAAAAGAAATCTCTTCCAGCCTTCCTTGAAAGTGAGTAAGGTGAAATTGTTAAGCGGTATGTTTAATTATATACCTAGGTACAAAAAAAAAATATTTTATTGGAATTTAAAAAAAACCTACGTAATTTACTACTTAAAAAATTGATATACTATATTAGTTAAATAATAGGCCTATTACACTGCACTTTTTCAAGGGCCCTGTGGCAAACCTAATATATAACTTTTTAGTAAACCGAAATTGATGGATCTATTTGCACATAGAGAACCTATTTAGGCAAGGCTCTAGATACGTATAGGCTTTAGGGAATTTAGGCAACTTTTTTGATACTTTCATGTACTTAAACAGTTAACATGTTTCGTTGTTTTAATTGTTAAAATGTCTAGCAGTTGTTAAAACCGGTTTTCTAGCATTGTCTTTCTTGTTTTCCTTCAAAAAAAGCCGCGACGCATAAACATAAGACGTGCCAAATTAGTAAAACGTGTGTCATTTTGTTGTAAAGCTTTATTTGCTTTAAAACAAAATACTAGGGTTGACACTTCGAAATAAAATATAATACAGAAAATTAGTTAGTTAGGTATTCAATATTCATATACTATGTAGGTAATCAAAGCTAATATTTGAAATGCAAAAAT
Organism: Erebia aethiops; assembly: GCA_923060345.2. Classification (NCBI taxonomy): domain Eukaryota; kingdom Metazoa; phylum Arthropoda; class Insecta; order Lepidoptera; family Nymphalidae; genus Erebia; species Erebia aethiops. The sequence continues at coordinate 8,435,928 of OV281086.1, read as the reverse complement.
CTCTCTATCTACTACGCTTTTACGGCCAGTCTTGTAAACCGATTTTGATGAAATTTATTGAGTCGCATCCCGGGGAAGTAAATAATATTTCCGTGGAAATAAAAACAAACCACGCGGACAAGTGGCGGATATCATCAAGTGAGAAATACCAAAATATAATAATAAAAAATGCGATGGCGTGTCTCTAAATTTCTCTTTTGGTACCTTTTTACGGCACTTCAGCCTCATGAGTAGATATCCGTATCTACTCATGCACCCCAGCCTTACTAATTTTTATATTAATAGCTCTTTAGGTACAATACATATTATATCATACTAATTATAAATGCGAAAGTGTGTTTGTTTGTTGGTTTGTCCTTCAATCACTCCGCAACAAAGCAACGGATCGAAGTAATTTTTTGCCTAGATATAGTTGAGGACCAGGAGAATGACATAGCTTTTTATCCCGGAAAATTAGGGAGATTCCGTGGGAATTAAAAAAAACTTATTCCACGCGGAGGAAGTCGCGGGCATCAGCTAGTAGGTAATATGACAAATCTTGTATCGAAATGCCTATTTTATCTATGGATATTGGATACCTGAGGAATAATAGATACCTGAGGAATAAGGATACCGTCGGAAGGAATGAAGTTTTAATCCCGAGTTCAAACGTGGACATTATCTTTATTACCTAGTAATGGTCTAGTTAAAGTTTTAAGTTAAGTTTAAGTAGAAATGTCTCAACTGTCAACCCTACGATATAGGTAAGTACATAGGTACGACTCGCAAACAAAAATGCTACACTATCAACACGTAGGTATTTACTAGGTATTTAGTTTTAGGTATTGTTTATGTCACCGTAAGATTGTTAAAACCGTTAGATTGTAATCTAACTGGCGATATTGTAAATTGTCGACAGATTACAATTTAACGCATTATATTTCGGTAGATTGTAATCTGTTAGGTATATTAACCTGATAAAAATCTGTTAGGTATACCTTAGGTTTTTAGGGCACAATCCTGGTTAATTATGTCGAACCCTAACCTAACCTACAAGAAAGAGACAAGAAAACGTAAATACAATGAATATTTCAAAAATTGACACTCAGAACATTGAACGGTTCACAATCTGTCGACAGTCTACAATATCGCTAGTTAGATTAGAATCTAACGGTTTTTACAATCTTACGGTGACATATACATTTTTAGGGTCCGTTCCTTGTCTCTTTTCTATTATGAAATAAGTAGGTATTAGGGTATTTAAAATAGTAAGTCAAACTCAAAACTTAAACTCAAAATATATTTATTCAATTTAGATAAGTACACTGTACACTTAATGACGTTCAATTACTTATAAAACATGATGGTGATAATCAAATGGTAAAACTAAAGAGCTACGAGGGTTCCAAACGCTCCCTAGTCTGAGAAGAGCCCACAAAAAACTCAGCCGGGGTTTTTTTGGTAGGTACTTATCATCATCTCACAAATATCATAAATTACTTAATTAGATTTATTATTTACGTATATATATACGTAAGTTACTCTATCACAAGTTACTGTCTGTCCATCTGACTGTCTTTCTGTCTGCTACGCTTTCTTAAATCATAAACTTTATTTTTGGTACCATTATCTAGGTATAGGTATGACACATAACACAGAAATATAATATAACTAAAGGTGAAACGCATTTACAATTAGTTATATTTTATTTCTGTGATACTGTTTTCTACGTCACGGGACACGCCCCTCTCACTCCGCAGCGTTGGTCTGTCTAGAGTCTAGACTCTAGACTCTAGAGTTAGAGTCTAACGCCTCCGTTGAACGTCTCATATTATATTAAAAAAAACGTATCTCGATAGAATATTATGATGCTTTTCACTTTATTTTACTGGCACGTGTGTAGAAACAGGTAGGTAATTGAACTTATTAATAAAAAGTACTCGAGTAAGTTATATTAATAATCTAGGTAATTCGCTCGCAAATAAGGTGCAACGGCCAAAATTCAGGGTCAAAACGCCCGCTACGGATGGCTAGAGAACGCGGCCGGCGTGGTAATGAGGAACAATTTACGGGCGTGTCTGGTATAATATGACGTCAGGACTCAGGAGCTATGAATAAATTTTGTAAAAGCCTTATAGGAAAGTAGACGATGCCCGCGACTTCGTCCGCGTGGATTAAATTTTTTTTTGATTCCCGCACGAACTCTTTATTTTTCCGGGATAGAAAGCCTATCTATAGGCAGGCTATCGACATTCACCGCCCAGTAAGCCAGCAATTCTCACCGGCACAACGCCATACCACACAAATCTTCCAAAATATTGTCAACGTAGGTACGTTTCACTCCCATACCGGATCTTGGGGCGGAGCATTTTCAGGAGATGTTGACTCGAGAGAGTGACTAGTTTGTATCTGCTGGCTATATCATTTTTATAGAAATAAAAATGATAATGTCATGATGTTATGTGTGTCTAATAATCTATACTAATGCGAAAATTTGGATGGATGTATGGATGGATGTTTGTTACTCAATCACGCCAGAACGGCGGATCGGATCTGGATGAAATTTGGCACAGAGATAGATTATAGTCTGGAATAACACATAGGATACTTTTTATCCCTGAAAATTAAAGAGTTCTCGCGCGAACCAAAAAACCTCAATTCACGCGGACGAAGTCGCGGGCAAGTTGGCAATGTGGAAGTTGCACATTCCTCTTGAAGTTACTTTTATACAAATTAATCGAACCCAGGATCTCTTAATTGAACATGCTAACCACTAGACCAACGAGGCAGTTATCTGCAACTTATGTACGTCCAGTTTCAGTGTTATCAATGTGTTTTAGCATTATCAATATGGCCGCTATCACCGATCAGAACACACCAAATATTTATGCATCAGCAAGGTTAGTGTGGCGATCTGTTATCTATTGGGTTAACACTAACAGGTGTATTTGGGTTTCGGAATATTTGTGTCAAGCGTGAACAGCCAATCTGATTTTCTTTTTAAAACAGGAAAAGGTCCATCAACGCATAGTAATTCTCTAACCACTGGACGAATAGATTTGAAATTTGGCATTTTTTATTTTTTACTAGATGATCCGCGACTTGGTCCACGCGAAGTATGTTTTTTTTTATTCCCGCAGGGCTCTAATTTTCTGGAATAAAAAGTAGTATATGCCCTTTCCCGGAAAACAACCTTTATCTATACCAAATTTCATCGAAATCGGATGAAAAGATAGACCGTGAAAGCGTAGCGACAGACAGGTAGGCAGACAGAAAGACACACATTCGTATTTATAATATTAGTATGGATATGGATATTAGTATGGATCCACTACAGGCTGGCTCTTAACTGCGATCCCACCTGGTGGTAAGTCACTTACACTTGCAATTCATCACTTACCGTAAGTGATGAATTGCAGTCTGAGATAGCAGCGGGCTAACCTGTTAAGGTTAGGGCAGTTACCACAAGAGAAAATTCAGATAATATACCTACATTCCTTAATCAACCTTAGGTGCAATCGTGTAAGGATCGCCGATCAAATCGTTAAAGCTCGACTTCAAAGTAAAATTAACCATAGCAGCATTGAATTAGAGCTCAGTTTCGTGTATCCATTCTTATACGTTTAGGGTATCGTACATATCTAAACGTATAAGAATGGATACACGAAATTTAGAGCTCAATTTCGTGTATCCATTCAATGCTGTTATGGTTTTTTTTACTTTGAAGCTTAGCTTTAACGATTTGATCGGCGATCCTTACATGATTGCACCTCTGGCCGGGAATCGAACCCGGGACATCCCACAATAAGACCACAACGCTTACCACTGCGCCAGAGAAGTCGTCAAAAAGAAAACATTTATGGCTGACTCCCGATTCGAACCCGGGACCTCAATCCATTTCCATCCATCTTGATCCATTTATAGACCAACGAAGCAGTTGTATGGATAACCGATAAAGAAAAACATTTTTAATCTAAATTATGTTTTTTGGCATACCTAAATAAAGTGATATTTATCTTTTGTTTTACTTTGCCTGGTGTTGAATGTTGATAAATGATAACACAGTGACCGGGATTCGAATCCGTGCCTCGTAGATAAGTTTGTCTAAATGTACGAAAAATAATTTTAAAAGGTATTAAGTATAACGACCAGTAAAAATACTTTGAGACTGTAATAATAATATGAAATCATAATTAGGATTTTTTTTTAATCCACTACAAGCTAGCCCTTGACTACGATCTCACCTGATGGTAAGTGATGATGCAGTCTAAGATGGTAGCGGGCTAACCTGTTAGGGGCATGGCAGTTATATTAAACCCATACCCCTTCGGTTTCTACACGGCATCGTACCGGAACGCTAAATCGCTTGGCGGCACGTCTTTGCCGGTAGGGTGGTAACTAGCCACGGCCGAAGCCTCCCACCAGACCAGACCAGAAATTATAAATTCCCAAATTGACCCTGCCGGGGATCGAACCCGGGACCTCCGCACGTTAAGGCAACAGCGCTACACACTGCGCCACGGAGGTCGTCAAAACAACTAAGTTATTCAAATAAATTATATTTTAGTGATTATTAAATAGAGGATCTCCCAAAAGTTGTAATACCCACGTCCCCTGTTAGTTTTATGTTGACTATTTTAAACTATCGAATAAAGTAAAAAAAGTGCGTCGAACTTTGATTACGTCACTATTCAATATTTCATACAAAATCCCATAATAAGCAGGCGTTTTGACTATTGAAAAATAGTTGCTGACTTAGAATAAAAGGTTGCTGATTTGTCTAGTTGTCAAATACTTAGCCAATTATTATAAATTTTTAATAAAATGTAATTAATGAAGCAAATAATATAAAAAATAATAATTAAAATATTTACAAACAATACTACAAATAACTACTACAAAAAATCTATTACATATAAATTAGCAAAAAATATACACCATCCAAATTCCAAATGATCGTTCATGCTTCATGGTATAGAAGGTCATTGATGGTACCCAATACACTGACGCTATTGCCTTTCTATACTCTATTTGAGACCCCTGCGTCCAAAAATTTCATTTCATAAAGTTACAATAAAATGTAGTCAACATTTTAGAGGTCATCACAACTATTTTTGGGTAAGCAATGATTATTTTGGAATTTGGAGTCATTTGCTTTATAGGTTTGAAGATGTGAAAGTTTTGGTTGTACCTAAATTGTAATCCATAATTTCCATACTAATATTGTAAATACGAAAGTGTGTGTCTGTCTGCCTGTCTGCTACGCTTTCACGGCCCATCTGCTCAACTGATTTTGATGAAATTTGGTAAGTATGTATAGGGATAGATTGTATCCCGGGAAAGGACATAGGCTACTTTATATCCCGGTAAATTAAAGAGTCGCGGGCATCATCTTATTTCACATAAAATGGGGTGAAAAATTTTGGTGTACATTTACCTATTATGAGTTAATGTTAATTGTTTTTGTTTGGATGTAACTTTTACTCTCTTTGTTACAGTTTTAAACATAGTTAAGCCATTTAAAATAGCAATGATAAAAAATAACCATAACGTACTGAATCAGCGCTGACTATACCTACTGCAAACTAGGGCTAAAATAAAATTAGTCATCGGCTATAGAAAAACAGGTAAAACGTTATCACTAAGTAGAATATATCATGATAGCAGAAGCATGCTTCTAAAACTACTCAGGCATACCTATAATATAACCTAGGTAGGCTCTATGACTAATTCTTGCCTCATTCTCACACAAAATATTCAGATATCAACTCGTTGCCTACACGTAAACATTTAAAAAGTTGCAGCAAAAAAATAAGTTTGGAACAACCGACATAGGGTTCCGTAGTATAGGGATGATGCCTATATCAAAAATAAATTATTTCTAACTGATTATTAAATAGGGGGTCTTTCAAAAGACCTAAAATTCACATCCTCGGTTAGTAACCATTTTAAAATATAAACTAAAGAGAAAAAGTGTGTTGAAAATTAATGACGTAACAACTGTGAGTTTAATACAACTTCCATACTAGAAGTGCGTTTTTAAGTTTGAGAAAGAGTTGCTGATTTGATTAAGTTGTCATCATACCTATTGAAAAGGATGGGATTAAGTAAATTCATATTGAATATACATAATCTTCTTCTTTCTTATATACAAAAATGAATTGCTGTTCGTTAGTCTCCCTAAACTTAGACACGGCTTGACCGATTTTGATGGAATTTTTTGGGTATGTTTGTGTGGGTCCCGGTATGGTTTAATTGAACCCGGCAGGGGGCGCTTAAATCGGGTCCTGCAAAGGTTCAAGGCAGGATAACGTCTGCCGGGCCCACTAAAATTAATATAAAAAATGCGAAAGTGTGTCTGTTTGTCTGCTACATTTCACGGTCCATTCAATCTTTCCAATCAATTTTGATAAAATCTGGAAAGATATATGATACATACTTACCTGAAATACCTGTTAGGGATACTGCAGTTAAATCACAGTTATGGTAGAGTCTTGACGTATCATAAGTGGCACAAGTTGTCCTACATGAAATAAAAATCATTTCATTTCAAAATAATTTCATTTCATTTCATTTCACAGGTTATATTAAAACCATACCTACTTACTTACCTCTTATCGGTTTCTAACTTACTACAAGGCATCGTACCGGAAAGCTAAATCGCTTAACTTACTATTTACTATTTACCGTTAGAGTGTGAGGCCCAGGCCAGATCAGAGAAAATTCAGAAATTATAAATTCCCAAATTAAATCTGTCGGGGATCGAACCCGGGACCTCCCACATTAAGACGACAGCGCTCAACACTGCACCATGGAAGTCGTCGATAGTTCTTAATCTTAGCTGACGTTGATGATGTATGGTATGTATGGTATGTAATGTTGATTTTTTTTTTTTTAAAAGACCAACTGCTGACTTTCTTGCCCGCTCTTCTCAGCAGAATCTGCTTTCCGTAACATAAGAGCCACCTGTATGTCCTACATGTTTTAAATAAATAGGGTTTGAGTTCGAGGTTTACTAATACGCCTGCGGATCTCTAAAAACCTTGCGCTCGCAAAGTGGAATGACTCCGATCTCGTGTTACGATTTTTTGCGACAAACAAACAAAACTAAAGAATAGGCAGTCTAGTGTCTCCGTTGAAACTTGAAATTCATTCACTTGTGTACGGAAATAGGTATGACAAAATTGCTTTCGTTTCGTTTGTATTAATGACTAGGAAATACGTTTTGTCCTGTCAAGTTAGCGTGTGTACATTTTAAAGTTAGTTGCGTATGGACTATTGAATAATACATTTTTAACATTGTGATTTGTGTAATGGGTTACATATTATTGAAATTATCTGGATTTCTTTGACTATAAGCATCTAAGGGACAGAAAATAACGAATAATTGACGTATTGTTAAAAAATACCAGTTTGAGTTTGAATAATATTATCAACTATCAAGTTAGCACATACTCGTGTGTTAGCACGCTGAGTGATAACAGATCAGTAATTCATCAGGGGCCATCATGGAACTAATAAGTACTACGTACAACGTAGTACTTATTAGTTCCATGGGGGCCATACTGCCAACGATTAAAGCCATATTGTTTCATTAATGATCTTTTTCGTGTTTGGGATTATAATCCTTATTTTAGGAACGTCAAGGTACGTGACATCAAACTGTCATTTTGAGTAATAGTATGGCCCCTGGACCAGTATTTTTCAACAACCTCAATTTACGTTCAACGGGGCCCTGTCAAACAAAGAATGTTAACTTATTTTACCAACGCCATCTAGTCTGAAAATTGAGACAGCGCTATGGTGGGGATAAGGACAGGCTTATGCAGGTGTGGAGCGCGCTCTGTAAGTCGGACGCCTAATTTTTCTAGTACCTACATACTTGTATACTATCGATGGTATTTTTATATGTAAAGTAGTTTTGTTGTACAGACTATAGCAACATGTAGATTTGGGCGCGAAACACGCATCTAATTAATTCGCATAGACAATGAGTTGACGTTGCCCCGTGCCCGGTCACATTTAACCTCGCTACCGTAGATCTGAAAACCATAGATACATCTGAATTTATATAAAAGGAAAAGGTGACTGACTGACTGATCTATTAACGCACCGCAGGGCAACCGCGTTTCTTCTGCATCAATCATTGTTACAGTATCAATTGTTGTGATTGGCTGAATGTATGGTATTCTTGCTGCGTCAATGGATTTCGTCCAATAGTGGAAGAGTGTTAACCAATCAGACGTGATTTTTTTTTTTTTTTTTTTTTTTTTATCCACTACAAGCTAGCTCTTGACCGCGATCTCACCTGATGGTAAGTGATGATGCAGTCTAAGATGGTAGCGGGCTAACCTGTTAGGGGCATGGCGGTTATATTAAACCCATACCCCTTCGGTTTCTACACGGCATCGTACCGGAACGCTAAATCGCTTGGCGGCACGTCTTTGCCGGTAGGGTGGTAACTAGCCACGGCCGAAGCCTCCCACCAGGCCAGACCAGGGAAAATTCAGAAATTATAAATTCCCAAATTGACCCTGCCGGGGATCGAACCCAGGACCTCCGCACGTTAAGGCAACAGCGCTACACACTGCGCCACGGAGGTGTCAAAGATTGCAATGTGATTGCGATAGTTACAATGTAAATTGGCAGTCATAGGGACTGCCGATAGAAGTGAAAACGGATATTTAATGGTTTTTTGTTATTATTTTTTATTTTTTAAATTTTATTTTAATTACAATTATTAAAATACAAACCTTAACACTAAGGCATTAAAGTTTAATTTCGAATGGAGTATATTTATATGTTCGCGATCATGTCGCTGTTCGCGAGCATGTCGGTCACGCGAATCTACATTTTTACCCCCTACCAAGAAGTGCTCAACGCGCCTAATGAAGTTTTCACTTCAAATAGGGGTTTGAAATTTATGTTATCCACGCGGACGTAGTCGCGGGCAAAAGCTAGTTCTACCACATACTCACATAGGTATACATTTGACGATCTCCGACCTAAGATGGTAGCGGGTTAACCTTTAGGGGTACCGCAGCTATATTAAATCAATCAATCATATTTTATTCAATGTAGGTACACATATTGACGTCCATATATAAAACATGATGGTGGTAATTAGTTACGGTATCTTAAAGCTAAAGCTCCGAGGGTTCCAAACGCGCCCTAAACAGTTCCATAACCCTAGTCGGTTCCTACACAGCAAGCTAACCATACCAGAGAACATTCAGAAATTACAAATTGCCAAATTGACCCTGCCAATAATCGAACCCGAGAAACCACTGCGTCAGGGAGCTCGACAAAACATGCTAGTACGCTATTTTTCACGTTAAATTGCGTGACTGGTCTGTATACTTAAGCTAAGTATATATACTAATATTATAAACTAGATGATGATAATGAACTTCGTTCGCGTGGATTAAGTTTTTTTTTATTCCCTCGGGAACTCTTTAATTTTCCGGGATAAAAAGTAGCCTATTTCCTACCCCGGGATATAAACTATCTCTATACCAAATTTTATCAAAATCGGTTGAACAGATGGGCCATGAACAGAACAGACAGACAGACACACTTTCGCATTTATGATATTAGTTTGGATGTGAATGTTTGGATGGATGGATCATGGATGGATGGATGGATGTTTGTTACTCAATCACGCCAGAACGGCTGAACGGATCTGGATGAAGTTTGGTACAGAGATAGATTATAGTCTGGAAAAACACATAGGCTACTTTTTATTCCGGAAAATTAAAAAGTTCCCGCGGGAACAAACAAACCTTAATCCACGCGGACGAAGTCGCGGTCATAAGCTAGTCTATCTATATGGTATATAATATATAAATCAATTGCTGTTCGTTTGTCTCGCTAAAACTCAAGAACGGCTGGGCCGATTTAGTTGATTTTGGTTTAGAAATGTTTGTTGTAGTCCAGGGAAGGTTTAAACGGTGAGAAAATATGGAAAAATTAGTTAGTTACGCCCACAGACGAAGTCGCGGGCATCAGCTAGTCATTAATATTAATTATTGTATCTTTGGTTCGCAAATCAATGGTCGCGAAAATAAAAATAAATCGCTATAGTCTATGGTCGGCGGTCGCGTCCGTCCCGCCCGCGTTCCACATTCGAAATAATAATTGGGAAACATGAGCGCCGCGCATGTGTTTGTTTGTTTGTTTACCCGCCGGTGACGTCATATGTTTATTCTCGCGGGGAGGTCGGGGCCGGATGGACACTAACATTTTTTTTTAATTTGAAATATTTTTTCTTATTCAGAATAATAATGTGACTCCAGAGTTGATACAAAATGTTTAAATAATTGTTATTTGATGCTTAATATCACATATTCTGTAATAAAACCAAAATCTATAAAAATTCGATTTCATGTGTTGATTTAATGAATGAAATATACTTTATTGTAGGTACACTAAAAAAATAGTAAATACTAACAATAAAATATCTCAAATAAAAGTCGGTACAATATTTTGTTAAAAATTGAATTGAATTACTTATCCTCTTTTAAGTTTTAAGTATTTGTAAAAAGTCATTTATTTACACAATGGGGTAGGGTAGCAGTAGCACTATGCACTGGACATCAATATTATTGGACGTTAGTAGTAGTAGTTTATTTATAAAGGTTGGATATCAAAGTATTTAATTTAATAATTATATTTATTATTACTTAAATACATAATAATTGAAATAAAGTTTTGAATGATTTCAACAAATTACTTCCATACAACTTTATTATATTTTTATATCATGTTTATTCAAATAAAACATATAATAATATATACAATTTCTTAAAAAATCTTTAAAATCTAAATTAAAAACTAAAAACTAAAAATTAAAAATATAATCTATGCCACTGCAATGAGGCAATGTGCCCAGAACGCTGGCTGCGTTACCCCGCTGAATAGCCAAACTTATATGTTGGCCGAGGTAACTGCCAGCCCTCCGGTAAAATAAAAAAAATAAAATAAATATACAAATTACTTGTATTTTTTTCACTTCGAATGTATTACGTCAGATTTGATTTATCATAGGCTTTTCAAGGCTCTTTCAAATCTTCATGTTTGTCTTTTAGCGCACCGATTCATTTTTGGTCCATTGTAAATTCTAGTAGCTACAGAAATTTGCTCGTATACATGCCTAGCCTTTTCCACCAATCGCTATAACAGAAAAGAATACTCCAAAGGATTATTACGGATCTAACGATTTCGAAGAAGCAGAGTTGTTGAGCGGAGATCCTTGCCAGAGACTCCATGTCTAATTTTCCAGCAGTAAATGTCTTTCTGAGAGATGATACCTCATTGATATCATCTATGAGACGACTAGACGGATTAACGAGTTCAAGTTCAATTCTGAAGTAGTTTATTTCATAGCCACGTATAAGGAGTGTCAAAGTCTGGACATGATTTCTCTTTTCGAAGATGAAGTGTCGGACATGGACAATGAAAAAGGAAGGATAAGATTCGCGATAGTCAGGCCCGAGGACATCAGGCGAGCCGCATCGCCCCTTGTTTACACACGCACACAGCGGCGCGCACGCACACGCGGCCGCGCCCGTCGTGGTATTTAGGTATATTGTTGTTTATTTTATTCGGCGCTATGCTCTACCACGGGGCGAGCCTTTCGACTCAGTTTTAACGCGCACGTTTTATGAAACGACAACTATGCGTGGATGTTCGCTCGCAGCCGATAATTATTCATATCGGGACCGCTTCTAGCGACGAAAATAGCTACGCTGTAAACAAATTCGCGATTTTTATTGCCGGCAATATTCAATATATTTTTTTCCTTACACTCGCCGGTGTCTCCGCGAATCTTAATGGCAGTTAATCATAGTTTATTTTTACCGCGCAACGTGTGCTAATAATTGTGTTGACTGTTGGGGCCTCGTGTTTCTTTTATTTTTATGTTCTAGAGCGTTTGATTGAATCGCGCATTGCGGAAGTTGGTTTGCGAATAATTTGTCAACGTAATTAAGATTATTTCGCCGTATTAGTGAGACAGCCGTGACCAGCGTTCGCTAACGTGTTCCGCGCGGGATAAGTGTTTTGAAAACTTTGGCAATTTCAAACAGTTTCGGCGGGAACGGTAAGGGGAGGTGTAAACTGAAGAGTACTGAACCGAAAGTTTTGAAAAGTGTTGCTGTTGAATATAGGTACATCGGATGCGGCGAGTGTTTTTTCAACGCGTTTTCGAGGCTAAGCGCTAGTTGTTTGAACAAGTGTGTTTTCTAATGGATTTATTTTGAGGTGAGTTTAAATTTACTTGTGTTCGTGTTTGTATTGTTTGCTCAATGTGTTTAGTGTGCGTGGTGGCGGGAAACCGAATACCTAGCCGGTTCCGAGCGTGTGTGAGTGTACAAACAATATGTATGTGTACACTGTATGGACTTATTGTCACTTTATGTAAGAGGGGGAACAAGGAGGGAGACACTTGTCATGTATTTAGGCAAAGACGAAACGTTGATGAGTTGACTTTTTAATTTATTTATTGTCCATAAATAGCGATTGGAAATATGTTTTATTTGTTCGTTTGTTCACGTTCCTAATTTGTCTATACATATTGACTTTTTAACGTCACGTCACCGAAAATGTTATGTAAATGCGAAATGTAATTAAGGCTTTTTTATTATGAATACGCGCCCACATTTTTTTTAGATTTTCACACTACAGAATAAAATATTACTTAATTGTTTAGTTTGAACTGTTTGCCAAATTTTTAAGCATGATGACTACTTATTTACTAGATTTTAGCTTTAGTTTTTGAAATACCAGTAAGTTTATGTAAATCTCATGTATTTTTTACATTTAAAATATTATACCTACGTAACATTTTTTTGAATTGGTATATATTTACTACCGTAATAAAAAATCGACGATAGCCACGACAAATCAAGTTCAAATCTCCCCTGTTTCGAATTAATAACGTATAATTTGACCACTGTCCGTCTCTTTTTCTACATAAGTTATCTCTGTGTCGAATTTTGTCAAGATTGGTTCAGCCGCTGAAACGTTAAAGGGACACAAACAGATGGACTTTTTTAATTTTAAATTTTACGAGGTAATCTATCACGGCGTGTTCTTGATATGTAAAATTCCTTATTATATGTATAGTCATTATATCTTTAGGTATGGATTTATATATTATCGGATTTATATATACGGTAGATCGAAGTTAAAGACCTCAATCTCAAGTTTCTAAAGCCACTGGTTTAAGCTATACTCTACGTCTTTATTTTATGTAATCCTACGTTTCTCAGTTCATCCTTTTATATAACAACCTATGTATAGATAATTAAATATGTAAAATATATAAATAAATTAATTTTAATAAGTAATAAATTATATAGGTTTCATACAAAAATATGAATATTAAGTATACAAAGTAATTATAATATTAAAAAGAATAACTAAATATTTATGATAATTGATAAATAAGCGTTGGTCTTATTTTCCGGGTGCCAAATCTTCAGTGGGTTATCGTGTTTTCCTGATTACCTACTCTTGTGGCATTGTGAGATAACAGAGAGTTTCCATATTATTTTATTAGAGCAGCAAACTCATTCTGCCCCCTTAGCAGTGTTATTTTTGACCCAATGCAGGTATATTATTATTGCTGCAGTTGTGCATTTTAGGCATCGATATATTAGGTACCAGATGACTTCGTTTGTGTGGATTAAGGATTTCGATTCCCGCGGGAACTCTTTATGTAATTTTACAGAATAACAAGCCTATGTCCTTCCCCGAGATAAAACCTCAACCTATTCCTGTATCAAATTTCATCAAAATCGATTGAACAAATGGGCCGTGAAAGTGTAGCAGACAGACAGACATACTTATGTATTTTTAATATTTGTATGGATTAGTGAGAAGGTGACTGGCAATTGAAGGTGATTGCGATTGACAACTTGTAGCTTTCAAACTACGGTGCTAGATATTAGATAGTCAATTACGAAATAGCTGCATTTGTCAATCCTATTAATTACTAGCTTAATTGTTGTGGTTGGCGGAATTTATGATATTCTTGGTGCAACAATGCATTTCAACCAATAGTTAGCGAGAATTTCGGCCAATCAGGAGTGTTTATGATCGTTTGCATACTTTACTGATAATAGGCCTGCTGACTGCTGTTGGTGTAAGTTCTATCTTACTTCTTACTAATATTACAAATGCGAAAGTTTGGATGGATGTATGGATGCTTGTTACTCAATCACGCCCCAACGGCTGAACGGATCTGGCTGAAATTTGGCACAGTGATAGATTATAGTCTGTAATAGCACATAATTCTTATCACAGAAAATTAAAGAGGGTTCCCGTGTGGGGTTGCTAGTCCCCCCATCGGGCGCGTCCCCAGGTGGCGGATAGGGGAATACCTCCCAGATATGGGTGGAACCAGGGAAATCAAATACCTGGCGCGGACCAATACTAGCAAACCGGCTGGAGAGCCGTTTAAAAACTCCTGAGGGTGGTATGTGCGCAGCACTCTCAGTACTGGGATGAGCTGATGAGGTCGACGTGGAACCAAAAAGGTCAGTCCAGATGTCAGCGGCTGGCGGGAGGAGTGGGGTTTACTCTGCTAACCCGGCGGGCGCTCTGCAAACCTGGGGAGGGGGAATTGGGAATATTTTGATGGCGAATTTAAAGAGAAATCATAGACTACCCCAGGAGGGTACCGACTGTATAACAGAAGGAGAATCCCTCACTGACATTTCGTCAGTCTGCCCCACGTATTCTGGGGGGGGCAAAGTTCGCTCACCAAAATCAACAGGAGGAGACGAAGATGAGAAAAGAAGAGAATCGTTGGAGGATTTAATAAATCCATTTGAGAGAAGAGAATCTCTGAGAAGGACACCACCAGGTCACACAAAAGCTCAAGAAAACCAAAATATCGTAAGTGATGCTCCTGCACAAACTGATGAAGCTGACATAGGAGGAGAAGATAACACACCGAAGAAAGACACGGAAGAGGATAGACGCCCCAAAAAACGAAAGAAGGTATCCAGTCCTACTATGGTACATCCGAGTGAAATAGAACCATCTGAAGAACTGAAGAAAATTAAAGCGAAAGTAGAAGAACTAGCAAAGTTTACTAGAGAGAATAAAAAAGTTCACAGTGAAGTCAAAAATTTTGCATCAGACTTAACAAGCCTAGTCAGACAAACAGTAACTAAATATAAATATGATATGGCCAAGTTTTACGAATTACAACAAGAATTTAACACATATAAAAAAACACAAGAACAAAGAGTTCTGGAACTAGCAGAACAGATAGATAATATCAAACTTGATTATGAAAAAAGATTTGACGAACTGAAACGAGAGAGAGGAGATAATAGGAACAAAAATGACGATACTTACGAACAGAGGTTTAACCTAAACCAGCAAGAAATCCAGGATTATGACCATCTCATGACAAAATTACATGTGGATTGGACCCCAGATAGTTTTGCAAATGTAAAAGTAGACCATGGAGATATATTCAAAGATGTACGTAGCAACACAGTATATTTTTGCGTGGACCAAACAAAATCTCAATCAAGGACAGGAAAAAGGGTACTCAATAGATACCCAGAAGTACTAGTTGGAGAAAGAATAAGCTGTGAAGGCGGGAGCTATAATATATTAGAACAGACTGTAACCTTATTGGGTACCGAAGAAAACATGTCAAAGACGAACAAAGTTGTTGTCATGTTCTATGATCCAACCAAACAGGACGGAAGGAGTCAACAAGACGTATTCATGCTATGCCAAGAAATTAGAAAAATAGCAGCAAAACATTGCATGAGCGAAATCTCTATCGTCACGCCGCAGGGCATAACAACGGATGTGATGAAGAAATTTCTCGCAGTCACTTTCCATAAGACCGAGACTTCGATATTTATGCGGGCAAAAAAGTACAAGACAACAGAAAGAGGAAGTAAGCATACAGGCAGGAATGAAGAAGTAATAGTAATTGAAGGAGGTTCGGACTCATATGCACATGTATTAAGAAAACTAAAGCTTGGTCTAAAAGGAAGCGATGCCCTGGATCAAATAAAGGGAGTCAGGAAATCAAATAAAGGAGATGTTCTAGTAAGTGTCAGAGAGAACGCTAAGGAAGTGTCAAAAACGATTAAAGACATAGTAGAAAATAAAAAAGTGAAGACACTTTCTAAAAAGACGAAAAGTACTATACACATTAAGGACATTGATAGCGTCGCGGATATGGAGGAAGTCAGGGCAGCTATTCTAGACGCGAACATAATACAATCGCCAGAACAACTAGAAGTCAGATCTCTGAGACCCATGAAAAATGGAAATCAGATAGCCACAGTAATGTTAGAACTCAAGGATGCAGAAAGATTAATAGAAATTAATAAAATTAGAATAGGACTAAGCATATGCCAAGCACAACAGAGGATAGATGTACTTAAATGCTACCGATGTTGGGCACACGATCACATAGCTGCAAAATGCGTAGGTGAGGATAGGAGCCAAAAATGCCATATCTGTGCTGAAGACGGCCATAAAGCCAAAGACTGCACAAATAACGCCTTCTGCCCACTTTGTGACATGGAAGGCCATTCATCAGGCAGCGGCAGATGCGAGCAATTCCAGCAAGCTTTGGCTAAAGCTAAACAGAGCAAAAGACGAAGAGACTCGGGGTCAAATAGATAATGCAATTCACAATACTACAACTCAACGCGAATAGAAGTATAAGTGCCCATGATATGGCCTTAGTAGTGGCATCAGAAAGAAAATGCGATTTCATTGCCCTTAGTGAACCCAACCTAGCAAAATGCAAGATTAATAATAAACATCATTACGTCAGCGAAGATCTTGGTGCAATGATAATAAACTATAGTAAAAAACACATCGTGACAAATTATCGTACAATTGGCTGTTTTATCTGCATAGAAACGACAGACGTTTCACTTTATAGTGTATACATTAGCCCCAACAAATGTACTACTGAAGGGTTCGTGAATTACCTAAGCACCATTCAATACGATATAAAAACGTTTGCCAGCGCTTCAAACAAGTTGATCGTAACAGGAGACTTCAATGCTAAACATACATGCTGGGGAGGCAATCTAACAACAAAAAGAGGGACTGAACTACTCGAATGGGCACATTCTTTAGAATTAAATATCGTCAACGATGGACTTATACCAACCTGTATACGACCAAACGGGAAATCGTACATTGATATGACATTTGTAAGTGACAATGCGTTAGCTGATAAATTCAACTGGACAATCCTAGAGGACGACGTATCCATGAGCGATCATAGAATAATATTGACTAGCTTGGGGGAAGACAAGGTCAAAGACACGCCAAAATATATATTTGGTAAAACTAATTTAGAAGCATTTAATGCAACATTTGAAGAAATAGTCAATGGAAAAGATATTAATTATAAAGAATGCGACAATGCCCTTAAAATAGCATATAACCGAAGCACACCGAAAATAAGATGTGATGACAATTACATGCTCCCATATTGGTGGACCCAAGACATACAAGAGAAAATAAAAGAAACTAGAGCGAAGCGAAGAAAGTTTCAGAAATGCAAGGATAAAAATAAAAGAGAAGAATTAGAACGTGAATACAAATCTTGTAAAAATGAACTCAAAATCAACCTAATTCTCGCAAAAGCACAGAAGTGGGACGATTTATGTAACGAGCTAGAAGAGGATGTTTTTGGTGGAGCCTATAAAATAGTAAAAAGCCAGCTTCAGCTACCTAATCCTAAGACAACCTTACCTCTAGAAGGAAAACATAAAGTGTTTAGAGAACTATTTATAGTATCGAAATGCGAAGAACTGAAAAGAGAGAATTTAGATGAAGAAGATGAGGGTTTGGAAAGCATAAGGTTTACCGAGAAAGACATCATGGATGCTGCCGATAGAATAAGGAGCGGAAAAGCACCAGGCCCGGACTCTATACCACCTGAAGTTGTTAAGCAGTTAATACTGAAGTATCCTCGATATTTTGTCCAGCTGTTTAATACACTTCTAGATAGTGGAGAGTTTCCTGAAAGCTGGAAGCTCTCAAAACTCATCCTGATCGATAAGCCAAAGAAGTCGATAAGCGAACCTAATAAATACAGACCAATCTGTCTAATAAATGTTCTAGCTAAGGTCTATGAAAGACTTCTTAATATCAGACTCACTCAGGAAATAGACAAAAATGGCGGACTTCAGGAAAATCAGTATGGTTTCAGAAAGGGCAGATCAACTATAGATGCAATAAAGCAAGTGGTCAGTATTGCAAGACAAGCCAAACAAGAAAATAAATGGAATGGTTTGATTTTGGTAGATGTTCGAAATGCGTTTAATACAGCATCTTGGCCGAAAATAATAGCAAAGTTGAAAAGGAGGAATATAAATAAGTATATAATAAACTGCATAATAGACTACCTGGAACAAAGAGCTATTCAAATAAAAAATGGAGTCAGAATGGAAATAGGAGGGGGTGTTCCCCAAGGTTCCGTTCTCGGCCCAACATTGTGGAACATTTTATATGACGATGTAATGTTAGTTGAAGTTCCGGAAGGTGTAAAATTAATTTGCTATGCAGATGATCTAGCAGTGTCAGTGACAGCGAATAACGCGGAAGATATGGTAAGGAAAGGTGATGAAGCCCTGCAGAGCATAATGTTATGGATGACGCACAACAAATTAGAAATCGCCCCTGAAAAAACGGTAGCCATCATTTTTAATAGAAGATTGAGTCCCAAAAACACCTTCACATGTGGCAATACGCAAGTACAACCCACCTCAACAGTTACATACTTAGGGATGACTCTGGACTCGCGCCTGAACTTTGGCAAGCACATAAACGCGGCGTGCGAGAAAGCTCAAAAAACTATTAAGGCACTCGCCACAATACTACCAAATACACGCGGACCGAACTCACGGAAAAGAAGAACGTTAGCTCTTGCAATGCAATCTTCTATTATGTATGCGGCTCCGATATGGGCAGTGGCTATGGACAAGGAAGTGCACAAGAGAACAGTACTGGGTACCCAGCGTATGATGGCATTAAGAACTTGCTGCGCTTATAAAACGATATCGACTGATGCCGCCCTCGTACTGGCGAACCTAATCCCCGCACATCTCCTAGCAAAGGAAAGAGCACAAAGCTACGGGATGAAACTACCGGAAGAAAGAAGAGCTATCAGAGAAGAGACCTTGGCTAAATGGCAAGAAGATTGGGATACGTCTGCGAAGGGGCGTTGGACGCACAGGCTGGTCAGTAATATAAAAGACTGGGTATCCAGGAAACACGGCACTTTGACGTTTCGCATGACACAGTGTCTCACTGGGCATGGGGTGTTTATGCAGTACACGGAACGCATTAAAAAAAGAAACAACAGCAAATGTATGTACTGTATACACCCTGTTGACGACGCAGAACACACACTGTTCCACTGTCCCCAGTTTGATGAAGAAAGACGAAAAATCGTGGACGAGTTGGGGGAAGAAACTGGGGTGGAGAACCTTATAGCTAAAATGCTGGAAACAAAAAATAACTGGCAAGTAGTACAGCAATACATGGAATGTATAATGCAAAAGAAAGAGAAGGACGAAAGAGACGGGCGTGAGTGAAATCAGGCTTTCGGCAACAGTGGTAGGCCAACTTGGCAGGAACATTGTTGCTTGGAGACAGGAGGGGTTTTTAGCCGGTAGGAGTCCGGCACTATCCGGTCCGGACTGGATGTCCATGAGGATTTTCCCCTCCTACATCAAAAAAAAAAAAAAAAAAAAAAAAAAAAAAAAAAAAAAAAAAAAAAAAAAAAAAAAAAAAAAAAAAAAAAAAAAGAAAATTAAAGAGTTCCCGCGGGAACCAAAAAAAACCTCAAACCACGCAGACGAAGTATATTATGCTGTAAATTGGCTCTGTATATGATTTACTACCTGTCAATAATATAGCTATAGAGATATTCTTTATATAATGCAGCTCAATGTTACATTAAGCTCTTCTTGTTTCTTGGACATCTGTTATTTGCTGCTCTATATTTGCATGTTATTAGATACTCAATGTGAGATAATAAAAATATTATTTACCTAAAAAGTAGCTGTATTTTAAGAATAAGGAAAAATAGGTCATAATTACATGATTCTAGATGAATATTTAACCATTTATTGTGTAAATAAATTTGGTCATATAGTTCCTAGTTTTATTAGTGTCGTTTACTTTAAAAATCGTTTTATAAAATAAAACACAATTCATTTTTGTTGTTAAGATTTTAGGGGGTTACCCCCTATGTGAGATATAGACTGATTAATTAGGTAGGTACATAATATTTTATCGTGTTGAATTGGAAAAAATGGAGTACTAACTGTACTATAGGCTTAGTAAGTACACTTATGGTTTCGTATGATAAAAAATATATGAAATTCTTTAAAAAATTATAAGACTTCGTGTCTGTAGTCGGGGTTTTATCCCCGGGTATGTATCTCTAACTATTCGGAGTTACGCGATTTTAAGCAATTAAGAATCACTTCTAAAGAGAAATCTGAGGGTTCTACATTAATGTTCTCAGAGGTAGGTCTGCCAATGGTCGATGGCCAATCCATACTTGACTACGACCTAAAGATTTCTCAATGTGATAGCGATGATGTTAATGATTATTATGATGACTGTGTACCAATAAGTTCCAACCTATCGAGATATGCTGAGTTAACAGTCATATTGAACATATTTGAATAGATTTACGTGAACGTAACTCTACTAACTTGCTTGTAACTTGTAAGGTACCAAGAAATATTAACGACGGTTTGCGTACTTCAGGTCCTACATATTTTTCAAATAACAAATTATTACTGAATCGATGAATGAGTAATCAATAAAAATATTTTCATACATAAATATGAAAAGTAGTTTAATACATCTTGGTCAGCTAATACAACTATTAAATGATTCATTTCCGGTCATGCAAATGTTACTTGAATATAATCTTTTTATTAAAATGTAGATTTAAATTATTTTGCAACGTGTACAAATAGATATAATTCTTTAAAATCACATTAGCATAGTGTTTTTAAAAATATGCACAAGCTAATAAAAGCTATTGTTTAGTATTTTACTTAAAACTAATTTGATTGATACCCGCGACTTTTACCGCTTTAGCGTGGGATATTAATTCCGTGGGAACGCTTTAATTTTGTAGGTCCTTGGATAAAAACCTAACCCTTCAGGATGAAGATTGAAGATACGATGGAATTTGTACCACAATTAGCTAAAATCAGTTAAGTGAATGTTCCTTGAAAAGATTACAGACATTGACACTCTTTTGCGCATATAATTATTATTTAGTATGGAATAGTATGAAAGATTGCAATTGATTAGGATCGTCGCAATTATCGTTATTAACTGAATTTATGTCATCAATAAAAATAATTGGCATTGTTTTAATGAAATTATTATAGATCGATTGGTCCAAATGGCCCGAACTCACCCATTTACATACTTAAGTAATTTTTTTTTTCATGAAAACGTCAAAGTTTTATTTACAACCAGATGATGCCCGCGACTTCGTCCGCCTGGTTTTTTTTATTGTCGCGTAAACTCCTTAATATCTTGGATAAAAGTAGACTATTTCCTTCCCCGGGAGGTACCTTACCTCTTTAGGTCTATCAAAAATTTAATCAAAAGATAGCCAGACACTTTCGCATTTATAACATTAGTATGGATAAAGTCTTTTTTCACACAATTCATGAGTAACTATATAGTAGACAGCTAGTAGCTACATTTTATCCCCGGAAATGAAACAGTTCTCGCGGGAAAACATCCATGCGGACGAAATCACGGGCTTCATGTAGTCTAGTGATATATAATTGCCATTCCATGAAATTACCAAAAGCATTACAAACAAGAAATAATTTAAAGCTATTAACATTAAACATCGCTAAAATTATGCACACATTTAAATCACATGAAATATAAATCTAAATATTTAGCAGTTTCTTAGTATACCTAATATTACGCAACGGGTTTGTGTCGACTACAATATAAAAAAAAAACACGTGTGCTTTTTTCAGTGAAAAAGTCTAGAATAGGGAATGAATTTGATTAAAACGCGGATATTATTGTACTAACCTAACCCGACCTTGATTTTTGGCTTTCCTTCCCCTCGGTTTCCCAATAAATTAATTAAACTAATTAATTATTATTTATTTATTTAATTACCTCATACAGGTTTCAGGCTTTTATTTTCATACTTAATTAATTTCCTGAAGACTGGAAATCCATCGCAATAATAGTGTTTCCAAAAAATCCCTATACATTGTGAATATGGAATTATGTCACTACCTTTAACCTAGTGGTATATTTGATAGAGTATAGGCGCAACGAACTATTACCTAGTCTGTGGTATAGGCAACTCATTCATGCGCGCTTCACATTAACTTAGGCTGTATCACAGATCACCTGTGGGCTGTATCGACTATACTAACTAAATACGAAAATATGTCTGTCTGTATGTCGTTCTGTCTGTCCATCTGTTTGTCTGTCTGCTACGCGTTCACGGCCCATCTGTTCAACCGATTTTAATGAAAGTTAGTATAGACGTAGGTTACATCCCGGGGAAGGACATAGGCTACTTTTTATCTCGTAAAATTAAAGAGTTCCCGCGGAAATCAAAAATCACGGGCATAATTTGAGTAAATAATTGTATTCCAGTAAGTTTGGTTGGACAGTTAGTTGTGACAACGCATATCAGTCGATTGGCGTTGATTCAAGTCGGTAACTGGATGGGTGACCGAATTTGGAGGTTCAAATTTGGCCTTTTCGTTTCCTTCGTGGAGAGCACGTTGAGCCGCATTGTTATCCCAAGAAAACTCCTACCATTATGTGTTTAATTGAAAGAGGTCACGACTCACGACCCTCAGTAATGAGGAATACGACGCAAAGAAGAAGAACTTTGGTTACAGGCTACAGCAAAGCACATTATAAATTAAAAGAGCTAAAATTTAATATACTCCTAGATATGGATAATGCCTTGCGTATTAATTATTCGCAATTTTTTTGACTGTCCGTTACTGCTAAACCAAGCTTGACTCCAAGATGTATGCTATGACGTAAATGAATATAATTAAAACTAAATAATTATTACTTTAACTTATAAATAAAACTAGTCAAGTGCCTGTGCGTGTGTAAGTAAGCATTACGTAAGGTGGGGTTCTGTAGACATGCTAGTTGCTAAAACTATGAGTCTGCTTTATTCCGAAAATGATAGTTTTATTCGAAAAAAGTGCCTGAGAAACCTCATAAAGATTTGAGAATACATAAAAATCACTTTTAGGGCGTAAAACTAATTTTTCTTTCATCTTTTCATGTTGAGGAGTTATCTTATTTTTTCTTTTTCTTAATGTTTACTTGTTAGTGTAGCGGTGTAAAGGAGATGAACCATTTCCATTCACCGGTGAGCCCGTGTCTTATCTGAGTTCAATAAGATACAAAAATGAAAACTAAATAAGTTCTACTAGATATTAGGGTTAAAAATTAAAATTTGGTCGAACTTGGCGGGATTTAAAAAAGGCTGCGAGCCTGTTACATATAACAATTATATAGACTGTAGGAAACTATGAGATTTTCTTGTTACATTACGGAACCCTAAAACTATCACTGAACCTGAATTTTATTACTTACAAAATTAATTACTCGTGTATGCGTTTCGAGTTGGACGATATCGCCGTCAAAATCCGTTAGAGCAAAAACGGGTCACGGCCCACGGGACTCTAGGACCGTGGCGTCTGTGCGAAACGTCTGCGTCGTGCGACGTTACGTCCTGTCGCGACACTGTGCGCGCCATATAGAAGTGAGTGACGCTGACTTTTTGTCTGTGAGTTAGATAGAGAGTTTAGAGAGATTAATAGTACCTTGGTAAATGGTATGTGCTATTTTTTTCTCCGGTTACGGCCAACATTTCTTTCTTGCCATCTCTTTCCCATTACACAACATTGTATAAATCTATCTCTCTCACGTTCTTCGCATCGTTTTGAGCCGCAAACAACGCTGGGAAAGGCAAATAAGGGATGCTTATAATAACAAGGGCACCGTAAGCTTGTAGGAACTTGGAGCTCGAAAGCAAAACTAAAAAAAAGTTAATTTTTTTAACCCTCAGAAAAGGGCTTATAATTTTTTTTTAAATATTCGATGACATGTTAGCTCTTGACTGCGAAGTGCGAACTCAGCTGAGGACTGAGACCCAGTTATTTAAGAAAATCCATTAATTCCTTTTTAATTACTTAATTATTTTTTGTGTTTATTATGTCACTAGGAAACTGATCCAGTGCCGGTTTTGTTTATCCACTACAAGTTAGCCCTTGACTGCGATCTCACCTGATGGTAAGTGATGATGCAGTCTAAGGTGGTAGCGGGCTAACCTGTTAGGGGCATGGCAGTTAAATTAAATTAAACCCACCACCCCTATTCGGTTTCTACTTTCTACACGGCATCGTACCGGAACGCTAAATCGCTTGGCGGCACATATTTGCCGGTAGGGTGCTAACTTAGCCACGGCCGAAGCCTCCATTCTCCAATCAGGCCAAAGCAAGGAAAAGTCAGAAATTATAAATTCCTAAATTGACCCTGCCGGGGATCGTACCCGGGACCTCCGCAGTCCGCACGTTAAGCAGCGCTCAAGTCAACACTACGTCACGGAGGTCGTCGAAATAATTGAGGTCGTTGAATAATTGACTTTTTATTCGATTAATGTGGCACTCGTGTTAAATTTGAAAAGTTTACAATAAAGTTCAACTTTAGAACTAGCTATACAAATGATTTTCATCCCTTAAAAATAAAATATATATCTCATCCGTTTAGATTATCGTTCATAGTCTACATAAGTACATAGTACCTAAACGTATGAGAATGGATACACGAAATTGAGCCCTAATTCAATGATGTTATGGTTTATTTTACTTTGACGACGCACTTTGACGATTTGATCGGCAACTTTTAGACAATCGGGGGGGCTGGAGCCTGGAGTTCATTGGATTACATGCTTTTTGACATAGGCATCTATGAACTCTTCTCTCTCAACTCAAATCTCAATTAAACAGTTCGAATTATAATTCGAAATTTTAATAATTAATACGTTTGTCAAATGTACGTTTACGATTAGGCATAGGTATCCTTATCCTCATGAGCATGAGTGGCTTATATTTTAAACACTCCTCGTAAGAGGAAGTTTATTAGTTTGTTTTAGTTTCGTATCTAAATATCGTTTTAAAGGCTCAGTTTGTTCATGAAGGTAATATTTCGATGGTTAAAACAAACAAACAATAATTGTTTTGAAATGTAAGTCAAGCATGAGCGAGCCTGACTCAGGGTTCCTTCGTCGTCATCGTTGACTAATAGACGTCCACTGATAAATGATAAATGATGTCTAAATGATAATGATTTATTTACTTTTATGACCGCGACTTTATCCGCGTGGAGAAGTTTTTTGAAATTCCCACAGCAACTCCATAATTTTACGGTATAAAAATCCTATGTCACTCTCCAGGTCCTAAACTATCGGATACAACGGATACAACGGATCGTTCTGTTGCGACGTGATTGAAGGACAAACCAAGAAACCAATAAACCAACAAATAAACACCTACGCATTTATAATATTACTAGTATGATTTCGCGTAGGACAACTTTGTGTCACCTTTTTTTTTTTTTTTTAAACGCTGGGAAATGCGTTTAGGCATCCCCCCGGAGATAGTGCAGGAGTCTGCACCCCCTCCGGAGGGGTATGTAAGTTAAGTCAAGATCAAGATTATACCATCGGTTCGGTTCTATTGCGAAGAGCCGGCAAGAAACTCAGTAGTTGTTCTTTTCATGAAAAGAAAAGTGAAGGTTACCTATACGTGGTGATTGGTGAAGATTTAGACTAAACCATGTGTATTTTTTTGGTACACAAGTTGACGTTGGTAGTTTATTTTGACTGTTAATTGTATTAAGTGTTGCCTGTATGTTATTGAGTCTGTTCTGATGTTTTGGTAATGAGATAAATTATTAATTATTAATTAATGATATACAATAATTATACTTTTAACTTGACCAGATAAATAATCTAAAGTATGATAAATCCTAACAATTTGCACACCATTGTATGGTAGAATATGCAAGGAAAATAATAATAATATGTTAAGACCAATATCTGTACCCATATTCCGGCAAATAAAATATTATTTATTATTTTATTTACAAAATATCTTAAAAAAGTTCGAAATTAGTCTAATTTAATTCTGGAATATAATTAAGCAACGTGTTATAAATGTCCAGAGTCCAGACAGACATTAAAGTCATCCAACGCTGCATTTTCCCGCGCGAGGTTGCCATTCAAGCACCTGTCGGTTCTTCCAAAGTTCCAACTACGTTTACGGAACCCTAAAAATAAAACAAACACACACATTTCTAAGTAGTTGCGCCCATGCTCCGAAGCAAAACGTCGTAAAGCAGATAAGCTGAAACGACAAAACTGGCGGATACGATTCCACAAACAAAACTAGAAATAAATAGCTATTTTTCTTACAATATGGTCGAACATTATGGTTTTTGACGACCTCCGTGGCGCAGTGTTGAGCGCTGTTGTCTTAATGTGGGAGGTCCCGGGTTCGATTTCCGGCACTCACATTTATAATATTAGTGTAGAAGTACAGATAAGTAAAACACCGCGGTTCGCTAAGCACTATAAAACTCTGAGCAATGTAACTCACTTTGGGTATCCCACGAAATTCCTCATTTTCGCGTTGGACAGTCAGGCTGATCCTTTGCGCAAAAAATGAGCCAGCCCTAGAAAGAAGATGTACCTACCTATTTAAATAAGAAAATATACCTACGTATATAATAAAAGAACTAAGTAACTACATGTAGTTACTTAGTATTCTATCTATTTATGTATTTTCGTTGTGTCTGTTTATCAATTTTAGTTGTGTTTAGATCATCTAAACACAATTTGATTAAATTAAACAAACTGATAAGACGTATGGTTTGATTTTTTTTTTGTTAAATGTGTTTAAGTTTTTAGACAGATGTCTTTTACTTTATAGATAACACTATCTCGGACACTAAAAAATCTGTAGTTATTTGAAGATTTTGACGTGGCTGTGGTAAAGCCACGACTACACTTTGAAGTTTTTACGTACTAAGTAGAGCACGTAAGTAATTTTTACATTACTAATATTTGCATACGATACGCGAATTACAAGACTGATTACATTTCGTAAGTTACTCATACTATTTGCGACTTATGTGAGTTAAACTTAGAAGTGTGATCGAAGCCTAATAGGCAAGCGTCCAACCTAGACCTTATCATTAGCGCAAGCCTATTCTGCAATAAAAAATAAATAAAAAAGTTGCATCCCGGGGAAGGCGATTTTTTATTTTGATTTAGGCGTCTATTTAATTTTTTTTTATTTACACTTCTCTTTTTTTCTCTGTACTAAGATCCCTTAGTACGTGTCGCAAGAGCTCCTAGGATATAATAACGAGGTCGGAAGTACGTTTTGATAGTCATTTATTTAGAATTCGAGGCCGCTCCATTATTTAGGTTGTTTTGTTTTATCAGTTTACCAAGGCGCAATTTCGTACTAAAAGCTAGTATATGCAAAAATATTAGATAAAACTCGAGCGTCGAATCTTTGTTTGGAGTGTGGAAATGAGAACAAAATATTACTTAAGTTCAATTATTTTTTTTAAGCAACCAGGTAATTTATTATTGGATGCTTTCTCCAAGAGAATAATAAATTTTATTATAAATCAATGCTTGAACATTCATTAAAAGCTGCAAACGATGATTCTGTAGGTAGTAATATATTTCTAGTCTTTGACTTCTTAAATAACAATCTAATCTACACTAGCCTGTACTGTCCTACGACTGGGAAAAGGCCTCCTTCCGATTTGTCTCCCTATTTTGTACGACGATAGTGGCCCAGTGGCCAGTTGAGTGACCCATAGAGATGGGCCACTCAACGGCCTACCACGCCGGAGTTAAAGATTGGGGGGGGGGGGAGTTGTGAGTCTGCTTCTTTCTGGACAGAACTTGTGCGTTAAATCTGCTTCTTTCTGACAGATGACTTGTGGTCAACTCACAAGTCATCTGGCATACGGCTCACATGACAGGGCATGTTCCACTTAAGTGAAACTGCTGCAAAGCCAACGTCGGATGACTAGATGATGATCCGCGTGGTTTAAGTTTTTTGCGGGAACTCCTCAATTTTCCGAGGTAAAAAGTAGCCTATGTCACTGTTCAGGTCCTAAACTATGCCAATGCCAAAAATCACGTCGATCCGAAACGTGATTGAAAGACAAACCAACAAACAAACACACTTTTAGTATGAAGTATGAAATACCTGTGTTTCATCTCCGATCCTCCCATACGCTGTATGTTTGTTGTATATTTTTGCAAGGCTCGGGCCGATAGCGTTATCAGTCGTCACGCCTACACGCACACACACTCACACACGGGCGGCTCTGTGTTTTCTGTAGCTGTTACTAAGTTGCCTAAAACATGTAATATAATACAGTATACCTAATTAATTTGTTTACGCTTAGGTTAGAGTCTCTGTATGTTTGTTAAATATGTATGTATTTTTTTAGTCCATTACAATTTACAAGTTGAGTGAATTGCTAATTGCGATCTTACCAGGTGGTAACTGCAGTCTAACCTGGGTTATTATGATAGTTATTTTTTTAACAACTACAAGTTAACCCTTGACTGCGATCTCACCTGATGGTAAGTGATGATGCAGTTGCACTAATTTATAGTTACACTACTCGGTTTTTAGTTTTTACAAGGTAGTGGAACGCTAAATCACTTGGTGGCACGTCGGCCGTAGCCTCACAGCGGATCGGACTAGATTAGTCAAAGAATATTAATAAAATATAAATTCCCGAAGTGTCAAGTGAACCTGCCAGGGTCGAACTCAGGACCTCCCACTTATAAGACCACAGCGCTCACCACTGCGCCAGAAAGGTCATCAATGGTTAACAAGAAATAGTTGCAATTTGCAGCATCAGACGTGCGTAACTACAAATGTCATGGCTTTAATGGCGATTTAAAAAATGTTAGTAAATTAAAATAGAGAAAGTTGCGGGGCGAAACTAGTAACACGTAGCAGGAATGATTATAATATTTGGTTATCGGACGGAAGTAACTATAAATAGTTTTCAAAGTTCGTTCCTATTAATAGATTTGTGGATTTCCAACATTTAAGTTATCATTGTCAATAACTAGCTATATCCCCACGACTTTGTCCATCAAAAACTACATAGTATTGAGACAGACAGATAGCCAGACACCAAATTATATTTATTTATTCACATTCCATTTATTTATTTAGTTAAAAGTTCAAAATTGGTAGCATACTACCATCGCTGTTTTAACGCTGTTGACGTTCGTGTTTTAGAATTATAATCCTTATGACATAAAACTGTCATTTAAAAACAATACTTCTACAAGCGATAGTAATAGTATGGTCTGAGAAGAGCGTACGACGTACTCAGCCGGGGTTTTTTTATCACCGTCTCACAAATTGTCCTAAACTAATCATGAGACAAAAAAACCGCCCAAGTGAGAGTCGGACTTGCGCATCGAGGGTTCCGTACAAACCGTAGGTATATAAGTAAAACTTATGGTGTTTTTATTGCTAAATGAAATCCATAACATTAGTAAGTTTAAAATTATTATTTTTAATATGATGTAACAAAAATTTATGCTTTTCGCAATTTTTCCTTTATCTGTGCTATAAGACGTTGCTTCGTACCAAATTTCAAGACTCTGAGTTCACGGGCCCTTTAGGTTCCCTGTAGGTTTTACTAGCTCTCGAGATCCCATTAAAAATTCTGACTCCAAATCCTCAACCCTGATACTAAAAAGTTGAAAATAAAAATTATTTCCGAAAAACCGTAGCCTGACGCGTCAACTTTGCCTATCTTTGTTATACTCGCCCGACTTCAACATAGTGTGTAGAAATCAAAATAATTTTTTACTTTACAGTGGCTTTGGAAGTCGGTTTTTTGGTAAGAATTTTTATGATTGCGTTGGCTTAGAGGTTTGATTTTTTCACAGCTCCGAGGGACAGTAGACCTCAGGATTTGATATGAATTTCAGCTTGATAGCTCAATGCGTTCCTGAGAAGAAGGGTCTTGACAGACAGACGGACGGACAACAAAGTGTTCCTATAAAGGTTCCGTTTTTTCCTTTTGAGGTACGGAACCCTAAAAAAAACCTTAGAAGTCCCTAAACGTAAGTTAATTTACTTTAGGATTTAGTAAACCCTAAAAGTCTGAAAATCACCACGCTGAGGCGATGCCCTTTTTGTTTTTTTTTTGTCTCACAGTCCAGTTCCTAACCTGTGTCCTAGTAATTTTGTGTTTTGTATTATACTGTAACTGTGTCCTTGATAATTCCAAATAAAGATTTATTTATTTATTTAAAAAGCTCGGAATATTCACGTCCTTGTTGCACGATTGTCGTCAAGCACAATCCTAATCCAGTAATTATACATTCCAGGATTTCATTTCTTAACCAGCAATAATACCTGTGATTTTCTTAGGCGTAAAAAGGAAACAAACAGACAGAATTACGTTCACATTTTAGTATAAGGAGATAATAATTAATAACGTATTATATGGTCATGTCACATGATATAACCTTATCACATACGTCATTCGTCACTGTACTTTTGTAATTAAATTAAATAAGAAGGGTGTAAATAAGTAGATGTAAATGAAACAGGTTTCAAGTAAAAATAACTCATTGGTGATTAGAAATTGTCTCTATATTTTGCATATTCTGCCTTTTTCCGACTGAGGACTATTTCTAAGGCCCGTATTAACTATTAACCAATAATACACATAACAGAAAACATACATAACAGACTATAGAGGCCCAATTGTCTAAGCAATTCGTAATCATTTGACAGCTTAAAACGTATTACCTACTCGAACTGTTTCAGGAGTCAATAGGTACATGCTTTTTGACGTGCAAGCATCTATAAAATGAAATTATTATGTAAAATACGAATGTACTATATTTATATTTAAGACCTTTTGTTTTCGTAACAACGCGAGGTGTCGCCCATGGTTACAGCACTTATATTAATATAAACCTTAAAACTAAGACTTTAAAGTTTAATTACGAATGTACTATATTATTATACTTAAGACCTTTTGTTTTAAGAAGAACGGTGTCGATCACGCGTAATCCACATTTTTACCCCCTACCAAAAAGTGCTCAACGCGCCTAAAGAAGTTTTCACTTCAATAAATTAGAGAGACCATTGAGAAGATTATGGAGACTCAGCTCAAGGTTTCCTGACGATTCCTTCAAGGGGCCTTAAGATTTTTAGTGAACAAGTAGGACCACTAAATTGGAATTGGGTATTTGACAACTAGTCAAATCAGCCACTTTTTCAAACGTCAAAAGTCAATACGCGCGCTTACGCGTTAGTTGTGACGTCATCAAAAGTCAACGCACTTTTTTACTTTAATCGATTTTTTTTTAAACTAATAGGTACCTACACATCAATTTACTGACGTACATTGTATACTACGTCATTTGGCAAGTCGTTAATAGTCAATAGTCAAATAATATTCTCCTGTATCCTCTAAGCATTTAAAAAAAAATTTTTTTTTTGACAGGCAAGCTCCCAATTTAGAGTCACCCACTTCCATGGATAATACCAATTTTAAATAATAAAAATTGAGACACAATGATTGTTTTTTTTTATTCCACTACAAGTTTACTTGACTGTGATCTCACCAGATGGTAAGTAATGAATTAATGATGCAGTCTAAGATGGTAGCGGGCTAACCTGTTAGGGTTGTGCCCCTAGTCTGTTTCTACACGGCATCGTACCGGAACGCTAAATAGCTTGTGGTATGAATTTAGCGTAAAAAATTATTGATAGACTTCGATAGGTAGGACTGTAAATACCTATAGGAACTAATTAAATAAGACAGAAGAAAAAAGCACTTAGGAAAGATAAAGGAAAAGAAAGGGAAAATAAACGTACGTGTCTTTCACCGTCCTTACTTTCACTGCACAGCACTTTCTTCTGGATTTTTCAGGTAGAGGATCACACCACAATTTGTTGAGAGTTTTTATGCGATAGGAGATATTTAACGAATTAGTCGATGGCCATTAATTAACGTGTTTTTGAAATGCGAGAGATGCAGTTCATGCGCGCGCGTTGAATAATAGATTGACCGGTAGACTGAGGTCGCCACAAGGACGTTTTGGACAGGTGTAGGTCATAGGTAATGTATAGGAGAAAAAGAGAAAGGAGATATAGAAGGAAGATATGCAAATTTTAATTCTAACCATGCCCCCGCCTGTGAGCTGTCAAGCTCGCAATTATAGAGTAAAAAGAGTAACTAAATATATTTTATATATTTACTCAAGAAAATAGATTACTTATATATTATTTATAGATAGTAAAGCGATTAACTTAATAAGAGCGATTAAATATATTACTATAGTATTAATATTAGTAAGATATATAATTATTTAAATGTTAATTATCCTTACTGATTAGGTAGAGGGCAAAGTTTGACCATAGGTCTTATAAAGTAACCATTCTTCGTCTTTACCTCAGCAACTCTGGCCGTGCCATCTTTGCCAGGTAGTAAGCGAGTTATAATGCCCAATGGCCATTGTAAAGGAGGGGCATTATCAACATTTATTAAAACTACAGTTCCTTCTTTGACCGTCTGAGAAATAGTATTCCACTTTTCCCTGGTTTGCAATGTGTGCAAATACTCTGATCTAAAACGTTTCCAAAAGGATTGAACTAAAGAGTCCAACAGCATGAATCTACTCAATAATTGCTCTCGTTCTCCACTGAGATTCGGAGCAGGTAAAAATTCTAGAGGAATTTTATTTAGAAAATGTGCAGGGGTGAGTGCAGAAGGCTCAGAAGGATCTGTACTTAAGGCGTATAGCGGTCTGCTATTTAATATAGCTTCTATTTGCGTGATCACAGTGAGCATTTCTTCATAAGTTAGAATCTGGCTCCCTATAACCCTAAAAAGAATAGATTTCGCGGATTTAATATTGGATTCGAATATTCCTCCAAAATGGCTGCCGGTTGGCGGACTATTCTTCCAATAAATACGATGTTTAGCGAGTTCGTGACTAAATTCTTTAAAATATTCATCACTTTTTAATAATGTGAATAATTCATTAAAATATCCTTTAGAGGAAACAAAATTAGTACCGTTGTCACTGTAAAGGAATTTACAAGATGCTCCAGCTCTAGATATAAATCTTTTATACACATTTAAGAAAGAAGCCGAGCTCAAATCAGGCGCAAGTTCTAAATAAACAGCCTTCGTTACTAGGCATATGAACAAACAAAGATATGCTTTTTGTTTACGAATTCCTCGTCCTCTAGTTAATGTTATATATAGAGGACCGGCATAGTCCACTCCTGTATGCGTGAAAGCGTTAGCCTGCTCTAAACGACATGGCGGCAAATCAGCCATAACGGGATAGGTAGGCTTAGGATTTAACCTATAGCATTTAATGCATTTATGAATGCGTTGTTTTATGGCGCGTCTAGCGGACAGAATCCAATATTTCTGCCTAGTTAAGGACAGTAAAACTTGAGGACCTGCATGAAGGTTTTCGCGGTGATAATGATCAATTAATAAATCAATAACATGTCCTTTTCTAGGCAGCAAAATAGGGTGCTTATGAAAATAATCCAATGACGAGTAATTCAAGCGACCACCAACATGAACTATGTTTTCACGAAGAAACGGGTGCAATTTTTGAATACCTCGAGAACAAGAGAGCCCCTTTTTTAATTTTTCCAAGTCCTCGGCGAAATTTGCCTTCTGAACAACTTCAATTATCTTAGACTCCGCGATATTTAAATCATCAGCAGTGATGGTGTTTCCTTTGGGTAATTTTTTAATAAATCTTAATACGTACACCAGCGATCTAAGGTATTTAGTCCAAGAGGAAAACTTCGTACTCAAGGTCAATAACGGATTTTCATCAACATGTTGAGCAAGTAGCGATGAAGTTTTCTGTTCAGGTAAAGAGGAGCTAGAGGTAGGTGAGAATTTGTGAATGGGCCACTGCTCAGCGGGTAAGGACGCCCAAGAAGGTCCATTGAACCAAAGATCATGCTTTAATAATTGCGAAGGTAAAAGGCCACGAGAGATACAATCCGCAGGATTCTCAATTCCAGGGATATGATAAAGACAATCGGTTGACAAAAGTGTCTGAAATTGTGATATACGATTCGCGACGTAAGTTTGAAATCTGTGTGG
Organism: Erebia aethiops; assembly: GCA_923060345.2. Classification (NCBI taxonomy): domain Eukaryota; kingdom Metazoa; phylum Arthropoda; class Insecta; order Lepidoptera; family Nymphalidae; genus Erebia; species Erebia aethiops. Next base: position 8,401,668 of record OV281086.1, on the reverse strand, counting down.
CGATGACTTTAACCAACACAAGGCAACCGTAGAGTCAGAGAATACGTAAATATTATCAATAGAATGGCGCGACGTAAACGTATCATAAACGGTGTGAACTAATTTTGCGAGTAAAACAAGGGCGTTTAGCTCTAATCTAGCCAGCGTGACTAAATTAGAAGGCGATGAGACTCGAGACTTTGAACAAACCAACGAAACTACGGGTTTTTCAGTACCGTTGGTTACATGCGTATAAATCACGCAACCATAAGCTTTTTCACTGGCATCAGCAAAAGCCAGTAAAGAAACTTGCGATTCTTTTTCCACGCCTAAATGTCTCGGGATTTTAAATTCCGAAAGAAGCGGTAATTCAGAAATGTATTGTTTCCAAATTTCTAAAATATGAGAGGGGGGTGCCTCGTCCCAAGTCAATTTTAAAATCCATAATTCTTTCATAATCAATTTAGCATAAAGAATGACAGGACCTACGAGTCCTAGGACATCGTAGAGTTGAGCGGTTACTGATAAAATGGTACGTTTAGTCCAAGTTAGCGAGGGTTGAGATACAAAAAATGTCAAAGAGTCATGAGCGGGAAACCAATGAAGACCTAAAATTTTAAAAGTGTGTTCATCATCAAAAGATATACCTTCAGATTGCCTGTGCGTTTGCGGTATGTGACGTAACAGTTCAGGAGAATTGCTAGTCCATTTAATCAAGTCGAATCCTCCAGATTTAAATATCTGGATTAACTGCTCAGCTATCTCTACTGCCTCAGAAACCGAAGAGGCAGAGGAAGCGAGATCATCCATATAAACATCTCTTTCGATGATCTCAGCAGCAGCAGGCCATCTCCCTCTCTCTTGTTTAGCTACTTCGCGAAGAGTACGAAGTGCTAAAAAGGGCGAGGGGCGCAATCCGAAGGTGACTCGATTAAATTCAAAAGTGTCTAGTGGTTCATTACTAGAGAATCTATACAAGATTCGTTGAAATTTGCGATGCGGTTGATGAACTTCAATGCATAAATACATTTGCCTTACATCGGCGAAAAAAGCGATTTTATATAAACGAACATTTATTAAAATATTAAAGATTTCAGCTTGTAAGTTACAACCTGTATGTAAAATATCATTTAGAGAGGTACCCGAGTCCGATTTCATAGAAGCATCTAGAACTATTCTAATTTTAGTGCTCTTGTCGTTGCGTATAACAGGTCTGTGAGGTAAATAAAAACCAGGCGAGGTACTTTCCTCAGGAGAAACCTTAGAAATAATTCCTTTATCTAAATAATCCTGAATAACTTCATTATACTTTACCCGCAAGTCAGGAGATTTTTCGAATTTCTTTTCAAGTAATAGAAATCTTCTCTTGGCTGCAATATATGAATTTCCTAATTTATCAGAACTTTCTTTGAAAGGAAGATCTACAGAGAAACTGCCATCAGTATTGCGAGTAGTTGTTTTAGTATAAATAGCCTCACATTCCTGTTCGTCGGGACTCAAGAACTTTTGTTGTGGTACTTCCTCCATCTTCCAAAACTTTTCTAACATATTATCAAGAGGATCGCGACTGAGAGCGCAAAAAGCAGAAGTATGCGGAAGCTGGGAAGCAATAGGTGCGTCACCCATGATAACATAACCTAGCGTGGTCTCTATGGCTGACAAGGAGTTATTGCTACCTGAAATTTTATTAAAAAGCAAAATATCGCAATAAAGTTTTACTCCAATTAATAAATCTATACTTCCTGGTTCAGAAAAACTATCATCAGCTAGAGGAATATCTTTAATAAAACTATTTAACGCTGACACATCAACTTGGGTATTAGGTAGCTGAGAAGTAATTTTTTCCACCACTAGAGGGCGTATAGAATATTCCTTTGCGTCGTCAAATCGAGATTTGAATTTAAAGTCGGAGATCCCAAGTATCTTTTGAGAAGCTCCGCCTATTCCTTGAACTTCAGAAAATCGACTTTGCGTATAGACAGGTAACAATAATCTCTTGCAACAAGCCTTAGAAATATAATCACTTTGCGAGCCAGGATCAACAAGGCAACGCAAGAAGTGAGTGCGATTGAATTTATCAATAACTTTTATTTTTGCGGTACCTAATAAGGTAGTATAAGAGCGGTCGTGAAAATCACGTGATATGGTACATAAGGAAGCGTGTGCGCCAATTGGCGATTGACAAGAGTGCTCAATTTGAGCTGTTTGCTCAGCAGATTCAGCAACTGGCAAATAAGCGGGAGAATATGATTCATTAGCGATAGGCATAACTTTACATTCTGCCTGATTAGCGGGTAGCGATAGAGGACAAAAGTGCGGTGCGTTTTGTGCCGTAGTATTATTAACTACGACACTACAATTAGATTTAGTAGCGTGGGCGAAGCATAGCAGAGAAGAATGCCTCTGATTACAATGACTGCAATTGCGTGGAGAAGAACAGGAAGAAGTCCTATGAATAGTGCTCAAACAATTCCCACAATAAGAATTCTTCTTCACTATTTCAAATCTCTCTTGTGGTGTCAATTTCATAAAATTCTGACACTTATACAAGTGATTATGTTTTTCATTTTTACATAATACGCATTTATTACTGGTCGATTTAGAGTTATCCTCGGTATTAACGAAAGATTTAGTTAATTTAACAACAGGCGAATTTTTAGAGTGAGATTTATTTCCAGCGTGGGAATCTGACTGTTTAAAATTATTCCCTCTAGACAGAACCTTACTTTGTTCCTTAACAAATTCGACTAAACTTTCATAAGAAGGGATTTTCTCTTTACGGTAAGTAATTTCGAAAAGCTTTACTGTATCTGAATCAAGTTTTTGAAGCGCGAGATGTAATAACATAAAGTCAGTCAGATCATTTAACTTTAATTGTTTTAATGCATCAACAGAGGAGTTGAAATTGTTCAAAAACGATTCAAGACCAGCGGCGGTATTATTATTTAAAGACTTAAAGTTTAATATCTGATTAAAATACGAGCTAGCCAAGGAGCGAGGATCATCATATTTCTCGATTAAGGCCTTCCAAATAATATGGTAATTTTCACCCGATACAGTCAACCCTGCACAAACAGACGAGGCCTTATCTTTCAATTTTCCAACTAAATAAAACACCTTTTCATTGTTAGATAGGTTAGGGTTATCGTGTATCAAGTTTTTAAACTGTTGATAAAACAAAGACCATTGTTTCTGATCTCCGGAAAATTCCAGCAAATCAATAGGGGGGAGTCGAGATTTGACCGTAGGGTAACTAGAGATTGAAGGCGGATTAAACTTATCTGAGTTTCTATTATTACTATTTGAGTTAATTTCTAATATTTGTTTAACGTAACAAAACATTTCTTCAAAGGAAGTCCAGGACTGGTAGCTAATCTTTGCTTTTGGATTTACTTTTATAAGCGCAGTATTATATAGATCTAGATTTAATTCAAACTCTTTGCGTAACGTGTCTAAGTTCGAAGCCTGCATTAATAATGATGGTATTTTGCTGGGGTCAGCATTTACCTGCAAAGCTGTATCATATATACATTGCATACGGGAGAATATTACGTCCCGTTTTGACTCAAGAAGTAACATATTATTTTCATCTTTATTGTACTTAGGCGAAGACTGTTCACCCTTACTCATTTTGAATACTAAAGTGTATGTTACTTAATAAACGATATCAATAGAATATTATTATTGGCGTTATTAATAAAACCTTATATTTGAACTACAAAGTATAGGCAATTACTTAGTAGAAAGAATTAATTACAACAAATACACAACCTCTTACTCTTTAAAGAAGGTTAAATATTATCGCAAATGTTGTTTGAATGTAATAACACAGCGAGCGGACGCGCGTTTACCCAGCGAAGGTAGGTCAGCTATGACTTAATACAAATGCACTGGACAAGCGACGCGGGCGTCGAGCGCAACTTTAGGTAAATAAGATTGTGGATTCGTATGACGTGTCTATTTATAATTTTGCAATGCCACCAGTTTACATTTAATAATTAGGTTTGCGGGAGCGAATTATAGAAGAAAATAACTTATTCTTGAGCCTAATATAAACGTATCACTTAAGTGGCGTTGTATTTAAAGATTATATTTTCTTTGCGAGATAAACAAATGAACGGTTCCTTGTTAAGACTACTTAGTTGAAATACATATAAAATAGCGTTATGGAGCGATATAATTATGAAATAATATACATAAAATAACTTATTATGCTTGATTTCAAATAAATACGTTAAATAAGGTATAAAATACATATAAAATAGCGTTATAATGCGATATCATTATGAAATAATGTACATAAAATAACTTATTATGCTTATTTCACTAATTATTTAATTAAATATTGAAGTATAAGTTAATATGTAACTTATTAATAATGGCGGGCATTGACACGTCAAAGGCGGAGGCGCATGAAAATCACGAAAAATATAGCCAATCCGTGATCGAATGACCAAAAAATTATGGTATGAATTTAGCGTAAAAAATTATTGATAGACTTCGATAGGTAGGACTGTAAATACCTATAGGAACTAATTAAATAAGACAGAAGAAAAAAGCACTTAGGAAAGATAAAGGAAAAGAAAGGGAAAATAAACGTACGTGTCTTTCACCGTCCTTACTTTCACTGCACAGCACTTTCTTCTGGATTTTTCAGGTAGAGGATCACACCACAATTTGTTGAGAGTTTTTATGCGATAGGAGATATTTAACGAATTAGTCGATGGCCATTAATTAACGTGTTTTTGAAATGCGAGAGATGCAGTTCATGCGCGCGCGTTGAATAATAGATTGACCGGTAGACTGAGGTCGCCACAAGGACGTTTTGGACAGGTGTAGGTCATAGGTAATGTATAGGAGAAAAAGAGAAAGGAGATATAGAAGGAAGATATGCAAATTTTAATTCTAACCAGCTTGGCGGTCCGTCTTTGCCGGTAGGTTTGATGAAGGTTTTACCATGATAAAGAACGTTTTTAGTTCGAGTTGGTACTTATGCTTTGTTTACATTTGGCTTAGATAAACTAGTTTCGCACTTACGAAATAACGCGAGCCGAACCTTATTGTTTGTATTAAGTAAAGGCAACTCTATAAAGACCCGACAAAAGATTTTTATTCTAATTTAGCCGTTTGTTCATCTACTTATACAAAACTAGCTGATGCCCGCGACTTCGTCCGCGTGGTTTAAGTGTTTTTTATTCCCGCGGGAACTCCATAATTTTCCGGGATGAAAAGTAGTAAGTTTTTTTGATGAGCGCCACGGACGCAGTGTGTAGCGCTGTTGCGTAACGTGCGGAGGTCCCGGGTTCGATCCCCGACAGGGTCAATTTAGGAATTTATAATTTCTGAATTTTCCCTGGTCTGGCCTGGTGGGAGGCTTCGGCCGTGGCTAGTTACCACCCTAACGGCAAAGACGTGCCGCCAAGCGATTTAGCGTTCCGGTACGATGCCGTGTAGAAACCGAAGGGGTGTGGGTTTAATATGACTGCCATGCCCCTAACAGGTTAGCCCGCTACCATCTCAGACTGGATCATCACTTAACATCAGGTGAGATCGCAGTCAAGGGCTAACTTGTAGTGGATTAAAAAAATAACTAACGCTGTGGTGTAAAGATACTAAGGACAGTGGAAATGAGTGTAATTAGAAGCGCTTTTCACTTTTTAATGTTACGTCTTATGAATGCATCCTAACACCAAGTTAATGAGTGTGTATTATTGTATGTTTGTCCGTATGCATGTATAACAGAAAGGCGAGCTATTTTCCCATACTTCATTGTTTTTCGCCGACCTAACAAACAAAAGTTGCGTAAACGCATTAACCTGAGATTTTGCATCATACACTGTTTACCCGATTGCGATATTCCGCAGTGTTAGCTATTTGTTTTATATTTTTTACATATACATAAATCGGTTAAGTACGTGACGGAACACGCATGTAGATTCCGTAGTTAGGGCACGGAATAGGTAATAGTACTAAGTTAGGGGCTCAGCTTACGTCAGAAAATCGGTGGCCGATTTCCTGGCGGCAGAAAAAGAAACTTTTTTTATTTTTGTTTTTTATTTATTTATTTTTTAATCCACTACAAGTAAGCCCTTGACTGCGATCTCACCGGATGGTAAGTGATGATGCAGTCTAAGATGGTAGCGGGCGTTCCTGTTATGGGCATGGCAGTTATATTAAACCCATACCCCTTCGGTTTCTACACGGCATCGTACCGGAACGCTAAATCGCTTGGCGGCACGTCTTTGCCGGTAGGGTGGTAACTAGCCACGGTCGAAGCCTCCCACCAGACCAGACCAGGGAAAATTCAGAAATTATAAATTCCCAAATTGACCCTGCCGGGGATCGAACCCGGGACCTCCGCACGTTAAGGCAACAGCGCTACACACTGCGCCACGGAGGTCGTCAACGGTTTGGTGGTGGTCCCGATACTGGGCGGTGCATATCGCAAGTCTGTAATCTGTTTAGGCGGATAAAGCGAAGTAAGTTTCAGGTTCCTTGATTATCGTGGACATCCGCGAAGTAACGCCTCCTTCTATCCAATACTTGCTAGCAATAATTCTCTGTACTTACTTGAACAGCCCCGGTGGGACAGACGGACAAAGACACCTTACAGTGTTACCATTCTCGTACGGAACCCTAAAACTTAGAGAGCTTTAAAGTAGATATACATATTAATTACCATTTACAAGTAAAACTTACAGGAAATCCGTTATGAAAGTAAGTAGGTACTTACGGTTAACTAGATAGGTGTATAATAAAAGTAGCGTTGTAGGCAAATAAAATAGAAATATACAACAAATATACTAAGTCAATAGTATCTGGATGTGAATATTCATTAGATGACAAGCTTACACTCGCCGTTATGTTATGTTACTTTTGTTGTATTAGTAACTCATATCTAGGCATCGGATTTAAAAGTAGGTCTATTTTTAATTTTTACTAGCTTTTGTTGGTGGCTTAAGGCGAGTCACCTCAGCTCAGCGGTGAAAACTGGTTTGCTAGATCAAATTTTTTCGGTATTTACTATTAAATAACGGTCTTACAAAAAATATCCGATACACTTAAAGATATTGTCTAAAGAATGTGCTAATTTGTTACACGATAGGATGTACTTTACTCGATCAAAAAAAATCTTGAAAAAGGCTAAATTAAAAGTTTAAAACGAATTTTTTATTAATAAAATTTTCGACTTTGCTCATAATTTTTATATGGATAAATTTCTCTTGAAGTATTAATGAGAACCTGCTAAACTTTGTTTCAAACTGAAGTCCTATATTTATTTAATTCAAATTAATCCCAGAACTTGAACGTTGCCAAGCGGTTTCAGAACATACCGCGCTGCCCGCTTCCCCGCCAGTCTCTACGAGAAACGAACCGCGAGACGCGCGGACGGCACCCCACACCTCATCTCCAAAAATCTTGCAGGTGACTCGCCTTAAGTTTTTCGTTATTCCCGCGGCAACTCCTTAATATTCCGGGAGTAGACAAAGTAGCCAACAAACCAATAAACCAACAAACAAACACACTTTCGCATTTATAATATTAGTATGATTCCACTACAAGTTAGCCTTTGACTGCAATCTCAGCTCACCTGATGGTAAGTGATGATGCAGTCTAAGATAGTAGCGGGCTAACTTGTTATTGGTACGGCAGTTATATTAAACCCATACCCCTATCGGGTTCTACACGGCATCGTACCGGAACTTTCATGGAATTTGCCGGTAGAGTGGTAGCTAGCCACGGCCGAAGCCTCCTACCAGACCAGACCAAGAAAATTCAGAAATTAGAATGTTCCAAATTTACCCACCCTCTCTCCTATGAGAGTGGAGACCTGTGCCCAGCAGTGGGACGCTAATGGGATGTAGTGGAAATTGACCCTGCCGGGAATCGAACCCGGAACCTCCCACAATAAAACCATAGCGCTCATCACTGCGCCAGCGAGGTCGTCGAAATAAGTAAGGTGTCTACTGCCTACTACAGAGTAAAGACTAACAGTACAAGCACCATCTCTTGTAAGAGATCACAGATTCGATCCCGTCGCACGCTCCTCTGTATATAGGTACCTATATTATCACATGAGAAAATTATTATTTTACTTAATCTATTTTTTTTATTAGACAACCTCAAAAAAGGCGAAATACATACCTAGGTATTATCTAACTTGAGTCTTGACCTCCAATACCGTATCTTTGACACACATTTTCGTATACACAAACTACTTTTTATGCCCATATATGTACAACATAACTTCAGAGATAGCGAAATTGTTTATTTAAAAATTCACAATCTTATCAATACCGCTTTGCTTATTTGTTTAAGCTAAATTAGTTATTTGCGAATGCCAAAAAAATTGAGGCCAGTGGGTAATTAAGTATTCTGAAATATGAGTTCCTTGGTTGAGAGACTTTTTAGGGTTTCGTACCTCAAAAGGAAAAAACGGATCCCTTATGGCTTATTAGATCACTTTGTTGTCTGTCTGTCTGTCTGTCAAGACCCTTCGTCTCAGTAACGCATGGAGATATATAAAGCTGAAATTCATATCAAATACTCAGTTCTACTGTCCCTTGGAGCCGTGAAAAAATCAAATTTCTAAGGCAACGCAATCAAAAGATACTGCCGTTTATGCTGCAAATTTTCGACACTCGCAAGGGAATCATAACCTACAGGGTACTTCCCGTGAACTCAGAATCTTGAAATTTGGTACGAAGCAACGTCTTATAGCACAGATAAAGGAAAAATTGCGAAAAGCATAAATTTTTAGTTACCTACATCATATAATAAAAATAATTTTAATAATTTTAAACTTATAAATGTTGTGGATTTCATTTAGCAATAAAAATACCATAACTTTTACTTATATGTATACCTACAGGTTTGTAGTGAACCCTCGGTGCGCGAGTCCGACTCGCACTTGACCGATTTTTTTATAATCTACTACAAGTTAGCCCTTGACTGCGATCTCAACTGATCTTAATTGATGCGGTCTAAGATGGTAGCGGGCTAACCTGTTAGGGGCATGGCACCTATACCCTTATTCGGTTCCTACACGGCATCGTAGCGGAACGCTAAATCGCTTGGCGGCACGTCTTAGCTACTAACTAGCCACGACCAAAGCCTTCCACCAGGCCAGACCAGACAAAATTCAGAAATTAGAAATTCTCAAATGGACTGCCGGGGATCAAACCCGGGACCTCCGCACAAAATCGCTTTAGATTTTTATTTTGCTTTTGCTTTAGATTTTGGCCACACTGGAGTAAACAGTACTAAGAGTTAAACAAAAAACAGCCCAAGTGCGAGTCGGACTCGCATACGAAGGGTTCCGTACCATCGTAATAAAAAATGTCCTTCCGACCGAATTTCGGCAACAGCGGCCTATCTCCAGAGAGATTAGCCATCTGCGCGGGAGATATTATAGTGCACAAGTGAGTGCGCAGACACAGGTGCACTCTCTGTTCCTTTCCTCTCATAACCCGATGGGACGGAAAATCCGCCACGACCGGAGAGACATCAGGCGCAGGACCGACGGTTTTACGTGCTCTCCGAGGCACGGGGGTGAAACTCCGCCGATCACCGTACCATCGTACAAGATAAATGACAGACAGCGGAGACAGTTATTCGGTCAGGTTGACACCCGTTGGTCAAGCTCAGGAACTCTAGAAAATCTAGTACCCTTGGGAACACCCGACCGATCACATTTTTTTTGAATTTCCCGCCATATTGTACTCTGTTTTATTAAAAAAGCTTCGTAATTTAATATGGGTTGCCCGGAAAACTTATTTTTATATCATGCATCATAATATTTTTTCTTACATGTATGTATATATATCCATGTATTCTATGTAATTACTTATTGTAAGTATATAAATATTATTGCATATTTAAGTATATATAAAGTTAATGGAGAAGTTTACAAATTTTTTGAAAATTTAATATGAAAATTAAGACAAAATTGAAAAAATTTGAAAGAATCATTAAAATATCTCAACAAATGAAAAAGTTATGGAACTTTAAAGTTGCGCTTGCAAGACGAGAGACGTGACGTCATAATTCCCTATCAACAGACTTTATAAAGCCGAATAAAATAAATAAATGGACTTAACGTGACTTAATTGAATTAAAAGCACTTAATTTGTGTGTGAAGATAATTTTGAAATATTAAATCTCGGCTAGGTATTAAAACTCACAAAATTTCTCACTCGAGTAAGATACAGCAATCGATGTACATTAAATAATTAAAATTTTCTCAGTCATTTATTGATGGATTGTAAAAAAAAACACTGATTTGTTAGTTTTAATCTATATTTTACTTCCGATGTGTTAAATAATATGATATTCACAACATCATGAAACTTCTGCATTCATAGAATCCTTCAATGAATCCATACTAATAAAGGTATAGTGTAACTGTCTGTCTGCCTGCTACGCTTTGACGGCCCAACTACTCGAAAAATTTTTTATTTTTTATTTTTATACACTACAAGCTAGCCCTTGGCTGCGATCTCACCTGATGGTAAGTGATGATACAGTCTAAGATGGTAGCGGGCTAACCTGTTAAGGGGGGGGGAGATTTTGATGAAATTTGGTACTTACTTATATAGGTAGGTTACATACATCTCGGGTAAGGGCATAGGCTACTTTTTATCCCGGAAAATAATTGGAGAGTTCCCGGGGGAATCAAAAAACATCAGTTCACGCGGACGAAGACCATATTTTTTTAGACACTGTTAAGTACAGTATTATAGGGGGCGGGTGGTAACTGGTAAGTGGTAAGTGATTTAATGCAGTTTTAGATGGTTGCGGGCTAACTTAGGGATATGGGATAATAGGTAGGTAAATTCCATCCAAGAAACAACGAACTGCCAAAATAATTGAACGTTTATTTACAGTTTTATTTTAATGCAGATAAAACCGACCGACAAAGACCTCGCACCGCTAAAATGTACGCACAGAGAGACCTAAGAATAGTTTTTTGTACTACTTACATACCTACTTACCTAAGATAAAAAGAAAATCAATATTGCACCTGGACACCAATCGTTCTGGATTTTCCGGGATACTTATCCCGTTTCATGGCGAATTCGCAATGCTCGGATTAACATGACTGGAAATCGAACCCTTGTCCTATAGGTATGTACCTATACTTGGATTAATAATTGCGTGGAATTCTGACGTTTGTGACGTTCAGAAGTCGCAAACATTTTTGTTTCGATCACATGCACCTATTACTTGAAATAAATAATTTATCATTGGTCACTAGCAAAATCCAAATAAGTACATATTACCTACTTACTAAGTAATGAAATAGTCCTTTATTAGAATTAATAACTTTGCTAAGAAAGGATAAAAGATAAAAAAAGAAACAAAAATCAATAATCATTGTAGGACCCTATATCCTGCACTGAAATTAAAACTAAAACTTAATTAAAACTAATATAAAACTTATCCCTAAAACTTAACATATAAACTTAATCTATAACTTAAAATCTAAATAAATATAAAATATATAATTATTAAATATTTATCATAGTTACATTCATACTTACAAACATAAATATAACACGCATTCATACATACACCAACGTACTTACCGTTCGGTTGAAAGTAACTGACCAAGCCGACGAAATGCAAGTTTGTCTCGATGCATACGTAGGCCTTTGTCTTCAAGTCATATGAAGTTAGCACCGCGCGCCGCCTTTGCTAGCGATTACGTGCAACCGGCGCGAGCTTCAGAATGGTTCGACTGTTGTGACGTTGCGTTCGAGCACAGCTCTGTTAACTTACCTTATATATTTCATAAAATAAGTGATCACGAAATTGTTATTATCGATAATTATAGTTTATAGTTCATATTGACAATATAGTTAATAACTTTGAACGTGTGAGTGTGTTATTTGGATCACCTACCATCTCCAGAGGAAATTTACCGGTAGGTAAACTCACACCCACAAAAACTATACTGGTGACCCCGTGGTCACAATACTGGTGACCTTTGAATTGGTTGACCTTTGACAAGGTCATCCAGAAGACCACGCACTCTCATCGAGGGACATACCACCATGTTCGGATTTAGCGAACGCGATCGCGAGGAAGCCGGAGGGAGTAAACAAAATGCAAGCGAAAAACGCATTTCGACGGAGGGACCACCGGAACTTTTTAAGGTCGGAATTAAAGTGCCTCCTTTTTACCCAGACGAACCTGAAATATGGTTTGCTCAATTAGAGGGTCAATTCGCACTGGCAAACATAACTAGTGACACCACAAAATTTTATTACATTATGGGACACTTGGATCATCAATATGCAAAGGAGATAAAAGATGTTATGATCAGTCCACCGGCTACAAACAAGTATGAAAAGCTTAAAACAGAGCTGGTGAACAGGTTGTCGGCTTCTCGGGTAACAAAAATAAAGCAACTGCTTCGCCACGAAGAACTTGGCGACCGGAAGCCCTCACAATTCTTCCGACATCTGAGAGATCTAGCTGGCGCAGAGTTTCCGGATGAATATCTACACACAATTTGGATTAGCAGACTTCCACTAAACGTCCAGACTGTCTTGGCAGCACAGACGTCAGCAACGCTGGAGGAGCAAGCCGAGGTAGCAGACCGAATAATGGATATAGCAGCCCCAGCCTTACAAGTCCACGCAGCTGCAGTGCCAACTACCAGCACTGATGACCTGCGGAGAGAAGTAGCGGAGCTGCGGAAGAAAATTGAAGTGTTGACCACAAAATGTAGTGATAGGTCCCGTCCGCGTAATAGACAATCGCAGCGTAGCCGCTCGCGAGGTCGCTCCCAGTCCAGCTACCGGAAATATCCTGTATGTTACTATCATACCAAATTTGGTAGCAAGGCTTTTAAATGCGTCCGGCCTTGTGACTTCAAGGTGACGGAAAACGGCAAGGGCAGTCGCTAACGGCGACCAACGATTGCCCTTCCCCTGCTGTGGGTCGCCTATTTGTCACAGACCGTACGACGAAGATTCAGTTCCTGGTAGATACTGGAAGCGACCTCTGTGTCTTCCCTCGGTCCTTGCTCATAGGTAGTTTTAAGCCAGCGAATTATCAATTAAGTGCAGCCAACGGTTCCTCCATAGAGACTTACGGATACGTGAACTTTAAATTAGATCTTGGACTTCGTCGTGATTTTGTGTGGCGTTTCATAATCGCTGATGTGACTAGACCAATTATCGGTGTTGACTTTCTCGTATTTTATAAGTTAGTGGTAGATTGTCGAAATCAATGTTTAATTGATAGCACTACTAATGTAAAAACGACTGCGCCAATCGCCCAACCTAATGGTATTTCTTCTGTTAAGGTTATAACTGGTCAATCTACGTATCATAAAATTCTAGATGAATTTCCAGAAGTCACTCGACCGGCAGGTACGTTACGCATCATTCCACACAGCACGGTACACCACATCCGCACGACACCTGGACCTCCTGTTTCTTGCCAGCCAAGGCGCTTAGCGCCTGATAAATTAAAAATCGCGCAGCAGGAGTTCCAGACGATGTTGCAGATCGGAACAGCTAGACCTTCGGAGAGCCCCTGGTCATCCCCTCTACACCTGGCTCCCAACAAAAACAACGGTTGGCGCCCTTGCGGCGATTACCGGAGGCTGAATGCCAGGACGATCCCTGACAGGTATCCGATAAGGCACATTCACGATTTTGCCCACAGCATAGCTGGCTGTAAAATATTTAGTACAATAGACCTTGTGAAGGCCTATAATCAGATACCTGTCAGTCCCGAGGACATCCCGAAGACCGCGATAACTACGCCCTTCGGGTTGTACGAGTTCCCGTTTATGACATTCGGTCTCCGTAACGCTGCCCAAACATTCCAGCGATTCGTAGACGAGATGACCCGGGGACTCGATTTCTGCTACTGCTATCTGGACGACTTCTTAATTTTTAGTCAAAATCAAGTCGAACACGAAGAACATCTTCGCCAGATTTTTGGCAGATTAAGGGACTATGGTATGCTTATTAATACATCTAAATGTGTTTTTGGTGTCCCGGAAGTTACATTTTTAGGACACCATATATCCGAGAGCGGAACTAAACCACTTGATACAAAAGTGCAGGCAATCAAGGATTTTCCACAGCCCAAAGATATCCGTCAGCTACGAAGGTTTTTAGGCATGCTAAATTTTTATAGGCGGTTTTTGCCTAAAGCAGCCCAAACGCAGGCCCCTTTGCATGCATTGCTAGTTGGTGCAGCTAAGGGTTCTCAACCTATCAATCTGGCGGGTGACGCACTTCAAGCTTTTCAGGACTGTAAAGATAGCCTGGCTAAGGCAGTATTGCTAGCACATCCCGACTATCAGGCTGAGCTCGCACTAGTGACGGATGCCTCGGATGTGGCTATTGGAGCAGTCCTGCAACAACGGAAAGGTAACGATTGGGAACCTTTGGGTTTCTTTTCGAAAAAGCTAATTCCTTCACAGCAGAAATATTCTCCGTATGATAGGGAACTTCTCGCTATCTATGAAGCGATTAAATATTTCAGACACATGCTAGAGGCTCGACATTTCGTGATCTATACTGATCATAAGCCAATAAGTTTTGCTTTTCACGAGCGGAAAACAAACTGTTCGCCTAGACAGTATAGACACCTAGACTTCATAGCACAATTCACCACAGACATAAGGCATATTTCCGGCAAGGACAATGTCGTAGCCGACACCTTATCTCGAGTGGATGAACTTCACGCTCCAGTCAGTCTAGAGTCTCTAGCAGAATGTCAATCTTCAGATCCGGAATTAGCACATTACCTAAAAGAAAAATCTTCCCTGCGTTTGCAAAGGACAAACCTACCTGGAAGCCAGTCATTTGTATACTGCGATGTCAGTACACCGACTCCCAGGCCATTTGTACCTAAGCAGCTAAGGAGACAGGTTTTTGAGAGCCTACACTCCCTTAGCCATCCAGGCATCAGCGCGACTGCTAAATTAATAGCAGAACGCTTTGTCTGGCCAGGCATGAGGAAAGATTGCAGGTCGTGGGCACAATCATGTCTGTCTTGCCAACGTGCAAAAATAAGCCGACACGTGTCTGCGCCTTTAGGTTCATACAACTTGCCCCGCGCACGATTTAAAAATATCCACATAGATATCGTGGGGCCGTTACCGTCTTCAGAAGGTTACCGTTATTGTTTGACAGCCGTAGACCGATTTACCAGATGGGCGGAAGTCATACCAATAGCGGACATTAGAGCCGAAACAGTAGCAAAGGCATTGCTATCAGGATGGATAGCGCGCTACGGCAGCCCAGAGACTATAGTCACTGACCGAGGCCGCCAATTCGAGTCCGCTCTGTTCAGCTATCTGTCTAGGATAGCTGGATTTGAGCACAAAAGGACAACAGCGTACCACCCATCTTGTAACGGCTTGGTCGAACGCTTCCACAGACAACTCAAAGCATCCATTGTCTGTCACTCTAGTAACAAGTGGACTGAGTCTCTTCCTTGGGTACTTCTTGGAATAAGAAGTGCCTTTAAGGAAGATCTGCAAGCGTCTTCGGCTGAGCTGTTATACGGCGAACCTCTGAGGCTGCCGGGGGAATTTTTCCACCCCTCTGAAGACGGTACAACAGACGTAACCGATTTTACGGCTCGTCTACGGTCGTTTGCTGAGAAGTTACGGCCTGTGCCAGCTTCACGCCATGGCAGGAATAAAGTTTTTGTCTTTAAAGACCTAGCAACCACGGATCACGTTTTCATAAGAGAAGACGCATCACGTGGTTCATTGCAACCTGCCTACACAGGCCCGTACAAAGTGTTATCTCGCAACGAGAAAGTTTTCAATTTATTGGTTAATGGCAAGGAAGTCACGGTCTCCGTAGACAGGCTAAAACCAGCCTATTTATTAACCAATAAATTAGACTCCACTCCAAGCGAAATAGATGATGAGCCAGAAAAATGTAACCTTAAAGGTTATCAAACTCGCTCTGGCCGTCAAGTTAATTTTCCAAATTATTATCGCCCTTGACGGGCTCTGGAGGGGGGTGGTGTAGGACCCTATATCCTGCACTGAAATTAAAACTAAAACTTAATTAAAACTAATATAAAACTTATCCCTAAAACTTAACATATAAACTTAATCTATAACTTAAAATCTAAATAAATATAAAATATATAATTATTAAATATTTATCATAGTTACATTCATACTTACAAACATAAATATAACACGCATTCATACATACACCAACGTACTTACCGTTCGGTTGAAAGTAACTGACCAAGCCGACGAAATGCAAGTTTGTCTCGATGCATACGTAGGCCTTTGTCTTCAAGTCATATGAAGTTAGCACCGCGCGCCGCCTTTGCTAGCGATTACGTGCAACCGGCGCGAGCTTCAGAATGGTTCGACTGTTGTGACGTTGCGTTCGAGCACAGCTCTGTTAACTTACCTTATATATTTCATAAAATAAGTGATCACGAAATTGTTATTATCGATAATTATAGTTTATAGTTCATATTGACAATATAGTTAATAACTTTGAACGTGTGAGTGTGTTATTTGGATCACCTACCATCTCCAGAGGAAATTTACCGGTAGGTAAACTCACACCCACAAAAACTATAATCATAATTAATCTTTAGCCATTGTTACTAATATTAGATTTACAAACTAGATTCCGCGCGGATTAAGGATTTGTGATCCTCGCGGGAACTTTTTCTTTTTCGGGAACCGGGAAATTTTCCGGGATAGTGCCTATGTCCTTCTCCGGGATACAACCTACCTCAATACCAAATTTCGTCGAAAATCGGTTGAAGAGGGACCGGGAAAGCGTAGCAGACAGACAGACAGACACACTTTCGCATTGATAATATTAGTATGGAAGTATGGATCCTTTTTTTAAGGCAATGAAAAAAATCTTATTTCACGCGGATGAAGCCGCGAGCATCAGCTAGTTATAAATAATTAATTTTGTAGAAGTAAAAGAAACGTCAATGATACGTCGATGAAACGTGAATGATGATGATGATGTATTGTACAATACATACGAGTTACTATCATTTAGACGTAATCTACCTAAATCCTAGATTCCCTAGTTTTAGACGTGAGAGTAGACTGCAGTGGCTGTCGTGCTCCGGAGCCTAGACTCGACTGTATTGGTGACGGCAGCAGCGGCTTTCTGCTAGTAACCGTACTAACCGTAGTAAGATATTCATTCCATTAGCTAGTTAACGACCGCGTTAACTAGCTAATGGAATGAATATCTTCGTCGCGCTCGGGCTTATATAGGGCTCCGCCGCTTCGTTCTTCGCAGAGACACGTTGGTCGGAGCGCACCGAGCGAGATGGTTAGTCGATGTGTGAGCAGGAATGTATTCGATCCGAGCCGCGCGTGCAATGCTTGTTACAGTATTAAGTAAACTTATCATCATCATCATCGTTGTCGTCGTCATCCTTATCATCCTCGTCATCTAAAGACACATATTCTTCAATTACATGTTATATGCACTTTAGCCATCTGTTTAAGGTGACGTTAGCTCCCTCAACCAAAAGCTCTTTCACTTCCGCCATCTTGTTTTTTGCAACATCCAAATTGCAATCCAAGTTTGAGCCCAAACCAACTCAATTGGATTAAGCTCACAATGGTAAGGGGGCAATAATAATTTCAGTACCTACAGTAATCCCTTATTCTGCTGCCAACTCGTCCACGACATTTTTATTATATTTATGTTTTTCTTTAGCTATGTCCAATAAATTTACCTTCAACTGCAAATTGATATTAATCGACATAAAAGTGTCGAAAATAATAATTTTTAATTTTCAGTTAAAAAGGTTTGTTACTCATGCGTGGTGTGACCAGAAGTTTTGCTTTGTTTTCCCACATTAATTGTTTCAATATTGATATTTAATAACATTTAACGGATCAGCCTAGCAATCGAAAGAGGTAATAGCTTCTTTACTAAAAAAACAAAAAAAAAAATCTAAGCGTCTGTCGGCCGTCATCCTGATGATCATGTCATTCGACTTACAGCTTGAATGTTCAAATGTGCTCTTGTTACTTTCTATTGCCACTCACGAAAAGTTGAACGAATACTAACAACTGGCTGGAAAAAGAATGATATTCAAGCATGGTTAACGTTAAAGAATTTAAATGAAACTATGTTGAAGGTAAACTTATTGGACATACATAGCAAAGAAAAGCATAAATATAATAAATAATGTTGTGGACGTGATGGCAGCGGAACGAGGGATCACTGTGATCCGATTACCCGCTTACCATTGTGAGCTCAATCCTATTGAGTTGGTTTGGGCTCAAGCTAAGGGGCATGTGGCAAAAAACAATAAAACTTATAAAATGGCGGAAGTGAAAGAGCTTTTAGTCAAGGGACTGATTAACAATGTCACCCCAAACAAATGGCAAGAGTGTATATCACATGTTATTAAAGAAGAGGACAAACTATAATTGTATTGACCATTAAATTGACAGGTGTCTGTGACACTTTCATTATAAATGTCGGTGACGATGTCAAGGACGATGAAAACGATGACGATGATGATAACAATTTATTATTTACAATAAAGTTTAGTATTATTTTAGTTGGATTTTTCTTTATCCTTTCTAATTACTTAAGGACTCTTTCAGTCTTCAGTCGGTAATAAGTATTTGGATCCTGCTTAAGCATGTTATTTACATGTATGCACATTACGTGTGCAAATATAAAATATTTGTAACGTTTGTCACTTGAAATTAAAATAGTGCTCTATTAATTAATTAACAATTTAATTTAAACTAACACTGTTATAAATTTAGGCTTTAGAATCCATAGCAATACTTATAATTTATTAGAATTTTTACCCTATTTTGTGGGAATTGTTTTAACTATGGTATCCACCAAGAAACGTCAGAATTCCACGCAATTATTAATCCAAGTATACAACCAAATGAATCAATGATATCTACCTAAATAGGAAATTTAAGACTAATATAGTAAATTATATACCTACTTAAATAGGTTAATTATTACGGAACTTCAATGACTAATTTAAATGTTACCTAAGTATCTACTTACTAATAAACAGTGTAAAAGATACGTTTAAGTAAGTATCTTATGCTTTAGGATTAGGATCTAAGAAGGTAAGTAGTTAGGTATATTATAGGAGACCTAGCTAACATAAATTTAACGATCAACATCGTAAATCCAGTTCGTAATAAAATATATCCTGCCTAATAGGTTGCACACTCAGTTCACACAGAACTTATAACTGCCATGTCTGAACTGAACTGTGCAAACAAAAACACTTGTGTACAAACGAAACACGTATACAGCTGTAAAAACACATACACGCACACACAGACAGACGTTCACACAAAATAAACCAGGAAACGTCTAGCGAAAAACAAACAAGGGTCTTTTGTGTTGTGTAAACAATTGAATGGCCCAAGCAACAGGCGTGACGGCATTAAAAAATATAGTTCAGGTTACTTGCATAGATGGCGGTACTAAGTTGCGAAAGTTTAAAAGCAAAGTTATCTGTGCAGGTGGCGGAGGCGCCCCTGTCTATTAATAATCAACATTTTAGATTCGTCACAGAGTAGATTCTGTTAGTTCTAAATTTCGCCACCCGCACGGATAAGATTGTGAGTGTATTACTTAGTTCAAAGGTTGTGGTTTATTTGTGACGTAGTTTCAGTAGGCTGTAACAGGTGGCGTTGTCATGAAATATTTGGACTGAGGCTTTAATAATTTTAACCGATTTTTTCCTCTAAGAGATCTCTGAATCGATTTTCTTTTTTTCCAACTTTTTTCGATTGATGTGGAATTGTTTGTGATGTTTTTCTTTTTCTTTATTGAGATTGGATCACAGCTCATCTGTGGAATATGGAGTACTAGATGATCACCGCGACTTCGTCCGCGTGGATTAAGATTTTTTGATTCCCGCGGGACTTTTAGGTCGCATCAGCAAATTTAGAAAAGCGCAACCTCGCCCACTGAACGTGAATGTGAACCTGAACACCAATGAAATACAGACCTTATTGCTTGTCATTAAAATTTTAAATACAAGAACAACTGATACTAGTGTTATCTATCTGTCGTGCAGCGTGCTCGGACTCCGAACAACCGAAACAACCGTAGACGGACGCGCGCTCGCCAGATATTTTCTCAGGTACTGTCGCGGTCTGAAAATGTTTACCAGTTTTCAAATTAGATTATTTAAAATTAAAGATTGTAAAGTGACATTTACTAAAAATATTGAAAGAGGTTTTTCATAGATATTTTAACTTTTTGAGTGGGTGGCAAATGTGGCAACTATAGACAGATATTGAAAGAGGTTTTCTACATCTATCTATTTGCCACAGATTAAAACTAATAAATCAGAAGTCCATTTATTTATTTTATTCGGCTTTGTAAAGTCGGTTGACAGGGTGGTGTGACGTCACGCCATCCGACTTGCAAGCGCAACTTTAAAGTTCCATAACTTTTTTATTTGTTGAGATATTTTAATGATCCTTTCATATTATTTTTGTTTTATTTTGTCTTAATTTTCATAATAAATTAAAAAAAAAAGGTAAACTTATCCATTACGAACCTTATGGTGGTAAACATTTTCTGACCGTGGCTGAACGTCGGCGTAACTTTTAAAAGTAGTATTCTCTAAGTGTGCTATGTTTGTAACAATGAATAATCTAAGGTTTGTAATTTATATCGTTACTCAAAGTCGGTTAAACAGTCAACCATTTCGTGCTAGGTAGTTAATACTAGCTAAGTATTAAGTTACATATGTTTTGTTTTGATTGCTAGGTTGTGTTTAGGAAATGTCGCCCCACAAGGCGGGTCGGGTGACAACCTAAACAACGAGTATTGTTTGTGGAAATGCCTAGCTTTATTAGGTCACCTTTCTTAATTTAGAAATGATTCATTATACCTACTTACTGTGTGTTTTAACTAATTTTTGGGCACCACAAGGATCCTGACTAGTAAGTGTTCGCGCGCGAGTTGAATGCAGACTAAATGTATGTGTCAACTGTCACCACTCACAGAAACTCACAGACTACCTAATAGGTACCTTCCTACTCTCTCATCTCCATAATGCAGGTTTCCTCAAGTTTTAAGTTGTAACTTGTAACGCACTTATACTACTAGGTAGGAGTACTAGGTAGATGATTCCCGCGACTTCGTCCGCGTGGATTAGGATTTTTTTGATTCCCGCGGGAAATCTTCAATTTTCCGACATAAAAAGTAGCTATCTCTACTACTCTAGGTATCTACTACTATCTCTGTGCCAAATTTCATTACATCCGTTCAGCCGTTCGGGCGTGATTGAGTAACAAACACCCATCCATCCATCCATCCAAACTTTTGCACTTATAATTAGTATTTAAGACAAGATGATTCCTGCGACTTCGTCCGTGTGGATTAGGGTATTTTGATTCCCGCGGGAACTCTTTAATTTTCCAGAATAAAACTAGCCTATGTCCTTCCACAGGATACAACCTACGCCTATATCAACACCGGTTGAACAGTTAGGCCGTGAAAGTGTAGCAGAAAGACAGATAAGACAGACCGACACACTTTCGGATTTCCTATAGTATTAGTATAGATTATTGATTGTGTTACTTAGGTACTGTTTATTTAAAGTTTATTTGAAAACTATTTTCAGCTGGAGTCACGTTAATTCCATTAAGATTTTAAGTGTACCCCTGCAGTAATAAATGTTCAGTGCCTTCTTATTATGATACCTCTAAAAACTATGTTTACACTAACATAAAAAGTCAACCAACTTATTCCATAAAACATGCTCAAACATCTGCTATAAACTGTCTACTATAAAATGGACTCTATTTTGTTTCAGATAAGGTTGATTCAATAACAGAGTTAAACTACATAAGTCATTATACATACTTCACTTAAAGTACTTGAGACTAAAGCTCGGTTTACATTATTCCGGTAGGATATGATTTAGTAGATGTACTTTACTAAAAATTATGGCATTGTCTACAATCTACATTATTTACAAGCCATTGAGTTGCAAATTTCGTTTACTGTTGATGTAGCGAAGCACTGGAATAAATTAACTAAATTGAACGCCAAATAGGTAGCAGTCGCACTGCAATAAAGACAGTTACTGGACTGAATCACTTGCTGGATAGTAGACACTTTCGTCGAGATGTGTTCTTATATTTATCAGGACATCCTAATGTTGTCACTTCATGTAAACAGTACCTAGTACTTAGAATACAGTGACATCTAATGTTATGTGTATATCGTATACTCATATTATGTACAGCTTATTAGATGTACAACTTAGTTTCTGCCCTAAGTGATATAAAAATAAGGGTCTACTACAGTATAAGGGTATGGTGTACTAAATACTATCGTTGCCCTGTGGCGTGGCCACAGCATAACGGGAGGTTACACCACGTCACACTGAAGAGCACAGGGCTACTACTGGAATAATGTAAACCGGGCATCCATTACTTAAGTCTTAAAGCCATTGCTACTGGCAGCAAAGTTTATTATTGTTTTTCTGTACTGTTACAGATTGTATTCAAAACATTAGGAGTCGTATCGGCTCAGTCATACTTCGAGGCTTCAAGAGCATTGTCGAGGTGTGCCGCAGGGTGGTACGTTGATTCCGGGACTGTAGGTACACTGTTTATATTAAGAATAGAAGTGCAGTGGTATCAAGAACGGTTATAATCTGTGATACCTGGATGTGTCTCCAACGGGACGAAGACGATGGTGAACTCATAGATGAAGCGGTGAGTTTCAAAATAGTTTTTTTTATTTTTTTTATTTTAGAGTTACTTACAAACATTTCATAATATAATATCGCAGGCCGCAGCCTAACGATATACTTAATAATACAACCAACAAAGCAATCCTGCGGGAACTTAGGGCAGACACGCGAGGGACTTTAACGAACCGACAGGAGTTGGCATTATTTTCTTTAATTATTTTGTCTGTCTGTCGGCAAATGTGAAGGTTATCATCTGTCATGAGTCATCTACTCAACTCACTGTATCTATTTGCGCTGTGACAAAATAATTATGACTGCAATTTACACAGTCACAATCACATTATTCACAACGTTGTCCGTTTCGTTGATTGTAATCATACTACCATTATAAATGCGAAAGTGTGTTTGTCCTTCAATCACGCCGCAACGGAGCAACGGATCGACGTGGTTTTTGGCATGGGTATACCTAGTTGAGGAGTGAGGATCTGGAGAGTGACATAGGCTACTTTTTATCTCGGAAAATTAAGGAGTTCCCGCGGGCATACAAAACTTAAACCACGCGGACGAAGTCGCGGGCATCAGCTAGTAGTTACAATTTTTTTTACGCCTTTACAAGTTGACCCTTGACTGCAATCAGATGGTAAGTGATGATGCAGTCTAAGATGGTAGCGGGCTAACTTGTTAGGGGTATGGCAGTTATATTAAACCCATACCCCTAATTAGTTTCTACACGGCATCGTACCGGAACGCTAAATCGCTTGGCGGCACGTCTTTGCCGGTAGGGTGGTAACTAGCCACGGCCGAAGCCTCCCACCAGGCCAGACCAGGGAAAGTTCAGAAATTATAAATTCCCAAATTGACCCTGCCGGGGATCCACCCGGGACCTCCGCACGTTAAGACAACAGCGCTTAATTGTTTAAAGTTGATTATATTGGTAACTAGCAAATACATAATATTATAAGTACTTAATTCATAAACATTCGCGCGTAAAGGGAAAAAGGTCCACAAATCAATTGAAGAAACAGTAAGTTGAATCGGTCATAGATTCAAATTTTGCGATTATTACTTACTAGGTTTTAAGCACATTTTAAGTTTCCACGACCTCCGTGGCGTAGTGTTGAGCGCTGTTGCCTTAACTTGAAAGGTCACGGGTTCTATCCCCGGCAGAGTCAATTTGGGAATTTATAACTTCTGAATTTTCTCTGGTCTAGCCTGGTGGGAGTCTTCGGCTGTGGCTAGTTATCACCCTACCGGCAAATATACGAAGGTTAAGGTTCTATACTAATGTAAAATTTCTTAAGCTCCTTCTAACTTAAGACTGTAGGTAGTAGAGGTGCTCTTAGAATGTAGTTAGGTGATGGTATGATAAGATACCTATATTATTCGCCAACTTAAAATTCCACTTGGCTCGGCAGTCAAAATCGCGTGTAGCAACTAGAATACATAATATAAGTGCGGCCATACACAGACCGTTCGAGCAGTCGTTGCCAACTGCATGAGCAGTTAATAATACTGCACTCTTTGAAGGAACTAAATGTGTTTCCGGAATATAAGTTACCTTTGCACGTAGACAAGAAACCTTGCATCCTGGAGACGGCCAGAATGCAAGGATTCTATGCACCACCGTGAAAGACAGACACTTGAAAAGATTATGAATATTAGATTCACTAAAACATACCTATAAAAGTTTGTTTCAATAAAAAAGTGTGTGTTCTGCACACGGCAGAAGTAAAACTTCAGAAAAGTAGCCTACGAGAGAATGAGTTAAATTATACAACTTGTATTCTATCTCATTCTCTCGAAGGCTCAATCATATTATGAATATGTTTGTCTCTTTTTGGTCTCGTTTTTTCGTTCCATCGAATTTTCAAATTACAACGATTCTAAAGAAGTTCCAGTACAGCAAGTAATTGTTATTTTATTGGATTTTAATTAAAATTCAGATATGTACTTCACTACTGTAATTTTACGTTCTCGTTTGTTTGCCTTGATGACTGCCGGTCATGCTCACGACTGCTTAAAACTACCTGGGGCCAAGTATTGCTGGCAGTAGCCAGCGCTTAAAGCAATACTTAGGCAATATTACTCAAAATGACAGTTTGATGTCACGTACCTTGACATTCCTAAAATCTTATCTTACTTCTTACTAATATTATAAATGCGAAAGTTTGGATGTATGGATGTCTGGATGTATGGATGGATGTTTGTTACTCAATCACGCCCCAACAGCTGAACGGATCTGGATGAAATTTGGCACAGAGATAGATTATAGTCTGGAATAGCACATAGGCTACTTTATATCCCGGAAAATTAAATAGTTCCCGCGGGAACCACAAAACCTCGATCCACGCGTACGAAGTCGCGGGCATTCGCTAGTAAGGATTATAATTCTAAAACACGAAATTCAGCAATTATGAAACAATATAGCGTTGGTAGTTTGGCCCCTGCTGTCTGCTGCCCGTGTGCGGGCGTCCTAACCTAGCCACAAAATAAATAAATAATATGTTAAAGTCGTTTGTTTTTAAAAATAAATACATTTTCTGACTTCCTGAGTGTTTATATTTACGGAGAATTATAATATTTAGTGCGACTGGGCGGCCTTGGGACGAGTTTTGGCATACACGTGTCTTGTTTTAGACTCTTGGACATACGCATAATCAACAATGGATACCTATACTCTTTTATGTATAACTAGCTAATGCCCGCGACTTCGTCTGCGTGGATCGAGGTTTTGTGGTTCCCGCGGAAACTCTTTAATTTTCCGGGATAAAAAGTAACCTATGTGCTATTCCAGGCTATAATCTATCTCTGTGCCAAATTTCATCCAGATCCGTTCAGCTGTTTTGACGTGATTGAGTAACAAACATCCATCCATCCATCTATCCAAGCTTTCGCATTTATAATATCAAGTATGACTAGCTTTTGCGCGTGGCTTCGCTCACGTTAGGTTAGATTTCCATAAAAATTTAAAAGTTCTACCTATTTCACCCCTTGTTGAATTTTCAAAAATCCTTTCCTAGCGGATGCCTACGTCATAATAGCTATTTGAATGCCAAATTTCAGCG
Organism: Erebia aethiops; assembly: GCA_923060345.2. Classification (NCBI taxonomy): domain Eukaryota; kingdom Metazoa; phylum Arthropoda; class Insecta; order Lepidoptera; family Nymphalidae; genus Erebia; species Erebia aethiops. The sequence continues at coordinate 8,375,920 of OV281086.1, read as the reverse complement.
TGATCCGTCCAGTGGTTTGAGCGGTGCGTTGATAGATCAGTCAGTCAGTCGCCTTTTCTTTTCATATATTTAGACTAAATGATGACAGCGGCTACTTTTTTTAAAAATCTATTGGGATTCTTTCATTTAAAAAAGGTGGTTATGTCCGTGAGAAAATATGGAAAAATTGGTTAGTTACGACGCGCGGACGAAGTCGCGGCTATCAGTATTATTAACTAGAGGACTTAGTCCACGTGGATTAAGGTTTTTGATTCCCTCGGGAACTTTTTGATTTTCTGAAACAAAGAAAATTCATTTATTCCAGAATGGTGACACAGACAAACATTTAACATACAATTGTAGGTACATGTGAAAATGTTTGCCTGTGACACCACCCTCTGCGATAAATTTCATCAAAAGTTGAAAAGATAAGCCGCGAAAGCTTGGCAGACAGACAGAGACATACTTTTGGCATTTATAATATTAGTAAGTATGGATTTTAATTGTATTTCGATTTACGTAGGCGGTAGGTATGTTTTGGACCCTCAAGGGAGTTTCAGAATATCTTGGGGTAAGTAAAGCAACAGAGGTAGAGGCAACAGAGGTTGGCTAGTTAATTGTTTTGGTACCTAAGTACCTATTTTATTGTGACTGAAATAAGTTATTAGGTAATTTATGGCTGGCTCATTTTTTGCGCAAAGGATCAGCCTGGCTGTCCAACGTGGAAATGCAGCCAGCATTCTTGCCACTACGCATGATTTATATAGTACATGATTCGGTTAGGTTATATTGTATTGTTTTCAATAGTAATTAAAAACATAAAATGTATTAGGTAATTTAGTTACGGAATAATAGCATTAGGCATCGGAAAATATTTTCAACATGATCTCATAACGGAATACGGATGTCTTTATAGTTAGTACTTAAATTAATAATTATTAAAGACTAGCTGATGCCCGCGACTTTGTCCGCGTGGCATAAAGTTAAATTACCTCGGGAACTCCTCAATTTTTTGGTGACAAAAAGTAGCCGATGTCACTCTCCATGGTACGCCCGAAATCACGTCCATCCGTTGCTCTGTTGCGGCGTGATTGAAGGACAAACCAACAAACAAACACACTTCGGCATTTATAATATTAGTATGATGTGGAACTTTGTATTGTTAATTGTAACCTGTAGGTACATTTGTATGTTTGGATGTCTGTTCCTCCTTCACGATACAACGATAGGACCGATTTGGCTGAAATTTACAATGGAGATAGCTTATACCCTGAAGTAATACACTGCACACTTGCTACATTTTATCCCGTAAAACAAAACAGTTGCCGCAGGAATTAAAAAACCACGCGGAAGAAGTCGCGGGCATCATCTACATATACTTAGTTTAAAATACATTATTATAAGGGAACCCTAAAATTAAGCATCGGAAAATCTATTCAACGTGATCTCGTAACGGAAATTCAAAGATAATTTCGATGACTTGGCAATTTTCAAAACGTGACCAGGCGATTTTCTTGGGAAAAACATATTTTTATCGTCCTTTTGTGCTTTTGGTAGGTTCTACGTCTAATAGATCGATAACGAGAAAACAAGATGTCTCTTATCTCTCTCGTATTTCCTACTATGTAATGTCAATCATTGTGTTATTCTTATTAAGTAACGGTCTCAATTCTTTTTATTAGGGATCATCCATAAAGTACGTCACACGTTAAGGGGGGGGAGGGGGAGTGGGGGTTCGTGACGTCACATTTCAAAATTCTAAGTGCTTTCCATCAAATTCCAATGTTTTTTTGAATCTTCTAGTGAATGTACCCACTGGTTTGCAATGCCATTCCAACCGACATTTTTTTTTAAAATTTAATCTCGCCAATGTTTAGGAGAACAACTCAAAATGTTTTGCAAATAGCAATTCGAACATAACGTAAACTCGCCGGGCGTGGAGAATCACAAAACTAAACAATTTTTCGTGCGCCTTCAAAGATTTTATAAACAAAAAAAATCGATTGAAAACAAATAATATCACGCAGGTAACAGATACAGGCAAGTACCTGCATTAAAATTTGTGGCGCGGCGCGGCGCGGCGTAACGGCAAGTATTCTTTGTATGACGACCTCCCTGGTGCAATGTTGAGCGCCGGGTGGAGGTTCGATCCCCGGCAGGGACAATTTGGGAATTTATAATTTCTGAATTTTCCCCGGTCTGGACTGGTGGGAGGCTTCGGCCGTGGGTAGTTACCACCCTACCGGCAAAGACGTGCCGGGAAGCGATTAAGCGTTCCGGTACGATGCCGTGTAGAAACCGAATAGGGTTATGGGTTTAATTTCTCTGTCATGTCCTTAACAGGTTAGCCTGCTAACACCTTAAACTGCATCATCATTTACCACAGTCAAATCCATCAGGTGAGATCGCAGTAAAGGGCTAACTTGCAGTGGATATGTCACCGTAAGTTTGTAAAATCCGTTAGATTATAATCTAACGGTTTCTATCCCGCGAGATTATAAACTTTCGAAAGATTGTAAACCGTTCAATGTTCTGAGTATTAATTTATGAAATATTTATTGTTTTTACGTTTTCTTGTCTCTTTCTTGTACAGTTCGCGCGCGAGTTGAATGCAGAGTAAATGTAAGTGTCTCCATACATTTACTCTGCATCGCGCGCGAACTATAGGTTAGGTTAGGGTTTGACATGAATATTCAATATTAATAATAATATTCTTAGGTTCTATCGGGTTAATATACCTAATATATTACAATATACCGAAAAATAATGCATTAAATTGTAAGCAGTATGTTACGGTTCACAATCTGTCGACAGTTTATAATCTATCGAGATAAAAAACGTTATATTATAATCTAACGGTTTTTACAATCTTACGGTGACAGATATAAAAAGTAGGTATGATGTTGTATGGTGCTAGTAGTCAAATATCCAATTACTATTTCTAAAACACCCTGCCTGTAAATGAATATCAATACACACAAAGTCACGCAGATAATCTTAGCTACATGACGTCACACTTACGTTGCCTATTGTCTAGTTTTACAGCTCTAGAAAATCTGCAAATATTGAATAATTATCACTTGTTTACACAATAAAGGACTATCAAATGCGATAAAACTAGTAAATAATAGCACTTATACCTACTATGCCTGCTACCTACTGCCTCGTTGGTCTAGTTCAAATTCAAAATTCAATTCAAAATGATTTTTATTCAAATAAACTTTTACAAGTACTTTTGAATCGTCAAGTGAATCTACCACTGGTTCGGAATGCCATTCCTACCGAGACGAACCAGCAAGAAACTCGGTTGGTGGTTAGCATGTTCGACTGCGGCCGACGAGGTCGCGGGTTCGAATCCCGGGTCGAGCCATAATATGAAGCATAGGGATTTTCTGACTAGAAATTCTCAATACTAGCCCGGAGCTAGAAAATTGGCGGTGTTTCACCCCCGTGCCTCGGAGAGCACGTAAAGCCGTCGGTCCTGCACCTGATCTCTCTCGGATCGTGTCGGATTTTCAATTCCATCAGTGTATGAGAGTAAGGGAATAGAGTGTGCAAACACAATAATATCTCCCGCGCAGAAAAAAGTGTGAAGTACATAACTAAAAAAAAATAGAAAATACGGCTAACCTGCGAAATTAATTTTTTTTTTCAAAAAATTATAGCCAGTGTCGCGATAACGAACGCACATACATCTTCTATACTGGTAGATTCATTCGACTATTCATAAGCATCAGAAAAATACATGGGCTGGTTTTATCCAGAAAATTTACTTCCTGCGGGAGCCAAAAACCCCCAATCCATGGGCACTAAGTCGCGGGCACCATGAACCCTAAAACATTAAACACCTTTTTTTTGGGCAGTCGTGTAAAGCTATGTAAATAGAATTCAATATTTTTGTTATGAAAACAAAAATTGCGACACTGATAACAGTCGGGCTGTTATCAGTGCGCAGGCACCGGCGACCGTGGTCAAGGGAACAGGGGGTTCAAAGATTTTGGCGTTATTCTTAACTCTTTGACCTTCGCATTTTTTTCTACGTATTATTTATATATATTTAAGTACGTATATTTATTTCATAATAACTCTCTGGTGGGAGGCTTCGGCCGTGGCTAGTTACCACCCTACCGGTAAAGACGTGCCGCCAAGTGATTTAGCGTTCCGGCAACTATTATATTATTCTGTGGTTCCGGTATGATGCCGTGGGTTTAATATACTCGTAGCTGCCAATTCCCATGTCCCTAACAGGTTAGCCCGTTACCATCTTAGACTGCATCATCACTTACCATCAGGTGAGATCGCAGTCAAGGACTAACTTGTAGTGGATTAAAAAAAAACTATTGTGCGGTATTATAATAGCATAGTGGTTTAGAATTATACACCGGAACTCCTATAGGGGGTCGCGGGTTGCATCCTCGGGCACGCACCCCTAACTTTTAGGAGTAGGATGTATGTTTTAAAATGGTTTTAAGAAATTAAATATCACTTGCTTCAAACAGTGATCCTTCAATTAGAGGATCCTAAATATAGGTATTTTTTAACCGACAAAAAAAGAGGAGGTTCTCAATTCGGCGCGTTTTTTTTTTCTTTTTTTTTAATGTATGTCGGTGCATATCTCCGTGGTTTCTGACCCGATTTGAATTTTTTTCTATCAGTCTTTAGAGGAAGCTGTCGAGGTGGTCCCATAAAAAATTCTGACTCCAAATCCTCAACCCTGACATTAAAAAGTTAAAAATAAAAAATTCTTTCCAAAAAACCGACTTCCAACGCCACTGTAAAGTAATAAAAGTAAATAATTTGTATTTCTACCCACTATGTTGAAGTCGGGCGAGCCTGATGCGTCAACTTTGCTTATCGTTGTTATACCCGCCCGACTTCAACATAGTGGGTAGAAATACAAATTATTTATTACTTTACAGTGGCGTTGGAAGTCGGTTTGTTGGAAAGATTTTTTTATAACAAACGCGATGGTATAGCATTGGCTACAATAAACTTGTCAAAAAAAAAAATTAAAAATAGCCTGGACCGGATTTTGATATTGATTTATTTATTATTGATTTATTGATTTATTCGTTGTGAACACAATATTAAAAATGCATTCTGCCATTTCTGGCGTACAACATTTAGAATTATTAATATCTAACATTTTACATTATTATCTTACTAATTAAATTATATACAAAATTAAATTCAGAATTATTTTTACACTCAATAATATAATCAATTATTAAATTAGGCAATTTATCTATTAATTATTAAATAAAAATAAAAAGTAGGTTTCATCTGGTAAACAGATCGGTGAAGGTTTCGGATCTCAGACTATTTTAATTTATTGTTTCAGAGTCCAATGGTGCAACTACCAATTATTCTGGTAAGTGGATTTAGTTCTTATTGCTTTATTAATATATAAATGCGAAAATGTATTTATTGCATGGATAATCCATACTACTACTCGTATTATAAATGTGAATATGTTTACACATATCAAGAACGGCCGATCTTTTCGACCGATTTTGATTTTCGGATACAGGCAGGTTACATCCTGGGGTAGGACATAGACCAGAAAATTAAAAATCAGAAAAAAAAAATACGCGGTCGAAGTTACCAGCACCATCTTGTATACTATTTAGGTATAGACCTGCATGCCTATTCTCTAATTCGGTGGCAGCTACAAAAAAAAGCCCAGCATGTATTTTTATCCATTGAAGGTTTGCTATGAAATGTTATTTTTATTTTTCATAGCTTTCAAAGCTTCAATGGATAAAAATATGTCATTGGCTTTCTTTTTTTGATAGCCACTCAGCTAGAGAATAGGGGGCTGAAGACTTACTTATAGTTTTCTTTTTGTCTCGGAGAATCAATTTCCATGGTATTTTTCAAAAATCTAAGTCGCGGGTACCATAGGTACAGTCCCAGCCTACAAACTAGGGCTACCAATACCGGATCCGGATCCCGGACTTTTTCGTCCGTTTTCAATACCGGTATTGAAATGTCTAATACCGGGATACCGGTATTGGTGACAATATAAACGTAACAGTGACTATTGCGTATATTTCTTGGTTCGGCTAAGTTTAAAACTTGTATCTTAAGCACATTCGCTCAATAAGAGCACCTTTATTGCTTAAAACCAGTGAAAAAAAAGTCATTTTTGATCACTCAAGAGGGAAAAATTTGTGTTTTTTGTAGTAGTAAAAAACGTAGTGAAAAAAGATTTTTTTCACTACGTTTTGAAAAAAATCTTTCCGGTATTAATACCGATATTGAAAAAAACCGGTATTCGAAAGCCCTACCACAAACCTGTCTGACCCGGTGGTCAAAATTGGAACTAATTTTTGTGCCTGTTTAGTTATTGTCTTTCTGTTATCTATTCTATACCTACTAATAATATTATAAATGCGAAATTTTGGATGGATGGATGGATGTTTGCAAGATGCAAGAATGGCTGAACTCTGGATGAAATTTGGCACCGAGACAGATTATAGTCTAGAATAACACAGGCTACTTTACACCCCGAAAATTAAAGAGTTCCCGCGGGAAACAATAAACCCGGACGAAGTCGCGGCCATCAGCTAGTTTTTCTTACTAGCGACGCTGACACCGGATCACATAATTTGACGGACTTATTCATAGGTACTAATAAATGCGAAAGTCACTCTGTCTGTCTGTACGAGTATGTTACGCAATCACGCCTAAACTACTGAACCGATCTAAATGAAATTTTATACAGAGATAGCCTAGAGGTTGAGAAAGGAAATAGGCTACCTACTTTTTAATGCGAAAAAGGGCTGGAAGGGGTTGGAATAGGGGATGAAAATTTGTATGGAAATTCAGTCATTTTCAAAGCTAGAAGCTAGAAACTATTTTTTTAGGCTTTCGATTAGATATAAATAAATACTACATTCAAAGTTTGTAAAAATTTTATCCTAAAGGGGGTAAAAATAGGGGATGAAAGTTTAGTGCGATGACTTCGGCAAAAAAGCTTTGTAAAATAATTAGCCTAAAAACTTAAAAATGCTACCGGAAGTCACTATTCCACGCGGACGAAGTTGCGGGCACAGCTAGTAACTTATAATTTCTCGTTGTATCAAAACGGATATTTTAGGAGTCTTCATTTCATCTGCAGTATATTTACGTAACATCTTAGCATGAAGACCCTAAGGGTCGCTACACACAGAGCCCCTGTTTGTAAAAGGGCTTAGTTTTTTATTTTGGCATTAAGGTCTGAGTACAGGCTGTAAGCTTCTTATTGTTTGTAATGTTACGTCATTGAGGATATTATTTCATACATAGTTGCCATCTTAGAAAGATTATACCATAATTTAAAAAAAATACAACTGCCCTGCCACATTGAATTAAAAAAAAAACACAGCAAGTGTCACTCGGGATGATGCAAGGATTTTAATATTTCTAACGATATCCCATACATCCAAACTAGATTATGCCCGCGACTTTGTCCGCCCCACAAATATGTGACTACACAAATTACAAACCCCTATTTAACCCCTTAGGGGTTGAATTTCCCTTTTCCAGGATTCTTTTTTATTTTTTCCGGTATAAAAAGTAGCCTATGTCCTTCTCCGGCATATAACCTATCCCTATACCAAATTTAATCCAAATCGGTTGAACAGATGGGCTGTGAAAGCGTAGCAGACAGACAGATGGACAGACAGACAGAAACACTTTCGCATTTATTATATTAGTAATATCCCATATATCCAAACTAGATTATGCCCGCGACTTTGTCCGCCCCACAAATACGTGACTACACAAATTACAAACCCCTATTTAACCCCCTTAGGGGTTGAATTTTCCTTTTCCAGGATTCCTTTTTATCTTTTCCGGTATAAAAAGTAGCCTATGTCCTTCCCCGGCATAAAACCTATCCCTGTACCAAATTTACACAATTGGCACTCGTGTACACAACCCTGAACCCATACTAATACCTAATATTATTACAATTTTTAAATGCGAGAGTGTGTCTGTCTGTCTCCTATATTTTCATTTACCAGGGTACATAGGCTTTTTATCCTGGATTATAACAAACAATTCCCAGGTATTCTAAGACCCGTATATGTTGAATCCATTGAAGGTTTGCTATGAGAAACAAAAATAAACATTGAAATGAAAAACAAAAAACAATTTTTTGATAACCACTGAGAGAAAATTTTGAAGTAATAGGTATAAACTTCCTAAATCGTTTCCGCTGGGGATCGAAACTGGGACCTCCCACCACTCAAGAGACTCTCACGACTGCGCCACGAAGGTAAAAAGCGATCGCTAGACTGTTAAAGGATTAACAGAAAACTTTGCATCATCCAATCTTTAGTGTGTCAATAAAAGCAACGTTTACTACCACTAAATCCCAACGGACCGTCGGAATGGCCGCGACGAAGCAGTTTTTTACGACGAGAAAACAAATTTTTATTACTTATTTACTTACTTACTGTTATTTACTTACTTATACCTATGTTGGTAACCGATGGTTTTTAAAGCAGCTTTGTTAACTAGCCCTCTTTCTCTTTGCGTCGTATTTCTCATTACTGAGGGTCGTGATCCCTTTACATTTCTCACATAATGGAAGGAATTGTCTTGGGATAATAATGCGGTGGGTTCCCACGTCGTTCCGCATACGACTCGACTAAGAGTATTAAACTCTAAGGTTTTTGTATTAGGTTCTAATATCAGATGTTAGTGATAATAACCGGGACCGACGGCTTAACGTGCTGTCCGAGGCACGGAGGAAACGAAAAGGCCAAATTCGGTCACCATCCAGTTACCGACTTGAGTCACGAGCATGTCACGAGTGACTGATAGTGATACGCGTTGCCATAGGCCACTCGTCCCTCAGTACCACCTTACTCAGTACTACCTTAGTATTTTTTAGGGTTCCGTACCTCAAATAAGAAGGAACCCTTCTTATAGGATCACCTGTCAAGACCATTCAAGACCTCAGGAACGCATGGAGGTTATTAATTAAATAACTGATGCCCGCGACTTCGTCCGCGTGGTTTAAGTTTTTATTTTTTCCCGCTGGAACTCTTTAATTTTTCGGGATAAGAAGCCTATGTCACTCCAGATCCTCTACTATACCCAGAAATCACGTCGATCCGTTGCGGCGTGATTGAAGGACAAACCACAAAAAAACACACTTTCGCATCTATAGATAAGTAATCTATAAATGCGAAAGTGTGTTTTTTTTGGTATGATTATTATGATACTAAATAGGTAAGAACTCAGGTCTACGGTCTCTTGGAGCTGTAAAGAAATCGAGCTTCTAAGTCAACGCAATCAAAAATATGGAAGGCCATTTATGCTGTATTTTGACCTTTGGGTAGGGTCCTTGCCGTTTGCTCTAGGTCTAGAACTAGACTCATGAAATTTACATGACCTCATACCACAAGTAAAGGAAAAAATCCGAAAACCATTAATTAAAAAAAAATTGTTTATAGCCACGGCCGAAGCCTCCCTCCAAACTAGACAACTTAGAAAGTTTAAAGATCCAAGAAGCGCACCTCTGGTAGACCCAGTAAAAATAAATAAAAATAAAACAGACCCAGTATTAGCTAGTAATTATTGTTAAATTTTTGACTGGTGGGAGGCTTCGGCCGTGGCTAATTAGCACCCTTCCGGCAACGACGTGCATCCTAGCGATTTAGCGCTCCGGTACGATTCCTATTGTAACCTATTTAGGGACAAGGATTTAATATAACTTAAATACCTCTAACAAGTTAACCCGCTACCATCTTAGACTGCATCATCACTTACCACCAGGTGAGGTCGCAGTCAAGGGCTAACTTGTAGTGGATAAAAAAAAATCGTCAGTTTGCGTTCTATTGCAATCTAGGAAGCAGACGGTTGCGCATAATGCACGGCTGTGAACCAGACAGACCTAGATGTAGTCTAGATCTAGATATAGTCTAGATCTAGCTGTAGATGTGTCTACAAATTGCCGCGTCTCCGCTTTTATTGCTCTTGAAGCGATTGCTATTCTGCCATTAACGAGAGTAGTCTAAGAGATGGTGGTTGAAACTAGCTAATTAGAAAAAATATTTTTTCAAAATTAAAAGGAAAAAATTAATCTATGTGGTGGTTTTTATAAGAAACAGTATTTTAGTACAGACTTTATATACAGAAATAATAAATGATTAATTCAAAAAAAGTATCTAGCGCTGTTTATTACTTTTTTTATGAGAGAAACATATTTTTTTCGTACAATCAAGGTTTTCCTACGGATTTTTTTTAAAACCTTTATCCAGTCAGACGAAAACGTGTGCATCGTCTAGTCCTAACTAATATTATAAATGCAAATATTGTTTGTATGTTTGTTCGTTACGCTTTTACTGCACTTACTTACTATCTTTTGAACCAATTTTAATGAAATTTAGTATAGACATAGTTCGGGAATTTTACTAAAACCACGCGAACGCACGGGCTCTAGTTGGGTATAAAATCTAAATATACTATAAAAGAAAAAGTTGACTGACTGACTAATCTGTGAACGCACAGCTCAAACCACTCGATGGATCGGGCTGAAATTTAGCATACAGATAGCTTTTATGATGCAGGTATCCGCTAAGAAAGGATTTAAGAAAATTCAACCCATAACGGTTTAAAATAGGCGTTCGAAATTTTTATGAAAATCGTTACTTAACGTTAACGAAGCTGCGAGCAAAAGCTAGTTGAGTATCTAAAATACTTTATACTTTTATTATAAATGTGAAAGTATGGAGTTGGATAGATGGATGGATGGATGGACGTCTTAATTACGGAAGAATAGCTGAACGGATCTTGATGAAATTTGGCACAGAGATGAATTATAGTCTGGAATAACACACATAGGCTACTTTTTATCCCGGAAAGTTATAATATATTAATACTTACAGAGTTCCTGCGGAAACAAAAAAACCTCAATCCACACGGACGAAGTCGTGGACATCAGCTAGTAAAATTGAAATATAAGACCCAAAGCTATCTCTCGTAACTGAAGCGCGGGTAGGCGGTCGCTATAAAGCGGGCTGGGCGTCACTGTACAGAGCTACGCCCCGCCTACTCGCTCATAAGCTACTATGCAATACTATGTTACTGTATTATGTCGTACTATGTACCATATTCATTCTTAATTAATTTTTTCCCGTTTAAACTCAGACGCCATTACGCTCTTTTGTTGACTCTGTAGATGTTTTATGATGTAAAAACAAACTGTGAATAAAACATGATTTATTTATTTCACGTGTCACTTATCATAGTCAAGAACGTAGATTTATTATATTTGTCAAGACTCTATCACCGGTTCAGAAAGCTGATTCTACTGAGAAGAAGCAAGAAACTCTTTTATTCAATTTTATTTAAAACTGAATTATCTTTCCAATTTCAACCAATGACTATTTGGAACAAAATACTTACTGACAAAGTAATATTTTACTTAATAATATAATATAAGAAAAGATGAATATTATAAAGACTTAAAACAAAATACTACAAGTTCCTTAAAATAACTCCAAATTAAGACAAAAAGTTATTTAAGTAAACATAACAAACCTAACATTTAAGCGCTAGAGATTTTTTTACATATAGGTATTTTAGCATTAAAGAGCGAAAAGCCCGTCCTTTTTGAAGTCACTAAAATTTTTAGACCTAATGTCAATTTCTTGCCTGTCTCTATCATTTCGCAAGAAAAAAGGCACAGAATTGCCTACATAATTTTAGGATATTTGAAACTACACCTGTTAAATAGCACCAGCGCAGCGGTCTTGGGCAATACATCAAGTCTAGACGTGGTGTCAGTAGAGCAGAGCCCTAAATTCAAATCTTCTTCCAGATGAGTGGTGGAGACGCAATCGATAGTCTCTAAATCATCGCCCAATAAAAATGTCAATGGCCTACTGGGAGGTAGCCGACTGTTACACCGAATAGGGATGGTGCCCATGTCAAAAATAAATTATTTCTTACTGATTATTAAAAAAGAGAGTCTTCTAGGGGTCATACTGTACAGTAAAGCAATACTTAAGCAATATTACTCATTAATCATTATGACAGTTTGATGTCACGTACTTAGACGTTCTTAAAAATCTAATTCTAAAACAGGAAAGCCAACAAAATAATGGCTTAAGTTGAAACAATATGGCTTAAGTCATCTAGTCACTAGTGTAATGAATTCTGAATATTTTATAATCGCAGGTCAGTTGGCAAGAATTTTACTTAGGATTCTAGTATTCTCCATGATTTATCAATGCTGTAATCTTTTCGAAATACGTGATTATTTTTCAATTGTTCCTTGTTTAGAATAACATATTATGTTGCGAAGTTGGAATAAAATGACTATACCTAGGTTTTGGATAGTATATTCTTGGGGATAATCCACAGACAAATCAATTAAAAAAAGTCTTTCAATTTAGATTCTGAGTTCGAGCTAACTTTCATTGAAATTTGGTTGTTTTTTCCTGATTAATCGTCTTCCTTAAATCCTTGAGTTTAACATATTATTATATTTATTGCCATGTAGCATCATGCATATGGTTAAAAACAAAACACATATTAATGATTGATTGGTTTAATTGTGCTAATTTGTCACATCATACACGATTAATATTTCGCTTATGTCACGTAGGAATGCAAAGACACGAAGAACATTGTCTGGAAGAATTTGTAATTTATACTTATTTACTTTATTGTAATTTTTTAAATATTTTTATAGATCATAAATACTTTTTCGAAAAAGTTTTACAATCGGTGTAAATGAGGTCAACGCATGCGTGGTGGCTCCATATCGGATAATAATTGATATAAATCCGTTGGAACTCCCCGTAGACTAGTTAACTTAATACTTTCTATGATATCTTTTCCCCACCTTGTACTTTTAACATACAAACTTGCTTTTTGCATTTTATCTACTTGGATAGCTTTAACTTTAAGTAATTGACTATTGTTTTAGAATATATTAGACTCAGGATTTGGTTTAAAATTTTCTAAAAGTTCAGGAGCTGTTTCAGTTTTTGCAAATTCAAAATGGCAGCGTTTCCGTTACATCCAGGAGCTGCGTCGGTGTTGCGCCAAAAAATAAATATTTTGCATCGTCAATAACATTTCGCTCTCTCATCCTTGCGCATGCGTACGACCGCGCAATCGTTTCCCCTGTCAGAAATATGCAAATTAATCTATAAAAAAGCAATTTAGGGAATCCACTACAACATCTCTAGTTTGTGCGATAAATCTAGTTGGTATAATGATGGAATTGTCGACTATCATACGTTAACAAGCGTTCATCTCAAGGGTGTCATCGGGTTTCGCGAGTAGCTTCATCTCTGTCTGCGTCTACCGCGCATGCCCGGTTGTAATGTTTATATTATTTGTATTTGAGCTGTGTATCACGTAAACTATAACTACCACAGCCATAGCGCCAATACTGAGGGCCAGTGCCCGCCCCTCCCCCGCTTCGGTAGTTAAATATTTCTTGCTTATTTCGACCTAGCATTGTTGATGCCGCCGCGGCGACGGCTGTTGTGTATTGTTTAGAGGCGCGTTCATAAGCAAATATACAATTTTTCGCAATACAATTTAATGTGACGCGTGCAATAAACATAAAGTGTATGGAACGTTACAGTTTATATTTTGTCTTGTATGCACTTAAGTGCAGTGTAAATAATTTGCATCGGACTGCATTCGGAACTTATCAGTGGTAGCTTTCGTCGCTGTTCAGTGTTGGGTTTTTCTCGTGTGGTTTTTTATTAGTTTTTGTTTTTATTTTGACGGTTTTAATTGATATGACCTCGGCAACAAGCGCGATTTTTCCGCATTAGGTTTTTTTTTATTTTCTTTAAGTTTATCTTATCGTCTCAATGCCGATTGATATGCGAAATTATGGATGTTATTAATTCCGTGTTTTATTTTTATTCGCTCTAATTTTATATATGTGTGCTGTTTATCGACGTTTCGTAAGTAGACACGTTCAACTTTTATCAAATAAAATACCTAACTTTTTTTAAAAAAACTAGTTTAATCTAATTTGTAATAGTCTGTTATTTCAACAATTGTATATTTTCTAAAACTCAATTTTAAACATCAAGCATTATATTTACTTAATAATATTCTCAAAGAAAATAACAAAACAGCATCCCAAAGAGGAAATATTAAATAATATTATATCGTGGTGCGCGTAAAAAGTTTGAATTTCGAACTCGGAACTTATAAGCACGTGGTCTGTCGCTCATGTGCGCCGCGCGGGCCAATCGCGTCGTCGCTCATAAGCGGGCAGCCAATGGCGCGCGACCGCTTTACAGCGCTGTTTTTGACAGCTGATAAGAGACCGAGATTTCCCGCGCGAGTTTTACTGTTTTACGTTTCTATTCATGTATTGACGATTGCTATTTTTTAGAAGAAAATTGTGTTAGCTCTTGGTCTAAAATTAATTTTCTTGCGTGAAATTATTTTGAAATAATATTTTTGATGTTGATGTTTTTAATTTATTAATTTAGAATCGCGTAAATAGTTTAATCGTAATTCTCTTTTTTAAATACTTATTTAAGGTTTAGGTAGGTAGGTTTTTAAAATAATTGTGTTTTATTTTTAACTGCTTGTTTATGTACGCAGCTGTGACTGAGTTAGTATAATGAAAAACATAACTTTTAAACTACATTATTTACCATACATTGAGCATCATTAACATATTAAGTATTATCTAGGTTAACGCTGAGTTGTTCTAAAAAAAATAAAAAATTATATAAGTACAAGTATTTATAATACTATGTATATTAATTGGGAGGATTGTATAGCATTGTATGCCTTCTTTTGAATTTGTCTCGAAATTAATCTATAATACTATACTATACTACTAATATTATAAATGTGAAAGTTTGGATGGATGTATGGATGTTTATTACTCAATCACGCGCCAACGGCAGAACAGATCTGGTTGAAATTTGGCATAGAGATAGATTATAGTCTGGAAATAGCACATAGACTACTTTTTATCCCGGAAAATTAAAGAGTTCCCGCGGGAACCATAAAACCTCAATCCACGCGGACTTAGTCGCGGGAATTAGCTAGTCATCATCATAAATTAATAAAATGAAGTTATTTATTTCACGTAGGACAACTTGTGTCACTTATAATAAAAGTCTATATAGTTAGTATAGTTTATTATTTAAAGCTGATTCTACTGAGAAGAACCGGAAAAAAACTCAGCAGTTGCTTTTTTCAATTTTGGATTTTTCAACCTATTGCCACCTCTTTACTGAGCATGAGTGAGATCTTATTCTCTCAGAGTGAGAAGGGCTGGGCCTTGGTCCACCATGCTGGCCAAGTGTGGATTGTCAGACTTCAAACACATTTGAGAACATTAGAAAGAATTAAATAGATGCGCGTAGATTAAGTTTTTTTAATTCTCGGGGGAACTCCTTAATTTTCCGGGATAAAAAGTTAAAAAGATATATCAAATTTGATCAAAATATGTAGGAAGATGTGCTGTATTAGCGTAGCAGATGCACATAGTTGTCTGGTGGTAGGCTTCGGCCGTGACTAGTTACCCTATCGGTAAAGACGTGCCGCCAAGCGATTTAGCGTTCCGGTACGATGCCGTGTAGAAACCGAAGGGGTATGGGTTTAATATAACTGCCATGCACCTAAAAGGTTAGCCCGCTACCATCTTAGACTGCATCATCACTTACCATCAGGTGAGATCGCAGTCAAGGGCTAGCTTAGAGTTACCCGGGGATTGAACCCAAGACCGTCGACCATCCGATGAGAAGCGGGGCAAAATAGCACTTCGATCGTGATCATTCATCCGTTGAAGCCGGCGGGTTTGAAACATAAACCAACAAACAAACACACTTTTGCATTTATAATTATTTAGTTTACTTACTTCTTACGGAGCTACAACCCGTTGTGGTTCTTGACCTCCTCCACAGTTTCTCTCCACCTGGCTCTATCCTTGGCCTCCTTTTCCCATGAAGGGTGTTTTCCAAGTTTCTGCAGATCTTCTACACAATGCATCCATATTGTGGTGTCCATTGTGTCATCACTTTTACTCTTCGGCTTGGCAACATCCTCTCTACATTTTTATACTTTGCGCCTAAGCACAGGCTTCTGCTGTATAAAACGCAAGTTCGGCCCCACATGGAGTACTGCTCTCACCTCTGGGCCGGAGCACCCCAGTACCAGCTCCTTCAATTTGACCGGATACAAAAGCGAGCAGTTCAACTCGTAGACAATCCCAAAATTATTTGCACGCTGGAGTCCCTAGAGCACCGAAGAGACGTTAGTTCTTTTTGTGTGTTCTATCGTCTCTACAACGGGGAGTGTTCTGAAGAGTTATTTAATCTAATACCACCTTCCGTGTTCTCCAGTCGCACCCTTCGTCGCAGAAATAAATTTCATCATCACCACCTGGATGCCTGGTCTTCTTCCACCTCCCGTTATTCCAGGTCATTTCTGCCACGTACCTGCAAATTGTGGACCCTGTGTTCCCTCATGATTATAATATGGGGTTCTTCAAAGGGCGGATAAACAAATATCTCAAAAGCCAGCAAGGCATTGGCGGTTCCTCTGGTGCTGCAAATGTTCATGAGCGGCGGTAATCACTTATCATCAGGTGACCCGCCTGCTTGTTTGCTCGCTATATATACCTATGTCATCGTAAAATTACAAAAACCGTCAGATTGCAATCTAACGCTTTTTATCTCGTTAGATTGTAAACTGTCGACAGATTGTGAACCGTTCAATGTTCTGAGTGTTAATTTTCGAAATATTCATTGTATTTACGTTTTCTTGTCTCTTTCTTGTAGATTAGGTCAGGGTTCGACATAAATAATCAGGTAGTGCACTTAGGTTCTATCGGGTTATTTTGATTGGTATATTTCAAGCCGGCCCAATTTTACTCGCTTAGTTTCAAAATTCTTGTCCTAGCGAAAATACTACTATGGCCAGCCCCAATAATATTAGTGCGAACTATGTAGACTCTGAGGTTTACAATATCATACTATTGTTTCCCCATCAATCAGACGTTCTAGTTCTAAGTTCATTCTATGGCGATAGGTTCTACCGTCTTCTCTGACCGGACCGAAGATTTTGCGCGGTTTATACCTATTTAGTTGGTGATTTTAAATCGCTGTAGGTACAGTCCGATTCAAACTTTTATAACATGGTTCCAAGAGAGTTTCTGGATTTGCAATTACATAAATTTAAAGAATGTGTTAAACAACATTTGTTAAGTCGAGGCTATTAAACTATCGATGATTTTATTAATGACAAAGTTGCATAGAAGCAACCAGCCTCGCATCCAGTGACCCACAAGTCAGTGTGATACTTGTATCGTAAATTCGTAACGTATGTGTTGTATTGTATAATTATTGTAACCTCTTTATTTTTTAAAGAAATGAGTTAGTAAGTTGGCGGTGTTTCACCCCCGTGCCTCGGAGAGCACGTTAAGCCGTCGGTCCCGGTTATTATCACTAGCATGATAATAGTCGTTATAAAGCCCGCCAACCCGCATTGGAGCAGCGTGTTGGGTCTAAGCTTTAATCCCCTCTCTCCTATGAGAGTGGAGGCCTGTGCCCAGCAGTGGGACGTTAATGGGCTGTAGTAGTAGGTAGTAGTAGAAGAAATAGTAGTAGCCCGGTCTTGACCGACACTTGAGCACCTATTCTTAGCTGATGTTGGTTTATTTCTGTGCTTATAAGGAAAACGATTGTTTTACACTACACTAACTTTTGCCTGCGGCTTCGCGCAAGTAAGTGTACGGGCACGAATTGAGCGGCGGCGGGGCGACGACACCAGTGGGGCGATGCGATTAGTCGGAGAGCTGGCGACGACTTTCGCCGCAATTGTCGTACTCATTTGAAAACTTTATTCACGTTTAAAACCGCAAAATTTGCCTGGCAATTTGCAGGTATTATTGAAATTACTCAATAAATACGTGATTAAATTCAGATTGCCAAAAGTATATCTTTGGGAATTTTAATAAAATATTTTTGAAGAGAAATAACCGCAAACGCTCTACAAGACTTTCAGGACTGGATTTGCCAGTTGACGAAATTATAATTTTTCACAAGTTCAGTTTGCCTAAAGGGCCTTCCCGAAATTCGTCGCTAGCTCTCGTCTCGTACCACATCGCCCCGCTGTCGCCGTCGCTCGGCCGTCGCTAGTTTCGTGTTTGACGCCTAAAGTTTTCCTTTTGAGATGAGATGTCCTTTTGAGATAATCCATAAGCAACTTCTTTTAAGAAGTTGCTTATGGATTATCTCAAAAGGAATATGACACTGGAATAAATTTAGATCATTTATTGTTATCTTCAAACTTTAAATATCTCAAAACTATATTATATAACGGTTTAAAATTATAAATATTGTATATCATCACACTAAGTTATGAATAATAATTATTAACTCGATATGTGTAACTTAACAAATAAGTAATCTGTGGTTAACGCAGTTGGTAGCATGTTTACCAAATATCTTGTAACTATATACTGTTAATTTAATGCATTGCGTGCTATTGTTTGTTATCCCTAATAAATAAAATAAAATAAAATAAAATAAAAGTTCGATTTCAAACTTGTACTTGGATAAAAAATCCGTTGCGTCCTGAGTACCTAATAGGTCAAGAAACAAATACATTTTTCATTTTTAGTAGGTACCTGTTGGCAGAATTCAAAATACTTGCATGTATAAATTAACACGTAAACTATACTTATCACTAACTATTATAAATTTAGATCAGAACCAGAAAATGAATGACTTTTGACTTCTAGTCTAGACTTGCTTCCGCATGTCTTAGTATGCAGTTACGCGGCAAAATTGGGTACCTATTTGACAACTAGGTATTCAAATAAATTATTTTTTAATGATTATTATTTATTGAATAGAGGATCTCCCAAAAATCGTAATATTCACGTCCCCTGATTGTTTGATTTTAAACAAGTTAAAAAGTGCGTCGAACTTTTATGGCGTCATATTTCGGAATTTAATATCAATCCCTTAGGTACTTAGGACGTTTGATAAAACGTTGCTGATTTGACTATTTTTCAAATACCCAATTTGGCTAATACCGTAGTGGCATAGCATTATGCTGAGCCTGGACCATTTAGTCATTTATTTAGATAGCTTTCACATACATGCCTTACTTGCTAATACATAACATTAATCATTAATATATGGACATAAGGCCCTGTCAGGGCGTTGCTAACATAATTATACTTATTATATATATCATTAATTGCGTCCTGTCTGTAATTATTAAAATAATATATAATAATAATTAAAATATTATTAATAATATCAACATTACAATTATTAATAATTTAACTTAACATAGACCTACGTTGATCAGGATATTGAGGTCTATTCACTTAAGAAATATTTTACACTGTAAAAACATTTTTGAATGAGCCAGTCTTTTAATTTTCTTTTGAATGCTACTTCTTTTGTCTCATCTGTTATCAAATTTGGTAGTTTATTATAAATTATTACTGATCTAAAATATGGGCTAATTCGGGATAGTGTTATTAGGTTGAAATAAGGTTCAACCAATTTCTTTTTTCTGCGTGTGTTGAGGTTTTGTAATTTCGAAAGTGTTATATATAGATGTATATTTTTCCTAACAAACAATGCCGTCTCCATTATAATATATCGAGGGTAACGTTAGAATTTTTTTATTAATAAAGAATGTCCTACAGCTACATCTATCTCTTTAGTTGTGCTAGTTTATGAGTGACACAATTTGGTTCAGTAAATGTTTTTTCTTTATTTACTTATTATGCAATTCCACAGAAGTAGGTTTTAGTATTATTGATATTACCATCGCTTAGCCCACCAACCCGCATTGGAGCAGCGTGGTGGGTCTAAGCTCTAATTCCCTCTCTCCTATGAGAGTTATCTACTACAAGTTAGCCCTTGACTGCGATCTTACCTGGTGGTAAGTGATGATAACATCTCAATGTAAAAAAATGTTTCTGCAAATAAAGAATTTTGAATTTTGAATTTTGATGCAGTCTAAGAAGATAGCGGGCTAATCTGTTAGGTGCATGGCAGTTATATTAAACCCATACCCCTAATCGGTTTCTAGAAGGCGTCGTACTGGAACACTAAATCGCTTGGCGGCATGTCTTTGCTGGTAGGATGGTAACTAGCCATGGCCGAAGCCTCACACCAGGCCAGACCAGGGAAAATTCAGAAATTATAAATTCCCAAATCGACCCTGCTGGAATTGAACCCGGGACCTTCGCACGTTAAGACAACAGCGCTCAACATTGCGCACGGCGGTCGTCAAAAAAGTATACATAATATAGTGATCGAGTGTTTGCGCAAACCCAGGTGCACACTCTATTCCCTTACTCTCATATTATGATGCATTAGCATGTCTTTCATAGTCTGATGGTAGACTTGGTCCGCGTGGACTTCAAAGTTCAAAATCCAGCGAGAACTCCTTTATTATTCCGGGCTAAAATCACAGAATAGGTAATAGTACGTTCTAAAATGTAGCCTAGGTCGTCAACTAGTCCATGTAAAAAAAATCAAGTCGATCCGTATCTCTGCGCCGTGATTGAAGGACAAAACAACAAACAAACACACTTACGCATTTATAATATTACTATATCACTATGATAAAAATAAATCATACTAATATTATAAATGCGAAAGTGTGTTTGTCTGTTGGTTTGTTGGATTATTGGTTTGTTGGTTTGTTGGGTTGTCCTTCAATCACGCCGCAACAGAGCAACGGACCGACGTGATTTTTGGCATGGGTATAGTTGAGGACCTGAAGAGTGACATAGGCTACTTTTTATCCAGGAAAATTAAGGAACGCGCGGGAATCAAAAAAACTTAAGCCACGCGGACGAAGTCGCGGGCATCAGCTAGTAAGTAAATAAATAAATAAAATCTTTATTTTTAGGGGTATGAGCTTTATGAACCGTCATCCCTGTATATGAACTTTTCAACGACCTCCCTGGCGCAGTGGTGAGCGCTGATGGCTTCATAAGCGGGAGGACTCGGGTTCGATCCCTGGCGGGATCAATTTTGGGATTTATAATTTCAAAAAAAAATCGGGTCTTTACTTGTGGCTGGGCGATGGTTGTGGCCAGTTATTACTCTTAAAAAGACGGCTAAATCACTCGGCGGAACGTGCTTGTCGGTAGGTTGGTAACTAGCCACGGCCGAAGCCTACCACCAGGCCAGACCAGAGAAAATTCAGAAATTATAAATTCCAGAATTGATTCTGCCGGGGATCGAACCCGGCACCTCCCATTTAACACCACTGCGTCAGAGAGGTCGTCAAAACCCTAGTTCAGTCACATGACCGTTTCTTTACTCATGTGGTTCAGTTATAAAATCAAAACAGTATGATTTTTTTGTGGGACAATAAAAATGCGTAGCACCGTGCTACGCAATCTGCTACGGAATAGTATGGTGGATATTTTTTGAACCCAAAAATATTATTGGGTCCAAAAATTATTCGGGACTTTTTTCAAAAACCTAAATCCACGCGGACTGAGTCGAGGGTATCACCTGGTTTGGAATACCTCTGATTTTCTTTTGCATTAATTTTTCAAGCTGAAAAAAAGCCGACAAAAATGTTTCTTATCACAAAAGTTTCGCTTTCACTGCCATTATATTCAACTGATTTTGACGAAATTCGGTATAGAGATAGGTAGTCCCGGGGAAGGACATAGGCCGGTAAATTAAGGATTTCCCACGGTAATCAAAAACTTAATCCATGCGGACGTTTGTTACTCAATCACGCCAGAACGGCTGAACAGATCTGGAGGATATTTGGCACAGAGATAGATTGTAGTCTGGAATGACACATAGGCTACTTATATCCCGGAAAATTAAAGAACTCTCACCAAAAATCCGCAGTCCGCAGTCGCGGGCATCAGCTTGTAATAATTTATGAGACGTATATGTAACGTTGCTATAGGTACACTTTAATTATGTAACTTCCTCTAAAAAGACCATAAAAACATTTCATTATTAGTTTCTGTGGTAGGCGTCAATTTTCAGCGGCTGGGCGTGTCGCTGTAAAGCGGCGCCGCTATTGGCCGCCGCTTTACAGGGGGTGGGGGTGACGCTTTTCAGGGGGTAGATTTTCATGGACGGTCGGCATTTGTTTGAAGCTTTTTTACTTTGTTGAAATTGTCTGAAATTTTCACGTTCCAGTAGGTATATTTTATTCTGTTTAGGTAGAGAAGAATTGTTTAAATTGTCTGTAATTTTCAGGGCTTCAAGCTCTTGATAGCTACATATTTCGTTAATATAGTCTAGTGGTTTAGACGCCGGCTTCCTTTCTGGTTGTCGGAGGTTCAATACCCGGGCAAGCACCCGTCCGCGTGGATTGAGGTTTTTTGTTTCTCACGGGAACTCTAATTTTCCGGGATAAACAGTAGCCTTTGTTTTATTCCGGACTATAATCTATCTCTTTGCCAAATTTCATCCAGATCCGTCTGATCCAGTGGCGTGCAGTTCATAGAGGCATAAAAGCACTGCTTACCCAAATGGAAATAAGTCAATGATCATTTTTCATCATGACAGTCAGTAAATAAGTATTCTGACTAACCAATGCCTACCCTAGCTTTAAACCCACTGCATGCCACAGGTCTGATCCGTCTGATTCATCCAGATTCTGTCGTTCTGGCGTGATTGAGTAACTAACATCCATCCATCCATCCAACTTT
The DNA here is from genome assembly GCA_923060345.2 of Erebia aethiops. NCBI lineage: Eukaryota > Metazoa > Arthropoda > Insecta > Lepidoptera > Nymphalidae > Erebia > Erebia aethiops. The sequence continues at coordinate 8,353,278 of OV281086.1, read as the reverse complement.
CGCATTTGTAATATTAGTATAGAAGTATAAATATTTAGGTGATCGGTATTCAGGTTGTTTAGACGCCAGTTTCCTTTCTGGTAGACCGGGGTTCGATCCCCGGGCAAACACCTCTAACTTTTAGGAGCTACTAACTGATGCCTGCGACCTCGTCTACGTGGATTGAGGTTTTTGGGTTATCGCGGGATCTCTTTGAATTCCCGGGATAAAAAGTAGGCTATGTGTTGGAATGAGAGACTATAATCTATCTCTGTGGCAAATTTCATCCAGATCCGTTCAGCCGTTCTGGCGTGATTGATTAACAAACATCCATCCATCCATATATACATCCATCCATCCATCCAAACTTTCGTATTTATAATATTATAGTATAATGTTCTTAGTATCATAGATGTGTGAAGGCTGCCAATCCGCAATTGGCCAGCGTGGTGGACGATGTCTTATCCTTTCTTATTCTGAATCTGAAAAGATAAAAATATTATGAATGACACCGTGAAATAAGGACGTATTATTTCATAACCTTTTATGTGCTATCTTAGGTCGTGCAATGATAATTATTAATTTAAATTATAGTTTTTACTTTAAACTTAAGGCTAGATAAAATCTTTTAATTCAATAATAAATGTTTTACTCTTTACTTATTTTTTTATAAGTTGTCAACACTGAACAGCGACATAAACAAATTAAATAACACAAACATAATCTTTCAGAATCATCATAAAATTATCATAATGACGATAATAAATTAATAATAAACAATAATATGGGAATAAACACAGTAATTATATTAATAAGTGCACACGAATCGTTTGATATGAGTGTTATGATCTTAGTGCAATAGGGTTTATTATTGTTTATTAATAACCAATAAACAAGACGTGAACCGTGTTATTAATAAATAATAATTAGTGATTTAATTAATAACTTTGGAGGATCACAAGATGCTGTATGCTGTTAGACAGGTGAGATTAAGTATTAATTGTTTTTTTTATCGTTTACTAGCGAATGCCCGCGACTTCGTCTGCGTGGTTTGAGGTTTTTTGGTTCTCGCGGGAACTCTTTAATTTTCCAGGATAAAAAGTAGCCTATGTGCTATTCCCGACTATAATCTATCTCTGTGAAAATTTCAGCCAGATCCGTTGGGGCGTGATTGAGTAACAAACATCCATACATCCCTCCATACATCCATACATCCATCCAAACTTTCGCATTTATAATATTAGTAAGATTCACAAGCGGTACTTAATAGCCTAGTGCTTTAGACGCCCAGCTTCCTATTCGGGTGGTCAGCAAGGTTACTTCCATCGCTTCAACAATATTGTTTCAAAATAACAGTTTTATGTCACTTATGTACCTTGACATTTCATTCCATTTGACGTCCCTAAAATAAGTTTCTTTTTATCCACTACAAGTTAGCCCCTGACTGCGATCTCACCTGATGGTAAGTAAGGGTGCAGTCTAAGATGGTAACGGGCTAACCTGTTAGGGGCATGGTACTTATATTAAACCCATACGCCTATTCGGTTTCTACACGGCATCGTAGCGGAAAGCTAAATCGCTTGGCGGCACGTCTTTGCCGGTAGGGTGCTAACTAGCCACGGCCGAAGCCTCCCACCAGGCCAGACCAGAGAAAATTCAGAAATTATAAATTTCCAAACCCTGCCGGGGATCGAACCCGGGACCTCCACATGTTAAGGCAACGGCGTTCAACACTGCACCAGCTGGGAGGTAATGACTAGGAGAATATACTTGTAATAATTTACAAGTTGCTTGGAGAAAACAGAGCAAGGTTTACTTTCCACAAAGCCTCCATCCAATGAGTAATGCTGAACGTGCAAGCATCGTTCGCAACCAAAACAACACATTTGTTATTGTTCGTGCGGCCATGCGGTTGTTTTTCGTAAAAAAAAACAAAACATGCAACCCGATAACTAAACACGTTACTCACCTTTTTAACCAACTTCAACATGTCATAAATGATAATAATGATATACGTAGGACAACTGTCAACTACCGGTGGTAGAGTCTTTATAGCCTATTTAGTAAGTTTCATAAGTGTCACTTATGAAACTTTATGACTCTACCACCGCTCTAGGTTGGAGCGCGCTTGCCTGGAAGATGCCTATTCACTCATGCCTTGAAGGTGCTTATGTTATACGTGGCAGGGAATACATGCGCTGGAAGGGTATTCCACACCCTGGCGGTTCGAATCAGAAATGTAGAGCAGAATCGTTTCGTTTGAGCGGATTTGACGTCAACTACATAAGGATGCCAACTTTGACGGTTTCTTGCTGTTCTGTGGTAGAACGGTCACGGAAGAAAAACGTTGAAAGGTTCAACGAAGAAGTTGGTCTACGCTTCTGGTGACAAGAGCTGGCGCTTATTCAGCCCAACGGCTTAGCCTGGCAATTCAGTGAGGCAATAGCGTCAGTGTCTTTGCTTTGGCAACATGCCCATGAACGATCATATTTTGGACGATGTATATTTTTTGTAAATGTATATATTATAGATTTTTTGTAGTAGGTTAACTTTTCCATATCCATATCCATACTTTATATTATAAATGTGAAAGTGTGTCTGTCTGTCTGTCTGCTACGCTTTCACGGCCCATCTCAACCGATTTTGATGGGTACATAGGGTTAGTTCGTATCCCGGGGAAGGACATAGGCTACTTTTTATCCCGGAAAATTCAAGAGTTCATTCCGCGGGAATCATCTAGTATACTATATTCATGTTGATAATTAATTAATATATCAAGTTCAACGAGTAGATGTTCGGAATTATTTACGGTAAACACATTACTAAAACTCTACATCAAATGGGTAAACATTTTACTTTTTAGTAGGTATACTAACCGGTCGAAATCTAGCGACATTCTTTTCCACAGGAAAATTCTGAAAAGGATACAAATAAATAAGAATCCATAATAAGCAAGTCATGCGAAAGTCTGTCTGTCTGTCTGCAACGCTTTCCCGCGGCTACTTTTTATCCCGAAAAATTAACGAGTTCCCATGCAACTGGAAATTAAAAAACCTCAATCCACGCGGAAGAAGTCGCGGGTTCATCTAGCTGACTGGGATTACTTTTTAACCGACTTCAAAAAAAGGAGGAGGTTCTCAATTCGTCGGATTTTTTTTTTATTCCACTACAAGTTAGCCCTTGGCTGCGATCTCACCTGATGTGATGATGCAGCCTATGTGATGCGGTACGGCAGTCTCTGCCTATACCGATAATCTGTTTCTACACGGCATCGTACCGAAACGCTTAAATCGCTTAATTAAACGCCGGTAGGGTGGCAACTAGCAACGGCCATAGCCTCCCACTAGACTAGCTTAGACAAAATTCAGAAATTATTCGCTCAAATTGACGCTGCCGGGAGTCGAACCTGGGATCTCCTACTATAGCACCACATCGCTCACCACTGCGCCAGGGAGGTAGACTAAACCACAGAATAATATATGGCTATTAGCCATATATTATTCTGTGGTTTAGTCTAATTGGCTAAACTAAGTACGTACCTACAGCTCTCGCTGTTTCTGTTTACGGTAACATCACGTACGGTAAACAAACTATTACGTGACAATTTAACGCGTATCTTTCTCAGAAGAAATACCAGCTGTTACGTAACATTGCTGAATTTGCGGAAGGAACATTCAAATAGAAAGTTGGAGAAAATAATAATGTGTTTGTGTACACGAGAACTTCTCCATACTAGGATTTGACTCGCTCCAGCCTCCAACAATGCTTAGGACTTCAGTTTTGTAAATGATTTTTTAAAAAAGAGCAACCACCAATTTTCTTGTTGGTTCTTCTAAGGGTTGTTTCTTAAAAGATGATGCCGGCGAGCGGCGTCTTCGTCCGCGTGGAAAGTTGATGATTCTCGCGGGAACTCTTTTTTCCGGGATAAAAAGTAGTCTAAGCCATTCCTCGGGATGCAACCTACCTCTGTACCAAATTTCGTTAAAATCTTTTCGTAAAGATGGGCCGGGAAAACGTAGCACACAGATAGACAGACAGACATACTGTCGCATTTATAATATTAGTATGGATGGAGTGGTTCGAAGAAACGTTGCGATCTGTAATACATTACTGCAGTAGTAGGTAACGGAGGAGTATAAAAACAGTCAAATTAATATAAATTATTTTTTATTGATTGTTAAATGGATCCTCCCAGAAATCGTAATATCCACGTCCCATAAACGTGTTACTTTATTAATCATACTTTCTATTGATTAAAGTAAAAAAGTGCGTTGAGCTTTGATGACGTCTCAATTCAGTATTTCATACGAAATTCCAAAGACACGCGTTTTGACGTTTGAAAAAAAGTTGCTGATTTGACTAGTTGTCAAATACCCAATTCTGTTGGCAGCCCTGGTAGATATTCGATAAGGCTTCGATACAATCGCACGTTTTATTCGAAGCAATTAATAAACAATTATAAACCTACACTTTGTTTGTGTTAACGTCACGTAGGCAAACAGTTTTTAGTTACGTGACAAGTTAGGTAGGTAATATACGAGGAGCCATAAGTCGTGACAACTAAAGCTCAATGCACACCAGCGGAGCCGAGGTGCGGCGTCCTTCAGTTCTTGATAACACCACAACAACCCATTGACGTCCCATGGCTGGGCACAGGCCTCCACTCTAATAGGTGAAAGGGAATTAGAGCTTAGACCCACCACGCTGCTCCAATGCGGGTTGGCGGGCTTTAACGACTATAGTCATGTTAGTGTAACCGGGACCGACGGCTTAACGTGCTCTCCGAGGCATGGCGGGGCTGGCGCTGAGAATTTCTTAACTGAAGAACCCAATTCCTAAAATTGTTTCTGCCCGACCGGGAATCGAACCCTGGACCTCGTGATCCGCTGTCGACCATGCTAACCGATAGACTGACGAGGCAGTCTTGATAACAATTCAAACTTTTTTGACTGCTTCCCTGGCGCATTTTGGGTGTGTCCCAGTGGTTTCTTATTAAATGTGAAATCCTATATTCGATCCCCGGCAGGCTCAATTTAGGAATTCCTAGTTTCTGAATTTTCTCTTGTGTATAGTCTGTTGAGATTTTGGGAGGCTTCGGCCGTGGCTAGTTACCACGCTACCGGCTAAGACTTGTGAGTTGTGGCCAAGCGATTTAGCACTCCGGTCCGATGCCGTGATAGAAACCTACTAATATTTTAAATGCGAAAGTGTGTTTGTTTGTTTGTTGGTTTGTAATTCAATCACGCTGCAAAAGAGCAACGGATCGACGTGATTTTTTGCATGGGTTTATTGATGACCTAAGTTTTATCCCAGAAAATTAAAGAGTTCCTAAGGGAATTAAAAAAACTTATTCTACGCGGACAAAGTCCACGATAGCTTAAATCTGTCTTTTAAGGTTGACTCACACTAATTAGAATTAAAATTAAAATTTTTGCCTTACTCACCGTCACCGCTACCAAAAAACCCCCACTGTATTACCTATAGGTACTTACTAGAAGTGTTTACTTGTTATCGATAAATAAAACCAACCAAGTGCGAGTCAGACTCGCACACGAAAGGTTCCGTACCATACAAGTTAATAGGGATGATGCCTAAATGCCTAATAAATAATGCAAAAATAAATTATTTCTTAGTGATTATTAAATAGCGGGCCTACCAAAAGACAAAATTGACATCCTCGGTTAGTTTTAAGTTTAGCCATTTTAAACGATAGATTAAATAAAAAATGTGCGTCTTTTTTTAAATTTAATGGCGTCACAACTATGTTTTTCATACAAACTTCCATATTAGAAGTGCGTTTTTAAGTTTGATAAAGAGTTGCTGATTTGATTGAGTTTCATCATCCCTATTGTATGGGGACCGGTCCCATTTAATTTATAACTTTAGTAGTTGATGCCCGCAACCTCGTCCGCGTGGATTGACGTTTTTGGTTCCCGCGGGAACTCCTTAATTTTCCGGGATGAATGTGTGTGTGCTAGTCCTATGTGCTAGTCCAGACTAAAAGTTTTTTCTGTGACATCCATACATAGGTAAATCCAAACTTTCGCATTTATAATATTTCTTAGATTCGATTTTATTTTCATTATTTGATTTTATAGTAGCTTAAGTTTTACTCACTTTTTGAAAGTTTCACATTTGCTGTATGGGGACCTCCTTTTTTTAATTCAATTTCTATTATTTGTTGTTACAGCGGCAATACAACACTCTGTGATAATTTCAACTATCTAGCTAATATAACGGTTTATGAGATACAGCCCGCTGACAGACAGACGGATGGACGGATCGCTCTATCACCCTATGGTACCCTATTACCATCCATACCATCCTGGTATGGTATGGTAAGTTGGCAGTTTTGGGTACGGAACCCTAAAAAACCTAGGTTTATATTTATTAACACTTCAAACTTAGCTAATAAATATACGCAAATCGCTTTATTAAACAAAATTAGTCATATTTACTTCATTTTTTATAACGTCTAAGTAGGTACGTTATACTTTCAAGTATACCTACATATTATATAGGTATACTATAGTCATATCCGGTCTAAGGGGTGTCATTTTCTTTTTTAATTTTAATCCTAATCTGATAAAAGTTTAGAATCTGATCTCACGTGGAGGTAACCGACAATGCCATGTAAGATAGAAGTGGGCCAACTTAGTGGGCTTTCTTATGGAGGAATTTTCAGCGTTCCGTACCCAAAGCGTAAAACTAACTAACTTCCAGCGCATTTTCGTGAACGCATTAAGTATTAATGACATAGGCCTGTCCTTATACGTCGATGGGGATATATTATGGATCTTTTTTAATGGAAATAAAGTTGTATTTATTTCCATTAAAAAAGATCCATGGCGCAGGGCAATTGTGTAAAACCTGTATCAATCATTGTTACAGTCTCATTTGTTTTGATTGGCTGAATTTATGGTATTTTGGCTACGTCAATGGATATTGGCAAATAGTGGAAGAATAACCAATCAGACGTGATTGCGATCGTTACTGGCCCTGCTGATCTATGGTCAAAAACTGACATTGACAAGTGTCAATGTCACAAATTTATCACATCCGTCACTTTTCACCATGAACCAAGAAAAGAAGAAGAAGGAACTTGTCACTCTGTGTGCGCGTCATGTCCGTTGCGTTTGTAAAATATAAAAATCCACTTAGTAATTTTAGTTTTATTTTCAATAAATAGGAACATCATATTTATTACTAGATGGGGATATATATATCATACATGATGAAATTGAGATGGAGAGAACTATTCCATGCTTTCATCGATTGTCATTGTTCTAATGTTCCGACCCTAGCGCTGAATAAGAAAAACTAGTTAATATGTTATTGTAGTGGGCAGCCGTAGACATAAACATATTCGCACTATGAGCTCAGAGGGGTTAGCCCGAGTTAATATATCTCTCCAACGTTGATAGAATTCGAGCGTCGAAACACTTGGGCGTTACAGTAAAATAGACGACTGCCTTGTTCTAATGCTCATATTCGTTCATAAATCTACGGCTAGTACACGCCGCTCGAAACAGTAAACTTGCGAAATTAAATTTTAATTTAATCTAACCTAATCTATCTAATCTAACCTAGCCTGTACTGTCCCACGACTGGACAAAGGCCTCCCTCCGGTTTTTCCACATCTCTCTATTTTGTGCCTCTATGGGCCACTTACTTTATGAATTTGTCTAATTCATCACGCCATCGTAACCTCGGCCTTGATGATTTGGGGAGGTCCAGAAAGAATCAGATTTAGCCCACAAGTCATCTGGCATACGGCTCAACTGACCGGCCCAGTCCCGCTTGAGTAAAGCTGCTGAAATTAAAGTCAGTGACACTAAATTTTCATCTTAAAAGAGGCCTATGTCCAGCAGTGGATGCACAATAGTTGATAATGATGACACTGAATTTTCGACTTTAAATTATATAATATTAGGTCTATTTCACACTGACTTCATTGTGTTTCGACGTTCGATAACTATCATAGTTGGTGAGATGTCATATCTCATACTAGGCCCTTCGGAGGAGTGGTGTTTTGATGGTATGTGTAAACACGGGCCCAGCAAGTGTTAAATGTAAACTGTTATATGTTACTATTTTATAACTAGTATTTTTTTATAACAACCGCGTTTCAATTTATTATTTACCTATTCCACTTATGTAAATAGGTCTATTGTCGTGTTTCCAAACATTCTGTAGGATTGCCATAGCGAAGCCGAAGGCTTTCCTCGCCTCTAAATCGTATGGATTTAATATTATAAACGCGAAAGTGTGTCTGTCTGTCTGCTACGCTTTCACGGCTCAACCGTTCGATCGATTTTCATTAAATATGGTACAGGGATAGGTTGTATCCCGGGGAAGGACATAGGACAGGACATACTTTTATCCCGGAAAATCAAGGAGTTCCCGCAGGAATCAAAAAACTTAATCGAGGCGGACGAAGTCGCGGGCAACATCTAGTAAAGTAATAAACCCACACCACCAGATAGAGATGTGCTAAAAAATCCCGTGGAAACGGTTTAATTTCCCGTGATTTTATTATTAGTCTCAGGGATACAAGTCTATCTGTGGTTTAAATTCCGTAAAATCAAAATCAGTTTTGCGGATGGATCACGACACTCATGAATCACGACTCGCGAGAAGGTAACAGATAGAGATTAGATGAGACAGACCAATAGCTAAATCTTTTGTACGCAATCTCTAATATGATTATAAGGGATTGTACCCACGATACAATAATATTTCGCTATAATATTACACCTACTTACTACGTCACACAGAGTCCCAGTAGCGTGCACGTGGGTGACAAGCCAGGGTAGGCATTGGTTACGTAGATACCCATTTTCTGGTTGGGCATGATGAAACTTAAGAATTGTCCTTTTTATAGGGTGGCGTGCATGACATAGAGGCATAAAAGCATTGCTTAGGTACCCTAGTTAAAAAAGCCCAATGCTTACTTTTCATCATGGCCTGCCTGAAAATAGGTATCTACCTAACCAATGTCTCCGAATATCATAAAGCTAAAGTTCTCAAGTCAATAATAAATTTGTAAGATCGATGCTTGAAACCTGTTTTTAGCTGATGTTTGTTCATTAAAGTCGTTAAAGCGCGCCAACCCGCATTGGAGCAGCGTGGTGGATCTAAGCTGTAATTCCCTCTCTCCTATGAGAGCGCAGGCCTGTGCCCAGCAGTGGGACGTTAATGGGCTGTAGTGGTAGTGGTAATCAAACTTTTAGCTAGCTAGGCTAACCTATTGTATTGTTTGTCCCCCAGGGTCCGGAGTCGGCACTGAACACAACCCCTGGTGGGGCCGCCAAGCCGCCGCCTCTCAACTCTTTCGAGCTGGACCGCTGTTTGGACAGGTGAGAAAGAAAGAACCGATTTTTTTAAACTATGTAATTCATACTAAAAGCGCGTTTTTAAGTTTGATAAAGAGTTGCTGATTTTATCGAGTTGTCATCATCCCTATTGGAAGTTGATTGGAAGATCTTCCTCCGGGCTGGTGTTGTGTGTAAAGCTTGCTGGTGTGTTACAGAGAGGAGTCCGGCAGGTGGGGCGGCGAGGCGGCACGGCGTCGCAGGCGCAGCTCACCGCCGCGACGCTCCCCGCCGCCGACCAATGAGCCCATCTCGCTCACACGGGTACGTGCCATTTTCACCAATTCATACTGATATTATACTATATATAGCTCAATTACCACTCACTGACTCACTCATTGACATAATTGTTCTCCTAGAAAGAGACAGAAAACGATATAATGATGTAAGGGAGATGTGTTCGACTGCGGGAGTCGAGTAGGGAAAAATTATGACATTTCGGAAAAACAAGATGGCGGCCGACGTGATTCTTGCCACTCTTTTGTTTTCCAACCGATTTCGTTACAACTCGCAACGATTGAAGAAACTAAGAAACGATCAATAGAAAGAGTGGAAAAAATTGGAAAAACAAGATGGCGGCCGAGCTGTAGTGTTTTGAAATTTTTGATTTTTCGACCCCGAACCGCGGCGCCACAGATCCGAAACGGCGTGGTCGAGCATAATATTTTTTTCTGTTTTCGCCTACAACTATCCTGTATTTTGACAGAACGGGAGTGGTTTTTAAAAATTCAAGATGGCGGCTGTCCCGGCGGCCGTTTGGTCTGAGGTACGAAAAAACGCAATTTTAAAATTCAATTTTCTCTCAGTTGACAACGTCGGAGCGTTTCGACTTCTATGGGGCGATTGTGTGTACCGACTCGAAGAATGGATTGGGGAAAAAAAATTACCCCATTTCTCGGGAAATTTTCAAGATTTTCCCCAATAATTAAAAAATCGAAATACGTATTTTTTGCAAAGTTCGAGTACGAGCGACCACGTGTCCCACTTGTACGAATGACATTTGGGTATTTTCATTGCCGAGGTCTGGCAACACTGGGATTTATCAAAGTAAAAGTGATTTTCGACATGGTCTCTTTTCAGGAGCTATCATTTCGGCTGGGTGCGAGCGAGATGAAAAATTGAAACGTCATCAGGAGCGGTATATCCTGTAGTTTATGGGAAAATTATGAAACTATGTCAAATGTTTCTGTGAAACGAGGTGGCGGCCATTTTGTATTATTTTTGTGTTTTTGAAAATTTCGATCATGATTTTGAGGCAGTTGGCAACATTTGGGAAAGTTGACATGTATGGATCGATTGTGTAGCTCGACCGGCAGTATCGAGATATCTAAAGTGTTGCCACATTATGGGTAGTTTTCAAGATTTTCCCCAAAAATGTCCTCCTTTAAAATTTTGTATGAAATTTTTTTTTTTCACTGATGGCTTCGTGTAGAAGTCAGGAAATATAACTTTAACAAAAATATGGAGACAGCTGATGATTGAGGATTTCGGAGACGGGTAAGGGGCACGGCCAAGGTATTGAAGATAGGTAGGGGGTCCTCGAACTAATGTCACTCGGAACCTCATCCAATTGACAAAGAGTAAAAAAAAAATTCAAAATGGCGGATTTAAGATGGCTGCCATACAAATTTGTTTGGTGTCTATCTCAGAAAATATAAAAGATGGAAGAGTGGTTTCTTGACAAAAGATGATCAGGACCTGAAGGTCTACTTGATGAACAGGAAAAAATTCAAGATGGCGGAATTTATTTCTCCATAGAAAATATATGGCCAATATTGAAGAATACAACAAGACTAGAACTATGCAAGATTTTGATACGGTTCCGTTTTACCCACGACGGGGCTCCCTGTGATTACAAAACAGGAAACTGGTACTAAAATTTAAAAAAATCAGCGCCATTTTGAAATTCTTTGTTAATGGACCGAATTCGTTCAAAATCGATATTTAGGACTCCCTGGGGTTACAAAACAGGAAACTGAAACCAAAATTTTAAAAATCAGCGCCATTTTGAAATTCTTTGTTAATGGACCGATTTCGTTCAAAATCGATATTTAGGGCTCCCTGGGATTTCAATACAGGAAACTATTACCAAAGTTTTTAAAAATCAGCGCCATTTTGAAATTTTTTGTTAATTGACCGATTTCGTTCAAAATCGATATTCAGGGCTCCCTGGGATCACAAAACAGGAAACTGATACCAATGTTTAAAAAAATCAACGCCATTTTGAAATTCTTTGTTAATTGACCGATTTCGTTCAAAATCGCTATTTAGGGCTCCCTGGGATTTCAATACAGGAAACTATTACCAAAATTTTAACAAATCAGCGTCATTATGAAATTCTTTGTTAATGGGCCGATTTCGTTCAAATTCGATAACTGAGGATCCCTAATATCCCAAAAACCACAACCCGTGAGCTGCTTTAGCAGCTCGCGCACAGGGCGAAACACTAGTTATTATACTATATATAGCTCAATTACCACTGACTCACTCACTGACTCATTGACATAATTGTTCTCCTAGAAAGAGACAGAAAACGATACTATGATGTACGGGAGATGTGTTCGGGTGCTGGAGTCGAGTAGGGAAAAATTATGACATTTCGGAAAAACAAGATGGCGGCCGACGTGATTCTTGCAACTCTTTTGTTTTCCAACTGATTTCGTTTAAACTCGCAACTATTAAAGAAATAAGTAAACAATTAATAGAAAAAGTGGAAAAAATTGGAAAAACAAGATGGCGGCCGAGCTGTAGTGTTTTGAAATTTTTGATTTTTCGACCCCGAACCGCGGCGCTACAGATCCGAAACGGCGTAGTCGAGCATGATATTTTTTTCTCTTTTCGCCTACAACTATCCTGTATTTTGACAGAACGGGAGTGGTTTTTAGAAATTCAAGATGGCGGCTGTCGCGGCGGCCGTTCTGTTTGAGGTACGAAAAAACGCAATTTTAAAATTCAATTTTCTCACAGTTGGCAACGTCGGAGCGTTTCGACTTGTACGGGGCGATTGTGTGTACAGACTCGAAGTATGGATTGGGGAAAAAAAATTACCCCATTTCTCGGGAAATTTTCAAGATTTACCCAAAAACTTAGAAAATCGAAATACACATTTTTTGCAAAATTCGAGTACGAGCCACCACGTGTCCTACTTGTACGAATGACATTTGGTTGTTTTCGTCGCCGAGGTCTGGCAACACTGGGATTTATCAAAGTAAAAGTGATTTTCGACATGGTCTTTTTTCAGGGGCTATCATTTCGGCTGGGTGCGAGCGAGATGAAAAATTGAAACGTCATCAGGAGCGGTATATCCTGTAGTTTACGGGAAAATTATGAAACTATGTAAAATGCTTGTGTGAAACGAGGTGGCGGCCATTTTGTATTCTTTTTGTGTTTTTGAAAATTTCGATCACGATTTTGAGGCAGTTGGCAACATTTGGGAAAGTTGACATGTAGCGATCGACTGTGTAACTCGACCGGCAGTATCGAGATATCTAAACGGTGTTGCCACTTTTGGGGTAGTTTTCGAGATTTTCCCCAAAAATATCCTCCTGTAAAATTTTGTATGAAAAATATTTTTTTCACTGATGGCTTCGTATAGAAGTCAGAAAATATAACTTGAAAAAAAATATGGAGACAGCTGATGATTGAGGATTTCGGAGACGGGTAAAGGGCACGGCCAAGGTATTGAAGATAGGTGGGGGGTCCTCGAACTAATGTCACTCGGAACCGCATCCAATTGGCGATGAGTTTAAAAAAAACTCGAAAATGGTGGATTCAAGATGGCCGCCATACAAATTTCGTCAGTGTCTATCTCAGAGAGTATAAGAGATGGAAGTGTGGTTTCTTGGCAAGAGATGATCAGGACCTGACGGTCTACTTGATGAACAGGAACAAAATTCAAGATGGCGGAATTTATTTTTCCATAGAAAATATATGGCCAATATTGAAGAATATGCAAGATTTTGATACGGTTTCGTTTTACCCACGACGGGGCTCCCTGCGATTACAAAACAGGAAACTGGTACTGAAATTAAATAAAATCAGCGCCATTTTGAAATTCTTTGTTAATTGACCGATTTCGTTCAAAATCGATATTTAGGACTCCCTGGGGTTACAAAACAGGAAACTGAAACCAAAATTTTAAAAAATCAGCGCCATTTTGAAATTCTTTGTTAATGGACCGATTTCGTTCAAAATCGATATTTAGGACTCCCTGGGATTTCAATACAGGAAACTGTTACCAAAGTTTTAAAAAATCAGCGCCATTTTTAATAATTTTTTGCTATAATCATAATAAATGTCTGTACTACTTGTAAGTCAAACCACAACCCGTGAGCTGCTTTAGCAGCTCGCGCACAGGGCGAAACACTAGTTATACTATATATAGCTCAATTACCACTGACTCACTGACTCATTGACATAATTGTTCTCCTAGAAAGAGACAGAAAACGATACAATGATGTACGGGAGATGTGTTCGGGTGCGGGAGTCGAGTAGGGAAAAATTATGACATTTCGGAAAAACAAGATGGCGGCCGACGTGATTCTTGCAACTCTTTTGTTTTCCAACCGATTTTGTTACAACTCGCAACGATTGAAGTAACTAGGAAACGATTTATAGAAAAAGTGGAAAAACTTGGAAAAACAAGATGGCGGGCGAGTTGTAGTGTTTTGAAATTTTTGATTTTTCGACCCCGAACCGTGGCGCCACAGATCCGAAACGGCGTGGTCGAGCATAATATTTTTTTCTCTTTTCGCCTACAACTATCCTGTATTTTGACAGAACGGGAGTGGTTTTTAAAAATTCAAGATGGCGGCTGTCGCGGCGGCCGTTCGGTCTGAGGTACGAAAAAACGCAATTTTAAAATTCAATTTTCTCACAGTTGGCAACGTCGGAGCGTTTCGACTTGTACGAGGCGATTGTGTGTACAGACTCGAGGTATGGATTGGGGAAAAAAATTACCCCATTTTTCGGGAAATTTTCAAGATTTACCCCAAAAATAAAAAAATCTAAATACGTATTTTTTGCAAAGTTCGAGTATGAGCAACCACGTGTCCCACTGGTACGAATGACGTTTGGGTATTTTCATCGCCGCGGTCTGGCAACACTGGAATTTATCAAAGTAAAAGTGATTTTCCACATGGTCTTTTTTCAGGGGCAATCATTTCGGCTGGGTGCGAGCGAGATGAAAAATTGAAACGTCATCAGGAGCGGTATATCCTGTAGTTTATGGAAAAATTATGAAACTATGTCAAATGTTTCTGTGAAACGAGGTGGCGGCCATTTTGTATTATTTTTGTGTTTTTGAAAATTTCGATCATGATTTTGAGGCAGTTGGCAACATTTGGGAAAGTTGACATGTATGGATCGATTGTGTAGCTCGACCGGCAGTATCGAGATATCTAAACAGTGTTGCCACATTATGGGTAGTTTTCGAGATTTTCCCCAAAAATGTCCTCCTGTAAAATTTTGTATGAATTTTTTTTTTTTCACTGATGGCTTCGTGTAGAAGTCAGGATATATAACTTTAACAAAAATATGGAGACAGTTGATGATTGAGGATTTCGGAGACGGGTAATGGGCACGGCCAAGGTATTGAAGATAGGTGGGGGGTCCTCGAACTAATGTCACTCGGAACCTCATCCAATAGACAAAGAGCAAAAAAAAAATTCAAAATGGCGGATTTAAGATGGCTGCCATACAAATTTGTTTGATTTCCATCTCAGAAAGTATACAAGATGGAAGAGTGGTTTCTTGGCAAAAGATGATCAGGACCTGAAGGTCTACCTGATGAACAGGAAAAAATTCAAGATGGCGGAATTTATTTTTCATATCAAATTTTAAGGCGATAAGGAACTATAAGACTGGGTACTTATGGTTCACTCATTCTAACGAATCTTTGGGAGCAAAAATGTGATGCGAGTTGATGATTGAGGATTTTGGAGACAGGTGAAGAGCAGGGCCAGGGTGTTGAAGAAAGAGGGGGGTGCATGAAAAAAAACAGAAAACTACCAACATACCCGCATAATTGTTCTCCTAGAAAGATACAGAAAACGATACAATGATGTACGGGAGATGTGTTCGGGTGCGGGAGTCAAGTAGGGAAAAATTATGACATTTCGGAAAAACAAGATGGCGGCCGACGTGATTCTTGCAACTCTTTTGTTTTCCAACCGATTTCGTTACAACTCGCAAAGATTGAAGAAATTAGTAAACGATAAATAGAAAAATTGAAAAAATTGGAAAAACAATATGGCGGCCGTGCTGTAGTGATTTCAAATATTTGATTTTTCGACCCTGATCAGCGGCGCTACAGATCCGAAACGGGGTAGTTCATGTACAGAAGATATGTTCGGGAGCGGAATGGGAGTAGGGAAAAATTATGACATTTCGGAAAAACAAGATGCGGCCGACGTGCTTTTTTTTAACTTTTCTTATTTTCCAACCGATTTCGTTACAACTCGCAATGATTGAAGAAATAAGTAAACAATCTATAGAAGAAGTAGAAAAAATTGGAAAAACAAGATGGCGGCCGAGCTGTAGTGTTTTCAAATTTTTGATTTTACGACCCCGAACCGCGGCGCCACAGATCCGAAACGAGATAGTTTATATACTAGAAGATGTGTTTGCGTGCAGGATAAAAGTAGGGAAAGATTATGACATTTCGGAAGAAAAAGATGGCGGCCGACTTGCTTTTTGTAACTTTTTTGTTTTCCAACCGATTTCGTTACAACTCGCAATGATTGAAGAAATTAGTAAACGATCAATAGAAAAAGTAGAAAAAATTGGAAAAACAAGATGGCGGCTGAGCTGTAGTATTTTCAAATTTTTGATTTTTCTACCCCGATCTGCGGCGCTACAGATCCGAAACGGGGTAGTTCATGTACAGGAGATATGTTCGGGTCCGCCGATTTGCCGAAATTAACCGATCGAAGCATTGAAGATAGGTGCTCGACCAAATGTCATTCGAAACTTCATCCAATAGCCAATGAGCTGAAAATAAAATCAAAATGGCGGATTTAAGATGGCTGCCATATTTGGTGTCTATCTCAGAAAGTATAAAAGATGGAATAGTGGTTTCTTGGCTTGAAGGTCTACTTGATGAACAGGAAAAAAATTCAAGATGGTGGAATTTATTTTTCCGTAGAAAATATAAGGCAAATATTGAAGAAACTACAAGTGTACCTACTAGAATTTGATACGGTTCCGTTTTACCCACGACGGGGCTCCCTGGGATTAAAAAACTGGAAACGGTTTCCAAAATTTAAAAAAATCAGCGCCATTTTGAAATTCTTTGTTAATCGATCGATTTCGTTCAAAATCGATATTTAGGGGTCCCTGGGATCACAAAACAGAAAACAGATACCAAAGTTTTAGAAAATCAGCGCCATTTTGAAATTCTTTGTTAATTGACCGAATTCGTTCAAAATCGTATAGTAAAGTCTGTACTACTTGTAAGTCAAACCACAACCCGTGAGCTGCTTTAGCAGCTCGCGCACAGGGCGAAACACTAGTTATTATACTATATATAGCTCGATTACCACTCACTCACTCACTGACTGACTGACTCATTGACATAATTGTTCTCCTAGAAAGAGACTGAAAACGATATAATGATGTACGGGAGATGTGTTCGGGTGCGGGAGTCGAGTAGGGAAAAATTATGACATTTCGGAAAAACAAGATGGCGGCCGACGTGACTCTTGCAACTCTTTTGTTTTCCAACCGATTTCGTTACAACTCGCAACGATTGAGGAAACTAGGAAACGATTAACAGAAAGAGTGGAAAAAATTGGAAAAACAAGATGGCGGCCGAGCTGTAGTGTTTTGAAATTTTTGATTTTTCGACCTCGAACCGCGGCGCCACAGATCCGAAACGGCGTGGTCGTGCGTAATATTTCTTTCTCTTTTCGCCTACAACTATCCTGTATTTTGACAGAACGGGAGTGGTTTTTAAAAATTCAAGATGGCGGCTGTCGCGGCGGCCGTTCGGTCTGAGGTACGAAAAAACGCAATTTTAAAATTCATTTTTCTCACAGTAGGCAACGTCGGAGCGTTTCGACTTGTATGGGGCGATTGTGTGTACCGACTCGAACTATGGATTGGGGAAAAAAAATTACCCCATTTCTCGGGAAATTTTCAAGATTTACCCCAAAATTTAAAAAATCGAAATACGTATTTTTTGCAAAATTCGAGTACGAGCGACCACGTGTCCCACTTGTACGAATGACATTTGGGTATTTTCATTGCCGAGGTCTGGCAACACTGGAATTTATCAAAGTAAAAGTGATTTTCGACATGGTCTCTTTTCAGGAGCTATCATTTCGGCTGGGTGCGAGCGAGATGAAAAATTGAAACGTCATCAGAAGCGGTATATCCTGTAGTTTACGGGAAAATTATGAAACTATGAAAAATGCTTCTGTGAAACGAGGCGGCGGCCATTTTGTATTATTTTTGTATTTTTGAAAATTTCGATCACGATCTTGAGGCAGTTGGCAACATTTAGGAAAGTTGGCATGTATGGATCGATTGTGTAGCTCGACCGGCAGTATCGAGATATCTAAACAGTGTTGCCACATTTGGGGTAGTTTTCGAGAATTACCCCAAAAATATCCTCCTGTAAAATTTTGTATGAAAGTTTTTTTTTTCACTGATGGCTTCGTGTAGAAGTCAGGAAATGTAAGTTTAACAAAAATTTGGAGACAGCTGATGATTGAGGATTTCGGAGACGGGTAAAGGGCACGGCCAAGGTATTGAAGATAGGTGGGGGGTCCTCGAACTAATGTCACTCGGAACCTCATCCAATTGACAAAGAGCAAAAAAAATATTCAAAATGGCGGATTTAAGATGGCTGCCATACAAACTTCGTTAGTGTCTATCTCGGAGAGTATAAGAGATGGAAGTGTGGTTTCTTGGCAAAAGATGTTCAGAACGACGAGGTCTATTTAGCAAAATGAAAAAAAATTCAAGATGGCGGAATATTTTTTTCATACCAAATTATAATTATGGCAATTAGGAACTTTATAAGGACTGGGTACTTATGGTTCCCTCATTCTAACGAATCTTTGGGGGCAAAAATGTGAAGCGAGTTGATGATTGAGGATTTTGAAGAAAGAGGTGTGTTCGACTAAATGCATGAAAAAAAAAACATAAAACTACCAACATGCCCGCATAATTGTTCTCTTAGAAAGAGACAGAAAACGATCCAATGATGTATGGGAGATGTGTTAAGGTGCGGGATTCGAGTAGGGAAAAATTATGACATTTCGGAAAAACAAGATGGCGGCCGACGTGATTCTTGCAACTCTTTTGTTTTCCAACCGATTTCGTTACAACTCGCAATTATTGACGAAATTAGTAAACGATATAAACAAAAAGTGGAAAAAATAGAAAAACAAGATGGCGGTCAAAGTGGTTCTTGCAAGTCTTTTGTTTTCCAACCGATTTCGTTACATCTTGCAATTATTGAAGAAATTAGTAAACGATCAATAGAAAAATTGAAAAAATTGGAAAAACAAGATGGCGGCTGAGCTGCAGTATTTACAAATTTTTGATTTTTCAACCCCGACCCGCGGCGCCACAGATCCGAAACGGGGTAGTTCATGTATTGGAGATATGTTCGGCTGCGGGACAGGAGCAGGGAAAAATTATGACATTTCGGAAAAACAAGATGGCAGCCGACGTGCTTTTTGTAACTTTTTTTTTTTCCAACCGATTTTGTTACAACTCGCAATGATTGAAGAAATTAGTAAACGATCAATAGGACAAGTGGAAAAAGTTGGAAAACCAAGATGGCGGCTGACGTGACTCTTGCAACTCTTTTGTTTTCCAACCGATTTCGTTACAACTCGCAATTATTGAAGAAATTAGTAAACGATCAATAGAAAAAGTGGAAAAAACTGAAAAACAAGATGGCGGTCGAGCTGCAGTAATTTCAAATTTTTGATTTTTCAACTCCGATCCGCGGCGCCACAGATCCGAAACAGGATAGTTCATGTATAGGAGATATGTTCGAGTGCGTGATGGGAGTGGGGAAAAATTATGACATTTCGGAAAAACAAGATAGCGGCCGATTAGCCGAAATGAACCGATCGAAGCATTCAAGATAGGTGCTCGATCAAATGTCATTCGAAACCTCAGCCAATAGACCGTGAGCTGAAAAAAAATTCAAAATGGCGGATTTAGGATGGCTGCCATACAAATTTATTTGGTGTCTATCTCAGAAAGTATAAAAGATGGAAGAATAATATCTCGGCAAAAGATGATAAGGACCTGAAGTTCAACTTGATGAACAGTAAAAAAATTCAAGATGGCGGAATTTATTTTCCATAGAAAATATAATTATGGCGAATATTGAAGAGACTACAAGTGTAGAAAGAACTATGCAAAATTTTTTACCCTGGGATTACGAAACAGGAAACTGTTACCGAAATTTTATAAAATCAGCGCCATTTTGAAATTCTTTGTTAATTGACCGATTTTGTTCAAAATCGATATTTAGGACTTCCTGGGATCACAAAATAGAAAACTGATAACCAAGTTTTAAAAATCAGCGCCAATTTGCAAATTCTTTGTTAATCGACCGATTTCGTTCAAAATTGATATTTAGGGCTCCCTGGGATTACAAAACAGAAAACTGATATCCATGTTTTTAAAATCAGCGCCATTTTGAAATTCTTTGTTAATTGACCGATTTCGTTCAAAATCGATCTTTAGGACTCCATGAAGTTACAAAACAGGAAACTGTTACCAAAATTTTCAAAAAACCAGCGCCATTTTGAAATTCTTTGTTAATGGACCGATTTCGTTCAAAATCGATATTTAGGGCTCCCTGGAATTTCAATACAGGTAACTGATACCAAAGTTTTAAAAAATCAGCGCCATTTTGAAATTATTTGTTAATTGACCGATTTCGTTCGAAATCAATATTTAGTTCTCCCTGGGATCAAAAAAAAGAAAACTGATACCCATGTTTTAAAAATCAGCGCCATTTTGAAATTCTTTGTTAATCGATCGATTTCGTTCAAAATCGATATTTAGGGGTCCCTGGGATCACAAAACAGAAAACTGATACCAAAGTTTTAGAAAATCAGCGCCATTTTGAAATTCTTTGTTAATTGACCGAATTCGTTCAAAATCGTATACTAAAGTCTGTACTACTTGTAAGTCAAACCACAACCCGTGAGCTGCTTTAGCAGCTCGCGCACAGGGCGAAACACTAGTTATACTATATATAGCTCAATTACCACTCACTCACTCACTCATTGACATAATTGTTCTCCTAGAAAGAGACAGAAAACGATATAATGATGTACGGGAGATGTGTTCGGGTGCGGGAGTCGAGTAGGGAAAAATTATGACATTTCGGAAAAACAAGATGGCGGCCGACGTGATTCTTGCAGCTCTTTTGTTTTCCAACCGATTTCGTTACAATTCGCAACGATTGAAGAAACTAGGAAACGATTTATAGAAAAAGTGGAAAAAATTGGAAAAACAAGATGGCGGCCGAGCTGTAGTGTTTTGAAATTTTTGATTTTTCGACCCCGAACCGCGGCGCCACAGATCCGAAACGGCGTGGTCGAGCGAAATATTTTTTTCTCTTTTCGCCTACAACTATCCTGTATTTTGACAGAACGGGAGTGGTTTTTAAAAATTCAAGATGGCGGCTGTCGCGGCGGCCGTTCGGTCTGAGGTACGAAAAAACGCAATTTTAAAATTCAATTTTCTCACAGTTGGCAACGTCGGAGCGTTTTGACTTGTATGGGGCGATTGTGTGTACAGACTCGAAGTATGGATTGGGGAAAAAAAATTACCCCATTTCTCGGGAAATTTTCACGATTTACCCCAAAAATAAGAAAATCGAAATACGCATTTTTTGCAAAATTCGAGTACGAGCCACCACGTGTCCCACTTGTACAAATGACATTTGGGTGTTTTCGTCTTCGAGGTCTGGCAACACTGGGATTTATCAAAGTAAAAGTGATTTTCGACATGGTCTGTTTTCAGGGGCTATCATTTCGGCTGGGTGCGAGCGAGATGAAAAATTGAAACGTCATCAGGTGCGGTATATCCTGTAGTTCACGGGAAAATTATGAAACTGTGTAAAATGCTTCTGTGAAACGAGGTGGCGGCCATTTTGTATTCTTTTTGTGTTTTTGAAAATTTCGATCATGATTTTGTGGCAGTTGGCAACATTTGGGAAAGTTGACATGTATGGATCGATTGTGTATCTCGACCGGCAGTATCGAGATATCTAAACAGTGTTGCCACATTTGGGGTAGTTTTCGAGATTTTCCCCAAAAATGTCCTCCTGTAAAATTTTGTATGAAAAATTTTTTTTTCACTGATAGCTTCGTATAGAAGTCTGAAAATATAACTTGAAAAAAAATATGGAGACACCTGATGATTGAGGATTTCGGAGACGGGTAAAGGGCACGGCCAAGGTATTGAAGATAGGTGGGGCGTCCTCGAACTAATGTCACTCGGAACCACATCCAATTGGCGATGAGTTTAAAAAAAACTCGAAAATGGTGGATTCAAGATGGCCGCCATACAAATTTCGTCAGTGTCTATCTCGGAGAGTATAAGAGATGGAAGTGTGGTTTCTTGGCAAGAGATGATCAGGACCTGATGATCTACTTGATGAACAGGAAAAAAATTCAAGATGGCGGAATTTATTTCTCCATAGAAAATATATGGCCAATATTGAAGAATACTACAAGACTGTGTAGAACTATGCAAGATTTTGATACGGTTTCGTTTTACCCACGACGGGGCTCCCTGAGATTACAAAACAGGAAATTGGTACTGAAATTTAAAAAAATCAGCGCCATTTTGAAATTCTTTGTTAATTGGCCGATTTCGTTCAAAATTGATATTTAGGACTCCCTGGGGTTACAAAACAGGAAACTGATACCAAAATTTTAAAAAATCAGCGCCATTTTGAAATTCTTTGTTAATGGACCGATTTCGTTCAAAATCGATATTTAGGGCTCCCTGGGATTTCAATACAGGAAACTGTTACCAAAGTTTTAAAAAATCGGCGCCATTTTGAAATTCTTTGTTAATTGACCGATTTCGTTCAAATTCGACAACTGATGATCCCTAATATCCCCAAAACCACAACCCGTGAGCTGCTTTAGCAGCTCGCGCACAGGGCGAAACACTAGTTATTATACTATATATAGCTCAATTACCACTCACTCACTCACTCATTGACATAATTGTTCTCCTAGAAAGAGACAGAAAACGATACAATGATGTACGGGAGATGTGTTCGGGTGCGGGATTCGAGTAGGGAAAAATTATGACATTTCGGAAAAACAAGATGGCGGCCGACGTGATTTTCGCAACTCTTTTGTTTTCTAACCGATTTTGTTTAAACTCGCAATTATTGAAGAAATTAGTAAACGGTCAATAGAAAAAGTGGAAAAAATTGGAAAAACAAGATGGCGGCCGAGCTGTAGTATTTTGAAATTTTTGATTTTTCGACCCCGAACCGCGGCGCCACAGATCCGAAACGGCATGGTCGAGCATAATATTTTTTTCTCTTTTCGCCTACAACTATCCTGTATTTTGACAGAACGGGAGTGGTTTTTAAAAATTCAAGATGGCGGCTGTCGCGGCGGCCGTTCGGTCTGAGGTACGAAAAAACGCAATTTTTAACTTCAAATTTCTCACAGTTGGCAACGTCGGAGCGATTCAATTTCTAGGGGGCGATTGTGTGTACAGACTCGAACTATGGATTGGGGAAATAAAATTACCCCATTTCTCGGGAAATTTTCAAGATTTACCCCAAAAATTAAAAAATCGAAATACGTATTTTTTGCAAAGTTCGAGTACGAGCGACCACGTGTCCCACTTGTACGAATGACGTTTGGGTATTTTCGTCGCCGAGGTCTGGCAACACTGGGATTTATCAAAGTAAAAGTGATTTTCGACATGGTCTTTTTTCAGGGGCTATCATTTCGGCTGGGTGCGAGCGAGATGAAAAATTGAAACGTCATCAGGAGCGGTATATCCTGTAGTTCACGGGAAAATTATAAAACTATGTCAAATGTTTCTGTGAAACGAGGTGGCGGCCATTTTGTATTATTTTTGTGTTTTTGAAAATTTCGATCATGATTTTGAGGCAGTTGGCAACATTTGGGAAAGTTGACATGTATGGATCGATTGTGTAGCTCGACCGGCAGTATCGAGATATCTAAACAGTGTTGCCACATTATGGGTAGTTTTCGAGATTTTCCCCAAAAATGTCCTCGTGTAAAATTTTGTATGAAAATTTTTTTTTTCACTGATGGCTTCTTATAGAAGTCAGAAAATATAACTTGAAAAAAATATGGAGACAGCTGATGATTGAGGATTTCGGAGACGGGTAAAGGGCACGGCCAAGGTATTGAAGATAGTTGGGGGGTCCTCGAACTAATGTCACTCGGAACCTCATCCAATTTGCGATGAGTTTAAAAAAAACTCGAAAATGGTGGATTCAAGATGGCCGCCATACAAATTTCGTCAGTGTCTATCTCGGAGAGTGTAAGAGATGGAAGAGTGGTTTCTTGGCAAGAGATGATCAGGACGAGGAGGTCTATTTAGCGAAATGAAAAAAAATTCAAGATGGCGAAATATTTTTTTTCATACCAAATTATATGGCGATTAGGAACTTTATAAGGACTGGGTACTTATGGTTCCCTCATTCTAACGAATCTTTGGGGGCAAAAATGTGAAGCGAGTTGATGATTGAGGATTTTGAAGAAAGAGGAGGTGTGTTCGACCAAATGCATGAAAAAAAAAACAAACATAAAACTACCAACATGCCCGCATAATTGTTCTCTTAGAAAGAGATAGAAAACGATACAATGATGTAGGGGAGATGTGTTCGGGTGCGGGAGTCGAGTAGGGAAAAATTATGACATTTCGGAAAAACAAGATGGCGGCCGACGTGATTCTTGCAGCTCTCTTGTTTTCCAACCGATTTTGTTTAAACTCTTGAAGCAACTAGGAAACGATCAATAGAAAAAGTGGAAAAAATTGGAAAAACAAGATGGCGGCCGAGCTGTAGTGTTTTGAAATTTTTGATTTTTCGACCCCGAACCGCGGCGCCACAGATCCGAAACGGCGTGGTTGAGCGTAATATTTTTTTCTCTTTTCGCCTACAACTATCCTGTATTTTGACAGAACGGGAGTGGTTTTTAAAAATTCAAGATGGCGGCTGTCGCGGCGGCCGTTCGGTCTGAGGTACGAAAAAACGCAATTTTAAAATTCAAATTTCTCACAGTTGCCAACGTCGGAGCGTTTCGACTTGTGCGGGGCGATTGTGTGTACAGACTCGAAGTATTGATTGGGGAAAAAAAAATACCCCATTACTCGGGAAATTTACAAGATTTACCCCAAAAATAAAAAAATCGAAATACGTATTTTTTGCAAAATTCGAGTACGAGCGACCACGTGTCCCACTTGTACGTATGACATTTGGGTGTTTTCGTCGCCGAGGTCTGGCAACACTGGGATTTATCAAAGTAAAAGTGATTTTCGACATGGTCTTTTTTCAGAAGCAATCATTTCGTCTGGGTGCGAGCGAGATCAAAAATTGAAACATCATCAAGAGCGGTATATCCTGCAGTTTACGGGAAAATTATGAAACTATGTAAAATGCTTCTGTGAAATGAGGTGGCGGCCATTTTGTATTCTTTTTGTGTTTTTGAAAATTTCGATCACGATTTTGAGGCAGTTGGCAACATTTGGGAAAGTGGACATGTATGGATCGATTGTGTAACTCGACCGCCAGTATCGAGATATCTAAACAGTGTTGCCACATTATGGGTAGTTTTCGAGATTTTCCCCAAAAATGTCCTCCTGTAAAATTTTGTATGAAAAATTTTCTTTTCACTGATGGCTTCGTATAGAAGTCAGAAAACATAACTTGAAAAAAAATATGGAGACAGCTGATGATTGAGGATTTCGGAGACGGGTAAAGGGCACGGCCAAGGTATTGAAGATAGGTGGGGGGTCCTCGAACTAATGTCACTCGGAACCTCATCCAATTGACAAAGAGCAAAAAAAAAATTCAAAATGGCGGATTTAAGATGGCTGCCATACAAATTTGTTTGGTGTCTATCTCAGAAAGTATAAAAGATGGAAGAGTGGTTTCTTGACAAAAGATGATCAGGACCTGAAGGTCTACTTGATGTACAGGAAAAAAATTCAAGATGGCGGAATTTATTTTTCCATAGAAAATATTATATGGCCAATATTGAAGAATACTACAAGACTTTTTGATACGGTTCCGTTTTACCCACGGGCTCCCTGCGATTACAAAACATAGGTACTAAAATTTTAAAAGATCAGCGCCATTTTGAAATTCTTTGTTAATGGACCGATTTCGTTCAAAATTGATATTCAGGGCTCCCTGGGATCACAAAACAGGAAACTGATACCAAATTTTAAAAATTCGGCGCCATTTTGAAATTCTTTGTTAATGGACCGATTTCGATCAAAATCGATATTTAGGGCTCCCTGGGATTTCAATACAGGAAACAGTTACCAAAGTTTTAAAAAATCAGCGCCATTTTGAAATTCTTTGTTAATTGACCGATTTCGTTCAAATTCGATAACTGAGGATCCCTAATATCCCAAAAACCACAACCCGTGAGCTGCTTTAGCAGCTCGCGCACAGGGCGAAACACTAGTTATTATATTATATATAGCTCAATTACCACTGATTCACTGACTCACTGACTGACTCATTGACATAATTGTTCTCCTAGAAAGAGACAGAAAACGATATAATGATGTACGGGAGATGTGTTCGGGTGCGGGAGTCGAGTAGGGAAAAATTATGACATTTCGGAAAAACAAGATGGCGGCCGACGTGACTCTTGCAACTCTTTTGTTTTCCAACCGATTTCGTTACAACTCGCAACTATTAAAGAAATTAGTAAACGATTAATAGAAAAAGTGGAAAAAATTGGAAAAACAAGATGGCGGCCGAGCTGTAGTGTTTTGAAATTTTTGATTTTTCGACCCCGAACCGCGGCGCCACAGATCCGAAACGGCGTGGTCGAGCATGATATTTTTTTCTCTTTTCGCCTACAATTATCCTGCATTTTGACAGAATGGGAGTGGTTTTTAAAAATTCAAGATGGCGGCTGTCGCGGCGGCCGTTTAGTCTGAGGTACGAAAAAACGCAATTTTAAAATTCAATTTTCTCACAGTTGGCAACGTCGGAGCGTTTCGACTTCTATGGGGCGATTGTGTGTACCGACTCGAAGAATGGATTGGGGAAAAAAATTTACCCCATTTATCGGGAAATTTTCAAGATTTTCCCCAAAAATTAAAAAATCGAAATACGTATTTTTGGCAAAGTTCGAGTATGAGCAACTACGTGTCCCACTTGTACGAATGATGTTTGGGTATTTCCGTCGCCGAGGTCTGGCAACACTGGAATTTATCAAAGTAAAAGTGATTTTCGACATGGTCTCTTTTCAAGAGCTATCATTTCGGCTGGGTGCGAGCGAGATGAAAAATTGAAACGTCATCAGGAGCGGTATATCCTGTAGTTCATGGGAAAATTATGAAACTATGTCAAATGTTTCTGTGAAATGAGGTGGCGGCCATTTTGTATTATTTTTGTGTTTTTGAAAATTTCGATCATGATTTTGAGGCAGTTGGCAACATTTGGGAAAGTTGACATGTATGGATCGATTGTGTAGCTCGACCGGCAGTATCGAGATATCTAAACAGTGTTGCCACATTATGGGTAGTTTGCGAGATTTTCCCCAAAAATGTCCTCCTGTAAAATTTTGTATGAAATTTTTTTTTTTCACTGATGGCTTCGTGCAGAAGTCAGGAAATATAACTTTAACAAAAATATGGAGACAGCTGATGATTGAGGATTTCGGAGACGGGTAAAGGGCACGGCCAAGGTATTGAAGATAGGTGGGAGGTCCTCGAACTAATGTCACTCGGAACCTCATCCAATTGGCGATGAGTTTAAAAAAAACTCGAAAATGGTGGATTCAAGATGGCCGCCATACAAATTTCGTCAGTGTCTATCTCAGAGAATATAAGAGATGGAACTGTAGTTTCTTGGCAAGAGATGATCAGGACGAGGAGGTCTATTTAGCGAAATGAAAAAAAATTCAAGATGGCGGAATATTTTTTTTCGTACCAAATTATATGGCGATTAGGAACTTTATAAGGACTGGGTACTTATGGTTCCCTCATTCGAACGAATCTTTGGGGGCAAAAATGTGAAGCGAGTTGATGATTGAGGATTTTGAAGAAAGAGGTGTGTTCGACCAAATGCATGAAAAAAAAACATAAAACTACCAACATGCCCGCATAATTGTTCTCTTAGAAAGAGACAGAAAACGATCCAATGATGTATGGGAGATGTGTTAAGGTGCGGGATTCCAGTAGGGAAAAATTATGAAATTTCGGAAAAACAAGATGGCGGCCGACGTGATTCTTGCAACTCTTTTGTTTTCCAACCGATTTCGTTACAACTCGCAATTATTGACGAAATTAGTAAACGATATATACAAAAAGTGGAAAAAATAGAAAAACAAGATGGCGGTCAAAGTGATTCTTGCAACTCTTTTGTTTTCCAACCGATTTCGTTACATCTTGCAATTATTGAAGAAATTAGTAAACGATCAATAGAAAAATTGAAAAAATTGGAAAAACAAGATGGCGGCTGAGCTGCAGTATTTACAAATTTTTGATTTTTCAACCCCGACCCGCGGCGCCACAGATCCGAAACGGGGTAGTTCATGTATTGGAGATATGTTCGGCTGCGGGACAGGAGCAGGGAAAAATTATGACATTTCGGAAAAACAAGATGGCAGCCGACGTGCTTTTTGTAACTTTTTTTTTCCAACCGATTTTGTTACAACTCGCAATGATTGAAGAAATTAGTAAACGATCAATAGGAAAAGTGGAAAAAATTGGAAAACCAAGATGGCGGCTGACGTGACTCTTGCAACTCTTTTGTTTTCCAACCGATTTCGTTACAACTCGCAATTATTGAAGAAATTAGTAAACGATCAATAGAAAAAGTGGAAAAAACTGAAAAACAAGATGGCGGCCGAGCTGCAGTAATTTCAAATTTTTGATTTTTCAACTCCGATCCGCGGCGCCACAGATCCGAAACAGGATAGTTCATGTATAGGAGATATGTTCGAGTGCGTGATGGGAGTGGGGAAAAATTATGACATTTCGGAAAAACAAGATAGCGGCCGATTAGCCGAAATTAACCGATCGAAGCATTCAAGATAGGTGCTCGATCAAATGTCATTCAAAACCTCAGCCAATAGACCGTGAGCTGAAAAAAAATTCAAAATGGCGGATTTAGGATGGCTGCCATACAAATTTATTTGGTGTCTATCTCAGAAAGTATAAAAGATGGAAGAATAATATCTTGGCAAAAGATGATAAGGACCTGAAGTTCAACTTGATGAACAGTAAAAAAATTCAAGATGGCGGAATTTATTTTCCATAGAAAATATAATTATGGCGAATATTGAAGAGACTACAAGTGTAGAAAGAACTATGCAAAATTTTGATACGTTTCCGTTTTACCCTGGGATTACAAAACAGGAAACTGTTACCGAAATTTTATAAAATCAGCGCCATTTTGAAATTCTTTGTTAATTGACCGATTTCGTTCGAAATCGATATTTAGTTCTCCCTGGGATCACAAAATAGAAAACTGATACCCATTTTTTAAAAATCAGCGCCATTTTGAAATTATTTGTTAATCGATCGATGTCGTTCAAAATCGATATTTAGGGGTCCCTGGGATCACAAAACAGAAAACTGATACCAAAGTTTTAGAAAATCAGCGCCATTTTGAAATTCTTTGTCAATTGACCGAATTCGTTCAAAATCGTATAGTAAAGTCTGTACTACTTGTAAGTCAAACCACAACCCGTGAGCTGCTTTAGCAGCTCGCGCACAGGGCGAAACACTAGTTATACTATATATAGCTCAATTACCACTCACTGACTCACTGACTCATTGACATAATTGTTCTCCTAGAAAGAGACAGAAAACGATACAATGATGTACGGGAGATGTGTTTGGGTGCGGGAGTCGAGTAGGGAAAAATTATGACATTTCGGAAAAACAAGATGGCGGCCGACGTGAATCTTGCAACTCTTTTGTTTTCCAACCGATTTCGTTACAATTCGCAACGATTAAAGAAACCAGAAAACGATTAATAGAAAAAGTGGAAAAAATTTGAAAAACAAGATGGCGGCCGAGCTGTAGTGTTTTGAAAATTTTGATTTTTCGACCCCGAACCGCAGCGCCACAGATCCGAAACGGCGTGGTCGAGCGTAATATTTTTTTCTATTTTCGCCTACAATTATCCTCTATTTTGACAGAATGGGAGTGGTTTTAAAAAAATCAAGATGGCGGCTGTCGCGGCGGCCGTTCGGTCTGAGGTACGAAAAAACGCAATTTTAAAATTCAATTTTCTCACAGTTGGCAACATCGGAGCGTTTCGACTTCTATGGGGCGATTGTGTGTACCGACTCGAAGAATGGATTGGGGAAAAAAAATTACCCCATTTCTAGGGAAATTTTCAAGATTTACCCCAAATATTAAAAAATCGAAATACGTGTTTTTTGCAAATTTTGAGTACGTGCGACCACGTGTCCTACTTGTACGAATGACGGTTGGGTATTTCCGTCGCCGAGGTCTGGCAACACTGGAATTTATCAAAGTAAAAGTGATTTTCGACATGGTCTCTTTTCAGGAGCTATCATTTCGGCTGGGTGCGAGCGAGATGAAAAATTGAAACGTCATCAGGAGCGGTATATCCTGTAGTTCATGGGAAAATTATGAAACTATGTCAAATGCTTCTGTGAAACGAGGTGGCGGCCATTTTGTATTATTTTTGTGTTTTTGAAAATTTCGATCATGATTTTGAGGCAGTTGGCAACATTTGGGAAAGTTGACATGTATGGATCGATTGTGTAGCTCGACCGGCAGTATCGAGATATCTAAACAGTGTTGCCACATTTGGGGTAGTTTTCGAGATTTTCCCCAAAAATGTCCTCCTGTAAAATTTTGTACGAAAATTTTTTTTTTCACTGATGGCTTCGTGTAGAAGTGAGGAAATGTAACTTTAACAAAAATATGGAGACACCTGATGATTGAGGATTTCGGAGACGGGTAAAGGGCACGGCCAAGACATTGAAGATAGGTGGGGGGTCCTCGAACTAATGTCACTCGGAACCTCATCCAATTGGCGATGAGTTTAAAAAAAACTCGAAAATGGTGGATTCAAGATGGCCGCCATACAAATTTGTTTGGTGTCTATCTCAGAAAGTATAAAAGATGGAAGAGTGGTTTCTTGACAAAAGATGATCAGGACCTGAAGGTCTACTTGATGAACAGGAAAAAAATTCAAGATGGCGGAATTTATTTTTCCATAGAAAATATATGGCCAATATTGAAGAATACTACAAGACTGTGTAGAACTATGCAAGATTTTGATACGGTTCCGTTTTACCCACGACAGGGCTCCCTGCGATTACATAACAGGAAACTGATACTAAAATTTTAAAAGATCAGCGCCATTTTGAAATTCTTTGTTAATGGACCGATTTCGTTCAAAATTGATATTCAGGGCTTCCTGAGATCACAAAACAGGAAACTGATACCAAAGTTTAAAAATCGGCGCCATTTTGAAATTCTTTGTTAATGGACCGATTTCGTTCAAAATTGATATTCACGGCTCCCTGAGATCACAAAACAGGAAACTGATACCAAAGTTTAAAAATCGGCGCCATTTTGAAATTCTTTGTTAATGGACCGATTTCGTTCAAAATCGATATTTAGGGCTCCCTGGGATTTCAATATAGGAAACTGTTACCAAAGTTTTAAAAAATCGGCGCCATTTTGAAATTCTTTGTTAATTGACCGATTTCGTTCAAAATCGATATTTAGGACTCCCTGAAGTTACAAAACAGGAAACTGTTACCAAAATTTTCAAAAAACCAACGCCATTTTGAAATTCTTTGTTAATGGACCGATTTCGTTCAAAATTGATATTTAGGGCTCCCTGGGATTTCAAAACTGTTACCAAAGTTTTAGAAAATCAGCGCCATTTTGAAATTCTTTGTTAATTGACCGAATTCGTTCAAAATCGATATTTAGGGCTCCCTGGGATTTCAATACAGGAAACTGTTACCAAAGTTTTAGAAAATCAGCGCCATTTTGAAATTCTTTGTTAATTGACCGATTTCGTTCAAAATCGATATTTAGGGCTCCCTGGGATTTCAATACAGGAAAGTGTTACCAAAGTTTTAAAAAATCGGCGCCATTTTGAAATTCTTTGTTAATTGACCGATTTCGTTCAAAATCGATATTTAGGACTCCCTGAAGTTACAAAACAGGAAACTGTTACCAAAATTTTCAAAAAACCAAACCCATTTTGAAATTCTTTGTTAATGGACCGATTTCGTTCAAAATCGATATTTAGGGCTCCCTGGGATTTCAATACAGGAAACTGTTACCAAAGTTTTAGAAAATCAGCGCCATTTTGAAATTCTTTGTTAATTGACCGAATTCGTTCAAAATCGATATTTAGGGCTCCCTGGGATTTCAATACAGGAAAGTGTTACCAAAGTTTTAAAAAATCGGCGCCATTTTGAAATTCTTTGTTAATTGACCGATTTCGTTCAAAATCGATATTAAGGACTCCCTGAAGTTACAAAACAGGAAACTGTTACCAAAATTTTCAAAAAACCAGCGCCATTTTGAAATTCTTTGTTAATGGACCGATTTCGTTCAAAATCGATATTTAGGGCTCCCTGGGATTTCAATACAGGAAAGTGTTACCAAAGTTTTAAAAAATCGGCGCCATTTTGAAATTCTTTGTTAATTGACCGATTTCGTTCAAAATCGATATTAAGGACTCCCTGAAGTTACAAAACAGGAAACTGATACCAAAGTTTAAAAATCGGCGCCATTTTGAAATTCTTTGTTAATAGACCGATTTCGTTCAAAATCGATATTTAGGGCTCCCTGGGATTTCAATATAGGAAACTGTTACCAAAGTTTTAAAAAATCGGCGCCATTTTGAAATTCTTTGTTAATTGACCGATTTCGTTCAAAATCGATATTTAGGACTCCCTGAAGTTACAAAACAGGAAACTGTTACCAAAATTTTCAAAAAACCAACGCCATTTTGAAATTCTTTGTTAATGGACCGATTTCGTTCAAAATCGATATTTAGGACTCCCTGGGGATACAAAACAGGAAACCGATACCAAAATTTTAAAAAATCAGCGCTATTTTAAAATTCTTTGTTAATGGACCGATTTCGTTCAAAATCGATATTTAGGGCTCCCTGGGATTTCAATACAGGAAAATGTTACCAAAGTTTTAAAATATCAGCGCCATTTTGAAATTCTTTGTTAATCGATCGATTTCTTTCAAAATCGATATTTAGGGGTCCCTGGGATTACAAAACAGAAAACTGATACCAAAGTTTTAGAAAATCAGCGCCATTTTTAAATTCTTTGTTAATTGACCGAATTCGTTCAAAATCTTATAGTTAAGTCTGTACTACTTGTAAGTCAAACCACAACCCGTGAGCTGCTTTAGCAGCTCGCGCACAGGGCGAATTATTATTATTATTTTATACTATATATAGCTCGATTACCACTGACTGACTGACTGACTCATTGACATAATTGTTCTCCTAGAAAGAGACAGAAAACGATACAATGATGTACGGGAGATGTGTTCGGGTGCGGGAGTCGAGTAGGGAAAAATTATGACATTTCGGAAAAACAAGATGGCGGCCGACGTGATTCTTGCAACTCTTTTGTTTTCCAACCGATTTCGTTACAACTCGCGACGATTGAAGAAACTAGGAAACGATTTATAGAAAAAGTGGAAAAAATTGGAAAAACAAGATGGCGGCCGAGCTGTAGTGTTTTGAAATTTTTGATTTTTCGACCCCGAACCGCGGCGCCACAGATCCGAAACGGCGTGGTCGAGCGTAATATTTTTTTCTCTTTTCGCCTACAACTATCCTGTATTTTGACAGAACGGGAGTGGTTTTTAAAATTCAAGATGGCGGCTGTCGCGGCGGCCGTTCGGTCTGAGGTACGAAAAAACGCAATTTTAAACTTCAAATTTGTCACAGTTGGCAACGTCGGAGCGTTTCGACTTCTAGGGGGCGATTGTGTGTACAGACTCGAACTATGGATTGGGGAAAAAAAATTACCCCATTTTTCGGGAAATTTTCAAGATTTACCCCAAAAATTAAAAAATCGAAATACGTATTTTTTGCAAAATTCGAGTATGAGCGACCACGTGTCCCACTTGTACGAATGACATTTGGGTATTTTCATTGCCGAGGTCTGGCAACACTGGAATTTATCAAAGTAAAAGTGATTTTCGACATGGTCTTTTTTCAAGGGCTATCATTTCGGCTGGGTGCGAGCGAGATAAAAAATTGAAAAGTCATCAGAGGCGGTATATCCTGTAGTTCACGGGAAAATTATGAAACTTTGTAAAATAATTCTGTGAAACGAGGTGGCGGCCATTTTGTTTTCTTTTTGTGTTTTTGAAAATTTCGATCACGATTTTGAGGCAGTTGGCAACATTTGGGAAAGTTGACATGTATGGATCGATTGTGTAGCTCGACCGGCAGTATCGAGATATCTAAACAGTGTTGCCACATTTGGGGTAGTTTTCGAGATTTTCCCCATAAATGTCCTCCTGTAAAATTTTGTATGAAAATTTTTTTTTTCACTGATGGCTTCGTATAGAAGTCAGAAAATTTAACATGAAGAAAAATTTGGAGACTGCTGATGATTGAGGATTTCGGAGACGGGTAAAGGGCACGGCCAAGGTATTGAAGATAGGTGGGGGGTCCTCGAACTAATGTCACTCGGAACCTCATCCAATAGACAAAGAGCAGAAAAAAAATACAAAATGGCGGATTTAAGATGGCTGCCATACAAATTTGTTTGGTGTCTATCTCATAAAGTATAAAAGATGGAAGAGTGGTTTCTTGGCAAAAGATGATCAGGACCTGAAGGTCTACTTGATGAACAGGAAAAAAATTCAAGATGGCGGAATTTATTTTTCCATAGAAAATATTATATGGCCAATATTGAAGTGACTACAAGTCTGTACTACTTGTAAGTCAAACCACAACCCGTGAGCTGCTTTAGCAGCTCGCGCACAGGGCGAAACACTAGTTATACTATATATAGCTCAATTACCACTCACTGACTGACTGACTCACTCATTGACATAATTGTTCTCCTAGAAAGAGACAGAAATCGATACAATGATGTACGGGAGATGTGTTCGGGTGCGGGAGTCGAGTAGGGAAAAATTATGACATTTCGGAAAAACAAGATGGCGGCCGACGTGATTCTTGCAACTCTTTTGTTTTCCAACCGATTTCGTTAAAACTCGCACCGATTGAAGAAATTAGGAAACGATCAATAGAAAGAGTGGAAAAAATTGGAAAAACAAGATGGCGGCCGAGCTGTAGTGTTTTGAAATTTTTGATTTTTCGACCCCGAACCGCGGCGCCACAGATCCGAAACGGCGTGGTCGAGCATAATATTTTTTCTCTTTTCGCCTACAAATATCCTGTATTTTGACAGAACAGGAGTGGTTTTAAAAAATTCAAGATGGCGGCTGTCGCGGCGGCCGTTCGGTCTGAGGTACGAAAAAACGCAATTTTAGAATTCAATTTTCTCACAGTTGGCAACGTCGGAGCGTTTTGACTTGTACGGGGCGATTGTGTGTACCGACTCGAAGAATGGATTGGGGAAAAAAAATTACCCCATTTCTAGGGTAATTTTCAAGTTTTACCCCAAATATTAAAAAATCGAAATACGTATTTTTTGCAAAGTTCGAGTACGAGCGACCACGTATCCCACTTGTACGAATGACGTTTGGGTATTTCCGTCACCGAGGTCTGGCAACACTGGAATTTATCAAAGTTAAACTGATTTTCGACATGGTCTCTTTTCAGGAGCTATCATTTCAGCTGGGTGCGAGCGAGATGAATAATTGAAACGTCATCAGGAGCGGTATATCCTGTAGTTCATGGGAAAATTATGAAACTATGTCAAATGTTTCTGTGAAACGAGGTGGCGGCCATTTTGTATTCTTTTTGTGTTTTTGAAAATTTCGATCATGATTTTGAGGCAGTTGGCAACATTTGGGAAAGTTGACATGTATGGATCGATTGTGTAGCTCGACCGGCAGTATCGAGATATCTAAACAGTGTTGCCACATTTGGGGTGGTTTTCGAGATTTTCCCCAAAAACTTCCTCCTGTATAATTTAGTATTAAATTTTTTTTTTTCACTGATGGCTTCGTATAGAAGTAAGAAAATATAACTTGAAAAAAAATATGGAGACAGCTGATGATTGAGGATTTTGGAGACGGGTAAAGGGCACGGCTAAG
Organism: Erebia aethiops; assembly: GCA_923060345.2. Classification (NCBI taxonomy): domain Eukaryota; kingdom Metazoa; phylum Arthropoda; class Insecta; order Lepidoptera; family Nymphalidae; genus Erebia; species Erebia aethiops. The sequence continues at coordinate 8,317,474 of OV281086.1, read as the reverse complement.
GTATTGAAGATAGGTGGGGGGTCCTCGAACTAATGTCACTCGGAACCTTATCCAATAGGCAAAGAGCAAAAAAAAAATTCAAAATGGCGGATTTAAGATGGCTGCCATACAAATTTGTTTGGTGTCTATCTCAGAAAGTATAAAAGATGGAAGAGTGGTTTCTTAGCAAAAGATGATCAGGACCTGAAGGTCTCCTTGATGAACAGGAAAAAAATTCAAGATGGCGGAATTTATTTATCCATAGAAAATATATGGCCAATATTGAAAATACTACAAGACTGTGTAAAACTATGCAAGATTTTGATACGGTTCCGTTTTACCCACGACGGGGCTCCCTGCGATTACAAAACAAGAAACTGGTACTAAAATTTAAAAAAATCGCCATTTTGAAATTCTTTGTTAATTGACCGATTTCGTTTAAAATCGATATTAAGGACTCCCTGGGGTTACAAAACAGGAAACTGAAACCAAAATTTTAAAAAATCAGCGCCATTTTGAAATTCTTTGTTAATGGACCGATTCCGTTCAAAATCGATATTGAGGACTCCCTGGGGTTACAAAACAGGTAACTGAAACCAAAATTTTAAAAAATCAGCGCCATTTTGAAATTCTTTGTTAATGGCCCGATTTCGTTCAAAATCGATATTTAGGGCTCCCTGGGAGATCAATAAAGGAAACTGTTACCAAAGTTTTAAAAAATCAGCGCCATTTTGTAATTCATTGTTAATTGACCGATTTCGTTCAAAATCGATAACTGAGGATCCCTAATATCCCAAAAACCACAACCCGTGAGCTGCTTTAGCAGCTCGCGCACAGGGCGAAACACTAGTTATAAGTATATCATTGCTCTCAAGGCTAGCACGTTGAAGTGGAAATGGATTCGTCATATTTGACGCAGGACCCAATGGCCTCTTGAGTCGTTAGATCCTAGAGGATGGTGTCTCAGCAAACGGAGTATAGGCGCCGGCTTCGTGGAGCGACGATATCCAGAGAGTGGCTGGCATCAAATGGATGCAAACAGCCTACTCCGAGGATAGGCTACGATGACGCAATATTAAAGTGGATGTGGGTAGTAATGGCAAGACCCACATCACACGTAGCGCTATGATGTCGCTACAAGAGACCTATGTCTAGCTGCAGTAGATTTCTATCGATTGAAGACGATCGAACGAACCCACCGAATTCAGAAAATAGTTTTCAACTATAACCTTTCTGTTCTCATTTATATTGTGTGAACCTTTTTGCACTGAGCTAAGTTCCTATAGTAAAGATATTTTTGTTAATCCAGGCGTCAGCACCGACATCCCCAACCGGCGGATCAGCCCAGTCCAGCCCGGCGCCCGTATCACCAGCTGGCAGCAGCAGCGCCCCTCCCAGATCTCCTCTACCCCTCGTAGCTCCAGACTTACTGGCCATGCAGCTGCTAGATCAACACTCGCAGCTACAGGCGTTGATGAAGCAACGGCTGTTCCACCAGCATCATATGCAGAAGCAGGTGATTGGCTTAACAAAGATCACCCTTACTCCTTGTGGCTTCAGATCTCCTGGTCATGCCGTTGCTAGAACAACACTCGCAGCTACAGGCGTTGATGAAACAACGGCTGTTCCACCAGCATCATACGCAGAAGCAGGTAAAGGCTTTACAAAGATCACCCTTACTCCTTGTAGCTTCAGATCTTCTGGTCATGCCGTTGCTAGACCAACACTCGGAGCTACAGGCGTTGGTGAAACAACGGCTGTTCCATCAGCATCATATATGCAGAATTGCGTCATTGAATTAGTGAATCAGGTGAATTAGTATCATCATCATTATCACCAGCCAATAAGCTCTCGTTTATGATTAGGATTTATCTCTAAATAAAGATTTAGATAAGAGCAAGCTCTCTAGCCCTCGTAGCTCGAGGACCAGAGAGCCTATTTAACCTATTTGCCATGCAGCTATAAGATTAGTATTCGCAACTGGAGGCGTTTATGAAGCAACGATTGTTCTACCAGCATGTTATATGCAGATACATTTTTTTTAAATTCTAATTGGTAATATTTTTTATAAATAATTTAGATATTTTGTACACTAACTGTGCTAGAGTACGAGCACTTTTATACTGATTCCACCTCAAATGTAGATACGCTCTAATAAAAGAATTGAACTGAATATTTTTTTTCTACAGCACTTGTCATCGGAGGCTGCAAAACGGCAACTAGAGCAGTCCCGACTACAAGAGCAAATAAATCTAAATCTGCTCTCACAGTCCCATCTACAGCCTCCTGACAGTTCGCCTAGTAAGTTAAAAGGTTACAAACATACCACTTTTCATTAGAGGAACTGTAGACAACTAGTGGAGACAACTCAAATGTTCTGTGTTCATTTAACTTGTATGAAAGAAGTCTACGTAGAATAATAACGTACCATCTTCAAATGATTGTAAGCATATATTATAAGCACTAGAAGTTTTTTGTTCTGAATATGCAATAAGGGACTGATTGTGACAACGCATATATCAGTCGATTGCGCATGTTAAGCAACGTTGACCCAAGTCGGTAACTGGATGGGTGACCGAATTTGGAGTGTTTCCTCCGTGCCTCGGAGAGCACGTTAAGCCGTCGGTCCTGGTTATTAATATTATCACTAACATCATAATAATCGTTACAAAAGCCTAAGAGTTTCAAATCTCTTAGTCGAGACGTATGCGGAAGGACGTGGGAACTCACCGCATTATTATCCCAAGAAAACTTCTACCATTATTTGATTAATGGAAAGTGGCCACGAGTCCACGACCCTCAGTGATGAGGAATACGACGCAGAGAAGAAATAATATATTTTTGACATAGGCGTCATCCCTATTATCTGTGTGGCAGGCTCTCTGCAGCAGCAGCTGGGCGCACAGCAGCAGCAGCTGGTGCAGCAGCTGCAGGCTGTGCAGCGGCAGTACTTGATGCACGCGCCCATCTCCGTGCCGCCCAATGCTCCTACAGGTCAGTACAATAGCCGCCGCGTAAGTTGAACTATGCGCAGAAACACATTTCAAGTTAACGCCTGAGGAAATATACCTATTCTATTTGTATAAGTTATACTATACTAAAGTTTTTTTTTTATTTTCAAGGGTTAATGCTGTGGGGTGGTGAGATAGAAGAACACCCGTTGTTTGGAAGAGGAGTTTGCAAGTGGCCCGGTTGTGATGCTCTAGCAGATGACTTTCAGGCTTTCCTCAAGTAAGTACTTTTTCATCATCATTCGTTCTTCATTTCATCATCAGTTCTTTATCATGGCAATGACTTGTGTTTAAAGCATTATTTACGCATCGCTATTTATTAATTATCACCAAATTTATTAGTTTCCATTTGCAATGGAAACCTTGCTTTAATTTTTACCATCTACTTCTACAGGCATTTAGAGGGTGCGCACACACTCGACGACCGGTCGGCGGCGCAGGCGCGCGTGCAGATGCAAGTGGTCGCGCAACTCGAGCTGCAGCTGAGACGCGAGCGCGACCGCCTCGCTGCAATGATGCGGCATTTGCACGCCGCCCGCGACAACCATCACGCTAAACTGCCGCATGGTAAGAAACTTATTAAACACTTTCTGTCCAATCATTTATTTTACTTTTGACAGCACGCCTATGAAGTTTCATAATCATCGACAGGCAACCATTGACAAAAAAATGCAATACGTCATAGACGCAGATTGTTTTTCACAATAGTGAAGCGACGTCCCCTTTTATCCGATATTTCGTAACTAGTATACTCATCTAGTAATTAGATTAGGACAGAGGATCTTGAACCAAGGATCTGGGACTAGAAATTGTGACACTATCCAGAGATTAGGAATTCCAAAAAAGGTACCGAAGTTTGAACTGAGTAACTAATTGAGTTTGGAATCATGATAGTTTTTGGAGAATCCCTGGATTCGGAAAAGGGTACCTGAGTCTGAGTTTGTGGTAAAGTAGGTACAGCGCAGGAACCAGGGCTGAGAGATTGAAATCAGGCGACCTTACAATAGAGAAAATATTTTTGCATCATAAAATCCATATGTGTCCGTGCCATGTCCTTATGTTTTGCTTTTTTCAGTAAATTAATATTTTTTTAAGAACAAGGAACCTTGAAAAATTACGACCATCCGACATCCCGCAAACAAATTTGACAAATATAATCAAAAAAAAGAAAGACATACCGACATAGCCTGAGTCCTTCATCAGTTACTGTTGAAAAAAAAACAGGAGAATACGAGAGCAAGAATTCGACTATTTTCCATAGGCATAATCGGTCCAAGCTGCAGTGTTATGGGTGCAACTGCAAGGGTATTAAGGGATTCTATTCGAGGAGCCGCGTCACGGCAATATAATTGTACAATACCTATTCTCAATGTTTCCTGTTGATGGCCTCTTAAACTTCCCCTTTCAATTTTTCAGGAGCCCCAAGTGAAGGTGCTTCTCCAGGGCCTGTAAGGCGCCGCGTTTCCGACAAATCCGGCGTAGCGATTGCGGGAGGTTAGCATATTTATATTATTGGCTTAAACATACAATATAATGATGATGATGATGATGATGAAATTTACATCACCACGTTGGTCCTTCGAACCGGATCAATTATAAAGTTCACTATATTTGAAGAATATCTACTAATTAGGAGCGTCCAAATGTATTTTCTTGAAAAATCAAACTCATTTCATAAATTTATGTAGTTTGAAACTCTCAAAATGTTTTCTGTTAAGGTCTGCCTTATATGCTCGAAAGAGCTGGATTAGATGTGCAACAAGGTAGGTAAATGATTTATAAGATGGTTTTTTTTCTTATTCATGATTTCTCACCTGAAGCTTTGTGACTACTGACGTTTCACGATACAGTTTTAGTTAGTTTAATGGAAGTAGAAGGGTCTTATTGTTAAAATAAATATAATGTTATATATTATCTCCAAAAATAGCGTTATGAAAAAGTGTTTATTGCATTCTGTTTCAGAAATTCAACGCAATCGTGAGTTTTATAAGACTGCAGATGTGCGACCTCCGTTCACGTACGCATCGCTGATACGACAGGTAAAAAGAATTACTATACCTACTAAAAAAAGTGATATTTCTAGAAAAAATCCCTTTGTAGATATTGATCATTAAAACAAAATGCTCAGTTGATAAGTACGTTGTGTGATGTGTCGTAAAAATCACTTTTAGGGAATGATAACATCAAAATAATTTCCACTTATATGTTACTCTTGGTAATATTATTTTTTTATAAATTATTATAAAAATAGGTAACTCTCTACGCGTCTTAAACCTAAAATTCTTCAGCTTTGGTTTATGCTTTTCAATGATAACCAAATGGGTTAATAATACATGCGGTATAGTTATTTTCGTTTGTAAATAAAAGGTTTCCTTTGAATCTTGAGTATTTGTATCGTCTTTGTAATTAAATTTATTTGTTTCAGGCCATAATTGAATCTCCAGACAAACAACTGACACTGAACGAGATCTACAACTGGTTCCAGTCTACTTTCTGCTACTTCAGACGTAACGCCGCTACTTGGAAGGTAAGTCAAACTGAGGGGTTTATTTTAAAGATAAGGGCTCTTGTGTATTAGTCCGATCCGATCTGAAAAGTCAGAATTGCCTTAATATTTCAATTGTCACTACTAAAAATTTAATTTAATAAGTACCAAAATATAGGAACCGTATATTTTCGGGTTCTGATTGGGCATCTGCACAACCGCCTTTGCGTTTTGAAAGTGAAAGATTAAAGTTGAAAAAAACTATCTTTAAAATATTCAGTTTAATACTTTTTGTTCTTAAAAATCGAAATCAAGTGAAGTGAAACCTCTTTACTGTCTCGTAATTTACGAATTTAATTCCATTAAATGATGACGAATTCTTAGATTTTCATCTGATTTAATAATCAATTTTCCAAAGATCTTTTCTTCTGTTTTGTCTGGATGAGGCAGTTACATCAACTGCATTTCTTGTTTAAAATGGGATTAATTTTTAAATATTTGATTCCAGTTTCGTTAAAATATTTTTGTTTCGGAGCACAATACTTTACTTACTGACCTTTTTAAATTAAAATTTGGTTGGATTTCATTTGGCATTCAGGCATTGGAATCAATCTTACGTTCTTGCTTTTTTTTATCGTAATTTTTAGCGAAAAGCGGAAAGAGGTTTCGCTATGAAAATTTAAAATGAGTCAAATTCAGGATGTTACTAAAATTTTTGAAAATAAATTGTACATCGCTGCAGTCGAGTTATAAGGTAAACTGTAGTTAGTGTTAGCACATGTAATTTGATTTAGTTATTTTGTTATTTTGCAATTCAAAAATCAAAACCATACATATGCGATGGTAATGATAAAAATATTATTTTATTTACTGTTGTTTCTTTTTTCTGGTGACGTGATGAGCAAAAAGACAAAAATTATGCAAAAATGACATCTCGTCATCAGGATTTCTAAAAAATATAATAAATGTATTTTATTTATATCTGTACCTATCTACTTAGTACCAACAAAATTAAATGAAATAAAAAGAAAAGATGATGCTCTTAATAAATGTGAATATACTTCCTGTTCTGTCGTGTAAATAATTCTAAAGTCACTATAAAAATGAATACAATAATTTTAGAAAATTTATCGCTATTCAGTATTCACCAAGCATGTGTTAAATAAATGTTGGAATATTGGAGCATTCATCGTTCACTATGTGTGCCTTATTATAATTTAGAGCTGAATTATTAAAAAAACTTGAGTTATTTCTGAAAGAAATTCTCTTATGATTGATAAATTTTAATTGATTATTCATACTCTTAGCAAAATATTGACGCTTCGCCGCATTTCTTATATTTTTTAATATGAAGTGAAATTTCTTTTTCCAAAACATTTTCACTTTTATAGAACGTTCAAGTATCTTCACTTTAAAATATATTACGGTCAAACTAGGCTCAAGAAAAATAACGATATTTTTTGATCCCTTACCGTCGAGAAAAGTTTTTAATCTTTGAATTGCTGTAAAAGAAAATTCACTTCAGAAAAAAACAAAATACCATATAATATTGTTATGTATAAATATCGGCGCACATGAATCCGAGAACGTATAATAAGTAGCCAAGTGCAAACAGAACGCGGTACGTCACAACCTGTCGCTGCACAAGTGCTTCATGCGCGTCGAAAATGTGAAGGGAGCTGTTTGGACGGTGGATGAAGTAGAATTCTACAAGCGCCGGCCGCAGCGAGCCGCGCACGCTCCGCCGCCGCAGATGCACGCCGGGTACAGATGCCCGACCTTCGCAGACCACTTCATTTCTCTTAGATTGTTTATCACTTTCATAGAACACTCTACAATATTCACTTACACAAAGTTACAAAAGTATGGAGAAACACGTACAGATGCTCGACCTACGCAGACCACTTCACTTCTCTTACAAATTTCACTACTTTCATAGAACACTACAGTCTACACTCTACAATATTCATTTACACACTATTACAAAATGGACAAATATTATGAACAATGGGTACAGATGCCCGATCTTCGCAGACTTCTTCACTTCTCTTAGATTGTTTAACTCTTTCACAGAACACTTTACAGTCTACAATATCCATTTACACATTAAACAATTAGGTTCAAAGTATATAATTATTATAGAGACAGGAGAAACAGTATAAATGAGCAATGAACACAGGATACATATGCAAACCAAGCATTTCACTTTGATAGAATTACAATAAGTCACAATATACCTACTTTACTCATATTTACAACAGTATGAAGAAACAGTATGAACACTAGGGTATCTGACCCGATCTTTGCAGAACACAACAATTTTCTTATTATTTATCACTTTCATAGAACGCTCTAGTTTACAATACTTTTTTACATTTACTGTTTATATACTTTTATACAAAAGAACTCGCATGACAAAGCACTGGGTATAAACGCCAAACCTACTTAGATTACTTCACCTTTTCTTAGATTATGTATAACTTTGTACAACACTTTTACACACACAATAAATACACGTCTCTAAAATTAGCTGTTAACACTAGTCTCTAACACCTACATAGAACACTGCGACTAGGTAGATAGGAGAAGCATAATCACCGAGTACAGAAACCTGACCATTGAGGACCAGAGATCATTTTATTTTCATAGATTCTTTCACTTTCTTCACTTTTCTAGAATACTCTACAAAATACATAAAACCGTTCCTCTCCTTTACAATAAATTAATTAGGTGTTTATTTAGGTGTTGTAGGACCATTTCACTTAATTGACACTTTTACAAAACTCCACCATAATATGAGCATATTTTAACACAAAACATTATCTAAAACTTCTTTTTAATTTACACTTATTTAAAAATAAGGTGTATATTGGGTATTGATAGAACTAAGCAGCTACAATATCAGTACATAAAATTGTTAGGTATACAAAAAAAAATATTATCAATTCTTCATAATTATTAAGTGTTTAATAATACTCGATATTCATAAACCATGGTACTTTATAGATTTATTTATCACCATCATGAAACACTCTGCAACCTACACAGAGCACTTTACTTCTTCAGAGTACACGTAATACACATCTCTACAATTGACTTTATACAATTCCTCTACACGCTTTAAACTACTTCACCTTTACAAATTATTTATAACTTCAATTCAATTTACACACTTCGTATATTATCACATACATACCTAAATTTCTGAAAAAAAAAAATTATGCAAAAGTCCGTTTTACAAAATTATGGTCGATTTGACTAAATTATTACCTACCTATCATTTTACAAATAATTACTTTTACAAAAATATACCAATTACCAAAAGTAAATTAAATTCCGGAACATTCCACTTTACAAAACTATTTACTATTACAAAATACTACTATTTGTATGGTCTATAATCTTACAAATTATTATTATTATTACTTAAAAATATTATTAATATATTATTCATAGCATCAAATATTATGAAATTATAGTAGAGAATGCGTCCTTGTATCGAAATATATAGAAAATAATAAATGTAAATCTTGATGATTTGTAAAAAATAAGAACCGTTAAAATAACAAAAGTTTACTAACTCTTTGATAATTAAATGATATTTTTACTGTTGATTACTGTAATAAAAATGTACATGATTCTCCTTCTTTAATATACCTAACAAAGATTAACACATTTCCATTTATACACTATACAAATTAATCTCTTCTTAAATATTTTCTATCTAACCTAGTTATGTACTTAACTCTTATCGTGTAAATAAACGTTTTTCTCGTTTCAGATTTTAAATTTGTAATTATTTGTGTAGTGAATTTTGAATTTATTTGTAAGTGACGTTGTAACCGAATGTTTTATTGCTGTAAAATCGTTTGTGACGTCACAATATGTGATTGTAATGTAATAATTGTATTTAGGGTTCGTTTATCTGTGTGTGTTCGTGGATTTCAGCGCAACTTAACATTTTTCTCGCTTGCCTATTAACCTGGTTCCTCTCATTGGTTCCCGTCCCGGGGTCTCTCTTCCTGGGCCGTTCCTGCATGCCTTTATACCACCTACACTTCCACGACGATCTTAATGTGCTCCCATCGTTGTCTTATTTAAACATTTAAAAAAACATTTTATATTGTAACGATTGGAGTATATTACTAACTTAATGTTAACAAAAATGGTCTTACAGAGGAAATAATTCTATTTTCTTTTGTATGTGCTAAAAAGAGATGAATTATAGAATGCGATCCGGACCAACCTGTCTCTGCACAAATGTTTCGTGCGCTATGAAGATGACTTCGGTTCATTCTGGATGGTGGACGACGCGGAGTTCGTCAAGAGACGGCACCTGAGCCGCGGCCGGCCCAGGAAGTATGAACCGTCGCCTGGACCCAACACCGCTCCTCCACAGTAAGGGCGCAGCGCATCAGAAGTTGCGACCGTCCAACGAATCTTAATTTAGACAAGCTTCTTAGAAGATTTGTCATTCAGCATTTCAGAACATTTTCAATACTAAAAAAATTACATTCTTTTAAAACATTATATGCTGAATCACAAATATTAATAACTGTTGATCATTTCAACGATATGCTTAAAATACTAAACAGTTGTAGTGAATAACGCTTTGATGATGAAAAAAAACTAATTTAAAATAAAAACCAATTAAAAACGATTATGTCCAATTTCTAGCGTGAATCGTTGGACGATCGCGTCCAAATTTAGCGTTTACATGTATGTGAAATTCGGAAATTATCATGGCACTGATAATTTTTGATTTTAAATACTTAGATCGGTGTTTCTGAATATAATGTACGGTGTATCACTGTGTAAGCTTAGTACAATCAATATGTCATGTTAGTTTGTAACTATAGCCACATGTCTATTCCAAAGTTATTTAGTTTAATTACATTATGTGTTCATATATCGCATTTTCATGACTTGCATTTGTAGCAAAGGAAAATGATACACTGGAGTAGGATCTTCTAGGAGCTATTTTTTAAATTATTTTAGAGCCTTCAATTATTTTAATTCATTTGAAATAGATAGTAATTATGATATATAAACACATAAAATCAAAATAGAATTAGAATGCGAAGCTATAACTACATTGTTTTGCAATAGATTTTAACATCACAACATAATTACTTATATAATTATTATTAGCTTTAATCATAATATGTTGCTATTTGTACCTACCATTGATACATTTTTGATTTATACATAATTGTCAGAGAGCGTTACCTTATAATCTATTGATTATGACCATGTTTATTTAATTGAAGATCGTATTATCTACTGTGCATGTATATTGCATTTATAATGAACTGTAAAGAAGGATCGTCGTTGGATTCCCAAGTAAGATAATGATATCTCTAAAACTCTTCATTGATCCCTTCTTTTATACTTGCATGTTTCCTCATTAAATCGCAGGTAAGTTATTCGCTTACGCTTTGATTGTGCATTTTTGTCGCATGATAGTTGTCGATTTTTCTAACTTTTTTACTATAAGCTTGCCTTTTTTATCTATTTTTATTATTCTATTTATTATCTTTTTCACTTTTTACTCACACACTCACCATTTTTTATTGACACTCACATATATCACATTATACAGATGAATTGGTCATTTAATCATTCAAAATTGGACACTTTACAAATATTACACATTAACAGATAATACTGTCAATTTTATAGTGGTTTTTAAATTTGAAGAGGTCTGAGATGGCCGGGGTATGATTTTTTATTTTTCATTTTTGTTATATTTTTAAGAATTACTGAAATGCCATGTTTAATTAAACATCAACAAAGAATAATTTTACAAAGTAATTGAACTTAAACTTTGCAAAGAAATTTTACAAAAAAGTATAAAGTTTTTACACGATTTTGTATAAATTATTGTAATAATTAACATTTTATACATTATTGTTGTTAAATGTACAGGTTCATGGGTGCTCAGAGTCCACCAATGATGACAAGCCCCCACGGTTATTCCGAAGCTCTAAAACGAAATCTACAGGTAGGTATTTCTTAAATATTTTATTTGAATAAATGAATCATTATTTTTGTAACAAGATTTATATTTTTACTTAAATTAATTTTAATTTTAGGGCATGATGGAAGACTGTAATCTATCGTACATGACCGGAGATGACCACATGATGCATAGCGAGGACTATCCCTCAGCGCATGATGATTATAGGTAAAAAATGTACAAACTAACTTCTTACTGAAAGCCAATTAAAATTAAAAAGTAATTTTGAAATAAAATGATAATATAAATCCAAATTTACTTACAGCAAACTATCTCATATTTGCCAGACGAGCCTGCATACTACTTAGCTAACTTATTACCATCATGCTACTGCACCAAGAAAGCAAAAGACCCTTGAAACATTTTTGTTTAAATTTAAAGTTAAAGTTCAACACATTTTGGAAATGCGCCACGCCCACTAGTTTTTTGTTCTGATAAGTTAAATTACGTACATAATATATACCATAAAATATAATTTTCATAAATTATTATATATAGATTTATCTTATTTTGGTTATTTTATTTTGTGACTCATTCATGGACGTAGGGCGAAAAATTTCTTATATAGGATTTGGATCTATCTGGATCGCAGTGGTCATATGTTTCACTGTTTAAATATTTCATTTCTCCATATGTTTCAATGTTTTAATTATTCACTTGTAATTTCTCAGCCGGCCACCAATGATGAATGGATACGGCAGCAGCAGTTCCTCTCACGACGTGAAGGCGGAAGACTTGAGCGGCAACGATGCGCAGGACATCAAACCAAATCTGTATGCTCTGAAAAACGAGATGCAAGCTTCAGATTATTCTAATAAAGGTATTTCAACATTTTCAAAATTTATAAAATACGTGAAAAAATTATCCTTACTAATATTGTAAATGCGAAAGTGTGTCTGTCTGTCTGTATGTTTGCTACGCTTTAACGGCCCATCTTTTCAACCGATTTTGATACTATTTGGTAAAATTTGGAAGGACGTAGGGTACTTTTTATCCCGGAAAATTAAGGAATTCCTCCTAGAATTAATAAAAACTTAATGCAAGTGGACGACGTCGCGGGCACCATCTAGCCTTTAAATAACCTACAAAAGGCTTCAAAGATAACTTCAATAGATACACCATCATTCTTAAAAACATTATGCTATTAAACCTAATTAAAATTAAGTAGATACATATTGGACTAGCTTTAAATATAACTATTCAAAAAGTTTGTATAAAAAGTTAATTGTTCATAGGAATTCCTTAAATTTCCTATTATATTTTTTATTTAATTACATTTTAAATACATTTGCAGATTACCAAAATTCGACAAAAGAATCGTCAAGCAATCGCTCCAGCGAAACTAGTCAGTATGACGACTATCCACGCTCAGAAGACAGATACCGTGCTTCCATATCCCACATTAAGGATGAAGCGGAAAACTTATCGCTCAACGAACAGAGATCTGAGAAATAAATTCCAAAAAATACAAAAGATTTTACAAAAAAAGTCGTAAACATGGCTAATGATAAATCTCAATAAAATATGAAGGTTTAACAAGAGGCTGAATAAGTGTTGGTGTAAAGTTATATATACTATTAAAAGTAATGTAGCGGATTGTGAATAAAAGTATAATCAACGAATTATATGAATTTATCTACGAATGAATTATAAGGATTGACTGTGCCGTGATCATTAAGAAATTCTGAACATTACTGGAGTGAAATTATGAACTGAATTTATAGCAATATGAAGTGATTTTGTGGTTATTATTCGATGGACATTTTTGGCGTATTCTCTAGCGTAGTGTAGCGTATAATATCACAGTATGTAATACGATTTATATTTACGGGTTTAGATCTATTTCAAGCTAGAGAACGGTGTTTTAATGTGTTCACTGTTGGATTATAATAAGTATAAATGGATCGATTTAGGAGTAACCAAATATTTTTTTAGTTTTATTTTCATTGTTTTGCCCGGTTTTAACGGGACATTTGAAGTATTATAGGTTAAAAGTTCTATTTTTTATTATAATTTTTTAATTTCCTGTTTTTAAGGTAATTAACATAGGTAAAGTTAAATATTTCGAATTGTTAGAAGTTATTCAAGGGTAAGTGTTAGGTTAAAAGTTGGATAAAAAATAATCGGACAGTCAACGATAGACAACCTTAAAGGTCCATATCAATATTTAAAATTATATTATAACCATTATTTGTAATAAACAAATAAGAACAATAAGTAGTGTTATTGGTCTGTCGTAGAATATTATATGGTACATAAAGTTCTAAACACGCATAGCGTTTTGGTTCGAAATCCATTCCTTGTTAGTTATTTCATGTTTTAGTGTTGTTATATTTTATTTACCAACATTTTTTGAAATCTACTTAAAATCTCACAAGGATGCAAAATTTACGAAGATCTCAAGATTTTTTTTAAACAACCAGAGTTGCTTTTAATAATTAAGTACTAAAGTATACGGAATTGATTTATATATGATCTGATTAGTTATTTTTAATTTTTAATAGGATTTCACATAGCGTGCCATAAGGTTATCAATGGTACCTTTTGCTTTATTGTGATTGGATGGAATTGTTTTTAGGCTGTACATATTTATCATGATTGTCAAATGTAAATTGTTTAAGAAATTTAAATTCTAGGCTTATGTAAACGTTCACGTATAATATAATGATGCATATATATTAAATCGTTCATGTTGTAGGAAATTTAGATGAAAAAAATTAGTAGTAAAATTTTCACTGTAATAGATAACCGATTCTGAGAATTGTTTTCGTTTTTATATAAAAATTATGAATTCGTTCAGAACTTTTTAGTGTTTCATAATATTCTTGTAAGCATTTATTAAAATAATCGTCAATAGAATTTGATCGTGTAATTCCGAATAATTATTAAATAATAAATAAAGGGTGGAAATAATCATATCACAATTATGTATTTTTAGAAAATAAATAGTTCTGTAACTTTGATGGATATCAAGATATATTCAAAGCATTTAAAATATTTGTAGGAATATTAAGTTGCACTTCACTTTCCAGTAAAGGACAGTTCCAATATTTTTTAAGAAAAATGGATGAACCGTGATCGTACAATTGTAGGAATGTACAAAACATATTATTTTTATTTTCTATTAAATATTTAAAATATGATTTTTTCATTTTATATATTATTTAAGTGAAAATACAAACTATCGTAGCTGCATGTTTATTTTGAAAACTGACTTTTCTTACGCCTTTGTAGTACTGACTTGTACTTAAAACTTCGTTACGAAAAATAACTTTTCATGCTTAGGTATTGAAATATATTATATTAATTTTAGAATTGAATTTGGTTTAAACGCAAACTAGTCCGGTTTTTTAAAAAGCCATCATAGGCTTATTGTTACTCTTAACATGTCTTTTTAGAATGTTAAAGGTACAAATGGGTCTGACAACTTTCTAAGATAAAGATACCCCGATGTAAAGATATACTTTCAAAATGGCGCAGTTAGTTTTAAACCGTGATAGTAGAAAAAAATCTGAATTGAAAAAGGTGTTGCTATGGAATTGTTGTTTGCTAATAAAATTGAATATTTAAAAAGATAGGAAAAGAGTACGTACATAAGCTTATATTGAGTGTACTTATTACACTCTCAAGGTGATGCTCTGTCTATTATACAATTTTCTTGACAGTAGTTTATCAACTTTTATTGGTATAATCTATTGCAGTTAATTGATTTATAATAATAATGCCGAAAGCAGAGAGTAAATTACATAAAATACATAGAAGATAAAATATAGTGACCAACATATTTGTAAACAAACGAAAAAATGGCAGTCATAGGGACTGCCGATAGAAATGAAAACGTATTTTTTTTTTAAATTAAAATTATTGAAATATAAACCTTATCAATAAGGCATTAAAGTTTTGAATGTAGTATATTAAAGACCTTTTGTCTTCGTAACCACGTGAGCATGTCGCTGTTCGCGAGCATGTCGGTCACGCGAATCTACATTTTTACCCCCTACCAAAAAGTGCTCAACTCGGCTAAAGAAGTTTTCACGTCAACCGTTGTGAACGTGTTGAATTTAATCATTATTCCAAGAATATTCAACTTTCCAATCTCAGCACAAATAGTAGGTATACTAGGCAGAGTATTCAAATTACAAAAATACAATTGTATGTATCAATATTTAAATGTTTGTATTACATCCATTTTGGCGCCCAATTTGGACACCGTTACTGACTTATTTATTGATGATCATTGTAAGTTATACTTAATTAGTGTTGTATTAAACCAAATCATTACTAATATTAATTTGTTTTATTTTACTTATTTTATGAATCCATAATATTTGGTTATTAAAACGATTCGGCTCGATTCAATTATTATAAAAGTGTTTCCTGTAAGAGACATAAAAATATATCTAATAAAAGCCAAAAATCAAACTAAGAAGAAGAATAAATATATCTATGGTTCATTGTCTGTGACAGCCATTTTGTTCTGTGACTTTAACTGTCAGCTGTCACTGACTATTTTTTTTCTTTCGATAAACCTGTCAAAATTATACATGTCCTTCCGTGCTGATTATATTATTTATTTATCTATTTCAGTAATAACATTGTTTAATTAAAACATTAAAGACCCTAATTTCAACATTGTTCCGGGGTTCGGCACCAAATACCAATGTTGAAGTTAGGGTTTTTAATGTTTAAATTAAACAATAATTACTGAAATAGATAAATAATTAATTTATTGAGCACGGACGACTCACGTGTATAATTTTGATATGCGATGCGATATTACTATACAACAGATTTGAACTGTTATAAGTATAATGACTACAATTACAATAATTATTACAATTACACTCACAATAATTATTACAATTTATTTTGTAACAACATATTGAATTTTTTCTAAACTTAAATTCTTTCAGTGGTTATTTTCATTACATTATTAGAACCGAACGATGATTCCGAACCAGTGGTAGATTCAATCGACGATTCAAAAGCAATTGTAATAATTTTATTTGAATAAAAAAATATGAGTTTGAGTTTAAATAGTTGGTTAAGAAAAGGAAATATTAATTTTATTATGACCCTGCAGGGAATCGAACCCGGGACCTCCAACGGTAAGACAACACTGCTCAACACTGCGCCAGGGAGGTCGTCAAAGAAGGTCGTGGAGGACTGCTATTAAGGAAATTCATATAAGTAGGTAGTTAAAACCAGACAAGCATTGAAATTTAAAACAACATGCTTCAATTAAAAAGTTTTGAATGTACCAAACTTAGAAACCTACGATTTATCAGAAAAAAAAGCATTTCTCACGTGTGTCGCATAACATAATCACTGCCATATGCTACATTACTCATCTTCAAGAAAAAATTACTACTAAAACACGTTCTCGAGTACTAAATTAACCCCTAACTTTCCATTTCGAATCGAAATGACATTTTGGACGAAAAAAATTAAAATTTAACCCATTCGTAGACATGTGGGTGAAAAATGAAC
Organism: Erebia aethiops; assembly: GCA_923060345.2. NCBI lineage: Eukaryota > Metazoa > Arthropoda > Insecta > Lepidoptera > Nymphalidae > Erebia > Erebia aethiops. The sequence goes on along the minus strand of OV281086.1, from coordinate 8,300,490 downwards.
GGCTAAGTTTGAGTCGGATCACGCAATAAAGTATTCCGTAGCCGATTTAAATTATCAAGTAGTACTTTCGTTTTGTTCTAAATGATAAATGAATATACATTTTTAAGAATCTTAAAATTACTAAAAAATTTACTAAAGTACCAATTTTTTAAAGTTTTTTTTGGGTACCATTTTCATTGTGTTTTGGATTTTTCAATGTGTTCTAAAAATTGTATGTAAATATAATATACTCAGATAAAAATATAATATACTCAGCCACAGAAATATTTTTTACGGAAATACTATTTTTCATTTCTACTTAACTCTTCACTTTATCTGTGTCTGTAAAGTTTTTTTTTAAATATTTTTTTATTTGGATAACCAAATAAATTATAACATTAAAAAAACCTTAAAAGCTAGACACAATTAGGACACTGTTTAGTTAACAATTTAACAAGTGTAATTGTGTCTAATTTTTAAGATTTTGTCAGAAAACTGAAGAAGAAGAAAAAATCTTAAAAATTAGACTTAGACTTTAACTCAATACTAGATACAGATAAAAAACAAAACTAATGCTGCAAGGACGGAATTTTGCTACATGATAATAATGCAACTACGAGGGTTCGTTTTTTGTCTACGGAACCCTAGAGTTGAGGTTTTTTTATAGAGTTCAGTAACCAGATCGGGATTAAAAACACAGTTATTTTAGAGTTTTTTGTCGGTTCAATGGTTTTGTAGTTGCTCGCGATCGGAGATATGATTAAGTGCCACATGTCAGCGTTTTAGGGTTGGGAGGGTATCGACTGTCGATAAGTTTTCATTTGTAATCAATTAAATTTTTGCACAACAAAACATGTGCTAATGTGTATACCAAAGATTTGTTTGATTGATAAAGTCAAAATCAAAGCATCTTTATTCAAAACAGGTTCACCCACAAAGTACACCTTCTGAATGTTATGTTTACAAGGAATAAGACTTGATGGTGATAATGAACTACGGTATCTTAAAACTAAAGCTACGAGGGTTCCAAACTATCACCATCTCACAAATATAGGATTACTTAATTATATTTAGTATTATAACATAATTAGGCGTTGGAACAATTCATACCCGTGGCTGCCTATCATTCAAATAATATTTTACACTATAATAAGACTTTTCAATTAATTTACGTTTTACTAAAACTTTGAATTTGTTGAGAGACATCTACAATATGTCTTCTGGGAGTTTATTATAAAAACGTGTACTGCTACCGACAAATATACAGCATAGATAGCACAAGATAGATTCACGTGACGATTCAAAAGCACCTCATTTTTTAAAAAAAAATTTAACCACTACAAGATAGCCCTTGACTGCGATCTCACCTGATGATTTCAATATTAAATATTGTAAATTACTTTTCATTTATTTAATCGACCACAATGCAGGTCAGTAGGTACAGTTTATGCGGAAAGGTGTGCACCTGTATAACCGATTTTGCTCACAAAATATGCCCGCAGTCCGTACGGTACGGTGATAGAGCTTACTTATGTACATCCTAGTGACGGGCATACTTTTTATCCCGAAAAATCAAAGAATTCCCATGGGATTATTAAACAGCCTCAATAATTCTGGCCGAGGAAGTCCGCCGAAAATATCCGCTGAAAATATATAATCGGATTTTTCGGCTTCGTAGAGCGCGGTCTCTTTCACTCATTAGTGAGTGATTTTTTGTCACGGGCTTGTTAATCTGAAAGAGAGAGATTCATCGATATTTGAAAGTAAAGAATGAAGGAACTAGAAGTTTAATTCGCTATAATCCGCTCTATAATTCACTACACCACAGAAATCTTCTAAACTACTCTGGACCTACGTTTTACACCGGAGCATTATGATGCGAATATGATTTCCGCAAAGTAACGCCTGCTTCTATCCAATATTTAAAAGTAGTAAATTTAGCATGGAAGTAGGAGGTACTTACTACTAATTCCATGAGATTACTTAGGTAATATTTAAAAGTGGCGTGGTAAAAAAATTAAAATATCGATGTCGGTAATCGATATAATGTACCTATCTGGTTTGGGCCCATCCCTAGCGTGCACTTGTTCATAGCATAAATCAAGCAAACGCAAGTGTTACCGTGGTGTATTGAGGAAATTACATTCTCTATTGAAACCTGTTATTGTATTAAGATGTGGTTGTTTTTGTCTTTTATTAACTTTGGTCTTTGATCTTGTAGGTAGGTATGTCAAATTTTAGCATTTTGGGATTTTGGGATAAATTCAGGAGGAGCCCGAAGTGCGAAATCAGACAGTGTCATGTAACAAAAACCTTGACGGATAGAACATGCAATCGACTTTTTTTACGGAATTCCTTTTTTGAAGTGAAACTTCTTTAGAATCGTTGTAATTTGAAAATTGAAAATTCAGTTCAAGCGACACCAAAAAGAGACAAACATAAATATAATATGATTTAGCCTGCGAGAGAATGAGATGGAATACAAGTTATATCTCATTCTCTTTTCTGAAGTTTCACTTCTGCCGTGAGTGAATTGCACACACACACTTTTTTTTAAATTAACTTTATTTACGCCTTGCTTGTAATTCTGCAGACCTACAGGTGAAACCTGCATCTATCATTGCTACAAATTGCAGTAGTTGTAGGTAATTTACAGAAGTTATGGTACCTATTTGACAATGGTGACGGTTCAGAGGTTTTGTAGAAATCATAAATCCATATCCACACTAATATTATAAATGCAAAAGTGCTTCGCGGAAACTCCTTAATTTTCCGGTATAAAAAGTAGCCTATGTCCTTCCCTGGGATACAAACATCCCTATACCTAATTTCATCAAAATCGGTTGAACAGATGGGACGTGAAAGCATAGCAGACAGACAGACAGAAACACTTTCCCATTTATAATATTAGTATATGGATTTGCATCCACGCAATCCTGCTCCAAATCCAAAATAAATGTCGGCACAGACAAAAAAGGCAATCGGGCGATCGACGAGCATAAAAAACGATTAAAAAAAACAATCATATCTAGCTTTGAAAGAAAAGTTTATTTATAATAAGTTTTTTCCATGTGTTTGGAAGCGTGTGGCGCAATTACTCGTTGTGTATTTATTTCTGAACGCCACATGTGCGCGTGGCGGTCTAATCGTGAAAGATTCTCAACCCCGGGACGCTTTCTATACAGAAAAATATTTAAATCCATACTAATATTATAAATGCGAAAGTGAGTGCGAGAAAGATGGACGTGTGCAATATACTTAACTAGATGATGCGCCCGACTTCGTCCAGGTGGACTAAGTTTTTTCAATTCCAGCGGCAACTCTTCAATTTTCCGGGATTAAAAGTAGCCTATGTCCTTCCCCGGGATACAACCTATCCCTGTATCACATTTCATCAGAATCGGTTGAACAGTTGGGCCGTGAAAGCGTAGCAGACAAGACAAACACACTTTCGCATTTATAATATTAGTATGGATTGGTACTTCATACAAAATAATTAGAACCGCTCTTAAACTCTACTAACTCTACTGGACGGTTAAGTAGAGTTTAAGAACGTTAGTACCAGGTTAGATTTAGAGACAAGGACTTCAAAAGCTTACGTGAAACAGTAAGACCTTAAAAATTAATAGGCTTTTAATTATGATCACAATTAAATAAAGAAAACTCAAAAATAAAATTGATTTTATTTCTTTTTAAATCCTAATATAGAAAGAGCATAGAGGCGCGCGTAATTTTTTGCCTTTTGGTGTTGAAATCCTGGGGTCGAAGATGCTAGATCCTATTTTTAAGGATCTATATTCTCGTTTCACAGAGTCCATAGGTGACCGGAGGGCTGGCAGTCACCTCGGCCAATATATAAGTGTGGCTATTCAGCGGGGTAACGCAGCCAGCGTTCTGGGCACATTGCCTCATTGCAGCGGTTTGGATGATATTTTAAATTTTTTTTTTAAAATAAATAAACTTGTTATTTCTCGTGCGGGCCGCAGTTGGACAGCGGCGGTGCGCGCGAGTGTGTTAATTTGGTGTACCACCGCGACGATCACTGCTCTCCAAACTTTACGCCTTTCACTCATTGTCGCTATTATAACAGCAACACACAATACTCAAAATAGAGAAGTTTTTCGAATGATGACCGCCAAACGTCGTTTTGAAGAAGGCACGCGATGATGATGAATACACAGAAAGTCTCAGTTTACAATTTCTAGTTTTGTTCCCACTACGAGTTCGCCCTTGATTGTTATCTCACCTGGTATCAAGTGATGATTCAGGCTAAGATGGTAGCGGGTTAACCTTTTATGGCGGTTATATAAAGCCCATACTCCTAATCAGTAACATGGCATCGCTTAGTTAAGTTAAGCAAGCTTGGCGGCACGTCTTCGCCGGTAGGGTGGTCAAGGTAACTAGCCAGTAGCCACGGCCGAAGCCAAAGCTAAAAAAACTAAAAATCTTAAATTATTAACTCGAAGCCAAGATGGATTCCAATACGTTCAATAGACAGACAGACCTACCAAAAAATTACAATTTAATAAAAAAAGCTATTTTCATTAAAAAAAGTGTGTGTTTGCAATTCACATACAGCAGAAGTGAAACTTCAGAAAAGTTACCTACGAGAGAATGAGATATTCCTTCTGTGTAAAATGCAGCAGTAGCGCGACTCAATATCGTACAGCGCCACCGTGAACATAATATAACTTGTCACATTCATTCATTCATTCATTCAACATCTCATTCTCTCGCAGGCTAAATCTGATTTATGAATAGGGTAATGTTTGTCTCTTTTTAGTGTCACTTTTACGTTTCACCTTTTCGTTTCATCGAATTTTCAAATCGCAACGATTCTACAGAAGTTTCACTTCAAACATTGGTCAGTTACAGTTTTATTATAGGTATAAGTAGCGCGCCAAACCGCATTGGAGCAGCGTGGTGGGTCTAATTCCCTCTCTCCTATGAGAGAGGAGGCCTGTGCCCAGCTGTGGGACATTAATGGGCTGTAGTGGAAGTAGATTGATAGAAAATGAATCCACACTTTGGACGCCACTGTCCGCAACAAGTGTAAGCATTTCTCGAGACATGTCCTAGATAAGTAGAGAAACAATAGTTAATTTAATACGCCCATTAATCATACACCACATTACAGCTACAGCCTTGAGTTTACATTAATTATGGTTTTATTTAGATACTAACTTTTAGGTTAATATTATTATGTAATTTAGAAGGTATCTAGGTAACTACTTAACTAGTAGGTACCTCTACCTAGATATTTCTTAATTTAACGTTTTAGAAAAAAAAAAATTCGAATAGCGTGAAACATGAAATCTAATACTTACTTATGATAACTACTACAGCCCATTAACGTCCCACTGTTGGGCACAGGCCTCCACTAGCTCATAGGAGAGAGGGAATTAGAGCTTTGACCCATTACACTGCTCCAATGCGGGTTGGCGGCCTTTTATCATGTTATAGTGACAATAACCGGGACCGACGGCTTAATGTGCTCTCCGAGGGGGAGGGGGGAAGCGCCACCAACTTCCTAACTCCGGGCTAGTACTGAGAATTTATATTCAGAAAAACCCAATACTTAATTATGGCACGACCCGAGACTCGAACCCGGGACCTCGTCGGCCGCAGTTGACCACTAACCACTAGACCAACGAGGCAGTTATGCTCCGCTTCGCTTCAGTTGAAATTCAGCCTTCAAGCTGCATCACGACTGGCAAACAGGTCTGATTGCAGCCAAAGCGCTATCAATAGGTACCTACACAGTTTAACGAAATGGTACCTACGAATATTAGGTATAAATGCGAAAGTGTCTGTCTGTCTATACTCTGATACACTACAAAGGCCTTCTATTTTTTCTAATCCTTTCAACCGATTTTAATGAAATTTTGTATAGATGTATGTTACATTCCGGGGAAGTATTTAGGCTCTTTTTATCCAGTACAAGCTAGCCCTTGACTGCGATCTCACCTGATGCTAAGTGATGATGCAATCTAAGATGATAGCGGGCTAACCTGTTAGGGGCATGGCAGTTATATTAAACCCATACCCCTTCGGTTTCTACACGGCATCGTACCGGAACGCTAAATCGCTTGGCGGCACGTCTTTGCCGGTAGGGTGGTAACTAGCCACGGCCAAAGCCTACCACCAGACCAGACCAGGGAAAATTCAGAAATTATAAATTCCCAAATTGACCCTCCCGGGGATTGAACCCAGGACCTCCGCACGTTAAGGCAACAGCGCTACACACTGCGCCATGGAGGTCGTCAAAAACATTCGGCTACAATATTTAAACCGGAATCATGCGGGAATCAAAAAACTTAATCCACGCGGACCAAGTCGCGGGCCTCATTTAGTAGCTTTTTAAAGACTAAATTACAATATACGGTACCCTAAAAAATACTTTTTATAAAAGATTGTTCAAACAATAATATTTTTAATATCAATATCGTTCCGTCAATAAAACAAAAGTTAATAAAACAGGACGAAAGTGCAGCATCAATGTATAAGACGTGTAGGGCGCTTTCACATAAAGGGGTTCAATATTATTGTACTATATTGACTGTTAGCGGACTACGGTAGTTTTTGGATCGTCATATTATATAGCTGATGCCCGCGACTCCGTCCGCGTGGAGTAACGTTTTTGATTCCCGCGGGAACTCCTTAATTTTCCGGGATAAAAAGTAGCCTATGTGTTATTCCAGACTATAATCTATCTCTGTGCCAAATTTCATCCAGATCCGTTCAGCCGTTGGGGCGTGATTGAGTAACAAACATCCATCCATACATCCATACATCCATACCGACATCCATACATCCAAACTTTCGCATTTATAATATTAGTAAGATAAGATAAGATAGCGATAGCGATAGCGATAGTGAATGCCCGCGACTTCGTCTGCGTGGTTTGAGTTTTTTTGGTTCCCGCGGGATCTCTTTAATTTTCCGTAACAAACAGCCATCCAAACAACCAAACTTTCGCATTTATAATATTTGAAGTATAGATGGGATCGTCATAAATTATAATTTGATGCCCGCGACTTAGTCCGCATGGAATAAGTTTTTTACCACAGGAATTCCTTAATTTTCCGGGATAAATATAGGTTCGCCTATGTCACTCGCCTAGCGCTCGCCAACCACCCGGTGACGCTACGCCTCATATTCGATCAGAAAAAAATACTCCTATGCAATATTTTGCATAGGAGTATTTAACCCATACCCATTCAAAAATCACGTCGATTCGTTGCTCCGTTGCGGCGTGATTGAAGGATAAACCAACAAACAGACACACTTTCGCATTTATAATATTAATATGATTTTAAATTCAGTTAATAAATAAATAACATAAAAATTACGTAAAATAGATCCATTCATACTTATATAATATTTTATATACTAATATTTTAAATGCGAAAGTTTGGATGGATGCTTGTTACTCAATGACGCCAGAACGGCCTAACTGATCTGGATACAATTTGGCACAGAGATAGATTATAGTTTGGAATAACACAAAGGCTACTTTTTGTCCCGGAAAATTAAAGAGTTCCCGCGGGAACCAAAAATCAGCCACTAATAATATATTTTTCATTTGGTCCTATATGAAACGGGGTTGCCTGGTCGTCTTTTCGTTTTATGATCGTGTTGCACTTATGCGTGACACGTGTGCACTGTGAGCCACATAGAATACCTATAGATATTATTATGATTTAACCCCGCTAGCTGGAATAAAGCGCAAAACACACAGGGAGCGGGCGCGGGTCGGGCGCGGGCCGGGTCGGGTGTCCAGCGAGTTGAATTCCTTGTATTTATATGGACGACATGACACAGAACGCGGGCGCGGGTCGAGCGCGTGGTGGGTGACGCTGTGTGATGTCGTCCATATTATACACACCTGGACACCCGACCCGGCCCGCGCCCGACCCGCGCCCGCTCCCTGTGTGTTTTGCCCTGTGTATCTAATAATTGCTGCAATAATCGCGAAAAGCTTGGATGCACATCTTATGAAGCCCCCTTTGTCTTGTGAAAATCTGAGTGAGTGAGAGGGTCCGAGTTCGATACCCGGGTCAATTTGGAAATTTATAATTTCTGAATTGTCTCTGCTCTGGTCTGGTGGAAGGCTTCGACCCTGGTACGTAACCAGTTACCACTCTACCGGCAAACATGTTCTATTACACGTTTCTCGTTGACTATTTCGTTGGTCTAGTTGTTGGGATGTTCGACTGCGGCCGACGAGGTCCCGGGTTCGAGTCCCGGGTCGGGCCATAGTTGAGTGTTCTCAGTACTAGCCCGGAGTTAGGAAATTGGCGGTGTTTCACCCCCGTGCCTCGGCGAGCACGTTAAGCCATCGGTCCCGGTTATTATCACTATTAACCCATAACCCCTTCGGTTACTACACGGCATCGTACCGGAACGCTAAATCGCTTGGCGGCACGTCTTTGCCGGTAAGGTGGTAAATAGCCACGGCCGAAGCCTCCCACCAGACCAGACCAGGGAAAATTGAGAATTAAAATTCCCAAATTTACCCTCCCGGGGATCGAACCCAGGACCTCCGCACGTTAAGGCAACCGCGCTACACACTGCGCCACGGAGGTCGTCAAATTTGCTACTCTATAAATAAAAAAAAAGCACGCTAGGCTATTTATTATACACACAGTATACTTATACCATTAAATGATTTGCCAGTTTTGATTGCAGCCAAGACCTAGTTTGATATACTTATTCAAAAAATAGATCTTTGATCTGTCGTCACACATCAGACAGATTCATAAGTTACACGTGTGTTACTGTAATACTGTTTACTAATTATGAGTATATTAATTATTAAATGCAATTCGATTGCAACTATGTGAACACAACTTTGAACCTAGGTCAATGCTTAGTACATACCTAGTGTGTTTTTCTGCCAAGGTGTAAACAAGGTCTGCTTGTTCCTAAGGGCATGGATATTTTTTTTGGTGAATACCTAGGTATATTATCAAATTCTAAGGAGATTAAAGATTCTTTCCTTTATGTCGTTCATAAAATAAGGTGTAGGTTACATAATTAATAAGATACCTTACCTAAATAGGTAATTTATCTATCATTTTTTTTAAAAAGAGCAACCACCGAGTTTCTTGCTGGTTCTTCTAGGCCACTGGTTCGGAGTGTTATTCCTACAGAGTCGGTAGGAATTCAGACTGAGTCGGTCTATTCGGTTCGGAATGAACCAGTGGTAGACCGACCAGAACCAGAAGATTCACTCGACGATTCAAAAGCACTTGTAAAAGTGTATTTGAATAAAAAACATTAGAATTTAGATTTTTTTTAAATATTATACAGTGTTTAGGCAGAGCAACGCTGCGGGGTGACAGTGATGTGACGGAGGAAACTGGCAGGATTTCCCTGCCTCTCTCAGCTCTATATATGCTGATATACTCACGTTCTATAGCTCTATAGCTGAGGGGTACGATACTCTCACCTATGTGAGAATACGACGACCTCCTGTACGGGGTCGCGGGTTCGATCCCCGGGCACGCACCTCCAACTTTTCGAAGTTATACAGTGCGTTTTAACAAATAAATATCACTTGCTTCAAATGGTGAAGGTAAACATCAATCAACCAATCAATCAGTTTATTCAAATAAGGTACATTGTACACTTATTGACGTCCATCGTGAAGAAACTGTACCGGAGGATAAAAAAATTATAACAGAGACAGTAGGTGGGAGAGGAAGGGACATGAAATGTCCCTTGAAAAAAATATGTTCATGTTGTATGATGTTTATTCCAACCAAAGTTAACGGTAAGTACGTTTACAAAACCTACACGCCCGAGAGTTCTTCATAATGCTCTCGAAGGTGTGTGAAGCCAATCCGCACTTGGCCAGCGTGGTGGACTATGGTCAAAATCTTCTCGTTCCGAGAGGAGACTGCTGCTCAGTAGTGAGCCGTACTTAGCAACCCATTTGCTAAGAGAGAAGAGAAATACTTAACTTTCCACTGCGCAAGCGCGTGTAATAGCTGTTTACTCATTAATAGGGTGTTCGCCCGACAGATTGCAACAATGTGGATGCAACTTTAACCCTACATCTTATCCGTAAGTAAATCTTTAGGGGTCACTTAGTACAATCATTTTCCGAACGTCATACCAATGCAGCATGCCGAAAATATACTATTCTAGCGTCTAGCTTTAAGTATTCATAGAGTCTGTTCAATAAGTCAGTTTATATGGGCATTTTTCAATTACAAGGTAATTGAAAAATATGAATATAAAACAAAACAAAAAGTCAGTTTATATGGGTAATTCTCAATTTCAAGGTAATTGAAAAATATGAATATGTCACCGTAAGATTGTAAAAACCGTTAGATTGTAATCTAACTAGCGATATTGTAAACTGTCGACAGATTACAATTTAACGCATTATTTTTCGGTAGATTGTAATCTGTTAGGTATATTAACCTGATAAAACCTAAGGGCACTACCTGATTATTTATGTCAAACCCTAACCTGACCTACAAGAAAGAGACAAGAAAACGTAAAATGTAAATACAATGAATATTTCAAAAATTGACACTCAGAACATTGAACGGTTCACAATCTGTCGACAGTTTTTAATATCGCTAATTACATTACAATCTAACGGTTTTTAGAATCTTACGGTAACAAATATCAATAAAGCAAAACTGTGAAAGAATCATCGATGAATCAAAAAAATGTGAGAAACAGACCAACTGTTCAAAAGTACTTGACAGCAATTATTGGGGTCGCCAGAATGCGATTTTAATTTTTTTCTAAAATTTATTATGTTATGTAAACTGACTTATTGAACAGACTATACATACTATACTTTTAAGAATAAGTTTTTTTTATTTAGGTACTACAAGGAAGCCCTTGACTGCAATCTCACCTGATGATAAGTGATGTTGCAGTCTAAGATGTTATGTAGGTATGGCTGTTTTATTAAACCCATTTCCCCGATCGGTTTCTATACGGCATCGTACCGGAACGCTAAATCGCTTGGCGATACGTCATTGCTGTTAGGGTAGTAGGGTGGAATTGCAAGATCTGTAGCTATATATATACATGTAGGTACCTAAAAACTAGGAGCCAGTAAAACCATCAATATAATACTTACCTAATTAAATTTAAGTATTCTGTTAGAAACGTTTAAAGAAAATAAAAGCCGGAATAAAAAACAGCGTTAAACTGACATTAGGATGAAGACGTTACAACGTCAACAGAAAACTATATAAAAAAAAACATTTAATAGGATGAGCTTTTTTCTCGGCCACGTGTTTACGTTTTGGTAATGATTTCAGAGGACCTGTCGTAAAAGTTACTGCTACGAAAAAAAAAAATCTTTTTATTATCATCACTTTTGACGCAGTAGGTATAGTCTATTTAAAAAAAGCTGTTATATTTTAGTGGTTTAGTCGTCCGATTCCCTATCCGGGTGGGCGGGGGTTCGATCGCCGGGCACCTCTAACATTTCGGAGACAAAATTTTAGAGAGCTTTTTTATTCCACTACAATCCCTTGAACGCAATTTCGACCGTGATGGTAAGTGATGATGCAGTCTAAGATGGTAGCAGGCTAATCTGTTAGAGGTACAGCAGTTATTTTTAACCGGTTTCTACACGGCATCGTACCGAAACGCTAAATCGCTTGCCGGTAGGATGGTAAGTAACTAGCCACGGCCGAAGTCTCCCAACAGACCATAGAAAATTCAGAAATTAGAAATTTCCAATTTGACCCTGCCGGGAATCTAACCCGGGACCTCCCACTATACCACAGCGCTCACCACTGCGCTCACCACTGCGCCCACCACTGCGCCAGGGAGTTCGTCAAAGGGGAGGCGTTTTAAGAAATTAAACTTTGTAACCTGAGGTGCAATCAGGTATGTAGTATGTACGATACCCTAAACGTATGAGAATGGATACACGAAATTGAGCTCTAATTCAATGCTGTTATGGTTTATTTCACTTTGAAGCCGAACTTTAACGATTTGATGGGCAATCCTTACATGATTGCACCTCTGCGCCAGACCAAGATTCTTGTCCCTAGTATGTTTTCATTCATATCCTACTTATGACAAACACCTGATTTAAAATTAAGCGGTGATAGCCTTATTTATTTATTTTGTTTATATCTGTAATTAACAGCGTTTTACAATATAATTTAAAGTTTTGTCTTAATACTAAAATAAGGCCAAAAGAATTAAAAAAAAATATTTTTATAAAATAAGTAAGTAAGTGTGTAAAAACACTTTATTACACACAAACAAATAACAAAACAGACGTAACACGAATCGTGACAGAATTTACAACTTGTCACGGTGTAAAGGGGGCCTTATCACTATGAGTTCCAGGCAAGTACTAGGTACCTAAAAGCATAAAACAACTTCAAAAAATATTAGGTATGTTGGGACATTAAAAATAACTAAGTATACTTTCGTACATAAAAAGTAATAGTCAAAAGCAAAAAAACTAATAAAAACCAATTAAATGACAAATGAATTAACCAAACAGTATAATATTAAGGCGCCAAAAGACAGTAATCATATTAGACTATGCCATTTGCGCCCGAAAGCTATGAAAGCCACGCAATTTTATACCTTGGTCCGTTGTGAAAAGAAAGTAAAACGATTTGTCTATGGTTTGACAGCTGAAAGAAATATGGTGGTAGTTTTTAACACATGTGTAAGTTTTCAGTGAGGTTTTTTTCGCTATCCCGACAGCTCCTGTTATTCCCAATTGATATCCCAGTCAGTGCGGTCGTGGTTAACACTTAACCGTTAGTTAACCCTTAACCGGGAGTGAGCATAGATAATTGAGTTAAGTGTCAATTTGACAGCGCGCGTTTTTGTGAAATAATTAGTGTTGACAGTTTTCGCAATTTTCTCCATAGAGCGGTAAGTTATTTTCAATCTCTTTTGATGGTTTTTATGTTGGTATTTATCGAGGATAATTTCTTTAATTTTTATATTTTTTTTGGAATTGGATTTTAATGTAATGAACACTAAACATGGGGCTATTCTAGGACTTGGAATCATTAGTAATTTTGATATTTTTCAAAAAACAATTAGATAACAAAACTGTAAAATTTATTACACTATAGGTACTTTTTCAAATAGAATTTCGATTGTCATTTTAGTGATAACACATATTATATATTTTATTATTCAATGTTTTTCTGAAAAGAAATATTGCTAAAAAACATACCCAGAACCTACCCACCAACCTACATAATCAATATTATGTATATTTTATCTATCTTGGGGTTGGAGAATGAAATTCCTATTTATTTTGACAAAAAAAAATACCGTCTTAGTCATGTGACCAAAATACTTTACTATTTATAAGTACTTTTTTAAATTGAGTATATAATAAGTACTTTTTTTTTTTTAAATTGAGTTACATTTCTTGGAAGTAAATAATTATCTACTTACTAGCAAACCCGGCGAACTCCGTTTCGCCACCAGATGGCTTTTTTTTAAATTTTTCCTGAATTTTCTTTGCTATAAACCTCACGGAGCCCAAGACCTTTCCAACGAATGCAAAACCGTCGAAATCGGTTCGTGCGTTCTGGAGTTATAGCGTCAGGAAGGAAAACCCGACTTATTTTTATATAGTAGATTTGAATTTAGAACTCCATTACAAACCGCTGACATTGAAGTTCAAAGGGGCTAGCTATTATTAACAGTAACGAACATTCAGGAAATTTAGACCTCAAACGGGAATTTTGGAACGTTTGCAATGTGTACCTATAGAACTTTAGAGAATAAAATCGCAACTAGATTGGATGACATAACTAAAATAAATCACTAGAGAGCATTTAAGTTATTATTATGGAATAAACAATTTTCAGGGCCCAATTTGGTCTTTCCGTTGACTCCATGTCTTTGAAAGCACGTTAAAGCATCTATTTCAGTTATTATCACTGACTGTTAATTATATAATCGTTAAAGTAATAATAATCGTTAAATCTACTTTTAAGAGCCAATGTCCCGTTTTGTAGTCGATTCATATTAAATAAATAAATAAAATCTTTATTTGGAATTACCAGACACAATGAAGATACAAACACAAACTTACTAGTAGAAAAGAAAAAAAAAACCTAACTTAACTAAATAGACTGTGACAAAATAATTTCAAAAAGGGCATCGGCTCAGCGTTATGCTGTTATGGTGAAGATACACTATAACAGCGCTGATTTTCAGCCGATCGCTAAAAAGAGTTTTCAACACCCCGGACCGGCCCGGACCGACGGATATTAAATGCTGTTAGATCTAGGAGTCCATCGTAATATTTACACAAGAAGACCCCTGGTCGGTATCTAGTGGAATAAAGCTCAGATAGATATACCTATTTAGAAATTAATACAAGCTGTACAATATGAAAAATCGTTTAAAAAGTCCTCTTCCTGGGCCTGGCAATATAAGGTGCCCATTACAGAACACGTGTTGCAAAATGTAATAAGAATAACAATAGTAATTAAATTTATAATTCGCAGATGCTCAAGCCACGCGAGATCATGCTCGGAGAAAGTTTATTTTTATAATAATAGCAAAACCATACCATATGCGGCGATCGGAGTACACCACATGTCAATTACATGTTACAGCCACCTCACTATTGGGATTACTGAACTTTATTAGGCTAACGAACTTCGTATTAGAACCATGGCTGATTATGACCTCATACCTTATGAAGACGTTGAACTATTTCAAGAAAAAAACGATAGCGTCACAGATCTACACGCATACTACATGTCACAGTTTAACCTAGAACTAGAAAATGGTAAACCTAAACCGAAAAATGACTTTAGACACAATGTAGAGCCGAAAAACGATAACTTTAGTTTTGGGGTCGAAGAAAGCTTTGATTTTGAAGTTTTTTTAGGATATAATAATACAGACAGTAATCGAACAGATTTTGAAATGATAGATAAAGAAATAGACAGAAATATTAACGATCAAAACATAAAAGAAGTACTACTAGATTTAGATAATATTGAATTCGATGACAGCAGCTTCAAATCTGATTCATGCGATAGCAATAAGAAAAATTATTGTAATTACAATAATGACTATATAGATGACGAATCGTTAATCGATGAATTGTGTAGAGAAGATGGAGAGTCACGGTTGACACCTGAAACGTTTAATGATGATAACTTAAAGACAACTTCAAATGAAACCTTACTGCCATCGATTGAAACTGCGTTTTCGAAACGTTATTGCAATTACAATAACGCAGAAGATAGTCCAATACAGCAGAATGTGCATTATACTAATGTAAGTCAACCAACAAGTCATACTCAACCAATAAGTAGTATGGAACATTACAGTTATCCAAACAATATACTGTATAATATAGATAGTGAAAAGAGTTATATATTACCCGATACACCGACTAGCTGTACAGAATTTAACTTCGATAGAAATTCTAGAACAGTCTCTATTTCCGATTCAGTGGAAAGTGATGTACATAGTGGAGGTTATTATGATGAAAATTCTGAAAATTTTGATGAAGATGAACTATTTATTAATTTAGATGATTATGGTTTAATATTCGAAAGAGAAAATGAAGGGGCTGATAATGATAGAGCAAGACAAAATAACGGAAGAACGGACAAGGATAAATCTCAAGGTAAGACTCAGATAGATCTAAGACAAAATATTATTAAACTTCTATTTAACCAGCCGGCGCGGGTTTGACGGAAACTTGAAAATCACGATCGGATCATAAAATAAAAAAGGAATCTCTTATTCCTTTTAGCCATCCGTTTTATAGGATTAAGTTATTTAATTTTCTTTTACGATATTATAGGTACTTTAAGTACAAATAAGTATAATAACATTTTTTCGTATTCAGACTTTTCTATGACTTAAAATAATTATAAAAATTGGTACCTACATTGTACACAAATTTTTGAACGTCTGTAAAATATTAGATGTGCCGATAATAATGAATGATTAACAAAACTTTCCTGTACGTGAAGTTCTATCATAATTAAACAAATGCTTTTTTAGGTTTTAAGATCCATATGGTTGAGGTAAGATCTATATGGGTGAGGTAGGTACCCATACAGATCTCAAAACTAAAGCTACGAGAGTACTAAACTCGTCTGATCTGAGAAGAACCCACAACCAACCAAGCCGGTTCTTTTTTGTCGTAAATACCTATGTACATAAAAAAATTATGTAAGTACACTAGTTACTTAGAGCTACTTAGATAAATGAGTCAATTAATACTTGCGTTCGTTGAAGGAATCAAGGAACAAAGATATTAGATAAAAGATGCTAAACAATACAAAACAGATTTTTTCTCATCCATTCTCATCTTTGGAACTCACCGCAGTGGTTAAGTTAAAACAATAAATCATTTGATGTTACTAAGTAATGTTTACGTTTTAGGTGAAAGGGTCTGCCTATGGGAGCATTGTCACGAAAGATATCCAAATCAGAACACCCTAGTGGAGCATATCGAGAGGGCGCATGTCAACACTTATAAAGGTAAACCGGATGTTTGTTATCTCTAAACAATGAGTTTATTATATTTAAGATAGTTAGAACATGATGCTGAATATTGGAAAAATAAATTTACGACTTACGAACCAGTTATTAAAATTTTAAAGATATCTTATTATAATCTCAAACTCAAACTCAAGCCAACCTATTCTGTGTTCAAATTAAAAGTACTATTCAAAATTGGCACCTAAACGTACCACCTTCTGAAGGTCACATTTACAAAGTATAAGACGTGATGGTGTTAACTATTAACCACGGTATCTTAAAAAACTAAAGTTACGAGGGTTCCATTGCTTACGTACCTTTCGTGTTCTTAAAAAAGTGCAGGAATCTAGAAGTTCTTAGCTCCATATACCTAGTGGATATTTGACACTATAGGAATGATAAGCTTATCATCAAATTAATTAGTCAATTCACTCACTTCTTAAATAAGTTTTTCATAAGTTGACAATGATCGAATACGTTCCAGTTAAGGTTATTGAATCACACACAGACCCAAAAAAACATTGGTGTTGGAATTAAGAATTTCTTACCAAATTGCGTCATCATTCAGTCATCAGGATATCTGGAGCCTTCAGGAATGTATATTTTGGTACCTTCCTCAGGATTAGTCAACAGAAAAATATGTGTTGGTTCCCAAAAATAGTATTAATGATTAGTCTGTAGACATTGTTTTCAGGGAGTTAGTTACCTACTACGGAAGATGAATCATGTTTTTCAATGCAATTTTGAACGTGGTGACACATTTCATAAAAAACTTATATAGTATGATGACTGCTTGATAAAGAATCTCTTAAGGTGACTATCTGTGTGCACACAATCACTATATTAATTATTAAATAACCCGACATAAATAAGGAGAAAATACATACAACTCGTTTTTTAATGAGTAAAAAACATTTTAAAAGAGCGTTTTGAGGCGAGTACAATGGACATAATTATAGAAGAGGCGACGACGGGCGCAGCGTGAAGCGAGCGGGCGCACAATTAATATCGCATAAACTTATCTGACCGGTGGCCAAAATTTGTAAAAAAAAATTACGCCTGTAAAGGGCCCTATTCGAAAAGATCCGAACCAGTGGTAGATTCACTCGACGATTCAAAAGTACTTGTAAAAGTTTATTTGATTAAAAACCATTTAAATTTGAATTTGATCATTGCGTTTCAGGAGACGAATTCAGCTGCCTATGGCGCGAGTGCATGCGCGCCCGACGGCCGTTCAACGCGCGGTACAAGCTGCTCATACACATGCGCGTACATTCCGGACACAAGCCAAATAGGTGCCATGTAAGTTGGATCATTTCATTTCTTACGAGAAATAATCAGGAGAATTATAGAATTGAGTGAAGTATACATCTCCATCCTTTGTCTATTAAAGGTATCTAATATAATTCATAATTTCATTTCATAATTCAATATTCATAAATATTTCATGGCAATTACTTTGACATTATGTCTGCCTCGTTGGTCTAGAGTGGTTAGCATGTTCGACTGCGGCCGACGAAGTCCCGAGTCGGGCTATAACAAGTATTGGGGTTTTCTGACAATAAATTTTCAGTACTAGCCCGGAGTTAGGAAGTTGGCGGTGTTTCACCCCCGTGCCTCGGGGAGCACGTAAGGTCCTGCGCCTGATCTCTCTCCGGTCGTGTCGGATTTTTCGTCCCATCCGGCTATGAGAGTAAAAGGAAGAGAGAGTGCACCTGTGTAGTGTGTATGCGCAGTGCATGTACATTGTACACACTTGTGCACTCGTAATATCTCCCGCGCAGATGGCTAATCTCTCTGTAGATAGGCCGCCGTGGCCGAAATTCGGTCGGGAGGATACTATTTTAATATTCTGGCAGAATTATAATTTATTCATCTCCATCCTTTGTTTATCAAAGGTTTTCAATATTCATAAATATGTATTTCATGGCAATACATTGGCATTATGCCTGCTAGGAATCTAGAATCTCTTAATTACTCATGGTTTCCGATTAGCAGATAAAAACATATAATGAAAGAAAGTTTGGTTTTGATTTTCGTGTCGTCATTTCCTATTCGTTATTTTTTTCTGGTATATTACACGCACTTCATGGGTTCCTCAATGATAGAGTCCAATTTTTGTTATACAATACCTGACACCCGCCCAGATTTTTTACTTCATAATTCCATTTTCTACAGCATCCAGGCTGCGGCAAAGCCTTCTCCCGTCTGGAGAACCTCAAGATCCACGTTCGCTCTCACACTGGAGAAAGGCCATACGCGTGTCCAGCTCCTCACTGCAGGAAGGCTTTCTCCAACTCTTCGGATAGAGCCAAGCATCAGAGAACGCATTTTAATGCTGTGAGTACCTACTTTTTTTTAATTACTTTTTTTATTCCACTACAATTTAGCCTTTGAATGCGATCTCACCTGATGGTAAGTGATGATACAGTCTAAGATGGTAGCGGGCTAACCTGTTAGGGGTATGGCACCTATACCCCTAGTCGGTTTCTTCACAGCATTGTACCGGAATGCTCAATCGCTTGGCATCTGCGCCGGTAGGGTGGTAAATAGCCAAGTCTGAAGCCTCCAGAGCAGACCAGAGAAAATTCAGAAATTATCCAAATTGACCCTGCCGGGAATCGAACTCGGGGCCTCCCACGTTAAGCACGTCAGGGAGGTACAGCCCGAGGATTCCAGTAGCCCTTGACAGCGATCTCTCTCGTAGTGGTAAGTGATGATGCAGTCTAATATGGTAGTGGGATCAACTGTTAGGGTTATTTAACCCATAAACTGGATCAGTTGATCACAATATTCGCATAGGCATAACTGTGTGCCAAGTTAAAATGCCTAATCAATTATTTACTAGCTGATGTCCGCGACTACGTGGAATGAGGTTTTTTGGTTCCCGCGGGAACTCCTTAGTTTTCCGGGACAAAAGTAGCCTATGTGTAGCCAGACTATAATCTATCTATGCCAAATGTTATACAGATGCATTCAGCCGTTTGGCCGTGATTGAGTAACAAACATCCATATTCCATACATCCATCCAAACTTTCGCATTTATAATATTTATTTGATTTAACAGCGGCCCTACGCTTGCGGCGCTGTCGGCTGCGGTAAGCGCTACACCGACCCATCATCCCTACGGAAGCACGTCAAATCGCATCCCCACGTGACAGCATCGCCGCGACCATGCCTCCCCCCCACTAGACCTATCAGGAGACCGGAGGAGCAGCTGGTGCCTAGCTCTCCAGCTAAGCTCACCACTCTGAGATGCATTCGAGACAAACTTACAGTGCCCAAGTTGCAGAGAATGTAGAAATTGTAGAATTTTTTGGCGGGTCCAAATTGACTTTAGTGCGAAAACAGGCCTTTATTTAGGTATATCTACATTACTAGTACTACAATAAATTGATTCCATGGTCCAACTACACCTCAATAGTATTGAAACAATTTTAAGATTTGCGATATGGCAACATCAGTCACCACCGACTAATAGCAATAGAGCAATAAATAACATAGACACGCCAATAAAAATCATTATCTTAAGTATTCCATAAAATAAAGCCTTAGAAAATATGTAGGACAAAATTAGTAGTTGCTTTTATTTTTATTTGGTCTCGTATTCCTCATTGCTGAGGGCCTTTACCCCTTCCATAAAAACGGGGAGTTTCTTCATAATAAAGCTATGAGCTCATAAAATATTTAGATTATGTCTCTAGATGTATTTGTATAAGTAATTAAATAAGAAAAGCTCAATGAAAGACTGCCGAAAGAAACTGGCTCAATTTTTATTCATAAATATTTTTATTAGATTAAGTTTTGCTGTAAATTTATTAGAGATTGTGTTAAAAACATAATCCCTCTCAGGTTTTGGGACCAATTCCATGCTCCAAAAGTACTTAAATAATGGGAGACTTTTGATTGTACAAATTTTACAATTTTTTTCCAGCAGCGCTGAAAAACGTTGCATAACTAATTTAAGTTAATCGTGTTTTCACACAGAAGTTCGAATGACACCTATAATTGCTCAATTAAGTATTTTTTATATAAAAATCTAGTTTATTTTCAACTGGATAATAATAACTAATTATACTTCATACTTACCTTAATTTTTTTTTGATGTTGGTAATTTTAGTTTATTAATTTAAAACTTGCAAGTTTGCAATTTTATACATTTCTTTTTCTCTTTTCTGAATAACATTATAAATATTTTTATTATTATTAAGTAATTTTTCTAATAATTATTAATTTATTGTATAATTTATACTGCGTTCGTTTTGCGTACGACTAGTTTAGTTTTCTGAGTAGGTACAAAACTGAACTATAATTACGCATTTTTATTAAATAAACCTAAAAACATAATTTACATTATGGTCGTATGCAAAAATAATGAATTATTTTTGTATTTAGTTTAAGTGTATTTTGTTAAAAATCTCTATTTTGAATAAATCCAAGATCGTTCTTTAGTTTGTAAGTGTTAATAAGAATTACAAGTTTTAAGCACGTAGGTAGGTACGTCGAGCAGTTTCAAAAATACAGTTAAATTAAACACAAATTGAATTAAATACAGTCAAATTAAATTGAACACAGTCAAGATTTATGCACATACACTATTCTTTTTTCCATCCTGAAAAAAGCTTATCTCAACGGTTAAACGACGAGCTGTAATCCTAAAGATTGCAGGTTTAAATCCCAATCATAACACAAGCTTTGTGTATAGCTTTTAGCCATAAGATTTATAGAAAAAAGTGTGAGTGTGCAATTCATAGACGGCAGAAGTGAAACTCCAGAAAAGTAGCCTACGAGAGAATGAGATGAATATAATTTGTATTCTATCTCATTCTCTCGCAGGCTAAATCCTATTATGAATATTTTTACCGCTTTTTCATTTCATCGAATTTTCAAATCACGATTCTAAAGAAGTTTCACTTCAAAAATATTTACTACCTACCGCGTGATATTATTTGCAATACATACCTACATAAGAATTGTAAGTATTTTTTTAAATGTACAAAGTATTGGATGCTTTCCAAAGAATCTCTACTTGTTTAGTATTTTGTAAGATTTTTTCCATTTAAGATCTCCATTTTGCTCGTAAGAGATTTTTTGTTCTAAGACAGTTGCTGTCGACGATATTGCTCATTTTTTTAAATAAATATTTTTATGACGATAATTTTATTTTTTATTTAGGTATTATCCCTGATTTCCTAATCCCTACACACTCAAACAAACAAACACTTATCATTTTAAAGTGCAGTGTAGGAATTTGTAATCTCTAAATTGTGTCTGGTCTGGCCTGGCTGGTGGTAGGCTTCGGCCGTGGCTAGTTACCCTACCGGTAAAACGTGCTGTCAAGCGATTTAGAGTTTCGGTACGATGCCGTGTAGAAACCGACTAGTTGACTGCCATACCCCTAACAGGCTAGCCCGCTACCATCTTTGATTGCATAATCACTTGAGATTGCAGCTTGGGACTTGCATTCCAGGGCTTAGTTTTAGTGGCGTAAAAAAAAAGTGTGTGTGTGCAGAAGTGAAACTTCACAAAAGTAGCCTACGAGAGTGAAATAAATATAACTTGTATTCTATCTCATTCTCTCGCAGGCTAAATTCTATTATGAATATGTTTGTCTCTTGTTAGTGTCGTTTTTTCGTTTCGTCGAATTTTCAAATCACAACGATTCTAAAGAAGTTTCACTTCAAAAAGTCATCGGTCCAGCGAGCTGGAGGTCACACGGCGCTTAACACGCGGTCAGATAAAATCCT
This sequence comes from Erebia aethiops, assembly GCA_923060345.2. NCBI lineage: Eukaryota > Metazoa > Arthropoda > Insecta > Lepidoptera > Nymphalidae > Erebia > Erebia aethiops. Next base: position 8,278,273 of record OV281086.1, on the reverse strand, counting down.
GCAATGCTCTCATAAGTTCAGCTGCATAAGCGAATTATTTATCTGTAGCCCGTGACATCTAACTACATACAATGTAATAATCACTGAAAGACAAAATATAAGGTCAGCGTCTACACGTGTGACATATTATTATGTATTAAGTATATAAGGGCTGGGCGGGCCGGAGCCAGGCAGAAGTATTCTTGTCCGAGAACTGACAACATCTAGAATATTGGAATAGTGTTGGGTTATCATGAAGTTTGTAGTGCTCGCGGCCGTTTTAGGTGAGTTTATTTTTTATTTTATTTATTATACATAATTATTATTATTTTTATAGAAAAAAACAAAATTAAAGAGACTGACGGTGGAATATTTTTTTAAATTTCAATTTAGAAAATTGTGCTACTTACAAGGTGATTATAACTTTCAATAATTTTATTTTTTATAACATTTACTATAATATTAATTTAGAAAAATAGCAACTGTTGAGTTTCTCGCCGGTTCTTCTCAGTAGAATCTTTCCGAACTGGTGGTAGAGTTTTGACATAATATAATTCATATTATGTGACATAAGTTGTCCTACGTGAAATAAATTATTTCCGTTTCATTATATTTTCCTACCATTTCGTTTTATTTTTTTTATTATAAGACAGGCTCGCGCTTGACGATATGCCTTTTGGAAAGCCATGATGAGGTCTAGGATTTTAAACGCGCTCAAAAAATTTGATTTGGAGAATATCAATAAAATACTTTACGTATTTAAACTTGATTGTTTTGCTTAATTATTATAAATAATTAAGCAAAACAATCAAATAGGAATATTAATTTGCAAAATTAATATTCCTTTCTATACATACCTAATCCTCTCTATATCCCTCTGTGTTCTGATATCTTTCTATTTATACTTTTAATTATGTTATTTCTGGTGATTTGATATTAAGAAATGCATAATTTTCCTCTCACATAATAAATTACCTCATAATAATATACTGCGGTGGCAATGACGAGGATTAATTTTAAAGTTTAGTTTTTAATTTAGATTCTAGTTTATTTTATTTACATATAATTAATGTTATTTATGTTCGTTATTATATGTACATTGTACATAAGCTATATTTTATTTATTTATTTATATATTTATATAAGCCTATAATACTTAGTTTTCTTTAATTAGTACATTATTATTATTTGTTATATATCATCCCACTGCTGGGCAAAGGCCTCCCCCTTCTCCTTCCACTCCTTCTTATTTTGGGCTGTGCGGAACCAGAGTTACAGCTACGCTATATTACATTATTTCAATTTAACCAGAAGCAATTAGGTATCTCATAATGTAATTCCATTTATTTCAGTGGCCGTTGCACTTGGCCGTCCCGGCAGTGAAAAGGATACCGAAGAACAAACCCAATGGCCCTGGAAGGTTGGCACCTTATACCGTTACGATGCTGAAACTCACACCCTAGCGCATCATGAGGAGGGAGCCAGCACCGGCAACAGTTACAGGACACGAGTCATCGTGCGCGTTAAAGCCCCTGGCCATCTGGAAGTTCGATTGGAAAATCCAGAGAACGCTGTTATTCACCAGGAGTTGAAACACCATGAACCCTTGCCTAAAGACCTCGTGTATAAGGCAGGCCCTAAACTCGATAAGCCATTCGAGATTTTCTTGGTCGGCGGTAGAGTTAAGTCTCTACGTTTACCTTCGACTCTGCCTCTGGCCCAGGAGAACTTGATCAAGGGTCTCGTTGGTGCTCTTCAAGTTGATCTATCCACTTACCGCAATGTTCACAGCTCCCACGACACTTTCGATAAGGCCACTAAACAAGGCTTATTCAGAAAGATGGAAACTGACGTCACCGGTGATTGTGAAACTCTGTACTCTGTGCTGCCTGTTACGGAAGAGTGGAGGCGCGAACTCCCAGAGTTTGCTTCTGAGGAAGAGCCATTCGAAATCACTAAGAGCAAAAACTACGGTCACTGCCACCACAGAGTCGACTACCATTTCGGTGTTCCTGAAGGCGCTGAATGGACCGGCACTGCGCATAGCACCAAGAAGGAACAGTTCATAAACAGGGCGACAGTCTCTAGGATTGTTGTCGGCAAACAGGATGGGCCCATCTACAAAGCTGAGACGACAAGCACTGTTAGCGTTAACCCTCACTTATACGGTAAGCAACATGCTGAAGTACACAGCAAAGTCAGCGTCCGCTTGGTCGCTCATGAACAGGACTCTGAGCCTGAATGGCCGAAACTAGTAGGAGCTCGCGAAATCCTCAATCTGTTGTACACTTTGACACCAAAACAAGTTAACATCGACGACAGTTCAGCCTCATCTGAATCGTTTGAGAAGGAAATTCACATTGAAAAGTATCAGCGAGAACGCCGCTCAGCTAAGCCTAAAAATGTGGTCACTATAAATAAAGTTATCATGAAAAATCGTGTAAGCGACGAGGATAGTTCATCCAGTTCCAGCGAATCTGCCTCTGCTTACGTTAACGACGATATTCCTCACGACAATGAGCCAGCATATGCCGCTTTGTACATGAACCCCCAGCCCCATGGTGACAAGAAACAGAACCCCATGAACGCTCAGAAACTCGTCCAGGAACTTGCACAACAATTACAAAACCCAAACAACATGCCTAAAGCTGATTTCCTAACCAAATTCAGCATCCTTGTCCGCGTTATTGCTTCTATGAGCTTCGGTCAGCTAAGTCAAACCAGTCGCAGCATAGAAATCGCAAAATCAAGCAACGACATTGTGAAGACTGACATGTGGATGATCTACAGAGATGCTGTGGTCCAGGCTGGTACACTGCCCGCATTCCAACAGATCAAAATATGGATCGAGAAGAAGACGATTGAAGGAGAAGAGGCTGCGGAAGTTGTTGCAGTGTTATCTAGATCTCTTCGTTATCCCACCACTGGTGTTATGAGGCAGTTCTTCGAACTAGCCATGAGTCCTGTGGTAACTGATCAGTTGTACCTCAACAGCTCTGCATTGATTGCTGCAACCAAGTTCATCAATATGGGTCAAGTAAACAATGAAACAGTTCACCGCTTCTACCCCACGCACATGTATGGCAGGCTTTCACTTAAACATGATCGCTTCGTTGTAGATGAGACTCTTCCTCGTCTTAGCCAGGAACTGAAGCTGGCTATTGAAAAGGAAGATAGCCACAAAGCACAAGTATACATCAGAGCTATTGGTAACCTAGGTCATCGTGCTATCCTAGATGTTTTCGCGCCGTATCTGGAAGGCAAAATCCCAGTGTCCACTTATCTCCGAACAAGAATGGTTGAAAACCTTCGCGTTGTTGCTTACCAAGGAGACCACCACGTTCGAGCTGTATTATTCAGCATTCTGAAGAACACGGCTGAGCCTTATGAAGTCAGAGTAGCAGCAATCCACAACATTTTCATGGGTCGCCCCACAACCGCTATGATGCAGGCAATGGCCGAGATGACCAAAGAAGATCCTAGCATCCACGTCCGAGCTGTCCTTAAATCTGTGATTTTATCAGTTGCTGAACTCAAGAATCCTCGTTACTACCACCTGTAAGTAATTTTTTTTCTTGAACTCATTCTTCATCATAGTAATAATATAAATGCAAAAGTGTTTGATTATTGGTTTGTTGGTTTGTCCTTCAATCACTCTGCGACAGAGCAACGGATCAACGTGATTTTTTGCATGAGTATAGTTTGAGGACCTGGAAAGTGTCATAGACTTTTTATCCCTGAAAATTAAGGAGTATCCGTGTAAATTAAATAAAAAATAATATTATTATTAATTTTAATAAATTAAAATTAATTTTGAAACATTGTAATGCTTATTAAAAAAAATTTATACCACATGGACGAAGACGCGGGCTGGTAGATCAGCTGGTATGATATGATTTTATTTTTTTATCATGTCAATGGTTCTTTTTTATTTTCATTCGGGGTTCAATTTGATAATTAATGCTTGATTTTATCAGTTCGCAGACCGCTGCAGCAGTTAGAGACATGCTAACGAAAGAACACTTCGGTATGCAATACTCAAGTAAGAAGGCCATTGAATTCTGGGAGGATGACGATGACTTCGGTATTACCAATTTTATATCCAGTATTGGTAGCAAGGATGCTCTGTATCCCAAGGCGTTGAAATATACCTGGAAGAACAGAGTCGGAGGTTGGGATGATGAAACTTCGGTAAGTTACCTCATATAACTTAATTTTAAATCCATACTAATATTATAAATGCGAAAGTGTGTCTATCTGCCTGTCTGTCTGACTGCTACGCTTTCACGGCCCATCTGCTCAACCGATTTTGATGAAATTTGGTACAGGGATAGATTGTTCCAGCGGCTAATCAAGCTAATTGATAATTATAAGTAGTTCTATTTTTACGATGTTTGTGAGATGGTGATAATTAAAATACTGATAATTAAAATACCCGGCTGATTGTATTGTTGACGGGTTCTTCCCAGATGACGCATTTGTAACCCTCGTAGCTTTAGTTTTAAGATACCGCAATTGATTATCATCATCATGTTTTATACCTTTTTGGTTACAATTTACCTGATTTGAATAAATAAATCATATTGAATTGAATTTAATTTAATACAAAAAATAATTAAAACTTATTTACAGTTCTCGGGGGCTGCATCAAGTGGTCGCAAAGTTGTCGACTACTTCATTAACAAACTGTTCGCTGAAAGCAACAAAGACAGAAGCGCTGAGTTCAACCACAAATACTCTGCTAACAAGATCTCCGAGATTCTCAATATAAATCATGACGATAAGGAATCCTTGGAAGCGTCCTTCTACGTGGACTTTATGAATGAACAACGTTTATTTGCCTTCGGTGAGAATGACATGAAGGCTATTAGGTGGACTGAATACTTGGAAAAGCTTACTAAAGGAATCGATGTTCACTACACAAAAGTCATTAACAAAAACAAAGTATCAGTCATGTTCCCTCTTGCCTCGGGTTTGCCTTTTATATTTAAATACAAAGAACCAACCCTTATCCACGTTCAAGGAAAAATCCAAGGCAAGGTTGACTTCTTAGACAGAGAGGATTACAAGCTGGCAATTACTTGGGACAATGACATTCGTGTTACCTATGCTGAGAATCATGATGGAAGTGTTGGTTTCTTTGACCCTATTGGCAACCAATATGCAGTCGCAGGTCTCGTCAGAAAGTTCCAAGTTAACATTCCTCTGAGAATGAATTTAGCAATGAAAGAGGGTGAGATTAAAATCAATATCAAACCAGTGGAACCTGAACAGGATACTACATTAGTGCACTACAGTGTTTGGCCTTTCACTGCTAATCAAAAGAAGGATTCATTAGTGCCATTCTCGCTCGATCCTACCACGAAAGTTATTACAAGACCCAACAAAGTAGTTTCAATTGACTACAAATTTGGACAGCAAGTTGGATCACCGTTCCAGGTTCAAGGATATTCGTATTCTGAGGATTACAGAAATATTTTCAATATGATACGTCCCAACGACTACATATCTAGTTTAATTGCAGCTTTGAAACAAAAAGACGTTGCGCAAACTCATTTCAACTTTAGGTATCTGGGAAAACAGGCTAAGAGCAAAGGTGTCTGGATTACCGGCGTTTACGGTAAGCTATTCAATAATACCAATATCTCTAACGAATTTAAACTTTAATGTCAATTATCCAATTAACAGTAAGACTTTGTATTTTACAGAAACTCTTTATAACCTGAAGAATGAAGGTCAAATGCCAGAAAAGGCTTCTGAAATGAGCGACGTTTTACCTAACAGCCCTTCACGAAGAGAAGAATTGATCAAGCGCGTTAGCTCGGGAATAAATGCAGCGAGAGCCACAGTCTGGGACTTCAGCACCAAATTTGATCTACCTGAGAAACAAGAATATGTTTTCACGGCTGCGATTGGCGATAGCCATGTAGACCCTAAGATCCAATATGCATTCTTCGCCGGCAGGAATTCGGAGATACCAAATCAATTTAACGCAGTGGGCACAGTTAAGAAACCTGTTTCTATCTCGTTGATGAATTTCCAAGAGGCTCTTCAAAAAGAACTTAAAATGGAATTCGAAGCTGACATCCTTTATAACAAAAAGGAAAATATTCACGTCCACGCCTCCACTGAGCGTACCAAGAAATACGTAGAAGAGCTTCAGAAGCAACCCTGGGCCAAAGAGTGCATCGAGGAGATTGCTACCGGAAACTTCTACCAGCGGGCCTGTCACCAAGCTATTGTAATGGCTCATGCCCCAGACAACTTCAAATTTGGCATTTTCTTCAAGGATGTAAGCCCATTAGTCAACAATGGAATCTACCAATGGTTCAAAATTGCTGAGGGTCTTGGCCTATGGCAATTGGAAGAGACCCCTCAAAAACTGCCCCGCGACGGCAAACTTGACATTAATGTAGACCTTTCTTACTGGACGAATACGATGAATCTTGAACTATTCCATTCGTTCTATGGACGTATGCATGTAAAGAACGTTCCTATTCCTGAAGTTACGCCTGTTGCTTTGGCTACATACTGGCCAATCAGACCTTATGAACGCGTGTTCAATTATTACAAAACACACCAATTCCTACGTAAGTAGCCCCTAAAATGTATGCACATTGCACATGTACATGTCTACTTTTGTTTGTAAATTAAATATAGAGAATAGAGTCCGTATTTTGCCCCACAGTAATTGAATGCTGCACAATAGTTTCGCATCTGATACTAATGCTGAGATCTTTAGAGCGTTCTTAGACTTTGCTTAGACTTTACTAACTGGACTGGACTTACGTGCGTATCATAAATCTGTCTCATTTTAACTCAGTCTTAAGTTAGAGCTAAGTAAACGTATGCTCTATAGATCTCACACTAAGAATTCAGAGCTACTCAATACACAAATCTCAATCGCGAGAAATAATATTCAGAAATGTCTTTTGAGTATAATTTTAAGAAAATTGACTGTAGATTTGAAGCTTATTTGTATCTCATTCCTTACAGCGATGTGCAGCGTTGATGATTCCAAAGTGAGGACCTTCAGCGACCGAGATTACGACTACAAACTGTCTCGCTCGTGGCATGTCGTTATGCTGGATGACAGGCCTGGAAGCAATGAGGACTTGGTCGTCTTGGCGAGAAGACCAAGCGAGAAGAGACAAGACATTTACATCTCTTACAGGTAATTTTGCCTTCCATGTCCTTATTATAAAAAGGAACTACATAATATTTTACTTTAAATATTATAAGTACTTCTGGAAATCAACTCAAAGATCCAATTCTTTTTTCAATAATTCTTATTCTTATTTATTACCTTTTATCCCTCTTGTATGAAAATACCAAAATTGCTAAAATAAGTACTTATGTTTAATTTCACAGCTCTCACACCGGAAAACACGTAGAGATTGAATTGCAACCTGCAGCAGAAGGACAAAAGGAATACATCGTGAACGTTAAGACCAACGCGAAGAAAGTAGCCGAAGGACTTCTTACCACATACTGGGACGAGGTTGACGAAATCCCCATCCTTGAATACTACAAGGAAGGAGATGTTCTCATTCTGGAAATCAGGGAAAAGCGCCTTCGTATTATGTACGACGGTTACAGATTCACCCTCCTGTCTGATGAAAGACGTAACGACAACAGAGGAATCTGTGGCTACATGAGTGGAGAACCTCGTGATGACTACCTGACTCCTTACGGCGTGATCGACAAGCCTGAATACTACGGGGCTTCCTACGTCCTCATCGACGGCGAGACTGACCCCAAAGACAAGGAGCTGCAAGCGCAAGCAAAGAGTGTAGCTTACCAACATAAACACAAGTTCACAGCTATCCTAAAATCAGATGAGGAATGGGCTTCCGAAATGCGTTTAGCCAACGAAGAGCCATGGGGCGCAGAAATCATTTACAAGTCAAGGAACTACTTGAAGACGAAGGAACCTTGTGACTTGAAGCCTCAAGTTCAGTATTTCGAGAACAATGGGGAGATTTGCGTAACGACGAACCCTCTGCCCGCTTGCCAGAGTCACTGCACCGGTGAGGAGTTCAGGATCCAAGCTGCTCAAGTAGTGTGCAAGTCCAAGCTTGACGTGAAATTCCGTTCATACAAAGATCTTATTCGTCTAGGAGAGAGTCCTAAAGTGACGGGTGTAGCAAAGATAACGCAATACAGAGTTCCTACCTCATGCAAAGCGTAAATTTCCTCATTTGTAGTTATTTAACTTTAATTTTGAATTCTAAATCCTTAGTTCCGCGAACAGGCTTGTTAAAGGGTTATGAATAGTTAATTTATGCATATATTTTTATTATATTATGTACCTATTTGTATAGTTTATTATAAAAATTCGACCGTATCGTATATATGTATGTAAATTCTATTATCGTTTGTATTATTGGTATGTATGGTATATATTTATTTATGTATCTATTATTTTTTTTATTAACAATATATAGTATTATTATAATATTATTATGATTAGATATTAGGGATACCTGTAAAGCAAATCAAACAAAAATACAAAAAAATGGTAATACAATCCAAAATATTTATATACAAACCTTTTTGTTTTTTTTCCTTCATATAATCACTGCCCTATAATCCATTCTTGGTAAAGACTAAGGATCAGGGAATCTGCTAAACGCTTTCTTAAACGACGCTAGCTCATAGATTTTTAGAGGTGTCTGTGCGCTAGCTCAACATCAACTTATTAATTTACTAGCTGATGCCCGCGACTTCGTCCGCGTGGTTTAAGTTTTTTTGATTCCCGCGGGAACTCTAATTTTCCGGGATAAAAAATAGCCTATGTCATTCTTCAGGTACAACTACACCCATACCAAAAATCACGTCGATCCGTTGCTCCATTGCGGCGTGATTGAAGGACAAACCAATAAACCAACAAACCAATAAACAAGTTACACACTTTCGCATTTATAATATTATAAGTATAAATATATAGTACTAGCTGACCCGGCGAACTTCGTACCGCCTTAGTATGCAAAATTAAATGTATATTTTTCAATATTTCTGAGAGATTTTCTTAATATTTTTTTCCGTAAGAACCTTCTCCTAATATGTAATAACAAATACAACAAAAAAAGAATTAGTGAAAACGGTCCAGCCATTCACGCGTGATGCCGTGACTAAGGAAAACGGGTTTCATTTTTATATATATAGTATGATTTGTTATCATACTCTTACTCTTACGTTGATTTTCTATAGAACAAGAAAAAGTCAATGAATAAGGAAACAAAAGGAACTGACATAACCTGTAATCGCCCTTTAGCTTGAGCGTGCCTAGCCGCCATTTTAGTCAGCCATTTCTTAAGTACTTCTAGTGTCATCGCCTGATAACGCGTAATTGTGTTTTGTTGAAAAATTGTGTATTTATTTGTTACGGAGAATAAATAAGTGTTATTTTCGTGTATAGCGTTAAAAACAATTTGCAACAATGCCTACTTGTAATATTGTGGGATATGGCGCAAGAAAAAGAAAAATCTGACAAATTTTACATTTCACCGGTATGTAAACAATTTTTCTCGTATATTGATTCTTTATAGTAGTTATTACACTACGAAGAAACATATTTTAGTTTAGTTTGCTGTAAATATTTGATTTTAAGCTAGATTTTTACCTGTTGATAAGCATTTGATGAGTACCTACTAGAAATTACATAAGAGGAAATTTTTATCGATATCGAAATTTGCTTGAATAATAATTTTGATATTTTATTATCAAAATAATTATTATATTAACTTTTTAAGCAATGTTCAGCTCGAGACCATCGGTCTGAATATATTATGTTATAATTATAAAAAAAGACTTAACTGAAAGACTGATGGGGCGATCAAACGAACAAGTGCAAATTTACTCAAGTAGACTCAGTCATCTCGGTTAACTAATTTTTAAATGTTATGTTTAGTTTTTGTTTTGTACATAAGATTTACTTCTTACAGCCATCTTCCTGCTACAACAACAGCTGCCTATAGAAGACCAATGTGAATCGAGTTCGGCACACAGTGATTTTTTGTATATGCAACAGGCAGGCCCACCGTGCGAAGCAGGGGTCAACTAGTGATTAGTAAATGTTTAAAAAAAGTTGTAATAATTCAAAAACCTACGATTGTTTTTAATATTTATAAACATTTTTTAACATTTTCTACATACTTTTAAATATTGTTAAAAAAATGACATGAAAATAAATGAGAGAAAAAATGTTTTGTTCAGTGATTTGTAAGTTTTATTTCATTGCTCCTTAATTCCACACAACAGTATAGTGGTTTCCAATAGTCCATATTCCTACCAATGTGTCGTACAAGAGGTTTTTTGGTTCCGACTACCACGAAAAAGTCTTTTCATCTTTTTGTGACTTAAATATGAAAGTTAGACATATATGCTGTCTCTGACTTTTTTGTAGACATTACTCTACTCGACTCTACAACTTTTCTGTACAACTCAATCATATCATTGTTAAGGCAGCTTTCGTAAGAAACGTTTTCGTTCGACCGTTTTTTCTCCGACTTTGCAAATCCGACTACCACGAAAAAGTTTTTATTTTTCGGGTTAATATATAGCCTATGACACTCATAAATAATGTGGCTTTCTATTAGTAACAGAATTTTCAAAATCGGTTCAGTAGATCCAGAGATTACCCCCTACAACTCCACAAAATTTACCTCTTCATAATATTAGTATAGGTTTTGTTGGTGCTCTGTCTTAAAAGCGTGGTAGGGTTAGCATTATCGTACAGAATCCGGACTTTATGCCAGCATCAAAACGCATCAATTGCCTCAGAATACAGAACAAACTGTATCCTGACTCCTGAGTACCTATGTAATAAACCACATCGATAAATAATATCGATAGTCATCAGGTGACATCACTTTGGTAAGTCGCCATTTTAGTCAACGGTTAATGTTTAGGTATACAGCTTTTTTTCGTAGGTATGACAAGTCCTTGAGTTTCCTTAGTCTCCTTAGTCACTGGAAAAAGTGTGATCTGCGATCTGTCATCTGACACACAGATTACTATGATCTGAGCATGGATGTAATAAGTACTTACGTGGATCTGAGATCTCCAAATAAAATATAACACAGAATATAGATGTCCTTGTATTTAAAACATTTACCATCTATGGCAAAATATTATTGGCATAGAGGCTAGAACTGACAACTGACAACATTTGTCATCTGCATCCGTTAGTGACAAAGAAGACATTAATTCTAAAAATGTTGCCAACAATAAAAAAGTTACCCACGTGTTGAGGAGTTTTTAAAACAATGAAATCTTTTTTATTTTATTATTTTACTAGTTGATGTCCGCGACTTCATCCGCTTGGACTAAGTTTTTGATGAATGAGCAGGAACTCCTTTTTTTTTGGGGTAAAAAGTAGTCTATGTTCTATCCCTGTACCAAATTTCATCAAAATCTGTTGAAAAGATGAGCTGGGAAAGCGTAGCAGACAGAAAGTAGGACACAGACAGAAACACTTTCACATTTAAAATATTAGTATGGATTTGGGATGAGTGAGTTAGGTGAGTGACTGAGTGGGTTTGGGGTGAGTGTATGCTTTACAAAAAGGAAACAATATGTTTTTAATTTATTTGAAAAGTACGAAATACAATTTCATAGTTTGATTGAATTAGAGCCAGAGCATATTTTAATTTAAATATTATTCGATTCCTATTTTTACCTTTAGAAACTTTCCATTTTTCGAAGTGAAACTTCTTTAGAATCTTTGTGATTTGAAAATTAAACAAAACAAAAAAATGAAACGAAAAAGTGACACCAAAAATAGACCAACATTATAATATTATAGGATACGCCTACGAGAGAATGAGATAGAATACAAGTAATATTTATCTCATTGTTCTAATTCTCTCGTAGGCTACTTTAATGAAGTTTCCCTTATGCCATACGTGAAATGCACACACACTTTTTTTAAAAATAATTTAAGCGAAATTTAGTGGACCCTATTGAACTTAAACTGACAACCCAAATGCTTAATAAAAGTAAAAGACGTACTTGACACCTGTCGTACTTAACCGGTAACCTTCTTCAGCTGATTAGTGAATAGTGATTGCTGAACGCTGATTGTCAAAATGATAAAATAATCATCGCGTTTTCAGATGCTTGCTTAGCATTTTTACCAAATAGAAAAATGTTTCAAATTATAGTGAAGTTAAAAAGAAAATAGAAAAAAAACTATTTTAAATATTCATTTTAAGACTGGGTTGTGTCTGTGTCCTGTTTTAATCATAAAAAGGAAACGAGTGGTCGTAAAATTATATTTATCGAATCTCGGCGTGTTCTGTGAGTACCTACCTATTCATAATAATATGCTGAATTTTTTTTTACAAATAACACGATTATTATTTATTAGTTATCTGACTAAATGACTGCTTGTGTTTTTTTACGCTATAACATAAGTTAACATGTTTTTAAGTTTAAAGAAAATAGTTGACTTAAGAATCGATATTTTATGTTGTTCGCACATAATGTGCTGTTAAGTACGTAGTTACCTAACCTTATTACTCATTACACTTCCATGTTCCAGTGTTTCAAAACAAGTACTACTTAGGTACTAAGTAGCTAATTTATAGCGAGAATAGGAATGTCAATGAACTTGTATTTATCACTAGCAAACTGAGTAGCTTTAACACTTAATCTTACTAATATTATAAATGCGAAAGTTTGGATGTATGGATGTCGGTATGGATGTTTGTTACTCAATCACGCCCCAACAGCTGAACGGATCTGGATGAAATTTGGCACAGATATAGATTATAGTCTGGAATAAAACATAGGCTACTTTTTATCCCGGAAAATTAAAGAGTTCCCGCGGGAACCACAAAACCTCGATCCACGCGTACAAAGTCGCGGGCGTCAGCTAGTACTAAGTATATCTCTTATTGCTTACCTATCTACTTTGAAAATTGAAACTATTAAGTAAATAGTTAGCTAGGTAAGTAGGTGCCTATGTAACTAACTATACTAGTGGTTCGCCCCGAACTGAGACATAAATGTGAAGTTCTGTTAAAAATACTGAAGCTCATTAAAAATTAAATAATTCCGTTTCCTTACAATATTTATCTAATTTTAGTATTTGTTGTTCATGTACAGGATATAATTGAAATAATTGATCAAGTTTCAGGCTCATCCTTTCAGAAAATTTAGAGTTCTGAGGTCATCTTTGGACGTTAGAAAATCACCACTTTGAAAGCCCCCCATTTCATCAATTTTGGGGGAAAAATTTAAAAAAAAAAATTTTTGGACTCTATTCCTAATTATCTTTAAAATGATATACCGTTACCCTATGTAACTTTATAAAAAACATTTTACTTCGCATTCGCTTCTATTAGAGCCCCCCTGAAATAAAGATTTTTATTATTTTTTAAACCATATTCGGCAGGAGGCCATTGGTTTACATATTATATTTAAAGCTGAAGTAATTGCGTTCAGTAATTCAGAAGTTATAATGCTCTGACGGACGGACAAGTGCCAATTCACCCAAGTAGACTCAGAGACCTTCGCTTCGCTCGGTCAATTATGAAAAATTTTGTTTATATTTCCACATCATTTAGGTACACACAGCTTGGTTCCACTTGGATTTAGGTCCTGGAAACATTGATTTTCCAGGATAAACTAGCATAATATGCCCTTCCCTGCGATCATCATCTCCATCATGCAACCTGTCCTGTACTAAATTGGATCAAAATTGGTTGAATATGCATTTATAGTAATTATTATTAAGTATGGATTTCCAATATGGGCAACTGCCTCGTTGGTCTAGTGGTTCTCATGTTCGAGGCCTGTTTTCTGACTGCCTGTTTGATGTTCTAGCTGATGTCTGGCTGAGGTCTGTTCGATGATCTGTTTTCTCTGTGAATAATTATAGTAGAGAAAATATTTTTGCACCTTAAAATCCATATGTGTCCGTGCCATGTCCCTATGTTTTGCTTTTTTCAATATGTTAATAATTTTAAGAACAAGGAACCTTTGAAAATGTCAAAAATTGCTCAGTTTTCATACCATCGTCCGAATCATCAATACCATCATCCCACAAACAAATTTTCTAAATATAATCAAAAAAAGAAAACATAGGTACCAACATAGCCCAAGTCCTTATTAAATTATTCGTAAAAAAAACGAATCATTATTGGAGGATGAAACAGGATAATACAAGAGTAAGAATTCGCCTATTTTTCATTGGTATAATCCATAGACATAGGATTTTTTCGCTACGCTCCTAAGTCTATGGTATAATCAGTCCAAGCTGCAGGTGTCCCTATCGGGTGTCCCTACTTATCACCTTTCCACTTTATGATTACAATATTTTCTAGAAACACATTTGCTATTCGTTAAATATCAGGAGTAGATAGGTATTATATTGATTTTAACTACCTAATGTATTTGGATATTGGATATATATTTTGATTTAAAACTAGAGTGTGCTCACTGTGCCTGTGTGAATTAAGGTTTTTCGATTTCCGTGGGAACTCCTTAATTGGATTTCTTTGAGTAATTTTAATTAAAAATTAATATGTAGTCTGTGTTAATTCAGGGTATTAAGCTATTACCATTGCAAATTTAATCCAAATCAGTTCAGTCGTTGTGTTGTGAAGGAGGAACAAACATCCAAACATACAAAATTACAAAGCCATTAAATGTTTAATAAGTATTAAGTAAGTACCTAACTCAATCCTTAAAATCATATTCAAATACTTAATAATAACGAGATAAGCAAAAACATAAAAAATATAATGATAAAGATGTTTTTGCTTATCTTTTTATCGCCATTATATTTTTTATGTTGAACGAGTTGTTTGAAATGAGATTGGCCAATGACGTCAAACGTTTTGGAGGTGTGCCTGTAATATCTATTACCACAGCCAGGGACCTTACATACGAAAGACACGCGGTTGACGACTTATCCCGCGGTGTCGTCGATTTGCTCGCGACGTGAATCATTGACGTCTCTACAACTCGGTTGTGTTGTTGCCAGGGACTGAAAATCAGATTCATAAAGGTTACAGAAATATAAGCGTTATAGAATGAAAGTGTAACAAATTCAAAATGATTTTTATTCAAATAAACTTTTACAAGTACTTTTGAATCGTCAAGTGAATCTACCACTGGTTCGGAATGCCATTCCTACCGAGAAGAACCAGCAAGAAACTCGGCGGTTGCTCTTTTGAAAAAAAATATTATAATTTACAATTTCATTAATTTGTAAAATACATATGTAACAGCTGTCCTTAGCATTGCTGGAGCGAGTCAAATCCATGCTCCTTTGTCATTTACGTAATCTTCAACAGTATAATAAGCCTTTTTCAGGAGCATAATTTTAATGAACTTCTTAAACTTGTGTAAAGGCAAGTTTAAGATAGGTTGTGGAATTTTGTTATAAAATAGAATGCTCATTCCCACAAACGACCTTCGGACCTTCGAACAGAATCGAAGCTGTAACCCTTCTGAATGTGTTTTTAATTCTGTTTACCCGAAACACTTATATTTCTGTAATAGAAACGAATCTGTACCAGAAATGAAAGTGTTTTAAAGTGTAACCGAAATAGCGACGTTGCCAAATTTCCAGTTTTAAACCCCTTATTTCGGTTACTG
The DNA here is from genome assembly GCA_923060345.2 of Erebia aethiops. Classification (NCBI taxonomy): domain Eukaryota; kingdom Metazoa; phylum Arthropoda; class Insecta; order Lepidoptera; family Nymphalidae; genus Erebia; species Erebia aethiops. Next base: position 8,262,682 of record OV281086.1, on the reverse strand, counting down.
TTTCAGACCTTAGTTGTTGCCGTATAAGCTTAATCATTGGGCGAGAAAAAGCCAAGGGCATTGCACGTACTTAGTTATTTTGAGTACAATGAGGGACGAAATCTTTATTGATCTATTGATTGCTTCAATTAAAATTATGATGTATTTGCACGTTGCCGTTGATTGTCGTCAGCATGGGACCTGACGGCGGCGACTTCTTGGCTGTTTGTAACCACGTCGTCGGTTCACATCGTCAGCAAAGTGACGAACGCACCGGATCGAGTCATCGACCGCTTGTCGTTCGTCTGTAAGGTCCCTAAGGATACATTATTTTGTGGCATAGGACGGAGACGTTATAATAGTCTATAGACAGCAATGAGGTGACAGGGGAATGTAGGTACACATCTCCGAGCTGGCAGAATTGTCAGTACAAAATTCATCATTCAAGCACAGCATTAGTATGTAGTCAGTGTGGAGATGAAGGTATACGTAGGTGTAGGTAGGTGTAGTAGGTGAGCCTGTGGTATGCAATTTGTGGCGTCGGTCCACAAGGTTATCTAGTGCATGTGTACTTACGCCGCGCCTAGTACCTACTACCTAGGTATTATAAATCGAAAATCTGCCATTTTGACGGCCCGTCTGTTCAACCACTTATGACGAAAGATACAGAGATAAGTTGCATCTGGGAAAGTACCTACATACTACATAGGCTAAGCTACATAAACCCCGGAAAAGTCAAAAGAAGTTTTTAAATCCTTAATCCACGCCGACGAAGTCGCAGGCATCATCCAGTATACATTATGTTGTATTCGTGGAAAGTGGAAACTACCCAAACTGCTAAGTAATTGCTATTTGCTATTCACGATTGCTCGGCATGGCCTGGCCCGTATTTTTTTTACAATAATTACCTACTTATAAGTAGGTATATAGTTACCACTTACACCTACAGTCCCACCGATTTATCTGGCGCGGTGGCCAAAATTAGAACAAATTTTTGTGCCTTTAGTTTTTATTTTATTTTTAAACTAGCGACGCTGTCGCCGTTTGTGGGACTATACTTGGGTATTTGTGTCTTTACCGTATGGAGTGTAGAGGTAAGGTGTAACATCTCATAAGGAGAAAAGTTGAAAAAGTGTCCAGTGGTTGCTATAAATAACAGTTCAAAAACCTTTCACAGTGGCGCTGGTGTAGCAAAGGGTATGAATGTAGCAATTGTAGATTAAAGTGAAGTATGAGTTAAAAAAAAATATTATTGAAAATTACAACAACTTACGTTGTACAAAATAATGATGAATATTTTCTTTCCTTGTTTATTTCTCAAACTTACTCTAATAATATTTAGCGCTTCCTTTACAATTTACCTTGATGCTAATGTGGCGCCCCCAATTTAATGCATTTCGACGGACAATTTTTATATACAGAGATGTTACTCCTTATCTTCTACATTCCATACTTTATCGGTTCCAAAATCCGTGGTGTCGTCTGGAACATCGGAGGTCGTATTAAACTCGCCGGCATATTTAGCGGAAAATAAAAAAAAAGGTCCATAATTAAAAAATTATGGTTTTATTTTAAAATCTACTTACTACACTTCTTTTGTTATTTAAAGTTTCATTTGTTTTACTTAAAATGAGATCACATTAAGAACAGATTTTGCGAGTAAAGGCTATTTGTGAAAAATGGTACATTTTTGAACTTTTCATGTAACCGGGAGAAGTGAAATTTAATATTAAAATAACAATTAATTAAATTAGAAAAATGGTGATTAATATCGTGTATTTCCTCCACGTGCTCTTATTAAAGTTTCTACCCGTCTAGGCATACTGAGAATGATGTTATCGATGGTCTCCTGGGATAGTCTCCGCCATTCCTCAACGATTCGCAGTTCTCCCACGTTGGCAGGAGCTGGAATTCTGGACTTAACTTTTCTTTTCAGCAAGTCCCAAACGTGCTCTATTGGGTTCATATCCGGTGATCTCGCCGGCCACTCCATAACAGTGATATTCTTATCATTAAGATAAGCTTGACTTACCCGAGCGGTATGCGGCCGAGCATTATCCTGCATAAAAACAAAATCGTCACCGATATATGGGGCAACCGGTACGACATTTTCTTCTAAAACTTCTCTGATATAGCGGTCTGCAGTCAGACTCCCTCTGTCAATCACTACCAAGTCTGTGCGAGCTCCCAAACAAATGCCCGCCCAAACCATTATTGATCCACCACCGTATGCAACTGTAGTTTCAAAATTTGTGTGAATGTATCGTTCTCCTTTGCGTCTGTATATTCTTTGCCTGCCGTCAATTTGATTTAAGAGAATTCTGCGCTCATCACTAAACAATACCTTACTCCATTGGTCCGCTTTCCAAAGTCGATGTTCCTGAGCAAAAGTTAACCTGTGTCTACGATGATTTACCTCGAGCCTTGGAGCCTTGGCGGGCACAAATGAACCCAAACCAGCTTCTTCGAGCCTTCTTCGTACCGTACGCTCACTTAGGGTTACACCCCGCACTGCTTCTAACTCATGTCGGGCTTGGACGGCCGTCAAACGGGGGTTCCTACGTACACGAAGCCGAATGAAACGATCATCCCTACTCGAAGTGCGTCTTTTTCTTCCTTGTCCTGCTCTGTTCACATAAGTACCGGTCTCCCTGAACCGTTGGATACTGCGAGGGATCGTTGAAACTGGTCGACGAAGATCTCTGGATATCACTCTGTAGGTTTGACCATTTCTTCGCATTTCGAGTGCCCTGGCAATCTCCGTTGGGGCTAAGTCAGGCATAATTCAGTCATCAACTCCAGAAAGATACGCGATTAAAAAAACTAACAAAAAACAGTATTTCAATGAAATTTTAAATCAAACTCAGAAGGAAGAAATACTCGAAGTTCGCTCCAGATAAGGTGTATTTGAATAAAATTAAAACAATTGCATAAAATGTGATGTTCAGTTGTTTTCTTAATTTGAAAATATTTCTTTTTAAATTAAATGACGTATAAACCAGCCAGCAACCTTATATGATACTGATATCAAACCTTTTTTTTTTGTTCCGCTAAATATGCCGGTGAGTGTAGATAAGTACACATATACATTGTAAAGTTCGTCAAGCCAAATAAGGCGATGCGCACACCTACAAGTGCATGCAATTTACCGTTGAATCACGTCATACATGCGTCAGTGGCGCGCCTCTGCATCATTGGTGCTAGGCGGCATTTATCACGCACTACAGCCCATTAACGTCCGACTGCTGGGCACAGGCCTCCACTGTCATAGGAGAGTGGGAATTAGAGCTTAGACCATATATGTACAGTACCCGGCAATAAACACTACCGATCGGTAGTGTGCGACAGAGATAACGCTATACGAAGCCGAAATAACCGATTGTCTCTTTCCAAAGGTCGATGTGCAATATTTATTGCCGGGTACTGTATATACTCCACGCTGCTCCATATTTTTATATACGGCAATGATGACTCATGCATCAAATGATTGTTACTTAACAATCAAATTCCTTAACCTTTTTATGCAACCATAATAACTACCTATATAGGTAGTTCGATAGTTTAACGATGAAATTCGAACTTCTTACTTCACATAATACCTATGTTCACCAGAAAGCTTAGTGATAATATGTTGTCTGGAAGAGATTGCTTTAGCAAGAAGACCGCCTTTGCGCCTTTCTGTTTTATCTTTAAACCTTTTTGTTTATTGTTTTTGTTTTAAGTCTGTGCAATAAAGAGTTTCTATATATATATATATACATCTTACCGTTATACCAGTATCTATCGCAATCTATGTTTAAAGCAGCAAAACAGACCCTGGTCACCTACCTGGTTCCTATTACACTGCAGAATCAAGTAATACATGATTACATCTACTTCTTAGTACAGTTTACCGTTGTATTGCGTCAGATATGCGTCAGCGGCGGGCCTCTTCGACGATCGCGTCTCATTGGTCCTACGCGTTCCGTAGCACGTATGCAATACTGCGTACGTTTTGGAATGTCAGTTTTTTTGGTTGCGCTTAGAGTGTAGGGTGGCCTGCTCTAACGTCTAAAGGCAAAACAAATAAATCAGAAGTAGGATGGGCAGTGGGCACCTTGACAGTAAAGTCTATGTCCAAACAATGAGACATAGTTACATTTGCATGCTATTTTCCTTATAGCCTGAGTAATGTGATATGAATAAAAAAATATCAGTCATTAAAAGGCCAGTGGTTGCTGCTACATAATCCCACAAACTTATCTTACATGGCGACAGTATCGCTAGTAAATTTTGAAAATAAAATAAAAACAAAAATTAGATAGGCTACTATTAGTTCCAATTTTGGCCACTGGGCCAGATAACACATTAGAACATTATTTAATGACGAAAAACGAGTAAAATCCCGACTCCCTCGTAGACTAACTCATCAACGCCCAACCCACATCTAGAAAGCTGAAACTTTGCGTAGAGAAGGAATAAACTTTTTGATAAAGAGATCAGTAAACTGAGATGAAATGGAATATTTAGTCAAGACTCAAGTCGTATGCAGAAGGGTCTGGGAGCCCATCGCATTTTTACCTACTACCTACTTACATTTAGCACTTTGTCCGCGTGGCTTAAGGTGTTTTAATTCTCCTTATTTCCGGGATAAAAATTAGCCTATGTTCTTCTTTGAGTCGCATGTCTGCTGTCTGCAACTGCACCAAACTTCATTAAAATCGGCGAAAATGGGAATGAAAGTGTAACAAATAAACTCACATTCGCATTTGAAGAAGTTTGTAATTTCATAAAAACCTTTATCATTATGTGATTAATGAAAGGGTCGATACCCTCAGTGATGAGGATTACAACGCAGACATAAATGCTTGAAACCCTATCAGCTAATGTGCAATATCGCTGGTGTACTTTGGCGCGTTTCAAGTACACATTAACTCATTAATTTGTCAAGATGTTTACCGATTGCGAAGCGGAAAGTACCACTGTGTACCACGTCGATCCACACATCTGTGCCACTAACAACCTGAGCTATAAACTGTCTGTTGGCCTGAAAACTCTTCCATAGAGAGGTGACTTCTGGTAGAAGCGATTGACCTACTGTTTACCTTGAATGGAACCGACCTTTATCTATCGAAAAACTTAAAAAAATTGGTAGTTTTGAACTTAGAAGCTCTCCCAAGAATTGTATTGAAAAAAACTACAAAGTATTCTATAGTTCGCGCGCGAGTTGAATGCAGAGTAAGTATATGGTGACACACACATTTACTCTGCAATCAACTCGGGCGCGAAATATAGGCATTCAATCAAATAAATTGTACGTTTACTTTTGCCATTTGAAATATAACATTTTGAGGTCACGTGAAACCGGAACCACTTGTTTGCACGAGGCTAATTTGGGCGGATCGAATTCGCCGAAATTATAGCCTCGCCGATAAATTTTATCAATGTAATGAAATTGTCGCCTGTTGTACCTAGGTATCTAAAGTAAGCTAAAACATACCACACCTGTCTGGTTGACACTTGACACCATTCACCATTGTGATGGTCGCAATTATTGCAATTAGCTGATTAAGGATCTCAAGCACAGTAAACAGATGCAACCACTATGGAAACTACCTAGAAACGTTCGAAACAGGCTCACTCACACAAACGAAGAACTATGTAGAACTTGGAATTTGTCACACGTAAATCGGCATTATATTTTTTATTTATTTATTTATAAGCCTGTATCGGACAGTAAAAAATATTTTTGAACAGTAATTGTTATTATTCTAGTCCCCGGTTCTATTTGCTAGTCCGTGAGCCCTTTGGCTAAAGGCTCCTCCAATCCTTTCCAATGATTCCTATTAGCTGCTCGTCTCGTCCATGTTCTTCCTGCTATAGCCTCAATTTCGTCTTGCCATCTCTTATTTTGTCGCCCCTTCCTCCTCTTTCTTTCTCTAGGGTACCAAACAGGGTGAGGATAAATGGAGCAAAGCGGTCACTGTTTGGTACCCTAGAATCGGCATAATATACTTCCGGATAAATGTTAATTATGAGTAAATTATTATCTGCCCTAAATGTGGGGGGCTTAAGCTCCGAAAATGCGTGGAGAAGGCTCCTTGAAAGAAGGACGCCTTTACCACCTATTAGATATTTAAGACCCCTGCCGTTTCTATTTATAATACAAAAATATTGCAAGCATGTGGTATGATTTATTGCATGGTATGATTTGATTTATTTTGCATTAACCTTTCTCTACCAACCGGTCTGGTTGCTAAACACTGAAACCGTACCAAGGTCCACGACTTTCTATAGCTTTCAGGTCATGTTGTATAAGCGGTAGCGGGATTTGATTTGAACAAAGGACTTTCAAGGTTGGAGTTGGTTATATTTTTGGCGGTCATAGCGATTTTGTTCCTGTTATGTCTTACTCGAGGATTATTTTATTTATTTATTATTTTTATTTTTTATTTTTCCACTACAAGCTAGCCCTTGACTGCGATCTCACCTGATGGTAAGTGATGATGCCTACGACTTCGTCCGCGTGGAATTTAGGTTTTCGAATCTCTGATTTTTCAGGAAGAAAAGTATCCAGAGTCCTTCCCCGGTATGTAACCCATAGTATCTGTATCTGTAATCGATAATCCCAGCTTTCGCTTAAAATATATGAGGAAACTTATATGAGTCAATGTTATTTCGATTATAATTCCTATGTACTTTAGGAATTAATATTTACATATAAATAATACGAAGTTTATGCATATGAGAAATAACCAGTTTAGTTTAAAGGTGGTAATTTTATTATAATATGGTAGAAGAATGCGGAATCGTCTGACCTTCATTGAATTAGCAAGTTTTCTTATATTACCTAAGTGCATATAATATTTTATGCAGTGGAAATAAAAACAACATTATATAAGTAGTTTTTGGTATGCTAAATAATTGTAATTATTTTTCGAAACTTTCATTAATTATTGTCATCATTATCAGCATCTCAACTCATCGCGGATCCACTACTGAGGTTGGTTCTCTTCTTAGAATGAGAATTGTTTGGATCCACTATTTAGGATTAGGATTAAATGCGTGCTACAGATTCGAACCCTGGAGTTGGATCCCCCGAGTAGGAGGCTGGACTCTTAACCACCACGAGCGGAGTGAGCTACAGAGCTCACTCCGCTCGTGGTGGTTAAGATTCCAGCCTTAAGTGGTGGTGGGTACGGACTCCGTTTAACTCTCAGAGGAAAACTGCGTACAAGCACTTTCACTACTCTTTGTTCGGAAAGGACTCAGCGAGCAAAGAGTTCAGAAAATGTAACCAAAAGAGCTCGCTCATTAAGGCACTGTCAAAACTCTATGTTAGCGGTAGTGTAAATGTATTTTATATCATACTTGCTCAGTAACTAGGGATTACTATGGTGGAAAGTCTCCTTGTAAGTTGGTGTTTGCAATTCAAGGCAACATTACGTCGCACTATGCTTGAATTGTAATGTTCACATTACAGTTCAAGCTATGCAAAACTCCTTGGTAAACAATCTCTTTTCTTATAAAATGGTAAGAAAACTTTTTACTGAAAAAAAAAACACTGAACATGGCGGCATTTAATTTCCATACATTTCAAACTATGCAAAACTCCTTGGAACTCAGAGCCGTAAAAAAAAAAATGGAAAACTATTTACGAAAAAAAAATGGAAATGGCGGCATTTCATTTGATCTGAAAGTTTGTGAAGTTTGTTCGTAAAGTGATTTAAGTTATTTACAACAATGTCAAGCACTTCATCAGATGATGAAAAAGGAGGAGAGCCTGATTTTTGTTTGCTTGAAGCAGAACAAATGATGCAAAACCTTTTGCCGGATAAGTCCATTTTCTCTAAATTTGCTAATTAAAATTTCATTTTGCATTACCAATGTTTTATTTACCTCGCAAGAATGATATAAAGTAGAATGCTTACCTCGGTTGCAAGTAGCTATTACACCCTCGAACTATATTCACCCTCGCTCGCTGCGCTCGCTCGTGTGACTAAATATCTCGGGTGCACGCGATCCATTAGCGCCCTATGCGAGCTGCGCTCGCACTGGCGCCAAATTGGATCTTGTTCTGTAATAGCTTACTTACGTCCCTTGTGTAACAATCTACTATTATCTACACAGAGTCCTTTCCGCTTAGCCATTTCAGAAATTCTATCCAAACAAAACAGAGGTGGGTCAGCTAGATAACTGGTTACGATACAATTATTGATTGGACTTCGAAAACAGTAAAACCGCTTTTTTCCGTGTAATGTCACGCAGTCATTCCATTATCGTATGCGCCTGAGTTGATGACGTCATAGAGGCGCGTTGGCCCCAGCCAATCAGAGGCTGGCGTTCGAGAGGCTCGCCACAATGGCAATATGGCCGCCGATGCAGGTCTGTGTGCGTATCGTTGTTTCTAACGAAACACCGGTAAATTCCTCATGTAATGTAATCGGTTATTTCATGTGATAACGACATGATGCATTATTAATCTTTAACCTATGGTAGTTTTGATATTATGTTTTAAATGAGTATTTTGAGGCTTTTGAGTTTCCAATGGGGAAAAATGGGGACTATCAAATGCAGTACTTATCTGGGACTTGTTCTCAGGCATGAACAAACAGTACCGTCTCCTTCAGACCATCATGATGGCCAAAATAGAGGCAAAAGGGAAGCGTCTCTAGGTGAGAGTTATGTTTTAACTTTAACCGTTAAGTCTGTTTGTCTGTCTGCTACGCTTTCGTCTTTTCTACCGATTTTGATAAAATTTGGTACAGATACAGGTTTAATTCTGGAGAAGGACTTTGTATCCCCGTAAATTAGTGTTCCCGCGGGAATCAAAAAAGGGAATCTACGCGAGCGAAGTCACAATTAGGACATAATATGTCGAGAATCGATATGATGGCCAAATTCCATTAGTAGAGGCTGGAGTGGCACGAAAAGAAAAATATGAAGCTCATTCTGACCAGAGGTAGATTCACTAAAGCACTCGTAAAAGTGAAAAAAAAACATAATTGAATATTTTATATTTAGTTATCAAAAAATTGGGAATATGTCGCTTTAATATTTTGAATGAGGAATTGAATAAAGTGCTTCAATGGTCTGATAACTCATAAGATCACTGCAATACGCTGTACGTGATTGCAGATTCCTATTTCTGTGACGAGAATGAAATGAAGTGAAAATGAAATGAAAATATACTTTATTGTACACAATACATAAAACACATTTAGAATACATGAAATTATGGAAAACTGTACAAGAATGCTCTATAACTACCATTTTACAAAATAGTGCGCCTGCTCGTGCTCATACAGAGTTACTCGTAGTAATTATTTACCTAATATTCAGATTGTCATGTGTTTTAAAAAAAGTGTGTGTTGCATTCACACACGGCAGAAGTGAAACTTCAGAAAAGTAGCTTACGAGAGAATGAGATAAATATAACTTGTATTCTATCTCATTCTCAAATGTTTGTCTCTTTTTGGTGTCGTTTTTTCGTTTCGTTTCATCGAAGTTTCAAATCACAACGATTCTTAAGAAGTTTCACTTCAATAATTATTATTATTGTAGTGATTATAAGTTTATATCATCTATCGTCTTAAAACTTACATTTTGTAAACATTATGGCCAGTAGTCCTTTGTGGGGTTGAGTGTACGTTTTTATAACATGGTTCCAAAAGAATTATTTTTGCTATTGCATAAAATTAATTTAAGTAAAGACTGTGCAAAACAATATTTGTGTGTGTGATTATTACGTTACGTTAACATACGTTTGTATTGTGTATTAGCTAAGTACATATTTATTTATTAAAAAAGAGTAACTGCTGAGTTTTTAGCCGACTCTTCTCAGTGAAATTTTCTTGCCGACTTTTCAAACAAGTGACACAAGTTGTCCTACGTGAAATACCTAAATCATTTCATTTCATTTTAAAATAGCTTAGGATTGTGCCTAAGCTGACCGTGATTAATTCTGGGAGCAAGTTGAAGCGAAGCGAAGGTACGACGTTGACGTGCGCGACGCAAGAAAAAAAATCATTAAAATTCCAAACCCCGACATAAACCTTCTTTAAATATTGGCCCGTAGAAGCAGGTAAAAAAGGCTCATATTTTGGAATCACAGACATATCAAAGAAAACCGTGATCGCAACGCAAGTACCTAATTTTAAAATGTTAATTAAAATACTCCAGATGCAAAATAATTATGTAGAATTATAGTATAACAAGTAGGTACCTAATTAAATAAATGCAATGGAGTAAATGGTGTTACAAACTCAGGTATTCTCCAATACTGGCACAGATTACATAACATGCCTACGCAGAAATAAACAGATGGCAAGAAATCTGAAATTAGCAATAGTAATTAGGTTTCAGAACATCAGGCATCGTACGATCGTAATTAGCTGTTCAACCAATCAGACATAAGCTCGCAGGCGCACCTACAAAATTTTGATGAAGACAACTCCAGCGCTGCAGAATCTAGTGCAGCTTTCGATGATTTATTATGCTTAGACGTTGATAAAGTGACAGCGCTTGATGTTTGTGCTGAAATGTTGCAACAGTAACACAACACAAATTCATCGCTGCGGTATACATTGCAGCGCTTGATGATTTATAATGTTTAAACGATGATAATGTCACAGCGCTTGATATAAATGATGGATTCATAGTGCATTTAGTACACAACTTCGTGGAATCTGCAATTCATGGTCTACTAATTGTTTGAAGTGAGATTGATGGAAGATGGCGTTGAGTTAACATTTCAAATCAGTGCGATAATGATGATTAATGGAAATATATTGCATTTTTATTTTTAGTATATTGGGGGTTGTTGTTTTAAATATAATATGATTGAGAGACGTGATAGCCTAGTGGTTACGACGGAGTCCGGGGATAGATTCTAGAGTCTAGACCTCTAGCTTATCAGAGTTAATAACGGAAAAATGAACGTTATCTAGAAAAAGTTGGAAAGTTTTTAAATTTCACCTTAAGTAATACATTGGTTAAGTCTAACATTAAACGTGTAAATTAGAAAATTACATAACTGTAATGGATCTTTTTCGAGATTAGAGATAGAGCGAAAACTTATCAGTTCATTTAAAGATAACGAGCGTCTAAGAAACTTGAGTAATAAAACTTTTCCTATTAATTACGAAAGATGCAATTGCGAGCTCCAAAATTCTAATTTTTTCAGCTATTCGTGCAACTTATACGAAAATTACGTAACTGTCTGAATGGTTCTCTTGAACTTATATAAAAACCAGTTTACCTGGTTTACCTTTGAAAAATTGCTTATCCTTGCTTTATCTCGTATCTTTCTAAAAACCACTTGATTCGCGGATGCACTTCACAAAGCGTCATTACAAAAATTGTTATCCCGTCACACACATTGAAGAGCTGTATCGATGTATGTCTGTTGTAAGCTCACGTCACTTTTGTCCAATGAGACCTGTATATGTGTGTCGGCTGACATACACCTATAGTCTATACACTGCGATACAATAAATTTCAGTCAGTTGATACCGGACTGTCGATAGAGACGGACGTGTTTTAGTTTGAAACTCCCGCTTCTCGTAATTTTGTAACTGTGCACCTAGTGTCTTGTTGGGATTATATCGAACGTACTGCCTGGTGAGTTGTATTGTAATGTTGTCTGTACTGTTTGTTCACTTTGATCTTGATCCGCTCTGTATATTGTGAGGACAGAAATAAACTTTTTGGCACAACTCCTCGCTGTTACCCTTGAAGTAGACGGTCATGACAACTATTTTGCATTAGAAATAAATAATTTTCGGAGAAACTGCTTTAAAATCAAAGCAAGGGGCTTTGATTTTTAAAACTGTTCTACAAAAATCCTTATGTACAGTGTCTCAATATATTCAATATATATATTTTGATATATTCAACGTTTGTTTCCGTTGGAACTATAACCAAATTATTGACTAGGTATATTGCATACTTTAATAGTATCAAGTTTGATATTTTAGTGTTATTTTACATTATGACAGATCTTTGCTTCCATTTCAGTCTTATGTCGTGCACTGAAGAGACTTATTTGCTGTACTCGACCAGTTTTTTAATTCTTGTTCTCCCGATGCATTTTACGATGTCTTTAACATTCTTGTAGTGATCGGATTCAATTATTTCCGTATAAATTACAGATTGATTATTTAAAAGAGCCGCAATAAAATTCTACATCAATGGGTGTAGTGCTTACTTTTTCTAGCATAAATAAGTAGTCACAGTAGGTTCGCAATTTGTACCTGCACTTAATTATTGAATAACATGCATTTCTTCTTTCTGAATGTGCACTTTTAAACCTTAGAGTATTTTTACAGCAATGGAATGGTTACATGGAATTCTGCTACTTTTTATATAAAATAACTTTACTAATATGTAATTAATGATTTGTGCATTAGGTACAAACAATTACGTTGAACTCTACATTATTTATCATAATATCACTTCTACTATTCTTAATTTATTCTTTTAATATATTTCTATTAGATTCTATTAGACATTTTTCTATTTCTTGTAGATTCCTTATAAAGGTTTTCACATAGTAGACGATGCGACCATTTGATTTTCTTTTTTAAAACAAACCGTACCTATATTAGCAATTGTGGATAAACGAACAAAAATGGCATAAAATATGTCCAACAAATATCATATTAAGAACATAAATCAACGTGAAAAAGATTTACTCTAACTCCTTATGAGCCAAAAATATTTGAGTCTTTAATTTCCAACCTCTTATACTTAGCTCCTAAAAAAATAGCTAATAAGTTTCGCATGGGTATTTATGCTAAATCTGAAGGTCAGACTACAAGTGTCCTTTGATATGCCATTCACTCATTTTAAGCCGGTTTTATTAATTAAATATTAAAGGTAATATATTATGTAGATTGTAGGTGTGAGACAACTTACATATTTAGTCCACAACTACAAGTTAGCCCTTGACTGTGATCTCACCTAATGGTAAGTGACGAGTCGGTTTCTACACGGCATCGTACCGGAAAGTACGGATCGTGCCGGAACGTACGGTTTTATTTCAAAACCGGAACGGTGGGAATATTATAAGAATTTTGATACTTTTTCTTACTCTGTCTGTATCTAGTTACTGAATGCTGTTATGGAGAATAATAAAGTTAAGAATAGATATTAAAGAGATTCGCATATCGTATTGTATCATGTTCCCTACATGTGTCATGTAACGCAAATCTGAATCAAGACTGCGTTTTACCCTGTCTGCTGTCTATGGCTCGCGTTTGATAATTTTTCGCAAAAAAAGCCGAACTGTAGGTAAGCAATATTGAAAGTTTGAAACCGCTTTACCTACTTTCTATAGAGGAAAAGATTAAAATTATTTTATTTTACTAGTTCTACGGTGCTAAATTATGTAATCACTGAATTTACGGGAAGTTATTGGGCATTAGTTTAAATTGGCCTTGAGAAACTTAGAAATAGATCTTGAGGAAGATAGGTTTGTTTGTAAATATGAAGATCAAAGATGAAGATATATAGATCGACTAGCTGATGCCCGCGACTTCGTCTGCGTGGAATAAGTTTTTTTTTAAATTCATACGAGAACTTAATTTTCCCGGATAAAAAGTATCCAGGTCCTCAACTAAGTATATCTATGCAAAAAATCACGTCGATCCGTTGCTCCGTTGCGGCGTGATTGAAGGACAAACCAACAAACAAACACACTTTCACATTTATAACATTATAGTATAATCCGTAAGTCACTACTATTCTGTAAATCGGGAGTGAAATAAATTGAAACTGTAAAATGTTATTTCTACGGTTACGCGGTTACGCGTTGTTATCTAGTCTTACGCGGGGTCCGTGGAACTGGGAACCCACTGCATTACTATTCCAAGAAAACTCCTACCGTTATTTGATTAATAGACTGCCTCGTTGGTCTAGTGGTTGGCATGTTCGACTGCGGCCAACGAGGTCCCGGGTTCGAGTCCCGGATCGGGCCATAATTGAGTATTGGGTTTTTCTGACTAGAAATTCTCAGTACTAGCCCGGAGTTGAAAGTTGGCGGTATTTCACCCCCGTGCCTCGGAGAGCACGTTAAGCCGTCGGTCCCGGTTATCATCACTGACATGATGATAGTCGTTGAAGCTCGACAACCCGCATTGGAGCAGCGTGGTGGGTCTAAGCTTTAATTCCCTCTCTCCTATGAGAGTGGAGGCCTGTGCCCAGCAGTGGAACGTTAATGGGCTGTTATTTGATCAATGGAAAGGGGTCACGACCCTTAGTAATGAGAAATACGACGCATAGAGTCTTAAAGCAAGCGCTGTGATAAAACGAAACAGGGCTTCATTCAATTAGATGCCGAGATTGGCTATTTTCCATAAAATCCATACTTATATTTTATAAATTCGAAAGTGTGTCTGTCTGTTTTTTCAACCGATCTTGATGAAATTTGGTATAGAGATAGGTTGCTACAGCGCTATATGTGTTGGCAGCCAATGCCCAGCACAAGTCTGAGTTTGCGGCCAATTGTGTTGTTGCTAGGCCTTTTCGTAGTTTTTTATAAAGGCTTTATTGATTTATTTATTTTTATCTCGGAAAACTAAGGATTTCCCTTGGGATTAAAAAAAAACTTCATTGAAGCGGACGAGGTCGCGGGCAAATTGATGGAAAAGTATTGAGTTATTTTCATGAAAATGTTACTCATTCATTCAAATGGAAACATCTTCTTGTAACATTCCTCGTGATTTGAATCTTAACACGAATAAGTAGATTCGTTAATTTATAGAAAGACTGGCTTTGCCGACAGCTTCAAACTCAAACTCATATTTTCTATTCAAATAAACTTATTAAAAGTGCTATCGAATCGTCGAGTGAATCTACAACTACGCTCACGTTAAGTTCGATTTTCATATCTTTAAAATCTTATTTTACCACTTGAGTATTTTTAAAAATCCTTTTTTAGCCTATACAGTCATAAATGCTATCTGTATGCCAAATACCAGCCCGATCCGTGTGGTTTGAGCTGTGCCTTGATAGATCATTCAGTCCGTCAGTCCCTTTATCTTTTATACTTATATTTAAATGACGGTTCCGAGTTTGGTCGGGTCCATTCATGTTTTTGGAAATCCCGGACCCTTTGATTTTTCGGGATAAAAAGTAACCTAAGTGGCCAATTCTGTAATAACAAATCTCTAAACTAAACTAAAATGACAGCTTTAAATCTAGTTCAGTCCCTTTCCGCAGGGAGCATTATGAAATGGTTAGCAATAATTTGAATGCCGTAATTTTAGTTTAGTTTAGAGTTCGTGCACTACAGAATCAGCCCGTGCAGAAGCAGCACTATATCCGTGCAAAAGATCGTATCGAATTAATAATAGTGGTATTTGGTACCTACCCAACGTCCCAACGCGACGGTAGGACGTCAAGTATTTTGAGTTCTCTATTGTATAGAACATTAAATAGTTATCAGGTAAATAGTTATCTATTATTATAAAGAGGTAAAGTTTGTGAGTTTGTGACGTTGTTAATCTCTGGATCTACTGAACCGATTTTGAAAATTCTGGTACCAATAGAAAGCCACATTATTTGTGAGTGTCATATATTAACCCGAAAAATTAGGGAGTTCCCGTGGGAAATTAAAAAACTTATTTCACGCGGACGAAGTCGCGGGCATCTGCTAGTGGGTCAAACTCCAGTTACTTGAAAGGAGTGTATTCGCCGTGAGTTCAAGTATTCGTGGCTATTATGTAGACCGATTCCTGCCAATTGCTCTAATACGAGCTAATTTTCCTCTTGTGGTCGCCCACGTACACGCCAGTTTGCTTATTGTCACTATTTATAGAATATGGTGGAAGATACGGGAGATAACTTAGAATTTTGACGAACTCTGAACGAACGAAAAACTTTATAAGTTTACTTTAGTTTATCAATATCAGCCAGTATGAGGGTAGAGCAATTAGAAAAACAAAACTTAATCACAACTTTCAATCACATAAAATTTTGGAAATAGTCTATATAAAGAAAGAATATTAAAGTCTATAGTCATTACACATGTAGTTGTGTACATAGACTGAGTAATCTGATTGTATTTGTAATGGAATGGTAAATCTAAAACTCGCTCAAGTGTAGCATTTTTCAGAATACATACATACTTAATTGTTTAATTTGAATAATATTTGAAATTAAGGAAAAGTATGTTTCCGCGGGAATCAAAAAACTTAAACCATGCGGACAAAGTCACGGTCATCAGCTAGTTAACAATAAATAAATAATTAAAACATGTTTCCATCCACGTTTTTCTGCAATCGACCATGCTTGTGACTAACATTTTGACCTTGAATTTGATTTTTATTTTAGAAATTTGTTGTCAAATCTCTAACCTGGTATATTATGTATCAGGTAAGTACCTATATGTCTTTAGGATATAAGCTATCTTCTATTTAAATTTTGAAAGATTTAAATTACACTTTACACGTTTTATGAATATTATATTGTTTTTATTTCTTTGATTTAAAAAAAGGTACTTATAATATAATCTGCTATTTCCATCATTTACATCTAATGTTTGAAAGGCTTATATTACTTACACGTTTTATGCACTTGACAATTGCAGCACGTTTGACGTTATAAAATTATCGGTGTGCTTACTCTGAGTTTTTGTTCGATTGATCGTATAAGAATACGATGATATTAGCGTCAAAGTAAAATGAACCTTAGAAGCATCAATATAGAGCTCAATTTCGTTTTAAATGCGTTCATATAAGTTTATGAATACGATACGATTCCAAATTAAAATCAGTTGTACTTACTGAATTTGTGACTTTAAGGTTCATTTTACTTTGACGCTAATGTGATTGAACGTTCAACACGATCAATCGAATTTGCAATGTAAAAACTCAGAGTAAGCACACGGTAGTAATAATTAGCATAGTTATGCAATCATTGCGGTGGCGCGACGCTTCACAGACGCACTCGTGGCTGTCACTTGTGAGGCTTAGGTATTTGCGAGGCTTAGGTTTATCTGTGTTATGGCGCGGAGAAAACGGATTAACTATATTACTCTCTCTCTCTCTCTGCGTCGTGTACCTCATTGCTGAGGCTCGTGACCTATTTCCATTAATCACATAATGGCAGGGATTTTCTTGGGATATAATGCGGTGTGTTCCCAGGTCCTCTAAACTAATTACCTTTACTATATCTACCTGGTGAAAAACATCGTCAGGAAACCTGAATGCCTGAAAGTTCTTCATAACCTCCTCAAAGATGTTCACAGTTCACACGTTCCTGTTTATATTCTCTTCTCTCTCCAAAGGTTGTCTGGAATACATCGCCATAAGTGACAAAACCTCCTTTGCATACTGTCTGTTATTTTTAATGCCTTTTATAATAGTAAATATTGTAATTTGTGTGCTGTGCTATAATATACAGATTTATAAAAAAAAGATGTGTGAGGACTGCGGTCAAAACTTTCTCAGTCTGAGAAGAGAATCGTGCACAGTAGTGAGTCGGCAATGGGTTGAAATGATGATGATGATTATGACCTGTATACTATTCTTAATCTTACCAATAAAGCAGAAGATAATCCTGAAGAGATTAGATTGGATTTTGAGTACACTCGGTTTATTTCATTAATTAGCTAGCTGAAACACCCCTGATTCGCTTTGGTGGAACTATAAATTAACGGCGTTAATTACTTTTACTGTAACGATGGAACTTCTGAAAATCCTTTTGAGTCAAGTTCAACTGGAGAAAACATCTACCCTAAATATGTCTGACGATAGAGATTCGAGCCGCAATTTCTTGAGTAAAATAGCCTTCACAAAGGCTTATAGCCTTGAACCTTTCACTGCGCTGGATTTAAGTATCTTGTTCTTGAAAACATCTGTTCTAAATAATATGTCTTACGATCGAGATTCGTGTCGTATTTTCTTGAGTAAAGTAGCCTTCACTAAGCCTTGTTTGTAGCCTTGAACCTTTTACAACGCTGGATTTATTTTGTTCTTGATTTCTAGTTTATCCTTTTCACAATGATTTATACGAATAGGACGGACATCCGTCGTGTCAATTGAGTCCAAAAAAGAAACTAATGTTTATTACATTGGTAAAATTTGGAGGTCGAAATGTCGCGCACCCTGTTAAAATAAATGTACTCTATGATTCATGTAGAGTCATTGAACGTTGTCGAGCCGAATATAATATCATATGTTGTATTGTATAGGTAGGTGATTGAAGGTCGCAGGTGCACCGCTATTTATTTAGTTTTTGACGACGAGTTTAATTTATAAAGAAAGTACGTCAAGCACGTTTCGATTAGATCCGGTAAGAAGATGTAAAGGTTGTCTGCATTTAGTTCTTTAAAAAGTTCGTGAAGGTCACAGAAAAATCATTAACCAAACGTAGAATACGTTTATTAATTCTAAACTGCTTAGATGCTTTTCGAAAAATCTTGTTGATGTAATTTTGAAGAAGAATAGAAGTCTACTTAAATAATAAAATCAATCTAAGACAAGTAAGAATTAATAATTTAGGGACATTTATTCAATGAGTTCAGTGTACGAGGAGATAAGGATACGGAAAATAACTCAAGGCAAACAGCTTTGTATAGCAGAATTTTAAGCACCGTACCAAATGAAACCGTCTGTGCAGGAAGAGACCAATTACGTATTTCTGTCTCTAATGTGAGGTACTTTAACAGCATAGCTATGAATAGATATTGGAGATTTTAATTTAGGACTTTAATTCAAATTTCCGTTGGAAAATCTCAAAGTGATTAACTTGTCAACATCATATCAATTCTCAACCCATAGCCGACTCACTAGTCACTACTGAGCACGCATCTCCTCTCAGAATGAAAAGACTTAACTCAAAGTCCACTATGCCAGCTAAGTGGCGATTGGCAGACTTCGCACACTTGAGAACATTATGGAATGTTCTCAAAAGTGTTCTCCACATGATGTTTTCTTTCAGCTTTAGTTACATAACGCGTACGAGTACCTAGTATAGTATATGCTGTGCATATAGTACCTATATGCTGATTGCAGTTGAGTTTCTTGCCAGTTCATTCTTAGTGGACTCAGCTTAGTGGAGCCAATGGTAGAGTTTTGACATGTCACTAGAAACCAAATAGTCAGCCACCATGCAATTATTTTAATCGGGTTTAATTTCAAGATCAATCTGCTGGAGACCAAATAAATCAAAAGAGTCATTTTATTTCTATAACTCTACGAAAATGACAAAGTATAATCTTGCACATGCTATAAGTTTAAAATTAGCTTAACAATTGACCAGTCAAGGAACTATTTTGCTTTGTGCCAAATAATCTTGCCAACTTCCAATATACATACTATAGTATGTCTATACTCTATATCCATTGACGTAGACTCATAGAGGACACTCCCACAAAATTAGTTAATTAATACCGTTTATAAGTTTACGTTCGTTCGTAGTTACGATCATCTATAAATGATAAAATTTTCCATATATCAATTCTTATTAAAAAAGACTTTTCATTGCTCTTTTAAATCATTCTTAAACTTTTTTGTGTTGTACAGTGATGACATGAGTTCTCGGTTTTGTGCAAGTTCTAAATTTTGCTTGTCACGCTCACTCATTTTAAGTTATTAACTACATATTTCACGTCAGCTAAATTTCACCAAAATTTCGTAATTGTTTCTAATGCAATATGATGTATGTACATCATAGTTATAGCTTGTCATTGAGCAGAGTAATTATCACCTCTTTGGCTTTTATTCAAAAGATGTATTAGCATTTCGAGTACTTGTACAACATTCCTGAGATCATCCGACTTGCCTACAGTAATTATAGACTCGGACGTCATTCCTTTTGGGGGTGTGCCCGGGATATTCGACTATACGTAGTTGTGGGTGGATCTCACGTGCTTTTCTTGTTCGATATACGTTGTTTCTTATTCCAAGACTAGCTTTTGCCTTATCTTAGCGGATGCTTACGTCATTGAAGCTATTTCTATGCCAAATTTCAGCCCAATCCGTTCGGTGGTTTGAGCTGTGCGTTGATACTCGTAGGTTAGTCAGTCAGTCACCTTTTTCTTTTGTATATTTAAAAACTTCATAATTTATGCTTTTATGATGAATTCTATAACAATTAATTGTTTATTTCAGAATTAATTAATGAACATAATTTGTCTGTTTTCCTTTCGTTTTCGTAATAATGTTGACGCAAATGAGTTTTAAGCTTTTATTCTTTATCTTCCTTATATTTAGGTGCATATTATTAGATACCTTGCTCAAGTGTCATCCTGAGTAGTAGTAGTTTGAGCCCTACATCTAGTCCCATGTCTTCGCAACCTTCGTCTGGATCGTACATAACCTAGACCCGAGTCACGACGATCACGTTTCTTCCTGAATTTAATGACTTTGACACGACTGTATTTTATTCAATACTTCAATAGTTGAATGCAACCGAAAGCATTGTGATTATGCTTCACTTCGACATTATTGTGGCAGTTTCTATTGCAAATTCTGATGTCACATGTTGGAGGGTGTGCCTGTATTGGATTGTCGCCGAGACAATTCATCTTGCACTATTGCAAATAAATAACCTACGCGAATTGGGTGGGGACTCAGGTGATTCTATTATTATCTGTTTGGTATTTTAATAAATAATTGCAATTTTGTTCTTTTGGTTGATAATATTTTATTCTTATACATATTAGGATTGGTAACTTATAACGTATAATCCGGTCAAATTAGATAAAAAAATAGTGATCAATAGCAACAATGCGCTTACAATATATACTTAATTGACATTATTCTTGAGATACAAGACGTTTTCTTATTATGCGTAATAGGCCTAACAGACAGACAGACATACAGTTTTGCATTTATTTAGTAGGATGTATTAACTATTATGCTAGTAAACAACATCGTGCACCTCATTGATCAATTGTATCCCAATATTTGGAAGGTACCAGAAAGCCAGGCCTGGGTAACTTGTAATTTTCCAATTTATTGATCTCGGTATATAAATATGTGGAAACTGCCAGCGCTGCGCTGGGCCATTCTTATGCCAATACTAGCCAATACTAGAGGATGCCAGCGACTTCGTCCGCGTGGATTTAGGTTCTGAAAAACTGTAACATGATTATGGAAAAAAAAATCAGAGACCCCCACTTTACTTCCAAAAAAGAGGTATTTTTTCTACGTATGTACGGTAGACGTCAAAGTTCATATACTCGTAGAATAAGCAAATAAGATGGCTTGTTAGTTACAAAGTCGCCCTCAAAATTACAATAATAATGATTCTGTTTGTGTGGATGAGTGATTCAGGTTACTTGCATACAGAGCTATGCATGGACTTTTGACGACGGTACCTAGGTACATTAAGTTTCTCCGAGTTTCTCCTAGATTTCTAGGTGGATTTGCATAATTTCTATAAGTGTATTTATGCAAAGATTTGGAAGTGACTAGAAAGACTGCAAGGTTGACCAAAGGCAACCTATAAAGTAATCTTCCAATTGATACATCTCGTCCAATTGGCTGGCCGTAGCTCGTTGCTCGAGCGGAAGTACACACTTTGCAGTTCCGTGTTTGGCCGCATGATTACCGCTGGAAGGCAGTTTTGCGAAGTTTTCTTCTCAATAGGAACACATTCCGAACCAGTGGTAGATTCGGTTCACTAATGTTTCGCAAAAAACATTTAACAAATGATCATTTCACAAAAAACGTTTCAAAAACTAATCATTTCACAAACGTCGTATTCCGCAAACATATAATTTATTAAAAGATCATTTGACAAATACTCAATTCACAAATACTTTACTTTGCAAACGTGCTGAATGTAAAATTGTCATTTACTAATTTATTATTTCATAAAATAATTCATTCTTCAAATTCATAATTTTACAAAATATTAAAATATAAATTGTTATTTGTAAAATAAAACTAACTATAGGTCGCCCGCAACGTCATCCGCGTACAATCTCTGATTTCTGAGATTGAGATTTTTTATGATATGAATTCAATATATACTCGTAATATAATATGTTACGGGTAAGGCTAGAAGATGTTGTAAACCTAGTTTTACACGGGTTTACTTAGTTTTGGGTAAAGTTCGAATAATAAGTAAAATAAATTTAATTCGGAATTTACCCATACCTACTCACCTAGGTCTACCCAACTCTGGCTGGATAATGTTAGGGATATGGGTTCTCTCCCTCTCCCTCTCACCCCCTCCAAGGCCCAGTCGACGGAGCCCCGCTTCGCGGGGCTCCTTCTTTCTGGGTGGTATAAAAAGGAAATAACCACGAAGAGGATGGCGGGGTCTTTCAGACCCCGCCATCCTCTTCGTCACCTAAACCATCCGAGTCGGAGTGCCCCCAGTCCCGAGCTCGCTTCGCTCGCTCTTGCATGAGTAGGAGTGGTGCCTAAAAAGGAAGTGGAGAAGCTAGGAAAACCACTCGACCTTCGTTTCGCTACGGAGGTCGCCGGTTCGCTTCGCTCGCCAGCTCCTCCCTTCGCTCCACTCGGCCTCGTAGGCTTGCTTCATTCAGGACCTCATTCGCGAGCTTCTGCCTACGCGCTTTACAAAAACACTCTAGGGGTAGGACAGACAAGACTGCGTGGAGTCTGAGTGCTCAGATTTCAACCCAAGAATGTCAACTTTTTAAAACGGGCTACGCCAGACGGCTCTTACAGTATTTATCAAAGAATTCATTTTATCAAAAAATAAATACGCTTAACGTTGTTTTATTAAATAACACGATTTATAAATCAATTGTTTGTCAAATTATATTTTTTGAAATGATAATTTATCTGTTAATTGTTTTATCAATTGAATTATTTATAGGACCAAAAGTTTTATAACGATTAATATATGATTCATAATTTTGCGAAACGTTGTTTGTGAAATGAAAATTTGTAATTTGTTTTTTATGAAATGATCGGTCACCGGTAGATTCACTCGACGATTCATAAGCACTTTAATACTACCTGCGACTTCGTCCGGGTTGTTTAAGTTCTTTTTTATTCCCGTGGGAACTTTTTAATTTTCCGGGATAAAAAGTAGCCTATGTCACTCTCCAGGTCCACAACTATACCCATGCCAAAAATCACGTTGATCCGTTACTCCGCTTCGGCTTGATTGAAGGACAAACAAAAAAAAACACTTTCAGTATGATTTGAATTTTGAATAATAAAAATCATTATATCTTTTTAAACTAATGTTAAGTACCTACTTTACGGAAGTCCTTTTTTATCCTCTACAAGCTAGCCCTTGCCTGCGATCTCACCTGATGGTAAGTGATGATGCAGTCTAAGATGGTAGCGGGCTAAGCTGTTAGGGGCATGGCAGTTATATGAAACCCATACCCCTTCGGTTTCTACACGGCATCGTACCGGAACGCTAAATCGCTTGGCGGCACGTCTTTGCCGGTAGGGTGGTAACTAGCTACGGCCGAAACCTCCCACCAGGCCAGACCAGGGAAAATTCAGAAATTATAAATTCCCAAATTGACCCTGCCGGGGATCGAACCCAGGACCTCCGCACGTTAAGGCAACAGCGCTACACACTGCGCCACGGAGGTCGTCAAATAAATAAATAATGAAAGAACTAGAAGTTTAATTCGCTATAATCCGCCACAGTACGTAACTCTATGGTACAGTGAGTATCTTGCACTTATAGCTTGCGATATTCAAGACACCAGACAAATCCTACAAATTATTCTCTACGTACGTTTCACTCCGACACCGGAGCATATTCAGGAGATGTTGACTCGACAGTGCACGATTCTATTTACAATCATACCACATAGATTTACCTACTGTGGCGGAATAGCGAATTAAACTTCTAGTTATTTTATGGAAGGGGTTGGCCATAGTCGACCATGCTCACCAAGTGCAGATTGGTAGACTTCCCAGATCTTCATGCATGTTTCCTCACCATGTTTTCCTTCACCGTTTGAAGCAAGTGCGATATTTAATTTCCTAAAACGCACATAACTCCGTAAAGATAGAGGTGCGTGCCCGGGGATTGAACCCGCGACCTCGTATATCGCGACCTTGACATATGACGCATAACCATGCACGATTTAGGGTGGAGTTCAACGGTTTTCTTTTAAAACGGCTTAATATCAGATATATTTTTTGACTAGATGATACCCGCGACTTCGTCCGCTTGGATCAATGTTATTTGATTCCCGCGGGAACTGTTAAATTTTCCGAGATAATCAGTAGCCTAGTCCTTCCCTGGGATATAACCTACCCTTATGTGGTCAGCGTTGTCACCCTTGTGTTTGACGTCCCATCTGCTCGTACGAAGCGTTTTTGCTCGACGTTTCTGATACGAACCGCTAGGGTGTGGAACACCCTCTCAGCGCACGTGTTTCCTGCCACACATAACATATTAGTAGAGTGAATAGGCATCTTCTAGACAAGCGCGTTCCAACCTAGATCCCATCATTGCTTTGCACTAAGCATGATTGTCGGTAAGCGCAAGCCTATCACGCAATAAAAAATCCGCTATACCCAGCAAAATCGGTTGTAAAGAAGATGGGCCGGGAAAGCATGATAATACGCCTCTCGGGTTATTGAGCCTAGCTCTGAGCTCATCCTGGAAATCATGGAATTGGTCAGACCACTTACTCCCCAGTCCCCCATTCGTCATTTGCCGTGCATTGCTATAACTGTTTCATCTGGGTTATGTTCTACATACCCAATGCATCTATAACTACACGTACCTGTAACCGGTAAATGCGGTAGTGTGTTTGTTTGTTGGTTAATTTGGTAATACAATAATTTTCTCAATATATGCCGCTCTACCTTACGACAAGATTCCGTAAGACATAATAGGTACTTACTTACTTCAATAAGCAAAATATACGTATTCAGTATTCGCTCTAGATTTGCCTATTCACTATCAGACCCAAATTATTGTGGTTAAACTATTTTTTATAAAACACATACCTACGTGCCTATTAAAACAATGAAAACAAGTGATTCATAGTGAAGATTTTTGCCTTTTCACCAGTTTTCATAAAAATACGGTTTGTTTCTGCTAACTCTGCAAGATACAAACATATTGAATACCTAGGTATTTATATTATATACATATTTAAGACGAAAGAGAATTGCACTTTTCGTTTATTATAATTATATTAGATGTTGCAATTATCTTTATGTTACATGCAGCATTGTCATTTGATATTGATACCGATCGCGATTGTATCAATTCATAATGATTGATTCATAACAATGATTCATAAGTAATGTGGCGCCTCATTTCGGCAAGGAGTTGCTTTACACACTGCTCCCCTCTGGCAAAGTATTGGACCACTGGGTCTGAAACTGATTTAGTGTTCTAAGAATTGATTTTTTTATTTAACGCATGAAATGCGGGTTTCTGAGTAAGTCAATTTGCGGAATTCATGATAGGCCAACGACGCCCTACATGTCGGACGCCCAACTTTTTTCTATGAAAGGGCCCACCTAGTACCTACAACATACTAATATTATAAATTCGAAAGTGTGTTTGTTTGTTGGTTTGTCCTTCAATCACGCCGCAACGGATTAACGGAGCGACGTGATTTTTGGCATGAGTATAGTTGAGGACCTGGAGAGTAACATAGGCTAATTTTAATCCCGGAAAATTAAGGAATTCCGGCGGGAATGAAAAAAACTTTAACCAAGCGGACGAAGTCGCGGGCATCAGCTAGTAATATATAGACGGGATAGGCACTCACAACAGTCACATCTGTAATGTAGCCAGAAGTCAGAACGTTTTGTATTGGACGTGAGATGACTCTCTCGCGAATTACTCAATTAATTATAAAAAATGATGACTTGGTGTAACAAAAAACTCTGCCGCGCTGTTCTTACTGACTGCAATCTAAAAATAACAATATGGATTTTAATCCGTTTTATTTTTAGTAGTAGTAGGCATCTTCTAGGCAAGCGCGCTCCACCTTAGGCTGCGTCATTATTCATCGAGCAAGTCTGGTTGTGCAAGTGCTAGTGTATAAATAAAATAAATAAAAAAGACGATCAAGTGAGAGTCAGACTCGCGCACTAAAGGTTCCGTACCACCATACAATGTAAATTCTTTAAGTAAATATCAAGAAAGTCTTGTTAAACACAAGAAAGAAAAAGAAAGAAAAAACATTTATTTCCAAACTAGATGATTCCCGCGACTTCGTCCGCGTGGATTAAGATTTTTGATTCCCGCGGGAACTCTTTATTTTTCCGGGATAAAAAGTAGCCTATGTCCTTCCCCGGGATACCATCTACCCCTGTACCAAATTTCATCAAAATCGGTTCAACAGGTGGGCCGTGAAAGCGTAGCAGACAGACAGACAGACAGACAGACAGACAGACAGACACACTTTCGCATTTATAATATTATATAGTATGGATTACTACACACATAACATCATTCATCATTCATCAAAAACACAACATAACATCATTCATCATTCATCAAAAATTTGAATTCATTTTGTTGTTCAATTTCAAATGAGGGCGCGTTTGGAACCCTCGTAGCTTTAGTTTTAAGATACTGATTGATATTGATGGATTCTTTTTGACACTACTAGTAAATTACCTTGTATGTCTATTTATGGACTGAGTACTCTGTACTAAGTAACTTTTCTCCTTGTTCCAGAACCGGGCACAGAAGAGTGCCCTGAATCCAGAGTTTAACACACAACAATACCACCCACGATGACCAAACAACCCTTCAGAAGGAAGCCGTTCAAAATCCTCAGCACATTTCTTAACACATAGACCATACACCAAAGTCAAAACAATCAGTGATAGCATTAGTTCCTTTATTTATTAAAATAATCAGCAAACGAGTGATATTAGTGTAATTTAGTGTAAATTTAGTGTAATTTAGTGTAAATTTAGCACCATAAGTGAACAATGCTTGTGATAAGTGTACTGTTGCTTGCTTTAGGCGTTGTTGCGGATCGGTCGAAACTGCCGGCGCCGTGTGAAAGGTGAGTTGGTATTTCATCATGCCCCTACCGGGTAAGCCCGCTACCAACATCACTTACCATCAGGTGAGATCGCAGTCTGGGGCTAACTTTTAGTAGATAAAAAAAAAAGTGTTTTTGCGCAATTCACACACGGCAGAAGTGAAACATCAGAAAAGTAGCCTACGAGAGAATGAGATAAATATAACTTGTATTCTATCTCATTCGCAGGCTGAATCCTATTATGAATATGATTGTCTCTTTTCGGTGTAGCTTTTTCGTTTCATCGAATTTTCAAATCACAACGATTCTAAAAAGTTTTACTTCAAATATTTTGGATGCGAGAGGACCTGGGAGCCCACCGCATTACTAACCCAAGAATACCCCTGCCATTATGTGATTAATGGAAATGGGTCACGATCCTCAGCTTTGAGGAATACGATGCAGAGAGATATTCGATAGAAGCAGGCGTTACTCAAGGAACAAGAAGCCTTAAATAAATAAAAGGAAAGATTGACTTAAGTGACTGACTGACTGATCTATCAACGCACAGCTCAAACCACTGGACGGATCGGGCTGCACACTAAGAAACGATACACTAAGAAAGGATCTTAAAAATCAACCCCTAATACTGCTTTGAGCGATGGTAGTATGTATGCCCTCAGAGCTTTTATATGGAGAGCTCTCAGACAAGCAAGTTTCCTCACTATGTTTTCCTTCACTAAGTAATTGATATAGTTGGGCTAGACACGCACATAACTTCGAAAAGGTAGAGGTGCGTTCCTGCGCTTTGAACCCCCCAGTCCGACTTTCTTAACACTTAATTTACTTCAAAAATACTTACTTAAGTTTTACTTCTGACTAAATAATGCCATCGACTTCGTCCGCGTGAATTGAGGTTATAATTTTCCGGGCTAAAGATTGGCCTATGACCTATGTTCTAAGTTCTTCTCCTTTTCCGGGACCACTTATCCCTGTACCAAATTGATTTTCATCAAAATCGGTGGAACAGACGGGCCATGAAAGCTTAGCAGACAGACAGACAGACGGACATACTTTCGCATTTATATTATTAAGTAAGTACTTAAGCACTTAGTATGGCCTGCCATCATGCAACCAAATCTCCTTTCATAAACGTTGCCTGGAAGAGATCACTCTTAGTGATAAGGCCGCCTTTACACCGCAACAAGTTGTAAATTATATCATGATTAGTTTTATCTCTGTTTTGTTAATTGTTTCTGTGTAATAAAGTGTTTTTACTTACTTACTTAGTATGGATTCTTGCGGAATCGTCCGCGTAGATTTAAAATTCCCAGTGTGAACATTTTGTTTTCCGGGAGCCCAAAACAATTATTGTTTTAGGATATCTGTCTGTCTGTCTATCAGGCTTGCGTATCCACGCCGGCTTGATGCCTGATGTGATGCATGTTATGGCAAGAAAGCTTTTTAAGTATTTGGATTTTTTAGAAACTTCCGGCTGTCAAGAAATGACTCTGGATAATTAAACTATACGCAAACAAGTTGCATAATGTCCATACGCCTTACGAGAATGTCCTAGGTAGTATAGTTACTAGTTAGGTATGTAGGTATGTTAGGTATACCTACCGTATACCTAAAGCCGTCACTCATTCACGTGAACAAACAGACGGACATAGGACAAGGCCGCGGCATTTCCGGATTTATTTCATCGCAGTTACACTCGCCGCGCCGGTTGCTTTGTTTACATTGGATATCTGATTGAATTATAAACTTAGGTACTAGATGATTCCCGCGAATTCATCCCTCATGTTGCAAATCCTAAATAAAATGTCCTATGTCCTCGGGGAAGGACATAGGCTACTTTTTAACCCGGAAAATGAAGGAGATCCCCGCGGGAACTTAAAAAAAATTAAAAAAAATCAACGTGGGCGAATTCGCGGGCGTCATCTAGTTTAAAATAGTATGGATACCAGCTTTTGAGTTGTGCGTTGATAGATCAGACAGTCCGCCGCCATGATGCACAAAGATAAAATTAACAAGAGCCTCTAGGTCTAGACTAAGAGATGCGAGTATGAAGTCGCGGTTCGAAGCTAGTATAAATAAATATGAGATCGATAACCTTGCTAACAAAGTTTAGTTTGGTTTAGCGAGATAACAATTCTGACAAAAAATATGATAAAATGCCTGATAAGTAACTAATTAACCGCGTAGGTTTTTTTTTCTGTGATCGAAGTGCGACACGCGAAATTCATACTTCATACTAATATTATAAATGCGAAAGTGTGTTTGTTTGTTGGTTTATTGGTTTGTCCTTCAATCACGCCGCAACGTAGCAACGGATCGGCGTGATTTTTTGTATGGGTATAGTTGAGGACCTGGAGAGTGACATAGGCTACTTTTTATCCCGGAAAATTAAGGAGTTCCCGTGGGAATAAGAAAAACTTAAACCACGCGGACGAAGTCGCGGGCATCAGCTAGTCTTATTATAAATGCGAAAGTGTGTTCGTTTGTCCTTCAATCACGCCGCAACAGAGCAACGGATTGCCGTGATTTTTTGCACTATATGAGGACCTGGAGAGTCACATAATATAGGCTACTTTTTATCCAGGAAAATTTAGGAGTTCCCGTGTGAATTAAAAAAAACTTATTACACGCGGACGAAATCGCGGGCATCAGCTAGTGTGCGATAAATTAGTATCCGGTATCTTTGTGTACAAGGTTTTGAACCCGCGAACTGTCGCGATAAATCCATTAGGCATATTTTTTGCCAGTCGATCTATCACGCCTTATATAAATGATAGAGTTAACATTAGAATCGTATCTACACGGAAAATGTGTGATAAATTGTTATCAGGTATCTTTGTGGTCAAGGATTTGAACCCGCGAACTATAGCGATAAATCCATTAGGCATATTTTTTACCACTTGCTCTATCACGCCAATTACAAATGACATAGTACTTAATTAGGCAGCTATTTAAATATAGAACGTACAACCTATAATAAGAAGAGCAATTAAGTATTCTCCTGGAATTTTTTATTTAAGTAAGTAATATTTGCATAGATATTTGCATAGATATTTGCATTTTTTACACTGTGTTATCCTTAGTTTTTGAAGTGAAACTTCTTTAGAATCGTTGTTATTTGAAAATTCAATGAAATGATAAAATGAAACTAAAAAGCGACACCAAAAAGGGACAAACATGTATAGGATTAAGTCTGCGAGAGGATGAGATAGATTACAAGTTATATTTATCTAACTCATTCTCTCGTAGGCTACTTTTCTGAAGTTTAACTTCTGCCGTGTGTGATTTGCAAACACACACACTTTTTATTGTAAAAGTAAGAACTTAATTAAGTTAATACAAGTAGAATAATTCATTAGAAACGGTACTGCGAATCAGGAAAACCATTTCCTTGCATCATTTTAATAACAATATAGCAATATGTACACTCAGTTGCAAAAGTATCTTAATAAAATTCTGGGCAAAATTAATTGGCATCCAATGTGGATACCAGACTCCAGAGGTCCATGTTTAACTATTTGGTTCTATGTACTTGTGTCAAAAGTAGTTTGAGAAAAAAATAACAGACTGCTAAGTGCCAAAGCACAAGCGATACATAATTTATTGATTACTAGATGATGTCCGCGACTTCGTCCGCGTGTACAAAAAAAGTACACCTGTACCAAATTTCATCAAAATCGGTTGAACAGATGACACACTTTCGCATTTATAATATTAATTAGTATGGATTCTCTGTATAACTTAATATTTATAGACTTATTATGAGCAAAGTTAAAGCACGCTCCATAGTTCTCAGCCGAATAGTAAACTATTTACATGCATACCATAAATGATAAATGATTTATTTATGTAGGACAACTTGTATCAGTCACTCGTATGATACGTCAGGAAGCATAAGTATAGTTTTCCTTAGAACATACATAACAAGTCGCAGCGTTGTTCTTAGCAAAACGCCAAAGCGATGTGCATTTTCCAGCGCTTTTCTCTAGCTAGGTGTTTCACTTGTAGACTTTTCACTGTGAATCATTAGTTCACAGTAACGATGTCTTATTGACCGTTAAAAGCGCGTCTTTTACGCGGCGAGAAGCTATTTGTTTACCTTTTATTCAAGTTACCTAAAGAAATAACTAAAACTAGTTTCTTATGCAACAGCGAGCACATTGTATGTATAAATTATTTACGAGGTGCAATTAAATATTTGCAAACTATTCTGGTGTCGCCTGTACATGTACACAAACATGTGACCTATACAAGACGATCTGGTTTGAACTGGGTTGTTTGTATGTGTAGTACCTACATAGTTACCTACTACCTAGCACCTACTCACTTGAGTGCTTCTGAGTCTTGCCAACCAGAGATTTATGCAGATTTTCTTAAATCTACATATCAAACCTAATGCAGCATATTGAAAATACGTAGAAACATAATATTATATACTAATAGTATGCTTATACTTAACTAGATGCCCGCGACTTCGTTCGCGTGGATTCATTTTTTATATTTCCGCGGAATTTCTTTGATTTTCCGAGATAATGCCTATGTCCTCTCCCAGGATGCAACCTATCTCTATACCAAATTTCATCAAAATCGGTTGATTAGATGGCCTGCGAAAGCGTAGCAAATGGACAGATAGACAGACACACTTTCGCATTTATAATATTAGGATAGAAGTATGGATGTCATGTCTTTAGATTTAGAAGATTTGAGCCTCGTATTTACTAGGGGACAAAATATGACAAGAAAGAGTAAAGACTTTCCCTAATGTCTTATGAGCTTATAATGAGCACTTTTTGGTAGGGGGTAAAAATGTAGATTCGCGTGACCGACATGCTCGTGAACAGCGACATGTTCGCGAATACCGACATGCTCACGTCGCGTGGTTATGAAGACAAAAGGTCTTAAATATAAATATTAAATATACTACATTCGAAATTAAACTTTAATGCCTTAGTGTTATGTTAAGGTTTAAATATTTTAATAATTTTAATTAAAAAAAATAAAATTAAATGTTCGTTTTCACTTCTATCGGCAGTCCCTATGACTGCCAATTTTTTTTTAAGAATCTCTGCGTCGTGTTCCTCATTGCTGAGTATCGTGACCTCGTTTCATTAATCACATAATAGCAGAGTTTTTTTGAGATAATAATACGGTGGGTTGATGGTTCCCACGTCATTCCGCATACCTACGATCAGCTGGGTCGTAATATAGAATATAATATATAGCTGAATAGTACTCTTAGCTAAGAGTAGGTACTATTTCAACTCTTAGGTTTAGACTTCCAAATTCGGTCACCCATCCAGTTACCGACTTGGGTCAACATTGCTTAACAATCGCAATCGACTGATATGTGTTGTCGCAACTGGGCCGTTCGTCCCTCCTTCGGTATCCTTCGGCATTCAAGAAGATGCCTACACTACAGCCCATTAATGTCCCACTGCTGGGCACAAGCCTCCACTCTCATAGGAGAGAGGGAATTAGAGCTCAGACCCACCACGCTGCTCCAATGCCGCTTGGCGGGCTTTAACGACTATTATCATGTTAGTGATAATAACCGGGACCGACGGCTTAACGTGCTCTCCGAACCACGGGGGTGAAACACCGCCAACTTCCTAACTCCGAGCATATTCTCGAAAAAGATGCCTATTCACGCTTAATTTGAAGGCTTATATTTTTATTTCTCATTTCCAGCTTGATCTACTGCCATGGGCCGCTTCTACACACGGTGCAAATGGCGGGCCTTTACAATGACTCCAAGACCTTCGTGGATAAGAAGATGAAGTCGCCCGCCAATGTCATCATGGAGAACTTCCAGAATATGATGAATAGGTGATTATTACAAAAATACATTTATTTTTATTTTATGCTCTACTACTTAAATACGACGCGTCGTACGCGTGGGTCAAGGTTTTTTGATTCCCGCGGGAACTCCTTCATTTTCCGGGATAAAAAGTAGCCTATATCCTTCCCCAGGATGCATCCTATCTCTATTCCAAATTTCTAGTACATCGATTGTGTATTTGTGATTGGACTGAGGTGGCAGTGGGCGGGTCACGTGTGTCGGAAAACCGATGGACGTTGGAGTCGAAAAGGTCCATCGATTTTAGTGGACACTGCGTCTTGGTAAACGCCAAACGGAGCGTAGGGCGCCCCCCAGCAAGGTGGAGCGATGATATCTGGAGGCTGGCTGGCATCGATTGGATGCGAAAAGCCGAGGAAAGAGCACGTTGGCGCTACTTGAAAGAGGCCTATGTCCAACAGTGGATGCACAACGGCTGATCAAAGGAAAGAGCACGTTGGCGCTACTTGAAAGAGGCCTATGTCCAACAGTGGATGCACAACGGCTGATGATGATGATTTTTTATTGACTGTGGAATCTTACAATCATTTGATCCTAATGTTTAATCCACCCCTTGTTGCTCCAGGACAGATTACCGGCCAACGAAGGAGGAGATCAGGAGGTTTGTGGACGACAACTTCGACGTCGAAGGCTCCGAGTTCGAGGATTGGCAGCCGTTGGACTGGAAACATGACCCTGGTATGAAGTTGTTTCTTTTTGTTTTTGGGTTCCTTTGTAAAACTAACGACATATTGACGGTAGACTATTTAACGTTTAGTGGACAAAAAAATGTCTTTTTTTTAAAGCCAATAAACAAACAAACAAACAAGCAGTTCTGGTCTGGTGGGGAGACTTTGGCAGTGACTAGATACCACCCCACCGACAAAGACTTAACGCCAAGCGTTTTTGCGTTCCTCCGGTGCAATGCTGTGTAGACACTGATTAGGGGTGTGAGTTTAATAATAACTGCCATGCCCCAATTAGTTATTATATGAGAAAAAATCTTCGAATGCGTCAAGTTTCCGAGCCATGCTCCAAACAAAATTTTCAAATCCCTTTTAACAATTCTATCATCTTTTAAACAATTTTATTGATAATTTATTGTTAATTGATAATTTTTGATAATTCATTGATAATTGAAAATTTTTGTTTCAAATTGTGGGTAACCACAGTTGTTTTCATAGTAATAATCCCGTTCACAATTCACTGCCAGTGGCTGTGTGCAAAAATATACATATTATACAGCCTTAAATATTGTTTTTTTTTTTAAATCAGTTATTAATAATATAAACCCAACACTTCATTCACAATAAAAAGTCAAAAAAAAAAATTATAATCGTTAAACAATCTTCTTACAGCTTTTCTGCAAAGGATAAAGGACCCGGTGCTGCTGGAATGGGCTAGAAGTCTGAACGAGCTGTGGCTGAACCTGGGCAGGAAGATGAAGAGCGAGGTGAAGGAAAACCAGGATCTGTACTCCATCATATACGTCGACCATCCTGTTATTGTGCCTGGTGAGGAAAATATGCCATTAATTTACTTATTTAAATAGTAATATTTATTCCAATCAATTGGATATGACAATTAATCAAACTTACGAGTAAATAAATATACCCAATTGTATTATTCCAACTCTTAGGTTTCTAACGATTATTATCAGATGTTAGTGATAGTAACCGGGGCCGACGGTTTAACGTGCTCTCCGAGGCACGGAGGAAACGAAAAGACCAATTCGGACTTTCGAATTCGGTCGATATGCATTGTCGCAACTAGAACACTCGTCCCTCCCGCGCTTTAGGAATTTCGGAAATACCATCCGAATCAGTAAAAAATGACCAGTTTTTAACTGATTTCAAAAAAGGGGGTTATCAATTCGACACATATGTATGTAATATTAATGGAACTTCGGTATATAATGTATTCGACGACCTCCGTGGCGCAGTGTGTAGCGCTGTTGCCTTAACGTGCGACCCGGCTCGGGCCCGACCCGCGCCCGTTCCTTGTGTGTTTTGCCCTTAAGATTATCACATATTATTTCCAGGCGGTCGTTTCCGGGAGTTCTACTACTGGGATTCGTACTGGATCATAAAGGGGCTGCTGCTGTCAGAGATGCACGCCACCGCCACGGGGATGGTCACCAATTTCCTGGATATCGTCGACCGGTACGGGTTCATCCCTAATGGAGGCAGGATATACTATTTGATGAGGTGAGAATCGAAGTTATAGTTCCACCAACTTTGGCCCGGTGGCCAAATTTGGAACTAATTTTTATTCCTGTTTAGTTTTGAAGTGAAAACTTCTGTTGCCGCGTTGAGCACTTTTTGGTAGGGGGTAAAAATGTAGATTCGCGTGACCGACATGCTCGCGAACATATAAATATACTACATTCGAAATTAAACTTTAATGCCTTAGTGTTTAGGTTTGTATTTTAATAATTTTAAGTAAAATTTAAAAAAGAAATGACTGACAAAAAAAAAAACTATTAAATATTCGTTTTCACTTCTATCGGCAGTCCCTAGGACTGTTGTATTTATTAATCACTAAATAGTTTATTTGAATAGTAAAAAACTGCCTCGTTGGTCTAGTGGTTAGCATGTTTGACTGCGCCTGACGAGGTCCCGGGTTCGAGTCCCGGGTCGGGCCATATTAAGTATTGGGTTTTTCTGAATAGAAATTCTCAGTACTAGCCCGGAGTTAGGAAGTTGGCAGTGTTTCAACCCCGTGCCTCGGAGAGCACGTTAAGCCGTCGGTCCCGGTTATTATCACTAACATGATAATAGTCGTTAAAGCCCGCCAACCCGCATTGAAGCAGCGTGGTGGGTCTAAGCTCTAATTCCCGCTCTCCTATGAGAGAGGGGGCCTGTGCCCAGCAGTGGGAAGTTAATGGGCTGTAGTAGTAGTTTGTAGTAGTAGTAGTAGAAACAATCGATTAAAGTAAAAAAGTGCGTCGAACTTTAATGACGTTACATTTCAGTATTGCATATAAATCCCATACCTAGGACGCGTTTGACGTTTGAAAAAAAATTGCTGATTAGACGATTTTTCAAATACCCAATTGCTGTATGTAAAAACTTGTTTTGGTAATACCATTGTTTTCTTTACAGATCGCAACCACCTCTGCTCATACCTATGGTGAAGTTGTTAATGGACGACATCGGGGACATAGACTTCCTAAAGAAGCACATTGGAACTATGGACAAGGAATTTGAGTTCTGGATCAAAAACCACACTGTCGAAGTTGAGCATAACGGGCGAACGTGAGTTGAATATTATTTTTCAATACTTTCTATCTCATTGCTGTGGGTCGTGACCCCTTTCCATTGATCACATAATGGCAGGGGTTTTCTTGGGATATAATGCGGTGGGTTCCAAGGTCGTTTCACATTTTTCAATATACTTGCTCGAAAAATCCACATTCAGATGCAGTAAACAGGGCTTGTAAGTTAAACTTACTGCCCTCGTGCTATTTTATTGCAGAATTTACTGCCCTCGTGCAATTTTTTTTTGTTGTAATTCCACGTTTAATAGCCACAATATTAAAAGTCGCCAAAAATTGATAACCGGATTAAAATGCCCTCAACCGGGATACGACCTATCTCTGTACCAAATTTCATCATAATCGGTTCAAAAGATGGGCCGTTAAAGCAACAGGCACGCAGACATACACTTTCGCATTTTTAAGATTACATAATATAGAATGGAATTCATCATTCAACTCTTAGGTTACTAACGATTATTATCAGATATGACTGATAATAACCGGGACCGATGTCTTAACGTGCTCTCCGAGGCACGGAGGAAACGAAAAGGCCTAATAAAAGCTCCAAATTCGGTCAGCTAGCTACCAACTTGGATCAACGTTGTTTTACAATCTGAATCGACTGCCCCCCTTCCCTTTGGTACAGTGGTTAGCGGTGTAATCTTATAAGCGAGAGGTCCCGGGTTCGATCCCCGGCAATTTGTGCATTTAAGTATATGGCCTGGTGGCCCGCTACCATTTAAGACTGCATCACTTACCACCAGGTGAGATCGCAGTCATTTGTAAGTGGAATACAATAAAAACACGCACATTTTATAAATTATTTGCAGATACCAAATGACGCGGTACTGGGAGCAGTCTCAGGGCCCGAGACCAGAGAGTTATAAGGAGGACATCGACGTCGCCAGGTGAGATAAGCCAACTTGTAGTAGAATAAAAAAAACGTGTGGTGTCGTGGGACACCTGATAGAAACGAAGTTCCTTATTACATTAATATTAATTTCAAGTTCTTGTCGAGGTAAAACGAAAACGCGAGCATGTCGCCGACATGCTCGCGTTGTCATCATCGTCATGTCAATTGCCTATGTGCTATTCCAGACTATAATCTATCTCTGTGTCAAATTTCAGCCAGATCCGATGAGACGTTGGGGCGTGATTGAGTAATAAACATCCATACATCCATACATCCATACATCCATCCAAACTTTCGCATTTATAATATTAGTAAGACCACATTCGAAATTAAACTTTAATGCTTTATTGTTAAGGTTTAATTT
Organism: Erebia aethiops; assembly: GCA_923060345.2. Taxonomy (NCBI): domain Eukaryota; kingdom Metazoa; phylum Arthropoda; class Insecta; order Lepidoptera; family Nymphalidae; genus Erebia; species Erebia aethiops. The sequence continues at coordinate 8,225,426 of OV281086.1, read as the reverse complement.
CGAATAAAAATCATACTCCACGCATTTTCGTTACGGACGTTTTTTGCCGGCTAGTGTACCCCTCCGCATCGTCCCATAAGGAACTTCGTTCCAATAAAATCTTGGATCCACGCGGACGAAGTAGCGGGCATCAGCGAGTTAGACAAGCTTTTAACATGATTATTTTTTAATTACAGTCATTTTGACACAGTAGACAAGAAGGAGGAACTGTACGCCGAGTTGAAATCCGCTGCCGAATCCGGTTGGGACTTCTCCTCTAGATGGTTTATACTCAATGGCACTAACAAAGGTTTGTATCGGTTTTGTTTTAGAAGTAGTCCTAAAGGACAAAAATCCATATCCATACTAATATTATAAATGCGAAAGTGTTTCTGTCTGTCTGTCTGTCTGTCTGTCTGTCTGTCTGCTACGTTTTCCCGGCCCATCTTTTCAACCGATTTTGCTGAAATTTGGTACAGGGGTAGATGGTATCCCGGGGAAGGACATAGGCTACTTTTTATCCCGGAAAATTAAGGAGTTCCTGCGGGAACCAAAAACATTAATCCACGCGGACGGAGTCGCGGGAATCATCTAGTAATAACATATTTGAAAATTGTGAAGAACTCGCAGGAATGAAAAGAGCTTTTCACCATGCGAAATACGCAAATAACATAATATGTGTGTGTGTGTGTGTGTGTGTGTGTGTGTGTGTGTATGTGTGTTGGTTTGTTAGTGTGTGCTCTCTGCAATGGGTTATGATAATAATGAGGATATTTTATGCTTTAACTAGCTAATGCCGGCGACTTCGTCCGCGTGTTTTGAGGTTTTTGGTTCCCGCGGGATAAAAAGTAGCTTATGTGTTATTCCAGACTATAACCTATCTCTGTGCCAAATTTCATGCAGATCCGTTAAGGCGTTCTGGCGTGATTGAGTTACAAACATCCATCCATCCAAGAATATTGATTGAACATTATACTACATTTGGTCTTCAAAAAGAAAGCTTGGGGATCTCGATCTCAAAGTATTTTTTGGTGGTCGTTATATTTTAATCCCATAATATTTCCCGGATTAAAAGTAGCCTATGTCACTCTCCAGGTCCTCAACTATACCCATGCCAAAAATCATTGATCCGTTCCTCCGATGCGGCGTGATTGAAAGACAAACCAACGAACCAATAAACCAACAAACAAACACACTTTCGCATTTATAATATAAGTATGAAAAGTACGATACGTTTTCCCACAGGCAACCTGACAAACCTGAAGACTCGTTCAATAATCCCCGTAGACCTGAACGCCTTTATGTGTTGGAACGCGCAATTAATGGCGGACTTCCACGAGCTTCTGGAAAACTTTGAGACTGCCAGATACTACAAGACTATGCACGCTAAGTTTAAGGAGGCCATCGAACATGTGAGTGCATCCTTTTTTTTCCACTACAAGTCAGCCCTTGACTGCGATCTCACCTGTGATGATGCAGTCTAAGATGCGTGCTAACCTGTTAAGGGTATGACAGTTATATTAAACCCACCCCGGATTGGTTTTTACATGGCATCGTACCGGAACGCTAAATTGCTTGCTGGCACGTCTTTGCCGGCTGGGTGGTAGGCGAAAATTCAGAAATTGTAAATTTCTAAATTCACCCTGCCGGGAATCGAACCTGACTGGGGTCGAAGCGTGATCACCCTTCGAATAAGGTCAAGGAAAAATTCACATCCTCGGTAAGTTTTAAGTTTGATAACCATTTTAAACTCTATAGATTAAAGAAAAAAAGTGCACTGAAATCTGAATCGCGCGCGAGAAGAGCGCGAAAGTGCGTTTTTAAGTTTGATAAAGGGTTGCTGATTTGAGTTATCATCATCCCAATTCTTGTTAAAGGTCCTATGGCACGAAGACGTGGGAGCTTGGCTGGATTTCAACCTGGAATCCGGCAGACGGAGAGACTACTTCTACCCAACCAACATCGCTCCTCTGTGGACCGGATGCTATGACGTGGAACGAAGCGATTACTATGTCAACAGGGTCATCAATTACTTGGAGAAAGTTAAGGTGAGTATTATTCAAGTGAAAACTTCTTTAGGCGCGTTGAGCACTTTTCGGTAGGGGGTAAAAATGTAGATTCGCGTGACCGACATGCTCGCGAACATATAAATATACTAAATTAGAAATTTAACTTTAATGCCTTAGTGTTAAGGTTTATATTTTAATAATTTTAATTAAATTTCAACACATTTCGTTTTCACTTCTATCGGCAGTCAAATTTGTTCCTTGAGCCCGCAAACTCGATATGTCTTTGAAGTGAAACTTCTTTAGAATCGTTGTGATTTGAAAATTAGATGAAACGAAAATGCGAGACCAAAAAGAGACAAACATATTCATTATAGGAATTAGCCTGCGAGAAAATGAGATAGAATACAAGTTATATTTATCTCATTCTCTCGTAGGCTACTTTTCTGAAGTTTCACTTCTGCCGTGTGTGAATTGCACACACGCACTTTTTTTTTCCTTGAGCCCACAAACTCAAACTTAAATGTATACAGATAAAACACATTTAGTCGAGTGAATCTACCACTAGTTCGGTATGATATTCCAATAGAAGAACCAGCAAGAAACTCGGTGGTTGCTCTTTTGAAAAAAATCATGTACAATTACATAAATGTGTAGATACATAAGTAACCGCAGTCCTAAGCATTGCTGGAGTGAGTCAAATCCATGCTCTTTTATCATTTACATAATCTTTAACATTATTATAAACTTCTTTTGATCATAAAACAGTATCTTATAAATTACTATATTAATGTTTTTACAATACATTTGCTCGTAAAGTTTGCTCTTCACCGGTATTACAACAGTTATAATGTAGACTTTTAACATCAAATATAATATTACCACACCGTTATATTACCCTCAGGGAAAAAAAGCATAAGATGAAAATTGCTATTTTACACCTATTAGTATCAAATCAAACTATACAAAAGAACGAACAAATTAAGAGTTATTTGCCCTTAAGGTGCATGACAAGGGTCTGCCCGCGAAATTCAAATTTAATTTGGTTTTTCACAAAATCTTTACTTGAAAGTGTCCAGTTTAAGAAATTAGTCAAAATAATGAGTTTGACGTGAGTTACTCACAAATTAGTCATTAATTTGACTAATTTCTTAAACTGGGTACTTTCAAGTAAAGATTTTTATATAAACCTGTGAAGATGATATTCCTAGGCTCGCAATTTGAATGCCATAAGCCTACTTTGTCGTATTAGTTTACAAATTGTGAAAAACCAAATTAAATTTGAATTTCGCGGGCAGACCCTTGTCATGCACCTTAAACAATTCTAGCACCTATCACAAAACAGTTGTAAACAGGCACGTAATTATTTACATCAATGTAAGGTAATGGCAATATTGCCTTTTAAACAAATTTACAGACAACTGATATTCCACAAATAATATCTCCTTAAAAATCCAGTCTTATGAAACAGTTACAATTAGAAACAAAAATACAATTATTGTAAGTGTATTGTAGTAGTTATTGAACCAAAAACAATTAATCTTCATCCAATGATTCAAAAATTTAGGTGAATATTCTTTAAATTAACTTTGAATATTCAAAAATTTACACTCCTTTTTCTATTTATTTCGTAACGCCTCAAATTCGACTTTATCAAATGAGTACTTAGTTTAAATATTCAAAATTTAGTACTCGACAACCCTGACTCTCCTATGGATATTCTTAGGTAACCATACATTTTCTTGTTCCATAATATGCTGATCTCGTTTGGTGTCAAATTCGTTCGGTTATCATATGAGCAACTGGTTTGAATTTTAAACTCCAAGGCTTGGCAAGCCTGAACCTTGAACGGATTTACAATTAGCAAGCCTATATTTTCTTGCTCCTTATTCTTCCTGCTCTCAATTGATAGCAAATTCGATCGGTTATCAGATTTATATCCGTTATCAGATGGGTGGATATATCACCTTAAATTGGAGACTTTATAGCTTGGCAAGCCTCACCCTCGAACGGATTTCTTTAGGCAAGCCTATAGGTTCTCCATCCTTAAGATCCCTACTCTCGATTGGTATGGAATTATGGATTTCGTTTGGTATAACCAGATGGGTGTTGAAATCGAGTTATTCTAATTAGTTATTCTAACTTTTTAAGGTAGTAGCCATGAACAAATTTCATTAGGCAAGCTATTCGAAGCATGTTCCTTGATTCATAAAAAACACCTCTGGTCTGATTATCAGATGGGTGAAGGTCGTTGTATGGTGTGATCTTAGACCACTACTGTTACCTTTGTTTAAATTAAAATACTATATGTACTTTAGAACAAAACAGACCCCCTATTCGGTGGACGGACGACATCAGACGAGTCGCAGGAAGCCGCTATATCCAGGCGGCACAAGATCGCGGCGTGTGGAAGTCCATGCAGGAGATCTATGTCCAGCAGTGGACGTCTATCAGTTGATGATGATGATGATGATGACTTTAGAACAGTTCAGTTAATTAGAATCATTTTTTCAACATATGTGACCCATTATTAAGTTTGTTGTTTTAAAATAAATCATCCAGCTAAAAGTATTTCGTTAACGAGATATGCAATGCAGCTAACAGTATCCAATATACATGCAAACACTCTAAGTTCACAGCTTACACTAGCGAGTAAGCGCGAATATCACTGCCCCTTCGTCTAGCACCGACGTATCCTCGTTTACTCGCGTTTTATAAAATTGTAGGTGTTCAATCAAGCCAGTTGTCGCTAAAAATTTACAATTGGCAATACTAGCCACTTCCGCGACTACGTCCGGCGGTACCTGATTGGCCCGCCCGCCGGCCATACTGCGTCACTAGCGCCACGCGCGACGTATGAAAAAAGAAGATTCAGACATCAGCGTTCGTAACGTGTGTCCACTGAAAAAGGAGTGCTCCCGCGCCGTGCGTGCTAAATATCCCAAAAACTACATAAATCCAAACCTAATCCCACCGGTGGTCATCTGTATGTGCCGTGCTCATCTCTGTCATCGGGGAAACTGGACGTTCCAGGAACGGTAAGTGGTTTTTGTATTGTAGATTGTGGATTTGGAGCAACTCTGGACAAGCTGGACACCTCTCGTCATATTTAATTTTTATTTTTAACGGTCCTTCGATTTTGCACCAACATTTCTGGCCTCCGAGCCGGATTATATTAAATTTTTACAAATTTATAGACCAGTGAAAACCTTAAAAGTCCTATATTTGTCGTATTTATCATATAATTTACGTATGTATACTTAATTATATCTTAAAATATTAATATTCACGTGTATTTTACATATATTTCGCTAGATTTTAACAATAATTCGTAATTATTGCAACCACATTCGATTCTTTTGTCCGCGTGTCATTACCGGTGACCTTTCATCAATATGGCCGAACCGACGCGTACTGAGAAACTCGAATTAAAGTTGAAAACATTGCATTTTAAAAGAGATTATCTATTTGGAAAAGCACAAAAGTTATTTGATTTGTCGAAATCTGTTAAAGATGATTCGAGTAAAATGCAAGGATTTCTCGCTCAGTTCTCCGAGTTAGACAATGTTCGAACAAAATTCGAGAATACGATTATGGAAATTTTGGAAATTGAGATGCAATTAAAACCCGGTATTAAGTTATCTACGTCGCAATTAGATGCTTTTGAATCCTTATATGAAACCTGTAGTTTGTATGCGCGTAAATATCAGGCACAGCAAACGCGCGGTAGTACAACAAAATGTACAAACCAAAGTGAATTAACGAAACCGGCGCTTCCAAAACTAACATTATTCGAATTCGACGGCGAATTGGAGAACTGGACAACATTTTATGACACATTTTATTCACTAGTGCATAGCCGAGACTTTGCAGATATCGATAAGTTTCACTATTTACTTTCGTGTGTCAAAGGCAATGCACTGAATCTTGTCAAAAAATTACCCATCACCGCAGCCAATTATCCATTAGTATGGCAAAGTTTATTAGATAAATATAAAGATAATAGGGCACTTGCGGGTAGATATCTTGATAAAATGCTAAATTTCACTCCATTGAATAAAGATACGAGTGTTAATTTAACGCTATTTATAGAAACATTTGATCACTCTCTTAAAGCGATTCAAGCGCTTCAAATCGAAAACTTAGATGACTATTTAATATGTCATTTAGCCTTACGTGGCCTTGACCCTCATACTAAAAAGTTGTTTGAGGAAAGTAGGGATCAGAAAACTATACCTAAATTCAGCGAATTGATTGGTTTTGTTAACAAGCAAATTAAGGTTTTAGAACATATTTTCCCCAGTACTTCTAGTTCTGCTAATACAAATACACATTCAAAAACCAAACAAAATAATTATAGCAAAGGCAATCAAAACTCGACTTCGCGCCAATCATCAAAATCGGTTCTGACTACATCCCGTGTTATTAAGTCGGACGACAATAAAAATCGGTTAGTTTGCCCGCACTGCAATCAAGGTCACATGATCTATCGGTGTGAGTCTTTTAGGAATTTACCAGTCGAAGAGCGAATTGACCGTGTCAAGGCTTTAAGACTTTGCGTGAATTGCTTAAAGAAGCATGATCATCAAACCTGCACTAGTCCCATGAGGTGTGCAGTTGGGGTATGTATGGGTCATCACCACTATCTGCTTCACAAAGACCAGGGTCACGCGAGCTCTGTGAGCACCGCGGCCGTACCGTCACGCTCACCCGCGCCACCCAGCTCATCATCTGGGCAGCAGGCGCTCGTGACGTCGTCTCACTCCGTGAGTGACGCGGCGCCAGCGCAAGATGCACTGTGTTCATTTAACGACTACGGTGTTGTATTAGGAACGACGCGGACACATATTCAAGATTTTTGCGGACAATTTCAGGACTGTAGGGGAGTTATTGACTCCGGGGCACAGACGTCTTTCATTACCGCTGAGTGTGCCCAACGTTTGGGACTACCGCGTCAAAAGTGTCCTTTCTCGATCTCCGGCCTTGGCGGGGAATTTATAAAAAACCAGGGTATGGTAACGTGTACCATAAAACCCCGGCATCAGGACGGTCCTAGGTTTACGTTAAACATGGTCGTCGTAACGAAAGTTGCCGGTGAAATGCCTAACGTCAGCTTCTCGCGCGATGTTATTAGCCAGTACGATAACTTTAATTTAGCGGATCCCGAGTTTTATAAAAAAGCGCGAGTCGATGTACTTTTAGGCAACGACATAGTGTCGCAAATTATTACAAATAAACCGGTGTTTATTAAGGAGGATATTCCTAGCGTTATTGAGACGGTATTCGGTTCTGTGATTAGTGGTAAACTTGTTTCCGATAACAAAGATTCAAGGTCAAGGTCTCATAATTATCTATCGGTATCAGAGGGCGAATCACTAGACCAAGCTTTACGTGCTTTCTGGACTATCGAGGAGGTGCCGTGCACTCCCTCTATAAACCCTCTCGACCAACTGGCCGAAAATATTTTTGTAAAAGAGCATACGCGAGAATCGAACGGCCGATACGTCGTACCTCTGACGCTCGCGCCCGATCACCCGCCGCTTGGTGAGTCACGCGCTGTGGCCGAACGTAGGCTATTATACACGGAACGTAAGCTCGCGCGCTCACCTGTATTGCAGCAAGCGTACTCAGATTTTATGCGTGAATACGAGGCCTTAGATCACATGGAGTTGTATACAGGAACGTCTCCTAGCAAGAACATAATCCCACATCACAGTATATTAAGACCGTCGTCTACATCGACGCCTTTAAGAGTAGTTTTCGATGGAGCAAGCCGTACAAGTAATAATGTCGCAATTAATGACATATTATTAACAGGGCCGAATTTATACCGTGATATTTCGGCTATTATTCTAAATTTTAGACTTTTTAATTATTGCCTAGTCTGTGATGTTTGTAAAATGTATCGCGCGATAAGAGTGAAGGAAAGCGATCGGTGCTACCAGCACATATTATATAGATATTCGCCCACGGAACCCATCAAACTTTATGAATTAAAAACTGTCACTTACGGACTCAGTTGTTCCCCTTTTCTTGCCATTCGCACCTTGCTGCAATTAGCTCGCGACGAAGAAGAACGTTTCCCGCTCGCCGCGCAAGTTATTAGGGAAGGAGTTTACATGGACGACGTCTTGTATTCTTGTAATACCTACGAGGAGGCGTGTACGGTTCAAGACCAACTTATAGGTATATTTGCAAGCGGTCAGTTTTTATTAAAAAAGTGGACGAGTAACAACTCAGAATTACTGAATCGAGTTCCTTCGGATTATAGGGAATGCCCTTTGACCTTTATGAAAGACGGAAACGAATGTACTATTAAGGTACTCGGCCTAACTTGGACGCCGCTGTCCGACAACTTCGTTTTCGCCATAAATAAAACAGACCCAGTTCTAACAAAACGATCGGTTCTAAAATTATTAGCGTCTATTTATGACCCCGTGGGGTTCCTCGCACCTTGCACTTTCATTGCTAAATTAATTATGCAGGATTTATGGAAGTTAGGTATCGGATGGGATGAACCATTGCCTTATGAGATAGGTAACCGGTGGTCGTCTTTTATATCGGAGTTGCCTCGGTTGGCGGACATACCTATCGAGCGTCACATGTTGTTGCCCGGACAGACAGAATGCGATGTAGTAGGTTTTTGCGATGCGTCATCGCGCGGGTACGCCGCTTGCATTTATGTCGTTTCGCGAGATACGGGTAACGTCAAGGCTCGCTTAGTTACCGCCAAGTCTAAAGTTGCGCCGGTTAAGCCTATGACTATACCACGCTTAGAACTCATGGGAGCTGTACTATTAAGCAAGTTGTTAACATTTGTGCGTGATAATCTTACGAGGGTAAAAATTACCAAAATCACATGTCTTACAGACTCGACAATCGTATTGTCGTGGCTTCACACGGAGGCCTATAAACTTAAAACATTTGTTAGTAACCGTGTTACACAAATTACGGAGGTCGTACCTTCCCATCTGTGGCGGCATGTTAGCAGCGAAAATAATTTAGCTGATTGTTGTTCGCGCGGGGTCTCGCCGACACAGCTAGTCGCCGAACGTTCTCGGTGGCTAGAGGGAGCTGAGTGGCTATATCAGCCCCCTACTGAGTGGCCCGTATCAGTCTTCATTCAGGAAAATGCATCCGAACCACCTGAATTGAAACCTACTCAGAATTTATTTTGTGAACAATTAAGCGAACATAACGAATCAAAAAGTGAATTTTGCGATCGACTACTGAATCGATTTTCTTCCTACTCAAAATTACAAAGATCCGTCGCATGGATTTTGAGATGGCGAAATAGGCACCGCACTTCGGTTCATTCAAAATGCCTAACTACTGAAGAATTAAATACAGCTCAAGACTTACTGATCCGATTGGTACAAGAAGTTCATTTTTCAGACGAACTCGAACTTTTATCGAAAAATGTTAAATTAATTCCCTCACTTAAAAAGCTGTCACCTTTTCTTGATTCTAGGGGCTTTCTCAGGGTAGGGGGTCGTATCGCCTATTCTGAGCTTCCTTATAACGCGAAACATCCACGGCTCTTGCCGAAAGATAGTTTGTTCACAAAAATGCTAATCGAATATTTTCATAAAAAATATTTACATGCTGGGCCACGCGCGCTTCAAAGTATAATTTCGGAAAACTTTTGGATACTGTCGGCTCGTCGACTCATCAGATCCGTTTTATCCAAATGCAAGGCTTGCTTTAAAAACAAACCACCTCTATTGCAACCAGAGATGGCTCCACTGCCTCCAACCAGGCTCGCACCACATAAGGTGTTTGACCATGTAGGGGTAGATCTCGGGGGCCCCTTTTATATTAAAGAAAGTTTACGTAAAAATGCTAGAGTATCAAAGTCTTACTTAGCATTATTTGTTTGCTTTTCTACCAAAGCTGTACATTTAGAAGCCTTATCTTCATTGTCAGCTGATTGTTTCCTTGCGTGTCTGGACAGAATGACGTCACGCAGAGGACTCTGCTCTATTCTACATTCTGACTGTGGGACGAACTTCTGTGCTGCCAGCAAACATTTAACTGAAGTACAGCGGTTTTTGCGGGATAGCGAAGATATCACGGCTGGGTGCGCACAGAGACAAATCACGTGGAAGTTTAATACTCCAACCGCGGCAAACACAGGAGGCCTCTGGGAGGCCGGGATCCGATCCGCCAAGTATTATCTGGTGCGTAGCGTGGGAGATAAAGCCTTGACCTTCGAAGAACTAACTACCGTGTTCTGTAAAGTCGAAGCTATACTCAATTCGCGACCTTTATGTCCCTTGCCGTCGAGTGACAACCCTGACGAATTTAATGTGCTAACTGCTGGACATTTCCTGATTGGTAAAAGTCTGACGGCCGTGCCAGAATATCAGCTCGAAAACGAGCCGATCAGCAGATTGTCTCGTTGGCAGTATCTCCAAAAGAGCTCTCAGTTGTTTTGGAAGCGATGGAGTCGCGAGTATTTAAATACACTACAACAGCGCGCAAAATGGTTCACGTCAAAAGCTAATATTAACGTAGGTGATTTAGTACTTATAAAAACAGATAATGCGCCTCCATGCAATTGGCCTATGGGCAGAATAGAAACCCTACATCCCGGTCCCGACGGTATCGTGCGAAGCGTAACGTTGCGCACGCAAAAGAGTCGGTTGCAAAGGCCGGTTAACAAGTTAAGCCCTTTACCATATGTTAACTAATTATTGTCTAATCCTCATAGTACATATATTAATTTTAGTTAGCATCTTTTATATTATTATTTATTTTATTATTAGGGCTTATTACTTATTTATGTTTATTTAATTTAATTTTTTTTCCTCACTGGTAGGAAACCATTTTATGGTTTCGGTAGGGGGTGTTCAATCAAGCCAGTTGTCGCTAAAAATTTACAATTGGCAATACTAGCCACTTCCGCGACTACGTCCGGCGGTACCTGATTGGCCCGCCCGCCGGCCATACTGCGTCACTAGCGCCACGCGCGACGTATGAAAAAAGAAGATTCAGACATCAGCGTTCGTAACGTGTGTCCACTGAAAAAGGAGTGCTCCCGCGCCGTGCGTGCTAAATATCCCAAAAACTACATAAATCCAAACCTAATCCCACCGGTGGTCATCTGTATGTGCCGTGCTCATCTCTGTCATCGGGGAAACTGGACGTTCCAGGAACGGTAAGTGGTTTTTGTATTGTAGATTGTGGATTTGGAGCAACTCTGGACAAGCTGGACACCTCTCGTCATATTTAATTTTTATTTTTAACGGTCCTTCGATTTTGCACCAACAGTAGGTATATGCGTATTATTACTTACTTGATTTATATGTATTTTTTTCGAACGAAAGAACGCAGTAATCGTTCTTATTTTATATAATTTTCATAGTTAAAAGAAGTGAGTAGACATGATTGACAATGATTTTCAAATACATAGTTATTAATTTGTGGCTGAATATCATAATCGAGTGTAAATAAGTAGGGAAGAAAAAGAAAAACGTTTAATCAAACATTAATATTTTTGCATAGATTCTCTTATTCCGTTATTTACTAATTAAAAAATCTGAATTGTCAAACAATGTCAATTATGATTTCTAGCATAAAAACGCCAAGATTAATGATAAAAATCTGAAAAATTTGGATATGCAACTTTAGTCACTCTTTCCAATCATATCAATAACTAAAATTCAAAGTAACACTGCTTATGCTCTTTTTTCTCTGAGGATATAATAGCATTAAATAACTATTGTTTATCTTTTTTTCGGTTGTGTTTGTTAAGCAACGTTGACCCAAGTCGGTAACTAGATGAGTGACCGAATTTGGAGGCTCAAATTTGGCCTTTTCGTTTCTTGCGTGTCTCGGAGAGCACGTTAAGCTGTCGGTACCGGTTATTATCACTTTCATCTGACAATGATCATTACAAAAACCTAAGAGTTTCAATACTCTTGGTGGATGGTGGTGCGGACGTGGGACTGGGAACCCACTGCATTATCCCACGAAAACTCCTACCATTATGTGATTGATGGAAAGGAGTCACGACCCTCATTAATGAGGAATACTACGCAGAGATATTTATGCTCTACCGTGGTCAGTAAAAGTCATGCATAAAATCTCAATGATATTCCCAGGTGGACATCTTCGAAGGTGGTATCCCCACCACATTCGAGCACTCGGGCGAGCAATGGGACTACCCTAACGCGTGGCCTCCACTACAGTACATGGTGGTGATGGGGCTTGACAACACGCGAAATGAACAGGCCATGCGCCTCGCCAGCGAAATGGCCACCAAATGGGTGCGCTCCAACTTCGAGGTCTGGAAGCAGAAGAAGGCCATGCTTGAAAAGGTAGGGCTAATTATTTTCTCTCCATTAGATACCTTTTCAAATAGCTCTAGCAATAAATTATTTTGCTGCTGTGCCTCGAACGTGAGTATCTGAGTTAACATTAAGAATTACTCGTTCCCTTAAGATGTCGTTATTTGCCAATGTGTAAGGCCAAGCAGAGCTCCTTTAGAGGCCCTGTTCATACTCCATACATACGGCGCCTCAACGCGTGACCTCCACTGCAGTACATAATAGTAATGGGGCTTGACAACACGTGAAACGAGCAGGCCATGCGCCTCGCCAGCGAGATGGCCGCCAAATGGGTGCGCTCCAACTTCGAGGTCTGGAAGCAGAAGAAGGCCATGCTTGAAAAGGTAAAATTCTGTCTGACAAGGTGTGATTTCCTCTAGATTGTTATTTTTATTGCGAGATAGGCTTGCGCTTGACGACAATCATGCTGAGTGCATAACAATGATAAGGTAGCTATTGTAGCCATTGCTGGAATTTTTGTCGTGTTGTTGACAAATATTAACTTTTGTCGTGCCTCGAATGTATTTGTGGAAAAAATTATAAGTTTTTCCCAGATGACTAGCTGATGCCCGCGACTTCGTCCGCGTGGATTGAGGTTTTTTGGTTTCCTCAGGAAATCTTTAATTTTCCGAGATAAAAAGTAGCCTGTGTGTTATTCTGTACCTATAATCCAGATCCGTTCAGCCGTGATTAAGTAACAAACGTCCAGCCAAACTTTCGCATTTAGAATATTAGTATAGATAGTCGCTGCAAAGGTTTTTGATACTGTTGCAAATGTTTATATTTCCATTATTTCCAGTATGACGCCACAATCTTCGGCGGCCTCGGCGGCGGTGGTGAGTACGTGGTACAGAAAGGATTCGGCTGGACCAACGGCGTTATTATGGCTCTCCTCAATTTATACGGAGGTAAGGGAATATTCACTTTATTACTAATGGTGTACGGTCGAGGTTTGCTTGTGGTCAAATTAAATTATGATTCCTATCATGTAAATTACGACTTTGTATATCAAAATTATGTATTTTTAAAAAAAAAAATACTTAATTTAACTTTATCTACATTCAGTTGGGTACTTGACGATTTTTTTCTGTACTTGTGGAAAATAAAAAAAATTGCATATCAATGTTTTGAGAAATGGAATACGTTGAAGAATTTAATTCACTAGTAATAAAGAAGCCTAGAACTTTGAACCAATATAGTAATAGTGGCAGTCGATTAAGAACACTCAAGAAGACCCAGTCCGTTCAAATTTATTTTTCCTCTAGCTGTAAGGTTGGCTAACCTGAGTGTCCGTTTTGTCACATTTTTTCTGCAGTCAAACTTATCTGACGCGGTGTCAGCGTCACTAGTAGCTCTATGAAAAATAAAACAATAAAAGCTTGTAAAAACATAAAAAAATAGTTCCAATTTTGGCCACCGGGCCGGATAAGTTTGATCTATTCATATTTCTAATGCTGGATGACTAAATAAAATAAATAAAAATTTTATAGGTTCTATATATGAGTCCACCGGGCCGGATAAGTTTGATCTATTCATATTTCTAATGCTGGATGACTAAATAAAATAAATAAAAATTTTATAGGTTCTATATATGAGTAAATGATTGAACTGCGGAGTAATCACATGTGTGCTTAGGTAAGCCAACCTTGCAGCTAGAGCTAAAATAAATGTGAACGGACTGGAGTTTAGAGCAGTATTTCATTTGGGCGCCATTTATTAGAGTAAACTTTTAGGTATATTTTGATTTTTAAAGAAATAGTCAAGTACCCGACTGTGTACATTCATGGCTTTTCATTATAACATATTTTTTTGTTCATCCATCCGCTCGTCGTGAAGTTGGTGAAATAGGTATGTAATGATTATATTTATTATATTCTTATTGTCTGTTATAATAATTGTTATGTACCTATTATTCTTATTGAAATATAGAAGTAACATTCACAGTTTTATTTTTAAATAATGTTTTGGTGTTGGTCTTTATTGTCATGTATTTTTATTTATTGCTTATCTTATTATTTATTATATTGACATGCCTATTATAAAAATAACGAATCGTATCATAGATAATAATATGTTTTATGTAGACATTCCATTATACATAATTATGCAAAAACTGTAAGCTGAAATTGTATGTCTTTAAAAATATTTCTTCAATTAAATGCATCTATTTTTCATTATTTCTGAAAGTTATGTGAATGATGGATGTAATGAATATTTCATTTGAGTTAAATATATTAAGTACGTTTATTCTGGTCACGGTTCATTACATGTTAAGTGGATATTATATATTTATTTATTTTAAAAAGCATGCATCGGTGGGCACTCTAATATGGGCTAAATATGTAATTAGTCTATGGTTTATGGTTGTAGAAGATTTATTTAAAATATTGCACGTAGATATTTTAATGCTCTTAATGTTCAATAATATTAGATAAATATTTATTTAAGTAGTAAAATGATTGTTATAATAATATAAGGCACAAAAACTTTCGCACGTTTCTTTTTAGTCTCAATTTATTTTATTGAATTTCTTTACAGTATACATATTTATGTAACTTTTATTACCTTTCTGTTACTTCATAGATATTATTTGAATATTAATCGTTTCATAGTTCATTATTTTCCATTCTTATTTTTTCCATTTGGATATCAAATTATACATATAATAATTAAAGTTTTTAAGTACCCCCAAATTTATAGGAGTTCGTTGGCAATATTATCAAAGTTTTCAGATCTTAATTTTGTAACATATTGTAAAATTAATAATCATTATTCATCAAGCAATATAAAAATATGAATTCCGATATTGAAAAATTAGTGATCATAAAAAAAAATTATATCCACTCTTAAATTGCACATTACTCCGAAAACAAATTGGTTTAAAGTCCTAACAATAAAAACCATAGAGCGAATGCCCGTATAGAGGTGCCCGCCGCGTCATAGTTGACCGGTGTGCATTTTGACAGACACGTTGTACGCAGCGGACGCGTTCGGCGAAGCGGCTGCCGGCCAATCAGGTGCCGTCTACGGGGCGCAAGTGGGCGCGGGCGGAATATTCACGGCGCTTCTGGTGGTTATGGCGTCTGTGGCCGCCGGGACTTTGGGGTGAGGTGAGTACACGGAACTTTATGCAACTCTTTTTTTTAATCCACTACAAGTTAGCCCTTGACTGCTAATTTATTTCAACAAATAAATTGATATATTGTTTTTTTCAACACACTTGCTCATAAAGTGGCTCTAATTTCACCGCAATTAGGCACATAATGACACCTATAATCAAACTGTGACTTTTTCATTACTATTATTCACAAGTGAGTTATAGAGTTTATATTTTATTTTATGTACTAAATAAAATTATTTTTAGTATTATTATTATTATTCACAAGTGAGTTATAGTTTTAATTTTATTTTATCTACTAAATTAAATTATTTTTTAGTATTATTTTCTTCACAAATGTGTTGAAAAACGTCGTATGACACACGTGTGTATTGATGATTACCGTCCTCGGCTATCTTAAGACCCTCACCTAACGGCTCGGGTCTCAATGGCGCCTCAGCGGTAATCACCAACATTACACACTTGTAACATAATGTACTATTATCTTTCCCGGTGGTAAGTGATGATGCAGACTAAGATGGTAGCGGGCTAACCTTTTAAAATTTTAGGGTATGGCAGCAATATTAAACATCCCTAATCGGTATCTACACGGCATCGTACCGGAACACTGAATCGCTTAGCGGCACGTTTTTGCCGGTCGTAATTAGCCACCAGAAACCAGACCAGAGGCCTAATTGTCCAAGCAAATCGTAATTATTTGACAGCTCAAAACTAACTTTACTAGAACTTTTTAAGAAGTTCATACATATTTTTGACGTGCAGGCATCTATGAACTCCTTAAACATATCGAATTATCCGTTTGATAATTTCTCAAATTCGATCTCGGGTTTAGGATCGAACCTGAGACCTCCTGCTTATAATTAAGACAACAGCGATCACCACTGCGCCAAGGTCTTTATAGGAAATAATGTCAGCCATGGCAGCCAATCTTCGCAGTATATTTAGCCATATGTGTGAGGGACGTAATAGCACAGGTAATAGTGCACAAGTGTGTGCATAAATAAAGCAGCGCTCACTCACATTCCATTTCTGAATTGCCCCTGGTCTGGTCTGGTGGGAGCCTTCAGCCGTTCCTAGTTACCACCCTACCGGCAAAGACGTGCCGCCAAGCGATTTAGCATTCCGGTACGATGCCGTGTAGAAACCGAAGGGGTATGGGTTTAATATAACTCCCATGCCCCTAATAGGTTAGCCCGCAACCATCTTAGACTGTATCATCACTTACCATCAGGTGAGATCGCAGTCAAGGGCTAGCTTGTAGTGGATTAAAAAAAACATAGCCTGACACTCTTTCTCTCTCGCAGGAAAGAGTGTATTGACTATTAAGTTTAATATTAGTTCGGCTTGGGATTTCGATATTGTTTGTGAAGTTGAAGTTATTGTGTGCATTTATTTAGAAGTCATGAGACTAACAGACGGACAGACGGATTAACAGACAAATGGACCAATGCAAATTTTGTCACCGGAACTACTCGCTTCGCAACAATTGATACCCATCTAGTTTACACTAACGAAGACAGTTAATTAATATTTATTTTCTATTGTTGCAGATTCTTTTTGGTGTTACATAGCCACTTACGACTTACGAGGGCCCGATTAAAGTAAGATCTTTCCATATTTTTTTTTGTAATTGAATTAATTGAATTACAAAAAAATCTTATCAAATCCAATTACAAATCTTTTTTCACCAGTATAATAGTTCGTAGATATTTTAGGCTGTTACAAATATTGTGTGCACATATATTAATGAATGAAGTATTACAAGGTAATTAAAATAACTATAAGTTATTTAGGTATAAGTAATAAATTTGACTAAGGCAGAAATAAAGCTTTTAGATAACACTATGTAAAGTTTTATATTTTTAGTTCGAATCAATGTTATATTTTTTTAAATTTAGGTATTTTAAATTTCGATTAATATTTTAACCATGGTTAATACTTAATATCAATCAAAAGTTAATGAGTAACTTTGAATGCACTTGTCTTTCCTTAACTATGGTTTTAAATTTAAAGCAAAGCTAAGTAACAGGTAAGTAATAATGTTTATATTTATTTTTGTCGCTTGATGTTAGGCACATATAATAGTTTTAAAATAAGAATTTGTTTTATTATTATCTTTTATGGTAATAATTAATATTATTATTATTTAATATGTTATATATCCCTATCTTATTCATATGTACAAAGTATTAATACAATATTATTAAGTAGGTAATTAATTTTATTTAAGTAAACCT
This sequence comes from Erebia aethiops, assembly GCA_923060345.2. NCBI lineage: Eukaryota > Metazoa > Arthropoda > Insecta > Lepidoptera > Nymphalidae > Erebia > Erebia aethiops. The sequence continues at coordinate 8,207,755 of OV281086.1, read as the reverse complement.
ATACAACAACTCTTGCGTCTTGTGTCTTGACTTAGGCCAAGCGCGTACTTCGTTTAATGTTTAAAACAAAAAAAATATTCTGTTCTATATTGTTCTCAATTTAAAAAAACAAAGGCATCTACAAAATAATTTGATTCAAAATAATAAAGAAAATGCAGTGCGCGTTTAACCTAACACTATTTAATTATTTTTAATTTATATAGTACCTTAGTATGTTAATACTATGAATATTCATTATAAATCTACAGGTTGTGAACAAAAAATATTAGTCACCTAATTTTTATTTTATTTTAATATTCTGTTATAATCTAATAAATAATTTATAATCTCTTGATTGACATATTCGTTTTCTTAATCAGTGATTAATATTAATTAATCTTTATTTTGCATTATAATAATAAAATAGTGTGACTATGATTTTGCTAGCCCGAAGCAGGACACTGGATTTAAGTCGAAACTTCGGTACTGGTTTGAAGCGCAGGCCATGCATGGTTTTTCATATATTATATTTATGCAGTTCATAAATTTGACAATCATCTATAACGTACTTAATTTCTTAAATTTTTATTAAAAGTGTAACGGTTGCCCCCGGTTTTGCCCATTTAGGATTTATTTGTGTACTAGATAATGCCCGTGACATCCGCATATTAAAATAATTCTCATGAGATTTTTTTCTCACACTAAGCGCGCGTTTTAACGTTTGCTATAGGGTTGTTGATTTGATTAATTGAAAGATACACATTTGATTACTAAGTCAATCAATCAATCCATCCATATTTATTTATTCAAATTAGGTACACTACACTTATTAACGTCCAGTTACTCTTAAAACATGATGTGATAATCAGTTACGGTATCTTTAAACTAAAGCTACGAGGGTTCCAAACGCGCCCTGAGAAGAGCCCACAACAAACTCAGACGGGTTTTTTCTTTACTTATCACCATCTCACATATTAGTCTATGACACAATTGCAACTTACGTCACATTACGCGTCACACGTATCGTGCGCATCAATTATCCTGCACAAGGAACTCGCAATCTCCGGGATCGTCTACTGAACGTCCGGGTTATATATAACCCACGTAACCTTGCCTTTATGGCTGCAATGACAGTGCATGTGCACTTCTTAACTGTAGCCCTATTGCGGAAAAATCTGCACCAATCATTGTTAAAATCTCAATAGGGACGATGCCTATGTAAAAAATTAATTATTTCTTACAGATTATTCAATAGAGGGGTCTTCCAAATGACATCTTAATGACATCTTATCACTAAAATTCACATCTTCTGTTAATTTTGAGTTTGATGTGATCAAAAAAAGATCAGGCCGTGAAAGCGTAACAGGCAGGCAGACAAATGTACAGACATACGGACACCCTGAAAGGTTAACTGGAAGAGAATACCTCTAGGTATTAAGTTCGCCTTTGTGCATTTTAATCTACGTATGTGCAATAAAGAATTTAAAGCAAACAAACAAACCCTTTCGCATTTATAATATTTAGCATGGATACATATTTTAAGCAAAGCTGTCTAAAGAACAACTTAAAAATAAACCGGTTTCTTTAATTTATTTGCATAGACCTCGATTGATACTGCTCACAAAAAACTATACGTTAGCGATTAATTTTAATGAGTTCCAAAAAATGACTACAAAAAACTCCTAATTTATTAACCTAGTTAATAGATAAGGCCTCAGGCAATAGCTTGGCAAAAACTAGATTTCGTTTATCTTACTGCCTTGTAAAGTAGCAATGCGGTAACGTTCACTTAGCCTTGCTGTGATAGAGTTTATTTTTTTACTACACCGGCGACTTTATCTTAACAAAATAATCTTGCATTTGATGCAGTCCTATCAGTATCAGATTTAACCCGAAATAATAAAAATCTGCTTCATTAAAAGTCAGGGGAAAAAATAAATAAGTACTCATCAAAGTTTATTTTGAAATATTATTAAATATTAGAAAGCAATAAAATACTAACAATAATTCATTTAATATAAAATCTAAGTAAGTATACCTAATATTTACTTCTGCTTCGGTTTGCTGAATTTCTGAAAATCTTTTATTAGTATGGTATATTTAAAATTAAATCTCATATGCAAAATCCCTACCAAATAAAGCAAAGACTTATGTGTACGCATAAGCGTAACGGGCAGCGACTTAAATTACGTAGAAAATAGCAGTGTTTACGCTCAACTTACTGGGGGAGAAATAGGGTAAGGCAGGACTTTTACCAACGAAAACCCTCTATGTGTCCACATATTATGTGTCCGCATATTGGCAGACTCCGAGATCTCGAAACAACCTACAAGCATTATTTTAACCATGTTAGTACGTTGCCACTGAATATAAGTCGTTGACTTACACCCTGTTATATCAATGTATGCCTTTATACACATCTGTATCACCAATGATTCAAGCTCATGCGCATTCTATAGACATAAAAATATACGCAATAGCTGTTTATACAGTTGTCTTTATAGCTGAAAAAGTTCCACAATGTTGGCAAGGTCGTCACTATCGCACATCTGCATTGTCGCATTTAATCACCTACTCAAACAGATTCAAAGATAGCGGCCATTGTTAAATTATAGTGTTTGTAATTTGTTGTGGAGCAATGTTTAAGCAAAAAGCGTATTTTGAAAATCACTAGTCGTCTGGTGAGTTTTTGCCAGATTTTCTATATAGAATCGTCATTCCGAACCGGTGGTATAGTCAAAATGACACGTATCACTATCAACAGAGGCACAAGTGTTTCCTACATGAAGTAAATAAATTTGAGTTCGAGTCAAAGCCAGAAAAAATTACAACTGCTGAATTTCTGTCCTTTCTCCGACAATAACCAGTAAGAAACTTTAGTTATTGGAGCATTCTAAACCAGGGGCCATACTGCCCATCGCTTAGAGCAATACTTAAGCATTATTACTCAAATTTACAGTTTGATGTCACGTACCTTGACGTTCCTAAAATAAGGATTATAATCCTAAAAGCAACGATGCAAAAGTCAACAATAGTGAAACAATATGGCTTTAAGCGTTGCCTCTGGTAGATTAACTTGACGATTCAAAAGCACTTTCAAAAAGTTTGTTTAAATAATAAGTGTAAAAGAATTTGGTTTCTGCTGAAAGACTTGTTGCTTTCTGCTGCTGTTGATGCATGGGTAATCCGGAATCGTTTCCTGTCACTTCGAACAACATCGTTGTTTCCGCTCATAGCTTACGACAAACAGTAATTAAAAATTACTTCACATAAAATAAATGATAACATTATGTACTTAGTAATTAAAGGCTTTGCCGGAAATGTTTGTCGTAATGGAAAATTACTGCGATTGTTATTGCGATGCTAATTTAGGTAAACCCCTCCCCCCGATTGAAGTACAAGATTATTATTTTTAAATAAAAATAATCTGATTACAAAGATCATAAAATAGGTATCTTAATCCAAAAATATAATCATTTTAGGGATAAAAAAAATCATAAGACTATATCCGCTTATCTCTAGGAGCCTAAAAGACAATATTAATGTTGACTTTTTGCGTTCCATTAAACTTGTGCCATTGCTTTATTAAGTCGGAAATACGATCTTCAATAATCCTTAGGTTAAAACAAAAAAATCAGATAGTTTTGTTACGGAAGGTATCCAGCGATAACATTTTAAAACAACTTCATTTTGATAAAATCGGACTTATCCACTTTTCACTACAAATGTGAACTAACACGTTATTATCTAGTGTTTCTATAGATAGTTAGGTGAGCAATTTTTCACTTTGAAGTCAATCTTGCGGCGCGGTACTCCCATTATTACCTACAGCCTCATTGTATCGCCAGCTATTGTGTTGGGAAATTGCGCTGTGTTGCATTTCCTGACGACCTCTAGGGCGAAATAGTACAGTCCCACCAATTTATTGGCCTGGTGGCCATAATTGATACTAATTTTTATGCCTGTTTAGTTTATGTTTATATTTTATTTTTAATAGTTACCAGCGACGCTGTCACCGGGTCAGATAAGTTTTATTCCAAATATATTACTTTCGGAAACCCGGAATGAAGCTAATCGAAGGCCATTTCTTTATATTTTAATTTTGACTAGCTTTTGCCCCTGGTTTTGTTCATGTTTAAGTTCGTAGATATCTGTATGCCAATTTTCAGCCTTACCTGTCCATTGGTGTGAGTTGTGTGCCTTTTCCTTTTATATATTTAGATTGGGTCAACTTCGGATCATGAAATCATGTTTTCAAGTTTTTTTAGGTTTCATATAAGATAGCTTTTCGTGTCTGTTTTATCGAAATCAGATCATATACTTCTCCGATTTACATTACCACTATTGCCCGTGACTTGTTCGTAGATTAGCTTTATAAAATTATCGTGGGCAATCTTTAATTTTCCGGGATATAAAGTATATGGCAATGTCCAGATCTTTAACTATATCCATGCAAAAAATCACGTCGAACCGTTGCATCATTGCGCCGTGACTAAAGGACAAAAAAAAAAAGCGTAAAGCAACGGGTGGTAAATAAAACTCAAAACTGTGCAAATATTTATTTAAACATGTATGAAAATATCGACTTATTGTCCCTATAAGTAGAGTTCGAGGTCAAGCGAAAATTACCTTGTCCTTGTCCAATATTATTTATTTTAAATGTGTTGTTGGTTCGTAAAACTTCAACTCGTTATGTAATTACCTTAGTACCTTAATAATAATTATTTTATACGCTATGTTTTAATGTATATCTTTCCTGAAAAAGAAAGAAAGTTATAAATATAAAAATATCTCTGTCTCTCTCTGCGTCGCATTCCTCATTACTGAGGGCCGTGACCCCTTTATATTAATCAAATAATGGTAGGAATTTTCTTGGAATAATAATGCGGTGGGGTCCACACGTCCTTCCGCATTATAAAAATATATAAGTGTATAAAAATATTATTTATACCAATGTAAACGGGACTATCCTGTTAGCATTATGGAAACACTGTTATTAGTGATCTTTTGTTTTGAAATTTTATTTACTTATATTGAAACTTTTATTTTAATTTAAGAAATCAGGACAATATTTAGTGTTAATATTTTGAAATAAATTTATGAATAATGTTAATTTAATGAACCTACCTAAAATAAAATATTTGTATTAAAATGAGGAATAAAAATAAAATAAACGGTACTAACCTTTTAAATTCAATCTCAATAATAAAATACTCCAGTGTTAAACCTTAGAATTCCGAAAGTATAATATTATATGCAGTTTAGAATTTAGTATAATAATTTTACATTATATTTATTTTCTATGTAGCAATTTATAGACGTGTGAATTTGTCGGCGGTTAGGAGAGGACTGAAGCTGAATTTCTGAAACAGATTACGGCGTGACGAAGCCTGTCCTAGATGTTGCGCTTGCGCATGTTGTTAATTCAATTATATCACCTGTAATAATACAGGATGTATTGTTATTTGCTGTGCCATTTTTATATTTTTATCTACTTTAATATGTAATAGTTATTAGAATGCCCCCATAAGTAAATTAAGGCCACGCTGGCCAATCTCCACAGAGATTAGCCATCTGCACGGGAGATAAAATAGTGCACAATAAGTGTACCTATCTGCAAACACACTTTATTCCCTCACCCTAATTTTACGATGGGATGGAAATCCGATATGACTGGAGACAGATCAGGCAATGGAGCGAGTGCTCTCCCAAGTACGTGGGTGAAACACCGAGAATGTACTTATTGACTGACACACCCAAAGCCGAACTATTTTTGGATCGAGCCGGAAATAGAACCTTGTCATTCGCTGTCGAACATGCTAAACATTAGACTAACGATACACTTGTGTAACATTAGAGTCGTTACATTTTCACATTAAATTACGTGTGTATGCAAATGTAACATTACTATGTAGATCAGCACTAGAAGTAGATAAGTGAGCATAATGCGGGCTACACAGTGTTATTTATTATGTCACTTTTTTATTCTTTGTTCTTATTTTGTTGTTAATTTACATACTATTTAAAATTGAGATTTTTACACATAGGTACGTAATTCGTTACCTTCATTGGTGCTCAATACGCTTGTACAAACGTAAAACCAATAAACGAATTAGGTATGTTATAGTAGAGGATGCCCGCTACTTCGTCGACATGGATTAGGATTTTTTTAAAAGATAATAAATATGAACCCTTCCCCGGGATAAAAGATTTAACCAGGTCTATATCAAATTTCATCAAAATCGGTTGAAAATATGGGCTGTTAAAGCGTAGCAGACACACTTACGCATTTATAATAATATTTGTGTAGGTATTACAGACAGAAACATGTGTGACTAAATTCATAAACAACGTTTCTCGTGAGCAAAACATAGACATCTGTATTGTATCAAATAACATTTTATGATCACTTTTACTAATCTTTAAGTTTTTATGGCTCTATTGTATAACTCTATATTTTTAACATACCACAGCATTTGCCTATTTCTTGCGACCCAAGCTCTAGAAGTCTACACTCGTATCAGTGGGCTTACTACCAGCGCAAAGCAGTATTATTTTAAAATGTCAGTTCTTACATTGACGCCCTAAAATAAAGATTTATAATTCTGAAACAAGGGGGGTCAACAATATTTAAAAAATTACAGCTTTAAGCGATTGTAGTATGCCCCTAGGTCTACAAGTATTGCTGTTATTTTTCGTAGAGAAAAAGAACAGCAATACTTTGTAAAAAGATGGCAATATTTTTCAAAACAAATACTTTTGTAATAGTTTTCTAACTGGTAATGAAATCGGAAGTATTCCGTAACTGATGTATTGCTCATTTTATTTTGACTTTATATTCTTATCGTTAACACTTGATTACCTTGTAATATTAAATTCATAAGGTCGCATAAGGTGCACATTGATTGAAAAAGTAAAAGCCTAACTTTAAGGTTTCGCTCTTGTATAACTCTGTATCTTTAACATGCCACATCCACTTTTTATTACCGAGGAAAAGGGCAGAGAAATTTTAGTTCTTGATACAGATTCACTTTAGTATATTAGCTTTGTATAAAACTAGGGTAGGTACATACCACGATAAATTTATATTTGTAGAAATATGTATCGATATTTTGGACCAAAATCACTTTATTGCCATAAGTTTAGACATTTTTATTAATTAATTCGTATTTCATATAAATTACCTTTATATATATTTTATCCATAAGAACTTTATTAATCAATCATTTCATAATTTTATTTTTGACTAGCAGATGCCCTCGACTTCGTCCGCATGAAATAAGTTTATTAAATTCCGTGGGAACTCCTTAATTTTTTGGGTTACTATATACCCTATGTCACTCACAAATAATGTAGCTTTCTATTGGTACCAGAATTTTCAAAATTGGTTCAGTAGATCCAGAGATTACCCCCTACAACGTCACAAACTCGCAAACTTTACCTCTTTATAATATTAGTAGTAGTAGTAGTATTATTTTTATAATATTATATTTTCTATGGCGCCTCATTTTGTAATTAGAAAAAAATTATGCAAACTAAAAATCATTTCTTAATATACTATTTGTTTTCTCAGGATCCTGGTGTACAGAAAACGCCGCGACTACGCTCCGCTTTCGAGCAACGAAGATCAGAAGTTTCTTGGTCGGAAACCGTATACGGAACTGAAAAGTCTAAACGGGGCGTCGAGCCAGAGACAACGGTGAATCTAAACTACCTCCCACCCCTACCATTGTTACGGAAGTCATCAGCGAGTTGCGAGTGACTATTGATACGGGATTAGAGTCTGCGCAAACGAGCCATTCGCCACAGGCACACGATGGGCGGTGATAAGATATGAACTAGTTTTAGTAGAGGATAAGATGATGAGAGAGGTTGTCACGCGAGGTGCCTATGCTGTAGCGTCGGTAAAGTTTTCGCCAGACATATCCCCTCCACTGTTGTCTAAGTAGAGTTCGTTTTAACCTGAAATCAAGCTGTAGTAACCAGGTCTAGCTGTGGCAAGTGGCACATTTGCGTCGAGCCTTACTATTAAAAGTTATTTTATTTTTACGCAAATATATTTGTATGCCAAATATAGATCATAATTTGGGTTAATGAAATAAATGTGACACTAACTTATTATAAGAAGAGCAATATTTTATCATGTCTCTAGAGATTGTAAGATAATGTGTTATCATGACTTTTGAAAATACATATATCATTAATTGTTTTAATTTGTATGTACATATTATATAAATGGCTTATTTTCTCCTGGTTGAATGTTTAAGTGATACCTAACATTATAACTTTTTTTTCCGTAATGTAGACTTAGTTATAAAAAAAATATTGCTCATGGCGTTATAAACGCCCATTAAGTGTATACTTTAAAATCGCTTGGAATATACCATCTAATTTCGAGTTCTAGATGATAAAAATAGAGACAAATGGTAGAAACTAAATAGTCAATACTGTGCGACTTAGAAAATCGATAATACAGCATAATATCGATTTAGCTGGATCTGAATCGATTTTTTTACAATCGATCGAGTTATGTAGTTTGTATTACATCAGTTAACTACAGTGCTGTGAATTTGAACTCTTATGTAAATAGATTAAGTACGTATTTATATTGCTTGTACATTATAGGTCTATTTTTTTTTATGAAACTATTTTATAAAGTGACGTGACGAAAAACAATCGAAATCATGAAATCAGAGTGTTTAAGCAAGTTCTTTTACTAAATTACGACTAAAATCATATTAGGTATATATTTTTGTATACGATACGAAAATAATAATTTGATTATTTTATGTGATTTTTCCAATAGTTCCCATTAGTTTTTAAAATGTTAAACATTAATGAAATTAGTGTCATTTCTTAGGATTCAGGGCATAAAATATGAACAATTGGGCACAAACGTCAAAAGAATGTATTTTGTTGATATACTTGCAAGGGGACCTATGTCTACCAATAATTCTATACTCTAAATGTCAACTGCTTAACATTTAAATAATTCTTAAATTATTAAAGTATCGAAACGGAAAAAAATTAAAATCAAAATAAATTTTTTTGCCCAGCCAGTACCTTTATGGATTTTGTACTACATTCTAGAACAAAGTCAGTAATAGTCAGTTCATTAATAATATTTGTAATAGGTATTAATAATGAATTATAAACAATAACCCAGAGTATTATCAGTCTAGTTGTTAATGTTAGTTTTAAGTAGACAAATGTGTTTATCGTATTCGGGTGTAAATAGTATTTTTCTTGTTATATTACTATTATTTTTGCTTGCATTTATTGATGGAAGTGTGATTTTCATATTAATTTTGAATATAGTGTACGTCATTTAAATGGTTTGTGGTCTTTGTGTAAAGCTTAGCGTCCAATAGGCATCGATATATATGTAGGTACTAGATGAGCCCTTTCATAGAAAAAAGTAAGAAGTCTGACTTGTAGGGCATACCCCTCACCTGTATAAGCCCGTCCTTGTCCCCGCCATAGCGCTGTCCCGCTTTTCAGACTAGATGGCGTTAGTAAAATAAGTTCACATTCTTTGTTTGACAGGGCTCGTCTATGTAAATTGAGGTCGTTGCCAATGGGTCGCTGCATCGAATCCCATTACTTTGCCTTTAAAATTTAAGATGTGATTGCGTCCGTTGCCAAAAGAGCTAAGGCGAACTGAGGCTGATATCTTTACAGCGTCGGTACTATAATTTTCTCAGACTTACTTGATAGATATCTAACAAGATAGATTTATGTATTTACATATATATATCTGTATTGTATAGAAGCAGAGGTCTAAGTTGAAAATTGAGTGCGCTTCGATCGTCTAGATGACTTGTGGCGACGCAGTTCGATTCCATTCTGAGTACAATATCTCGATTCGGGTTTAATGGAAGCAAGACCTTAGTTTTCAAGTGATGGAATGGGGTTGATCCCTCTCTAATTCCCTCTGTCCTATGAGAGTGGATGCCTGTGCCCAGCAGTGGGACCGTTAATGGGCTGTAGTGGTGGTAGTGGTAAATACGGTTGACATAAATGACAGATATTGATTTGTTTTCCTGAAACCAGGAATCTCTTTGAATCTCTGATGTACACTAAAACTAAACTTAGTTTTTACAACACTAAAACAAATCTACCTGATCACAAAGATAACATTGTGAAATAAGGAGTTTTTTAGTCGTTTTCATATTTTAGTTTATTTCCGTCTGTATGACGTTAAATTGACATTTTTTAGATTAATTAGAAAATCATATTTTTTTTTGTTAAGTAGATAGATAGTTAATTGTTAAATGTATTTATTTATATATTTGCATTATGCCATTTGTATTATGTGTAGAATTCATCTATCGACAAAAAACTGAAAAAAATATCAATAAATATCTAGCTGTATACTTGACTTTATTTTACTTTCAAAGTTTCCTTTGTCTTTTAAATACCTCAAAGAATCTAAAAAAAAATTTGTATTTCATCGAATTAATGGTGACCTATCATTTCATAAAAACAAATGACAAACGTTTTGGCAAAATTATGAATCAAAAATTTATCTTTATACAAACAACTGGTTCTATAAATCAATTTTTTGTCTAATTTTAAGCACTTAGGATCTATTGGGTTAATATACCTAACATAAGTTTTTTAAAAATATATTTGCAGAAGCACTAAAGTTTGTAAAATGTACCGATATTTTATAACATCGCGAATTTCACGAATAAATTATTAGTTGAAATAATAAATTTGTAAATGATACTTTTTAACATGCAGCTATTTAGCAAAAGAAAACATTTGCGAATTGAATATTTTTCAAATGATCTTTTATAAAATGATATTTTTGCGGAATACGTTGTACCTGAATAGTTTTTGAAACGATTTTTGTGAAATGATCATTTGTTAATCAAAAAAACATTTCAATTAATTTAGTTGATTGTCCTAACATAAAGCCTTTACCTAAGCAATATTAGTGTGGATCGACTGAAATGGTTTAACTAAACTACTTATTATAACGTATTTAACGATTGTACGTAAATATTGTACATGCAAAATTATTATAAATTGGAACATGACTAAACAAAATGTTTCTACAATATACTAACTAAGCAAAATACTTTTTGATTGCCTTGCCCTAGTGTAGGGTCACCATTAATGTTTTAATTAGTACAAAACAAACCGAAGATATAGCACTTTATGCTTTAGTACTGATCTGATATACGGATAAAAATATTATGTTGTAATGAATTTAATTAAAGTACCTATTAGTTTTAAAAGGCCGACTTTGCCATTAAAATAATTCCATGAAAACACAAAATTATGGTTTTACTACATGCATAAGAAATGGAAAACAAAATTTTCATCATTATTTGTTCCAACGTAGAATTCAATTTAGAACATTAAAGAGTTTATTTTAAACCATAACTTTTGATTTCGCACTTAGCACCAACCGGCATACGTACCTACTAAAAATCATTACGCATCTCATTTTATCTTTTATTACAAGAAAATTTGGCATTATTAGTATTTTCTTTTCGAGATTTGTGTATTTTTTCTTACTGAACAGTTAGTTAAAATGATTTTGTTAATATTATTCATTCATTTATTAACTGTAATAAGTTCTGAAATAAACATTAATAGCACAGCATACAAACTTAAATACATTCTGAATAAATACAAATCGTTTCGAACAAAGCGGTGTGTTAACACAGACAATGGAGAATATCTGAAAATGAACAACTTTGCGGAGACCACATTAAAATTTTTGGAGAAGACCGAGAGGTTTGGAGAATTTTTGAAGTATGTTAACGTGAGTGACTGTCATGAGGGCGGAAGTGATAATTTATATAAAAAACAACATGTTTTTAATGGATTGCTGTTGCACGAAGAAGTGCCTGAGACACACTGGGAGGAATATAAGGTAAGAATTATATTATTATCATTTTTAGGGCCGATTTCTCCAACTCCTAATAACGTTGAATCTACGAATAAATTTGAAATTTTGACAGAATTCCTATATAACATCGGGCAAAACCATAGACATAGGATTTTTTCGCTACGCTCCAAAACATCAAATGTATATTCATTCGACGAGGCGCTAGCCTAGCCCTTTTTAAGCAAACGAGGCCGTGAATTGCTATTTCGGCCGAGACTTGTATAGTGCTTTTCTCTAATTTGTCAAGAAAGCTTTTCTACATTGCATACATAGATGGCGTTGACTCTTTCTAACGCTATAATCTTGTCCTATGGGCAATAATGTGATTTCCTACTTGAACGACTGCATTAGAGCCAATGTACGTAGGTAGGCAGTGGGTACCTAACTGTTGTTTTTAAATTATTATGCAATAACCGAGTAGAAAAAACTCGTAACAGAAACTATTTTCTTCTAGGCAGCATACAAAAAGGACTATCTAAGCCACCACCACGAGAAATCAGCGCTATCAATATGGAGTGAGAACCTGAAACGAGTGGCGAAACATAACCAGTTGTATCTAGCTGGAGAGCAGACGTACTCGCTGCATCTCAATCATTTTGGAGACTGGGTTGGTATTGATTTATTTACTTAACTAGCTGAGGCCCGCTGGTGATGATTTTTAATTCCCGGGGAATTTTCCGGGATAAACAATAGCCTAGGTATGTCCTTCCCTGGGATGTAACCTGTCTGTGTACAAAATTTCATCAAAATTGGTTGAAAAGATGGGTCGTTAAAGCGTAGCAGAAAGACACTTTTGCATTTATAATAATTTATGTATGGACGCCCTACTGAGTCCCGACCGAATTTCATGTGGGTCAATTTGGAAATTTATAATTTTTGAATTTTCTCTTGCCTAGTCTGGCTGGAGGCTTCGGCCGTGGCTAGTTACCATTTACCGTCAAAGTAGTGCCGCCAAGCGATTTTGCGTAGCGTAGAAGCCGATTAGGAGTATGGGTTTAATACTTATTTAACTGCCATACAACAGGTTAGCTCGTCCATCCATCTTAGACTGCTTCGTCACTTTCTATCAGCTGAGGTCGCAGTCAAGGGCTAACTTGTAGTGGATAAAAAAACCTATAAAATCAAAAGCCATATTAATTTTTCTTTCAGCCAATAACAGCATTCAGGCAGCTACTGAAGCTGATAAAAACAATACCACTCTTCGATCCGGCTCAAGATCGCAAGAAGACAACATACCGGAACAACCTGCATCACAGAATACCGAGAAAGGTGAAGAAAGTTAAGATTTATTGCAAAACTAGCTAATGCCCGCGACTTCGTCTGCGTTGAATAATTTTTTTTATTCCCACGGGCAGCCCTTAATTTTCCGGGATAAAAAGTAGCCTATGTGACTCTCCAGGTCCTCAACTATACCCATGCAAAAAATCACTTCGATCCCTTGCTCTGTTATCGCGTGATTGAAGGACAAAACAAACACACTTTCGCATTTATAATATACAAGCTGATGCCCGCGACTCCGTCCGCTTGGTTAAAGTTTTTTTAATTCCCACGGAAACTCCTTAATTTTCCAGGATAAAAGGTAGCCTATGTCACTCTCCAGGTACTCAACTATACCCATGCAAATAATCACGTCGATCCGTTGGTCCGTTGCAGCGTGATTGAAGGACAAACCAACAAAAAAACACATTTTCGCATTTATTATGATGTGCATTACTTAGTATGATGAAAATTGGATGATGCCAGCGACGATTTAGGGTTTTTATTCCCGCGGGAACTTTTTAATTTTCTGGTATATATATAAAAATAGCCTTTCCCCCTCGGAAAGCAACATAATCACTGTAACAAATTTTATCAAAATCTATTGAATATATGGGCTATGAAAGCGTAGCAGACAGACACAATTTCGCATTTGTAATATTAGTATCGATATGGATTTTTATATTCCAATTTACCAAAATTATATATATTTTTTAATTGTGAGATAGGCTTGCGCTTGACGACAATCATGCTTAGTGCAAAGCAATGATGAGGTCTAGGTTGGAACGCGCTTGCCTAGAAGATGCCTATTCACTCTTGCCTTGAAGCCTGAAGGTACCTAAGTAATACAAATATCATATATTATTACAAATATCTCAAAAGCCTTAACAAACAAATATATATCTCGCATTGGCGGCGGTAATCACTTACCATCCCGCCTGCTTGTTTGCTCGCTATATATATTTAAAAAATATATATATCATAGAAAATTCCACTATGAAAGTGGGCGCGTCAGCGATTTCGAAGGATATCAAAATCACTTTTGTATGTTTAAAAAAAATAACAAGGCAGCTACGCCCTAGCAGCAAAGATTTCTAGGCTCGATCGATTCTTTATAAAGTCTGTTATTTCTTGTACTTGTATCCCCGAATAAAGATTTCTTTCTTCTTTTCTTTCTTTCCATTAATCACATAATGTTAGTGATAATAATGCGGCAGGTTCCCAGGTCCTTCCGCATGTACTCGCATTCTATGAGTCTATAGTTACTCGAAATTAACTTTTTTGCAGTGAAAACTTCTTTAGGCGCGTTGAGCACTTTTTGGTAGGGGGTAAAAATGTAGATTCGCGTGACCGTGACCGACATGCTCGCGTGACCGACATGCTCGCGAACTATAAATATACGACATTCGAAATTAAACTTTAATGCCTTCGTGTTAAGGTTTATATTTTAATAATTTTAATTAAAAACAATGTTTTCACTTCTATCTGCAGTCCCTATGATTGCAAATTTATTTTTGTACCGGAACGCTGACGCTGATATTTTGCAGGTAGACTGGCGTTCGGAAGGCTACACTCCGAAGTGTGAGGAGCAATGGCACTGTGGAGCGTGCTACGCCTTCGCTATAACGCATGCTTTACAGGCGCAGCTTTATAAGAAGCATAGGAGCTGGAAGGAATTGAGGTAAGCCGAAATTTAAGATATTAAATATCACTTTGTTTAATAATATCACTAAAAATTCTATTATTATTAAAATAAATACAATACGTATTAGGTACTTTTTATGATATATACAATACGTATTAGGTACTTTTTATGCCTCTGACAAGTAGGAAATCATATCATTGCCCCTACAGCACAAGATTTTAGCATGAGCTAAGACTAAGATAATTCAACGCCATCTATTGGCAATGTAAAAAAGTTTCTTCAAAGTTAAAGTTCAGTAAGTTTATAGCTTCCACCTCGCAAATAAATGAAAAGCACAAATCTCGGACGAAATAGCAAGGCAAGACCTCATTTAGGTTAAAAAGGCCTCGGGACGCTTTCTCTTAAAATCACTTGTGAAGTCCTCGGCTTCGCCTCGTCCTTCCAATATTTTATTTAATCGTATGGCGTTTGGTACTTAATAAGCGTTTTTATAAAAAGAACGCTTATTTCGCCTGCAAGTTCGTCGCTCGTTTAGCACCACCCAGCCTGGGTAGTAATGTACTATTGAAATTAGCAACGTATCTTTCTTTTATTCCACTACCAGTTAGCCCTTGACTGCGATCTCACCTGATGGTAAGTGATGATGCAGTCTAAGATGGTAGCGGGCTAGGGGCAGTTATATTTAATACGCGGCGGCGTCGAACGCCTCTTGGCAGCATATCTCTGCCGGTAGGATGGTAACTTGCCACGGCCGAAGTTTTGGGCGGTTTTAGAAATTTTAAATGTCTAAAGCTAAACTGACCCTGCCATATAAGATCACCAAATACCAATGGCAGTTATAATTAACCCATACCCCTAATCGGTTTCTACACGACATCGTACCGGAACACTAAATCGCTTGGCGGCACGTCTTTGTCGGTTCCCCTATTTATAAAGCATATGCATTTATCTTTCAGTCCTCAGCAGATCGTGGACTGTAGCTTCAGAGACGGTAACTTGGGGTGCGATGGAGGATCTCTCCAGGCTGCTCTCAGGTACGCGGCCAGAGTTGGACTGACCACGGAGACGCACTATCCTTATGTTGGGAAGGTTGGGACCAGCTTCTTACTTAATGTTCTTCTATCTATACTTTCAAGGATAGTCTAGCTGTTTGTTGTGTAGAGACCCTTGCTGTGTATTGTTTTT
This sequence comes from Erebia aethiops, assembly GCA_923060345.2. Taxonomy (NCBI): domain Eukaryota; kingdom Metazoa; phylum Arthropoda; class Insecta; order Lepidoptera; family Nymphalidae; genus Erebia; species Erebia aethiops. The sequence continues at coordinate 8,191,784 of OV281086.1, read as the reverse complement.
TTGTAGTGTCATAGTCATACTAATATTATAAATGCGAAAGTCAGTTTGTTTGTTGGTTTGTCCTTCAATCACGCTGCAACGGAGCAATGGGCCGACGTGATTTTTGGCATGGGTATAGTTGAGGACCTGGAGAGTGACATAGGCTACTTTTTATACCGGAAAATTGAGGAGTTCCCGCGGGAATCCAAAAAAACTTATTCCACGCGGACGAAGTATCAGCTAGTTATAAAATATACTAAAATCGACCCGTAGACCCTCACCCGACTTCAACATTAAGTAGGTATAGAAACAATACTTATTTTATTACTGGATTTTGAGGTGTGTTATTTTTATTTCAAAACGCTTTAAAAATTTCAAAATCGGCTTATTATTGTTTGGCCACAGAAAGGGCGTTGCCACTACAACAGTCGCACAGTGAGAGCAAGGGCGCGGCGTTGGGCCACGCTGCCGGCGGGCGACGAGGAGGCCATGGAACGAGCGGTGGCCACTATCGGGCCATTGGCTGTTGCGGTCAACGCTTCTCCTTTCACCTTCCAACTTTATAGGTATGATATTTAACTGTATAATGACAATATTTCACAACTAAAAATACTTTAAACAGTGTGGACCAAATAGTGACTTCCAAAGAAAAAATTTAGATTCCTCGTACCTATCAGAAAATACCCATCGCAATGTAGAATGCAAAGTAAAATAGCACAAAACAATGCAAAGTAGCACACTTCATAGCAAGCATGTTCACAAAAAAATGTTCGGAAAAAATACTAAATAAAAAGAAAAAAAAAATTTGGGCCATTTTCCTTCATGAAAAGTACACATGGGGTGAAGTGGAGTAGTCTTATAATAGGAAATCAAACTCAACTTTATTGTGCACCCATTGTGCGCGAGCCTGACTCGCACTTGACCGGTTTTTTATTTTTGTAAATCAGGTAATCTCACTCGTTATCCACGTGACATTATTTGGCTAAGTGCATTGTGCTGGTGTGGTACATACTTCTAAAAGCCGTCAAAGAAAGAGGAAGAAGATCACCGAATAAAATAAAACGGTTACACAGCACTTATTAATATAAACCTTAAAACTAAGGTGTTAAAGTTTAATTACGAATGTACTATATTATTATACTTAAGACCTTTTGTCTTAAGAAGAATGGTGTTGATCACGCGTATTCACATTTTTACCCCCTACCAAAAGTACTCAACGCGGCTAAGGAAGTTTTCAATTCAGAAAAGATGTACTCTTTTCAGAAGTGGTATCTACAACGACCCATTCTGCGTTCCCTGGAAGCTCAACCACGCGATGTTACTAGTGGGATACACCCCGGATTATTGGATCCTATTGAACTGGTGGGGGAAACAGTGGGGGGAGGAGGGGTACATGAGGTAAAGAGACATCCCACAGCTGGGCAACAGCCTCCTCTCACAATGAAGTATTTTATTTATATTATACTAGCTGATGCCCGCGACTTGGTCCGCGTGGATTGAGGTTTTTGGTTCCCTCAGTCGACGGAACAGTCGACGTCAAAAGACCATATAGAATAAGCAAACAAGATGGGTTGTTAGTTACAAAGTCACTCTCATACATACATAAATATTATTCATCTTGTAGGTTGACATTGTTGACAATTTATGTTTGTGTGGATGAGTGATTCAGATTGCTTGCACACAGTTTTAGCAGTTAAGCTGTGTATGGACTTTTGACGTCGAACGTACTCAAGTCTCGGTCAATCTATGCTTAATATGTACTGGTAATAAACATAGATTGACCAAAACTGGAAAACCTGTTCTTAGGTTTATTAATGCGAGCTTTATTGTCTGTCCGTTAAAAGCAAATAGTTGCTTTAGTGGCGTGGCTTAGCCTGCTGACAGTGACGAGTCAGTCACTGTCAGCAGGCTAAGTCACGCCCCCCAATTAACGTGCAACCAAGTGGCTCAGGGTTATTTTTTTTTAAATTAAATATATAGGCTAGCGCTGGGCTGCAATCAGACTTGCTTGCAAGTGGTGGTGCAGCCTAAGGTGGAGCGCGCTTGCATAGAAGATGCCTGCCTATTCACTCATGATTTGAAGGTACCTATATTAAAAGAGGAGGGGAAAACGGAAGCCGGAAGGGTATTCCATATCCTAGCGGTTCGAGTTAGAAACGAGGAAGCAAATCGCTTCGTACGAGCCCGCGGAATTTCGACAGCGTAAGGGTGCAGACCTTGTCGATGTAATGGGTGTAATAGTATGATTATTGCCCCACCTTTACCATATTAAGGGTATTCTGGCGGTTCGAATCAGGAACGTAGAGCAGAATCGTTTCGTTCGAGCTGACTGGACGTCAACCACATAAGGATGCCAACGCTGACGGTTTCTTGCTGTTCTGTGGTAGAACCACCGTTCTACCACGGAGGAACAAGGTTGAAAAGTTCCTGAGCACACCCTCCAAAGTGCGAGTAAATCCGATAAAACACCGAAGCAATTTCCGAGCGACTAGGAGTAAAATATTTTTTGTAACTATTTTGTTTTCACAGGATCCGAAGAGGCTTCAACGTTTGCGGAGTAGCAAACATGGCGACGTACGTGGAAATATGATGATCTTATACGCTTAGCCCTACCTATAAATAATTTATTAATAGTAACTAGGTACAGTAAATAAATAAATATTTGATTAAACATGACAATTTTTTTTTTCACCTCTAGGAAATTAGGTATAATATCTGCTACGCTTTCACGGCCCATTCAATTGATTTTGACTACAATTATACAACTTGGTGTAGAGATAGTTTGCATCCTGGGGAAGGACATAACTTAGGCTACTTTTTATACTGGAAAAATTAATAAATAAATAAAACTTTCTATTGTTCCCGTGGGAATCAAAAAACCTTAATCCACGCGGACGAAGTCGCGTACATCATCTAGTTTATATACATAATTTAGGTTAGGATCCCAACTACGTTATTAGGTTATCATTAATGATTAATATTATATAAACATTTTCAACCGATTTCCAAATAAAGAGATGGTTCTCAATTCGGCGCGTATTTTAACCGACTTCCAAAAAAGGAGGAGGATCTCAATTCTTTCACAATAAGTACGTTTTACTAAAACCATGTTACCTTCGCAATGTTCGAAAAAATTATGTTGTACCTGTCTTATGATACCGTCTAAGTGATATCATAGAATAGAATAATTCTAATTAATTAACTATAATTAATTCCTTAATTGTGAATGGTTTGGCAGGAGTTCGTATTTTCGGAATTCGAATCGCAGGTACGTTAAAAAGATAATGTTTTAGGCTTGAAACACATACGACGTGTGGCGAACGCTCGGGTTGGTACTTATACCTACCCATATGGTTATTTATACTACTACGGGGGGTAGATGTGTTAAACTATCGCTAATCGGTTAAACGGTTAACGGTTGAAAACGGTAGTAAACAATCTTCACTCCTGTGCACTAGCGAGTGAAAAAAAAACATTGTTTTTTTACTACCGTTTGTTAAACGGTTAACGGTAGTAAGCGATCTTTACTCCTGTGCACTAGAAACATTTTTATTTTCGTTTAGCAATAGTTTAACACCTCTAACAGGGGGTTTACTACCAACGCTTTAAAACCGTATTGTTTTAATATTGTTGACGTTCGTGTTTTATTATAGATCCTTATTTTAGACACATCAAGGTACGTGAAATAAAACTGTCATTTTGAATATTAGGTACTTTTTTAAACGATGGTATAGTATGACGAGTGTGCACCTCTTTATATATTATGTCCCTACGTTTTCGCGGATATATAATAGGCACAAAGGGGTCCAAGGTTGCCTTGTTGGTTCGATTAGATTCCCGGATAGGGAAAAAAATAATGTTTTAGTAGTAAAGAACGTGTAAAGACGCCTGCCCTACTACTAACACCTAAGGCCCAATTGTCTAAGCAAATTGTAATCATTTGACAGCTTAAAACGTATTACTCGAACTGTTTAAGGAGTTCATACATGCTTTTTGACGTGCAAGCATCTATGAACTCCTTAAACAGGTCGAATTATACGTTTGACAAACGATTACGATTTCCTTACACAATCGGGGGGCTGAGGTGCAATCATGTAAGGATCGCCGATCAAATCGTTAAAGCTCGACTTCAAAGTAAAATAAACCATAATAGCATTGAATTAGAGCTCAATTTTATACGATTAGGGTATCGTACATACCTAAACGTATAAGAATGGATACACGAAATTGAGCTCTAGTTCAATGCTGATAGGTTTTATTTTACTTTGAAGTCGAGCTTTAACGATTTGATCGGCGATCCTTACATGATTGCACCTCAGATCTATATACGATCACGTCGGGTTGGTGTCTTGTCGGGCTATGAAATTAAGGGAATAGAGATTGGACCTATGTTTGAGCACACACGTCTTGTGCACTATAACATCTCAGTAGAGATTGGGCTGTGACCAAAATTCGATCGCGAGGTACGGTGTTTAGTATGCCAATTGGCTGTATAGTGAGGTCAGAGACCTTTGACATTGCTAAGTAATTTTAGAGGTAACTAAGGACGAAAACATGACATCATAATTTTAAATATTCACCTAACCAGCATCTAACTCTATTTTTAATTCGCTAATCTTATTTTGTTAAATCTTGTTTGCATACACATAATATGTAAACACAGTAATATTTTTATTGTATGTGCCATGGATTAGGTAATGAAAGAAACAAAGATATAATCTGTTTAGTGAAAACCGAGACAGAGGAAACGGCGGGAATATTAAAAAAACAGGTCGGAATGTACTACGTGTAATATTTTTTAATTCCCACGAAGGAGCCCCCAACCCCGCGGTGAGGCTGTAGCGGCTTACTACCTTGAGTATGCTGCATAGGCCCCGTACGGTAATCCGAAAAAAAAATGCTCGCTTTAACCTGTGGGCGTGACGTCATGGCATCAGTTGCCAGGCGATAAAAAGTCGCTCCTCCATATAACTCCTTGGACGTTGCACAGCGATTAAAAGTTGCCGGCGACACAAATCACCCCTGCGCGCCGGCCCTAGTAACAAACCCATACACCTAATCGGTTTCACGCGGCATCCGGAACTCTAAATTGCATTTAATGCCAGTATGTACGGTTTTGCCTTGACACGGCCCACTAGCAAAGCATTTTTCAGTACCTTCCTACCTAACATACAGATTAGTGCTAAAACTAGGGTAAAGCTAAGCTATTAAACACCTATTGTGCTTTGTTGGCACAACGTCATGTCATTAATACAACTTTATTACAGTAATTTATATGATAAATAAAAGACACAAACGTATGCTCATTTTCATATCACTGAGCGACATTTAATAAGTATTATTCAATTATAAAAACGACATATGCAAATATATTTTTTTGTGTTTTTATTTATCAGGTCTTATTGTGGTGTGTAAAGTAGAGTAGAGTAGGTAGTCATTTGGTTATCAAATGTGATTCAAAGTGCATAAAATTTAATACAATTCCAAACATGGGTTTGATCGGTGATATTTATTTTTGGAGACAGGTATGTTTTTAAATTCAATTCTCACTAAATAAATAACTAAAAGGGTGGGGAGGATGGTCCCAAAATGCAGGAATGGCGACCCCGCGCTGGAAAGCGCAGCGCTTTCAAACAGACCCCCCACTCGGCGGAGGGCCGACATCAAGCGAGTCGCAGGGTCCAGGTGGCGCAGGACCGAGGACTGAGGAGTGTTGAAGTACCCAGGCCTTTTTTTTAACCACTACCACTTACCAGTTAGCCCTTGACTCGGATCTCACCTGATGATAAGTGATGATGTAGTCTAAGATGGTAGCGGTCTAACCTGTTAGGGGCATGGCAGTTATATTAAACCCATAGCCCTATTCGGTTTCTACACGGCATCGTACCGGAACGCTAAATCGCTTGGCGGCACGTCTTTGCCGGTAGGATGGTAGGTAACTAGCCACGACCGAAGCCTCCCACTAGGCAAGAGACTTACGTTCAGCTATGGACGTCTACCTCAAGGTTTACGACGACGCTGAAATCTATCTAAATATTTAGATGAAATAACTATTTACTCGAATTCGTGACTCTGAGCCACGAATTTTGATATTTTTTTATTTTATTATCATACCTATTATAATATGGTTTTGTAAGGTGTTATAATCTGTAACGATAGCTAGTTAATTTTCTGTTATTAATAATTGACCTATCATTTAGGTATCTGTTATCATTTTCAATAGCAAAACATGAAGAACATAATTGTTTCTCAATTTGTCAAACCTTATTTATCTTCTTGAAATAAATTATTTCAAATAATGAGCCTCCCATTTATTTGTACAGATTTTTATAAAATTATTACCCTCGACGAAACGGAGACGGTATATGTGTTTGCCCTAAGAGGTTGTGTGTTTGTTTGTTTGTTTGTGCACTTTTTTGTTACCGTTTTCCTGGAAAACTACTGGACCGATTGAGATGCGGTTTTTTGCATTAGATAATATGTATAGCTTGTGAGAAGGTTTTTGGATATATTTTAGGACCATAGACAACCAAGCTGAGCTGTAGTCTATGATTTTAATTTTTCAATATGTTACCACTTTTCTCAAAAAGTACTGGGCCGATTGAGATGCGGTTTTTTGCATTAGATATGGATAGCTTGTGAGAAGGTTCTTAGATATATTTTAGGACCATAGACAACCAAGCTGAGATGTAGTCTATGATTTTAATTTTTCAATATGTTACCATTTTTCTCAAAAAGTACTGGGCCGATTGAGATGCGGTTTTTTGCATTAGATATGTATAGCTTGTGAGAAGGTTTTTAGATATATTGTAGGACCATAGACAACCAAGCTGAGCTGTAGTCTATGATTTTAAATTTTCAATATGTTACCATTTCTCTCAAAAAGTACTGGGCCGATTGAGATGCGGTTTTTTGTATTAGATATGGATAGCTTGTGAGAAGGTTCTTAGATATATTTTAGGACCATAGACAACCAAGCTGAGCTGTAGAATTTTTCATATGTTACCATTTTTCTCAAAAAATACTGGGCCGATTGAGATGCGGTTTTTTGCATTAGATATGTATAGCTTGTGAGAAGGTTTTTAGATATATTGTAGGACCATAGACCACCAAGCTGAGCTGTAGTCTATGATTTCAAATTTTCAATATGTTACCATTTCTCTCAAAAAGTACTGGGCCGATTGAGATGCGGATTTTTGCATTAGATATGGATAGCTTGTGAGAAGGTCTTAGATATATTTAAGGACCATAGACAACCAAGCTGAGCTGTAGTCTATGATTTAAATTTTTCAAATATGTTACCATGTTTCTCAAAAAGTACTGGGCCGATTGAGATGCGGTTTTTTGCATTAGATATGTATAGCTTGTGAGAACGTTCTTAGATATATTTTAGGACCATAGACAATCGTGCAATCGTGATTTGGTAAGTGGTAAGAACTCCTTAAGTTCTCATCGTAAACCCGTGGTGTTTAGACTCTTTTGATTTGTCTTGACTAGCATTTTGTACCTAGATGCTGCCCAGGGTCTCATGATGGAGCCAGGAGGTGGTCATAGGAACTCCATAAGTTCTCATCGTAAACCCGTGGTGTTTAGACTCTTTTGATTTGTCTTGACTAGCATTTTGTACCTAGATGCTGCCCAGGGTCTCATGATGGAGCCAGGAGGTGGTCATAGGAACTCCTTAAGTTCTTATCGTAAATCCGTCGTGTTTGGTCTCTTTTGATTTGTCTTGACTAGCACTTTGTACCTAGATGCTGCCCAGGGTCTCATGATGGAGCCAGGAGGTGGTCATAGGAACTCCTTAAGTTCTTATCGTAAACCCATCGTGTTTGGACTCTTTTGATTTGTCTCGACTAGTACTTTGTACCTAGATGCTGCTCAGGGTCTCATGATGGAGCCAGGAGGTGGTCATGGGAACTCCTTAAGTTCTCATCGTAAACCCGTTGTATTTGGACTCTTTATTTGTCTTGACGAGCGCTTTGTACCTAGATGCTGCCCAGGGTCTCATGATGGAGCCAGGAGGTGGTCATGGGAACTCCTTAAGTTGTCATCGTAACCCGTCGTATTTGGACTCTTTTGATTTGTCTTGACTACCACTTTGTACCTAGATGCCGCGCAGGGTCTCATGATGGAGCCAGGAGGTGGTCATGGGAACTCCTTAAGTTCTCATAGTAAACCCGTCGTATTTGAACTCTTTTGATTTGTCTTGTCAAGCACTTTAAACCTAGGTGCCGCGCAGGGTCTCATGATGGAGCCAGGAGGTGGTCATGGGAACTCCTTAAGTTCTCATAGTAAACCCGTCGTATTTGGACTCTTTTGATTCGTCTTGTCAAGCACTTTAAACCTAGATGCTGCCCAGGGTCTCATGATGGAGCCAGGAAGTGGTCACAGGAACTCCTTAAGTGATCACATTTTTTTTACAATTTTTATCAGAATATTAAAATTTAACACTATTTGACACCTCTACTTATTACTAAGCACAAGTTTTATCTCGGAATGAGAAGGGTTTGGCCATAGTCCACCACGCTGGTCCAAAAACTACTGAGCCGGCAAATATGCAGTTTTGTGTTTTAGATATTATTTTATAAATACTTTTGCTAAGTTCTAATTGTTGTTTCAATGGAGCTCTGCAGTTCGTCGTGGGTTTTTTAAAATTTTTAATTTTATTACTTGTTTCTAAACACGTTTTACATAAATATATAAAAATACTATACAAAACACATTTAAAAATAATCCTATAAAACTTCCATCCATTGGGCCTTAAAGACCCAAGCAGCCGATGGTCAGGGCTCCAGCGAGAGGAACTTCCTCACAATTCGTGCCGTCTCAAGGATAACCGCCTTCTGTATCCGACCCTTAATCCAACAACCAAGCGAAAGCTTCTTAACGTGTTGATCGAAACTTTTCGCAATAAGACCGACCATCGGTACAACAATCGTTGAGTCAACATGGCGGTAATCTCGTGAGCAAGGTCCAAGTATTTCGATATTTCTTTTTCATGCCTCTAGTCTCCTATGAGACTAGAGGCATGCCGCCTGTGCCCAACAGTGAGATGCTAAAGGGCTGTATTGGTATAATATAAATAATATTTTACTATTGACAGAAAACATGCAGACGTTTTGATGGTACCATTTGCAAGTAATTTTTTATGTGACTGCGTGTCTAATGATAATTTTTATTAATTACCGATAAACATACCCATGGTAATCAAACAATTTATTAACGTCGTGTCCCAGAAATTACGCAATACCTGGCGCTTATAAACACTCGTACAATATGTAATAGCAAACCCTGGTAATGTAGAGAGGTTATAACTTAAACGCCATTGTCTTGGACGCTAGGCCAATAAATGTCATCTTAGATGGAATATCGTACCTATATTTTATAAATAAATAATGCAAAAATAACTTAACAGGAATATTAAAGTTAAAATTTTTATTTAAATAAAATAGGTACATGAAATAAATACAAAAGTATTACAATTAAAATTAAAATTAAATTACAATTAAATTAAAATTACTTAATTTTAATTTAGTTTTTAGTTTTTTAATTTAGATTTAAATTTGATAAATTTTAATTAAGTAATTTTACAATAAAACTAAAAATAAAAATATTACAATTAAATTCCAGAGTATCGTGCTCACATCAGATTGCATACATTCTATGGGGACTGGTTTTATGCTGTCATTCCCTGCTGTACTCCACCCTGCCATCCTGTCACCGAACAGCACAGAAATACATGCAACGACAGATCAGACTTCTTCTATCGGTAAGTTATATTATCCATACTTCAAATCAATCAAATAAATATTATAAATGCGAAAGTTTGGATGGATGGATGTATGGGTGGATGTTTGTTACTCAATCACGCCCTAACGGCTGAACGTATCTGGATGAAATTTGGCACAGAGATAGATTATAGTCTGGAATAACACATACGCTACTTTATATCCCGGAAAATTAAAGAGTTCCCGCGGGATTCACGCGGAGAAGTCGCGGGCATCATCTAGTACTTAATATAGACGGAAGCAAACCATTGTACTCTAGAAAATACTAGGTACACTTATTGCTAGACATCATTATTATCAGTTATGATCGGGTGTACATACTTAACTAGCTGATGCCCACGACTTCGTCCGCGTGGTTTAAGTTCTTTTGATTCCTGCTGGAACTCCTTAATTTTCCGGAATAAAAGTAGCCTATGTCACTCTCCAGGTGTCCTCAACTATATCCCTGCCAAAAATCACGTCGATCTGTTTCACCGTTGCGGCGTGATTGAAGGTTGGTTTGCCACCAACAAACAAACACACTTTCGCATTAATTATACATAATATTAGTATAATGATGCATAATAGAAACCATAGATGCACTAGCAGTTCCGCCCCGGCTTCGCACGGGTGTGCTTACCTGACATAGGTAAGTAGGTACAACCTAAAAAGTAAAAAATTTACTTTTTAGTAAGCTTAACAATGCTTGCGATTAATTTGCTGCAACCCGTTGAAGATTTCCACCTGCCTCTCGGAACTATCTCCATCGGACCATTCCTAATATCGGATAGCCTAAACGTTGTTAAAAAAACCAGAATTTTTTAATTGGGTTCACTGAGTGAATTATTGAGTAGAATCCTTTTCATGTTGTATCCTTTAGGAGCTCCTCCAATGACCATGAACCAATGAGTCTACATTGGCTTTTTATTGTAATTTTTTTACATAAGAAGTGAGAACATAATAATAAGATGATAAAGATTTTTGTACAAATCCGTCAGTTTCCTTTGTTTTTAAGCCATTAGGTAACTGTTTTTAACTACTTTGTATTTTAAAGCTGTTACCGGTAAAAGCTTAACCATCTATTTCAGCTGCAAGCCATGGCATAGCCGGCATGATTGGATTTTTCATGGTTCCATTTCTGATGCAAACTCAAGGCCGAAAAACTGTTCACATCGGATTGAATCTCTTCGTCAGTGTTGGTTTCCTTACTTTTGCACTGGCCCGAAGCGTCCCTGTTTTATACTTGGCGAGAGTTACTCAAGGACTAGCGTTATGTGGAGTGTACGTTACATCTATAATGTTGGCAGAATATTCACATCCAAAACGAAGAGGATATTTTATGACGCTAAAAAAATGTTCAGTTGCCATTGGCTCGTTGATGTGCCACTCCATGGCTTTATGTTGGACCTGGAGACAAATTGCTGTTATTGCAATAGTTCCTCACATTGTTGCTATAATTATAACGTTCATGTGGCCGGAGAGCCCAGCGTTCTTGGCTTTGAATGGAAGATATGATGAGTGCGGCAAATCGCATACGTGGCTACACGGGGACAGTCCAAAAAATAAGGAAGACTTAGCAGATTTAATAGCCACTCAAATGGAAAGAAGAGAACAGGCAAAGAAGAAAAATTTAAAAACTGTAACCAAAAAAATTCTGAAGAAAGATTTCATGAAACCATTCTTAATAGCTTCTGTATTAACTTTGTTAATAGACGCATGTGGTAGATACTATATGTTGGCTTACGTAGTGCAAATTTTAACAGAGATCACGGGCGATAAATCTATTGCTGCATATTGCACTATAGGAGCCGATGCATTAACTATAACCGCGTTGTTGATATCTTGCTATGTCATCAGATGTTTCAATCGACGCACTTTGTTGTTCACTGCTGGAATCACATCTGTGTTTTTAATGTTTTTAACTAGTTTAGTTTCTATTTTGAAAACCCAGAATATCATTGGGGATTCTGCACTTTGGATAACTCCAAGTATTATTTTATTAAACGTTTTCATTGTTAACGTAGGAATTATACCTGTATGTTTTGCCATAATTGGTGAAATATTTCCATTGGAACACAAAGGTACAGGCTCTTTGGCAACGGGCGTAGTATTTACTCTTTTGTATATACTTGTCATGAAATTTACACCATTGATGATGGAGAAAACCGGCGTAGAAGGCACTTTTGGTATTTTTGCACTCCATGTGGCTGTCGGCTTATTTATATTATATTTTATATTAAATGAAACTAAGGACAAAACATTACAAGAGATAGAAAACGAAATCAAAGGCGCTAAGCCTCTACTTGACAGAAAACGCGAATTTTAGAACTTATAAATAAATTATTATATCGAAATTATACCTACTATATAAAGTTATTACGCAAAATTATATAGAATCTATTACTAATTATTTGAAAACTATTAAAATAAAAACATAAAAAGAAACAAAATTACATTACCTACTTTTTACAATCATTATATTATTTCTTGCCAAAAAATCCAGATAAATCACCGTAAGTTATTAATTTATGTACAAAAGATGTTTAAATGAAACAAACTGACCATAAAAATGTAAATTAATTCCGCATTTTTATTTCCATACTAATTGCCTGCCCTGGCTTTGCGCATGGTGGTGGTAATACTTTACATACCTTCATATCATGCATACCTTTACAAGGATTATGTGTGGTTAAACCCCTTCTTTAAAACTATTTTAAAGACTAGCGCCATTTATTGAGATCATTGTGAAGTTCTGTTAAAATACTGAAGCTCATTAAAAATATTTCAGTATTTGTTGTTCAAGTACAGGATATAATTCAAATAATTGATCAAGTTTCAGGCTCAGCCTTTCAGAAAATTAAGAGTTCTGAGGTCAAATTTGGACGTTAGAAAATCTCCACTTTGAAAGCCGCCCATTTCGTCAATTTTAGGAGAAAAATAAAAAAAAAAATATATTTTTGGACTCTATTCCTAATTATCTTTAAAATGATATACCGCAACTCTATGTAACGCTATAAAAATATTTTACTTCGCATTCGCTTCTATACGAGAGCCCCCCTGAAATAAAGATCTGTATAACTTAAAACTTTTTAAGCCATATTCGGCTGGAGGCCATCGGGTTACACATTATATTTAAATTTGAAGTAATTACGTACATTATTCAGAAGTTTTAAGTCTCTGACAGGCGGACGGACAACAAATATATTATTCAGTATAAAATGCATATTTCCTCTAAGGTTCTATGAATAAATGAAGACATTGTTCTTATTCAATACTAGATTATGCCCGCGACATCGTCCGCGTTAATTAAGTTTTATTCAACCGCGGGAACTCTTTAATTTTCCAAGATAAAAAGTAGCCCCGGGATACAACTGTACTGAACCGAATCAAAATCAGTTAAAAGTCCGGCCTTTATGTGGGTGTGATATTTCGTGGGTTCACAGGAGTTTTTCTTAGTAGTAGTGGTGGTTGAACCACTAGTATACCAGAAGGCCAAATATTTATTTTTTCATTAGGTACTTGATTACAGTTCAGAAGATTTTCTTTCTCAGCTTGTTTGATATGTTTTGTACATCATATGTTTCGTCTCCGTTTTAATTTTTATTGGCGAGGCCATGACTGCAGTAAAAACAAATAAAAACTATATAAATAAATTAGTCCAGTTTACATAGTCTTACTGGTCTTACGCAGCAATAACCAAACTGGGTCATTGTAACGTAGATACGCGACGCAGGCGATAGCACATTACGCTGTCAGCAGTCAGCATGTATTACACTGACACGGCTGTTGCTAGCGAGCATCAGACACTGACTTTATCCATACTAATCTTATAAATACGAAAGTGTGCCTGTCTGTCGGCTACGCTTTCGCGGCCCATCTTTTCAACCAATTTTGATGAAATATGGTGTAGCTGCGGTGCAATCATGTAAGGATTGCCGATGAAATCGTTAAAGTTCGGCCTCAAAGTAAAATAAACCATAACAGCATTGAATTAGAGGTCAATAATTTCGTGTATCCATTCTTATATGTATAGGTATGAGCTTTGCTCTTGCTTGAGCTTGAGCTCTAATTCAATGATGCTATGGTTTATTTTACTTTGAAGCCGAGCTTTAACGATTTGATCGCCAATCCTTACATGATTGCACCTCTGATAGGTTGCAACTCGCATCCCAGGGAAAGACATAGGCATAGGTCTTTTTTATAAGTAATAATAATTAATTAGTTAAGGAGTTCCCGCGGGAACAAAAAACTTAATCCATCCAAGTAGGCAAACTTAATCATCTTGTATAATAGTTATTATTTAGTTTTTAATTTTATACTCAAGTTTTATTAGTAAGTATCTATTGTTTAAGATTTTAGTTTATTTGAATAAAGTCAATTCAATATAATTCTGTTTTAGTGTCTATTTGTGAAAACCTTTTATTAGCTATAAGTTACCTAATTTTAAGACTATTTAGAACAGTAAGCTGTTGGTTTTTCTTAATAAATAAAATAAAATCAAAATAATTTTTTTTTTCCGCTAATATCCGGAATCCGTTCCAAATTTTATGATTTCAGAACTGTATCTAGGGATAGTCAGCATAACGGTCCCTCCACTTTAAATCGCGAAATCATATAAGAGAATTAATATTATTGAATGAACGGTTAATGTTGACATTACAGCGTTAATGTCAACATTAACTGGTTTAAGCAACTTTAACGATAAGTATACGCTTCACGGGAAAACCAAGGAATGACAAAAAAGGATAACTTTGAATAAATTGGCATTGTAAGTTTAATAATAATAATAAGTGTCTATGGTATTTAAAAAATTGAATTAAAAAAAATAGAGCATTACTAATATATAAACGCCTCTGAACGCGACAGTTATTGATTAATTAATCGACGCACTTTGCTATTCAGTGCTGGAATAAGTTTTGTGATTTTTTTGCATGTTTTTCACTAGTTTTTGAATTACTTTCAATTTTGAAAACTCGTCTGCATTGGAGAGTCTACACATTGGATAATGCCTATTTTATTAAATGTTTTTATTGTTAACTTAGGAACCGTAAAATATACACCTGTGAAATATTTCCGTTGGAACACAAAGGTAATGGTTATCTCGCCTTGAATTTAAGACTTTAAGTATTTAATACTTTGTATATACTTCTAATGTTTACGCCATAAATGATGGAGAAAACTGGAGTAGAAGTTACTTTCGTTATATCTAAGAGACTACACGTAGGTAACTGTTGCTTTATTTATTTTATACTAGTGGGCCGGGCAGACGTTGTCCTGCCCTGAACCTTAAACCCGATTGCAGCGCCCCTTATCAGGTCCAATTATGAATATAAAATAAACCATCCCTGGACCCACTCAAATACACACCAAAAATTCCATCTAAATCGGTCAAGCCGTTCTCGAGTTTTAGCGAGACAAACGAACAGCAATTGATTTGTATATACATAGAGATTATGCATCGAATGAAACATTACAAGAAATAGAAGATGATATTAAAAGCAGGTTTTAGTCATACAAAGGTACATAGTTAATATTACATCAGTATTGTCAGAATTTAACAGATGCGCTCCAAGCTGTGATGTGATAGGACAGCAAAAACCAGTTATTTACCTGTTCGATAATATTATTAAATTTTTATAATATTATAAGCTGCATCGCCCAGGTTTAAAACTAGTGGCATTTCAGAAAATCTTTATTTAGTGGGGATAAATTAAAAAAAAACCTGCATACTAAATCTTAAGTTGCAGACGCAGTAGTTTATCGTAGTACGTCGGTATTGCTATTTAGACCGGTTTCTCCTTTTTTATTAATATCTTCATTTATACAAATAAATGAAGATGTTATATCAAATATATATCAATATTTAGCAAATGTTTTTGTTATTAATTGTTAACGTTCATTAATAATTATCAAACGACGAAGGCAGTCATTATAAATACACTTAGCTGGTAAAATAAGTGTATTAATAGATTTAGGTACTTGTAGAAACGTCTTTGCTTACCCCTGAAATGGAGCCTGTTAATATTTAGCAAATTTAAGATGGGATGCTTTGGTGATGTTTATTTTTGGAGACAGGTATGTATAGTGTCTTTTTATATTATATAATAAACGAAATCTTAATATTATAAATGCGATAGTGTGTCTGTCTATCATTGTGTCTATCGTCTACGCTGTCACAGCCCATCTGTTTAACCGATTTGCATGAAATTTGGTATAGAGATAGTTTGTAAGCCGGGAATGGACATAGGCTATTTTTAGCCCCAAAATTTATTGCGGGAATCGAAAATCCTTAATCCACGCGGACCAGTCGTGGGCATCATATTCTAGTAAATAATAAATCATTTATAAGGTTTAACTCAATAATTAATAGTGCACTAAAAAAAGCAAGAATTTATTTGAATTTTTTGATTTTGGGACCATGATGATACATATTATTCAAAATATATAATAAATTTATGTAATTTAAAATAATTAATTAAATACATTAAAAAGTGCTAAAATCTAAATATTAAACTAAATATATGATAAATTTAAAACAAATCCATATATGCCTACTAACAAAAAATTAAAAATAAAATTTAATTTGTAGTTTAATGAATTAAAAATTAAGTTTGATAATAATATTATGATAAAGTTATTAACTAATTAATTTCTTTTCTTGATTAGTAGGTATTTATATAGATTCTTATAATGATATAGATTCTTTGCTTGAATCCATACTAATATTATAAATGCGAAAGTCTGTCTGTCTGTCTGTCTGCTACGCTTTCACGGCCTATCTGTTCAACCGATTTTGATGAAATTTGGTACAGGGGTAGATGGTATCCCGGGGAAGGACATAGGCTACTTTTTATCACGGAAAATTAAAGTAGTATCTAGTAGTAAATATTGATTAATATTTTATGTAATTGTAAAAAGTATCATTAATTTTTTTTTGTTATTAATTGTATTTTTTACCAAGCTTGAAATGAAAACAAGGTTCTTAGTTTGCCGTGTTGTTGTTTAAGTGTATGGTGCTCATGGGAAGCTGCATGATCTCGGTCGGTACTGGTATGATGCTAGCGTTTCCCGCAGTACTGAATCCAGCCATACTGTCCCCAAACAGTACTGGAATACACGCAACTCCAGATCAGGCTACTTGGATAGGTAATTAAGATGATCTTAAAAACTCTATAAGTACAGTTTTTTGACTGTAGTGATCTTACCTGGTGGTAAAAAACGATGCATGGAATAATGTCTCAGATGGAATGTGGACAATGTGGGAGAGGGTGGTGGGTTTTATTACAAAAACCAAATTTCACATTGAACATTAGATTACTTGCTCCATAAAATTTATTAACCGTGATCTCACCGTCATGGTAAGAATCAATACAGTTTTAGATGGAAGCGGGCTAATTTGGAGATTTTATTATTATTAAACTTCTTATAAAGTTACATTGGCCAGATTGCTTGGTAACTAGCCAATACCGATGAATTGAGTAGAGTTATATAGGCCAGACGCTAGCTTGAGACCTGAGCTAATTTAAAATTTATTTATATCTTATTTCCTTAAACAGAAAGAGAACACGGAAAAGACCACCACATTAGAAAGATCGTCTAGTTTTAACAGTGAAAAACAAATAGATTTTTATGAATGATATCTTAGTATTAAATTTAATTATGTTAATAATATGACCTATTTTATTTCAGCTGGCAGCAATGGAATTTCAGGATTAATCGGATTCTGCATGGTACCATACATCATGCAAATGTATGGTCGAAAATCCGTTCACATTGGATTAAATTTTTTTGCAGCTCTAGGTTTCCTTATATTTTTACTCGCAACTAACGTTTCCTGTCTATACGCAGCACGAATCATGCAAGGAATACCAATGTGTGCAGTTTATATTTCATCCTTGATAGTGGGAGAATATTCACACCCAAAAAGGCGAGGATACTTCGTTACTATTTATAAAAGTATGGTTGCGATTGGTTCGCTAATGTGCCACTCCTTGGGTTTATGTTGGACTTGGAAACAGATTGCTGCTTTTGCAACCGTTCCCTATATCCTTGCAATATTTTTTACGTGTATGTGGCCTGAAAGTCCATCGTTTCTGGCTTTGACAGGTAAATATGATGAGTGTGTAAAATCGCATAGGTGGCTATTCGGAGACAGTGCAAAGAGTGAGAAAGAATTAGAAGAGTTAATATCGTCCCAGAAGGAAGCGAGGAAACGAGCAAAGGACAAGGAAAACCTAAGGGCAGTGATAAGAAAGTTGTTAAGTAAAGCGTTCCTGAAACCATTTTTCATTGCTTCATTATTGACATTAGTAATTGATGCAAGTGGAAGATATTATATGCTTGCATATGTAGTCCAAATTCTAATTGAAGTCACGGGGGACAAGTCAATTGCTGCATATTTTACAATAGGTGCCGATGTATTAACACTAGCCGCATTAATAATATCATGCTTTGTGATTAGATGTTGCAAAAGACGGACCTTACTGTTTATTTCTGGGATAACTTGTACGTTTTTGATGTGTCTTACAAGTTTAATAACATTTTTGAAATTTCGTTACAATATTGGAGGACTAGTGTATTGGTGGTTCACCCCTTTAGTTATTTTATCGAATGTTTTCGTTGTTAACGTAGGAATTGTACCTGCTAGTTTTGCAATAATGGGCGAAATATATCCATTAGAACACAAAGGTACGGGGGTGTGTGCAACAGGTGTAGTTTTTACTGTTTTGTTTTCGCTTGTCATGAAATTTACTCCATTGATGATGGAGAAAACAGGAGTGGAAGGTACATTTGGTATATACGCTCTTCACGTGGCTGTTGGTTTGTTGATATTATATTTCATTTTAAATGAAACTAAGGATAAAACGTTACAGGAAATAGAAAAAGAAATCAGAGGCGTTAAACAACCTAAGTTAAATGAATATCGTTTAAATGATAGACCACTGATCGAAAAATGAATTAAATTTTGTGGATTGAATTTTATCCTTCTTCTTAACGGTGCTTGCAACGTTAACAGAATAGTCGCTCAGCCATCAGTGCAATGCTTCTCTGATAGCTTTGCTTCGCACTTCATCACAATAATATCTGGGTTCTTTGTTATAGGGTTCTTTATTTCATTACATATATTTTTATCCACTGAAGGTTTGCCATGGCATGTTGTTTTTAAATAGCAAATCTTCAATCAATAAATACATATAATATGTCTGTGGCTTGCATTTTTTGATAGCCAATGAGCTAAAGAACAGAGTGACTAACCCTGCTCTACCAAGCTTTTTTGGAAGATACGTAATCATTACTTGGCATGATTTTAACACTTAATTATTAATTAGTTTTTAGTTTTTAATTTAGATTTTAAAGATTTTTTAAGAAATCCATACTATATATACTTACTATATAATATTATAAATGCGAAAGTGTGTCTGTCTGTCTGTCTGTCTGTCTGTCTGTCTGTCTGTCTGCTACGCTTTCACGGCCAGACCGTTCAACCGATTTTGATGAAATTTGGTACAGGGATAGGTTGTATGCCGGGGAAGGACATAGGCTATTTTTTATCCCAGAAAAGCAAGCAGTTCCTGTGGGATAGTATGCTTTCTTTTTATCGCATTTGTGGTTCAATTATGCGGCAAGGGCGCAACGGATCGACGTATTTTTTTGCATAGGTATATTTGAGGACCTGAAGAGTGACATAGGCTACTTTTTATCCCGGAAAAAGAAACAGTTCCTGTGGGATAGTATTCTCTTTTTCTCGCATTTGTTGTTCAATTATACGGCAAGGGCGCAATGGATCGACGTTATTTTTTGCATAGGTATATTTGAGGACCTGAAGAGTGACATAGGCTACTTTTTATCCCGGAAAAAGAAACAGTTCCCGTGGGATAGTATGCTCTTTTTCTCGCATTTGTTGTTCAATTAGGCGGCAACAGAGCAACGGATAGACGTGATTTTTTGCATAGGTATATTTGAGAACCTGGAGAGTGACATAGGCTTATCCCGGGAAATTAAACAGTTCCCGTGGGATAGTATGCTTTTTTCTCGCATTCGTTTTTCAATTAGGCGGCAACGGTGCAACGGAGGAGGAAAGTGATTGAGGAGCTGGAAAGTGATATAGGTAACTTTATCCTGTAACCAACATTTCCTGGGGAATTAAAGACAAACAGTACCTGCGGGATTTGCATGCTATTCCTCGGGGGCTATTTGTTTTTCCGGAAAAAGGTAGACTATATCAGTGTCCAGATCCTCAACTATACTTATGCTCAAAATAACGTTGATTCTGAGCTTTGATTCGGTGTAATTGAAGTCCATATTATTATGCGTGCAAAATAACACGCTATCCCGGGGGACTTGTTTTCTTTTTCGGGGTAAAAAGTTTCCCTTGCCCGGGATATAACCTACCTCTGTACCGAATTTCAACCAGTCGAAATCGACCAGTCGTATTTTCGAAGATTTATAAAGTTTGAACTATCACAAGGTGGGTTACTATGAGCTCTTAAAGCAGGACAGAAATTGAACTGTAGCACACTTCAATGCAGTGTCTGCCTACCAGTTCAGTGCCCTGAAGTTCAGTGCAGTTCAATTTCTGTCCTGCTTTAAGAGCTCATAGTAACCCACAAGATAGATGGCGTTAGTTAAATAATAGTGAACACAAACAGGTAAGTATTTATAAGTTTTTCTCAAGTAATTGATCGATGCACTGGATAGTGGTGACAAATGTCTCGCTATATCTCTTGATCTGGCTAAAGCGTTCGATACCGTGTCACTTGCTCGACTTCTAGGGAAACTTGAATGTATCGGTGTGCGTGGCCTACCCCATAAACTGCTGACAGACTACCTTCATAATAGAACGCAGTGCGTTAAGATAGGTGAATACATAAGTAGCTCACTTACTGTGCAATATGGAGTTCCACAGGGTAGTGTCTTAGGCCCAACCCTGTTTTCCATTTATATAAATGATCTTTGCTCGTTGCCTGTGTTAGATGGTAGGATAATTGTATTTGCAGACGACACAGTTTTACTTGTCCGAAACAAAACATGGGATGGACTGTTCAGGTCAGCCCAAGACAATTTTAATAAGATAAACTGTTGGTTGAGAGACAACCTGCTTACTTTAAATTCAGACAAAACAAAACTGGTTACTTTTACCCTGACAGAGTCAACACAACCGTCTAATGACTACAAAATTAAGGCGCATGGAATAGGATGCAAATATTACTCAACCAATTTATGTTCCTGTCCAGTTTTAGAAAAAACTTCTAAATTAAAATATCTAGGCATCATTATAGACCAAAACCTCAATTTTAAAGAACACATTAAAGTACTCACACAGAGAATCCGCAAACTTATTTATATATTTAAACGATTACGAGATACGGCAGACCATAAAACTCTCCGTATGGTTTACCATGCAATTGGCCAATCCTTAATTACCTATGGGATTAGCGTTTGGGGCGGAGCACCTAAGACCTACCTTTTACCTTTGGAAAGAGCACAAAGAGCACTTATAAAAGTGAGCCTTCGTCTACCGTACCGACACCCAACCACAGACATATATAAAAAGTTTAAAGTCCTGACCGTAAGACAGCTCTTTATTTTGGAAACAATAATTAAACAACATTCCAAGTTAGAATTTAACAATAGCTACAAAAATAAAAGAACTTACTACCGTGTTGCAAAAATCCCTAGCTGTAACACTTTCGCTGCTCATAAATTTTCCAAATTCATCGGGCCATATCTCTATAATAAAGTGAACAAAGAAACTCAAATATATTCCCTAAATAAAAAACAAGTAAAGACGTTAACCTCCAAATTTCTAGCCAAACTAAATTACACGGACACTGAAAACCTTTTAAAAACTATCATTTAACAACTCACAAATGCAAACATACACACACTTATACACACATTCACACATACATACCTACATACTACATATACCTTCACACACACACTCACACTCACACATGCTCACTCACAAGTAAACACTTCTGCGATGTGCTATTTAAATAAACGAATCCTACTAACATTAGAATAAGAAAATTTACAATTGACCTCGTATAACTATCAAAAACAAAAGACCGATATTATGTTAATACAGAAAATATTGCGACAAGAGGGTAAGCAGTCAACTACAACAACAAGCTGCGCTTAGTGTAGTTGATAGCAAAACATTAATTAGTGACCTGTAAACATTTATAAGTAAAAAGTATAGTTAATAACCATGTAATAACTTTACAGTTAAGTTAAAAATAAATATATTTTCATTTTTTTTTTCAATTATGCGGCATTTTTGGAGAGTGACACATGCTACTTTTTAACCGACTTCAAAAAAAGGAGGAGGTTCTCAATTCGTCGGAATCTTTTTTTTTTTATGTATGTGCCCCGATTACTCGAAGACGCCTGGACCGATTTTGAAAATTCTTTTTTTTGTTTGAAAGGGTATACTTCCAAGGTGGTCTCATATAAATTTGGTGAAGATCTGTTGAAGATCTTCGAAGACAGATGTTCCCCGAGATCTTCGAAGACAGATGTTCCCCGATTACTCGAAGACGCCTGGACCGATTTAGAAAATTCTTTTTTTTTTGAAAGGGTATACTTTCCAGGTGGTCCCATGGTCATTAGGTCTGATGATGGAATCCTGGGGAAATCAAAGGAACTTAAATTTTATAAGGACACGAACCCAGATAGTTATTAGGTACAGGTCTGTCTACCTTTCGAGAACCTACTTTTTTTTTTTATATATATTTACAGCACTAAAAAGCAAACAATAAAATTATTTTTAAATAAAAAAAAACCGCCTTCAAAAACTAAAAAGCAAAAAATAATTAGATATATTTACATATTATTATTTCTACCCACTATGTTGAAGTCGGGCGGGTATAACAAGGATAAGCAAAGTTGACGCAAGGCTCGCCCGACTTCTATATAGTGGGTAGAAATAATAATATGTAAATATATCCAATTATTTTTTGCTTTTTAGTTTTTGAAGGCGGTTTTTTTTAATCCCAGAAAAACAAACAGTTCCTGAGGGATAGTATGCTCTCTTTTTATCGCATTTGTTGTTCAATTATGCGACAAAAAAAAAAGTATAAGTAAATAAAACTTATTTTCAAACTCATACTCATACTCAACATACTTAAGCAGTGTCATGTGCCTAAAATAATTTTGTATGCATAGGTATCAAAGTTATTATATTTTTACGCGGGCGAAGCCGCGGGTAAAAGCTGGTTGTATATATTTATAAATAAACTAGCTTTTACCCGCGGCTTCGCCCGAGTCAAAATATAATAACTCGATTTCGACTGGTTGAAATTTGGTACAGAGGTAGGTTACATCCCGGGCAAGGGAGACTTTTACCCCGAAAAAGAAAACAGGTCCCCCTGGATAGCGTGTTATTTTGCACGCATAATAATATGGACTTCAATTACACCGAATCAAAGCTCAGAATCAACGTTATTTTGTGCATAAGTATAGTTGAGGATCTGGACACTGATATAGTCTTCCTTTTTCCCGGAAAAACAAACAGCTCCCGCGGAATAGCATGCAAATCCCGCGGGTAGTGTTTGTCTTTAATCCCCCAGGAAATGTTGGGTACAGGATAAAGTTACCTATATCACTTTCCAGCTCCTCAATCACTTTCCTCCTCCGTTGCACCGTTGCCGCCTAATTGAAAAACGAATGCGAGAAAAAAACATACTATCCCACAGGAACTGTTTAGTTTCCCGGGATAAGCCTATGTTACTCTCCAGGTTCTCAAATATATCTATGCAAAAAATCACGTCTATCCGTTGCTCCGTTGCCGCCTAATTGAATAACAAATGCGAGAAAAAGAGCATACCATCCCACATGAACTATTTCTTTTTCCGGGGAAAAAAGTAGCCTATGTCACTCTCCAGGTCCTCAAATATCCTATGCAAAAAATAACGTCTATCCGTTGCGCCCTTGCCGCTTAAATGAACAACAAATGCGAGAAAAAGAGCATACTATCCCACAGGAACTGTTTCTTTTTCCGGGATAAAAAGTAGCCTAAGCCACTCTCCAGGACCTCAAATATACCTATGAAAAAAATAACATCGATCCGTTGCACCCTTGTCGCATAATTGAACAACAAATGCAAGAAAAAGAGCATACTATCCCACAGGAACTGTTTAGTTTCCCGGCATAAGCCTATGTCACTCTCCAGGTTCTCAAATATACCTATGCAAATAATCACGTCTATCCGTTACTCCGTTGCCGCCTAATTGAACAACAAATGCGAGAAAAAGAGCATACTATTCCACAGGAACTGTTTGTTTTTCTGGGATAAAAAGTAGCCTATGTCACTCTCCAGGTCCTCAAATATACCTATGCAAAAAATAACGTCGATCCGTTGCGCTCTTGCCGCATAATTGAACAACAAATGCGAGAAAAAGAGCATACTATCCCACAGGAACTGTTTCTTTTTCAGGGATAAAAAGTTACCTATGTCACTGTCCAGGTCCTCAAATATACCTATGCAAAACATCACATCGATCCATTGCGCCGTTGCCGCTTAAATGAACAACAAATGCGAGAAAAAGAGAATACTATCCCACGGGAACTGTTTCTTTTTCCGGGATAAAAAGTAGCCTATGTCACTCTTCAGGTCCTCAAATATACCTATGCAAAAAATAACATCGATCCGTTGCACCCTTGCCGCATAATTGAACAACAAATGCGAGAAAAAGAGCATACTATCCCACAGGAACTGTTTAGTTTCCCGGCATAAGCCTATGTCATTCTCCAGGTTCTCAAATATACCTATCCAAAAAATGACGGCGATCCGTTGCGCTCTTGCCGCATAATTTAACAACAAATGCGGGAAAAAGAGCATACTATCCCACAGGAACTGTTTGTTTTTCTAGGATAAAAAATAGCCTATGTCCTTCCCCGGGATACAACCTATCCCTGTACCAAATTTCATCAAAATCGGTTGAACGGTTGGGCCGTGAAAGCGTAGCAGACAGACAGACAGACAGACAGACACACTTTCATTTATAATATTAGTATATTATATTAATTTATAATATTAGTATGGATATGGATGTCCAAATAAATTATTAATTCGTATTTATAATTCGAGAAAAATAATTTCGCTGTAGTGTTATTGGTTTCGATGAAGAAGTATACAAAACGGAAGATAAAGAATAAGTCGTATTTATTTTATATTTTTATCATTAATTTTATTAGTGACTATTTTTCGACGTGAATTTTGTGTAACACAATAATATTATGTTAAAATATGTGAGTGTGTGTGTATGGTAGATAATCCATACTAATATTATAAATGCGATAGTGTGTCTGCCTGTCTGTCTGCTACGCTTTCATGGCCCATCTGTTCAACCGATTTTGATGTAATTTGGTACAGGGATGTATTCTAGGGAAGGACATAGGCTACTTTCTATCCCGGAAAATTAAAGAGTTCCCGTGGGAATCAAAAAATCTTAATCCACGCGGACGAAGTCGCGGCCATCATCTAGTTATAATATATAATATTTAGACTAAACAGAACTAGTAACTTTATATGGCTTTTAAAAGCTTTAAATAACGCGAAGATAACAAATTTTAATAACAACATAGTTACCTATACTACTAGTTATTATTCTGTGCCTATACATGAAATTAGTAGTACAGAAAATATTGTTTTATTCAAAGTCTTAACATGATAAAATACTTTTTTACAAGTAAACAAAGTTTTAATGAATTATATTTAAGTAAGCCATATTGTTTAATCGAGTTTTGGCTTTGGACTAATATACATATAATTTAGACACTCCCCGAATTGAACGTGTTTGAAGTTTTGACTTAGAATTGACAGCTCCGGAATTCTTGAGGATTGTCTATACATGCCAGAATTTCGGTTCTGAACTATAATTTTGTTTCAAATAAATCAAGTAAATTATAAGTCGCATTCTAAGTTGATTAAAATAAACGAACTGACTATGAAATCCTCTTTACAAATATATTTTTTCCGTAAAGTTGTGGAATATTTAGAATTATAATTTTTTCATTGCAATTTACACGTTAAACACCTACTATCAACAGTCATACAGGTGAGGGAGGTATTATATTAATATTATTATTGACTTGTGCTTGCGAAATTAACAATACCATGTCCTGAGTTGGTGAGTCAAATTCAAATAATTTATTTGGAGCAATATATACGGCTGGATAAGCTGGATAAAACAGGAATAGATCTAATATATCAAGGAGCATCCGGCGTCGCCCGCCTAGACTTTGAAATTAGACATGATTATATTAAATTTGTCTTTGGTTCCGAACTTCATTTGTAGATCAGTTTTTTTTGTGTCATTAGTCTTTGTAACTTTTGTAAACTTTATTTTTTAGGTATAGATTTTTATGAAAAGCTCATAAAAATGTATAAAATAAGTATATAGAGTAATTCTAACTATGTACGATTTAACTCATTTACATTCATGTTTTGTGTTTTAAAGGTGGAGGTTGTGTTAGATGATAGGGGTTTTTGTTGAGATGTTAATTATACTCTCGTAATATTTATTCTAAACGAATACAGTGCTTATGTATTAAATGATAAATGATAAATTATTTATTTATTTCATGTAAGACAACTTGTGACAAATATGATACGTCACCAACTCACCACTCTACCACCGGTTCGGAAAGTAATTCTATTGAGAAGAGCCGGCAAGAAACTCGGCAGTTGCTCTTTTCTTCAAAAAGAAAAAGGTTACATTAAGTAACAATACAACACATTATCACATACATTACGTTACAAGTATTACACTGATGACTTGTGGGTCACTGGATGCGAGACCGGTTGCTTCCATGCAACTTTGTCATTCAGAAAATCATCGATAGTGTAATAACCTCGACTTAACAAATGCTGTTTAACACAGTCTTTAAATTTATGTAATCGCAAATCTAGAAACTCTTTGGGACCCATGTTATAAAAGCGTACACTCGACCCCACAAAGGATTTCTGCACCTTGCGTACACGATATGACGCTGTTACAAGCTTAGGGCGGTTTCTAGTAAATTGATTGTGAGTATCACATATTTGCTTGTAAAGATTAATGTTCCGCCTGACAAAGACTATATTATTGTAAATGTATTTTTAATTAATTAATTAATTGCAAATTATTTTTAGTACCCTGACCTTTCAGGGAATACATAATAATTACCAGATATACAACAAATATAGCCATAATATAGAGTGGCCAAGCGTAAAGTTTGGGATTTTATTCGCCAACCCCATTGTTAAATATATATTTTATAATAGTTCTGTATGATTTAATTTTGTAAGTAATTCATGCAGACCTGGTATAAAACTTCGCATATAATGTAAAAATAGTATAGAAGTATTAAGGTTTTTAAAGTGGGAAAACGTTTTTCGTTTTCCCACTTTAAAAACCTTAATACTAAACGAGAATCCCGTGACGTCATCCAGGATTGGTATTATTTACTTTTTTTTAGACATTTAATAAATATAGCCAGATGGGAAATTTTATGTAGTTTTAAAAAATATTTTATCTACTCCAGCATCGAAAAGTTCAAATTTCGAATTTGACAACTATATCGAATTGAACCCTCTTTCGTGTTTGCTTCTCATAACGATACAGTTCGTTGTATGGGAGCTGTATCGTTATGAGTCGTAGCTGTATCGATATGGTTATCTTCATAAATAGGATACCTATAGCTTAGCGGCTCTGGGTTCTGGCACTTTCCCAACCACAGAGTTCTTAGTATGTAGAGGAGCCATACCTACATCATGGCGGATGGTGGCACCCGTCATTGAATATGTACATATTATATATTTCATCTCCACCTACTCTATACTCTATGTACCCAACCCACTCTATGGTTGGTACTGCCACTCTTACTGCCAATATTAAAAAAAAATTAGAAAAATTACGCGGTAAACGGATTACTTTTGCTACTTGTGAAATTTGTATTGATTTGACTTTTTTATTAATTTACAAAGTAAAAAATTATAAAGACGTCCTTGTCGTAGATAAAATCTTGTATGCAACTGTACGTAATTAGTCATTTTAATTCTCGTACTATCCTATTTTGATACTCGGCAAGCCTCGTATCAAAAAACAGCACTCGAATTAAAATGACCCTCATTACGATACAGTTGCATAAATAGCTATAATATAATACAAGTTTTAATCATATAATTCGAAGATATACACTGGACAGCAAATAAACCGGGCCACCCGCTGCGTGAACTGCGTTGAGGCGGCGATTTTGCAGAACAGTAAGTTGGATATAACGTCGACATTCGTGCTATGAGTATGGAGTGGCCGACTCGAAGCCCGGACTTGAATCCGATAGAACACCTGAGGGAACACCTATCGGATCACTGGCAGTTATGCGAGCAAGGGGGAGGGAATACAGAATACGTCAGTATTCTGTATTCCTTTTTCCAAAAACTTTTTTGGCTTTGTTTCTGGCTTTAATATTTGTTTTTCATTTTATGATTAGGTACTAACGATTAACACGACTGGAAAACGACTCCTTAGTAATATCCTTAATAAACACTTAGCAAATTTATTAATCCCAATGAGTTTCCATTCATTTTAATCATCATGAAACGCACTTTCTGTTGGTATAACTTTGATAGTTGTAAGTTTTATACTTTTTGAGAAAATCGAATCAGAGTTCAAGGTAGCGGGTGGCCCGGTTTATTTGCTTACTATATATAGTATAATAATATAATACCTAATGGTTGAACACGTACTTTTAATAAAAAAATTAACACTGATACACGCGGACGAAGTAGCTAGCATCGTCTAGTATCCAATGTTAAGAGTATTTTTAGTTATAACTTAAAATACTCATAAGTAGTAGTTAAGTAGTATGCCAAGTTGCATTCAAATGGGTTTAGTAATTAGTTACAGCGTGATGCGTTAACAAACAGACAGTCAGACATACTGTTTTGTGATCTGTATAGTAATAGAGTCTATAGATCATTACGTTTTCTCCAAAACATACCTATACAACGTACAGAAATTGTCTAGTTACAATTTGTATTTTTTTTATCCACTACAAGCTAGCCCTTGACTGCGATCTCACCTGATGGTAAGTGATGATGCAGTCTAAGATGGTAGCTGGCTAACCTGTTACGGGCATTTCAGTTGTATTAAACCCATACAATTTCGGTTTCTACACGGCATCGTACCGGAACGCTAAATCGCTTGGCGGCACGGGTGGTAACTAGCCACGGCCGAAGCCTCCCACCAGACCAGACCAGGGAAAATTCAGAAATTATAAATTCCCAAATTGACCCTGCCGGGGATCGAACCCAGGACCTCCGCCCGTTAAGGCAACAGCGCTACACACTGCGCCAAGAAGGTCGTCAAAATATTGCTTGTTGTTAGATAATAGTAGGTAATAATTTGAACAATTATGAGACAGTCATCAGGTTTTTTGTTTTACATTTGAATAAACGCGGGCGCCCAGTGGTCGGGTACTACCCAGATACTTTTTTGTTTCCAAACCAACAAGGTTATGAATTTGCGAGTCGAATTGAATCTGTTATTGTAGATTTTTCCCGTAGAAAATTGTTTTATATTATATAAAATACTTAATTAAAAAATATATATAATTATACAGTAAAAAAATGCATTTCTCTAAGTTTGTATAAATAAATGAAGATATTTTTATACAATATTAAACATGGGATGCTTTCGTGATGTTTATTTTTGGAGACAGGTGAGTTCTTATACCTTACTTAATTTAAAATAAGTACGTAGTAATAAGTGAAATTGTTCTTAAACACAAAGTTACATTAATTATTAGATCATTATTGTTAGGCACTTTTTGAGTTTCAAGTTTAACAGATTAATATAATCAAATTAATAAATTCAATTTTGTTTTAAGTTTAAAAAAAATAAAATCTATTATTGAGTGCCAATGCAAAGGTGCTCGATATAATAGGCGGTGGCCCTCGGTATTTTAGTTCCTCTTTGTGCGTTATCGTAAGCACCGGTAGTATTCTCTGGTTGTTGGTGATAAGCAGGCGAAGGGCTCATTTTCCTTTTGTTCTAGTTTTCACCCTTATCCACTCTCTCTTTAGACTTCTCTCTTTAGCTTGTTCCTCTTCATCCGTGTGGTACACCATGGGTTCAGAGGAAGCTTTCTTAGATTACCTATTCTGTGGTAGTAGCGGTGGTTGAATCACTAGTAATAACTTTTTTCACTTCCGCTTCTTTTTTGACCCCTTAGTTAATGAATTTGCTGTTCGAGGACAAATATTTCTTTTTATTACTTGAATGAGGCACTGAAGATTTTTTTCTTAGCTTTTTGAAGTGTAACTTCTTTAGAATCGTTGTGATTTGAAATTCGATGACCCGAAAAGCGAAATGTAAAAGCGACACCATAAAGAGACAAACATAATATACCTATACGATTTAGCCTGCGAGAGAATGAGATAGAATACAAGATATATTTATCTCATTCTCTCTTAGGCTACTTTTCTGAAGTTTCACTGCTGCCGTGTGTGAACTGCACACTTTTTTTGTTGTTCGTTATAAAATTTGTATAGCATATGTATAGCATTCCGTTTTAATTTTTATTACATAGGCCATAGGTAACACTAGTATAATATAAATAAATTAGTCCAGTTTAGATAGTCTTACTGGTCTTACGCAGAGCAATAACCAAACTGGGTCATTGTAAGTTGTAACGTAGGCACGCGACACGGGCGCAAGCGCATTGCGCTGTGTCAGCACGTCTGTTGTCGCACTAACACGGCTGTTGCTAGCGAGTATCAGATACTGAATATATTTAGTATACAATAATAATATTATTTTTAATTTTAGTTGTAAACTAAAAATTTAGTTTTTAGTTTTAATTAGTTTTAATTTAGATTTTAGTTTATTTGAATAAATATCATATCAATTTAATAATTATTTATTAATCAGTAATCAAATGCCGTTAGATGGTATATGGTTTACTCAAATAGGGATTTTAACTGACATTCCGTGTTTTTCCAGTGTGGTCTATAAACATTGTAAGAATATTATGGTTTTATAGGAATATTTTCTTATTTTAAATGAATACCATTGCCGCCTCTTACCACGAAAATAAACCTTACACCATATAAATCTGAATTTTCTCTAAAATATTTTTCAGTGTATCGTGCTGGTAGCCTGCTGCGTGCTTTCAGTCGGCAATGGTTTTGTGCTAGCGTTTCCCGCTGTGCTGAACTCAGATATCCTGTCACCAAACGGAACTATACATGTGACTTCAAGTCATGCTGCGTGGATTGGTACATAATTATATACTAACTAGATGATGCCCGCGAATTCGTCCGCGTGGATTAAGATGTTTTGATTCCCGCGAGAACTCTTTAATTTTCCGGAATAAACAGCAGCCTATGTCCTTCCCCTGGGTACAAACTATCCTTGTACCAAATTTCATAAAATCGGTGAAAGAGATTTTTTTTATTCCCGCGGGAACTCTTGAATTTTTCGGGATAAAAAGTAGCCTATGTCCTTCCCCAGGATACAACCTATCCCTGTACCGGTTGAAATCCCAATATCGGTTGAAAAGATGGGCTGTGGAAGCGTAGCAGACAGACAGACAGCCAGACAGAAACCCTTTAGCAATTATAATATTAGTATGGAAGTATGGATTTAAACCTATCTATTTAAAATATGTGTGCTGATTAAAACGACTTCCACTCTTAGTGTTTTTATTTATTTCAGCTTCCAGCGTCGGGATTTCAGGCATTTTGGGTTTTTTTATCGTACCACACATCATGCAGATTTATGGCCGGAAAATTGTTCATATTGCAATAAATATCTGCACAGCTGCCGGCTTCCTCGTCTTTGCTCTAGCATATAATGTATCCTGTTTGTATGCAGCGAGAATATTGCAAGGGTTCCTAATGTGTATGATGTATGTTGGATCTATAACGATTGGAGAGTATTCACATCCGAAACGAAGAGGATATTTTATCATTCTTAAGAAATTTTCTTCTGCTCTTGGGTCGCTGATGTGCCACTCCATGGGTTTATTTTGGACCTGGAGACAAATTGCTGCGTTTGCAATAGTTCCTCACATTATGGGGATAGTGATGACATTCATGTGGCCGGAGAGCCCAGCCTTCTTGGCATTCAATGGAAGATATGATGAGTGCGACAAAGCACATACTTGGCTGCACGGGGACAATTCAAAACTTAAGAAGGAGTTAGATGACCTGATATCCACCCAAATGAAAAGAAGAGAACAGACAACGGACAAGAAAAATGCGAAGACTGTAATAAAAAAAATGCTGAAGAAAGATTTCATGCAAACATTCTTAATAGCTTCTCTGTTAACTTTGTTAATAGATGCGAGTGGAAGATACTACATGCTGGCTTATATAGTTCAAATTTTAACTGAAATCACGGAAGATAAGTCCATCGCTGTATACTGTACTATAGGAGCCGATGTACTTACTACAGTCGCGCTCTTGATATCGTGCTTTATCATCCGATGTTTTAATCGACGCACTTTGCTATTCAGTGCTGGAATAACTTCTGTGTTTCTAATGTTCTTGACTAGTTTACTTGCAATTTTAAAAACTCGACATAGCATTGGAGAGTCTACACATTGGATAATTCCTATCATTATTTTATTCAATGTTTTCATTGTTAACGTAGGAATCGTGCCAGTATGTTTTGCCATTATAGGTGAAATATTTCCGTTGGAACACAAAGGTAATGGTTCTCTCGCAACGGGTATAGTATTTTCTATTTTATATGTACTTGTCATGAAATTAACACCATTGATGATGGAGAATACTGGCGTTGAAGGTACCTTTGGTATCTACGGACTCCATGTGGCTGTCGGCTTATTTATTTTATATTTTTTATTAAATGAAACTAAAGACAAAACATTACAAGAGATAGAAAACGAAATCAAAAGCGCTAAACCTCTGCTTGACAGGTAACGTTTTTAAAACTGTACTACTAAAATAAAGGTTACATATAAATAAAATATAATATAATATATATATTTTAAAACAGACAATTTATAGCTAATAATATGAATCTGAATCCAGTAATTTATTGTCATATAAATTTATCACATTTTCGTGTTTATTGATGCCACTTAGGTATTCGTCGCTTTATTTATTTTATATTTTGTATTGAATGAAACAAAGGACAAAACATTACAAGAAAAAAAATGATATTAAAAACAGGTTGGTAAGGTGCATAATATAATATTATCAGAATTTAACAGATGTAGTAATATGCGTCAAGTAATCCGTGTTGTAAGCCTCGTCAGACAGGAAAAACATGTCCTTAAACCTGTTCGATAATATTATTAAATTGATAAAATATTATAAGCTACCTCGCCCAGACTTATAATGAGTGGCATTTCAGAAAATCTTTCTGTAGTGGGCTTACACTAAAAGAAAACCTGTATGCGAAATCTTAAGTTGTGGACCCAGTAGTATGCGGTGTACGTCGGTATTACAATCTAGGCCGGTTTCTGCTTTTTTATATACAAATAGATAAAAATGTTAATATTTAACAAATGTATTTGATGTTGATTGTTTGCTATGTTGCGTTCATTTTATCAAACAATACCTTAGTATACAGTAATAATAGGGTTACTTGTAGATAATTTCTTGAATGAGAATGAGAAGCCTGCAAATATAGATGCAAATAAAAATGGGATGCTTTGGTGATGTTTATTTTTGGAGACAGGTATGTGTAGTGTTTATTTTTATATAAAATAAAATAAATAACTTATTATTAATTCAGTTAAATTAACAGTGTAACAAAAAAGCAAGAATTTATTTGAACTCTTTGATTTTGAAACTATGATGTTACAAATATAAAAATAATAAATTATTGTTATAAAATTTTATGAATTGAGCCAAATCACTAGAAATTAATGTTCCGGGTTTTTATAAATGAATTTAAAGTAAATATTACAATAATCAATTTAATATGAATAAGTTAAAGTCAAAAGTCGTATCAAAGAAATAATAATATTAATGTAAAAATAATAAATAAAGTAATGTAATGTAATGTAATGTCAGTTAAAAATATCTATAATATTTTTAACTTTTATAATAATTAATAAATCTAAAATATCTATAGTAATAAAAACTGTAAAGGTACTACTAAGGTAACTGTAAGGTATTAGTTACTACTAGGTAGGTATAGTAAATTTTTTAAATTGGAATTTGAAGTTTCCCTTTTTTTAACATATTATCATTAATATATAATCAAAGACAGTTTTTTAAATCTATCCGTAGCTTATTAAAATAACATTAAAGCCACGCAGATTTTTATTTGGTATGTTTTTTTGATTTATCATTAATAAAAATGTAAAAATAAATAATAAACGATAAGTTAATATTTATTAAATCATTGTGATATCAGAATTAGAATTTTTATTTATGTATAGTTAATTTGTTAATATTTCGACAAAAATAATAATATATCAGCTGTAGTTTAATGAATTAAACAAATAAGTTATTTCTTGCCTTGATGCTAATATCAAGTATTAATAGTTTTTTTTTTTTGTAAAAATTATTATTAAATGTATTTTTCCCCAAGTTTCTTAAATTACTGTGTTGTTTAAGTGTATGGTGCTCATAGGAAGCTGTATGATATCGGTCGGTACTGGTATGATGCTTTCGTTTCCCGCAGTACTGAATCCAGCCATACTGTCCCCAAACAGTACTGGAATACACGCAACTCCAGATCAGGCTACTTGGATAGGTAATTAAGATGATCTTACAAGAGTAAAATTTGTTGACTGTGATCTTACCTGCTGGTAAAAAACGATGCAGTCTCAGATGGAAAGTGGACGCTTGAAAAGATTGTGGCTTTTTTATATAAAACCCAAATTTCTTATTGAATTCGACGCAGCATTTTGATTGCTTGCTCCATAAAATTTATTAACCGTGATATCTCACTATATAATATGTACCTATTACACAATGTAAACATTATGACCTATTTTTATTTCAGCTGGCAGCAATGGAATTTCAGGATTAATTGGATTCTGCATGGTACCATACACTATGCAAATGTATGGTCGAAAATCCGTTCACATTGGATTAAATTTTTTTGCTGCTCTAGGGTTCCTTATATTTTCTCTGGCAACTAACGTTTCCAGTTTATACGCAGCACGGATCGTGCAAGGAATATCAATGTGTGCAGTTTATGTTTCAACCTTGATAGTGGGAGAATATTCAAACCCAAAAAGGAGAGGATACTTCGTCACTATAAAGAAATGTATGGTTGCAATTGGTTCGCTAATGTGCCACTCCTTGGGTATATGTTGGACTTGGAAACAGATTGCTGCTTTTGCAACCGTTCCATATACCCTTGCAATAATTTTCACGTTTATGTGGCCTGAAAGTCCATCGTTTCTGGCTTTGACAGGTAAATATGATGAGTGTGAAAAATCGCATAGGTGGCTATTCGGAGACAGTGCAAAGAGTGAGAAAGAATTAGAAGAGTTAATATCGTCTCAGAAGGAAGTGAGGAAACAAGCAAAGGACAAGGAAAACCTAAGGGCAGTGATAAGAAAGTTGTTAAGTAAAGCGTTCCTAAAACCATTTTTCATTGCTTCATTATTGACAATAGTAATTGATGCAAGTGGAAGATATTATATGCTTGCATATGTAGTCCAAATTCTAATTGAAGTCACGGAGGATAAGTCAATTGCTGCATATTTTACAATAGGTGCCGATGTATTAACACTAGCCGCATTAATAATATCATGCTTTGTGATCCGATGTTGTAAAAGACGGACCTTACTCTTTATTTCTGGTATAACTTGTACGTTTTTGATGTGTCTTACAAGTTTAGTAACATTTTTGAAATTTCGTTACAATATTGGAGAACTCGTGTATTGGTGGTTCACCCCTTTAGTTATTTTATCGAATGTTTTCGTTGTTAACGTAGGGATTATACCTGCGAGTTTTGCAATAATGGGTGAAATATATCCATTAGAACACAAAGGTACGGGGGTGTGTGCAACAGGTGTAGTTTTCACCGTTTTGTTTTCGCTTGTCATGAAATTTACTCCATTGATGATGGAGAAAACAGGAGTGGAAGGTACATTTGGTATATACGCTCTTCACGTGGCTGTTGGTTTGTTGGTATTATATTTCATATTAAATGAAACTAAGGATAAAACTTTACAGGAAATTGAAAAAGAAATTAGAGGCGTTAAACAACCTAAGTTTAATAATTATCATTTAAATGATAAACCACTGATCGAAACGTGATTAAAATTTTTTGAATTGAATTTTATCCTCCTTAATGGTGCTTGCACCCATAACAGAATAGTGACTCCGCCATTACTGCAGTGTTTCTCTGATAGCTTTGTGAGATTCACTGTATCACAGTATTATCTGGACTCTTTGTCATAGGGTTAGTACTTGTTTATTAATTCACTTCCACCAGCAGCCCTATTCTATAACTTAGTGGCTATCAAAAAATGAAAGCCACTGACTTATATTTTATATCCATTGAATTTTTACTATATAAATAAAAATAAAATTTCATAGCAAACTTTCAATGGATAAAAAATATATGGTTCTTGGTCTTTCATTTATTAATAGCCACTGAGTCAGAGAAAAGGTTGTCTGACCCTGTTCAACCAAATGCTTTTTTGGAAGATACGTAATAACTTGGCATGATTTTTAAACTAGTTAGCTTTAAGGATTATTTATTCGTATTACCTAATAATTTGAGAAAAATAATTATGCTGTAGCGATATTGTTTTTGAAGTAATATACTTTAGATATAGAATTAGCTGTGTTTATTGAAGTGAAATATGTAGTATTATGAGTGTGTATACTAATTAAAATACATTTAGATTTAACAAAACTAAAAAAATTAGCCTTAAAACATTAAAGAATTGTGAAGATAAAAAAATGGGAATTTTAATTAAATATCATTTTATTTAAAGAAAATATTGTTTTATTTAAAGTAAACACCATCATAATTATGTATAAATAGATAATGCCCGCAACTTCACCCGCGTGGTTTAAGGTTTTTGATTCCTGTAAGAACTCTTGAAGTTTTCCGAGATAAAAAGAGGTCTATGTCCTTACCCGGGATACAACCTATCCCTGTACCAAATTTAATCAAAATCGGTTGAACAGATTTTCTTTTTTTATTCCCGCGGAATTTTTTGAAATTTCCGCCATAAAAAGCAAGGGAAACTAGCCTATGGCCTTTCCCGGGATACGATCTTTCCCTGTACCAAATTTCATCAAAATCAGTTGAATAGATGGGCCGTGAAAGCGTAGCAGACAGATAGACAGACAGACTTTCCCATATATAATACTAGTATGGAAGTATGGATTTATTCTTCGACTTATAAAAGCGCTTACGAGATCGATCAGGTTAAAGGTCGATCAGATCGGTATAGTAAAATACAATAATAATTAATAAAATAAGTCTACAAAATATGTCGTATATATACAGTCGTGGTCAACTAATTAGGGACATTCAAGATAGTGAATAGCAATAACCGGTTTTGTACATATAAATATAAAACCCTATTGATTTCTCAGTAACTATTATTTGCATAATTTGGTCCGATTATTATGCTCTAAATGTCTGTAAATAAAATATTAAATAAATAGAAAAAAGTGTTTATTATATCAAAGGTTAACCATGTATTCAATTTAAGGTACACTTCTATAGCTGGACATTTAATTAAGGACAGTTAAGTAAAATGAAAAATACAGTTAAACAAAACTAATATTCTGCAGTATTTTAATTTCTTTAACAACTCCATTTTATTACGGGTAAAATCAGTACCCAGTAGCAAAACCTTTGTTAGTAATTACCGCTTGACACCGATGTGGCATAGACATTATCAGTTTCTGACATGTTTCCACAGGAATGTTTGCCCATGCCTCACAAAAAGCTTCATAAAGTTCATCTAAAGTTGTGGTACGATAAGTGGCAACTTTTTTCTTGATTTCGTGCCAAAGGTGCTCGATTGGGTTGAGGTCCGGGCTATTTGCTGGCCAATCTAGCACTGATACCGACTGACTGTTAAGAAACGACTTGACTGAACGTGCGGTATGTTTCGGATCGTTATCATGCTGAAACGTCCATATAATAGGGAGATGTTCCTCAGCATAGGGAAGCATAGTTTCCTCTAATATTGCCTTGTATTGATGTTGGTCTAAGTTACCCTGAACTTTCCTCACAGGTCCCACTCCACGTCCAGAAAATGAACCCCACATTTTAATGTTTCCACCGCCATGTTTCACCTGCTTTTTTGTGAATCTTGGATTCATTTCCGCTTTTACAGGACGCCGTACGTATTGCCTTCCATCTGAAGAAATCAAATTAACCTTGGTCTCGTCAGAGAACAATACATGTTGCCATTGGGCGTAGGTCCAATGTCCATATTTACGTGCAAACGCCAAACGTGCATTTCTATGTTCTTTCTTCAGCAACGGTACTTTGCGAGCCACTCTTCCGAACAACCCTGCTTCTACCAGACGTCGTCGAACGGTCCTCGCTGATACACCGGCTCTTTCGTCTGCCCCAAACACTTCGTGTTTAATTAAAACAGAGCCTAGAAACGGATCTTTCTTGGCTAACCTGGATATCATTCTATCTTCTTGCGGAGTTGTTTTTCTCGATCTTTTTTTTCTGGGCACATTTAAAGCTGTGTTTTTGCGCCTGAAATGTTGCACTGCATTGCATACCATAGTTTTTGAACAATTTAAATATTCTGCTATCCTTCGGTATGACCAACCACGCTCGACAAACTTCATGATTATTTTTCGTAGTGTTGCATCGCAACTTTTATTTTTCCCCATTTTTCTTCTAATAATTCTCAAAGCTTTAGATTAAAAATCTAGATTGCCGCCAAAACCACCACGAAACAATAGGAGAAGAAATAAAAAAAATAGAGATTCAGATTTTGAAAATAGAACGCAATATCTCAATGTCCCTAATTAAATGGCCAGCCAGCATTCTTTGAACAAATAGCACTGTGATAATGTATCAGCTATACTGTAAAGAGGTTTAATGTTTAAGAAGTTGTTATTGTTTGTATAATCGGGCACATAAATGACTAATTATACTTACATGTAAGAGATATGGAATATTGTTTAGACTCGTTGGAAAATAAAAAATAAATTCATAATTTGGTTTAACTAGAGAGTGTCCCTAATTAGTTGGCCACGACTGTATGTCTAAATAATATTTTTTTACTAAATAATTAAAAGTCAAACCGAAGAGGTTTGAATTTAAAGGGACTGGATAAAACGGGAATAGACCTAGCATATTATAAATATGTAGGTAGATAATTGTGCTAATGATTTTTCAACTGAAAAAAACAATTTTCCACTTGAATAAACACCTCACATAATTAATATGATAATATTCATTTAAAACAGCGATCAAATTAACTAAAATGCATGATGTGGTTTGTTTGTTTTACAATCATAACATATATAATCGTTTGTCCTGACTGATTGGTCTATCTACGCACAGCCTAAACCGCTGTGGTTAAAAACTAGAATTTAAACAGAAACTTTCTTTTGTGACGTAGGCATCAAGGAAGGATGTTTCGAAATTCCACCCCCAGGGGGGTAAAAAATGGGGTGAAAGTTTGTATGAAGTTATATGAAGTTTATAAGTTATATCCATGAAACTTGGTATTTGAGCTACCGGTTTAAAATAAAGAAACAAATGTATCACAGTTTTCGAAAATTCTACCCGCAAAGGGGTCAAATAGGGATGAAATTTGTACGAAAGCCCTTCATTTTTCGAGTTATAGCCATGAGATTTAGGCATTTGGGCTATCGGTTATATATGAAGAAATAGTTAGGTAGGTACGTGTGTCACCATTTTTGAAAATTCGACCCGCAGAATGGGTGAAATAGGGAGTGAAAGTTTTTATGAAAGTTCTAGCTTCGGGTTACATCTATGAAAATTGGTATTTGGGTTTTTGATTAAAAATTTAGAAATACGTGTTTCAGGATTTTTGGAAATTCCACCTCCAAGAATTTTTTAGAAATTTCACCCGAGCGAAGCAGGGGTGGGTCCGCTAGTCATACGATAATAATTGAAATTCTTTTAAACAGATACAATTAGTGTCTTTAAATTAAAGAAGATTGCTATTGTTTAGCCAATTTTAAAAATGGGCTTCATAAGCGATGTTCATTTTTGGAGACAGGTATTTATTTTGTGTTTTATTCACTAATAGCTGATACCCACGACTTCTTCAACGTGGAAAATTTTTTGATTCCCTTGGGAACTTTTTTCCGGGATAAAAAGTAGCTAACCTACCTTTATACCGAATTTCACCAAAACCGGTTGAAAAGATGGGCTATTACAGCGTAGCAGACAGACAGACAGACAGACAGGCAGAAAGTCAGACAGACAGACACACTTTTGCATTTATAATATTAGTATGTATTATAATATTTATATGGATTGAAATTTTATAAATTCGTACTCTAAATTTATTTAATAATTTCATGAAATTATTATTTGACCTTAATTATTATTAATTTAATTAATAATTTCATGAAAATAAATTTATGAAATGCCTAATAAAAAATTCGTGCATAATTTTCTTCATTTATATTTTTCGTGAACATCGACGCAATTAGGAGATATATAAAATCCGTTACGTATTTTATTTCAGTGTATGGTGCTGTATGTTCTCGCTCGGTACTGGTTTTATGCTGTCCTTTCCCGCGGTACTGAACCCAGACATACTGTCCCCAAATAGCACTGGGATACATGCAACTCCAGATCAAGCTTCATGGATAGGTAAATTAGAACTTACTTACGTCGTAGTCCATTTTTTTTATCCACTACAAGTTAGCCCTTGACTGCGATCACACCTGATGGTAAGTGATGATGCAGTCTAAGATGGTAGTGGGCTAGCCTGTTAAGAGCATGGCAGTTATATTAAACCCTTATTCGATTTCTACACGGCATCTTACCGGAACACTAAATCGCTTGGCGGTGTCTTGACCGGTAGGGTGGTAACTAGCCACAACCGAAGCCTCCCACCAGGCCAGACCAGGGAAAATTCAGAAATTATAAATTTCCAAATTGACCCTGCCGGGGATCGAACCCGGGACCTCCGCAAGTTAAGACAACAGCGCTCAACACTGCGTCACGGAGGTCGTCAATTATACGTGGAATAACGAGCTTTATTGCTGTAATTCACCAAAAGAGACAACGTACATCGTGTGATATGTAACATCAAACTTCCCCAAGCAAGTATAATAAATGCACACTTTTATGTGTTAACTAACTTTTGCCTTTTGCGTTTTGTGGTTCACGCGGGAACTCCTTAATTTGCCGGGATAATGATAATTAGCCTATGTGCTATTCCAGACTATTGTGGCGACTGCGTTTGGCTCAGAACCATAGAATTCTATATTCTTATATCTATGACCTGATATCTTTGTTCCGAACGCAGTCGTCACTGTCAAGTGTCAACAGAAGCTGACAAATGTTGGCGCGAAAGTGCCCGCTTTTTTGTGGGCTCTGTCATTGTGACTGTCACTGCTTTATACGACTATTGTACCTACTGTTATTGTAAACCTACTGTTTTTGTAAAACCTATAACATTGGTAACAACTAACAATATTATATACTAATCAACGGAGCTACAAGAGTATTATTGGACCCCCGGGTCCGCCGCCAAATTGGTGACCCCGACGAGCGAATCGGAATAACACTGTTGCAGTGCCCCTTTGCCCCGTCGTCGACGCTATAAGCAGGCCCCCCGGATTGTTCCGCCACATATCTAAACTAGTATGTGGAGTCGCTAACAGATAGTGGACAAGCGATTGACATCGCCCTTCGCTACCTAGTGACGTGTGCCTCGCTTCGTGCCTGGATACCTGCTTGGCTAACAGCCGGCCAACTGCCTGGTTAACTGCCCTTAGCTTTCCTGGTTTGCATGTTGTCGTTGGTGATTGGTGATATGTGCCTTGTGTTGTGAATAGTGATCCCCACTCCCATGTAAATAAAACAAACACCCAACTAATAAGTGACTAATAACTAACATACAAAGAACTAACAAACTTTTAACTAATTTAATAATAAATCTTTAATATAACTTAATTTCTAGTGCTACTAAGGTAATAGAATGTTTGTATATAAAGGACTCTAGTTGGTAAGTAATTTAGTTTTGTTTAGCATGTTTTGTTATACTTTTTACAACTGTTAGTTATTGTTTTAAATTGTTTTTGTGTTTTTACATAACTATAGTTATTTGCTTAGATTAACTTAATATTAATTTCTAAACATAATTGTAGGTACTAATATTGGGAGATTGATTTATTTGTTCAGTGTATTTACCTTACGGTTTGAACGGGAAATACTTAACTACTAACATAACTAAATACATTTTAATAATATGGAGGAGGAACTAAAAAGACTATCGGAGGAGAATGCTGCTCTGCAAGCCCGACTAGGGGAAAAATCCCAAGTTTGTAAAGTTTCAGCCAAAATCCCTCCTTTCTGGGCGCACAAGCCTATCATATGGTTTGCAACTGTAGAGGCTCAATTTGAAATAGCTGGAATTGTGACCGACAGCACTAAATATAGCTATGTTCTGGGTCATTTAGACCAAAAATACTCTCAGGAGGTTGAGGATATTATCACAAATCCTCCCCCGGTTGGTCAACGTTACACCAGACTTAAAGAGGAACTAATAAGGCGTCTCTCCATGTCCGAGGAAGAGAGAGTGAGACAGCTGATCTCTGATGAAGAACTAGGAGACCGCAAGCCGTCCCAGTTTCTTAGGCATCTGCGGTCACTAGCCGGATCAGCCTTGTCGGATGAAAACATTCTCCGGCAATTATGGATGAGGCGCCTCCCTCAGCAGGTTCAGGTGGTAATTACCTCCCAGCTAGAGCTGC
This sequence comes from Erebia aethiops, assembly GCA_923060345.2. NCBI lineage: Eukaryota > Metazoa > Arthropoda > Insecta > Lepidoptera > Nymphalidae > Erebia > Erebia aethiops. The sequence continues at coordinate 8,149,151 of OV281086.1, read as the reverse complement.
CCTTAGATAAGTTGGCAGAGTTAGCAGATAGAGTCACTGAACTTGTTAACCCTAAACAAGTTTTGGCCTGCGCCACTCCACCCGCATCCACCTCTGTTCTAGATACCCTTATGGAGAAGGTGGAAGAGCTGTCAAAACAGGTTGCTAGTTTGACAACCTCACAGCATGCTCGCTCTCGCAGTACCAGTAGAGCCAGACGTTACAGAAATTCTAGAGAAGGCACACCAGCCAAACTGTGTTGGTATCATAGGAAATTTGCAACTAAGGCCAGCAAGTGTATTAAGCCTTGCAATTGGCCGGGAAATGTGACCAACAGTCAGTAAAGGCGGCAACTGACTGTTCCACGAGTAGCTCCAGCCGTCGATTATTTGTGACAGACAAGTCTACTAATATTCGGTACTTAATTGACACAGGATCAGACTTGTGTTGTTACCCTCGATGCCTTATAAAACATAAATTATCTTCAGCAGATTATAACCTCAGTGCTGCAAATGGTACAACAATTAAAACTTACGGTACCATTCAATTAGATTTAAATTTAGGATTAAGGCGTTTATTTCGGTGGAATTTTGTTATCGCTGATGTCGGACTACCAATAATTGGTTCCGATTTTCTCAGCCATTATAACTTGTTACCAGACTGCCGGAACAGTCGTGTTATAGATGGGAACACCAAACTAACCGTCTGTGCGGTTATAGCAGATACAGAGGAAACTAGCATTAAAGCTGTTTCTTCTGACTTGCACAGCACACAATTTGCTGACATACTGGCTGGGTTTCCGGACGTAACACGACCTCCGGGATTACCTAGATTTGTAAAGCACACCACTGTGCATTACATTAAAACCACAGAAGGCAGTCCGGTGTCGTGCAGGCCGCGTCGTTTGGCGCCTCATAAGCTCATTGCTGCCAAGAAGGAGTTTGAGAGCATGGTGCAATGTGGCACTGCACGACCCTCAAAAAGTTCATGGGCTTCTCCCCTGCATTTAACAACTAAAAAGGATAACACCTGGCGTCCATGCGGCGATTATCGAGCCCTGAACGCCAGGACTGTACCAGACAGGTACCCGGTGAGGCATATTAATGATTTCGCCAATAGTCTCACTGGTGCAACTATTTTTAGCACCATTGACTTAGTAAAGGCATATCACCAAATACCAGTTCATGAGGATGACATACAGAAGACAGCCATCATTACCCCGTTTGGCCTCTTCGAGTTTCCATTCATGACCTTTGGTCTGCGCAATGCGGGTCAAACTTTTCAGAGATTTATCGATGAGGTCACACGGGGTCTTGATTTCTGTTTTCCATACATTGATGATGTATTAATTTTCTCCCCAGATGTTGAAAGCCACAAGGAACATCTTCGTATTCTTTTTAAAAGATTTCAAGAGTACGGAGTGGTAATTAACCCATCCAAGTGTGTTCTGGGAACTAAAGAAGTACTATTTCTTGGTTATGTCATCAATGCTCAAGGTACCCGTCCCCCTCAGGACCGTGTCCAAAATTTACTGGATTTTCCACCACCTGAAACAGTGCAGGCCATGAGGAGGTTCCTTGGCATGTTAAACTTTTATCGCAGGTTTATTCCTCATGCTGCACAGTTTCAGGCGCCATTAATTGACGCTCTTGTTTCTACTAACAGCAAAGGTGCAAAACCATTTCCATGGACACCTGAGCTTTTGAAACAATTTGAAGAGTGTAAGAAAAATTTATGCGATGCAACACTCCTACAACATCCTGTAGATGGTGCAGAATTAGGACTTTTTACTGATGCATCTAGTATACACATTGGTTCCTGCTTACAACAGCAAGTTAATGAAGAATGGGTTCCTCTCGCTTTCTTTAGCAAGAAACTCACTCCTAACCAGTCAGAATGGCCAGCCTACTATAGGGAACTTTTGGCGGTGTACGAAGGTGTACAGCATTTCCGTCATATTCTCGAGGTTCAGCATTGCACAATCTACACGGATCATAAGCCGTTGTTGTACGCTTTCGTACAACGTCGAGAGAAACTCCCTCCCGCGCAACTTAACCAGTTATCTTTTATCAGTCAGTTTACTACTGATATTCGATATATAAAAGGTGAGGACAACGTAGTAGCTGACGCATTTTCACGAATAGATGCCATCAGCCTTGAGCAAGAGTATGAAGCTCTTGCCAAAGCTCAGGAAGCTGACCAAGAGCTGCAACAACTTTTGCGGTCTAGTTCATCCAGCCTTAAATTGACAAATGTCAAAGTACCTGGCACGGATATAACTTTGGTTTGCGATGAATCAACTGGCAAATTTCGTCCTTATGTCCCACCTAATTCCCGTCGTATGATATTTTCTAAATTGCACAACTTGAGCCACCCAGGTGCGAGAGCGACTGTTCGCCTCGTGTCTGATCGATATGTTTGGCCTTCAGTGAACAAGGACTGTCGAGAGTGGTCTCGCTCTTGCGGTGCTTGCCAGCGAAGTAAAGTGTCAAGACACAATTCTGCTCCGCTGGGCAATTTTGATACACCGACTGGGCGCTTTTTGCATGTCCACATGGACATAGTGGGACCTTTGCCTGTCTCTGACGACTATCGATACTGTCTTACGGCAATTGACAGAGTAACCCGGTGGCCGGAAGTTTGGCCTATGCGAACTACTACCGCGGAGGAAGTTGCCTCTACATTCACGCGTGAGTGGGTATCCCGTTTTGGCGTGCCTTCGGTCATTACAACAGATCGAGGAACTCAATTTGAGTCCGATTTGTTTCGCCGATTAATGCACAGTTTCGCCACCAAGCGGGTTAGGACCACGGCTTATCACCCTGCCGCTAATGGCATGATAGAACGCGTGCACCGGCAATTAAAAGCCTCCTTAATGTGCCATGGAGATTCATGGACGAAAGCTCTTCCCTTAGTTCTTTTAGGAATGCGCTCAGCTTTTAAAGCAGATCTTAAAGCTACTGCTGCAGAGCTGGTATATGGAGAGACACTCCGTCTTCCAGGAGAGATTGTGGTTGCAGTTCCAGAACCACCCGGTTCCCAGGATTTAGCCGATTTTGTTTCGCAATTGCGACAGCACATGTCGAACGTTCGACCGGTGCCAGCATCGCGGCATTCTCAACCGAAGTCTTTTCTTTTCAAGAACCTAGATGAGTCTTCACATGTACTTTTAAGAGATGATGCTGTGCGTCGTCCATTACAGCCTCCATACACAGGTCCTTACAAAGTCCTGCAAAGAGCCACGGACAAGAAAACGGTCACTATAGACTTTAAAGGTAAACCAGTCGTAGTTACTATGGACCGAGTAAAGCCGTACTTCCAAGAGGAAATACCTTCAACAGATTGTCCGTCATCCGAACTACCGGTACCGGCATCGGTACCAGAAATACCACGGAAGGAAGTCAGTATTCCTGATACAGATTACAGGACCCGTTCAGGTCGTACGGTGCGTTTCACAAAACCGTTTGATTTGTAAATAATTGTATGACTTACTTTAGTATTTTGTTTTTTTGTACGTATTCTTCTCCGTGGGGGGGTGGTGTGGCGACTGCGTTTGGCTCAGAACCATAGAATTCTATATTCTTATATCTATGACCTGATATCTTTGTTCCGAACGCAGTCGTCACTGTCAAGTGTCAACAGAAGCTGACAAATGTTGGCGCGAAAGTGCCCGCTTTTTTGTGGGCTCTGTCATTGTGACTGTCACTGCTTTATACGACTATTGTACCTACTGTTATTGTAAACCTACTGTTTTTGTAAAACCTATAACATTGGTAACAACTAACAATATTATATACTAATCAACGGAGCTACAAGAGTATTATTGGACCCCCGGGTCCGCCGCCAAACTATAATATATCTCTGTGCCAAATTTCAGTCAGATCCGTTTAGCCGTTGGGGCGTGATTGAGTAACAAACATCCATACATCCATCAAAACTTTCGCATTTATAATATTTATAAATAAATTGGTAATTTAATATTTATTTGATTGTGCTCCTTCCGGTGGTAGAAAACGCTGCTATGTAGACTTAATTGAACTAACCTGCAAAACGTATAGTAGCTAATATTTAACTCTTTCTAAGCACTCCAATAATAAGTACCTACTCAAAGCAAGCGAGCCACCTTAGGCGGCATCACTACTTCCAGCAAGTCGCTTTCTATGTTTTAATATAAAAAATACAAAAAAACCTTGTGAAAGCATTACATCGGGGCTCAGGCCCAATTTATTATAAGATAATATTACAAACAAGCATCTACTCGAATCGTCGTCGAGGTCGTAGGTTGTCGTAGGTCGTCTAGTCTAGTCATCAAAGCTATAAATGACTGTTGAAATCTATTATTTGTAAAATTATCTCTTTTTATTTCAGCTGGCAGCAGTGGAATATCAGGTTTTATCGGATTCTGCATGGTACCACACATTATGCAATTGTATGGTCGGAAATCAGTTAACATTGGATTGAATATTGTTGCTGGTCTCGGTTTCCTCATATTTTCTCTGGCAAATAACGTTCCCAGTTTATACGCGGCAAGAATGATGCAGGGAGTACCAATGTGTGGAGTTTTTATTTCAACCTTGTCATTGGCAGAATACTCACACCGAAAAAGACGAGGATACTTCGCCGCTATAAAGAAATGTGTGGTTGCAATTGGTTCCCTAATGTGCCACTCTTTGGGTGTATATTGGACGTGGAAACAGATTGCTGCTTTAGCAACCGTTCCATATATTCTTGCAATAATTATTACGTCTATGTGGCCTGAGAGTCCATCGTTTTTGGCTTTGAAAGGTAAATATGATGAGTGTGAAAAATCACATGGTTGGCTGTTTGGAAACGGTGCAAAGAATAAGAGAGAATTAGAGGACTTAATATCGACTCAGATTGAAGTGAGAAAAATTGCAAAGAACAAGGAAAACCTGAGGGCTGTTATTAGAAAGTTGCTGTGTAAAGAATTCCTAAAACCCTTTTTCATTGTTTCGCTTTTGATATTGATAACAGACGCAAGTGGGAGATTTTATATGCTTGCATATGTCGTCCAAATTCTATCTCAAATTACGGGAGACAAGTCTATCGCAGCATATTTAACAATAGGTTCCGATTCATTAACCTTCGCTGCGTTACTATCATCATGTTTTGTGATCAGAATTTGCAAAAGACGGACCTTACTTTTTGCTTCTGGTGTGACTTGTGTGTTTTTGATGTGTCTTACAAGTTCACTTACATTTTTGAAATATCGTTATAATAATATCGGAGAATCAATGTATTGGTGGTTGATACCTTCAATTATTTTACTAAATGTTTTCGTTGTTAATATTGGGATTGTGCCCGCAAGTTTTGCAATTATGGGCGAAATATTTCCACTAGAACACAAAGGCACGGGTTTATGTGCAACGGGCATAGTATTCACGGTTTTGTTTTTCCTTATTATGACGTTTACTCCATTAATGATGGAGAAAACAGGAGTGGAAGGAACATTTGGTATCTATGCAATTAATGTGGCTTTTGGTTTGTTTATATTATATTTTATATTGAATGAAACTAAGGATAAAACGTTACAGGAAATAGAAAAAGAAATCAGAGGCATTAAACAACCTAACTTTGTAAATTTCCATTTAAATGATAAACCACTGATCGAGGCGTGAATCCGATGGTCTTTTTCTTCTCGCCTCTGACCTTCTTGCTTGCACCCTCGAAAGAAAATTCGTAACTTTTGTGATAATGTAGGCACTAACCTATACCCAGAAATGGACGTGAGTCCTCGCCAAACTTTTTAATTTTTTGCGTCGTACTGCCTTCCACGTGGACCTTTTCTAGTAACGTTTGAACTAAATTTAAGTTAAAGTTTTATTTCCAAGTATATACTTACATACTTTCAAAAAATTGACATGAGATTAAAATATTGAAATAAAATTTTAATAAATTTTAATTAAAGCGACTCTATTTCTTGCCAACATTACCAAAGGGAAACTCTGTTCAAAGCTTCAGCTCTTTGGGACCAAGGCTTTGGTATAATCTATAATCTAATTTAAGGATCTATCTTCTCGTCTCACCATGTCCACAGGTGACCTCGGCCAACATATTATAAGTTTGGCTATTCAGCGGGGTAACACAGCCAGCGTTCTGGACACATTGCCTCATTGCAGCGGTTGGGATGGTATCTTTAATGTTTAGTTTTTAATTTAGGTTTAGTTTAGATTTTAATGTATTTCATAGATATAAATATATATAACAAACCGGATACACTCATGTGTTATGTCAGAAAAGTGCCCGACTAGTTGCAAACCCGTTCGGGGCCCTTATTCATGAGCCTGTTCCCGCGACGCGGTCGCTGCTCGACATAATATATTATATATATTTCATAGTTTTAATTTGATATATTTTTTATTAATTATTGCGGACACTCGCCAATAAATAATGAAATTTGAAAGCAAGGCAAAACAAGTATAGGAAAAAATCCGAAAATCTTTAATTAGGGTTCCGTACTCATAGAGTGTCAAATTATTTATCAGGCGCTACCAGTTTAGCGCCTTATTTAAGCCAGTTATTTCTCCGCTGATTGTGTTGTTATGACATCTTTCTTGTTATTTACTGAAATAATTTGTATTGTGTGGTGATACGGAACCCTTTGTGCGCGAGTCTGACTTGCACTTGACCGGTTTTTTATGTATCTATATGTACCGATACGTAATCCATGGTTCTTTTTCAACAACGGCCTTCACTTTGACTTCAATGACATTTGAATCAACTCAGGGTGACTTTAAAGTAGGTACTGTGTAAAGACGTTCGAAGTAAGGACGTTTGTCAAGATAATTCATTGTTTTTAACTTGTGAACGCCCGTGGCTTTCCTCTTGTGCGAATTTCGATAAAAGCGGCTTTATTTCTTGACAACATTGTACCAAAGTGAAACTCTGTGAAAAGTTTCAGCTACTCAGAACTGGGCGTTGGTCTGTCAGGGAGTCAATGTGTCAGGACTTCTTTTTATTGTAGACTAGATGATGTCCGCGAATTCGTCCGAATTAAGTTTTTTTATTCCCGTAGGAATTCCTTATTTTTCCGGGATATTAAATAGCCTATGTTCTTCCCCACGATGTAAAATCTCTATACCAAATTCATCAAAATCGGTTGAAAATATTAAAGTTAAAGCGCAGCAGACAGACAGACACACAGTCTCGCATTTATAATATTAGTATGGATAATAGATATCATGTTCCTAAATGTGAAGAAAATATTTCAATATAATTTAAACCGCACGAACTCCTTTTAACGGAATCCCTAAATCGTTTTCACAGAATATGTTTTTATCACCCGCCAGTTTCAAATTGTTTGGAGTCGAGATTACATGACAGATTTATGAAAAGTTTTAATTGGAAAATTTTCAACCTCACCGGGTGTATATTATGTTATTATTTTTATCATACCTACTGCATAACATATCATATCTATAGGTTGCCTTGGCTTACTTACGGCAGATTTTAATGATCCCGTCAATCGATTAATTAAATTTTAATATTTGTTTTAATTTAGATTTTACCATTTGTTTAATAAATTATGTACCTAGATAGTTAATAGTACATTGTTCACCGAGGGAAGAAAGTGACCGATTACTATCGAGGGTGTAGTTTGAGGCCCGAGGCGTAGCCGAAGGGCCGCAATACACGCGAGGTAGGAATCATACTTTCTACCGAGTGATACATAGTGCTTTATACTACACCTGCGAGGAAAATAAGCGATAATAATTAGTGATTAAACGAACTTACAAAGTGAAGTTCTATCATAATTATATGTCGCTGAGTCGCTTCATTCGAAACTTCACTATCAAAACTAGACTAGGTACATTTTGAGGATTATTTCAATATAGATTTCGATATCGACAATCGACATCGACATCGACAATCGAAATCGATACAGACAATCGACTACCATATCGACAATCGACATCAACACTGATATCGATATATAGTCGATATCGATATCGACATCGACATCGATAGCGACAATCAACAAAGATATCGACATCGATGTTGACAATATACATCGATAACGACATCGATATCAACAAACGACATCGATATCGATAATCGACATCGACAATCGACATTGACAATCGACATCGACAATCGACATCGATACATCGATAGCGACAATCGACATCGATATTGACAACCAACCACGACATCGATATCGACAATCAACATCGATATCGACAATCGACCATCAAAATCGACATTGATATCGACAATCGACATCCACCATATTTGACTTTTGTATGTCAAATATGGTGAAGCTGCTTCTAATATTAATATCCATAAGGACATACCCAAATTCTCAACGTCCATATACCTAATTTACTTAAAATTAAAAAAAAAACAGCGCGTTAGAAATGGATTTTCATATAGTTTTTCTCCCCGCTTAGCACGTTAGAAATGAAATTTCATACATCTTTCCCTCCCGCATATTTGGTTAGTAGCAATGACGTACTTTCTACCTCGTTTTTAAAAAAGAATGAAGGTACTTTCCGAGCGGGTGTAGTATAAATTTTAATTACAATAATATATTAACTAGTTAACCCGCCCGGGTTTTCTTGGGTGGATTTTTCGTAAACCTTTTTTTAAAGGGGGACAAGTTTAAGAGTAAATCTACAGTTTAAATCTTAAGTATTTTAATCTTATTGCGTTACATTATTGCAGACTTAAAAAACCTGGAATCTGTATGTCTGCTAAACGTTTACCACAATCTTTTCAACCGATTTTGACGAAATGTGGAATGGAATAGAGATAAGCAGCATCCCGGGGAAGGACACAGGCTACTTTTATCCGTGGAAATTAAAAACTCCCAGCGGGAATCAAAAAATCTTAATCCACGCCGACGAAGTCGAGGGCATCATCTAGTATGAATATTAAAGGTCACTAGACTCTAAATGTAGATTGATATTCATAATTAATTAAATTTTTAAAGTAGGGTAGACCTAAGCAATTAGAAATTTCATAATAAATTTAGAAGTTTAGTTTTAGATTTCGATGCCTATTCAATTTATTATAGTTTAGTTTTAATTTCTCCTTTCACTTGTGTAATCTATATATATAAAAATGAAACCCGTTTTCCTTGGTCACGGCATCACGCGTGAATGGCTGAACCGATTTCACTACTTCTTTTTTTGTTGTATTTGTTATTATTGGGAGAAGGTTCTTACGAAAAAAAATATTAAGAAAATCTCTCAGAAATATTGAAAAATACACATTTAATTTTGCATACTAAGGCGGTACGAAGTTCGCCGGGTCAGCTAGTAATAAAATAAAATTGAAAATTGCAATTTATTGAAATAAAGTTTTGTTATGAATTAAGGAACCTCGAATATTAAAATAATTAAAATTGAAATATTTTTTTTGTTTATTTCAAATTATTAATAAATCAAATAATAGATTTTTTTAATTTTGTTGGGAACAAAAAATACTGTATTTATACATAAAATTAAATTAAATGTAAGTACCTTTAAACATTAAACATAACCATTCAATTTCGAATGAAAAATAAAAATATTGTTAGTACCTAAATAATAGACACAAAAATACATTCCATCAATTTTTTACTCTCCAAAAATATTTTGATTACCGTAACAGTTTGGGATTGCTGGGTCCGAGGTCATGTCACACTGCTAGTAAACTTTTAATTGGAAAATTTTCTACTAACTTTATTACAATCAATTTTATGCAGATTTTTTGTGACAACCTCCCTCGTGCAGTGGTGAGCGCTGTGGTCTTAGAAGCGGGAGGTCCAGGGTTCTGGTCTTAAATGATGAATGATTTATTTATTTAACGTAGAACAACTTATGAGTTACTAGCTGATGCCCGCGACTTCGTCCGCGTAGTTTAATTTCTTTGATTCCCGCGGGAACTCCTTAATTTTCCGACGTCTCCAGGTCCTCAACTATACCCATGCCAAAAATCACGTCGATCCGTTGCTCCATTGCGGCGTGATTGAAGGACAAACCAACAAACAAATACACTTTCGCATTTATAATATTAGTATGATTAAGTTAAGACTCTACCACCGGCTCGGAAAACTGATTCTACTGAGAAGTGCCGGCAAGGAACTCAGAAACACAGGGTCAATTTGAGAATTAATAATTTCTGAATTTTTTCTGGTATAGTCTAGCGATGATTCACCACCATGCCTCGGAAAGCACGTAAAACGGTCGGTCCTGCGCTTGATATATCTCCGGTCGTGACAGATTTTCCGTTCCATCGGGCTATGGAATAGAGGGAACACTGGTGTTCGCCCACACACTAGTGCACATCTCCGCGCAGAGAGTATAATCTCTATGGAGATTGGCCGCCGTGGCCGAAATTCAGTCGGGAGGACATTAATAATACCTAGGTATAGACGAGGAGTAACGCAGTTTTTTAAAATTCCTATGGGAGTGAAGCCGCAAGAGTAATCCACACTAATAATATGCCTATGTCCTACCGCGGATTTAACTTACCTCGATACAGTGCAAATTTCATCAAAATCGGTTGAAAAGATGGGCCGTGAAAGCGTAGTAGACATACAGCCACACTTTCGCATTTATAACATTAGTATAGGGATTGGATAGAAGCGAGCGAGACTAGTACACCGACTACAGGTCGCTCAGCGTACTATGGACAGAGCTATGCTCGGAATTTCTTTGAGGGATAAAGTCCGGAACGAAGTGATTCGCCAAAGAACTAAAGTGACCGACATAGGTCTTAGGGCTGGCACGCTGAAGTGGCAGTGGGCTGGTCACGTGTGTCGGAGGACCGATGGACGTTGGAGTCGAAAGGTCCTCGAGTGGAGACCGCGTCTTGGTAAACGGAGCGTATAGGGCGCCCCCCAGCGAGGTGGAGCGATGATATCCGGAGGGTGGCTGGCATCGACTGGATGCGAAAAGCCGAAGACAGAGCACGTTGGCGCTACTTTAAAGAGGCCTATGTCTAACAGTGGATGCACAACGGCTGATGATGAAGCGTTTTACTTTGTGAAAGTACATGATAATCAAGGAGCAATAAGCTTAATTCGCTATAATCCGCCAAAGCGGATATTATTATAATTTGGCGGATTATTCTCTAAGCTTCTTGTTTTTTGATTTAAAATATCCAAACTCACGCGAAGTCACGGGCGTCACCTAGTGTTTATTAAAGGGTCAGTCCCACTTGTTTCGGTTATGTAGTACATGAGAGAGAAGGTGACAAATGTTCCGCTTTTTTTGTCCACACCTAAGCCGGCACGTCGCGTCGCGGACAGCTGACAAATGATCTCCCACACCGTGCCATCAGACCCCACTTGGCCTACTTTGCACTCTAGTGAGTAGGCAGTAACTTTCTGTAAATTGACGACCTCCGTGGCGCAGTGTTAAGCGCTGTTGTCTTAACGTGCGTAGGTCCCGGGTTCGATCCACGGCAGGGTCGAGTTGGGAATTTATAATTTCTGAATTTGACTGCCTCGTTGGGTTAGTGGTTAGCTTGTTTGACCGCGGCTAACGAGGTCCCGGGTTCGAGTCCCGGGTCGGGCCATTATAAGTATTGGGTTTTTCTTTACTAGAAATTCTCAGTACTAGGCCGAAGTTAGGAAGTTGGCGGTGTTACACCCCCGTGCCTCGGAGAGCACGTTAAGCCGTCGGTCCCGGTTATTATCACTAACATGATAAAGACCGCAATCCGCATCGGAGCAGCGTGGCGGGTCTAAGCTCAAATTCCCCTCTCTTATGAGAGTTGCCACCGCTGCAAAGCAACGGACGTAATTTTATAACTAAAGACCTGGATATAGGGACGTAGGCTTCTTTTTATCATGGAAAATCAAAAAGTTTCTACTGGGTTTTCAAAAAAACTGACTGACTACATGTATGAGTAGGTACATCTAAGACTGCATCGTCAGGTGTAATCATCAACTGCTAACTTTGCATCTGAACAAAAACCACTTCAATGCATTAACAAAATACCTGCAAAATGTCCATCTTCCTAAGTAAATCTAGCAATAACAATATAATCGTCAAGCAAATATACACCTTTTGCTCAACGATATAGGACTTATTTATCCTTTATTCAATTTCATAATCTCGTCTCATTTTCGGTAAAATAATTCTGGATGCGACGTCGAAAATTCAAATTTTATGAGGCAAGGACCAAAAAGCAACATCGCCCTTTCGAGGGAGCAGGCTGTGCGTAATGTATCTGCCACAGTGCCTGATCACTAGATCAAGTATAGGGTCATCAGCTCAACCCATCGCTAGCCCATTAAGGAGCACATTACATAATTTGAGAACATTATAGAGAACTTCCAGGCACCGGACCGTCTACTAGGTTTGTTACGTAATTCTAAGTTTTAACCTCACTTCGGTTGTGTTCAATCTCTAAGCTAAAGTAAGTCGACAAGTCTCAAAGTCTATTTTTTCCTCCAGGGAACAAAAGTATGAAGCGATTTGCTTCCCCGTTTCTAATCCGAACCGCTAGGATATGAATTGTCCCTACTTCTTCTTCCGTTTTCTCTTTACACTTTTAATATCAAGCTACCTTCAAATCAAGAGTAAAGGTATCTTTTAGGCAAGCGTGTTCCACCTACAACCACACACACACTGTATTCTGGGCTACATCACCAATTGCAATCAGCAGGGTGATTGTCTAATAATGACAGCTACAGTGTAACGACCGCAATCACCCCTCATTGGTTAGCATTCTTCCACTATTGGCCAAAATCCATTGAGGCAGCAAAAATACAATAAACTAAGCCAATCAAAACTATTGAGACTCTAACAATGATTTTTACACAATCGCCCTGCTGGTCGGATTGCAACCAAGCGCTAGCCTACAAATTAAAACAACAAAGTGCGTCAGTATTTCCACTCTTAGGCGAGTTACTTACAGAGCACAGACACCTCAGTTTCAGCATTAACATTTATAGCGGCTGTTTATATTTTAGGAAATGTTTTTATGAAAGAAAAAAACACGAGGAAAATCCCGGGGAATGTCTCGAGGAAAACGACATTCGAGTTTCGGGATCGGAATGGGACAATTATTATGTTGCGGACGGAAATGTGTGATAAAAATCAGTGGATATAGGCACTTTAACACGTTAGCTGCGGCACCAATTTTTGCATACTTTCCGTTCCTGCGGCACGAGGTATAATCGGCCCGTACCGTGACCAGACGTTAGGGCGACACGCGGTCTATTAGACCCCACCTCCTTTTACAGACTAAAATCCATTTTCTGGCGCGAAATCAAAGATAAATGAGAATTTTGGTCCTTATTGATATAGACAGTGAATTGATGAACCCTAATCCACCGTCGCCCCGGGATCTGATGGCTAGTTTAGGAATTATTAGCAAAACAAAATATGGGATCTTATACACCTCGTAACGCACTGAAATAGGGCAAATTTTCGCTGCGATTAGTGATGGGAAAAATAATATCGACGTTTTTAAACTGTCTTAACTACGCAACGACTTGACCGATTTTAATCAATTATATCTCATTAGATCGTTTTAAGAGCAAAACCTGGCAAAACAACACAAAGCTATCAAAGGATACATTTTTTTTTAAATAATCTAAATTGTGCTTGAAGGCGCCATAAAGAAAAAAAAACCGGCCCAGTGCGAGTCGGACTCGCGCACGAAGCGTTCCATTCTATACCATTAAGAGGCACCTATTACAGACTTATTATTGGAAAATAATGGATTACGGTTTATGCATAAGGTTTATCTTTCTATTTGTATATGAAAATCTTAATGTGGTTCACAGAATAGAAAAAAAAGGCAACTAGAAGTAGAAAAGAAACTGTCCTATTTATTCTGCCCCGGGCTTTAAAAATACAATTATTAGAACTTGAATTAACATTAAAAAATCAGTATCAATATACTTTTTTTATAAAAATCTCAATATATATGTTGTACTTATTTATGAGTGTTTTTCATTGAAACAGGGTAGACAATAAGATTTTTTGCACTGAGTGCACTGAGTCAAAATCTTTTTGGATTTTTTATCAGCTTCACGAGATGGTAAAAATGTGCGTAGTTTTTGGTAACAACCAACACATCTTCTCCTTTTTTCACCCTTTTCGAGGCAATGGCGTGCGCTTTCAGGTGCTGAAAAATAACAAAAATGTAAAGATAACGTAATAAAACTGACATTGTTACTTAGGTTAGATCGTAGATGAGAATAACAATGATAATGTAGGTATAACTGCATCAAATGAATGTGTTTGTTTTATACTTAAAATGTTGAAAGAGTAGGTAGGTAAGGTAGCTTAAATTCAGAATAATTAAAAGGAAACAATAATAAATAACTTAATAATGACCAAATGTCAAGCTTAGTTTATGAAAGCTTCAACACGTTGACTGTCAAGAAATATATCTAAGCATTACATTACCTGGGGTCTCATCGATTTCCTTTTTTATTAAAGATTCTATAAGTTTCTCCACAAAGAGTCTTTTTGGTAACTTTTTTCCATCAGTTTGGATTGAATTAAATAGGTAGAATAATAGGTAATTCTAGATATGTTGCAAAGTATTAGGTACGTCAATAATCGTTATTACCAATAATATCTTTAGGTATAATATACTTAAGTAATAATATCTTACACTTACTTTAGGTACATAGCTACCAAGATAAGAAAAAACTAGGTACTTACTGAAGATTTTTTCATTAAAAACTTACCTGTTTTGGCTCTGTTTCTGGGTTTTTTAAAATTAACTTCTTCCGACATCGTTTAGACATGTTCGGCGCTGTAAAAGGACGTGCTCTCCAATCGACGTGATGCACAACACTGGTCGCGGGAAGCTCGCGTTGAGTGCGGTACGAGGTCAGGGGGGATATGGGACGTTTTAGCCTCGTTCCGCACTGCATTAAAATTATATTAATTCAGTGCGGCACGAGGCCTAAGACATCCGGTACCAAGGTAGGTACACCACCGAGTCCGGAACCATTAGTGATCTCAAATATATATTTATCTCTTTCCTACACTGGACCAAACCAAAGCTATGCCATTTGCACGACAGAGAAATTCACTTTTTTGCTTGCCGCACCACAGGGAAGTTGCATCAGGGGTGATTTAGGCCTCGCTTCGCACTTAACGTGTTAATATAGAGATGATAACCGTTATCGAGTTATCCCGTGAAATCTTATTTTTTGTACCTTTCATCCGAGATCACTGTCTACGTGTCCAGATACTTTCTTTTCTACCAGTCATCCGAAAGAGACTTCTGAATAGAACGACGCTCCAGGGTTACCGCTGCGTGACTGGGGATTGTACCAAAAGTCCAATCTGGATGAATATTTATTACAAAATTAAGATTTTCTAGCACAAATTTTTAGAACTATTTTGATCGGTTTTGAACAGTTTTTGGAAAAACCTTTGAAAAAGCATGGAATAATCATTGTTCTTTTATTAACCGACTTCCAAAAAAGGAGGAGGTTCTCAATTTGGCGCGTATTTTTTTTTATGTATGCATATCTCCGTGGTTTCTGAACCGATTTGATTTTTTTTTCTATCAGTCTTTAGAAGAAGCTCTCGAGGTGGTCCCATAAAAAATTCTGTCTCCAAATCCTCAACCCTGACACTTAAAAAGTTAAAATAAAAATTCTTTCCAAAACACCGACAAGTACAAGTTAGCCCTTGCCTGCGATCTCACCTGATAGTAAGTGACGATGCAGTCTAACGGCCGAAATTAATAATCAATCTATCTGTAGTCTGTCGATAAGTTGCTTAGCAACATTGTTTTATGACGAAAAGCACAATACCAATTGCTAAATACGTTGCTTGGTAACAAACCGTAACCGTAAGACGGTAGCGGGCTAACTTGTTAGGGGTACGGCAGTTATATTAAACCCGATCTCTATCGGTTTCTACACGGCATCGTACCGGAACGCTAAATCGCTTGGCGGTACGTTTTTGCCGGTAGGGTGGTATCTATAGCCACGGTCGAAGCATTCCACCAAACCAGACCAGAGTAAATTCAGAAATTAGAAATTTCCAAATTGACCCTCCCAGGAATCGAACCAGACCTCCCATAATAAAACCACAGCGCTCACCACTGCCCCAGGGTGGTCGCCAAAAATCAAGTAATCTACGTAATGTAATGTCAAAGTAATTTACATAATGTAATCGTAAAAAACAACAAGTATGACTAAGGAACCCTACCTTATGCATGCTGCAACAGACAAATGACTAGTTTTTTAAATATAATTACATCTACATCATAGGGGGCGTAAACGTATTGAATTTCAAATGATTTTAGATCAGTATTTAACATACCACCAGCCACGATGTTACGATTTACGATAATCCTAGTGTTTTTCATTAAGTTGACAATGAATTGCGTTATCGACCATCGATCGGAGGAAACAATAGTTGAACAAAGACTGCACAAAGATTTACTGAAAGATTACCTAGCATATCAACCACCATGTACAAATACGACCACAGTACATCTAAGTTTCATCCTCAAATACTTCTTTTTCGATAAAAATGAAGAGAATTTCTATATTAACAGTTGGGCATATCTCACTTGGACTGATTCAAGACTTGCATGGAAAGCAGAAGATTACGACAATCTAGAAGCAACCCTGATGAATGCAATCTTTATATGGAGACCACAAGAGTCATTCAAAAACATGAACGACTTAAACGACGATAATGAGTATATAAAATCATCAAATCTTTGTAAAGTAAAGAGTAGTGGTGTTGTGATATGTGCATTACAACAGTATCATAGAACCAATTGCAAGACCAATTTGAATAATTGGCCTTACGACGTGCAAAATTGCTCATTCAAACTCATATCTGACCGAGCGACTCAAATTCAATATAAACATCATACAATTGTATACTCTTTCGCTTTTGAAGATGGAATGGTAAGACTAAAAACAGTTTCATATGGACCTGGATGGAACATAGTCAATATTAAAAGTGGTATCGTAAAAGTTAATGGATCAATATTTCAATTTGATTTCTCAATTCAAAGGCAGGCTTTAGGATTTGCTACTATTGTTATTATACCTTCAATTGTTATCGCTATCTTAACTTTATCATCAATGTTTTTGGATGTCAGGTGTTATGTAAGAATTGTGGTTTTAAGTTTAAGTTTAGTTATTCATTTAACTCTATTGGAATTCTTAAGTGTTTTTATACCCCATCATGATAATGATACTCCTTCGATTTTAAGGTTTATATCTGCGTCGATATTTGTTACAACTTCTGCTATTATTTTGTCTGTAACTTTAAATTTATTGTTGAAGAAACAAACTAAATCAGTCAGAAATGTCGTTGGTTTTAATAAACGTGTATTAGAAACACGTTTTAAATATTTTGCGTTTCCAAAGTGGAAAGTTGATTCGAATGAAGGATGTGAAGATGAAAATGTTGCGGGAATCTGGATTGATTTTGCAAGTATAGTCAATAGTTTATTCCTTTATACTTTTTTCGTAGTTTATTTAATAATGTATTGTGTTTTTATGCCTCAACCTACTTAAATTATTTTACTTAACAGTTTTAAAAAGTTGATGATATAAGAAACTTAGAAAGTCTGTACCTATTATTTGTAGCAATGTAATGTAAAGCATCGCGGTACATCTTTTCAAAGATAAGTACTTCGATAGAAATGTGATAGAATTTTGTAAGATTTTTTAAATTTTAATATTTCAGATATCTATTAAAATTACCCACGAAGTTTTAGCTTTCCTGTATGTATTATTTACTGTCATATAAACTTTTACTAAGTTTAAAATCCAAGCCTTAAAGGCTTGATTAGGCCTTAAAGATTTCAGGCTTAAAAATCCCAATTAAATGAACTAAATGAGTTTATTCTTCCGTTGTTTTCTTACCATTTTCTTTATTTTCCCTATTTCTCGCCACGATTTTTCAGGGAAGCGGGAAAGTAGAAAAATGTGGAATAATGTCTCATCATTAATTACTCGAGAAAACCATCTTTACGGTGTATTTTCGAGGGATATGTGCACGTGTGACTATTATGGGACAGTATCACCAGAGTTTAAGGATACGTTCTTTCCTAACAGTCGTTTGACGTAGGCCTCTATAGGCAGGCCTTTTGACGACCTTCCTGGCCCAGTAGTGAGCGCTGTGGTCTTGTTGCAGGAGGTCCCGGTTTTAATCCCCGGCAGGTTCAGTTTGGGAATTTATTATTTCAAAATTTTCTCTCGTCTGGTCTGCTGGGAAGCTTCGGCCGTGGCTAGTTACCACCCTACCGGCAAAGACGTAGCGCCAAACGATTACGATTACGATTTCCTTAAACTATCGGGGGGCAGGTCTGTCATTTATATGGGCGTCGACACACTGTATGAATGTTATGCTTACGCTGTGGTAACACAGTAAAGGACACGGTACGTGACACATAATATAAAAATTAGTGCTGGCATTTTTGCTGCCTATAGTGTATGGGGTAGCTTTTGTCTACTTCAGCTCTCATTGGTCAGTATGGTCTAGTGGTAAACAGTTCCCGAGTACGACTCCCGGGTCGGACCTTTATTGATTACTAGCTTTTGCCTTCGACTTCGGCCCCGTGGAAATAGGTTCATAAAAAAATATTTCAAAAAACAGTGAATACTAAATTTTCCTCATTTTTCAATTTAGGCGGTTCAAGTTATCTTGGGGGTGGAATTTTAAAAGTCCTTCGGATTCTCAAGGAATAGTCTCTCAAACTTTCAAATTTCTAAGTTCAGCCGTTTGGTCTGTCTGTCAGTCACTCAGAACAAAGCCTTTTACAGTAGTTACCGCCCTAGCGGTACGCCAAGCGATTTAACGTCCCGGTATGATGACGATTAGGGGTAGGTATGGGTTTAATATAACTGCTATACCCCTAACAGGTTAGCCCGCTACCATCTTAGACTGCATCAACACTAATTAGTACTTAATTATCATCAGGTGAGATTGCAGTCAAGGGGCAAGGGCTGACTTGTACTTAGTGGAATAAAAAAAAATTTGGTCTAGAGGACATTATTATTATCTCTACTTCTCTCAATCAGTGATATTTATGGCTAATGGTTAATGATAACGATTCTGTAACGTTAATACAAATCTCAAAATTCAGAAATAGATACAGGGTTTGATAAAACTGTGCCAAAAAAAACTTGCGAGCAGAAGTAAATCGATTCCCGTCCAATTTCCGGTGTAAATGGTATTTCGGACTACGAATTTATATTAAATATTATTTTCAACGTAAAGGTGTTGGCATTTGAAATTGCTCTAGAGCCTACACTTAAATTTTTAACAGATTTTTGGCTACTGAATAAACTAAAATACCGGCCAAGTGCGACTTTGACTCGCATTCGCACCGAGAGTTCCGTACATGATACAACTTATTCTTCTTCTTCGTCGTATCAGTCAGAGCAGTCATGGTCGTCATTTTGGTGTTGTGGCACACGAGTATAATATATCCGTAGTTGTGGCACGCTTATCGATCCGTCTCCACTCTTCTCTGATAGCAGCCTTGCGAGTAGGTACATTCCAGGGGACGGGGACGTCCACCGCAGCCCTCACTTGGTCTGTCCACCTCATGGGTGATCTGCCACGTGCCCTGGTGTCCTCTACTCTTCCTGGAATAACCACACGCCCGATGAAAATGTTATCGTCGCGTCTAGTTACGTAACCAAAGAAAGTGAGAATGCGAGCCTGTAGGTACAATGGAGGAGAGACGCTGCTTGATGCCGAGTTCTTCAAGAAAGGACTTATTTGTTTGGAATTCGGTCCAAGATTCAACATTGATACAACTACTGAAGTTCATAAACTATGAAAGCAGTAAAGCACCATAGATTGCTCTAACGAAAAGATTTAAAGGTGCATTGACGGAAAATTAAGGAATTTACATATTTTAGGAGTTTACCTCCTTTAGAATCGATTTGCATAATATATTATAAGCCCGGGGTATGAACATTTATGGGGAGTAAAATGAAACTTTCTCCGTTACCTTATTGACTTTATGTTTCCATGGTAACACTTGTTTATGTTTCCATGACTATGAAATGTATTTTGACGAATATATTACATATCTATATATATAAAAATGAAACCCGTTTTCCTTGGTCACGGCATCACGCGTGAATGGCTGGACCGATTTCACTAATTCTTTTTTTGTTGTATTTTTTATTATTAGGAGAAGGTTCTTACGGAAAAAAATATTAAGAAAATCTCTCAGAAATATTGAAAAATATACATTTAATTTTGCATATTTAAAAAAACGCGCGTAACGAATGTCAATGTCACTACGCTAAGGCGGTACGAAGTTCGCCGGGTCAGCTAGTAATTAATATAAATAAATGTATCAAGCATGCTTTCAGTAATATAAAAAATGCGTTCATTTTACACTCATTTACTAATCTATACATTTTATAATCGTTCGTAAAGAGAAAACTCCAGTCATGCGTCGATGCTCACACACACACAAAGATCGATTTAAAAGTAGGTACCAGATGGGTCCTTTCATAGAAAAAAAAATGGGCGTTTTCAGAATAGATGGCGTTAGTAAAATAAGTCTACATTCTTTGTTTGACAGGGCCCGCCTATGTAAATTAAGGTCGTTGCACACAAATCTTTATGTGAATGTGAGTAACTACAAAATATTAATGATTTTCAGATTTTTCCCTTTTATTGTTCTATGTGAACTTAGTTCTTGTCAAATTATTTATTTATTTGGTTAACTGGCGAGTGTCAATATATACGGCTTATATGGCCATATTTTTGACTGCGTTGACTTAGAAGATTTATCCTTACAGCTTCAAGGGACCGCGGTAGTCCTTAGTATTTGGTACTCACTAATTTCAATTTGATACCTTCGTTTCCAAGAAAATGGGTATTGACAGACAGACAGACGGCCAACGAAGTGATCCTATATGGGTAAGGGATTTTCCTTTTGAGGTACAGAACCCTAAAAAAGGCAACTGCTGAGTTCCATTATATAAAACCTATTTCAATTGAGCATTAAAGGATTTCACTCAAGCGTCGTTTATCTGCAACTCTATAACAGTCTGAGTGCATTGCCGTGTATAATAAACTCCGCGCGTCAAAGTGCGCGCTAACTCGATTCCTCGCTAATTGCCAACAGACGGACGGACGGATTGAATTCAATTGTAATTTCATTGTATATTCGCAGACTTACCAACCAACCCCATTCTTCATTCAGTATTGGAGTCCCAATCTTAAATGTAAAAGGAAAAGAACTGACTGATCTATCAACGCACAAGTCAAACCACTGGACGAATCGGGCTGATATTTGGCATGCAGATAGCTGTTATGACGGAGACATCCTAGGATAGGAAAGGATTTTTGAAAATTCACTCCCTAAGGGGGTAAAATAGGGGTTTGAAATTTGCGATGTTCACGCGGCCGAAGTCGCGGGTAAAAGCTAGTACAATATAAAGACAAAGTTACAAAACAATACAAAGTTTATTTGCAAGAAACATTATGCCAATATGATGACAACCCAAATATAAACCAAACATGTTTCGTTTGTTGACGTGAAAAAAGAAGTAAGTATGTAAAAAATAATTATTAATATTATTATAATGCTTGGGAATGAAAAAAAAAAGTTAGTAGATTATTAATACAATATTTGAACCCTATAGAAATATTTGAGCTCTAGAGAAAGACAGAAAAAAAAGTATTTTTTATAATTTTCCAGTAGAAGCAGAGTAACCGATTTAGCCCAACGGTTTGCGAAGTTAAAGTGTAGGCTAAAGTCTAGAGAGAGAGAAAGATAAAAAAAGAAAATATTGCGAATTTTCCACCAGAAGCAGAGTGACCGATTTTAGCTCAACGGTTTTGGCCGCTCTTGGCCATGGTTTTATATTATTTTAACCGTATTTAGCATATATTCAGGACCCAAACGGTCTATCAGTTTAACGGAATACGTATTTACTCCTGCCACTTTACCTTCGCAAACCGTCGAGATATAACATAGCTCACTATATATAGCTCTGCTTCTGGTGGTCGGGAAAGTTTCCAAAATTTTCTTTTTATGAAGTGAAACTTCTTTGTGATTTGAAAATTCGATGAAACGAAAAAGCGAAACTAAAAAGAGACAAATATTGATAATATAAGATTTAGTCTGCGAGAGAATGAGATAGGTAGAATACAAGTTATATATTTATCTCATTCTCTCGTAGGCTACCTTTCTGAAGTTTCACTTCTACCGTGTGTAAATTGCACACACACACTTTTTTGAAGTGAAAATTTCTTTAGCTGCGTTGAGCACTTTTTGGTAGGGGATAAACTTGTGGATTCGCGTGACCGTCACCGACATGCTCGCGTTGTTACGAAGACAAAAGGTCTTAAATATAAATATACTACATATTTTTCTTAAATATTTTTTTTAATGCAGTTGCTATGACTGCTAATTTTCTACTCTCTAGATATCTTTCTCTCTAGAGCTGTGTAACTAAAAGTAGTTCTGTATCATGCAAATTGATCTTACTTTAATTTCGCCACCGGAAATCACTTGATTGCACGTCTAGACAGGCGGATAGTTTTTAAACTTTCAGTACCTAACCCTACACCTGGCTTTTTTAGCTCTCGGTGCAAACCCCACAATACACATTTTTGTATACGAATAATTGCCTTTTTGTTCCATTGTTTGCTTTTTCCTATCCACTGCAAGTTATACCATGACTGCGATCTCACCTGGTGGTAAGTGACCTCACCAGCATGGCAGTTATAATGAAACCTATACCCCTACTCGGATTCTACACAACAAAATATCAAAGTTATGTTTTCTCTCTCTGCGTCGTATTACTGAGAGTCTAGACCACAGACCCCTTTCCATTAATCTCATAATGGTAGGAGTTTTTTTTGGATAATAATGCGGTGGGTTCCCACGTCCAACCGCATGAAAATGAAAATGAAAATGAAAATGAAATTTATTGATAAAAATATTCGTCGGTTCACAAATGTGTCGGGAACCCTGAAGTAAGTTTGAAAAAACCTGTATCTCTGGGTCCCCGCTCTTCCTCCTCGGTATTCAGACAAATAACAATAATATTTTTAACTATGAAGGGTTCAATTTAAAATTAATGAAAATACAAAGTTAGCATGCACTTGTGTGTGTGTGTGTGTGTGTGTGTGTGTGTGTGTGTGTGTGTGTGTGTGCGTGTGTGCGTGCGAGTGGTGTGTGTGTGTGCGTGCGCATACGACTCTACTGAGAGCTTATTTGAACTCTTAGGTTTTTTTAACGATTATTATCACATGTTAGTGTTAATAACTGAGACCGACGACTAAACGTGCTCCCCGACGCACGGAGGAAACGAAAATTCGGTCACCCACCCAGTTAACGACTTGGGCCAACGTTGCTTAACAATCGCAATTGACTGATATGCGTTGTTGTAACTAGGTCACTCGAATAGTTTTAAAAATTGCAAAGAGAATTATTATGTTCTTAAAAACCCAACGCGGTGTAGCGGGAACAAAATTTCATGATGAACAATATACTATATCAAAAACAAAAGTCATACTCATAACTGGAACATAACCGCGACCGAGGCAATTAAAATGAAAAATATAATATGAAGAAAAACAACCCGGGCGTTTTGAAAGCAATTTCATAAGTTCCCGCCGCAAATTATGTCTTTTGTAACAACTATAGGTATAAGGCTGCATTTGTACCAGAGATGTGCTAGTACGTTCAGTACCACTAACTTATCTGCTGCGGTGGCCAAAATTGGAACAAAATTTTATGCCAGTTTAGTTTATGTTTTTACTCGATGATGCCCGTGACTTTGTCCGCGTGGACTAAGATTTTTTGATTCCCGGGAATGTTATTGGGATAAAAAGTAGCACATATCCTTTCCCAGGATACAAACTATCCCTGTAACAAATTTCATCAAAATCAGTTAACACAAAACACTTATAAATATTTCTGTAACAGAAGCGAATCTGTACCAGAAATGAAAGTGTTTTAAAATGTAAGCGAAATAGCGAAGTTGCCAAATTTACTGTTGACGCGTATTCAAATTTGAACCTAACGTGAAAGCACCGATGGTTGCAATTGTTTTAAGAAAAACATGGCCATGTTGTGTCAGTGTGTGTAAAGTCCAATGAAGTGAGAAGAACGCGTTGTCACACCGTGCAATTTGTAAGGGCATGTACAGTTCGCGCGCGAGTTCAATGCAGAGTAAATGTATGTGTCACCATACATTTGCTCTGCATTCAACTGGCGCGCGAACTTTACCTATTAGGGTTACAGATAAAAACACTTATTAACAGATATTAACGGTTACAGATTGATTGGGTTACAGTGTCGTTTCTGTTTCCGTTATAAGTGTTCCTGTTTTGTAACAGTTTCAAACCCCAGTATTTAAACCCTTATTTCGGTGACTGTTTTAGCCCTTACTTACAAATATCCTAATCAATATTGTTGTTAAATTGTTTCCAATGATAAAACAACAGGCAAAAGCGAACACGAAACAATAAAAGTATGAAAAGTTGAAAAATGCAATAACTCGAAAATAATCGGACAAACGGATTGCAACGGAAGCGTATATTGTTAGTTTGTTCTAGGTTTTAATAAACGGTCGGTTTGCTTTGTTGCGAATTGCCAATCACTACCGAAAATAATATTATGAATGTACCGTACCTACTATTGGGGTTTTCTGACTAGTCCGAAGTTAGGAAGTTGGAGGTGTATCACCCCCGTGCCTCGGAAAGCACGTTAAGCCGTCGTTCCCGGTTATTATCACTAGCTAACTAATAGTCGTTAAAGTCCGCCAACCCGCATTGGAGTAGCGTGGTGGGCTTAAGCTCAACATCAGTTACTCACCAGATGAGATTGCAGTCAAGGGCTAACTTGTAGTGGAATTTAAAAAAAAGTATAGTTCTCTAAACAGACAGAAGAAGCATTCAGCAGCAGCAGCATTTCGTATGGATCGTATGATTTTCTTCTGTTGTACAGTTTAAGTATACTTAATCTTGTACCATACAACAAACTCAAATGAACGGGACAAAATAGTTTTCCGGAACTGTCCGGACGAGTGGAGAAAACTGGCGTAAGGAAATTAAGATTTAACTATCTGCGGACGCGACAGTTATACAAATTACGAGTTCTGCATTGCATAATGCATTGCAGGCGAAAATACTTCCCTTATATCCAGTACTATTTACTACTAACTGACCGGATTCGCACGGGTGGCCTTACCCGTTGTCGTAGTTGAGCGACAAACGCGGTAACGCGATGTGATGCGTATCAAACAGTAGCTGACCCTTCACGTGGCCTACGTTGTCGCGTGGATACGTCAATCATTTTCTATGGCGGCGTATCGCGTCGCGTCGCGTTGCGTCGCTTCTGTCGGTCACCTAGGACAACGGGTTATCCTTATATAGGCACTAAAGCAGGATTTCCCAAAGAGAGAGCCGTGGCGCCCGTGCGCCGTAGAGAGCAATTAATTTGTTTAAATCAGGCAACCAGGCTCATTGAAATATAACATACTAGCGAATGCCCGCGACTTCGTGTGCGTGGTTTGAGGTTTTTTGGTTCCCGCAGGAAGTCTTTAATTTTCCGGGATAAAAAGTAGCCTATGTGCTATTCCAGACTATAATCTATCTCTGTGCCAAATTTCAGCCAGATCCGTTCAGCTGTTGGCGCGTGATTGAGTAACAAACATCCATACATCCATCCATACATCCATACATCCATCCATACAAACTTTCACATTCATAGTATTAAGTAAGATTAAATAGCACAGTAAAAAAAATATTTTAAAATAAACATGAAAATCATAATATTAATATTATAAATGCGAAAGTGTGTTTGTGTGTTGGTTTGTCCTTCAATCACGCCGTAACGGAGCAACGGATCAACGTGAATTTTGGCATGTCTATTGTTGAGAACCTGGAGAGTGACATAGGCTACTTTTTATTCCGGAAAATAAGGGAATCCCGTGGGAATTAAAAAAAACTTATTCAATAAATTGAATAACATAATTAAAAAGCTTTTAACGACATGCATTTTTTTATTTATATGCTATTGATATTTACTTATCTTCATAATGGATTCACACTATGCAAAGTGGTACCTAAAAAGTATCTAGTAACGGTTATGTAGGTACATAATATAATTATTAACTTAATAAAAGTCATACAACTGATTGCCAGACAACGCACAGCTGAAATTGGTGTGTGTGAAGCGAAGTTTTGCACAGGACCTCCATAATATAATCATATTGTAGGTGAAAAAATATTACCAAAAGTTCCATCCAAACAAAGCCAGGCTGGGTCAGCTAGTATTTTACTGTAAAATTGTTAACAGCCAATATTTATAAAAGTTGTAACAGTGGTTGTAACTCGCCCCTTGGGAATCAATTTTATGAGGCAATATAAAAACTTTGCTCGAGTTAAAACTTAGGCGCTAACATCGAGACCTTAACCGTTGCCTTAATTTTATTAGTGCTCTTAAAAACAAAGCACTTTTTACGTCTTTCGCAACTTTGGACGTTAAATGGAAGAGTAAGAAACACTATTTTATTTTAACTCTTATAATATGTAAAATTCTGGGGCATCTGGAAGAAATCTCTTCAAGAGATAAGTTGTCCTTGTGTGTGTCCTTTCAATGTTTATGTCTTAGTTTTTAAGTTTCTGGTACTACCTAAATAAATAAATACAATTTGAACAAGTACTTAGATACTGCTAGCAATTAACTATGCATTTCATATTTTACTTTGGTTTATGGATTAACCACCGATTAAGTAAAGAATTGTCTTTAGGTACCTACTCTTCTTTCTTTGTATGAAATTTTGTGGGAATTTTGAATAAACTTAATGAAAATAACCTGCAGAGTCATGTATATAGTATGAAAGTTGATTAAAACTTAGAAGCTTAAATAAAAATAAAACAAAACCCCAAGAGTGTAAAAGTGTGGTGCAATAATAAAAGTTTTTTAATAACATGTTAAAGTTTCATAAGAAAGGATTATTTACTTAGTCAAGAATATTAATATAAAGTCATACCTATTCTCTTAAGAATTTACACAATGTGAAAAGTAATACATGTAATTTTTTTAAATATAATATGCTCAGCTATAAATTAGATTGTTACAAATAGGTATTTTAATAGGAATTAATAATAGTTTAGAAATAAGTTATCAACCATTTGGCTATTATTATATAACAGTCCTCGACCCTAATGTATTTTCATTGGGGTAAATTCCATCAACAGTGTTGCTGGCACAATAATAAAATTGTAATAGGTAGTTAGTTACATAGTACCTACTAATTGTAATAGTTCTATTAGAACATAATATTTTGTTTTATACTACATTTTTCTTTAATATAGTAATATAATAGTTTAGGAATATTTCTCGTTTATCGCCAAAGTTTATAATATTGTGTGTCCACACTTTTGTTTTATAATTCTGGAGCCCGGTGGCAGTGGCTACTGGCTCCTAGCTCCCCCTAGCGAACGTAACCTCAAACGTCGCTTCGGCGGAAGATGGCCGTCGCGTGCTGATTGTTGCTCTGATTGTTTATTACGATTTAAAAAGTTTTTACCTGATAAACACGGATTATTATCAACGAACTCCACCATCAAGTTGTTTAATAACAAAATATGCGTGTGTTTAGTGAGTTTTTGTAGTGTTTTAGATAGTTTTTCTCTCAAAAAGTGCGGCAACTTATGTGCAAGTGAAGCGACCAGTTCTCTAAAAGTGATTTTATAAAGGAATGTTGTGATAATATTGAGTGTGTAGTGAGCTGGAGGGCACAGTTTCGGCCGGGATTGGCTGCATTTATTCCAAAAAGGTATGCTTAAGTCATTTTTACTGTACAATAAGGTAAACTTTTAGAAAGTTATAAGTTTGTTTACGTCCAAACTCAGCCGCGCATGTCCAATTGATAATAAAGTTTTTATTTAAGCAGTGACTTTTGAACTTCGTATTAGAATTTATTTACTATTCTATATAAAAACTAACATAAACAAATACTCGAATACATCATAATTCGGCGCTTGAATGTCTATCTGCTGTTAAGTCGACCTGTATAGAAGTGGATCGATAAGTTTATTGTGCTCTATTATTAATTCGTCGTGTTTGTGACAAGTTGACAGGACTCCGTAGTGAGATGAGTTTCGATATGTAATCTAGATAAGTACCTACATAGTTATAAAATAAACTTATAAAGTTGCTGTACGTACTGACTTTGTTTTTTTTTGTTTCACGGTCATTCAACCTGTTTCGTGATCAATTCATATTATACAGCCTCCTTCGTTGTGCTTCTTACCAATAAACAGATATCTTAAATAATAATAATGTTATTTAGATATCTGGTAAAAACAAAACTCTAAATCGATTGAGTTTAGATTAAGAGTTTTGTTTTTAAAAATCAATCAGAAGCTTGGACACACTAACTATACCTATTATAATTATAATATTAATAATTATTATAGTTATTGTGAGTTAGTGTTTTGTTCTATAATTTAATAGTAAATGATTTTATAAAACTCAGTTTTTTTTAATTTAGTTACTGAAAGTCGTTGTTTTTAATGATTTTTAGAAGTTAAATTATAGTAATACTAGTTGACGCCCGTGACCTCGTCCGCGTAGTTTAAGTTTTTTGATTCCCACGAGAACTCCTTATTTTTCCAGGATAAAAAAATCCTATGTCAATCTCCAGATCCTTAACTATACCCATACCAAAAATCACGTCGATCCGTTGCTCTGTTGCGGCGTGATTGAAGGATAAACCAACAAACCAATAACCCAACAAAACACACTTTCGCATTTATAATATTAGTATACCTATACGATAATCTTTAAAAATATCTGGCTACTTAGGTCTAGTTATTCAAAGTGACAACTCGTAATAGTAAATTTATAGTGTTTTTATATTGTTAATTATAGTGTTAGGTAGGTACTTTAGAGTAACTAATTATATCCTTAAATAGTAAAAGTTTATGAAAATTTTAATTTTCAAATAATCTTTAATGGAATTAGGTAATAATAATGAAACAAGTATATTTACGAGTAATACTTAGTGACTGAAGTCACCTACACTGTGCGTAAACCGACGAGAAAAATATATTCCATTGTTAATACAGTTCTATTCTCAGTCAAGCGTCATGTTCTATATTTAGTCAGTTTTGGCACTCAAGAGTCAAGAGTCAAGAGTGGATTTGGTGTGGTTGATTCGTTAAATTGTAATCCAATAGGCTACTTTCGAAATCCAGGCTTCTTTTCTGATGAATATTTTTAATAGGAAATAGTGTTCTGTGTGCTTAGCATGCGCACAACGAGACTATCTCGCGACGAGAGAGAGAGATGTTGTCGTTGCCGGCAAATTTTTCATTTACCCTATCATGCACATGCGGTATATTACAAGAAAAAAATTGTCGACATGTAAAGGTTCGTAGAGAAAAATACCACAGATAAAAAATATATTTTTTATCTCTACTTTTGACGTAACGAGGCAATTAACCATGTTAGCTTAGGTAGACAGAGAGAGATAACGGGTAGACATAATTTTACTCGTAGTGCGCATGCTAGCCATACTGGAGAGTATTTTGCTGTCTCTACGGCATCTCTATTCTCTACCACCAGATAGATTTGACAATTCACCAAACCAGGAATATCATCATCAAACTTTGTTAAGTGCCTATGTACTGAACCTATCATACATACGAGATAAATGAAAAACAATATTTTTTTTATCCATTACAAGTTAACCCTTGACTCGTCATCAGGCGTGCTCGTGACCGCGATCTCACCTGATGGCAAGTGATGATGGAGTCTAAGATGGTAGCGGGCTAACCTGTTAATGCATGGCAGTTATATTAAACCCATAACCCTATTCGGTTTCTACACAGCATCGTACTGGAACGCTAAATATCTTGGCAGCACGTCTTTGCCGGTAGGGTGGTACCTAACTAGCCACTGCCAAAGCCTCCCACCAGACCAGACCAGGAAAGATTTAGAAATTATAAATTCCCAAAATGATCCTGTCGGGAATCGAACCCGGCACGTTCAGAAGATGTTTCGACTCTGGAATCTATATCGAGGTGAGGTGTATCCATGCTAACTTGCTAAGCCATGGGCGTGTCATAGTAATGAATAATTTTATATTGATAGTGATTTACAGTAGGAAACATTTGGTGCTACATTCATCGAAGCCACTAAAGGCTTGGACAAACACAATGCACGGCGGCACGTATTTAATTCTAGCAATTACCATACAATGAACAGCAACATCGGATCACACGTACCTAAGAGCCGTGACATTCTCATACAAATGTGTTTTTATAAAATTAAACCCGCTTAAATGCGTGATACTGTCACGCTTTAGTTTTATCCAGCGCTTTACAGTAGAAACCATTCGACGTTACATCCATCGGAAGCGGCTAACATTTCAACAGACACGCGACCGAGCAATAAATAATTTTTAGTATCTCATAAAAACATTCTGGAACATTCGCCGATCGTCCTTCATCAACCGTGCTGTCATTAGGGTGGCTGTTTTAATTCAATTAATTGAATTACTGTGGGACCTCCCACCAAGCTAGCATTAATTGGTTAATTATTGCTAAATCACGATTTTTTTACACTGAATTGTGTTAATTGTTGTGTAATGTAAATCGTTACTTCATATTCTTCTGCGAATTATTCATAAATTGTCTTTCAATTGCAATTGAAATTTTGAAGAATATGAAAATAATATATAAATAGGTAATGAAACCCAATAGTAGATTATACACCAAGGGGATAAAGCACTATTTTATGTCACGGGCGCTACATTGAATCCTGAACGTAACGAAGGACTCCAAATTTAACTCTCGAGCGCAGCGAGGGTGTTATAAGTTAATTCCCGAGCAAAGCGAGGGAATTAAGATTGAGTCCTGAGTGGAGTGAGGGATTCAAGCGCCCAAGAAAAAAACAGTTTTATCCCGGTGGTGTATACTCTACTTTTCTCACTTTATGCGAGACAATAAAAAACCAGGCTTAGTAGATAGTTTATTACAGCAAATTAAAAGTGCAAATTGATATTGGAGACATTAGTCCAATTATGGAAAGATAACGTTATATTTTAACGTACCAGTTTATCGAGGTTGAGCTAGAGTTTATTTAAGTTGTGATAGAATCTTCTAAAGGTACTACTAGCTACGGCTATAGCAACTTCTTCCAGCTGGCGTGGCCTACTCGATTTGACAAACAAACGAAGTTCTTCTCAGTGCGAATCTAGTGGGCCACGGCCTATATAGCCACTTCTTTCAGCTGGCGTGGCCTACTCGATTTGACAAACAAATGAAGTTCGTCTCAGTGCGAATCTAGGCTTCGGTTTTAGAAAATCGAGTTGGTCGCGCCCGCTGAGAACACATTCTGTTTAGCGAAATTAGACTTTATATCCATAGCAATAAGAATTATAAGTGAAAATCACATTATTGACCAGCGGGTTATAATGAAATTCAATAGAACATTATAACCCGGCTAAAGCCAAGAGATATAATGTCTTGCTTTCGGTAAGGTTTACATGACATATAATTCGGCATTGTCGAGCATGTGGTGTGAAAATGAAATTATACTTAACTGTTATAGCTATTCACATGTGAATATCTGAACATGATAATATTAGCAATGAAAAGTGTCAATTCGTAAGATAGTAAAACTTACTACAGTTCAAAACGTTTCATAACGTTCGGACTAGTTCAGTTGAATAAAAATTAAATCATTAATTAGATAATGATTGACCTGAGGTTCAAAGACTATTAAGCTGAGATGAATAATTATATTATTTAAAAAAAATACACTCTTAAATTATATTTTTATTTCTGCAATATAATATTACTAGCTGACGCCCGCGACTTCGTACGCGTGGATCGAGGTTTTGTGGTTCCCACGGGAACTCTTTAATTTTCCGGGATAAAAAGTAGCCTATGTGTTATTCCAGACTATAATCTATCTCTGTGCCAAATTTCATCCAGATCCGTTCAGCCGTTGGGGCGTGATTGAGTAACAAACATCCATACCGACATCCATACATCCAAACTTTCGCATTTATAATATTAATAAGATTATAATACTTAATTTTATTATTTTAAGAATCTAAAATTTAATCAGAATGTATTTATTCAGAATTCCTAATGTTAGCATTATTACTATTTGTCATTATATCTCATGAAACAGGAAGTATAATATCAGTTAATTTGACTAGTTTCATGTCATTCGCTTTAAACTGGGGATACGGACGCCATATTGAAAATAGTATAAATGCGAATATTTTGACGATGGTAAATCAGTCTCCTGCCGGCAGATCAGCGATTACTGAATACTTTTGTGTTTAGATCGCAATTTGGTTTAGAGCTTAACGATAGCAATCGTGGCCGGATCAAATGAATATTGTTTTTAAGTATAGCCAGCTTTTATCTAATTACATTAAATCTCTCGTG
The DNA here is from genome assembly GCA_923060345.2 of Erebia aethiops. Lineage (NCBI taxonomy): Eukaryota > Metazoa > Arthropoda > Insecta > Lepidoptera > Nymphalidae > Erebia > Erebia aethiops. Next base: position 8,116,803 of record OV281086.1, on the reverse strand, counting down.
GAACCTCCACACGTTTAACCATTTACTTGTGCAAGTTTCAAATGAGGGGACAAAATATATATTACAAGTGTTTCATTCATACCTACTTCTGGATTGTCTCTAACACTAATTTATAAATTAAGTGATAAGAAGTCTTGCCATATTATTATTTTTTCTATGGCTTTATAGCAAAGGTAACTGAATATTAAGTAAATACTGCCAAGTTTACCAATCGCGCTATTTACAAAAATAAAAGCCAAATGAAAGTCAAATACGGCAAGCACCACAGGCAAGTTGGCGGTACGTCAACATTTACGAGTAAAGACATACTATTTACAAAGCTCTCAGTGCATATTTATGAACTACTTATTATTAGTCAAATCTTAAGCTCCTAATTTGTTTATTGCAAACATTTATGTACCTACCTTTATTTATTGAAATGAAACTTCTTTAGAATCGTTGTGATTTGAAAATTCGATGAAACGAAAAAGCGACACCAATAAGAGACAAACATATTCATAATAGGATTTGGCAAGAAAATGAGAGAATACAAGTTATATTTATCTCATTCTCTCGTAGGCTACGTTTCTGAAGATTCACTTCTGCCGTGTGTGAAGTGCACAGATACACTTTTTTTTATTAATGATTATGCCAACCACTTGGTATGAGGCTTTTTAAAAATCCCTTCTTTAACCCTTTTTTTTTTATTTGTAACACAATTATTGTAATATTGTAATAAATAAAAATAAATAAATAATAATAAATAAAGATGCTTTTTAAGATGATGGCAGGCTAACGAAGAATCAAATTATTACTACGCGATAATGAACAATGGTGATACGTAGATAGCCCGCCAACCCGCATTGAAGCAGCGTGGTGGTTCTTAGCTCTAAATCCCTCTCTCCTATGAGAGTGGAGGCCTGTGCCCAGCATTGAGTCCTTAATGGGCTGTAGTGGTGCTGTAAAGTATAAATTATCGGAGTTGAGAAATGAATAAAATTCCCAATTTGCCTTTTCAAGGAGTAAAAGCTGAGATCTCCCACTTATAGGGCCACAGTGCTAGACATTGCGTCAGGTAAATCTATAAAGAGAGGTAAAAAAAGAAAGAAAAAGAGTTCGTTCCGGCTAAGAATTGACTCGTCGATCACGACGTAACTAATCGCGATTACACGGCAAGTAAACAATTAATGCGTTACGTGCGTTCCCTTATAATTCAATTAATTGGATTAATATGAATCTCTTTAGTTAACTGTATTGTTTCAGCAAGAAGGGTTTTAAACATTTTTAGAAGAAGAAAGAAAGAAGAAAGAAATCTTTATTCAGGGATACAAGTACAAGAAATAACTAATAATAAAATAATACTTTGTAAAATGAAACAGAAAAAACGCGAAATGTGACTTGATCCCCAAAATGGTCTTCACTCAGCATGTGCTTTACCTGTAAAGATACAGCGCTGATCTTCCGTGAAGCCAGTGTGCTTGGACGGCACCCAAAACACATAATAAGTATATAAATAATATGAACAAAAAAGAAGAAAAAATCTGTTAGCCTATAATACAATAATGTGTAATATATACTAAAATAATATGTAAATAATTTAAAATACTAATTTAAAATAATAATAAATAATGTGTTATATATACTAAAATAATACGTAAATAATTTAAAATACAATATTTTTTACTAGCTGATACCGACTTGCGATTGAAATATTTTGGTTTCCACGGAAACTCTTTAAAATTTTCCGGGATAAAAGTAGCCTTTAAGTGTTATTCCAGAGTATAATCTATCTCTTTGCCAAATTTCGTCCTGATCCCTTCAGCCGTTCTGACGTGATTGAGTAACAAACATCCATCCATCCAAACTTTCGCAAGCCCACGGCTTTAACTGACTTCGGCTTAAAGTGCAACTTTTTTCTGTTTAACTCGACTATAATTATGCTCATGAACTACGGAGCTCTCGTCTAAAAACAACAGAGACAAAAGACCAACCCCTACTGTGCTTGGGTGGGATAGTGGGATTTAGGATAGTTTATTTTTATTTTTATGAATTGTGATTTTTGATTTAACACATATTAAACAAAATCTGAAAACCCGTTCTTGGTGGGAGGTTCCAATACGAGAAAGAGACAAACTAGACGCAAAATCTCAAGTTTTGAGACCAATTAAGCTGTAGGTATTTTTATATTGTGTTAGATGAGATGATGACTTGAGATGCACGGAGCGGCGCGGTACGTAGCGGCATATACTATTTGCCGCTACGTGCTGCGGGATGCCATGACCTTGTAGGATTTAGGTTTTATAGATTTTCCCGGTCTGCATCAATCTCCGGGATACAAGCTATCTCTGTATCAAATTTCGTCAAACGTGAAAAGGTAACAAACAGACAGACCTTTTACATTTATAATATTAGTAGTTACGGATTTATTTCATAAAGCAATGAGAACTCATTACTGAAATAAATATAATTTTTGGAATTCCGTCATTAACAGTGATGAAAATTGCAAATTACTTAATTCGATTTAACGACTATTTATTATAATGATTATTTCAATGACATTTTCAATTAAGCGGAATTCAATGCGCAAAGGGAAAAATCGCTCATGAATGTCGAAAAAGTGTTAAGTAATTAATAAATTAATTATACATTTATAATTAATAAACACCACTCGCCCTTACCGCTGTTCGGGCATTCCCGAATAGCGGTAAGGGCGAGTGGTGTTAGCCTAGGGGTAAAGGGGGGTAAGGAGTAGGGGTATTTGTAGGGTCGGGGTGGGTTTTATGAGGGAAGATAGAGGATGCAAACTGGTTCAATAATTTGCACCTGAACCACGGTGATCCGGTGTCAGCGTCGCTAGTATTTAATACAAATAAAATAATAAAAACAAAAACTAAACAGGCATTACAATTAGTTCCAATTTTGGCCACCGGGCCAGATAAGTTGGTGGGACTATACCCGCATCGAAAAACCGAAATTTACGGGGCTTCTAAACGCTCCCTGATCTAAGAGTAAACCCAAAACATACCCAGCCGGGATAAAAAATCAACACAAGAATGACAAACCTCCTTTACCAGTTAATTTAAGTCTCTTTCCTTGAAGTGGCTTAAAAAGGGGCGTAATATTCCTTAATAAACCCTTGGAGTGGCTTAAGCAATTCCGCTCTCAATACGACTTTTACGCGAAAGTCTAACAAAAGAGAGAGAGTTCGTTTTTAATTTTATCTTAATGGCCGCCAAAAAAATGGCCCTTACAAAAATTAAGGCTCACTCCACGGAGATATTATGCAAAGAGCACGACGTCGGGTATAGGGTGTATTCACACTGGCGGCGATACACGAGGCGTCGCAATGAACCAACCTTAACATAGTTCCACTGTAACTTATGATTACATTGTCTTTTTGAATTAAGCTATGATGTTGGTGCTGAAAGATGGTGGTAAAACAGGGCTTTTTTACTATTTATTACAGGGGTTTTATGAAATAAAAATAAAAGATAGAATTTATAATAATTATTTTGTAATTATTATTTATTTTTTTATAATAAAAAGTAAAAACATTCAAATCATTCCGTGGAAGTTAAGGAACATACGAAAAAAAATAAGCCGAATAAAAGTAGCTTATGTGCTAGTCCAGACTATAATCTATCTCTGTGCCAAATTTCATCCAGATCCGTTCAGCCGTTCTGGCGTACCTAATTGAGTAACAAACATCCATTTGAGGTTTTTGGTTCCCGCGGGAACTCTTTAATTTTCCGGTATAAAAAGTAGCCTATGCGATATTCCAGACTACATTCTATCTCTGTGCCAAATTTTAGCCAGATCCGTTCAGCCGTTGGGGCGTGATTGAGTAACAAACATCCATACATCCATCCATCCAAACTTTCGCATTTATAATATTAGTAAGATAAGATATTAGTAAAGAAGTAGGTACATTGTGATTGATTAAAAAACGTGTCCAGTGATCAGTGTGAAACGACTTACGAGACTAATTGTTTGGACAACCGGATGTGACGGACCGGAAAATGGTAAGGAAATACTCGACTAGAAGAAGCCAAAACATAATAGGAATTATTTTAACCATTTCCGGTTTTTTGTTTCAAGTATTAGATCTACCTTCATTAGGCTTCAGGGAGTCGGATTATTTATTTGTATGTTGTAGTAATAGTAGTAGTAGTAATAGTAGTAACATCTTAAAGTAGGTAATGTGGGTGGCACAGGGAGAACCGTAGGACGATGGGATGCTAAGATGATGGAACGGTGACTCCATTTACTATGCCCGCGATTCAACGTCCGCGTGGAATAAGTATTTTTAATTCCCACGGGAAATCCTCAATTTTCCGGGATGAAAAGTAGCCTATGTCACTCTCCGTTGCTCTGTTGCGGCGTGATTGATAGACACACCCACAAACAAAATCACTTTCGCATTTAGAATATTAGTATGATAGACAATAATCACGAATATCCTTACTTATAAAGTATGATGAAGCAAGAGAATTTTCGTCAAACTAGTAGGTAAGTGAGTGAACCCACTAGATGGACTAAATGGAGGGATTTGATACCCGGGCACGCAACTCTAACTTTTCGGAGCTATGTAGGTACGTTTTAACAAATTAAATATCACTTGCTTCAAACGGTGAAGGAAAAAATCGTAAGGAAACTTGCATGCTTGAGAATTCTCCACAATGTTCTCGAAGGTGTGTGAAGTTTGCCAATCCGCACTTGGCCAGCGTGGTGGACTATGGCCAACTCATTTCTCATTCCGAGAGGAGCCTCAGTAGTGAGCCGGCAATGGGTTGAAATGTTGAAATGATGAATGATGATGAATAATTTGTTCATTCGTAGTTAGGTTTCGTGGATGAATATACCTCGAGAAAGTTTTGTCCCTGTTATTGTGCTAGGGTTGCCGGATCGTGTCAGTTCATTCCAGAGATTTACTAGATTAGGTATTATAATAAGTTTTAATGAGATGAGTTTTATCGTTGCCATCAAAACTCAGTATTATACGAGTGATGAAATAACATCTACGGGCTGAATAATCAGTTGGTCTAGTTATTTAACTTCTAGAATCTAGGCTAACTAGATAGGAAACTCTGTAATTTATGGGGTAGTTGACCTATTATTTTTATGTGGCAGATCTTTAAATCTTATCTTACTTAATAGTATTATAAACTGGCTGATGCCCGCGACTTCGTCCGTTTAAGGTTTTTTGATTCCCGCGGGAACTCCTTAATTTTCCGGGATTAAATGTAGCCGATGTCACTCTCCAGGTTCTTAACTATACCCATGCTAAAAATCACGTCAATCCATTGCTCCGTTGCGACGTGATTGAAGGACGAACCAACAAACCAATAAACCAACAAACAAACACACTTTCGCATTTATAATAGTAGTATGATGTGAAAGTTTGGATGGATATATTTTTGTTACTCAACCACGTGCCAACGGCTGAACGGATCTGGCTGAAATTTGGCACAGAGATAGATTATAGTCTGGAATAGCACATAGGCCGGAAAATAAAGAGTCCCCCGCGGGAACCAAAAAACCTTAAACCACGCAGACGAAGTCGCGGGCATTCGCTAGTAATAGATAAGGTATAAGCCAAGATTTTTATACCTTTGTTGAAAACAAAGCCTTACCTAATCTTCAATATATTATTATATATTGAAGATTAGGTAAGGCATACAGACTTGAAATTTGGAAGGTAGGTTCCTTCTATGGTGTAGACTAAGAAACGGTTTTGAGAAAATTCACCCCTAAGGGGTTGAAATGGGGGTTGGAAGTTTGTATGAAAGTCCTTTGTTTTTGAAGCTAGACACATGAAAATTGTTAATTAAGATATCAGTTATAAATACTTTAACTACTAATAACAAACTTTTCATCAAAATATCTATTCGTATCAGTCCATAATCCATATTATTTGTCCATAGCTGCTAGACATAATGCATATTTCAGAACGGATCTCGTTCCATCATACACCCACTCCCGACCACATTTTAAGGTCGTCAGTCCATCACGCTAAACTAGTATACTTAAGACAATTATTATAATATAAGAGTAGGTAGTGATTTAACTAAGTACAGCCTCATAGTTTCAATGCTTTAGCAACATTTTCCATCAGAAGAGTTATCTCTTAACAAGCGAGCAAGTACCGCAATTAAGAGAAACGCTTTTAAATCATGGCAATCATGAAATGCCTGGGAAAAAGTACATTTAACATGTAGCCAAGTGGGATGCTGGGGCGTAGAGATGTTTTGTTACTGGAGTAGCAAACCTCATATATTAAGCGTCGAGAAAACGGTGATGATGATAACAAAGAGGTAAGCTAAGAATAAAAATTTTTTTTTGCTAATTCAAATGTAATAATTTGTAATATTCGAACTTTTAAATTTAGGTAGGTATATAACTCATGTAACTTTTATGAGTTGATTTTGTTCAAGTAAGAATTGTCATATAATAGAGATTAATTAATCATGACGGAAAGGGCAAAAGCAGTTCTTCCATTTTCCCACGAACAAAACTGTTTGGCGAATGACTGACGGTAGTACTTATCCCTATAGGTACGAGCAAAGTCGTGCCGTCAAGCGAATTAGCGTTCGGTTTGATAAAATACCATACTAAGGGTGCCTATCCATTGAAGGCGAGTTGGGCGGACAATCGGATTGTTGATCGATGACGCGATAATTTTTTTCGAGTATTCTGTCAGGAATCTGATTGGGCTGTTTCGCATATCTCCGCTCCGCTCCACTTCAATAGACAGGCACCCTCATAGGTGATAAGGTCCCTTTTTATATATATAGCGAGCAAACGAGCAGGCGGGTCACCTGATGGTAAGTGATTACCGCCGCCCATGAACATTTGTAGCACTAGAGGGACCGCCAATGCGTTGCTGGCTTTTGAGTGTTATAGTCATTAGGGAACACAGAAGATGGAAGCTGGGTCCACAATTTGCAGGAACGTGGCAGAAATGACCTGGAATAACGGGAGGTGGAAGAAGACCAGGCATCCAGGTGGTGAGGGTGAAATTTGTTTCTGCGACGACGAGTGCGACTGTAGAACACGGAAGGTGGTATTAGATTAAATAACTCCTCAGAGCACTCCCCAGCCCCTGGTGACTTTTATATCTTGTTCCAGCAAGAAATAGGGTTTTTGCGGGACATTGCACGCTCTAATAACAGACATCTCTCTGTCGGTTGCTTTGTCAACGTTGCGGCCGTCATTCCGTTTGGAATGCAACCTGCACTCAATGTAGGCACACCTACTGTTCCACTGAGTACTGTGTTTTGTGTACCTACGTACCTACAATGAGATTACTGTTGAGATGAGTCTATTTACAGGCTAGTGTTTTTTATGCGTTTCAACTTGCAAGTTGCAATCATTACCCATGTCAACCATTTTTTCCAACTATTTTTTATGTGTAATCATTTTTTGTGCTTGACTGAATTTATGGTTATAATAAATGACAATTAATTATTAAAATTAATAAATAATACATAATATATAATAATAATCCATACTAATATTATAAATGCGAAAGTGTGTCTGTCTGTCTGTCTGTCTGTCTGTCTGTCTGTCTGCTACGCTTTCACGGCCCAACCGTTCAACCGATTTTGATGAAATTTGGTACAAGGATAGGTTGTACCCCGGGGAAGGACATAGGCTATTTTTTATCCCAGAAAAACAAACAGTTCCTGTGGGATAGTATGCTCTTTTTCTCGCATTTGTTGTTAAATTATGCGGCAAGAGCGCAACGGATCGACGTTATTTTTTGCATAGGTATATTTGAGGACCTGGAGAGTGACATAGGCTACTTTTTATCCCAGAAAAACAAACAGTTCCTGTGGGATAGTATGCTCTTTTTCTCGCATTTGTTGTTCAATTAGGCGGCAACGGAGCAACGGATAGACGTGATTTTTTGCATAGGTATAATTGAGAACCTGGAGAGTGACATAGGCTTACGTCGGGAAACTAAACAGTTCCTGTGGGATAGTATGCTCTTTTTCTCGCATTTGTTGTTCAATTATGCGGCAAGGGTGCAACGGATCGATGTTATTTTTTGCATAGGTATATTTGAGGACCTGGAGAGTGACATAGGCTACTTTTTATCCCGGAAAAAGAAACAGTTCCTGGGGGATAGTATGCTCTTTTTCTCGCATTTGTTGTTCATTTAAGCGGCAAGGGCGCAACGGATAGACGTAACTTTTTGCATAGGTATATTTGAGGACCTGGAGAGTGACAAAGGCTACTATTTATCCCGGAAAAAGAAACAGTTCCTGTGAGATAGTATGCTCTTTTTCTCGCATTTGTTGTTCATTTAAGTGGCAACGGCGCAATGGATCAACGTGATGTTTTACATAGGTATATTTGAGGACCTGGACAGTGACATAGGCTACTTTTTATCCCGGAAAAACAAACAGTTCCTGTGGGATAGTATGCTCTTTTTCTCGCATTTGTTGTTCAATTAGGTGGCAACGGAGCAACGAATCGACGTGATGTTTTGCATAGGTATATTTGAGGACTTGGACAGTGATATAGGCTACTTTTTTTCCCGGAAAAAGAAACAGTTCCTGTGGGATAGTATGCTCTTTTTCTCGCATTTGTTGTTCATTTAAGCGGCAAAGGCGCAATGGATCGATGTGATGTTTTGCATAGGTATATTTGAGGACCTGGACAGTGACATAGGCTACTTTTTATCCCGGAAAAATAAACTGTTCCTGTGAGATAGTATGCTCTTTTTCTCGCATTTGTTGTTCAATTACGCGGCAAGAGCGCAACGGATCGACGTTATTTTTTGCATAGGTATATTTGAGAACCTGGAGAGTGACATAGGCTTATCTCGGAAAAAGAAACAGTTCCTGTGGGATAGTGTGCTCTTTTTCTCGCATTTGTTGTTCATTTAAGCGGCAAGGGCGCAACGGATAGACGTTATTTTTTGCATGGGATATTTGAGGACCTGGACAGTGACATAGGCTACTTTTTATCCCGGAAAAATAAACTGTTCCTGTGAGATAGTATGCTCTCTTTTTATCGCATTTGTTAATCAACTAGGCGGCAACCGAGCAACGAATAGACGTGATTTTTTGCATAGGTATATTTGAGAACCTGGACTGTGACATAGGCTTATCCCGGGAAACTAAACAGTTCCTGTGGGATAGTATGCTTTTTTCTCGCATTCGTTTCAATTAGGCGGCAACGGTGCAACTGAGGAGGAAAGTGATTGAGGAGCTGGAAAGTCCAGGGGGACCTGTTTTCTTTTTCGGGGTAAAAAGTCTCCCTTGCCCGGGATGTAACCTACCTCTGTACCAAATTTCAACCAGTCGAAATCAACCAGTCGTTTTTTCGAAGATTTATAAAGTTTAAGTAAAGGTGGGTTACTATGAGCTCTTTAAGCAGGACAGAAATTGAACTGCAGCACACTTCAATGCAGTGTCTGCCTACCAGGTCAGTGCTCTGAAGTTCAGCGCAGTTCAATTTCTGTCCTGCTTTAAGAGCTTATAGTAACCCGATAGATAGATGGCGTTAGTTGCATAATAGTGAACACAAACAGATAAGTATCCATACTAATATTATAAATGCGAAAGTGTGTCTGTCTGTCTGTCTGTCTGTCTGTCTGTCTGTCTGCTACGCTTTCACGGCCCAACCGTTCAACCGATTTTCAATGCAGTGTCTGCCTACCAGGTCAGTGCTCTGAAGTTCAGCGCAGTTCAATTTCTGTCCTGCTTTAAGAGCTTATAGTAACCCGATAGATAGATGGCGTTAGTTGCATAATAGTGAACACAAACAGATAAGTATCCATACTAATATCCATACTATCCATACTAATATTATAAATGCGAAAGTGTGTCTGTCTGTCTGTCTGTCTGTCTGTCTGTCTGTCTGCTACGCTTTCACGGCCCAACCGTTCAACCGATTTTGATGAAATTTGGTACAAGGATAGGTTGTACCCCGGGGAAGGACATAGGCTATTTTTTATCCCAGAAAAACAAACAGTTCCTGTGGGATAGTATGCTCTTTTTCTCGCATTTGTTGTTAAATTATGCGGCAAGAGCGCAACGGATCGACGTTATTTTTTGCATAGGTATATTTGAGGACCTGGAGAGTGACATAGGCTACTTTTTATCCCAGAAAAACAAACAGTTCCTGTGGGATAGTATGCTCTTTTTCTCGCATTTGTTGTTCAATTAGGCGGCAACGGAGCAACGGATAGACGTGATTTTTTGCATAGGTATAATTGAGAACCTGGAGAGTGACATAGGCTTACGTCGGGAAACTAAACAGTTCCTGTGGGATAGTATGCTCTTTTTCTCGCATTTGTTGTTCAATTATGCGGCAAGGGTGCAACGGATCGATGTTATTTTTTGCATAGGTATATTTGAGGACCTGGAGAGTGACATAGGCTACTTTTTATCCCGGAAAAAGAAACAGTTCCTGGGGGATAGTATGCTCTTTTTCTCGCATTTGTTGTTCATTTAAGCGGCAAGGGCGCAACGGATAGACGTAACTTTTTGCATAGGTATATTTGAGGACCTGGAGAGTGACAAAGGCTACTATTTATCCCGGAAAAAGAAACAGTTCCTGTGAGATAGTATGCTCTTTTTCTCGCATTTGTTGTTCATTTAAGTGGCAACGGCGCAATGGATCAACGTGATGTTTTACATAGGTATATTTGAGGACCTGGACAGTGACATAGGCTACTTTTTATCCCGGAAAAACAAACAGTTCCTGTGGGATAGTATGCTCTTTTTCTCGCATTTGTTGTTCAATTAGGTGGCAACGGAGCAACGAATCGACGTGATGTTTTGCATAGGTATATTTGAGGACTTGGACAGTGATATAGGCTACTTTTTTTCCCGGAAAAAGAAACAGTTCCTGTGGGATAGTATGCTCTTTTTCTCGCATTTGTTGTTCATTTAAGCGGCAAAGGCGCAATGGATCGATGTGATGTTTTGCATAGGTATATTTGAGGACCTGGACAGTGACATAGGCTACTTTTTATCCCGGAAAAATAAACTGTTCCTGTGAGATAGTATGCTCTTTTTCTCGCATTTGTTGTTCAATTACGCGGCAAGAGCGCAACGGATCGACGTTATTTTTTGCATAGGTATATTTGAGAACCTGGAGAGTGACATAGGCTTATCTCGGAAAAAGAAACAGTTCCTGTGGGATAGTGTGCTCTTTTTCTCGCATTTGTTGTTCATTTAAGCGGCAAGGGCGCAACGGATAGACGTTATTTTTTGCATGGGATATTTGAGGACCTGGACAGTGACATAGGCTACTTTTTATCCCGGAAAAATAAACTGTTCCTGTGAGATAGTATGCTCTCTTTTTATCGCATTTGTTAATCAACTAGGCGGCAACCGAGCAACGAATAGACGTGATTTTTTGCATAGGTATATTTGAGAACCTGGACTGTGACATAGGCTTATCCCGGGAAACTAAACAGTTCCTGTGGGATAGTATGCTTTTTTCTCGCATTCGTTTCAATTAGGCGGCAACGGTGCAACTGAGGAGGAAAGTGATTGAGGAGCTGGAAAGTCCAGGGGGACCTGTTTTCTTTTTCGGGGTAAAAAGTCTCCCTTGCCCGGGATGTAACCTACCTCTGTACCAAATTTCAACCAGTCGAAATCAACCAGTCGTTTTTTCGAAGATTTATAAAGTTTAAGTAAAGGTGGGTTACTATGAGCTCTTTAAGCAGGACAGAAATTGAACTGCAGCACACTTCAATGCAGTGTCTGCCTACCAGGTCAGTGCTCTGAAGTTCAGCGCAGTTCAATTTCTGTCCTGCTTTAAGAGCTTATAGTAACCCGATAGATAGATGGCGTTAGTTGCATAATAGTGAACACAAACAGATAAGTATCCATACTAATATTATAAATGCGAAAGTGTGTCTGTCTGTCTGTCTGTCTGTCTGTCTGTCTGTCTGCTACGCTTTCACGGCCCAACCGTTCAACCGATTTTCAATGCAGTGTCTGCCTACCAGGTCAGTGCTCTGAAGTTCAGCGCAGTTCAATTTCTGTCCTGCTTTAAGAGCTTATAGTAACCCGATAGATAGATGGCGTTAGTTGCATAATAGTGAACACAAACAGATAAGTATCCATACTAATATCCATACTATCCATACTAATATTATAAATGCGAAAGTGTGTCTGTCTGTCTGTCTGTCTGTCTGTCTGTCTGTCTGCTACGCTTTCACGGCCCAACCGTTCAACCGATTTTGATGAAATTTGGTACAAGGATAGGTTGTACCCCGGGGAAGGACATAGGCTATTTTTTATCCCAGAAAAACAAACAGTTCCTGTGGGATAGTATGCTCTTTTTCTCGCATTTGTTGTTAAATTATGCGGCAAGAGCGCAACGGATCGACGTTATTTTTTGCATAGGTATATTTGAGGACCTGGAGAGTGACATAGGCTACTTTTTATCCCAGAAAAACAAACAGTTCCTGTGGGATAGTATGCTCTTTTTCTCGCATTTGTTGTTCAATTAGGCGGCAACGGAGCAACGGATAGACGTGATTTTTTGCATAGGTATAATTAAGAACCTGGAGAGTGACATAGGCTTACGTCGGGAAACTAAACAGTTCCTGTGGGATAGTATGCTCTTTTTCTCGCATTTGTTGTTCAATTATGCGGCAAGGGTGCAACGGATCGATGTTATTTTTTGCATAGGTATATTTGAGGACCTGGAGAGTGACATAGGCTACTTTTTATCCCGGAAAAAGAAACAGTTCCTGGGGGATAGTATGCTCTTTTTCTCGCATTTGTTGTTCATTTAAGCGGCAAGGGCGCAACGGATAGACGTAACTTTTTGCATAGGTATATTTGAGGACCTGGAGAGTGACAAAGGCTACTATTTATCCCGGAAAAAGAAACAGTTCCTGTGAGATAGTATGCTCTTTTTCTCGCATTTGTTGTTCATTTAAGTGGCAACGGTGCAATGGATCAACGTGATGTTTTACATAGGTATATTTGAGGACCTGGACAGTGACATAGGCTTTTTTTTATCCCGGAAAAACAAACAGTTCCTGTGGGATAGTATGCTCTTTTTCTCGCATTTGTTGTTCAATTAGGTGGCAACGGAGCAACGAATCGACGTGATGTTTTGCATAGGTATATTTGAGGACTTGGACAGTGATATAGGCTACTTTTTTTCCCGGAAAAAGAAACAGTTCCTGTGGGATAGTATGCTCTTTTTCTCGCATTTGTTGTTCATTTAAGCGGCAAAGGCGCAATGGATCGATGTGGTGTTTTGCATAGGTATATTTGAGGACCTGGACAGTGACATAGGCTACTTTTTATCCCGGAAAAATAAACTGTTCCTGTGAGATAGTATGCTCTTTTTCTCGCATTTGTTGTTCAATTACGCGGCAAGAGCGCAACGGATCGACGTTATTTTTTGCATAGGTATATTTGAGAACCTGGAGAGTGACATAGGCTTATCTCGGAAAAAGAAACAGTTCCTGTGGGATAGTGTGCTCTTTTTCTCGCATTTGTTGTTCATTTAAGCGGCAAGGGCGCAACGGATAGACGTTATTTTTTGCATGGGATATTTGAGGACCTGGACAGTGACATAGGCTACTTTTTATCCCGGAAAAATAAACTGTTCCTGTGAGATAGTATGCTCTCTTTTTATCGCATTTGTTAATCAACTAGGCGGCAACCGAGCAACGAATAGACGTGATTTTTTGCATAGGTATATTTGAGAACCTGGACTGTGACATAGGCTTATCCCGGGAAACTAAACAGTTCCTGTGGGATAGTATGCTTTTTTCTCGCATTCGTTTCAATTAGGCGGCAACGGTGCAACTGAGGAGGAAAGTGATTGAGGAGCTGGAAAGTCCAGGGGGACCTGTTTTCTTTTTCGGGGTAAAAAGTCTCCCTTGCCCGGGATGTAACCTACCTCTGTACCAAATTTCAACCAGTCGAAATCAACCAGTCGTTTTTTCGAAGATTTATAAAGTTTAAGTAAAGGTGGGTTACTATGAGCTCTTTAAGCAGGACAGAAATTGAACTGCAGCACACTTCAATGCAGTGTCTGCCTACCAGGTCAGTGCTCTGAAGTTCAGCGCAGTTCAATTTCTGTCCTGCTTTAAGAGCTTATAGTAACCCGATAGATAGATGGCGTTAGTTGCATAATAGTGAACACAAACAGATAAGTATATATTATAAGTTTTGCTCAAGTAAGTATTATTTAAAAAAAAATCAGAGTAAATAAAAATTTTCAAACTCATATACTCATACTCAACAGTACATAACATGCATAAGCAGTGTCATGTGCCTTCAATAATTTTGTATGCATAGGTATCAAAGTTATTATATTTTTACGCGGGCGAAGCCGCGGGTAAAAGCTAGTAAATTAATAAATACCAATTAGAAGTGAATGCGATCGTTGCACTGTAGCAATGATTTTACCGTAATAGGGTTCTGGTAGTACAGTTATGTGAGGGAATTACAAAATAATTATTACTCAGTAAGTAGAGTTATATTCGCCCTGGATGAGGACGCGTTTTAACTTTAAACTAGACTCATTAAAACTTGTTATATCCTGTAATGGATCTGCTGTCAATTGACACTAACCAGACTACAAAACACTTCACTTTCGCTTCAACTTAAGAGTGTGCCGTAACCTAATGCCGTAGTTGACTGAGAACAGGGGGCTACTACCATCGCTTAAGGCGCTGTGTGTGGTCAGGGGGGGGGTCTCCAAAGCAGTGTATCCATTAAATGGTGGCATATGGAAGATTGAAAAAAATATATGATGTTTTCAAGACCTTAACTCAGATATTGTTTTATCCCAAAACACGATTTAAACAACTTCGCTGCATAAAAAATAAATTCAAACATACCTCTTATTTCAGTTTTCAAATCAACACATCTCCAAATTGAAAACCTCAATTTACTTGAAAAATATATCATTAAATTCCAAATTCTAAATGACATCCATTGATTTATTAATATTTATTAAAAAGTACACATATTTTCTGTTTTCCATTGTATTCCGGTTTTTCGAGAAGCGCTAGCTCATTTTCACCTCCGCCAGTGTTCGAAAGAACTTCACAGACGATGGATCTGTGCTCCTTTGCTCCAGCGTTTAAATCGATATTTTAAAATGGTTTTCAAACATAACATGAATAAGACTAATGTTTATTCAACATGAATTGACAGAAGACGTGGATATTACAACTTTCGTGAGCTATCTTCTTTTATATAACTAAAAATACATAATCAAATAAAGTATGAATATGTGTTCTCTGACCAAACTTTTGACAGCTCGAAATAATGATGCCGTAATGCGCTATCCATTCGATTTTTGACAACAATCGACTTCATTTACGAAGAAGTTTTAATCGATTTGACACATTGATATTACAACTTTTTGTATTGTTTTATAAACATACCCAGGCGTCTAAATGTCTTTTTTATGTATTAAAATAAATATTTTTGGTGAAGCAATGCTGTAAATGTATATTTTATTATTTGGCAACATCAATAAGGCAGGTCATAGAAACCATCCAACGCCAAAGATGACGCTACTTAAATGACAATCAAGTGAGCTTGTGTTGCAGCTTCGTAATTATTTTGAAAACTATTTTCAAAATTAAAATCGTACTAGTAATTACTAGATTGACATACGAGTTGCGAAATATCGCATAAAAATGCACGTCGCTTCACTATTTAAAAAAAAAACTCCTGCTGGTTGTAACAATGACGTCTTTTAATATTTCCAAGAAGTAGGTAAGTTGTCAAACATCCAATTACTGTCAGAGGGTTCACTGCCATCGCTTAAAGCAGTATTACTTAAAAATGTCAGTTTTATGTCACGTACCTTGAAGGTCCTAAAATAAGGATTATAATTCTAAAAACACGAACGTCAACAATATTAAAACAATACGGATTTAAGCGATAGTAGTATGCCTCCAGTGCAATTTTTGATATGAATGGAAAATAACAAAACAGTGGTAAGACAGAAAGGAAAACTGAAAATCAAGCATTGCCACTTCAGCTTGCTACTTGACCAGACCGACCAGATAATATTATTATATGGAAAACTTGCTGAGTAAGGACCTAGTAGTGTCTCAAATACTTCAAATAAGTGCCTATTGCAAGTTTTATTACTAATTGATTGGATATTAGATACCCTTAGGGTTTCGTTTCTGGGACCCGGGAGTTAGAAATTTCCGGGAAATACGTCGTTGGTTTTTTTTGTGATTTCCCGTTTTTGTGTACAGAGTATTTTTTTAACTTATCTCTTGAGAAATATTTGAGAACAAGTTGATCTCTTAACTTGTTTATTATAATTCTCCCTGACTACTAGGGCATGCATTCGGTGCTGTGTTTGAGTACCGGGAAATTTTGGACCGATATTGGCACGGAACCGGGAATTCCCGGGACTTTCAATACTTTCGATACTACCTTAAATTATCACAAAAACACGGCTAAGACATTACAGAAAGTATGAAATAGACCAAATATTACTGTTCATTAGGCGTTATACAAAAATTTATCGCATAATATTTCACACAGGAATATACTGAATATTACTATTCATTAGGCATTATACAAAAATTTATCGCATAATATTTCACACAGGACTGTAAATTCATGATTTTTTCATGTACTTGTACCATAACTCGCTTCGTTACAAATTTCAAAGTTTTATTGTAGTTCATAGGTTTTACAGAGATTGCGTCTTGTATGAAAATACACTTTGAAAAGTTGATTTTTTTTTTATCGTGATACGCTCATATGTAACTACTTTTATAGCAATTAGAAGCCAGTGCAAATATAAATTTACTACATCAAGCAGTTTATGAGAAACAAGCCTTGAGGCTTGGATACACGGACAACAAAGTGATCCTTTACGGGTCTTTTTTTATAGACAGGCGTACGTAGTAACCTAACCTCAAAGAATTACAAATGTTAATCTAAATCAACAATATTTTCCAACCCATACTCAGTATTCCCAAGAGAATCTCGTGAAGATGTTACTCTCTCCTATTCTGTGCCGTTTTTTGGTTTTGCCGCACGCTGATTTGGTCTCTACAATTATATTGGATATGGTACCTCTTAGTATTTTTGGTATCCATTCACCGTCCTCCCCGTACGTATGGAGGATCCTAGGATCGAGGACCCTAGGATTTTCTAAAGACGTTTCCTATCAGCCATAAAGAGCCTCGTTACTGCTGCGTTACTGTCCAGGATTCACATCCATACATAAAGATTGGACTGTTCACAGTCTTGGTTTTTACATAACATTGTATGGAGAACTCCTGAGCATCTTAGGGAATTATGGATACGGATATCCATATTTTCTTTCCCTCTGCTATTGGTATAATTGACAGTGGAGTCAAAAATCAAAATTTAGTAGCCTCGGGCTTATGAGGTATATTTTATATTACAGTCTATCAATATTTTCCTGTCAATCTTCATGTGAAATTTATGAAAGTAACGATACAATTAACAGAATATAGCATAATCTACTGTAATTTATTATGGCTGAACAAATTTTATTCCAGTGACAGATCCATCAATTCATTGATCTTCAAAAAAG
Source organism: Erebia aethiops (assembly GCA_923060345.2). Classification (NCBI taxonomy): domain Eukaryota; kingdom Metazoa; phylum Arthropoda; class Insecta; order Lepidoptera; family Nymphalidae; genus Erebia; species Erebia aethiops. Next base: position 8,099,280 of record OV281086.1, on the reverse strand, counting down.
CTCTTCTCTGCTGGTAAATAATACTTACCAGAAAGACTAACATACGAAACTGTACGAAGTGGCAGTAAAATAATCGTTATAGCCAAAGTAAAAATAGGGGTTTTTAAACTAATACCTCGAATTTGTGAGCATAAAATACAGTATAGTGAATTAAATTATTGTTACATGCAGAAATATCCACACTTAATTAGAGAAGAATCGACAGAATGTATGTACTTCGAGTCTCAAAAGTATCAAAAGTACCGGTTTTATGGTGTGGAGAACCGGGACTGAAAATTATTCAGAAGTACCGGGAATTTTTGGTACCAGGAATTATCGGGAGCATGCCCTATTGACTAGGTACCTCACTCGCGCAGTGCTGAGCACTATTGTCTTAACGTGGGATGTACCGGGTTTAATCCCCAGCAGAGTGAATTTGGGAATTGGGCGTATTTTTGTAAAATTGTACATGAAATAAAATCGATGTTTTTTTTTCATCATGTTTTGTTATTTTATTGATAAATTTGTGTTTCTTAGTTATTTATCTTTATGAGCAGTAGCACTGTTTACAAATATTATGTTAAATTATAGTAAAAAAAACAATCATTTTAAAATTAAGTGACGGAGAATTATTCCATTGAGTAACTAAACTTTATCTCACAAAAGGCACTTAAAAAAACAACTTTAGATAAGATTCACAGAAGTGTTTTACTAGTCTTAACAATCATGCCAATCACAAAAATAGGACAGGCAAACATAAAATAACAGAAACACTATCAAAATTTGATAATTTTAGTTCTTTTGACTAACGTAAAGGCAAATTTATGTCATAATTTATTATATAACTTCTGAAATAGACAATGCTTTTTATTTTTGTTTTTGCAAGTAAGTTAGTTTACGATAAAAAATATACATTTAAATATAACATAACAATAACTTATATTAATGATAAATTGTCAATATTATAAGTATTTATGCAATACTAGCCGATGCCCGCGACTTCGTACGCGTGGATCGAAGTTTTGTGGTTCCCGCGAGAACTCTTTAATTTTTCGGGATAAAAAGTAGCCTATGTGCTATTCCAGACTACAATCTATATCTGTGCCAAATTTCAGCCAGATCCGTTCAGCCGTTGGGGCGTGATTGAGTAACAAACATCCATACATCCATTCATACATCCATACATCCATCTGTCCAAACTTTTTGGAGGATTTTTTGAGAGGACAATTTGTCAGTGGAACCTTGACAATTACTCAAAGGAAAAGTAAGGGCACTGATCACAATGTTAAGAATTATTGTACTTTCTTACCATAAAACTATAATAGTCGTAGTAGGTACTTTTGAGTATTTTAAACTCTTTATTCTTTATTTTGTACTTAAATTATGTAAAATGTCGTCTATAAAATATAAGTAGAACTTCCAACCAATGTATAGTATGTTAAATCACATTGTAAGAATGATTATAAGTAACAATTTTTTTTGCGTTTTGTCTTCTTCGATTCTCCCTTTCTGATATTTTATCTCACCTCGGATATTTTTCTTGTTCTAGATTTTACGAGCTCCAAGTGTTATTTTCTTATATATTATTGTTTGAACTTTTAAGAGTCCCTCTTTAATTTCTCTATATGCCGCCTTGTTATTTCACCAGATGTCAGCGCCATTGTTACACCTGAATAATTTAATATATACAATACTCGTTTCCAATGCAAAACTCGGGGCCGTAAAAGCTTAACCGTGTACAAACCTTTAGAAATCCATTGAGTACCAATTTGTTCAATTGACTGACAATTTCGAAAGAGTTACTTAAAGGACCGTAATGAATTCACGGCAACAATATTTTCTTGCATTGTATTTCAAGAATTTAAATATTCTGAATTTTCTCTGGTCTGGCCTGGTAGGAGGCTTCAGCCGTGGCTAGTTACCAATTACCACCCTACCGCCAAAGACGTGCAGCCAAGCTATTTAGCGTTCCGGTAGGATGTCGTGTAGAAACCGATTAGGTATATGGACTAGGGTTTAATATAACTACCATACCCCAAACAGGTTAGCCCGCTACCATCTTAGACTGCATCATCACTTACCATCAGGTGAGATCGCAGTCAAGGGCTAACTTGTATTTAATTAAAAAAAAACTGGATATAAGGTACATAAAAGTAGCAATACCTATTTTTAAAAAAATCCCGATTCTCGGGAATTCCCGGGAATCGGCCAATTTTATTCCCGTTTCCTTGAGTTTAAAATTTGCCGTTCCCGAGATTTATTTTTAATTTTGATTGAGTGGGATTTTTGTTTAGTTTCACCCAACCTAAGTCCAGTTAATTAATATAATAGGTTTTGCTTCGGACATAATATTGTCAATCAAACTTATAATTTTAGAGTACGGAAACAACGTACAAATTTGAAATTTTACATAAATTGGCTAATTTGCGGTTTTGGCTCTTACGAAGTTCTACCATATAGATAATTCTGTATGTAAAGATAAAAAATCATGACACCAAAATTGTATGATTTTCTTCGTTTTTTATTTTTGAGTATTTTTCAAACACTGTAAATAATACTATATGTCTGCAAAAGACTAGAAATTGATTTCAATGATTCCAACATCTTTTTGCTATTTAAATTTTTGAAATAACATCTGTATTTCTTGTTTCTGACAAAAAATGAATATCAGACTCTTAGTCGGTAAGTACATTGTATATACGTATGATATTGATTTATGCCACAATTATACTTGTAATTAACTCACGTAAGTAGTTTATGTAAATAAGATACTTATGTAACTCTAGATGATGCCCTCGACTTCGTCCACATGGATTAAGATTTTTTGACTCCCGCGGTAACTGTTTAATTTTCCAGGATAATGGTTCCGGGTAGCCCATGTCCTTCTCAGGGATGTAATCTATCTTTGTACCAAATTTCATCAAAATCGTTTGAGTAGTTGGGCCGTGCAATTGTAGCAGACAGACAGACACACTTTCGCATTTATTATATTTTGTATGGATATTAGTATGCTGGGCTAACTAATGCCCGCGACTTCGTCCGCGTGGTTGAAGTTTTTTTTATTCCCGCGGGAACTCCTTAATTTTTCGGGATAAAAAGTCACTCTCCCTCAACTATACCCACGCCAAAAATAACGTCGAACCATTGCTCCGTTGCGGCGTGATTGACGGGCAATTCAATTAACAATCACACTTTCGCATTTATAATATTAAGTATTAAAATGGATTTGCACACGATATGCGATTTACAATAGGTATTTTGTCAATTACCTACTCATGTAAGAGACTTTGGTACGTGATTTACTCACTTACGTTATTCTATCAATTTCACAAATTTTGAGTTACCGTGTTTTGTCATCCGAGGGCATCCGTGTCATGCTATGACAAGCGCGCGAAAATAAAGAAAACCGCGACGGGAGCGCCACCCGGCCGAAGTGGGCATAACTGGCGTGAGGGGTGACGACTGAGGAGAGCCAACCTCTCGATTTGTGTTTTGATTTTAAGAGCTGACAGCGCCTTAAATCCGTATTGTTTGAACATTGTTGACATTTGTGTTTTTGAAAGAAAGAAAGCTTATTTTAAGGACGTAAATGTACGTGACACACACAAAAAAAAAATTGCCAATACACAGTTACAGCCATTTTTTAACCTTGGTCTCCCTCCGCACTCGGGAACCTGTATCGCGGAGACCATATTATAATTACCTAAGCTGGACTTAACCGAGGACTAACTAGGACACAATAGTTGATTTTATAAATTTTAAGTTAAAAAATAATATAAATAAATGTAATTTTGCATGCCTAATTATATGGTGAAACACATCTACTTGAAAACGAACAAATGACAAATTCTCGTTGTTATTTAAATATTTTTTTTTAAATTTTTAAATTTTTATTTTTATTTTTTATATATATATATTTTTTTTATACTGTTATTTTGAAACAATATAGTAACCATTCAGGAGCGCCACGGGAGGTCGAATTATTATGGTTTTTTCGTGAGTGAGAAATACAGAGCGATATTCGCGCAACGTATTTTTTTAAAGATGTAGGTATGTTATTTAAACAACCATCAAAAAATTTAAGAAGTAACTGAAAGAATACCTCTTATAGGTTTCTTGACAAAACAAAAACCCTACAAAAATAGTGAGCTCTTGAGAAGACCTTGAGAAGAAAAAAATCAAGAAAATTTTCACCAATCGTGTTTTTAAAACACGTAATCTAAGATAAATGTTCGATGTACCATTTCCCCAATTATTAAGGTGGTAACTTTACAAATTCTGAGATAAATAACGATTTCAAACTACAGAATTCCATATTACACACTCTTTAGCAGGCATTAAGGGTTAGATGATAGGATTTGTGACTTTTCCTGGATCTCATCCAGTAATCCTTATCATACTTATAATATATTATGCGAAAGTGTATCCGTCTATTTGTCTACGCTTGTCTACTACTACTACGCTGTCTACACTACGTCCGTGTGTCTACGCTTTAACGACCCATCTTTGCAACCGTTTTTGGTAAAATTTGGTAAGTATAGAGATTAGAGAATAATTCCGGAAAATTAAAGATATCCTGCGAGAAAAAAAAATCTTAACCAATCCGGACGATGTCGCGTGCATCACCTAGTTATAGGTACTAGGTGACTATAAACAGGAAGAAGTAAGAAATAAAACATTATCAAAGTTATAAGTCAAGACACAATTATTTATTGACAAGTTTGAGACGGCTCGTAACTTCGCATTAGCGTTACCAGCGAAAATCACCCAAGTTATTGATAGGAGTTTTTAGGGTTCCATGGTGTAACCATTGAAGTAATATGTACAAAAGTATAGTACATTGTACCACAATGGGTTACAACACAAGATTCGGTCTTAGAATCCATACTAAGTAATATTACAAATGCAAAAGTGTGTCTGTCTGTCTGCTACGCGTTCACGGCCCATCTGTACAACCGATTTTGACGAAATTTGGTATAGGGATAGGTTATATCCCGGGGAAGGACAGGCTTTCCGTAGGACATAGGACATTTTTATCCCGGTCCCGGTTTTATTATGTGCTATGTACCGGAAAATTAATTCCCGGAATTCCCGCGGGAATACAATAAACTTAATCCACGCGGACGAAGTCGCGGGCATCATCTACTAAACTATACCTAAGAGCTGTTAAGTTGAATCATCATAGAATCCTCACTATCTTTAAATGCGAAAGTGTATCTGTATGTCTGTTTGCTATGATTTCACGCTATCTGTAGTACAGATTTTGACGGGATTTTGTACAGAGATATCTGGTATACCTACCTAGGAAGAACATAAGATTTTTATCTCGTATTTTTTTTCAAAAACCTAAACCCACACTGGCTAAGCCGCAGGCTCCATTTAGTATTTAACATTAATATTTTAATACTAGCTGATGCCCGCGACTCCGTCCGCGTGTATTAAGGTTTTTTGGTACTCCTTAATTTTCCGGGATAAAAAGTAGCCTATGTCCAGACTATTTTCTATCTCTGTGCCAAATTTTATCCAGATCCGTTCAGCCGTTGGGGCGTGATTGAGTAACCAATATCCATCCATGCATACATTCATACATCCAAACTTTCGCATTTATAATATTATAGTATAGATTGGTGACGTTCTTGTTTCAGCTATAATGCTTTTATATCGTTTTATTTGTTTAAATACATTGTAATTTGAACCAAAACTGAAACCAAAACTGTAAGCGATGGTACTGGTAGTAAATAGAAACCTGTAATCGCCACACACAGCAAGTACCTCCTGAACGTGAAATGCGAGTCGAAGAAAAGTAGTTTACCCAATCGAGTAATAAAAAAGAACATGATATATCTTTCGCTTGGCAGCTTTTGGAAAAATCCCAGCAAGATAATGATCACGAAAGTTTTAAGCGACTAGAATTGCCACTGAACCCGACCTTACGCGTTTCTGGCACGCACTTAACCAGTTTATTTTAACTCGAGTAGTTATTGTCTAAGTTTGTAAGTTATGAATGTGACGACGCGACGGGGAAACGAGAGCTGATGTTTTATTGGTTACTTTTAGGCTACACGACAAAATATTGGGACCAGAAACGTTCAATATGCCAGATGACGAAGAGTCGTATACCTTACTATTGCTGATCGAGCGCACGAACATAAAAGACGCCTATTTACTCTTGAACTAAACTAACTGAACTAACTGAACTAAACTATAAATGATGAGGATCAACTATATGAGGATCAACGCTAAATGTATTCACTTCAGCGTTAATGTTCGTTGCATATTTTAGAGTCCCTTCTTTTCAAGAGTGAAAAGGCGTTGCCAAGTATAGCTCGGCTCGCGCTAATCAAACCGCAAGACGCGTCGCAATATTTTCGCGCGTAGTATAAGTTGACTTCCACAGAGCTGCGCCAACAAGCATTTGCTTTGCACCTCAGCTCAGAGGCGACAGTTGCTATTACAAATGTCACCAGTACTATCTTTCACTTCGATCGGTTCTTTCAATGTCCCCCTATCAAACGTCTGACTTTCACTGGTGAATAAATTCAAGACTCTCAGAATTTTTGAAGACGTTTTTCTGCTTGTGCTCATTTAAAGAGATTATCGTCCACCTAATGGGTTTCCCAGTCGCACTTGCACTGCAAGCACGGATTGTTCAACAGACAGACATCCTTAACGTTGTGATATAAATATGTGTTATTCAGACATAATAATTATATTCTCAGGAACTTGCATACATCGCGATTTTGCGGCCTGTAAGAAATTACCTATGCATTTGATGCCGTAGGCCTAGGGATCTGAAAATGTACTTAGGGGTTTGATGTCGTTATTCCAGCCACAAAGAGACTCCTAAGTCTATCGGTTCTTCAAATATGCCTCGCCCTTCAAGACTCGTTGGTCTATGTCGTGTCGTACCATGTAAACAAAGCCCATGTCAGTGAAACTTTGTCGTTTTCGCGCGATAAATAGGAAGTTTTATGTCGCTCACGGCTGTTTGTTATTCCGGCGGATCATTAAACTGGCGTTATATCCTCCGTGATCAGTTTCTGTATTTCTCTTATGTTGTTTGTCTTTGATTTATTGACTCAACTGAAGAATAAATAATCCACACACTTGTAGCTAATTAGCTAATAATATCACATCACAGTAAGATTATATAGGCGAAAGTTTGTATGTGTGTATGTTTGTTTACTCTTTCACGCAAAAACTACTGGACGGATTTGGACGGACTTCTCTAATTCTCTTTAATTATCCGGGATAAAAAGTAGCCTATGTGTTAATATAGTATAATCTATCTCCATTGCAAATTCATTGTCTATGTCCTTCCCCGGGATACAAACTATCCCTGTACCAAATTTCATCAAAATCGGTTGAACAGGTGAGCCGTGAAAGCGTAGCAGACAGACAGACAGACAGACGGACGGACAGACAGGCAGACACACTTTCGCATTTATAATATTAGTATGGATGTGATTGAATGAAATTTTGAATCTCAGATCAATTAGTAATTCCCTACTTAATCTGAGGTTTTAATGCATTTTGACTTGGTTTGGTATTGTGAAACTAATAGTCCGCGAAGCATTCAAAATACTATTGCTATCACCGGGGCCAGTCCTGTTTAGAAAGCGAAGACGTTAGATTTGAACCCAGGACCTCAGGATAATTATCATCCTTCAGAACAAGGGTTAAGTGCTACCACAATACTACGTATACCACAATAGACTATCTACGCAAACAAATCAGTCATGAGCCGAAGTATTTTTTTTTCCACTAAGATGGTAGTGGGCTAGCCTATCAGGGGCATGAGTTCAACTGTTTGTATGTGAATACACTTGTGAACTTTATTATCTCCCGCGCAGATGACTAATATCTGCGTAGGTAGAATATAATAACATACTATTACCTATTATATTATATACTCGTATACGCCGTAGCCGAAATTCGGCCATAGATCATTATTAGCCAGTGTCCGCACAAATATACATAAGCCAGTATCCGCGCAGCCTTAATGATTGCGGTCGCGGTCTGAAAATTATTACCAGTTTTCAAATTATTAGTCTTTTAAACTAGGTGCATTAAGGTCTAAAACGCTGAAGTAAGGTATTTATTACGTTTTAAAGTTAACAAAAGTTTTCAAACATCGAATTTAATAAAAGAATAATATAATTCATTCCCTGATTTCAAGTTTGACAAATTACCATCATCGCATTTGATGAAGTGACATAATATATTTACCTCAGATAAATATTTACTAAAATAATTATTGAAAGAGGTTTTGCCACATTTGCCGCCAACTGAAAAAGTTAAAATATCTGTTATCTATGATCTATGAATAATCCACAGAATAATCAAACAACAATATAACAAGCTTCTGCCACAGATGGGACCATGCAATTATGAACCTTAAGGTATTAAAAATTTTCTGACCGCGACTGTGCATAGAACATACGCTTTTCCGTTTTGTTTTTGTATCTAGTATTTCAAACTGGTACACCAAAAGAGATAAAAACTGGGAAAACGAATATTTTCATACGAAACAGTGATTTTTTCGTCACACTGACACAATCCGACAATCTGTCGGGAAAAATAGACGCACACGATCAAAACCACCAAACTCAAAACGGGCCAAAAGTGAAAAGGGCTCGATGGTTAGGGGTTCTGTACTTAATTGATGAGTTCATAAGCTTTTGTAGGATATTATTAAATTAGATTTTAAATTAGTTACCCATTTCAACTTTTCAAAGAGTTAAAAACAAAGTGAATAGGCATCTTCTAGACAAGCGCGCTCCACCTTAGGCTGCATCAACACTTGCAAGCAAGTCTGATTGCATATTTTTTAAAAAAAGTTCCAAGAAATAAAGATTTAAAAAAGGTTCAAAGTAATTTTTGCTAGACAGCATTTCTATTATTTTTGAAACGCTACTTGATACAAAACTTTTACAAGTTTTAATAAGTTTAATAATTAATCTAACACTAGTTTTTATGCTGTGCTAATAAGTTATAAAATACCTTGACAGTTTATGAGCAAAAATACTTCTGCTAAAGTGTATGTCTGTCTGGTACCTGTTACAGTTCACTACCTAAACATTAACTATCCTGGTGATCCTGGAGACTAACGTAGGATATTTTGACGACCTCCCTGGCTCAGTGGTGAGCGCTGTGGTCTTATAAGTGGGAGGTTCTGGGTTCGATCCCCGGCTGGGTCAATTCGGGAATTCTGGTGCAATTTTTCTGGACTGGCCTGGTGGGAGGTTTCGGCCATGGCTAGTTACCAACTTACTTACTTACCGGTAAAGACGTACCGCCAAGCGATTTAGCGTTCCGGTGGGGCCGTGTAGAAACCGATTGGGGGTATGGGTTTATTATAACTGCCATACCCCAACAAGTTAGCCAGCTACTAAGACAGCAACATCATCATCACTTACCATCAGGTGAGATTGTAAGATTGCAAGGGCTTCTTGTGGAAGAATTAAAAAAATGAAGTTCTGCACTATCATGGGAATTTTTAAAGGACTAATCCACGACTAACCGAGGCTAACAAAAGAACCTTTTTGCCTAGGCCTGCTAATAATATTGTATTTCACTAACTTAGGTAGGTATTTTTTAATGAAAATTTTAACACGGTACCCTAAAAACCAAAACACAAGGGTATCCGTTTCACTAGTTTTTAATATCGCTTCGTCAATATAAAGCATGTTGACATGTTTTTTTTTACCATACGTGCGAACAAAGAGCAGGCAATTTATCGCCGAATGCTAGCCCTAAGTAGGTAGATAATTTATGATCCTGTTGAAAAAGGGGTTGAAGCTACAAGGAGACACGGACGGAACTAGGATTAGAGTCACACAATACAAACCACTAGGCCGCGTAAAATTCCCTGATTTTGCAAAATAAAAATCCTTATATGGGATACTAGAAATCTCCAAATCAAAAACAAACTTCGTCAAAATCGGTTAAGTTATAAGAGTCTTTCGGTATGAAACACACTTACGTTCTTTTAATATTAGGACTAAACGCCGGGGCTGCAATATAAATTTTCATATCAGAAATTTTGGCACTGAGGATTAATTTTAGCGAACCTTAGCCTTACACGGTCGAGCGCGCTCTATGAGCGATTCCCAATGGGACGCAAGATTTGAATCCTGCCTTTTCTACAATTTTTTATATAAATTCCTCAAAATGGACTGTAAAGCTCTTGCCATTCTATCGTAACTTACATATTAAAAATTAAGCAGCGTTTAATTTAAGCGCACCCTAGCTTTATTCTAGCTACATCAATGGTCTTCAGTTAGGGCCAAAACATACCACGGATTTAAAAAATACAAAGATCTCGCGCGCTCTATTACATGCAGCTACACAGACTAACGCGACAGGACAAAAAGTGCTTTCCGTACAAAGCGGTGTTGCGCGCGGAAGATTTGACTTGACCGTACTGTATTTTTGCCCTTAAAAAACGGCACAAACTTTAGGACCATTAAAGATAGAGTTGCGAGTGGCGTTTGCTATTCACCAAGTGTACATTTCACGCGAATAAAATGTAATAAGCTACATAAATCAGGGGTGCCATAGCTGCTTAGCGGAAAAAGAGTAAAATGGACTGTAATGTTATAGTGTAAGGTCTCAAATGTTAGATAATAATGTAGATGATTGTGCAAAACCCTCCGGGTGTTTTGTGAATACGTGATCGGGCTAGGGTTGTCACCTTTCAAACAAATAAAAGATTACGTCGCCGGGTTAGTGGTTTAATCATCAGTTTAGAATCGGGTGAAAACTTTTCTGTCATTTGATTTAAAAGAGCAACCTCCATGTTTTTTGCTTGCTCTTCTTGGTAAATTCATTCGACGATTCAAAAGCACTTGTTAAATTGAATAAAAATACATTAAAATTTGAAGTTGATTTCTATTTTAAACACAACGACTGCTGTTTACTGAGAGTTTCTTGATGAAAAACCAAATAAATAACTTAAATTACCTGACCTCATGATTACACAAATCTTAGTACTTGGTACTGGATCTCTCTTGTATCAATTAATTTTCTCATATAAAGCCTAAGTGAACATAAATCAGCAAAAACTTTGTATTTTAGAATTTGATTCATGCGGTTACCAAGAATTTGATAATAATTGACAATTAATTGTTTTTTTTTTAAATATTGTACTTACCATGGGGCCCTAATGCACTACGTTTCTTTTAAGTCACACTAAGTTACTAATCAGTCTTTAATCTCAATCTTGCCAAATTATATTATGTCCATTTATATTATTTTGTACAAAATAAATTGATAATTAACGACAAGATAAAACTTTATACCCTAAATTAATTTTCTACAAACAATACGTAACAACCTAAAATTATTTATTAGGCACACGTGCCAACCCTAAATACGCACCCCATTCAGTAGCAGGGGGTTGAACGAACAAACACCCCGTAGCATGCAATATTTATTGCAGCAACCATGGCTACTGAACCAGGGGCGAGAGATTATGAAAATGCAGATGCTGATCCCAAATTTATTTGGCCATAAATTATGTTGCATGAAATATTGGCTTAGGTTTTCTTTTAGCATACATGTTATGAATTTTTAACACAAAATCACGTCTTCCTGTTGCTTTGTTGAGGCATGATTGAAGGACAAACCAACAAACAAAGATACTTTCTCAAATCAGCTCATGACTTATGCAATATTACTCATGACAGTTTGATGTCACGTACCTTAACGTTCCTAAAATAAGGATTATAATTCTAAAACAAGAAAGTCAACAATAATGAAACAAGGCTTTTTAGGCGTTGATAGTATGGCTCAGGGACATTTTAGTTTCGATAAAAGCGCCCGAATTTGATGAAACTTTGCACACTGCAAAGTTCTAAGTAGGCATACCAAGGCAACGAAAGAGCCGACTATCTGGCAAAAGAAGCAGCAAGGGAAAATACAACGGCAGATTACGACGGATGCCCAATTTCCCACATTAAGCGATCAATAAGAAGAGCATCGACTCAGGTGTGGAATCAAAGGTACATGGAAAGCACAAACGCAGCTCTGACAAAGTTCTTCTTTCCGGATATAAACAGCGCTTATCAGATACTGAACAAAATTAAACTTACACCAACCCTAGTGCAGACATTAACAGGACACGGTGGCTTCAGTCAGTATCTACACCGATTCAAGTGTAAAGACAGCCCCACCTGTGACTGTGATGACGAGGCAGAGGAATCGGTTTTACATATCCTCATAGAATGTCCTAAATTTGGTAGAAAACGAATGGAACTGGAACAGTTTATAGACATTAAGATAAATAGAGAAACCATACCCGCCATTGTAACCAACAAGCTGGCAAGAAAAAAGTTCTTAGAATTTTGCGAAGAAGTAACAAAAGCAGTTAGACTAAGAAATAACACTAGGTAGGTAATACTCAAATATGTAATTCATACCTAGATGAGTATTAAAGAGTAAAAGTAATTATAGCAAATAAGAAAATAAATGTATAAATTAAAGTAACTAAAAATAGAAGTAAGAAATATGTATACTTATATTATATGAGATAATAGGACAAATAGAGGACACACATTAAAAAAAAAAAAAAAAGTAGGCATACCTATTAATTATTATCCATAGAGAATCTTCGTTTTGTCAAAACGCACATGGCACATGTATTGTTTGCCCGGGCCTTGATTCCCGGACTCCTTGTATAAAAGACTAATCTGAACCAAAAGTTATACCTATAACCTTTAACAAAGTAATCGTCGGATCGTCGGATCGTCGAAGGTCGTGTCGGATTTTCCTACTCATCGGGCTATAACAGCAAAGGAACAGAAAGTGCACCTGTGTTTGCACGGGAGATATAGTGTATACACTTGTGGTTGTGCACTATAATATCTCCCGCGCAGATGACTAATCTCTTAGGAGATTGGCCGCGGAGGCCGAGATTAGGTCGGAAGGACATTATTACATCGAAAATTTATGGGTAGGTACTTAGTATACAAAAAAAGTGTGTGTGAGCAATTCACACACGGCAGAAGTAATAGTTCAGAAAAGTAACCTAAGAGAGAATTAGATAAATTATATAACTTGTATTCTGTCGCAGGCTAAATCCTATTTATGAATATGTTTGTCTCTATACTGGTATCGCTTTTTCGTTTCGTTGAATTTTCAAATCACAACGATTCTAAATAAGTTTCACTTCAAAAAGATTTTTACAAACCAGTGATTCCAACTTTATCAAATACATGTCTTACAGTCAAAGACCTGCCTGTTAGTTATGAATCTAGACAGTACCACTGTTAAGTAAAGCTTATTAATTTATCTAAGTAGTACATAAAACAATTGACTTCTTTGTAGAGCGCCTTCCAGAGTCCGCTATCTTGGGTGACAGGTCACAATACCGTTAACGATTTTCGAGAGCAAGCGTACTACGTTGCACTTGGAAATCGTACACAGTTTAACTATCAACGTCACCTACCTACTTCGCTTAAAGCAATACTTAAGCAATATTACTCAAAATGACAGTTATGTTGAGGAACGATGTTATGGAATGTCATACGACTCTCAGCAATGAGAAATACGACGCAGAGAGGAGAGAGAGAGAGAGAGAGAGAGAGAGAGAGAGAAAGCGAGCGTGAATTGCAAGTGGCAACGGCAGCTAAGTCTTTTAGTGAGGTGATTGATTTCGGGAATCGAACCTGGCATCTCTCACTCGTAAGACACATCACCACTGTGCCATTTGTATGCTGTTATCAAAGCCATAATGTCTCTTTTAACGTCTGTTTTATGAAAACTTTACTTTTTTCATAACGGTACTACGGTAGATAGACTACGGAGAGATCTCGAAAGCACTTAAAAGGCTTTGTAGGTAAAAAAAGATGCAGTGTCGTGCGGGCAAAAGGTACACTGGGATGGTTAGAAAAAAGTTTTAATTAACTTCGGTGTTACACTAGTTCGTGCTTATGGCATTGCCTGCCTTGTTATCCAACTAAGAAAAGGCGTTCAGTCAGAACTCTTGGCCATAGTCTACTACGCTGGTGAAGTGCGGATTGGTCTTCCAAGTAATTCCAAGGTTCACACACCTTTGAGAACATTATGAAGAATTCACGGGCATGCATGTTTTCTCACGATGTTTTCATTAGTATTTGAAAAAGAAAAATAGCGAAATTATTCAGTATTTTCCATCGCCATTTTTCTCTATCAATAACTCTAGGTATATTACGATAAAAATATGTCTAAAATGAATGCAATTTTATTAGTTGGGGCACACATTTGTCAAAAGTGTACTGAGTATTTCACAATCATTATGAAAATATGTTAGAATGTGCGAGAGAGAAGCCATAACGATGCATTCAATTCATCTGAAACGCTCACATAAACTTCAGCTCCGTTTCTTTACGTTAAGAATCAAGATATAAGTCCAAAATGAGACAGCTCATTAAATAAACCATTAGGAAAGAAAACTGGAAGTTAATCTTCACTGGAAGACGTGTATTTTACATTTTTAATCGTATTTTTGACACGCGTCCCCGTGTCGCTAAATAATGTATTTCGTCCATTAAAATATCTGATTTGGGAAGCGCAGGGGCTTCTAAATATAACGTGAAGTTAACTGTTGCTAGTGATGTGACGAGAAATACGGGATGCAATTAAAGCTCGGAGTGACATTACTACAGTCTAACTAGAGTCGAATCGCGTCGAATAAAATCGAGTCGCATTTGTTCCGTATGCCTATAAAGACTCGTAATTCGTTCAGTGTTTTTAATTAACTTAGCACGGGACCAGACGAGCGTAATTTTGTGAGTTGTCAGTCGCGTATTTTCAGTCGCCTAATTTCGATTCAACTAAAATTCTGCTGACCTATCACACGGACGGTCAACAAATACGCGCGCTTTCTGTAACAAACGCTCCTCCAGCTCACCTCATCCCGCTCTCCGGCCGAAATTCGCTCGTATATAAGCGCATGAGTCGTGATTCGAACTCATTTTGACTTTTGAGTAGTCGTGTGGCATTTTCGGAGTATTATATGAAACAGAATGCAGCAGAAATTACGCGACTCACAACTCAAAAAATTACGCTCTTCTGGCCCTGTACCCTTACATTTTAAATAGTGCGTTTTAAGAAATTCACTAACACTTGCTTCAAAGCTGAAGAAATATATCGTTAGGAAACCAGCGCACCCGAGAGTTCTCGAAGGTATGTGAACTGTGAAATCTTCCAATACGCACCTAGCCAGCATGGTGAATTGTGGCCAAACCCTTCTCATCTCATACTAACAGGAGACTCTTAGTAGTAAGCCGGCAATGGGTTGAAATGATGAGCGAAACCATCCCGGGATAAAATGGACTGTCCCGAAAACAATGCGTCGCTTGACAACACTATCTATGACAGCTAATGTTTATTTGTGGGAATATTTGTGGTTGAAACTCGGCAATGTTTTTTTTGTGTGTCGGGTTTAGAGTGTCAGTAGCATGTCAGTAGCATAGCTCGGTTTGTGTAACGTTTGTTTTGAAGTTTGGAAATGATACCTTCCTTGTTTCTGAGTAGAAAAGGATCCCTGCTTTCTGTCAAACATTTTTGTTTTGGGCTCTTATTTATAATATGATATGGAAAATATTAGCTGATGTTCGCGACTTCGTCCACGTGGTTGAGAACCAAAAAACCTGCTTAAAAATAATACTGCTTTAAGCGACGTTAGTAAGCCCCCTGGTATGGTTTTTATTAAACGTTTCTGCCACGACCTACCTAGGAATGGGTGGATGGAACGCCTTTCCGGCATCTATGATTCCTGCCATACTGCAAATTCAGTACCTAGGTAGCACCTTCAAGGCAAAAGTGAATATGCATCTTCTAGGCAAGTTCGCTGCAACCTAGACCTCATCCAGTAGGGATGAATCCTGGTTAATCACACCTGTCTTGCAATAACAAAAAAATTGGCATTCATAGGGACTGCCGATAGAAGTGAAAACGATAGTCGGTCACGCGAATCCACAAGTTTACTCCCTACCAAAAAGTGCTCAACGCGCCTAAAGATGTTTTCACTCCAATAAGAGATTGTCACAGATTCGGGAGAAACAAAAGAAGGACATAACAATATTATTATAACTTACTACACATACCTAAGACTATTACTAGTACTTAAACTTATTACCACATAAAGATAAACCCACTTTTCTACCACGCTGAACCAATACCCAAAGGAATTTGTAACTTTAGCCTGTTATCTATATTTACTCAGAAATGGTCACTCAGTAAACTTATAACACAATCTTTTATTGGAGTTCGAAATGACGGAACGGGCTTATTTTTATCTTTGAGCCACAGACTAAAGACAAAGAGGACGGATGCGCGAAGAGTGGCCTAGTTGTGACAACGCATATCAGTCGCGATTGCGAAGGTTAATATAAGCAACGTTGACCCAAGTCGGTAACTGCATGGGTGAACGAGGTTCAAATTTGGCTTATTCATTGCATCCATGCCTCGGAGAGCATGTTAAGCCGTCGGTCCCGGTTATTAATTTATTATCACTAACATCTGATAATAATCGATACAAAAATCTTAAGAGTTTAAATACCCTCAGTCGAGTCGTATGCATAAGAATGTGGGAACCCACAGGATTATTATCACAAGAAAACTCCTAGCATTATTTGATTAATGGAAACGGGGTCCCTCATTAATGAGGAACACGACGAGAGCGAGAAAGACAAAGATCGTCTAAGAGAAAATGGCGTCTTCATAATTGAGTGGAATACCAAAATCAACCTACAGTCTCACAGACTTATATGGCCCGGTGGCCAAAATTGGAACTAGTTCTATGTTTAGTTTTTTTTTATTTCATTTTTAATACTTACCTATTCATTACTTATTCATTTTAATGCTTATCTCACCGGGTCAGATAACCTTATGACACTTTAATATCTGATGATATTTGCAAAATTATCTGTAAATTTTGTTGCTAACAGGAATAGATTTAATTTTTTATTTAAAAAGATGAGTTAAATAATAGGTAATACAATCTTATTAACGCTAATAAAACATTTACGAGCTAAAGAAACCATAAGATCCATATATAGTCGTAGAAAAATGACCCATACTGATATTTAAATAGAGAATATGTAATTGATCCGTCTATCTTTTCCTTTAGTCTATTCTTTGAACTAACATAAAGTACGTCAAACATTATCTAAAAATAAATAATGCTGAAGTTATTCTAAAGTTTTATTGACAGAGAATATACAGGTGTTAAGTGACTCATAAATGTTAACATTTTTAAATATTTTAAAATGCTTTCTTATGTACCTACCTATCTTTGTTTATGGCGATATCATTTGTGTATATTATCGCCATAACCAAATATTTTATCATCAGAAAGCATTTCCAAAGATATTAAGCACTAGATGACGTCCGTGACTTCGTCCGCGTGGATTAAGTTTTTTTAATTCCTGCGGGAATTCCTTAATTTTCCGAGATAAAAAGTAGCCCATGTCCTTCCTGTACCAAATTTCATCAAAATCAGTTGAACGAATGGGCTGTGAAAGCGTAGCAGACAGACAGACAAACAGACACACTGTTGCATTTATAATATTAGTATGGAAATTAGTATGCACTCGCCGATACCCGCGTCTTAACCGCGTGGATTGAGGTTTTTAGGTTCCCGCGGATTTTTTTTTAAATTTTCCGTAAAAAGCCTATTCTATTAGCTATTTCGGACAAGTTAATATAATCTATCTCGGTGATAAATTTCATCCAGATCCGTTCAGCCGTTCTGGCGTGATTGCCAAACATCCATCCATGCAAACTTTCGCATTATTTTGTAATAATATAACTTTAAATAGATTGACCGACACAAGTGTACTTAGCTGATGTTGAAGTCGCGGGCATCCGCTAGTGAAACAATAGTTGTAAACTATTGTTTTAGTGAGGCTCACTTCACTTCACTTCTTATGTGAATGGCTTTACTCGTGCACTAGGCACAAATATTTTGCCAATGTCGCGTTGAAGGAGAGTACACACTACTGGAGAAACCGGTGAACTTCGCGAGCTATTTCACTTTGTCATCTTGACACGTGAAACCACTTGACGTCAGCCGCCTGTCAAGTGTCGCTTACATTGACATGTGTCAAATAAAATGGCGGCGCGTCGGCTTCGAAATTCCGGCTGTTTTATTGTGTTTACTGGGAACTACTAACTTAACATGTTTCTATGCCTTGCGGTTTTTCTAACGTACACTCAGGCACGGGGTTTACAAATTACAACTAGTGTTAAATATTCATTGGTATTTATAAATTTTATAACTTGATATGTAGCTTATAATAATATAACGATTTTTATCAGTTTTTATCTATTTTTAACAACGACCTCAATTTACATAGACGGACCCCGTCAAACAAAGAATGTGGGCCTATTTTACTAACGCCATCTAGTCTGAAAAGCGGGACATCGCTACGCTAAAATTTTAATATTTTATCGTTCTTACTAATTACTACATTACTATTAAATTATATACTTATCTTAGTAATAAGCAGATTCCTAGTTCCATGATAAAATACCTCGATAAATAAAAAATATTTACTACCGGCCAGTATATTACCGCACTAGTGAAAAAAAAATTATAACTAACGGATTAGTCAGTTAAAAACTTTGTGATAATACTTATATCACAAAACACTATTTTTTACTGGCTGATGCCCGCGACTTCATACAAGTGGATTGAGATTTTTTGGTTCCCGGGGGAACTCTTTAATTTTCCGGGATAAAAAGAAGCCTATGTCTTATTACAGACTATAATCTCTGTGCCAAATTTCATCCAGATCCGTTCAGTCGTCCTGGCGTGATTGAGTAACTAACAAACATCCATCTATCCATCCATACATCCATCCATCCAAACTTTATATCTAAAATGCTCAAATCACAACCCTTCCTTTAAGCTTTGCTGAAGTCGGGTACAAAAATAGGTCGACCAGGGCACTAAGAAAATTAAACGTGCTTTAGCAATGGGAGCTACTAGAAATGCCCTTATTTAAATTTTAAATGGTTTAAAAATGCTAAGCTAAAGGAGTCTCTTTTCACTGGCAAACCTCCTTGAATAACTGCAAAGTAAAGTGTCCCTGTGAAGTAGAGCAAATAAAGTACACAACTTAGCAAGCTTACAGTTCGGAAACAGTGGTAACACCGCGGAGGACTGCTTACAAATTGATAATAAAAAATAGGATTTAGTCTGCGAGAGAATGAGATAGAATACAATTTATATGTTCACGATCAATAGATGACGCTGTACGATATTGAGTCGCGCTACTGCTCCATTTTGCTCAAAAGGGTATAATTTATCTCAGTCTCTCGTAGGCTACTTTTCTGAAGTTTCACTTCTGCCGAATGTAAATTGCACACACACACACACTATTTTTTAATTCTAAGCCTTATAGTTTGATGCCTGCAAAACTGTACGATAGTTATACAGTGGCTTCAAAGAGTTCCCCAACATACACGGATGGAGCAATTTATTTACCGTTTGAAATGTTCACAAGTTTTAAGTAATAAGCTCCGCTTACGTTTTATATTAGTTTTCTGGCTCCCACTTTATGAATACGAATTGAGTCAACTTTACTCGAAATGCGCCGAGCTTAAGATGAAGTGTTGGCATACGGGTGGAAATTCGCGACCGGACTGCCGCGTTTCTTTTGTTTTTTTTTCCACTACAAGTAAGCCCTTGCGAAAGCGAACTCACCTGATAAGTGATGATGCTGTTTAAGATGGTAGCGGGCTAATCTGTTAGGGATCTTACTATCTTACTTCTTACTAATATTATAAATGCGAAAGTTAGGGTGGATGTATGGATGTATGGATGTTTGTTACTCAATCACGCCTCAACGGCTGAATGGATCTGGCTGAAATTTGGCACAAAGAAAGATTATAGTCTGGAATAGCAAATAGGCTAACCTCAAACCACGCAGACGAAGTCGCGGGCATTCGCTAGTAAATAAATAAATAATATTATATTAATATGGCAGTTATATTAAATCCATACCAGTATGTCGGTTTCTACACGGCATCGTACCGGAACGCTAATTCGCGTGGCGGTACGTCTTTGCCGGTAGGGTGGTAAGTGGTAAATAGCTACGGCCGAAGCCTGCCAGACCAGATCAGAGAAAATTCAGAAATTATAAATTCCCAAATTGACGCTGCCGGGAATAGAACCCGGGACCTCCCACGTTAAGACTCTATTCTTAGTTTCAAGTTACAACACACCCTGGCAAAGTGAAATAAAGCCAAGACGCGGCGTTTTCTTAATAACAACAACTTTATTTACTTTGGCATAAAGGTAGCCATGCAAAGCTCCAGGTGCACCACGCGTTATTTAATATCATTCGTTTTGTTTTCGGTATCCAACCATAATTCAGCCGTATTTCAGCGGTTGAAATAACCATGGGTCAACCTGCGTAAAGCTGAGTTTAAGTTGTTAGAAGAAATACTCTATTTTTCTGCTAATGGTTTATGCATGTCCTCATAATATTAAGCAATACTTATTTTACGATAATACCCATAATTTAATACACGTCACAGACAATAATATTGGAGAATTCAAAGTTGTAAGTTAATATTATTTGTAATTGTATATTTTGTCGCGTGCTGGCTGGTTATCATATCTAAATGGTTCAATATTCTAAATGGTTGAATAGCCTTTACCCTGTACAAAGAAATACCTTTTTATTTTTGTCCTATGAATGATGAATTAGGATATTAGATCCAGATTATAAACGCGACTTTTTCTGTAGAAATATCCATCTGTATGTTTACACCTCAGTTAATGCGATGTTATTACTCCCAGCAAGTCTTATTTTCATACAACTTAGAAAACTTAGTATGATCGAAAGCTTAGAAGATGTTACATCTAAATACTAACTGATGCCCCCGATTTCGTGCGCGTAGATTGATGTTTTTTGGTTCCCGCGGGATCTCTTTAATTTTCCGGGATAAAAAGTAGACTATGTGTTATTCCAGATTATTATTATTATTAAACAACTTTACTGCATATAAAATAACTGTTACAAAGGACTTATAATAAAAGTACAGACAAAAGGTGACCTTATCACTAAAGTGATATCTCTGCCAGGCAACCTACACTAATGAATCAATTACCTAGTACTGTGATCTAGATTAGATCACAGTACTAGGTTAGATCTAGACTATAATCTATCTCTGTGCCACATTTCTTCCAGATCCGGTGAGCCGTTCTGGCGTGATTGAGTAACAAACATGCATCCGTCCATCCAAACTTTCGCTTTTATAATATTAATATAGATATAAAAAAAAGAAAAGGTGAATGACTGGCTGATCTATCAACGTACCTACAGCACAAACCACTGGATGAATCGGGCTGAAAGACATACAGTTAGCTATTATGACATAGGCATCCCCTTAGAAAAGATTTTTGAAAATTCAACCCCTAAGGGGGTAAAATAGGGCTATTAAATTTGTATGAAAATCGAACCTAACGTGAGCAAAGCCGCGGGCGTAAGCTCTCTCTCTCTCTGGGCCGTATTCCTAATTACTGAGGGTCGTGACCCCATTCCATTAATTACATTATGGTAGGAGTTTTCTTGGGATAATAATGCGGTGGGTTCTCGCGTCCTTTCGCATACGATTCGACTAGAGTATTTAAACTCTTAGGTTTGTTACGATTATTATCAGATATTAGTGATAATGTACCGGGACCGACGGCCTAACGTGTTCTCCGAGGCACGGAGAGAACGAAAAGGCCAAATTTGAACCTCCAAATTCGGTCACCCATCCAGTTACCGACTTGGGTCAACGTTGCTTAGCAATCGCAATCGACTGATATGCGTTGTCACAACTAGGCCATTCGTCCCTCGAATAAGCATATAGTGCAACCACCAGTGCAAAGAGCAACCACCGAGTTTCTTGCTGGTTCTTCTCGGTAGGAATGGCATTCCGAACCAGTGGTAGATTCACTTGACGATTCAAAAGTACTTGTAAAAGTTTATTTGAATAAAAAATATTTGATTTTGATTTTGATTTTTTTTGAGTGAACACATAAGCATATTTTATAGTGAACACAACATCAAAAAACCTACTTAGCACATTCTTTCCTACACTACCGTTAACAAGTGAATATAATTAAAATTATTAAAAAATTCGACTGCTCTGCCGTAGCCCGTATTGAATTACCTTTGGATTCTTATTCACATTTTTATTAAATGATATTTTTTGTGAATCACTGGATATTGAACTATAGTGTAATACCTATATTTTTGGAATCTACTCATCATTTTCTAGATGATGATTATATAGTTATGCTTATTTTCGAATATTTGTTTTCAACTTTAGTCTAGGACCATGGTCACCCCATCAACTTTTTTTTTAATTTTACTATGTCACCCGGAATAAGCTAGGGATTCTAACGATACCTCATTTATCAAAATTGGTTCAGGCGTATAGAAGTTACGGTGGAATATACAAACTCACATACATACATACATACATACATACAATATGAACCCTGAAAACAATTACTCCTTTTTTCAGGCAGTCGTATAAAAATTGCAAACAAGTACTTTATTTATTCGGACCACATTATAATACTTAATTTGCTGCGTTAACAACAAGCATCGGTGGTTCAGTGGTAGAATGCTCGCCTGCCACGCGGGCGGCCCGGGTTCGATTCCCGGCCGATGCAAACCTTTTTTAACCGAATTCCAAAAAAGGAGGAGGTTCTCAATTCGGCGCGTATGTTTTTTTTTAATGTCTAACATTTAAAATGATGTCACTTAATTATTGCATACTTTTCTTTCTATTTAAAATAATCTGTTAAGCCGTTAAGTATAATAATTAATAGATCCTCGCACAAGCATCGGTGGTTCAGTGGTAGAATGCTCGCCTGCCACGCGGGCGGCCCGGGTTCGATTCCCGGCCGATGCAAACGTTTTTTATTTCATAATGCAAGATGATGATGTAAACTATAATTTTTTTAACGAAATTTCGAAATTTACTAAAGTCGCGTTTGCATTTTTCACAAATACTTTATTTGCACATGTGTTTGTACAGTACCCGACAATAAATATTGCACATCGACCTTTGGAAAGAGACAATAACGAAATAACCGATTGTCTCTTTCCAAAGGTCGATGTGCAATATTTATTGCCGGGTACTGTACACTCATTCTTAATATTTGACATACAATAACAACAATGCATTTTGAAAGATAAAGATAATAATAATATGTTCATACATACATAAATGAATTCCTGTGGGAATTCCGAAAGGAATAAAATCTGTTTCGACGCAATTTGTATGGTATGTAATAAGTGGTGATCAAAAGGCGTAAAATGACTGCTTAATACGAGTATCGGCGTACAAATTACAAGTCTGGTGTATTATACTGGGATAATGGGTGGGCAGGTAAAAAGGTTAGGGTTCATTCAGACTGGTCACGTTACAACGACGCCACAACGATAAAAGTCGTCAGACGGGCTGAAGTTGAGACTCGTGAGTGCTCGTGAGTGAATGGTGTTGCTGTAGTCTAAAAAGATGATGCTTTTGTAATATCTATTAAGATATTATACAGGTGCTCGACGGAAACGTCTAGATAAAATAATCCTGCGGAAGCAAGAGGCGAGATGGGGGGATTAGTATTTTGGGTATGTAGAACGTAGATGTATGGCTGACTCATTTGCAAAACTAAGGGCATCATCTCATTGTAACTTTACGCTGTGATAAAATTCAACCTCCACCATACTAGCACCGCGAATGGCGGCGTTATGTCTGCGATGTAATTTTTCTTTTCACTTCATATTAAGGTTGGCAGATCAGTTCTGTTTAGCGAAACTGCAAATTGTAGGATTATTATATGATTTTACATCTCATCGACGTTGATAGAATTCGAGCGTGGAAACAATGACGTCAGAGTAAAATGGACCTAAAGGTCGATGAACTCTAGTCATGAATTCAAATATTATATTTACAAAAGTACTACTTTCATGTAAGGCGTATGAATAAACTTGAGTTTCAAAACAGAGTAAAGGTCATTTTTACTGCGATGTTAAACTATTTCTACGCTCAATTTTAATTCTAGCTCTTCTGTCGATTTTTGTTATGAGTTAGTGTTCCGCGCAGCTTCAGTTTTCGCACTGTTGTATTTTGCCTGTACCTTGTGGTGTGGCACGTCTGCAAGGGCATTTAGGGTTGAATAATTTGTTGAAAAATTATGAAAATATAAAGCTTCATTTATACAATTTCAATTGTATTAGATACCCAATTTAAATCGCTTGCTATAACATCGTGAGGAAACATGCCGAAGAGTTCCCCATAATGTTCTCAAAGGTGAGGGAACTGTGCATATCTGCTATGATCTACATATGGTCAGTGTGGTGAACTGTGGTCTAAGCCAATCTTATTCTGAGAGGAGACCTGTGCCAGCCGTGCTTAGCGATTAGATAATATATTTACCTTACCTACTTATAATACCTACCTACAATATGACGTCACATATTGCTTACTTTACATTCTCTTTATGTAATTTAGTAAGATGCTACAGTAAAATTTGTATATACACGTACAAGCATCGGTGGTTCAGTGGTAGAATGCTCGCCTGCCACGCGGGCGGCCCGGGTTCGATTCCCGGCCGATGCATACTTTTTTATTCTACGTAGCATTTTTTCGGTGTATTTGACAAAATTATATTTTAGTGCTATCAATCTCACCATATATCATCAATCTATCAGTCTAGGCAAGACTGAGATCAGAGGTCCCTTTTTTGTTCTACTGTAGGAGGTAGGAGGCTTCGCGGGTTTCGAAGTCGCGGGCATTCGCATAAAAATAAAAAGTAGGCTTCATCTATTAAACAGATCGGCGAAGGTCGTGGTAAAATAGCGGGATCTAAAACTATTATTTTAAATGCTGGATATGGAAAAAGTTTGCATCGGCCGGGAATCGAACCCGGGCCGCCCGCGTGGCAGGCGAGCATTCTACCACTGAACCACCGATGCTTGTGAGGGAACGTGTAAATTATTATAACAGCATAGCAAATTATTATATTATAGAGATAGAAATGTAAGCATTACGTGACGTCATTATAAGGGTTAGATATGGAAAAAGTTTACATCGGCCGGGAATCGAACCCTCGCCGCCCGCGTGGCAGGCGAGCATTCTACCACTGAACCACCGATGCTTGTGAGTGAACGTGTAAATTATTGTAACAGCATAGCAAATTATTATAAAGAGAAAGAAAAATAAGCAATACGTGACGTCATTTTAAAGGTTAGATATGGAAAAAGTTTGCATCGGCCGGGAATCGAACCCGGGCCGCCCGCGTGGCAGGCGAGCATTCTACCACTGAACCACCGATGCTTGTAATGTAGTGGCAAAATTATGTATATTAACATATATTTGAATACCTACTTGCAAAGAGAAAGTATTTTTGTGAAGGCAAAATAGAGATGAGTTAAGCATAGGTTGGTGCTATGGCTTGTAACGCCCCCTCTCTACTTGTAGGTCCTGCCTGTTGTACCAGCGAAGGTGTTTAGTCTTCGCTGCCACATCAGCGCAGGGGTGCGTGAAGTAGAGGAGGCGTTAGCAGACTGTACTGGTCCACGGGTCAGGTAGGAATTCTAGTGGGTGATTAAATAAGGAACAAAATGTAAAAGTAAAAGAAAATATTTAATAAAGGAAAACAAGTATTGTACTATCTTTATTTTCTTAATGCAAATACCAGATGCCACCTTACCTATTACTATACAGTGTGAAATAAATTTAAATAAGATGCCTAATGGCGCCTGAATGCGGGCTTGTCCGGCTGGCTTGTGGGGATGAGAACTCTGTCACAGGGTGGGAAACACACCCCGGATCACGCACCACACAAAGCCACATTCAGGTATACTACTTGCGCAAACCATCAATCTACTGTATGAATATTTGCTATACTATGTGCAACATAAAATTACGACCTGCGGAGACGTGTCGCCGCTGACGTGGCCAACGCCATCCACCTTCCGGGGCTCTCCGGAATTCGGGCGCGACGAGACGAACCGACGAGAGTGTAGTTGAAGACTATGAGACCCCGCCGGCCTCCAATCCGCGGTCAGATTAAGGTCATGCGAGTGCGCAAAAGTTAACCTCTGCTAAGCGCATGGTTTTACTACGCTATCATGATTATACCATGATCAATCCATTGTTATTTTTGTAATTTGGAAGATCATGGTGTAACGTTCGTTTTTCTATCCTTGAATAATTATAAAAGTTGTAAATTTCATACAACTAACGCCATCTGTTGACGAATAGGAGCAACACTGCTTGTCACTTGGACAACAGATAATATATGCTGAAATGGAAGGAGCAGAAATAATTTCGTTCTTTTTTCTCGGAAGAAATTTAAACAACCATTCATAATAAAAATTTCTTCTAGGTTATTATTTGGCAGAAATTAATACAAATTATTAAATTAGGATTTCTATCGTTGCAGTTCCTTTTAGCGAATGACCCATAGACGGTTTGGCGTCTATGGCTAGAAAATGGAATGACAGATCGAAATTCAGAGCGGTTGTAAATAATGTTGGTGATAGGATTTTCTAAAAATAAATGTGTTTGTGTGGTGAAAATAAAGGCCAAAATGCCATTACTGGAAGATTAGATTCCACTCGTCTGAATTTCCGTTCGTCGGGCTTATAATGGGCTGCAACGTTGTGCAAACCCCTCTTTTCCCTGACAAAACCGGCGCTGCACTGTGGTGTCCTGTGTGACTGTGCGATGGCTGCCTGCTGGCTGGCTGAGATGGATGCGGTGATACAACTTCTCCACTAAGATTCTGCTGCTTTGAAATGGTAAGTACCTCCACAAATGTTGGCTAGGGAAAAGTGAGGTTAGTTTAGGGCCGGTTTGAACAATCGTCTCCTTGTTCCAGATCCTAGCAAATAACACGCGGGCTGGGAGTGGAGTCCTTCCGAGTTGTTCGGTAATTATGAACAAAACGTGGTTAATATCCCTGTAACGTAACATCTCGGAGGTTATTAAAATTCGTGTTTTCTCTTTGCCTTTACAGGAGGACACGGGATTATAATTACGATTACAATTATAATTACGATTACAATTATAATTACGATTAGATTATAATTATAAATTATAATTATTAGTTATTATTATTAATTTAAACGATATAATGTTTGGTTAGGAATTGGATCATTATAGAAACATGTTACTTTAACTTACCTTAACCTAACATTTATATTTTGATACCATGATCTTCCAAATTACAAAAATAACAATGGATTGATCATGGTATAATCATGATAGCGTAGTAAAACCATGCGCTTAGCAGAGGTTAACTTTTGCGCACTCGCATGACCTTAATCTGACCGCGGATTGGAGGCCGGCGGGGTCTCATAGTCTTCAACTACACTCTCGTCGGTTCGTCTCGTCGCGCCCGAATTCCGGAGAGCCCCGGAAGGTGGATGGCGTTGGCCACGTCAGCGGCGACACGTCTCCGCAGGTCGTAATTTTATGTTGCACATAGTATAGAAAATATTCATACAGTAGATTGATGGTTTGCGCAAGTAGTATACCTGAATGTGGCTTTGTGTGGTGCGTGATCCGGGGTGTGTTTCCCACCCTGTGACAGAGTTCTCATCCCCACAAGCCAGCCGGACAAGCCCGCATTCAGGCGCCATTAGGCATCTTATTTAAATTTATTTCACACTGTATAGTAATAGGTAAGGTGGCATCTGGTATTTGCATTAAGAAAATAAAGATAGTACAATACTTGTTTTCCTTTATTAAATATTTTCTTTTACTTTTACATTTTGTTCCTTATTTAATCACCCACTAGAATTCCTACCTGACCCGTGGACCAGTACAGTCTGCTAACGCCTCCTCTACTTCACGCACCCCTGCGCTGATGTGGCAGCGAAGACTAAACACCTTCGCTGGTACAACAGGCAGGACCTACAAGTAGAGAGGGGGCGTTACAGTGGCGCCCAACGTGGGGCTAATCTAATCGTAATTATAATTGTAATCGTAATTATAATTGTAATCGTAATTATAATCCCGTGTCCTCCTGTAAAGGCAAAGAGAAAACACGAATTTTAATAACCTCCGAGATGTTACGTTACAGGGATATTAACCACGTTTTGTTCATAATTACCGAACAACTCGGAAGGACTCCACTCCCAGCCCGCGTGTTATTTGCTAGGATCTGGAACAAGGAGACGATTGTTCAAACCGGCCCTAAACTAACCTCACTTTTCCCTAGCCAACATTTGTGGAGGTACTTACCATTTCAAAGCAGCAGAATCTTAGTGGAGAAGTTGTATCACCGCATCCATCTCAGCCAGCCAGCAGGCAGCCATCGCACAGTCACACAGGACACCACAGTGCAGCGCCGGTTTTGTCAGGGAAAAGAGGGGTTTGCACAACGTTGCAGCCCATTATAAGCCCGACGAACGGAAATTCAGACGAGTGGAATCTAATCTTCCAGTAATGGCATTTTGGCCTTTATTTTCACCACACAAACACATTTATTTTTAGAAAATCCTATCACCAACATTATTTACAACCGCTCTGAATTTCGATCTGTCATTCCATTTTCTAGCCATAGACGCCAAACCGTCTATGGGTCATTCGCTAAAAGGAACTGCAACGATAGAAATCCTAATTTAATAATTTGTATTAATTTCTGCCAAATAATAACCTAGAAGAAATTTTTATTATGAATGGTTGTTTAAATTTCTTCCGAGAAAAAAGAACGAAATTATTTCTGCTCCTTCCATTTCAGCATATATTATCTGTTGTCCAAGTGACAAGCAGTGTTGCTCCTATTCGTCAACAGATGGCGTTAGTTGTATGAAATTTACAACTTTTATAATTATTCAAGGATAGAAAAACGAACGTTACAGGCTACCTATTTATTATTGCTCTTTGCATCTAGGTATATTTTAACGGTGATAGCTTAGAGGTTAAGACGTCTCAGGAGCCATAAGCCATTTAATTAGTAAGATAATAATGTAAAATGTTAGATATTAATAATTCTAAATGTTGTACGCCAGAAATGGCAGAATGCATTTTTAATATTGTGTTCACAACGAATAAATCAATAAATCAATAAATCAATAAATCAATACTGCCAAGTGCCAACGCTTAAAGCAATGCTTAAGCAATATTACTCGAAATGAAAGTTTGATGTCACATACTCGTACCTTGATGTTCCCAAAATAAGGATTATAATTCTAAAACACGAAAGTCAACAATGATGAAACAAAAGGCTTTAAGGATTGGCTGTATGGCCCCAGGTGGTCGGAGATTCGATCTTATTCCTGCTAACTTTAGAGATTTTTATTATTTTTATTACAGAATATGATATATAGGCTTGCGCTTGAAGACACGTTTGTGTGAGTGAGCCTGTTTCGAACGTTTCTAGGTAGTTTCCATACTGGTTGTATGATGCATCTGTTTACTGTGGCGATGATGAGGTCTAGGTTGGAGCGCGCTTGCCCAGAAGATGCCTATGTGTAATATCACTTGGTCTAACGGTGAAGGGAAAAATCGTGGTAAAACCTGCATGACCGAAATTCTAATTAGTGTTTAAATAGCAGTTTAAATAATTTAATTTTTATAAGTTTAGTTACAAACTCAAAATATAGGTAAGCAGTAAGTACCTACTTGAATGTTTTCTGTAGAAATTTGTGATCATCCGAGATTGGCAATACCCTACATAAGTAAAATACACCATGTTATACAATACTATAAAAATAAATGTTTGTTCGTTTGTTATACTTTGCATTCGTGTATCGTTCATCCGATTAAGTAATTTTTTTTACAATTGTTGTTGCAACTTGCGGCATAATGCACGAGTCGCATCGCAATGCAATAAAATTTCTTTATTTTGCAGAAACATACATTTACATAAGGTGTTACAAAGTTAAATAGCCTAGCAGAAGGCATGCACAATTTGTTAAATACACACAGTTGCAATAAATAAATTCAGAATTTAAAATTTTTACAATACAATAATCTTACTAATATTATAAATGCGAAAGTTTGGATGGATGTATGGATGAATGTATGGATGTATGGATGTATGGATGTATGGATGTATGGATGTTTGTTACTCAATCACGCCCCAACGGCTGAAGAGAACGGATCTGGCTGAAATTTGGCACAGAGATAGATTATAGTCTGGAATAGCACATAGGCTACTTTTTATCCCGGAAAATTAAAGAGTTACCGCGGGAACAAAAAAACCTCTAACCACGCAGACGAAGTCGCTAGTTAATTATATAAACATTACCTACAGTCAACTAAGTCTAAAATTAGTGTCAAGACAGTTTATTATTTATCATCAAAATTATTCCATACATGAGTATGTACGGAATAATAGCACATAATTATGTAGGTATAGGTACTAAGAGATCTATCTGCCAGCTCTCCTGGTAACATTCTAAATTTTGGGTGCCATTTTTATAAAACTTTTTCCGAATTTCTCGATGAGTGCTGATTTTGTTTTTTCTTCTTTCACTCTCAGAAAAAAACAGATTTTCATTCATCCTAATGAATACAACAAGCTCATACATGCAAAGACATGGACAAGGAAGTAGTTTTAATTTTTGGAAATACGGCTTATATGTGGGTTGAAGGTGACAAATAGAGTTAATACACCTTTTTTGGGATTTGAATGCTCTATCTCTGTTAGCAGAATTTCCCCAGAAAATAATAACAGTGTTTTTTTAATCCACTACAAGTTAGCCCTTGTCTGCGATCTCACCTGATGGTAAGTGATGATCTAGTCTAAGATGGTAGCAGGCTAACCTGTTAGGGGCATGGCAGTTAATTAAACCCATACCCCTATTCGGTTTCTACACGGTATCGTACCGGAACGCTAAATCGCTTGGCGGCACGTCTTTGCCGGTAGGGTGATAAGCCACGGCCGAAGCCTCCCACCAGGCCAGTCCAGGGAAAATTCAGAAATTATAAATTCCAAATTGCCCGTGCCGGGAATTTAGGTCTTCTGGAAGACCCTCTATTTAATAATCATTAAGAAATAATTTATTTTTGATATAGGCATCATCCCTATTATTATGCAATTCGGGAATGTGATGATAGTGAAAACAAAAAGGAATAATACATAATAGGCATATTTTTACTGTGCACTACATACTTAAAAAAAAATTTTATGCTTATCATCAAAATACAATAACGCTCAAAAAGCGATTAAATACTACTCTTTGGTCAACTGTCAATTTACTTAAAATTATGCGAAAACAATTATTATTAGATATTATTCAGGATTTATTAACTTGGCTCATTAAATATTTTTTTATCAATCTATAACCACCTTTCTTTACATAAGTATAAAAAGGCTTATTTAGAACCTATTACTTAAACGATTGCACCTTTTACGCGTACTATAACCTATAACCGTAAACAGCTTTTACCTTAATATAGCAATGAAACGCGTTTTATTATCTGGGTTGGATTCTAGAACCGTTTAAAGGCAGACCGAGCTATTTGTCGGGTGATAAAATCTAGACATTAAGGCAGGTCTACACTCTAGACATCAAATCAGTAATGAAGAGATCCTTTTAACTCCGATATCGGTTAAGGATCCGGTAGGTACCTACCTAGTGTAGAAGGGATGAAAGTTGTAAGAAAAAATGAAAAAAATCAAACGCGTAACTCACTCTAGTGAGTCGTTGGCGATGGACCAAGACGTGAGTTTTGTAAAAAAGGTCTATTAAACTGATGTTACAGCTGATAATGTAAGTATGACAATATTGTTCTCAGATAATGTTTATTATTCACTACTTTATGTCAACATGGTGTGTAGAAATCAAAATTATTTTTTACTTTACAGTGGTTTTGGAAGTCGGTTTTTTGGAAATATTTTTTATTTTTAACTTTTTAGTGTACTCATTAGTTCAAACTTCTATGATGAAGTCTAAATCCCCACGGCTTAGGAGTGCAGTACCTTGCAGCATCAGGGTTGAAGAGTTGGGACTTGGGTATGAAGTCGTTGCTTGACACCTACAATATTAATTCACCATAAAAATTGAATTGTAATGGAACTTTATGGCAAGGAAAAAAAAAACATAAAAATAATCCTAAATCATTATTCTGGGTCAAGGAGTCAAGGAGTTCTGTACCCTGCAGCATCAGGGACTACCTCGCGAGCTTCCTCTAACCACGGAAAAAAAAATTAGCGAGCGCTTGGCTGCAATCAGACTTGCATGCAAAAGGTCATCACCTCTTGCATACAGCCTAAGGTGGAGCGCGCTTGCCTAGAAGATGCCTATTCACTCACTATTAAAAGAGGATTGGAAAACGGAAGCCGGAACCTTCTCCTTTTTTGGAAGTTGTTTTATAAATTAAGTAGCTATCTACTTGTTTAATTTCAAGCTATACACGCTGTTCAACTACACAGCTCCAATAGAGCTAATAGACGAAGCGCTAGTTGGATTATTACATTTACACAGCAATTCCAGAAGATAATTCTGGAAGAGTTAAGCGTGTTGGGGGTTGTTTATTCCTATAATAATTCAGCAGTCACTAAACAGTCCGTATTAACATACAGCAAACTTAGCACGAGTTAGAGAAGCTCTCAGGTCTCGACAACGTTGACAGATTTCGAATATTGCATAAGTACTTTCTATAAACACAAAATACTTACTATGAAAGATGACTGAAATACTTTTAAACTTATTATTTTGATGACTAGTAAGCCCTTGACTGTGATTTTACCCAAGTTTTTAAAACAGTCGAAGGACGGAAGCGGGCTTAATTCTACACTTTTAAGTCGTCATCAGGGTACTAGGAAATATCGAGACAGACCAACATCGAGATGTTGAAACTCGTGCTAAGAGCGGATACTAAGCGCCCGCGGAAGGAATGTCTGCGAGTATATCTCCGTGACATCTTGATTTACATTGCATTACCGCCGCCGACCGCCGCGTACATTTGCTTACGAGTAAAACACGCGATGAATATTCGCCTTGCAGTCATATGCGACACGTAATGGGCAGATATGTGGAGTTAGCGTTGAGATAAATCTAGAGCGTCTTTGTACTCGTATCATCCATCATCTACCGAGTAGTAGGTACTATTACATATATTCTGTACTATCAATCATTATATGTAGGTAAGTACCTGAATGACAAAAGAGCGTGGATCTGACTCGCCCCAGCAATGCTTGGGACTGGATTTTTTATGATTGTAAATTATATCTTATAGGTACCTACTAGAATCTAGATGATGGGCGTGACTTCGCGTGAATTAAGTTTTTTAATTGCCGCGGAAATTCTTCAATTTTCCGGGATTTAGCCTGTCCCTGTACCAAATTTAATAAAAATGTGTTAACAGATGAGCCGTGAAATCGTAGCAGACAGGCAGAAAGACTGACATACAGACGGACAGCCAGCCATGTCGAGTGAATCTAACTAGCGGTAGATTCACACGACAATTCAATAGCACTTGTACAAGTTTATTTCAGTAAAAACATTTGAATTTGCATTGATTCACATTTTCACCGACAATCCCTAATTTTGGGGAACATCTAATCCCATTATA
This sequence comes from Erebia aethiops, assembly GCA_923060345.2. Classification (NCBI taxonomy): domain Eukaryota; kingdom Metazoa; phylum Arthropoda; class Insecta; order Lepidoptera; family Nymphalidae; genus Erebia; species Erebia aethiops. Next base: position 8,065,767 of record OV281086.1, on the reverse strand, counting down.
TGACAGTTTTCACGGTGCTGACTGTCACTTAAGTGGTCTCTCAAATATAGAAATTGTCGGAGACTTATTCATTTACTAGGTCCCCTATTTAGTCTGCGTGCGTCTCAATTTACATAGACGGGCCCGCGGTCAAGCAAAGAATGTGGACTTATTTTACTAAGAAGCCTGAAAAGCGGGACAGCGCTATGGCGGGGACAGGGACAGGCTTATACAGGTGAGGGGCACGCCCTACAATCGGACGCCCAACTTTTTTCTATGAAAGGGCCCATCTAGTACCTATTATAGTTTATTTTAGCTAAAATATAATCTCAAATCTCACTCAAGCGCTCTTGTCAGGTTCTGTCAAGTCATCAACTTAGATAAGTGTTCCGTGCTCCAATTACACAAGCTGTGAGTCCAAAGCTCTCTACACTAACTGCCTACACTACATCATAGTGCTATTTGCTTGTGTGTTGTAGCTTCTAGCCTTGAATGTTATATGGATCTGAGGCCCAATTGTCTAAGCATGGACAGCTTATAAAATTTTTATTTTTAACTTTTTAGTGACAGGGTTGAGGATTTGGAGTCAGAATTTTTATGGGACCACCTCGAGAGCTTCCTTTAAAAACTGATAGAAAAAAATCTCAAATCGGTTAAGAAACCACGGAGATATGCAACGACATACATTAAAAAAAAATACACGCCAAATTGAGAACCTCTTCCTTTTTTGGAAGTCGGTTAAAAATGTATAACTACTCGAACTGTTTATGATTTTTGACACGCGGGCATTTATGAACTCATTAAACTGGTCGAATTATCCGTTTGAGAAACGATTACGATTAAGGTTTCCTTACTACGAGAAAATCGTAATCGTAATTGACTATCAAACGTTTAATCCAAACTGGGGGCATACTGGCAACGCTTAAAGCAATACTTATAATTTAATAGCATGAATAATTTAACTTTGACTTTACCAAATTGTTGCAAGTAGCTTTGTCTGTTACGGGAGAATTTCCATGACAATATAGAAAGGGAACTAAGTACAATTTGCACAATCACCAGACGTCACGTCAGTGTCTACCATGATTATGTTAAACAGCCTTAGCTGAGTTAAAAGTCGCGCTGTGACGCTATTCTGCGTTGGGAACGTGTTTGACGCCTAATTTCATTGTTATAATATAATAATGATATGTGTTACTTTCAATAGTTACTAATTATTAACACTTTTGTTTTCTATTTTTAAGTCATTCATCAATTTGGGTGTACATAAGGTTGACTTTGGAGGTCATCAAAACGCCCTTATATTGCCCCCTTCTCGGGTAATATTATAAATAAATTTTACACTAAATTCACTCCTGATTTTCGAATTATATTATTCTTTTTATTATAATTTTGCATTCGTTTTAGTTAGAACACTGTTTCGGTTTCCTATTTTGCGTATATTTCATAAAACTTCCGGCCATTAGCTGTTAATATAGTTTTTGGGCCGCTGTATGCTGCTAAGCTTAGACTGTTACGGGAGAATTTCCATGACAATACAGAAAGGGAGCTAGGTACAAATTTCATAATCACCAGACGTCACGTCATTGTCTTCCATGATTATGCTAAACAGTCATAACTGAGTTAAAAGTCGCGCTGTGACGCCATTCTGCGCTGGGAACGTGTTTGACGCCTAATTTCATTATTATATTGCGACAATTCAGTTTCACGCCGGCGAGTTTTTGGACGCAATTCGATTATATTCTTTCCTGCGGGCTTTTAATTTGATTGGCGTTAATGTTTCACCAACATTTTTATACTTTACATTCTAATTAGTTTTATTTTCACTTTAAATAAAGAACTGATATAAAAATAATCTTAGATTTAGACCTACAGAAGCAATTATGAAAGTCAGATCGAAATAATACGATACAAAGTCTAAAATATGTCTGTTGAGTAGCTATTAGGCTTAAATAAATTAAGCCTAACTACTTAATACTTATGTGATTAAGCTTTGACTTAGGTTTAGTGAAATAAAGATAATATGTTAATATTGCTTCTTGTAGTTTATAGAGGTATAAGTATTCACATCCGTTGGCTGTGACGTCACCCGGGTCACAGCTGGAAATCAGCGTCCGGCCTCATGCTTGCATTTGTAGGTATGATGCTGGGCACACGGCTGAGCTGTACACCCATCCTGGGTGGTGTCACTGACAAACATATTTACATACAACTGTATGTCAGATGTTTGTCTGTAACACCATTGTTGATTAAATGTATTTTATTTCTTCCTTCTTACTTATTTAATAATTGGTTTTATCAATCTTTCTCATAACATACATAAATTATGGCTAGATTTAGAAAATAACATGAATAAAACTCAGCATTTCACCCCTACCAATCACCATACTCGCTCGTGGTTTCAGGCCAGTGATATATTGTTTTCCCGTTACTTTATTACGCCATTTTGGTGACATGATTAGGGATATCTCATTTTTACATCACATTAGAGGGTTACCAATGACTTTTATCGCGTTCAGGGGTTACAAATTATGGGTGGAGTTCCTGAATAAGAATTAAGCAGTGTGCCTAATTTCAACTTACCTACTTGCAAATTTTCTTTCTGGCGATGAAGGAAAACATCGTGAGGAAAGCTGCACGCCCGAGAGTTTTCATAATTTTCTCGAAGGTGTGTGAAGTAGTCTTCCAATCCGTACTTGGCCAGCGTGGTGGACTACGGTCAAACTCTCATTCCGAGAGGAGACTCGTGCTCAGTAGTGAGCCGGGAATGGGTTGAGAGAGATAATCTGCCTTTTCTGCCTGCCAAATTTCAGCCTAATCTGTCCAGTGGTTTCAGTTGCACGTTGATATTTATTTAGATTGTCTAGTCAAAACAAAGAAAACCAAATGATTTCTGATTCTGTAAGCACGTTATTAAGAGAGTGCGTTTTGAAAATCTACATCCATCTGTTCTGGTAGAAAAGAAAGTTTCTCCTACCGTTTTACCGCCTTAATAGATGAAGGAAGGAGCTGAGAACAGCTAGTAAAAACACATCATTTCGGAAACGTATTTTATTTAACGGCGTTGGTTCAAAATCACGATTAATCTTATCTTCTTATATATATAAAAATGAAACCCGTTTTCCTTGGTCACGGCATCACGGCACGAATGGCTGGACCGATTTCACTAATTCTTTTTTTGTTGTATTTGTTATTATTAGGAGAAGGTTCTTACGGAAAAAATATTAAGAAAATCTCTCAGAAATATTGAAAAATATACATTTAATTTTGCATACTAAGGCGGTACGAAGTTCGCCGGGTCAGCTAGTAATAACATAAAAGCCAAAGAAACTCTGTACAGGCCAACTGCCAACGCTTAAATCCATATTGTTTCATTATTGTTGACTTTCGGGTCTCAAAGTTATAATCCTTATTTTAGGAACGTCAAGGTACGTGACATCAAACTGTCATTTTGAGTAATATTGCTTAAGTATTGCTTTAAGCGCTCGCTCTGGCCTCAGGTCGTTTTATTACCATCCGAGAATTGGAATCACGAAAACAATCATAGGATACCTTACGACCAAGTTACGACATAATTAAGAGTTAAGACTTTATTGTCCCGACAACAATGTTGATTAACGCCCTATTTATTTTATTAGACCACGCTGACGAAGTTAACGATTCTGTTGAAGCTTTTTGATAAGATACGATAGTTATAAATACAGATATTATATTTTATAATAAGGTATTGTATTTGGTAATAAAACGACCTGGGGCCATACTGCCAACGCTTAAAGCAATACTTAAGCAATATTACTTAAAATGACAGTTTGATGTCACGTATCTTGACGTTCCTAAAATAAGGATTATAACTTTTAAACCCGAAAGTCAACAATAATGAAACAATATGGATTTAAGCGTTGGCAGTTGGCCTGTACAGAGTTTCATTGGCTTTTATGTTATTATGTGGTTATAGCGAGCTTGTTATTCTGATCCGGGAAAATAAATACGTTTGCATAACTACAAACAGACATACCATGATAATTGAAACGCTAAAATTAGGATACTATTAGCTTTTCTAAAACATATGTAATTAATTACAGAATATATAACTATTTTTTTTTTACCAAAATTAAAATTAGTTTATTATTTACATTAATTTCTCGTTTGTAAGTAATTCAAAATTCAAAGTAAATATTATGCATGTTTTTATTCAAATAAACTTTTAGAAGTGATTTTGTATCGTCAAGTGACATTACCACTAGGTCGGAATTCCTAACTAGAAAAATTGTAAAAAAATTATAATAAAAAATAAAGTGTAATTAATATACATATGTAGCCGCTTTCACACATATTGCTGGAGCGAGTCAAATCCAAGCTCTTTATTTTATCATTAATACATATATATAATCTTCAACAGTAGGTATACTAATAATACCTGGAGCATACTTTTAATTGATTTCTTATACTTGTGCAAGTCATAATATCTAAATAGTAAATCTTCTTTCAGCTACTACCTCAAACCTTGACTTAACTAAGCAATTATTACTAGAACACAACCCCGTCGCACGTACAAGATTAACGTAGTAACTGGTACAAGTTTATTAAGGCGACGTTATGTAATGTCCCCCAACGCATGTAGCTGCCGCTCCTCTATTGTATTATCACGTCGATTTGACATACCCACAGGACCAATACAGACTTGCGACAGGCGCTATTCTTTGTATGCTGGGATTATTTTCCGCACTTGGGTCTTGGACGCAGGCGTCCGCTGTACGTGAAACCACTGGTGCGACTCCCCGCCGGATCATTCCAGCCAGCCGAGCTCACTCCAGTATCCAAGTTGGCCACCCAGGTCGGCGAGAACTTCCGGTAGTGTTGCTGGGGAGCCAATGTAGGCTTCTCGTTGGGTACAAACACCGCTGCACTCGAGCAGCACGTGTTTCGGTGTCTCGTGGCTCTCCATGCAGGCTCTGCATAGAGGGTTGTCTGTGATAACTAGAATAGATAGATGTTTGTTTAGAGGGCAGTGTCCTGTTATCATACCTACAACTATCCTGAATTTGTCTCGGTTGAGTTGCAGAAGTCGCGACAGGCGCTAATTATAAGATTTATTTACACATCAATATTTTTTCTTGAATAAATGCCTAGATATTTTATCTTCATTGATGATCCCAGTACTTCAACAAAACAAAAGTTTAAAGAAAATAACTGATTAAAAATGAGATTATTGATATTTACTATTATTTGCATGTATATTATGTCACCGTAAGATTGTAAAAACCGTTAGATTGTAATCTAACTAGCGATATTGTAAACTGTCGAACCGTTCAATGTTCTGAGTGTCAATTTTTGAAATATTCATTGTATTTACGTTTTCTTGTCTCTTTCTTGTAGGTTAGGTTAGGGTTCGACATAATTAATCAGGTAGTTTTATCAGGTTTGATTTGATTTGATTTATTTATTTCACATAGGACGACTTGTGTCACTTATGATACGTCAAGACTCTACCTATGTTAATATACCTAACAAATTACAATCTACCGAAAAATAATGCGTTAAATTGTAATCTGTCGACAGTTTACAATATCGCTAGTTAGAATACAATCTAACGGTTTTTACAATCTTACGGTGACATATACATTTTGGAATGTATTTGTTGATCATTGTCGTACAAGATCGTCGTGGACTAGCCATAGACGCTGGTTGGGCATAGGTCCTCTTGAAACAAGGAACTACTTGTATATTTTAACCATATTATTGGTCATTTCCGCGCCAGCTGTTTTTCATTCCTTCATACGGGTTTCGTTTTTGTCTACAAAGAGTCGTCGTCCCAACCTATAGACGTCCACTGCTTGATAAAGGTCTCCTGCATAGATCGCCACGGGTCTTGTGCAGTGGCGTGCACAGGGTTAAGCTAGGCTAGGCTAATAGTAGGCTATTTACTTGCTGTTTTGATGAAATATGAGCATTGACGTATTTCCATTTGGGTAAGCAGTGCTTTTATGCCTCTATGAACTGCACGCCACTGCTCTGTTGGAGCCGTAAGTCATCACTGGCAACACGCAATGTTCAAAAACTTTCGTCTTTACCGAGGAATTTTGGACGAGACGATGTCGTGGAGTTTCCCGAACGCTGCCCAGCCGAGTTGGATTCGGCGGTCTAACTAATTCTCGAAATACCACTAAAACTAAGACATATTCATCGCAGTCGTCGGTGTGCTTACGACCTTAATGCTTAACTAACGTCTGGGTGTTCTAATAATCACAGGAGCGTACTATTGTCATTTGATTGTTGGCGATGATTTACTGATTGGAGCTACGATTGAAATTTATGGTGGAACAGTTCTATGACTTCTAATACGTTGTGAAACGTATGGCGGTGTATGCTTTTGTGTATTGTTCGTTTCAATATTTCACATTCGTCGTCAACATTTCACTCACTACTGAGCACGAGTCTCCTATCGGAATGAGGAGGCCTTAGTCCACCACGTTGGCTAAGTGCTGATTGGCCGACTTCATACCCATTCGACAACTACGTAGGTATTTTTTCCAAGAACTTTAGGGAATTCGGTTTCCTTCAACGTTTGAAGCGAGTGATAAATTTTAATTTCTTACAACGCAGTATAACTCCGAAAAGTTAGAGGTCCCTGAAGGTGGTCGCGTGTCTAAACTATTCGGCTAACTATTCGCGAAGTTGAGATGGAAAAATTTTATGCCACAGTTTTTAATAACACAGTTAAGTCAAAATATTACCAAATGAAAAACGTGTACAGTCACACCGTAATTTACATTAACATGGGAAGCGCGAAATATTCAGTCGTCATCACATTTTTTTTTTCTTTAATTTATTTAGTACCAAAAAGTTATAAAATATGAAGAAAAACGCTCGTTTCGTTTGCTAGCATTTTTTTTTATTCCACTACAAGCTAGCCCTTGATTGCGATCTCATCTGGTGATAAGTGATGGTCTAAAGTTAGGAGTACAGCAGTTATATTAAACCCACCTCTTATCGTTTTCTATACGGCATCATACCGGAACGACAAATCGCTAGGCAGCTCGTCTTTGCTGGTAACTAGCCACGACTGAAGCCTCCCACCAGAAAATTCAAAAAATGTACCTGGATTCCCAAATTGACCCTGCCGGGGATCGAACCCTTCCGCTTGAGATAAAAAAATGCGCCAAAGTTAAAATGTAACCAAATATAAACGTGTACCATAACACCGTACCTACATCACATTAACATGAGAGGCGCGGAACGTACAGTCGTCGTCACATTCCGTTTCGTTTCAACGCGTCGCGCGGATTATGTAAAAATGTTTTTTCCGCACGCATTTTGTCGAGGCACAAGAGTGATACGTGCAATATGGTTTTGACATTTTTCCATGTATTTTTCAAACTTTAACACGCCTTTTTCTAGCTCAGAACACATGTCGGTTTTGCGCATTTTTATCCAGTCAACACAACTTTTGCGTGGGTCTTAGGCCGGCGACACACGGACAACTTGAAGCAGTCAGGATGGACTGCTTCAAGCTGCATAGTAACTAGTCTTCTACGCAGACACATACATGTCTCGAGCAGTTGTGACTGCTTCGGGCGGTTGGCAGATGTTCAATGACTTCAAGCTGTTGACTATGACTGCAAGAGCGGTCTGTGTATGTTGATCACTGGCGAACTGCTCGAGCAGTCCGTGTATGGCCGGCCTAAGTTCAGAAGTCCGGTACTCTGTGTTACCCGTCTACGTATCCCTTAAATAGCTGATGCCCGCGATTTCGTCCACGTGGAATAAGTTTTTTTTTATTTCCACGGAAATGGTCAATTTGGGAATTTATAATTTCTAAATTTTCCCTGGTCTGGCCTGGTGGGAGGCTTCGGCCGTGGCTAGTTACCACCCTACTGGCAAAGACGCACCGCTAAACGATTAAGCGTTCGGGTACGATGCCGTGTAGAAACCGAAGGGGTATGGGTTTAATATAACTGCCATGCCCCTAACCGGTTAGCCCGCTACCATCTTAGACTGCATCATCACTTACCATCAGATGAGATCGCAGTCAAGGGCTAGCTTATAGAGGATTAAAAAAAACTTCTTAATTTTCCGGAATAAAAAGTAGCCTATGTCACTCTTCAGGTTCTCAACTATACCCATGCAAAAAATCACGTCGATTCGTTGCTTTGTTGCGGCGTGATTGAAGGACAAACTAACAAATAAACACACTTTCGCATTTATAATATTAGTATGATATTAGTGGGGATTCACGAGTGACATACGATTTGATAGGTATATTATAATAATATTATACCTATATGTAATATTATGTGGTCGTACACAATCATCGGGCATGCTACTATCGCTTAAAGCCGTATTGTTTTAATATTGTTGAAGTTCGTATTTTAGAATTATAATCCTTATTTTAGGGACGTCAAGGTACGTGACACAAAACTGACATTTTGAGACTGTTTACTCGTAGTAACCCCTCAGGACTTAATCACTTCACTATCAAGTACTGAGCTACGTGTTTCTAAAATAACTAGACCAGCTGACTGCAAATTGAATTCGTAGCCAAAAAACCTAACGTCCGAAGTTGAGACATTAATTGCAGGCGCTGGAAGTTTGTAACTGCGTTTTGTTTGCGGTTTTGTCTGCATTAGCACATAGGATCAATGCTATGTGGACATAAAGTTAGATTTCCTTATTTTATGTAACTCTCTCTCTCTCTCTCTCTCTCTCTCTCTCTCTCTGATTCCATGACGTGACGTGACATGGGTATAGTTGAGGAGCTGGAGCACTCTCCAATACTAGGACATAGGCTACTTTTTATCCCGGAAAATTAAAGAGTTCCCGCGGGAACTGAAAAACTCAATCCACGCACACGAAGTCGCGAACATTAGCTAGTACGAGTATACTAAACAGATTTTCCTCATACTATATTTCAATCAAGATAACATTTTAATTTTCTGTAAGTTCTCTCTGTTTTCCAATTCACTGTTACCTCTCAATAAGCTAACGTAGGGGCTTATTTTCGGAGAAGGCAGCACTTAGCGTTTTAAAAATACAGAGGGCGGTGCTGGAACGTGCTGCGAATTTCAGAGTTGAGAAATTAATTCACTTCGCCTGTGAATCGTGGAATTAGCGGAGCGAAGCCTTTCCCGTTTAAATGGGTAATATAGGTGTGGCGCAGACATTAGACAAGACTGTCCTCGTCTTTGTCTTCTTAAACAATAGGGATGATGACAACTCAGTCAAATCAGCTACTCTTTATCAAACAACCCGCGCTTTAAGTATGGAAGTTTGCATGAAATACATAGTTGTGACGTCATCCAACATACTTTTTTTTCTTTAGTATACAAAATTAAAACTAACCGAGGATGTCAATTTTAGGTATTTTGGAAGACCCTCTATTTAAAAATTTGTAAGAAATAATTTATTTTTGACATAGGCATCATCCCATTATAGACGTCAACACCTGGAACTCCTGCATGTTTTTTTTATTCTACTAGCTTACTATACCGTTGAAGTTTATGTAAATGATAAAAGAGCATGGATTTGATTAGCTCCAGCAATGCTAAAGACAGCGGTTACGTATCTACACATTGATGCTTTTGTAGGTGTAGGTACACATTAGTGCTTTTCTTAGTAGGCATGGCATTTTTAACCAGTAGTAGATTCACTCGACTTGATAGTCGACCATCAAAAGTACTTGTCAAAGTCAAATTTTTTGAATTTTGAATTCCACTACAAGCTAGCCCTTGACTACGTTCTCGCATGATGCCGGTAGGGTGGTAACTAGCCACAGACGATGCCTCCTACCAGAGAAAATTCACAAATTATATAAATTCCCAAATTGACGCTGCCGGGAATCGAACCCGGGACCTCCCACAATAAGGCGCTCACCACTGCGCCAGGGAGGTCGTTAAGATCTGAGAAAGGTGTAAGTCAATGGGTGTAAAAAATAGATAGAGCTGTGCATTTTAGTTTATTTAGAGATGGTGCATAACAGGATTGGCATCAGTGTCCTGTAGGTATGATACTAATTGTATTATTGTCTCATGTTTGCGCATATAAAGTGCAAGTGGTTATTTTTAATATCAACAGTGAGTTCTGGAGCTCTCCGTACCTATATGCATGTGTGCGAATTAAAAATCCTTTCTTTATTGCTGTGTTGATTTTTCGAAATGGAAAATTTTCATATAGCCGCGCACAAAACTCAGCTTTCAGAGACTGTTTATTTATTATTTTATAGCGAAAATTGCTTTTACCTAAAAATAAGTAAGTAGTTAAGTATAGTATTAACCTACTTGTTTTTATAATAAGTGTTTATTTAAAAAATACTAATATTATGAATGCGTAAGTTTGGTTAATTGTATGTTTATAATACAATAATACCACAGAATAGGTAATGGATTCATCATGTCATTTAAGATAAGTTTTCATATTAAATGACAGTTAACTTGAAATTAGTATTTCTGTTAGGTAACTTGCTACCCAATCACCAGTTTGCCTATGAGGCTATTTTCTAGGACGAATTTCTCAAGTTATCCTCATGGTTTTTCGTTCCAAGTAACAATGACTTCTTCGTACTTGAGTCTGGCAAGATGCTGTTTATTTAGGTTCGTATGCCACTGGCTCCAGACCCGCGGTAATTGAATAGGGGTCCTGAATCAAATTTTCATAAACATGCTGTTGGAGAGATGGTGGGAAATTTCGAAGGTTGCTTGAGTGTTAACTGTGAACCTGTTGTTTTGAATATAAATAAAAATATCCTCTTTGCTATAAAATATGTATGTGAAATAAAACATGGTTTTATAACAATAAACTCAGGTAAAATTGCTTAGCTTGCAATCGGATTATATATTGTGTGCTATCGGTCTTCCATCGTAGGTAATATACTTTGGTTAGTGTGCTCAGGAACTTCTTAACCTTGTTCATCACTCACCGTTCTGTCACACAACAACAGAAATCCTGAATGTTGGCATCGTATGGAATCGTATTAAATTCAACGTTTTTGATACGAACTGCTAAGTTATGGAAAGCCATTCCAGCTGTGTATCATGGCACATACATTACTTCAAGGCAAGAGGGAATAGGCGTAGCGCGCTCTTACAAAAACCTCATCATAACCTGCCTTTCTATAGGCATGACGACAATCATACCCATAGAAATTTATAATAGAAAGTATGAAATCCTGAAAGTGAAAAAAAAATGAAAGCATCCTGAAATAAAAAATTATTATGCACAGTACAGTTTTTATCAAGCACCTTGTCAATTTTTTTAACCAGCTCTCGGACCATGTAGATAAGGGTACGTGGAAGGTAAGATTTAATATTTATTGCACCTTTCCTACCAAGATAATACCGTTCTGCGGCTTAGTTCCAATGTGGGTGAGGCTTTACCCTGGTCTTTCAAGGAAAATTGAAATTCTACTTGCTTCAACTCCGGGATTAGGTGGGTAATAATTTAAAGAGTTTCGTGTTGTATGCCTGTCGCTTGAGCTGCGGACATAAATTTTTCATTGAATGGAAGCAACTTTCTTGGTGACTTCAGAGACTTTACCCTGTTTGGATACATAAAACGATGTCTAACGTTTTTGCAGCAGTTCCTAAAAAATTGCTACTATAGGGTTAGTGTGAGATATTACATCTCATGAACGTTGATAGAATTCGAGCGTCGAGTCACGTCAGTCTTAGACTCTAGACCGAGTTCGTTCAAATGTCTACTAGCTCGCGCTTTATGCAGAAATGTTGGATTATTAAATAGCGGATCTCTCCAGTTTTATGTTGAAGAACCATTTTAAACTATTGATTAAGGTAAAAAAGTACGTTGAACATTGATGACGTCACAATTCAGTATTTCATACAAAAGCCCATACTAAGCACGCGTTTTGACATTGAGAAAAAGTTGCTGATTTGACTAGTTCTCAAATAGGTACCCAATTTAAAGGTCGTTAGATTTTAAGAAAAAAATATCGCAGATCCCGCTGTCAAATTAAATTAACTGTTCAGAAAAACCGTCACAGATTAAACAGATGCACGCAAATATCACACGTTACATCCCCCAGAGTATTTGTTTGTTTGTATGTTTGTTCTGTACACAGTTTGTTTGACGATTTGGAGTGTGGACCAGTGATTGCAACGAATAATTTGGCTTTGGAATTTAGGAAACGTTCGAAAAAATATAAAAAACGATTTTGGCTGAAATTGAGTTATTTTTTCGTTAGCTGTTTTTTGGCACGACATTTAAAAAAGAATTACACCAGGTTTTTATAATATGTTATTCGTTTTTCACTCTATGATTTTTACGCGACACATCCGCAGAAAACGTTAGTTTTTAAATTTTGAGAAAAATGAATACATGGAAATCCCTCGACGTGAAAATTTGAACACGATCCTTTTTTTTAACTTTCCTTACATTACCGTTTTTTTAGGGAGTAAGTGGGAGACTATCTTCATATTAAAACTTCTTGGTAAAGTCAAAACAAGATACACCTACCTGTACACGTCCTATAAGGAAAAAACTTAATGTGTAATGAGTATTGTACTGAGTATTCTATGGTAGCTATCGATGATTTATTCAAAAAGGGTGCTTTCGAATTTCGAGTTTCCATGAATGTTATCTCAAAATTCATCGAGATCCGAATATAAATGTAATAAATTCGCGTTAAAACCAACTAAGTTTTCTTGGCACAGTAATTACCTTATGTAAATGTGTTTATAATAGCCCTGAATCATAGCTTCAGGCAGAGAGCTATCATGTTACTAGAGCGTGCAACGTAAATGTGATGTAACCTGTGATGAGACAACAGACACCGTTTGGTAAATTATCGTAAGACTTGCTTTGATTATGCAATTTTTTTAAATGTCACTGTAGTACTCAAAACAGCTAGTTAACGTATACAGTTAACTATACTTGCAATTTAATTACATTTTTCTTTCAATTTGGCACTGTGGCCTAGATTTGATTTTGGTCTGGCTCGGTTGCCGAACAAAGAGAGCCTTTGCTTTTCTCCGTGCCGTGCATATAGTTGGTTTCTCTATTTGTTATTATATTATGTTTGAGGGTTTTTGGTTCCCGCGGGAACTTTTTTATTTTCCGGGATAAAAAGTAGCCTATCTGCTATTCCAGACTATAATCTATCTCTGTGCCAAATTTCAGCCAGATCTGTTCAGCTGTTGGGGCGTGATTGAGTAACAAACATCCACACATCCATCCATACATCCAACCAAACTTTCGCATTTATAATATTAGTAAGATACGAACACCTCTACCATTATATTATGATTGATGTAAGGAGACGCAGTATTCAGCAATACGGAATACGTCACGGTAGAGAGTAAGAACAATGTTAATTATTTATTTATTTGTAAGCTTACTTCTACAAAATAAGTTACTATTATTTCATCTGTGCTTTTACTTACAGAATCAAAATGTATGTGGTTTGCTACTCTATAAGTAGATATATAAGACATCTCGATGGCTACAAGGCGTTCGAGAAACGATTTCCTTCAAGTAAATTAGTCAGAATTTGCTTCCCGATCACATATATTTACAGTTTATTGGAAATTGGATTTAGTTGCTCGAAGTTAGGGTTTTATTTAGCTTGGGACGCGCTCGGTATTGATAATTTTGTACATTCGGTGGTGTGAACTAATTTTACACTTTGATGTAAGTGTATGGGTTGAGGGGCTGACGAAATTTTGTGTATTATAATAGTTAGCTATAAAATTTAATAGTTATAAAATAGGGTAGTGAGATTTTTAAGTAGTTAATTTTACTAATATAGCCTGGAGTAAGGAATTTGGCGTTGTTTCAACCCCATGCCTCCGAGAGCGCGTAAATCCGTCGGTCTTGTGCCTGTTCTCTTTCCGATCGTGTCGGATTCTCCGTCTCATCGGGCTATGAGAGTAAGGAAATAGAGAGTGCACCTGTGTTTGCGCACCCACTTGTGCATTATAATATCTCCTGCGCAGATGGCTAATCTCTTTGGATACTGGCGGTGATGTTACTAGCGGATACACAGCGTGTGCTACTACGCTAAAAAAAAAACTTCGCATTATTGCCTTTCTAATGAAACCGGTTTGGGGCACATCAGTTGGATGGTTTCAAAGTGTATTACGGACATAGGTAGATTTTTTTAAATGTTTTATATATACCACCGTAAAATTGTGAAAACCGTTAGATTGTAATCTAACGCATTTTATCTCGATAGATTGTAAACTGTCGACAGATTGTGAACCGTTCAATGTTATGAGTGTCAATTTACATACATACAAAGAATATTTAAATATTCACGTTTTCTTGTCTCTTGTAGGTTAGGTTAGGGTTCGACATAAATAATTAGGTAGTACCCTAGGCTGTTAAGGTTTTGTCGGGTTAATATATCTACCAGATTACAATCTACCGAAAAATAATTGCAATCTTTCGACAGTTTACAATCTCGATAAGGCCGCCTTTTGTACCTATCCATCTTCTTTATTTTATTTCATGTCTTATTGTCTTTATTTTTATTGTGTGGTGCAAATAAAGAGTTAAATAATAATAATAATCTCGCTAGTTAGATATATAGTGACATATATACAGAAAGGTATGCGTATTAAAGGGGTGTTGCTAGGGATGAAATGATGAACGTGGCATGTTAGATAATGGGGGTTAGCAGTGTTGTCTCTACACGATAACTGTCACCGACAGCGTCATGACGCTCTGAAATATTATGCTTGTGACTAGACCATGTAACCTGATTTTGATTGTATTCATGACTAGTTATATAACTGCCATACCGCTAAAAGTTTAGCCCGCTACCATCTTGGACTGCATCATCATTTACCACCAGGTGAAATTGCAGTTAAGGGCTAACTTATATAACTAAAAACGGCATAATTAAGAATCTACTTTTTTAATCAGCCAATTTAATTATATAGCTATGTTTGTGATTGATTTGCTGTAACCCGTTGAGGATTACAGTCCTCTTTAACAGAATAATTCATGAAATCTTCATGTTTACAGGAGATTTACTTGATAATATGCATAATACGAAGTTTAGAAATCAGTTCAAAATTGACAGAGTTATGGAGTATAGGTAACATTGACAAAAACTTGCACCCCCTATCCCGTAGGGACTTATTTGCTTTTCGGGATAAAGAAGTACCTAAGCTAAGATATTCCCTAAGGATACAATAAACTGGAAAATTTAACTGGGCGGAAGCAAGGACAGGAAATGGAGCAAAAACACTACAACTTGGTTTCTAAGCTTTAAATGCGAAAGTGTGTTTGTTTGTTGATTTGTACTTCAATCACGCCGCAACAGAACAACGGATACAACAGATTTTTTGCATGGACATAGTTGAGGATAAGGAGAGTGACATAGGTTACTTTTTATCCCAGAAAATTAAGGATAAAAACGGAGAGAAAATTTTTAAAAAACTTATTCACATCAGCATCAGCTAGTAAATAAATAAAGAACGAATATTATAGAACGAATGGTTATATAGAGGTAGTCACAAGCTCTAAATACGAGTCCAATATAAAGGCTTCGAGTCCAATTTAACAATAAAAGGCTTTCTGATCGGTTTTTAACAATTCAACGAGTGGGAAATGGGAATAGAGCGATTTTGTTTTACGCTATTTTCCGATATTTTTTTGTTATATACCCGAGAATTTTTCATAATATTCTCGATGGTGAGTGGAGTGTGCAAATCCGCACTAGAATAGCATGGTGGACCATGGACAAATTTTTCATATAAAGTAGCATATTATGTGTTATTCCAGACTATAATCTATCTCTGTGACACATTACATCCAGATCCGTTCAGCCGTTCTGGCGTGATTGAGTAACAAACATCCATCCATCAATCCATCCAAACTTTCGCATTTATTATAGGTACTAGCTAATGCCCGCGACTTCGTCCGCGTGGATTGAGGTTTTTCGGTTCCCGTGGGAACTCTTTAATTTTCCGGGATAAAAAGTAGCCTATGTGCTATTCCAGACTATAATCTATATCTGTGCCAGATTTCACCCAGATCCATTCAGCCGTTGGCGCGTGATTTAGTAAAAAACATCCATACATCCAAACTTTCGCATTTATAATATTATAAGTACATTATAAGTAAAAAAGTATAGATAATAATACTTATTATAATATATAGTATAGCTAAGTACCTATATATTATGGTGCGATATGGTGCTATTATGGTACTATAACTTTAACAGTACGATAACCGGCTATAATAATAAAATTGTGAATATTTCGCCGTCCGTACCGCATATGGTAATCAGACCGATGTAAATCCTAAGCTTTACGAGGGTCAACGGAGCGTTGCCGGAATTTTATTCTTTAAAACTGCTAAATTATTCAGGCCGTATTTATTCATGACTGGATGTCTCCGAGAATTGTCGACTCAGCCATTTTTATCTTGTACGATTATTCGGCGATATTTCTGTATTCTTATTGCCTGTAACCTATACTCGAAACTGTTTCATATCTTCGACAAATCTGTGCTAGGTATTTCTGGAGTATCTTAAAAACAAACTCACAGTACAGGTTAGCCCGCTACCATCTTAGACTGCATTTTACCATCAGGTGATACTGCAGTCAAGCGCTAACTTGAAGTGGATAAAAAAAAAGTATATTTATTCAAAACTAGATGATGCCCGCGACTTCGTCCGTGGATTAAGGTTTTTGATTCCCGTGGGAACTCTTTAATTTTCCAGGAAAAAAAGTTGCATGTCCTTCCCCGGGATACAACCTATTCCTGTACCAAATTTCATCAAAATCGGTTGAACAGGTGGGCCGTGAAAGCGTAGCAGACAGACAGACAGACACACTTTCAGATTTATAATATTAGTATGGATTGTTTTGGTTACCTATCGAGTACACCTTCCGAACTTCAGTTTACAAAGTTTAAGACGTGATGGTGATATTTAACCAAAAAGCTACGAGGGTCCCAAACGCGCCCTGGTCTGAGAAGAGCACACAAAAAGCAGGCGGATTCAGGCGGTGCAAGACCTCAATATTTTTAAGGTGGCCGCTCTAAGACAGCATTAGGCATTACTCCACGGCCATGCGACACGCGATCGGCGCGCGGCAGATAAGTTATTGTTAAAGCGTTGAAAAGCGTCTGAGTTTACAGTAAACAGGCTGTAGAATTTTTGAAAAAAGATTTTCAGTAGTATATTGCAGAGAAGAACAACCAAAGTCACATAACCCTGTGTGTTCCGCTGTCGGGTAAAAAAAAAACATCGATCACTACCCCATAATATATACATAAAAGGGCACCCTTCAATAAAACGGATAACGAAGGTCGAATAGAATTCAATTTGTGAAAGGTTAGATCCATTAGGTTTTGGATTTAATCAACGGATAATTGGGAAAGAATCGATTCTGAATTCGTCGGAAAGATAGGAAACATTTGCCGTGATTTTAAAACTTTTTAACTAAAATCAAAAACAGTATTTTCCAGGATCTTCTATACTATATACTTTTACTATATTATTATTATTTATTATTAATATTATAAATGCTAAAGTTTGGACAAATGGATGGATGGATGTTTGTTACTCAATCACGCTAAAACATCTAAACGGATCTGGATGAAATTTGGCACAGGTATAAATCATGGTCTGAAACAACACATAGGCTACTTTTTATCCTGGAAAATTAAGGAGTTCCCGCAGGAATTAAAAAACAAAATCCACGCGGGTGAATTCGCGGGCATCATTTAATATGATATAACTATAATATCTGTACCTGCTTGTAAACACTAAAAAAATTGGTCGCGTAAAAAAGGGTTTGGCCGTAATCCACCACGCTGGTTGATTGGCAGACTTGACACACCTTCGAGAACATTATGAAGAACTCTCGAGCGTGCAGGACGACGACGACGACGACGACGTTTTCCTTCACCGTCTGAAGCATACAGTTATATTTAATTTCGTAAAACGCACATACTTAAAAAAAAGATTCCGACGAATTGAGAACCTCCTCCTTTTTTTGAAGTCGGTTAATAACTCCTGTAAGCATAATTCTAGAAGTGGGAAAATAATAAAAATTACTTTTAAATATGTTTGTACTCACTTTAAAACGTGCACGGGAGAATGGTCACAACGTGTAGCGGTTTCACTAGAGATTTAATGTAATTAGGCAATTATAAAACTTAGTTAAACTTAAAGAAATATTCATTTGATCCGGCCACGATTGCTATCGTTACACAAAAGTATTCAATAATCGCTGAGTCTGCCGGCAGGAGACTAAGACTAACTTTCCAACGTCAAAATTCTCGTATTTATGTAAATTATTTATTTAAAATTTAACGCCAAAGAACGAATCTAGTGAATACGTCGAATGAATCAAATATCGGTTTAATAAAACCCTCATGAACAAATAAATTAACAATCTTTTTCTAAAAATTCAATTCAATTTTAAACACAAAGCTGACACTTCTGAAAAGTCAGTCGTGTCGGGGATCCAACCCGCGACCGCGTACCCGGAGGTCGGATGTCTAGGCTATCAACCCTATAGGTAATATTATAGTGTTATAGGTAATAATATTAGTATGAAATTGACTCTGGCTTGAAATTAATTCTGGGTTATCATTAAGATATTCTTTATCTTGGAAAACAAACGTGTACTTACTTGGATACTCGGGGTTAACAATTAACATTTGGGATATTCTTTATCTCGGAAAACAAACGGGTTATTTCGGTATTAGTTTATTTGTATTATTAGATATAGGTATATTAAGTATATGTTGGAATATAGGCAGGTATATATTTAAGAAGAAACAATTGAATTCACAGTTAAATAAACCTTTCCCAACATAAGGTTCAGGGGGCTAACTACCGTCGCTAGCCGTATTGTTATAACATTGTTGACGTTCATGTTTTAGAATTATAATCCTTATTTTAGGGACGTCAAGGTATGTGACATAAAACTGTAATTTTGAAGTAATACTGCTTTATGCCATGGTAGTAACCCAACAGGGCTAAGCAAAAGCAAACACGTCTCTCACCCGACTGGCGGTGAACATTCGAGCAGAATTCCGTATGCTTGAGTGGCAGCGACCAATGGAGCGGCTAAATGCCCTTAAATGTACCTTAGCTTATAATATTAAGCCTGGTATTCACTAGGGGACAAATGTTGATAGAGGTGTCGACCGACATCTTCTCGTCTCATATCTCGTGATCCGACTACGGCAAAGTCAAAGCAAGGGTTATGATTTTAGCAATCTATGTATGTATGTTCCACCGTAGCGCCTAAACTACTGAGCCGATTTCAATGAATGAGGTGTCAATGGATCCGTCAGAATGGTCCGGGTGACATAGGCTACATTTTACACGAACAAAATCGATATAACTGAATTTACAGCCAAAAAAGTGGGCGCTTCTGAATTCTTTTCCGTGGTCCGGGTTACAGGTTTTTAATTAATACTTTATACTGCTTGTTTCTATTATTGCCTGTTGGTAGACATGGCGTGCGATATAGGGCGAAGTCGAGCGATATCTGTAGAGACACGTTTCGCGGGGTAATTGTCTCCCAGGCTTTATATTATTCATAGGCACTTCATTGGGTTATTTGTCATGACTTGAACCTAAAATATTATGGAGATTATTAGCAAGTTCCATTGGGTATATCCACATAATCTGTACCTATCCATATTTCGTACCATCTTTTCTTTATAACACAAGTTCAATGTTGATATTTTTATTATGATAAGGAACAGGCAAATTGTAGGTACTTTAAGTACCTACAGTTTGCGTACCGTACATAATACTTCGTAATATAAGGAACCTATTATTTAAATGGGTGCATGAAAGTCCAATATAATATATGTACCTACTAATATTATAAATGCGTAAGTCAGTTTGTTTGTTGGTTTGTCCTTTAATCACGCTGCAACGGAGCAACGGATCGACGTGATTTTTGGCATGGGATTTTTGGTATAGTTGAGGACCTGGAGTGTAACATAGGCCTTTTTATCCCGGAAAATTGAGGAGTTCCCCCGGGAATCCAAAAAACTTATTCCACGCGGACGAAGTCGCGGGCATCAGCTGGTATGTATTATATTCAAAAGTCTCAGAATATACCAGGGCTTCATGCAAGGCAAGGAAGTAAAATTCCATTAAAGGCACCTAAACTCTCGCTTGTCACCTAACGCTCACGCGTGTCGTCGTAAAGACGCCAAGTCGCCGTTTATTACCAATTTGACGCTTCTTTACAACCGTTTAAAGTGTCACTTTTCACTCCGTTTTATTTAATATTATGTATTGAAATATTTAGTACCCAGTATTTACGTCTTACTTTACATAATTTTAATCAGAAAATTTGCTGTTCGTAGTTATGTAAATTTAATGGGGCTGATTCTGTAGTGCACAATCTCTAAACTATACTAAAATGACAGCATTAAAAATATTGCTAACCCTTTCTTATTACTCCCTGCGGAAAGGGACAAAACTATATTTAAAGCTGTCATTTTAGTTAAGTTCAGAGATTGTGTTATTTGTGCAAATTGGCTAAATCTCTCTGTTTTCTATACGCTTTCACGGCCCGTCACTTCAATTTGGCAAAATTTGGTACAGAGATAGATAGGTTGCATTCTGGGCAAGGAAATAGGCTACTATTTATCCCGGAGAAACAGAGATTTCCCACGGGATTATTAAATAAACCTAAAACCACGCGGATCAAGTCGCGGGCATCTTTTAGTACTTAGTTATAGTTTTCTTTATGCGAAAGTGTGTTATATTTTGTACTCGTATAATATCTGCTATAGGCTAGCACGCGAGCCCGTTCAACCGATTTCGATGAAATTTGTTACAGAGAAGATAGCATCTCGTGGAAAAATTTTGGTGTGAAAAGCCTTTAATTCATGCTGACGAAGTTACGGGCATCCTCTAGTATGAAATACATACTTACCTAAATATTTTATTCCATAATTTGACGAGCGTTGGCAACCGAAGTTGGTATAAAAGTTGGAGTAGGTATCACACACTTGTCACGATTTTAATTAAAATAAAATATTGGCCAGGTGCGAATTGGGCTGTGATTAAAAGATTCTGCAATCAAAAAACGTTGACCTGCAGAAACTCAAAGATCAAATAAATAGCTTCCTCTACGAAGAAAAGAATTTATGCAAAAGCGGTGCGTCTCTTTATTATTATTCTACAATGTGTCCATACGCAACCGGTAAGGGACGTTGGAGTAAAATAGTTGGTTTACGGATCGCCAAAAATCTATTTACCCCACACTGGAGTCTCCTTATTTACCAATGAAGCCATTATTTGCACTCTCCAAAAATCCAATTGCACTGATTTAAATCCATTGATGATCGCTCCGATCATTGTGATAATTCACAATACACGCGGCCGGTTGGAAATGAAAAACCCGAGCGGTAATGAGCTTAAAGCGATTTAACGGTGTATTTACCTACTGTAGTTTTCTTGTTTGACAAAAATATATTAATAAAAACTAGCTGATGTTTGTGACTTCGTCCACGTGGATTGAGGTTTTTTAGTTCCCGTGGGAACCAAACCACCATGGAAAATAAACTGAATGATCGCTACCAAGCCGAGTTTAATTTGGTTTAAAAAGTTGCAGCGGGTTTGCGGATCGCCAAAAATCGATGCACCCCACCCTGGAGTCTCCTTATTTACCAATGGAGGTATTATTTGCACGCTCCAAAAATCCAATTGCACTGATTTAAATCCATTGATGATGGCTCCGATCATTGTGATAATTCACAATACACGCGGCCGGTTGGAAATGAAAAACCCGTGCGGTAATGAGTTTAAAGCGATTTAATGGTTTTATTTACCTACTGCAGTTTTCTTGTTTGACATAAATATATACTAGATGATACCAGCGACTTCGTCCGCGTTGATTAAGTTTTTTTGATTCCCACGGGAACTCTTTAATTTGTTGGGATAAAAAGTGGCCTATGTCCTTCCCCCGGATGTAACCTACCTCTGTACCAAACTTCATGAACAGATGGGCCGTGAAAGCGTAGCATACAGACAGACAGACACACTTTCGCATTTATAATATTAGTATGGATACACGCGGTCGTTTGGAAATGAAATACCCGAGCGGTGTGAGATTTAAGCGATTCATTGAAATATGTTTTACTGCAGTTTTATTGTTTGAGAAAAATATATTGTAGAGGACGATATATTTGAGGACCTCCTTAGCGCAGTGGAAGCACTGTCTTATCATAAGTGGCAGGTCCCAGGTTCGAGTTTCCTTAAGGTCAATAATTAGGGAAGTTATTATATCTGAATTTTCCCTGGTCAGTAGAGCCTAGCGCACATCGAGTAAAATTATGTATTGTAAAATTATGTAAGTAATAAATTAGCCGGCAACGACAACATCTCTCTCTCGACTAGTCAGCAGTTACCTGGAGGATCGTAAAGTACGTGTCCGATATGCAGGCAAGGAACACATAGCACACACGCACAAAGGATGTATACAGGGATCGATCGGGGGACCTACATTCTGGAACGCCGTGCTCGATCCACTGCTAAACGAAGTGGAAGAGATGGGGATCCACTGCCAAGCGTTCGCTGATGACGTTGTTCTGGTGTTTTCCGGACACTCTACAGAAAAATTGGAGGAACAGACTGCCAGAGTGCTCAAACATGTGTATGAGTGGGGAATCAGCAATAAACTAAAGTTTGCCCCCCACAAAACACAGGCTATGGTCGTGACAAACAAATTAAAGTTCGACACCCCACGCATACACATAGGGAGCACGACAATTGAAATGGTAGAAGAGATGAAAATTTTAGGAGTAATAATAGACAATAAGTTAACATTCAACAGCCACGTTAAATATATATGCAAGAAGGCACTCAACATATATAAACCCCTGGCACGTTCGGCAAAAATCAAATGGGGTCTCCAACCGGAAATCATCAGGACCATATACGTCTCAGTAGTCGAGCCAATCATCTTGTATGCATCCAGCGTCTGGGCACAGGCGGCAAACAAGATCATGACGCAAAAACAGCTGAACTCGGTCCAGCGGGGGTTTGCGCAAAAGATCGTTAAAGCTTATCGAACGACATCACTCAGCGCAGCGCTAACCCTTGCTGGACTGATACCGCTTGACCTACGAGTGCAAGAGAACGCCCGCCTATACAAAGCAAAGCGCGGGAAATGCGAAGACATTATAAGTGACAGAGAAATAGAAGAAAAAATGTGCTTCCTCTTCGCACCTCATCCAGCCAAAGACGAGATTTATGATTTTGAATGCCTGGACGAACAGATGCTAGAAGCCCGTGGGAGCGGAAGAAGAGCCGCGCTTGAGATGTTTACGGACGGAAGTAAAATAGATGGCAAGGTAGGCGCAGCCTTGTCCATCTGGAAAGACGGAACCGAAACACAATACAAGAAGTTTCGGCTCGAGTCTTATTGTACGGTGTTTCAGGCCGAGATGTACGCGCTCTACCGAGCCACTGAAATAGCCATGATTCAAAACGAGACCGACGTTGACATTCTCAGCGACTCGAGATCATCACTGGAAATTATTAAAAAACCCAACACCTTCCACCCATTGGCATGCACCACGAGGCAAAATCTGTCAAGGCTAAGACAGCAAGGAAAGACCATTAGACTGTTCTGGGTACGAGCTCATGCCGGAACATCTGGGAACGAAAGAGCTGACTTCCTGGCAAAAGCAGCCGCGAAGACCAAGAAGTCCGCACCAGATTACAGCAAATGCCCGATTTCCTACATAAAACGGGTCATTAGGAAAAAATCTGTGGAAATATGGGAGAAAAGATACACAGAAAACACCAATGCTGCTGTAACAAAGATGTTCTTTCCAAGCACGGAACAGGCGTTCAGGACAATTCGGAAAATTAAATTAACGCCAGAGTTAGTACAGGTTCTGACTGGACATGGAGGGTTCAGTCAGTACTTGTATCGATTCAAATGTAAGGACAGCCCTGTCTGCGCATGCGATGACCAAAGCGAGGAGAGCGTCCCACATATTTTAACAGAGTGTCCAATATATTGTAGACTGAGGTATGAAACAGAGCAGACTATTGGCAAAAGGATATGTTGCGACGCCCTTGCCGAGATTATCGCTGCCAAAGCAGACAGAGAAGTATTCTTAGAATATTGCAAAAAAATAGCAAGAGTAACTATAGATAGAAACAAGAGTTAGCATAACATTATATAGCTGTAATAAAGACCTAATGTGCATATATATTATAAGAATATATAAAATCACATAGGTAGAAATTATATGATATATAATGTCATAATAACAAATAAAACATATGATGAAATATAATAAAGGTAACAGATAAACTAAGTAAACACACACAAAAAAGGTCTCCGATCAAAGTCGGGGGAAGCAGCAGTCTCCAGACATCATGGAGATTAAAAAAAAAAAAAAAAAAAAAAAAAAAAAAAAAAAAAAAAAAAAAAACATCTCTCTCTCTCGTCGCGAGATATCTCGTTGTGCACATGCTAAACCCGCTGGTCTCCCAAAACCAATTGCACTGATTAAAATCCAATGATTTTTTATGAAAACATTTGGTACAGAAATAGCTGGCATCTCGGAGACTAGTTCCCACGGGATTTTTAAGAAACCTAAATTAACGCGGACGAACTAGCAGAGATCATCCTGTAATTTAATAAAAACAATAATAAAATTGTTCGGTTTCAATATTAATGATTCCAGGAAGATTAGCAGGAAATTAAACATACATTGAAACTTAAGTTTAGGTTCCAAAACACGATAAAAACAGTCGTAATGATGTACCGCCACAATGAAGTCCCATTAGGTTAAAAATAAACAAAATGGTTGCCCAAATAAAAACTGGATTCACATCGAATAACACGACGAATCTGTCACTGTCAGGTGCTTAGAGAACTCATAAACGGGCCACGGACATAGAGGCAGTACCAAATAGAGCTAAGGCGTGTTTACATTAGGTCGGTGACCTTCGCCACATTCGGTTTAATTGAGTGCGGCCAACCAAATTCACGGTTTCACAGATCTTTCTGATGTGGCTTATGTTGTCGCGTAAATAAATTTGTTATTTTCTATGACGTCAAATCTCGTTGCGTCGTGTCGCTTTCGTGCCTCACCTAGGACAACGGGTAAGTTACTATGTAATCTTGACTGAGAATAATATACCAGTTTTTGCTTTTGTTTCGAGTAGAGAAAAATCTAACTCGAGAACGTCATAAGTGCGTCGCTTACGAGACTAAAAAGGTTTGTCGGATGTATTAACTTCTTCTATTCTCTGTGGAAAAATATACTATAGTCTATAAGCCTTCCACAAGCAGCGATCTTCCGCCAGCAGATATCCTTTAGGATAAGTAAAGTTTAGTAGACAGACGGCTCTCTGCAAATCGTTTGGTATTGTCGAAACAGGAGGGACGAGTGGCCTGGTTATGACAACCCATATCAGTCGATTGCGATTGTTAAGTAACGTTGATCCAAGTCGGTAACTGGATGGGTGACTGAATTTGGATATTCAAATTTGACCTTTTCGTTTCCTCCGTGCCTCGGAGAGCACGTTAAGCCGTCGTCGGTTCCGGTTTTTATCTGATAATAATCGTTACAAAAACCTCACAGTTTAAAACTCTTAGTCGAGTCGTATGCGGAAGGACGTGGGAATCCACCGCATTATTATTCCAGGAATACTCCTACTATTATGTGATTAATGGAAAGGGGTCATGACCTCAGTAATGAGGAATACGATACAAAGAGTGTCTAAACGGATTCCAACAAAATATTCATTTGTGGCCCGTATAAAACACCCAGGTATAATTATTTTATGTCCATTGTTCAAAGTAAAATTACGCCAGGTAAATGAAAATACACCTTATTATTTACGAAATATAGATAAAATTACAGACGCAAATGGGTCCCTCTCGAAATGAAGGCAAATTGTGAGAAATATGACGTGTCTGAATAATTAGAGTTTGTGTGGTTTTACAAATGGCATTGGATGTCAGCTACCGTGAAAAATGCATAATTACAGCTTGAATGGTGTTATTCAACAGAATGATGCTGCATAAGTAATAAAAATAATTCCCGAGACATTAATCACAATATTTATGCTCTGAGAAGAACGAAAAAACACCGAATTCCGTACATAATTACTAGATGATGCCCGCGACTTCGTCCGCGTTGATTAGGTTTTCTTTTATTCCCGCGAGAACTCCTTAATTTTCCGGGATAAAGCCTATGTCCTTCCCCGGGATACAAACTGTCCCTATACCAAATTTCATCAAAATCGGTTGAATAGATGGGCCGTGAAAGCGTAGCAGACAGACAGACAGATACTACTTTCGCATTTATAATATTTGTATGGATAGTATGGAAGTATGGATTAGTAATTAGTATGGATCCATATATTCATATATAAATGCAAAATTATGTCTGTCTGTCTCTCTGCTACGCTTTATCGGCCCATCTTTTCAACTGATTTTGACGAAATTTTACACAGTCAATTGCAAATCTAAGTAATAAAAAAAAGATAAAGTACCTACCTCTGATTAAATCATAAAATACACAAAGAAATCTTAGTAAATATTAAATTACGCCTGCTCATACAAATAAAATATCCAACACAAATAGAATATGTACCTAAGAGAAATTGATGTCAGATCCATTCCTATTTTTGTTCGCTGACAATTATTAGAGGAGACTTGGTCGAGGTGCGATTGCGATTAGTCAATCGGGATCGCTTTGGATGAGTCACGAATTTTAATTTTAATAAAAGTCTAAATTGCTTTAACGGTGAAGGAAAAAATAGTAACGAAACCTTCATACACAAAACAAATCAACACTCCGTCGCATTGTATAATACTAGCACAGTTTACCTACATACCACTACCCTGGGCACAGGCCTCCACTCTCATAGGAGAGAGGGAATTAGAGGTTAGACCCACCACGCTGCTCTAATTGTATTACCTACAAAATATTAGGTAAATATACAAAGTCTATCGACGTGTTCCAAGACAAAATCAAAAAAATTTAAGCAAAAGTTATCAACACTTTCAAAAGCGCTACTTAATTTAAATTTAATTAACAATAAGTCTAGTGAGTTAATAAGTCTAGTTTAAAATTTTTAGCAATAGGTAAGTATAGTTTATATAATTTATGTCATTTATCTTACTTAATAATTTGTATATGCAAGTACGGCCTTGAATAGTGTGCATGATGTGGCTGCCTATAACTGAAATTATGTGTGTTCCGCTACCCTAAGTTTATTTATGTCTAAGTTTAATTTACATGCATTTTGTTGGTAGTCCAAGTAAAAATAAAATAAAATAAAACGTTGTGAATCTGTGATATTCAGAACACAGTGTAAAGTAAGGAAATAACGTATTTCCTTCTATGATACTAAAGTATGGATTAGGACTAAAAGTGCGCTGAAAATTGTCCATCTCGCAAAATAGTCCTATTTTATTCCGATCCCGATTGCTAGTCCACATTTATACCAGTTTCTATTAGTTTATTCGTATACCGTATTAAGTTAATATTCCGAAATAGAACGTTACTGTCTGTGTGTCAAGTCGTCAGCCGTATACACAATATCCATTAGAGCTAATAACTAGTACGTGACCGGTTCGGTATTATTATTGGAACTATTCTATTATTTTGTTAGTCTTTCTTTACTTTTTAGGGTAAGCGTAGACGGGACAGTTCTCGGCTTACTTTTTTTACAAGCTTTTATTTGACTTGTGTGGGTGGTTTTTTTAGGTCGAATCTTGCAACTGAATTTTAAAACAGATATGCCCAACCGATTTAGTTGGCATACACGTTTAGTTTGGATGCATGGTTTGCATTCAGTATGTTAGTGACGTCATTCAAAATACAACATGGCGGACTCCCAAGGATGGCGGGACTAGTGATTTTTTATGCACCCCATGATAAGGGCATCAAAGGGTTGGCTGAGAAGAATCTATACTTCTATACTAATATTATAAATGCAAAAGTTTAGATGGATGGATGTATAGATGTTTGTTACTCAATCACGCCAGAACGGCTGAACGGATTTTGATGATAGCACAGAGATATATTATAGTCTGGAATAACACATAGGTTACTTTTTATCCCGGAAAATTAAAGAGCTAAATTTAATTCCCGCGAACCGAAAATCCTCAATCCATGCGGGCATCAGCTATTTAGTAAATATAAAATGACGTCACACTTAAGAAATTCAATATGGTGGACGATAAAAACTTTTAAATTATTATTTTTTAATATTATGACTCAACTTTGAGGCTTTGGCCGTGGCTAGTGCAGACCTCCCTATACGCCTACCGGCAAAGACGTGTCGCCAAGCACCTATTCCACCTCCATTAGGGTAAACTAAACTAAAAATCATATGGAATACCTACGTCACAAACAAATGGAAAAGTCGGAGAGTAGATAATAAAATGTGCGCGTGTAAATAGAGGTATTACATAACTTAAGTATCTCCGAATATATGAATATTCACAGAATTCTGAGTGTTTCTACACCGGATTGAAGTAATAAACATCATAGTAAGCTGATTGTAGGAATATGTTAACGTGGTCCAATGTTGTATGCTAATATACTTAACAAATGTTAGGTATAAGCCTGCCTTGTTATGACAGCGCTTGCTTGTCGATCACGCTAGGTAAGCAGCTTAGTCTTTCTATCTGTCTATCTATCTATCTAAAAACCTCACTTTTTGGGGTTCCATTCCTCAAAAGGAACACTTATAGCATCACTTCGTTGTCCGTCTGTCTGTCAACGCCCTAATTCTTCTCGGGAACGCGTGGAGATATCAAGTTGAAATTTATATCAAATACTTAAGTCTATGGTTCCTTGAAGCTGTAAAAATCAAGTTTCTAAGTCACCGCAATCAAGAGATATATTCTGCATATTTTCATACTCGCCATTAAATCAAATCCTAGATGTTACTTTCCGTTGACCTAGAATCATGAAATCTAGCAAGAAGCAAGATCTTATAACACATTTACAGAAAAAATCTGAAAATCTTATTAACTTTGTTAATTTGTATTTAAATCAGTTTTTTTAAATTCTTTAATTGTAAATTTGTGCGCCATCTTCATTATTTATAAATCGAATCCTACCAAGATACGGAACACTCGGTGCGCCAGTCCTACTCGCACTTGACCGGTTTTTTGGGTTTTAAATTGAGGGTTCCGCAAATGGATTTTTAATAGTTATTTTTATCTTTGTTACAGGTACAATGCACGAAAACCTGTTTCCGAAGCAGAAAGGTTACCTGTTTCAGAGGTTTAAAAAACATGAAGAAAAGATGTCTGCGGACATACTACCATCGCTGAAAGCCGTATTGTTTTAATATTATTGACGTACATGTTTTAGAATTATAATTCTTATTTTAAGGACGTCAAGGTACGTGACATAAAACTGACATTTCTAAGTATATTCCCTCAAACTTATCTGACCCGGTGTCCAAAATTGGAACTAATTTTTATGCCTTTTTTGTTTTTATTTTATTTTTCATAGACGCTGTCATCGGGTCAGATAAATTTGTAGGACTATAGTACTGCATTAAAGGGATGGTAGTAACCCATTAGCTCTCTTTATGAAGAGTTCTGAAGAGTTATTTAATCGAATACCACTTTCCATGTACTCTAGTCGCACTTTAGTCAGTCAGTTTAGACTCGTTTCATCCTCACCGCCTTTTCTGCAACGTACCTGCAAATTATGGCACCAGCTTCCATCTTACGTGATCAAATTGACAGGACGATAACAAAAACTATACCTTACTCTATATTTGTCCGACCATTTATTTTATTTTTGACATAAGCACGCCTCTGAAGTGTCATAATTATTGACAGGCAACCATCGACAAAAATACAATACTCCATAAACGCATATCGTTATTTACAATAGTGAAGCGACGGACGTGCCCTTTTATCCGATATTTCGTAAATCGCATTAGATAGTAATTACAAGTACGACTTTCCTTTTCGAAATAGTCACAGAGCTCCAACACTAGCTTTCTTGGTAGACCTTAAAGCACCACACATCTTTGGCGATGGATGGTTTCTATAACCTGACGGAATCATGTACAGTACTGTTGTATATAAATGATTTATTATACTTAGTACATACTTTACAGTACATACTTTAGTATACTTAGTCATTTCAACGCTTGGGTATATTCATTGAACAATTTAAAAATGTCGAGCAAAGATAAATATCAATGTGTCAAATCGATTAAAACTTCTTCATAAAGAAAGTCTATTGTTATTAAAAATCTAACCAGTAACGCATTAAAACATCATTGAATCGAGCTGCGAAAAATAAAATAAAATGGTTAGACATAGCATAAGTAGTTTAATTGCATTGAACTGATAATATTAAAGTCAATAAACCCGTTTTCGCTAACAATATTAGCAACATAAAGAAAATCCAATTTGGCATTTGGCAGCGAAACATTACGTCTGGCCACCATTATAAATCTACGGTGACTTAGCGAATTGTATACTTTATTTGTATTGTAAATGGATTGTAATTTACCGAGTATTAATAGATTTTAGATTATAATGTTGAAAACAGTCAATCCTTTTAATAATGGTTCTCCTATGAACTAATTATATTTAGTTTATGCTACATAAGTATAACTGAGTCGCGAAACGTCGCCCCACCGGCTTGCCCCACCAATGTTGCGAGAGGATATTCCTGTTTACCCGTAGCCCCACAAGTTGTTCATTTTCTATGAAGTAATATCGTGTCGCGTTGCATCGCATTGCTTTCATCGATCATCGAATAAGTAATTACTTGATAAAGAATCCTCGTCTATACCGATTTTACGACATGTTTTCCTTCTCAAAGTCTAAAATTATCTTTGGATATACCTAGGCATAAGTATGTACATACTTTATTTTTAAAATTTTCTAGTGACCTCAATAACTATGCTGTTTGACCTTATCTGTGAGATGCAAATATGTCAGACAGATAAAGCACACTAAAGTGTTAGTTAAGTATCTTTTATCGCTGTTGAAAGTTAAAGTCAAGAACCTCTTCAAATGACCTATTTAAAATGCATGATCATATCATCAGTTCAATCCATTTAAACAGCTCACTCTCTCCTCTCCTCCTCCCTCCTCTTCTTTCGGAATGAGAAGGGTTTGGCCATAGTCCACCACGCTGGCCACATACACACACACACATATCTTATGAAACCTAAATATTATTATGATCCATATTTAGGATCTTTATTTTTTAGGGTTTAGTACCAAAATAGTAAAAAACTAACTTTATGTTGTACACTTGCGTATTTGAATAACCATTCCAATATTATAAATGCGAAAGTGTGTCTGTCTGTCTGCGACTCTTTCCCGGCCCATCATTTCAACCGATTTTGCTGAATTTTGATATGGAGGTAGGTTATATCCCGGGGAAGGATAGACAATTTGGCGGATTACTTTTACTTCTTTCATTATTATATTTTGACGATCTATCTCTAAGCGGGAGCTCCCCGAAACCGATTAGGGGTAGGTACACGTTTAATATACCTGCCATACCCCTAACAGGTTAGCCCGCTGCCATCTTAGGCTGCATCATCCCTTACCACCAGATGGGAGATCGCAGTCAAGAGAGAGTTAGCCACTCGTGGTGGATAAACAAACGAAGCTCTTTCGTTTTGGTATTTACCGTGTTTATCTCGAAAATCATCTCCATCGCTTTTTACCGTAAATAAGTCTACCCATCCTTAATCTATATATAATGGTTCACATGTCTGTCGGGTAATTACCGTCGCTTATAGTTTTCGACCATATTATTTTATGGTACAGTGAGCATGTTTAAGTTATAGAATGTAGCGGTGAACTGGAATTAATTCAGAAATTAAAAGTTTAAAGAAAAAAGTGCGTTGAAATGTGATGTAAACATTGAAACGTCACAATTCACAACTATACATATATTTCAAACAAACTTCCATACAAGAAGCGCGTTTTAAGTTTGATCAAAAGTTGCTGATTTGATTGAGTTGTCATCATCCCTATTGCAGGCGTCCACACACTCTTTTGCCGATGTTACAACAAGCTGCGCTCTCGGTATACGCTTGACTTATTTTTTTTTTATTATTTATTATTATTATTATTTTTATTATTTTTTTGGGATTTAGTGGATTTTAACCCGCTACTTCCTTTGACGTAGAGCACACTCAAAGCGTACCGGATATTTTATGTAGGCGTGTCTTAACGCGCTCTAGATGTCGAAGGCGTCTACGCCAGCTTTGATTAGATTTTTACAGTTTTTATTTTTCTAATCTCCATTGTTGTTAGGACTACGGGTTTTTTGGGTTCCGTGGTAAAAGTATAATGCATAGTAGTTATTATACTATACCAGCTGATGCCCGCGACTTCGTCCGCCCGGTTTAAGTTTTTTATTCCTGCGGGAACTCCTTGTTTTTCCGGGATTAAAAGTACCCTATGTCACTCTCCAGATCCTAAACTATGCCTAATGCCAAAAATCACGTTGATCGGTTGCTCCGTTGTGGCGTGATAAAAGGACAAACCAACAAAACAGTAAACCGACAAACCAACAAACAAACACACTTTCGCATTTATAATATTAGTACGATCTTAATGCGAAAGTGTGTCTGTACAACTGTTATATTTTCAGGGCCTACATTAATTAATCAATTTTGATGAATATGTGTTGGGATATATGAACCGTTTTGATATATGAACTGTTTGTATATTGTGTAAAACCGTTCTGGAAACGAGTTCCCGAAAGATTTCTAAAAAACAAATTTTCATGAATAAATAAATTTAAAAAAAAATTAATCCCTGTATATAGGTAGTCTGTATGTTAATCTGTCCACACCCATAGGTCTCTGACAGGAGCTGTAAAGTTGAAATTGAGCACACCTGTTATAAAAACCTGTACCTGGATATTTTTAAATTTTTGTCCCCTCGAGAGTTAGTAATACGTTTTTAAAAATCATTATGAGATTTCTCAGACAGTTTTTGAATAAATTCAAAGTTATCAGCACCTTGTACGAGTATGACTACGGAACACTTCGCCTGTTCTGACACGCACTTGACTAGTTTTTATATTTTTCTAATCGTCATTGTTGTTCGAACTACGGGTTTTTATGGTAGCCTTGGATTTTGTTATTATATGACATGATACCTTCTAGAGCTTTGAAGGTCTAGCCCGACTACAGATGCACGGCGTGGCGCGGCACGTATCGTCAAATATTCTTTGTATGAGTTTGTACGGAGCTGGGCCCACATAAGCGACGCGGCACGGCGGCACTAAGATGCACTGTGACATAATTGTACAAAGAATGTACGTGCTTTGCCACGCCACGCCTCTGTAGTGGGGCTAGACCTTTATTGTAATAGAATAATATGATTTATTACGTCGGACAGTAATTTTTGAGCTTTTGTAGTAGGATTTGCAGGTGTTTTATGATTTCTAAATCAATTTAAGTCCTTTTTTATTTTAATTTTATTCCACCACTAGCTGATGCCCGTGAATTCGTCCGCGTGGAGGTATTCTGTTTCCCGCGGGAACTCCTTAATTTACTGATACTGTTAAATAGCCTATAATCTTTCCCTGAGCCAACATCCAAACTTTCGCATTTATAATACTCGTATTAGTATAAATGAAGTATAGAAAGTATGGATATGTTAGATATCTTTATTGCGATCTCACCTGGAGGTAAGTGATGATGCAGTATAAGATGATAGCCGGTTAATCTAGGTTCAAAATTCAAAAGTCATTTATTGCATTAATACATTGCCACTTCAGGCTTGCAAGAGAGGTACAAAACAATGGTTTAAAAATATATAAATATGATCTAATAATGTTAGCAGGAAAATGTAAATTAATTAATTATATCAAAATGTTAAAATCTATAATTAGTTATATTATGTAAAATTGAAAATGTCTGAGTTGAAAAAAAACGTGGTGTCGTGGGACACCATTAGGAACGAAGTTCCTTATTACATACCTAAATATTAATTTCAAGTTCTATTTTTACGAATATTTTTTTATTTGTTTGTTTATTTTTTATTTTTACTCAGGTAATCATAAGGTCTCCGCGATACAGGTTCCCTAGTATGGAGACCAAAGTTTTAAAAAAATACTTTAAATTATTGGCAATAAATATATATTTTATTTTATTTTAATCAGCCTGATTCTAGAATGTCAGAAATTCCTAGAATGACTAAGATAACGTAGGTCATAAACAGGTAGAGTATCTTAAACAATGTTACTGTAATGCTGTTATACGACTTTACATAGGATAACGTTATAGTGCGTTTTAGTGAATTTCTCTACAAGTTATCTTTAGGTAATTCTCTCTTGAGCGTCACATAAAAGTCATAAACTGGTTTATATTACAATTTTATTACACTTACCCGGAATTTGACGTGTTTTTTACTATCTGTTAGCTCTTCTCGCGAAATGAATGGTAAAGATATATTGCAACACTCTTATGAAAATACGAATAAAGGCTAAAGTCCTTTAAATATGTTATATCTACAATGTGACACCTACGCAGAAATTTATCATGAACGAAAATCAAAATTTCGTCTCCACAACATTCCTGTGCAGTATTTTTTTTTAAGATCTTAATTATTAAGAATTCGTTTTTTCTTTAAATAATACAAAGCAAGTAATTTAAGGCGCTGTGAGCTCACGAGATGAAAAAGGAAGAGGTGAAATCGAGCAAGCGCATGTCGCAAAAAAGGCATGAAATAATTTGTAAATAAAATAATATTTACTTTTCAATACAAATGAAAACGACAATGTGTTTGATTTAGAAATATGAATTTTATCTTATATATCTAGTGCTAATTATTGGTTTCAATAAGGAGAAAAAATTGCTTTAAAAGGTAAATTAAGAGGTATTGTGCCCGCAGCACCTTATTGCGTCTCGTTGATCAATGTTGCAGGCGTTTCTGGATTTAGTTGTAGAATAGCGCTTTGTTGGATGCGAATGATTTAGCGGATAAAAGATACTCAGTCTTGCAGATTTGTAACGAACGTTATATTTTCGGTTAATAATTCATAATGACATTTCAAAAATTGACAAATTAAAATTCTTGTGACACTGACAGTGACAATGACTGTACACTATGGTTGCGTTCCAATTTGTGCCTTTACATGCCCCCGGCCTTGGAATCGCCAGGTTCCAAAGATGTCTTCTTCACCTCCTCTTCACAAAACAGTGGACAGATCTTCGGGAATGAGCGTCTGACTACGCCCGTTGCCGTGCGAATGTCTGCTACGCGTGAGATGCCATCCTTGCCTGGGACGGCATTGATGATGCGTCCAAGATGCCATTTTAGTGGAGGAAGATTGTCGTCCTTGATAACGACCATCATGCCTGGCTGCAGTGTGTCGACGCCGCTCATCCATTTGCATCTCGTTTGGAGCTCGGAAATGTACTCCTTTGACCATCTCTCCCAGAAGTGATGGCGCATCTGTTCGACTAGTTGATAGCGACTGCGGTATGTGCCGGTGTGATTCCGCATGTCCTCGTAGACTGGCGCTGTCAAGGGTCGACCAACCAGGAAGTGGACAGGACTAATTGGTAATAAGTCTTGAGGATCGGACGACATAGGTGAAAGAGGACGGGAATTGAGAATTGATTCGACTTGTGTGAGAACTGTGGTAAGTTCTTCGAAAGTTAGGTGAGCGTTGCCTATGACGCGGAGTAGGTGAAATTTGGAGGATTTCACTCCAGCCTCCCACAGGCCACCGAAATGAGGACTATAAGCGGGTATAAACTTAAATTTAATGCTTTGATTTACCGCATATTCAGAGATGTCAGCGGAACATCTCGTTAAGAATTTTCCAAACTCGTTCATTGTTCCGACGAAATTTTTCCCGTTGTCAGAGAAAATTTCAGATGGTTTAGCGCGCCTAGCGATAAAACGTTTGAGTGCCAGAATGTATGACTCAGAAGTGAGGTCACTGACAAGCTCCAAGTGCACTGCGCGAGTAACAAAGCAGATAAATAAACAGATGTATGATTTTACAGTTCTAGCACCTCTACCTTTTCGGTTCAACGTAAGCACTGGCCCTGCGTAGTCAACTCCACAATAAAGAAAAGGGTAAGTTGGAGTGACTCGTTCCTTTGGTAGGTTACCCATAAGAGGATGCAACGTGTTACCTTTCAATCGTTTGCATAAGATACACTCATGCACAACCTGACGTGCAAGGTTTCTTCCGCCTACAGGCCACCACTGCTGTCGCACCTCGTACAATAGTGTTTGAGGTGCTGCGTGGAGCATACGCATGTGCTCGTGACGTAATAACAATTTTTTAAATCGATGTTTTGAGCAGAGTAGAATTGGATGCAATTTGTTGTAATCGAATTCCTCTGAATTAACAATACGACCACCTACACGTATAAGATCAGAATTTTTATCGATAAATAAATTGAGTTTCAATAAAGATGGTTTTAAATTTTGCGTCTTATTTTTATTAATTAATTTATATTCTTCACTGAATGACCTTGATTGCGATAATTTAGCTAAGCCCAGCTCCGCTCTTCTTAATTCATCCGAGCTGAAAGCACCGGTCCGTCGATTTATTTTATAATTGCGCGTATTATGAATAAACCGAAGTACGTATGCAAAGGCGCGTCTCATTCGATTGAATTGAGAAAACCGTGAAAAGGGAAATAACTCTCGTTCTTCAGTGCAAACTAATACTGAACTAGTTTTTACTTCGGGCAGCTCTTCGGGTACCGTAGCTTGATCTTGTTCGGGTGTAACGCATGAGTGATCGAAATCAGGATCGCGTAGGAACGAGGGTCCCTCCCACCATAGAGTGGAAGTGGCGAGGTCGTTCAGCAGAACTCCGCGTGATGCCATGTCTGCTGGATTTTCTTTGCCACTGACATGCCGCCACGGAAGTTCACCCGTTAAATCGTGAATCTCAACTACCCGATTTTGAACAAACGTTTTTAGTAAATTCGGAGCAGTTCGTAGCCAGCCCAGAACTATGGTTGAGTCAGTCCAGAATGTTATACTATTAAATTGACAATGAAGTGATTCATTTATTTTCTTATAGAGCCGCGCTCCTAAAACAGCTCCGCTTAATTCGAGCCTGGGTATTGTGAGCGGCTTCACCGGCGCGACCTTTGCCTTTGCGCATAATAACCTATTGCAAGTGGTTTTGTCTTTCGTTACGGTGCGAATGTATGCGCATGCGCCATAGGCCACTTGCGATGCGTCCGTAAATATGTGCAGTTCGATAGATGCAGGATGTAGTCCGATCGCGTGTCGCGGAACGACTATGTTATTAAGCGCAGATAAATTTGACGCAAACCGGTTCCACGTCTCGATGACGTCATTCGGTAGCGCGTCGTCCCAATCGGTTTTTGTCAACCACAATTTCTGCAATAGGATCTTCGCAATTATGATTGCAGGGCTTAATAAACCCAGCGGATCGAATATCTGTGATACATGTGACAGTATCGTGCGTTTAGATATTTGCGTATCATTTTTGAACTGTGTGTTATAATTAAATTCATCTGTGGAGCTATTCCATCCTATCCCTAATGTCTTACATTCGCTTTTACCATCTAAATTTAACTGTTTGATGCCGTTGAAAATAGACTGATCGCATTCATAATTAAATATCCATTTTCGCAGAGGGAAGCATCCCGATTGCAAAACCTTATAGACCTTTTCGCATAATTCCGTTAATTTGTCTTTGTAGTCTAGGCCGGTAATCATATCGTCGACAAAGAAGTCTTCCGTGATAACCCTCTTTACGTCGGGATCCGAGCTAGTGTACCCTAATTCCTTTAGGCATCTTACGGCGAGAAAGGGTGCAGACGCGGTTCCGTATACGACAGTATTCAGCCTGTAAACACCTAAAGGCTCCGCGGGATCATCACGCCATACGATTAGTTGCAGATCTCGCTGGTCTTCCGATACCATTACTTGACGGTACATTTTTTCTACGTCAGCACAAGCAACGTATCTGTGCTGCCGCAAACGCAGTAGAATTGCTAGTAGGTCGCCTTGTATGGCAGGGCCTACACGTTGGAGACTGTTATACGAGACTGACGTGGATGACGGAAAGCTTGCGTCAAAAACAACACGCAGTTTCGTTGTGGTACTATGCTCTCGGAATACCCCATGGTGAGGCATAAAACAGTGTGGTGTTCCATATGTAGTTATTCGAGTCATGTGACCTAAATTTTCATACTCGTGTATGAAATCACTGTACATTTTTTTGTACTCTGGTACGCGTTGTAACCGCTTTTCTAACGACAAGAATCTGTTAACGGCTTGAGGATGCGTCTCACCTAACTCATGTGGTGATAATTTGAGGGGAATATTTACGCAAAATCTTCCGTCACTATTGCGCGTAGTAGTTTTGACGAAATGATCTTCGCACGCTTTCTCCTCTTCTGTGCGCGTATCACATGGCTTAGGTAGTTCCTCAATCTCCCAGAACAGACGTAGTTGATCGTTAACCGCTTGAGAGAAATTGCACTGGACATGGCCCTTACTGCGCATATTAATATTTAATACCTGGGACCTGAAATAATCCAGCCGAGTCTAGTGTTTTGCAAGAAAGGACCGGCAGGTAAACGCATTTTACCTTGGCTCAGTAAATCCCAGAACTTATCAGCCCCTATCAGTATGTCTATACTTTGACCTTCATAGAAGTCAGGATCCGCTAACTGTAAGTTGCTAGGAATTTTAAATTGCGCATCATGTTTAGGTATCGCAGGAAAAGTAGATGTAATGTTTGGTAGAACTATACATTGTAAGTGTGTAGTATAGGAGCTGGTGCGTGACTTAATTTCAATATCACAGATGAGTGTGGCCTGTGTCACCGAATTTCCAACTCCACGAATTTCTTGAGAGGACTGTATCACTGGTATGTTTAGAATATCGCATAAAGATTTTTTAATAAGGCAACGTTCACTACCTGAATCTAAAAGAGTGCGGGCTAAATGGTAATTATTAAATTTATCACGTACTTCAACTAATGCAGTCGATAAGAGGACTCTTTGCACACAAGGATATTGAGCGCATAATATATCTGTGTGCAAATGTTCACCATGGAGCTGAGGTGCAGCAAAGTCACTGAGGGCTGCTAGTGTAACTAGCGAAGGCCGTTTGTCATCGGTAGGTATTGCTTGAGACGGGACTTGGCTCTGTGGGTCAGTAGCCTTATCACAGATTAAGGAATTATGTTTAACATTCTCACACTTCCTACATGGACCAAATCTACAGTCGGCTGCTGTGTGCCCTCCAGGCCGTAAACAATTTTCACATAATTTATTATCCCGCACAAATTTTTGTTTAGCTTTTAAATCTAAACCTAGAAATTTGCTGCACGCATATAGTGAATGATTGGATTTACATAGCAAACATGACCTCTGTGATGTGTACGGCTTGCTCTTGGTGCTAGAAACATTGCAGTGTACCTTTGAATTTGTGGTTGCATGATGTTTCTTAATATCATTTGATTTAGTACTATTTGCCTGCAATGTGTCTAACATATCTGCCCTATCTTTTAGAAATGTTAGTAGTACATCAACTTTCAGGCGGGACTTGGAATCATCAGATTTATTTAAAATTGTATTCCGGTATTGTTCCCATGCTCGCTCTGTTGTTTTGTCAAGCTTGGAAACAATTATATAAATTAATATGGTATCCCAGCTATCAACTGGTTCGCCTAATATTTTTAATGCGCGTAGGTTCTTTAAGTAAGTGTCTATTAAATTTCTTAATAAATCTGGTGCTTCCTTTGTCAATGCCTGAAGTGTAAACAATGCCTTAATGTGACTGTGAATTAATAATTTATTGTTATTAAATCTATTTATTAATAACTCCCATGCTACCGAGTAATTATCAGCCGAGAACTCCACTGAATCTATAACTAGTGCTGCACTACCCTTTAAGGATGATTTTAAGTAGTGAAACTTTTGAATATTGCTTATCTGAGTAGACTCATGAACCAACGATTGAAAGGTATCCCTAAACTCTAACCAGTGGTCACATGAACCGTCAAAAGTAGGAACTGAGATAGTAGGTAACTTTATTGTATCATTGTAACTATGACAGCGCTTAGAGCATGCACTAGTGCCTTCCTCCTTCATCATACGCTCAGCACGAGCCAATGTACTATAGTAACTATTTTCAAATGCATCGCGTTGATTTAATTGTTCTTCTAAATCTACTTCCAACACTGATTCTTCAATCTTTGATTGAAGCTCATTGAACTCAGTATACAGGCTCATTGCACCTTGTATACGCAGCTTTAAATCGAGTTGAGTTTGACTAGGCAAATCATCCGATTTGATTCCATTAATATATGTGGAAAATCTTGTTAACCTACTCTTAACTATGGCGCGTTTTTTGACTAATTCGCGTATTAACTGATTAGTGCTCTCGTCATCAGTTAATGCTATTCTATAAGGCGATTTAGACCTAGGTTTCAACTCATTTGTACTCATTTCGATAGCTTGTAAAAGGTGGAGTAAATTGCAGGATTTTATGCGTTTTGTAGGAGAAAGGTTATAACACAAGAGAAAAGGGTGAAGTACTCACGTTTAACGCGTTGAAATACCTTAGGAAGAGACTAGGATGGGAGTGGTTGGCGATCCACGTATCCACGTCGTCCGGCTCGAAAGGAACAGCTATGTGCCCGCAGCACCTTATTGCGTCTCGTTGATCAATGTTGCAGGCGTTTCTGGATTTAGTTGTAGAATAGCGCTTTGTTGGATGCGAATGATTTAGCGGATAAAAGATACTCAGTCTTGCAGATTTGTAACGAACGTTATATTTTCGGTTAATAATTCATAATGACATTTCAAAAATTGACAAATTAAAATTCTTGTGACACTGACAGTGACAATGACTGTACACTATGGTTGCGTTCCAATTTGTGCCTTTACAGGTATGTTTAAAATAAATTTCAACGCAGAGATTTTTTTTAAATTGTGTTTTGAGATGCGTCAATGGCTGCTCAAAGGTCTTGAAAATAGCACATTATTTTTACAAGCATACATTATGTCACCGTTTGATGGATACACTGCTTGCAAAAACCCCCTTTTAAGCTACATAGGGCCTTAAAACTCGACCTCGATGTTTCTCTTTGATTTTTATCACACACTACACACATAATTTCAAAGGAAAAGACGCATAGGTTTTAATTTTAATTGTTACTAGCTGATGGCCGCGACTTTATCAACGTGGTTTGAGTTTTTTTTAATTCCCGCGGGAACCCTTCAATTTTCCATTTTATATGTACCCAAATTTCATCAAAATCTGTTAAACAGATG
The DNA here is from genome assembly GCA_923060345.2 of Erebia aethiops. Taxonomy (NCBI): domain Eukaryota; kingdom Metazoa; phylum Arthropoda; class Insecta; order Lepidoptera; family Nymphalidae; genus Erebia; species Erebia aethiops. The sequence continues at coordinate 8,024,552 of OV281086.1, read as the reverse complement.
GGCGTTGAAAGCTTTTTATCCCAGAAAATTAGAGTTCCGGAAATCCAAAACCAAGGATTTAGGACAACATGATTCGACCGTAATGCGGTACCAGTCAACAGCAATGAGTCAGCGCGCGAAATATTTGAAACAAAACAACCCATGCCCGCACCGAACCGAGGGCAGAGGGAAATATTTGCGTACAGACTTTGAAATCTATCTATTTGGGATTCATATTACTTTGTTATTTGAGAAGTTTTGACGACCTCCCTAGCGTAGTGGTCTTTAAGTGGGAGCTCCCGGGTTCGATCCCCCCCGGCACGCGGACAAAGTCGCGAGCATAATCTAGTCTATACTAATATTATAAATGCGAAAGGATAGATGGATGGATGTTTGTTACTCAATCACGCCAGAGCGGCTGAACGGATCTGGATGAAATTTGGTACAGAGATAGATATAAACGTCTGGAATAACACATAGGCTACTTTTTATCCCGGAAAATTAAAAAGTGCCCGCGGGAACCGAAACACCTCAATCCACGCGGACGAAGTCGCGGGTATTAGCTAGTGTTATATACGCGAAAGTTAGAATGGGTAGATGGATGGATGTTTGTTACTCAATCACACCAGAACGGCTGAACGGATCTGGATGAAATTCGGAATGAAGCCACGGGAACCAAAAATGACTCAATCCACGCGGACGTGGTCCTCAGCTAGTTAACATATAACTCTGTTTAATTTAAAACCAGGGTTAGTCAATGGGCCACCTCTACTGTGCCACAGCATGAAAGGTGTGTATTTAACATACTGCTGCGTTGATTTTGCAGGCTGATTTGAATCATCTCCCTGGTGACGACCTCCCTGGTGCAGTATTGAGCGCTGTTGCCTTAACATGCGGAGGGCTCGAGTTCGATTCTCGGCAGGGTCAATTTGGGTATTAATGATTTCTGAATTTTCTCTGGTCTGGTATGGGAGGCTTCAGCCGTGGCTATGTACCACACTATCGGCAAAGACGTACCGCTAAGCGATTTAGCGTTCCGGTACAATACCGTGTAGAAACTAAGAAGGGGTATGGGTTTAATATAACTGCCATACCCCTAACAGGTTAGCCCGCTACCATCTTAGACTGCATCATCACTTACCATCAGGTGAGATCGCAGTCAAGAGCTCACTTGTAATGGTATAAAAAAAGAATCCTAAGTTTCATACATTATCCTACCTGGCCAGCTTGCAGGTACTAGAACGCCGTTTTATCAGATTGTGCTAGAGTTAACGGTAACACGGACTAGGCGTTACCAAATACCGCGGCTTGTAAGATAACCAAACGTTATATTATAGGAGATAGCTGCACTCTTGGTAACTATCGTTAGAAAGGCTGATTTCGTATTTGTTGGGTCCTAGGCTCTCTACTGGTAGGAAATCTGCCTGTCTGCCCGCATGCGGATAGGCCGTTCACTAGATATGGCCGCTCAAAGACGTGTTATGGTTACCAAAAATGAACCATGACTAGAAAGGCTGAGTCTTGTACAGTATCAAAGTATGCACAGCGTCAGTTTTTATTCTGTTCACATAGGTACTGCCCATACTTTAATGCTATACTTTTTCTTTTCATTTTCATTGAACTACATTATACTTATAGTTTTCATACTAAAAACAGCTCTCCTAGTTATTGTTCATTTTTGGTAACCATAACACGTCTTTGAGCGGCGATAAGTAGTCAAAGCCCCATCCGCATGCGGGCATACCTTCACTATCGTCATCAGACGAGAGCCCTACACCCACCAAATACTGAATCAGCCTTCCTAGTGATAGTAACCAAAAGTGCAGCTATCTCCAATAATATACATCAGTAGGTATCACCCATTTCCAAACACCAGTACACCACAAAGTACATTCGGTGTACCTACAACATAATGGCGTCATTAAACAACGTCTGTCAGTCCGCACGACCTCTCACTGAGGCCTGGAACTGCTGAGTCACTCGTATTCAATTTAACATTTCGTATAGGTACCTATTGGAGTATTGGTTGCTAAGGGTGTCTGAACCTCTGAGGCGTTTGCTTTGTTTTGTTTTAAATCTGCCTTGTTGGTAACGTTGTTAGCATGTTTGATTACAGATGACGAGGTTCAGGGTTCGATTCCTGTACCTCGTTTTCTGTAATCAAACAAAATGTTTAGGCCAAAAATAAGGTAAAACAATAAAGGTGTCGGGTCCACTGAAAATAACCGGTCAAATGCGAGTCAGGCTCGCTTAGAAATGGTTCCGTACCACCACACAATATCAATTCTTTTAGTAAATAATAAGATAGATGACATAACAACGCGCAATCAGCTATGAAATAATCGCGGCGCTAAACTCATGTTAGCGCCTGACAGACCATGCGACACCTTATGTGTACGGAACCTTAATTAACGATTTTCGGATTTTTTCCTATACTTGTGCTGTGAGACGTTGCTTTGTCCCAAATTTCATGATTCTAGGGCAACGGGTAGTAGGTACCCTATAGATATTGATTTATTGGCGAGTGTCAAAATGTGCGGCATAAACGGCCCATATCTTTTGCGTTGATTTAGAAGCTTTATTTTTTACCTCTCCAAAGTATTCCTAAGACCTAAGTATTTGATATTAATTTCACCTTGATACCTCCACGCGTTCCCGAGGAATAGGTGGTTGACAGACAGACAGACAATTCCTTTTTCCTCTTGAGATACGGAACACTAAAAATAGTTTAGCAAAGTTTGTTGTAAAAAAAATAACATGCCGTGAACGTTGGACGATCCTCCACTTGGTGGACGGACAATCTCGAGCGATTAGCTTTATCCAGATGCGTTCAGCCGATATGGCGTGATTGAGTAACAAACATCTATCCATCCATCCAAACTTTCGTATTTATAATGTTGTAGTATAGATTAACCTCATTATAAGCAACAGGTCTTAAGCTCAATTACCAACCGAGTCAATGCAGGAACCGTTGTTTTCTGAACCTTGTGTATGAAAACAGTCCGTCTGTCTGTCTAGAGCACTAATCCTACGGAATTAGGTAAACTCACGTCTCGTATTAACGAGAATAGCCGATAGGCTGTCTAGTTCCGATCCTATCTGAATTCGCAACGATTCAACGGGTTTAGACTTACGCGCAACGCACACCTGCAGAGTGAAGTGAATATCCCCTAATCTCCTCTCCTAATCTTAATCTATGGTTAACTGACATTGACAGTTGTCAATATCGTTTCTGTCATTTTCACTTGTCTCCTGTTCTGTTCATTACCTTTTTTTTTTACGAAACTCTGTGTAAGCCCGCCGCTGTTTGCATAAATATAAAATCCATTTATCATTATTTATAGTTTTATTTCAATAAATAAAAACATTAATATTACATCGAATATCAAATTGTTCAAATACTTTGTCGGTTTAGTTTTTACAAGATGATGCCCGCGTTCGTCCGCGTGGATTGTTTTTTCAACTCTCGCAGGAACTCCTTAATTTTCCGGAATAAAAAGTAGCCTATGTCCTTCCTCTGTATACCTCTGTAACCTATCCCTGTACCAAATTTCATCAAAATCGAGCAGATAGACAGATGGACAGACAGACAGAAACACTTTCGCATTTATAATATTAGTTTAGATTCAAATTTATTTTATTAACAAACTATTTCATCCGTTTACGCTTGCTTGTCTTGATTTCGTGACAGCATAAAAGGCCAAGCCATTTTTGATAACAACTCAAACAGTGCTTTATTTACCTTTGTTAAGCGGCGAAAGCTCGCGGCGCACCTTTGGTGTTTTCTCCATGTTTTAGTTTTATTCTTCCAATTTTAACCGTACGTGAGAGTAAATCCATACTTCCATGCAAATTTTATAAATGTGAAATTGTGTCTGTCTGTCTTTCCCGGCCCAACATTTCAATCGATTTGGACGAAACTTGGAGTTCCCGCGGGAAGCAAAAAACCTTAACCCACGCGGACGAAATCACGGGCATCGTCTAGTAAACTATAAACGAGTTTGAGATGTCACCCTAAAATTCGCTGCGCCTGGTCTCCACTCCGTAGGTTAGCGTTGTCTTTAAGGCATCGATCCCACTGCCTAAGCTTTAAAGATCTATATTCAAAACTGCATTTCTCTTTAGCGTTTGTTCCCCTTTCTTTTCCCCTAGTATAATATACCTAGTAGTAATATAGTATTGTTAACATTATTACTGTTTGTCATTATATCTCATGAAACAGGAAGTATAATAATATCTGTCAATTTGACTCGTTTCATGTCATTCGATTTAATCTGCGGATACGGACGCCATATTGAAAATAATATAAATACGAGTGTTTTGACGATGGTAATTCAGTCTCCTGCCGGCAGGTTCAGCGATTATTGGATACTTGTGTGTTTAGATCGCATTTTGATTTAGAGCTTTATTTATTTATAATTACATTAAATCTCTCGTGGAACCTCTACACGTTTAACCATTTATTCGTGCAAGTTCCAAATGAGAGTACAAATATATTAAAAGTGTCTCATAAATACCTACTTCTGGATTGTCTCTAACAGTATAGTCTAGTAACTAAGTCTACGGATTAAACTAAAGTCCCAGTATGATGTCTCTTGGTAAAAAGTGTGGTCCAGTTAAAAAAGTTAAAGAAACAAATAATTTCCGATAACTGACAACTTTTTCATAAAAAAATAGAGATAGCTTTTCTTTTATACCTGCAAAAGAAAATTCATTTTCACTGAAACGGTATAGCTATTGTTAAAAGATGACCTGAGTTGTCCTAGAGAAAGAGATGGAAAAAACGAAAAAAAACGATATTTCTTGTATTCGCCTTACCAATGGTCCCTCCGCCGTAATTTCTCTGCATCTATTTCTAAAAGTACGGTTTCGTGGTCCAAGTATAACGCTTTTTTCTCCTACTTGCTCAATATTTTTGAAATTTACCTCCCTACATAAGCTTTCTTTCAAAGAATATTTTCAAAATTGGTACCTACACAGTACACCTTCTGAACATCAGGTTTACAAAAAATAAGACGTGATGGTGATAATTACGATATCTTAAAGTTAAAACTAAAGCTACAAGAGTTTGAAACGCGCGCTGGTCTGAAACAAGACCAGAGCCAACTGGCCGGGTTTTTTTCTTCGTTGTTTCGTTGTTTTTTTCTTCTTTGTTGTTATAGTACCTTGAAGTTGAACCAGGGACTCTTCTCAATCTTAACCTTCTTTTTCTTGATAGGAGGCTCTTCAGTAGTGAGCCGGTGATGGGTTAAAACGATGATGATGACCGAGAATCTAATCCGGTACAGTACTACCATTTTTATTAGTTAAGCAGATGTACCTGCGCAGAAATCTTATTTTTGAATGGCGCGAAAATATCTCAGCCAGTCATAACGCACGTCAGTCCACTATTGGTTGTTTCCTACGCACCATGTTTGTCAGTCTGAGCAGGATGGGTAGTGCTATATATAGTCTCTGTTGTTCTTGTGTTTAAAATCTTAACGTCAAGCAATAAGGTCTGTATTTCATTAGTCTTCACATTCGGTTTAAATGCTAGCTCCACTTGAGATACACAGAGCGGCGCGGCACGTAGCGGCAAATTTTATTTGCATGAGTTTGTGTGGAGCCGCATCGCGCAGTGCATCTCCGTGCCGCGTCGCTTTAGTGGGCCAAGCTCCATACAACCTCATACAAAGAATACTTGCACCTACGTACCGCGCTGCGCCGCGCCTCTGTTGCTTTTCTAGGCGAACGTTTCTTGCCGATGCCACACTATATAAGTGGTAGTTCAACTGTGGTAGTACTGTACCACTAAACTACGCTAAGGTTTATACATTGGGCCGACCAAAATTCCACGGTCAATGTTTATGGAGGGAAAAAAAGCTAGGATCCGTATCGGCCATCCCAACTGTAAATAACAGCTCATCGGATATAGATACGAGGCTGTGACTTATTTGTATGTGAAGGTGTGTTTTTTTTAACTTATTTCAAGTAACAAAGACTCATACTATCATATTATCCAGATTTATTAAGATTAAAGGTCCTTGGATGACAGTAAGCATTCTATCCTTTTCTCTCGAATATCTGTAATCATAAGAGGAAAAGAATTCAGCAATTGCCAAATTGATTCCGGAACTTTTCGCTTATAAAGGCAACACAGTACTCACAAAATATATGCTAGGGAGGTGGTCGAAATCTTAAATTCAGATTGGCCGCCGTGGCCGAAACTTGGTTTGGACGACCCTATTAATGCTAGCAACTATACTACACTCTCCTCCTATAGGCTTACTACAATCATAATGTACAACATACCTTATTATTAACTAATACCCCAGCATAACCGTGAGCACTTTAGGTAATTGATACATTAAACTTAATGCGTCACTAATTAACCTTAATTGGGTGTCGGAGTCGGTTATAGCACGCTTTAGCACCCAATTTGCTGATCCAACGCAGATATCAGAACACATACCTATTTGAATGTTTCCTGAATAATTAAGAATCCTCCAAAGCTTACCGATTCCTTGGTTAATATAATTGTAAACGATTCGACGACCTTTCGTGATCGATGTGGTCTTACGAGATGTGCTTCCTTGTTTCTAATTCGAACCGCTAAGATATGGAACGCCCTTCTGGCTTCCGTTTTTCCATCCGCTTATAATATTGCTAACTTGAAATCAAGAGTGAATAGACATCTTCTAGGCAAGCGCGCTCCACCTTAGGCTGCATCACTACTTCCAGCAAGCGCTAGTGTATAAATTATTTTTTTATATCTGAATTTTCGCTGGTCTAGTCTGGTGGGAGATTTGGGCTGTGGGCTGTGGCTATTTAGCTATACTCTTTACTGGGAAAGACGTGCCGCCAAGCGATTTAGCGTCCGGTACGATGCCTTATATGATCTGAATAGCAAAGGTTTGGGTTTAATAATAAAACATAACTAGCTGATGCCCGTGACTTTGTCCGCGTGGCAAGGTTTTCTTGTTTCCCGCGGGAACTCTTAAATTTTCCACAATAAAAAGTAGCCTGAGTGTAATTCCAGACTAAAATCTATATCTGCGCCAAATTTCATTCAGATTCCAGATCCGTTCAGCCATTCTGGCGTGATTGAGTAACAAACATCCATCCTTCCATCCATGCAAACTTTCGAATTTATAATATTAGTAAGTATAGATAATGTTAAATGTCTTTTTAATATAACGGGCATATACCCTTCACAGGTTAACTCAGAACCATCTTAGGCTATACAGTATACTTACCATACATAGGGCTCATACTATGCAGCGCAGTCAAACTCTCAGATTGCTTTACTGTAGGTTACTAGATTATTAGAATCATCCACTAAATCAAATATTACGCAAACGTGGTCCGTAAACATTCCGTAAATAATACACGTCCGTAAATAACGCTCGGTCCGCGTCCGTAAGTCGTATAAACAGAACCGAATTAGCCGACCTCTATCTCTAACGTAATAACCTACTTCCTCAGCTCATTGTCTCAATCAGTGCGTTTATGAAATCGGACGCAATCTCGTTTTACGACTAAACAACGCTCTAACGAATCGTGTACAGCCCACACGGAATGTGAATTGCGAGAGATGGCCGTTATATTTTTGAAGTGAAAACTTCTTTAGGCGGGTAGAGCACTTTTTGGTAGGGGTAAACTTGTGGATTGGCGTGAATGACACCGTCACCGACACCTCGCATAGTTACAAAGACAAAAGGTCTTAAATGTAAATGTAGTACATTCGTAAATCAAGTTTAGTGACTTAGTTTTTAAGTTTTTTTTTTAATTCTCTACATTGTTCGTTCTTGTTGACCGAGCGAAGCGAAGTTCTCTAAGTCTACTTGAGTGAATTTGCACTTGTCCGTTCGTCCGTCCGTCCGTCCGTCTGTCAGAGTATTATAACTTCTGAATTACTGAACGTAATTACTTCAGATTTAAATATATGTAAACCAATGGCCTCCAGCCGAATATGGCTTAAAAAGTTACAAAAATTTTTATTTCAGGGGGGCTCTCATAGAAGCGAATGCGACGTAAAATATTTTTTATAGCGTTACATAGGGTTGCGGTATATCATTTTAAAGATAATTAGGAATAGTCCAAAAATATTTTTTTATAAATTTTTCCCCTAAAATTGTCGAAATGGGGGGCTTTCAAAGTGAAGATTTTCTAACGTCCAAAGTTGACCTCAGAACTTTAAAATTTCTGAAAGGCTGAGCCTGAAACTTGATCAATTATTTGAATTATATCCTGTTCTTGAACAACAAATACTAAAATTAGATAAATATTGTAGGGAAACGAAATTATTTAATTTTTAATGAGATTCAGTATTTTTAACAGAACTTAACATTGATGTAGATGGCGCCGCGAGGTCTCAGTTCGGGGCGACCCACTAGTAGTATTCATTAAAATATATAGTTACGAAGCCGTGGCATCACCTGTCCTAAAGTAGGGGGCTCCAGCTGAAAGAGCTGAATGTTATTGTAATTAATTGCAAGGCATTCTGCATCATGCTGTGCTGATGTCTTCTTTCAGATTGTGCCACACACGACAAGCGTTATCAAGGTGCCTCTAGGACTTGACCATGAGTTTAATGCTCAAGTACTGGAGGCGCCGGGGTAACTTTTACGTCTTCAAGGTATTGTAATGAGTGGCACAATGGTGAGAATAAAATAATAGTTTTTCTTTCTTTCTTCTTTCGACTTTCTTTTTCTTCTTTCTTCTTTCTTTCTTGACTGCGATTTCATCTGATGTTAAGTAAGGTTAGTCTAAGATGGTAGATGGCTAACCTGTTATGGGTACAGCAGTTATATTAAACCCATACCCCTAATAACTAATTGGATTTATTTTGGAAACTCTATTTGCTTACATCGATCCATGCTGAGTGGGATACGGTTCCCTCCCCCCCCCCCCCACTCCCACTCCCGGGGACACTTACTTCCTATTACTACTACTACTTTTACTACGGCTACTTTTAGTCCCGGAAAATTAATGAGTTTCCGCGGGACTTAAAAAAAACTTAATCTACGCGGACGAAGTCGCGGGCTCATCTAGTGTCCCATATGAAACAAATATGAGTTTAAATTTAAATTAATAGCAAGATAAATAATATAACAACCAGCTCTTGGACTAAAACCATTTATAATATGGTGACATCAAACGTTTACATTTTAAGCATGTTAAATAAAAAATAACGCTTTTATTTACTTGTTTATCAAAAGCTTGTTTCCTGTCTTTGAAACTGTGGCAATTTGGTAATTGGTACACATTTACTTTTTAATATATCCATATTTAATAATATCCATAGAAATATTATAAATTTGCAAATGTGTGTTTGTGAAGTGTATGAGACGTAATGAAACCACCGATAGTCTGTTTGTCTGTTCGCCAGTCATTCTTTTGATTTGAATCCGGGGGTTGGGGCATAGGTTACTTTTTATCCCTGAAAAACAAAGAGTTCCCGCGAAACCTTTTTTATAATTCTAATAATAAGCAAGCCCTTGAATGCATCTTACCTGATAGTACCTAAGTGATAAAGGAGTCTAAGATCTAAGCTAGCAGGTTTTCTACACGGCATCGTACCGGAACATTAAAAAAACATTAAAAAAGTCGAAAAAAAATTAATTAAGATTAATTAATTTATAAATAGCCTGGACCGGATTTTATTGGCAACCTATTTTAGGCGTATTTATCTATTATTAAATAAAAATAAAAAGTAGGTTTCATCTGGTAAACAGATCGGCGAAGGTCGTGGTATATCCGGCTCAACGACCAGCCACGGAAGTCGTCAGTACCTAAGCCAAAAGTGGTTATGCAACCTAAAGTGGAGCACGCTTGCCTAGAAGATGACCATTCACTTTTGAGTTAGATATCTTCTCAATATATAAAAGTAACATATTATTATGATTGACCAAACCACTGGACGGATCGGGCTGAAATTTGGCATACAGCTTGTACGATACAGGCATCCGCTAAGAAAGGGTTTTTGAAAAATTCAACTTCAAAGAGGATAATATAGGGCTTTGAAATTTGTATGAAAACCAAACTTACCTACCGTGAGCGAAGCCGCGGGCAAAAACTAGTCTTTATGCATGTGTTGTGTAGTGTTTGTGTATTATGTATCTGTACATTTTACCCATGTTCGTCTGTCCCTTGTGTCCTAATTACCTGAAATCTGAAACGCGCCCCTGCACAAAGATCCATCTAAGGCTCTGAGCTCATGGATGCCGACCACTTCCTGAAGATATAATGAAAATACATACAAGTGTTGTTTCAAACATAAATGTTGTGTGGTACAATTCCTGAGCGCATAGAGAATGAAAAACCTGATATTTACCTGCTAAAACTGGGCTTGGGATACGATTGAATTCAATGAAGTAAGCATTAGAGAACTCAAACAGTAGGTAGACACTATTTTTTAACCACTAAGTACAAGTAATATTTATTTATTGATTAATGCTTTATTGCACTATTAACAGGAAATGGGTTACAACTTACAAGAAATAAACATAGTCAAAGCTTTGTATGCAAAGGCGGTCTTATCACTTATAGGGTGATCTCTCACTGACAACCTTTGATGAGAGGAGCAAGGAGAAAGAACGAAGTTACTCCTTGATTATTATCTAACCTGGAGGTTTGTAATGATACAGTCTAAGATGGATTTTCATACTACTAAATACAAGTAAATCCACACCCCTAATCGGTCTCTACACGATACGGTGAGTGCTGTGGTCTTATGACTGAAAGGTCCTGGGTTAGATCCCCGGTAGGTATTTTCTATTCGGAAATTTATAATTTCTGAAGTTTCTCTGGCCCTACCGGTAGAGACTTGTCACCAGGCGATTTAGCGATCCAGTATGAAGCCGCATTGAATCCGATTATAGGGGTGGATGTGGGTTTAATATAACTGCCATACCCCGGTTAACCCACTACCATCTTAGACTGTATCGTCAGTTACCATCTGGTGAGATCGCAGTCAAGGGTCAACGTGTAGTGGAGTAAAACTGTTCAAGTAACTAAATATTAGTTAGTGGAGTAACTATTTATTTAAGGCTTAAATCTTGTAAATTGGACCACAGCCAAGGGTTTCAGCCTCGGGCTTGGCCGTCCCGGCGTGTAATTCGATTTGGATAGATGTTACAAAGACTAGCTAACCGCACTCGGGCCACAAAGGCACCGTAACTAGTTTACTATTAACTCGGTGAAAAATGAACGAATGAACTAGTTACGCGGAAGTTGGCAACTTCAGTAGGTACAGTTATGACGAAGTTTAACCTCGGAGGAAAACGTTTTTTTATCTAGTTGGTACGAAATTTAGTAAGATTATAAAGGGTAATTTAAGTATTTCATAAACCCTTTCAGATTTAAATCTATACCTACTTCATGTAGTCAATCACGCCAGAATGGCTGAATGGATCCGGATGAAATTCGGCTCAAATTAAAGTGTGGAATAACACATTGCCTACTTTTTATCCCGGAAAAGCATTGTTTTTTTAGTCCTGTAGAAACTCCTTAATTTTCCGGAATAAAAAGTAGCCTATGTCACTTTCCACGTCCTCAACTTAGATACCCATGCCAAAAGCCACGTCGATCCGTTATTCCGTTGTTGGGTGATTGAAGGACAAACCAACAAACAAACACACTTTCGCATTTATAGTATTAGTATAATTGCAGTTAGTGTAAATACTGAAATTTTACATAATGCAATGCCTGATGGGGCCTCATGTCATTAATATTTATTATTGCACATGAATGCAATGAATAAATGAAATTAAATGAGATGGTCCGTAAAAATGTAGACGACAGAAAGACGGCCAGACAGACACACTTTTGCATTAATATAGATTCTAATAAATTTCTAAGCTTTGCAACTTAGTTAGCCTTAACCTAGAAGCTAATGTTTAGTTTATTTTCATACCTCGTACATTTTATAGTGCTTACTCGGAAGCACGCTCGAGTTTGGAGTGTCATTCTAAAAATGTAACACTCGCGTCTCTCGAGAGCGATAAAATTAAATGAAGAGACAACATGTCTAGAGAGACAACTGAGTTCGTGTCTGCTCATCTTGTAGTACCGGATCTATATCTTTTTATTTATTTAGTAGACGATGCCCACGACTTTGTCCACGTGGATTACGGTTTTTTTATTCCCGCAGGAACTCTTTAATTTTCCGGGATTAAAAGTTGCCAATGTCCTTCCCCAGGATACAAACCATCCCTTTACTAAATTTCATGAAAATCAGTTGACAGGAGGGGCTGTGAAATCGTAGCAAACAGACACACTTTCGCATTTATAATATTTGTATGGATATGGATAATGCAGCTTCATAAATATAATATAAACTTTTAAGAATTTTCTTAGATTTGAATAGAGGTTTGCAACTTTGTAGGTTATTACTCGTAACAGGAAAAATATATAGCTAGATATGCATTGAAATTGAAAAGAAACGGTAGCGTATAAAGTAACCCACACGTAGCCAGGTCGGGTTGGCTAGTATACGGAAGTAAACTTCCTCGCAGTTGAGTTTCCCTTGTCTCTACACTTCTACAATTTACATTTAATTTTACCGCCCTCTCGAAACGGGAGTGTTTTGATTCTAGAAATACTTCAACAAACTTGACTCTAGTCTTGTCTCGGACGCCCGCGAAATTGCACTAGCTTGACAATAAGATATTTTCTAAGACGCTTTATGTACCTACAGAAAAAGAAAATTGCAACGAAATATATTATCTAACTAAATGATACACGCGACTTAACGCGTTAAGACTAAGAGTTAATTAAAAAGTATCCAATGTCCAACTTCAGGATATACGTATCCTGTGCTAGCATTGGTACTATTTGTCATTATATCTCATGAAACAGTAAGTATAATATCTGTAAATTTGACTCGTTTCAGGTCATACGATTTGATCTGAGGATACGGATGCCATATTGAATATAGTTAGTATTAATACGAGTGTTGTGACGATGGTAATTCAGTCTCCTGCTGGCAGACTCAGCGATTGTTGAATACTTTTGTGTTTCGATCGCAATGATTTAGAGCATACTGCATAACGATAGCAATCGTCGCCGGATCAAATGAATATTATCTTTAAGTTTAGCCAACTTTTATCTAATTACATTAAAACGTTTAACCATTTACTCGTGCAAGTTCCAAATGAGAGTACAAATATATTAAAAGTGTCTCACAAATACCTACTTCTGGATTGTCTCTTACACCTGTTTTGTACCGGAAAATCTTTCGCAATATTAATATTAGTATGGATAAATAAATTTTCTATAATATTTGAAAATTGGGCTACATAATATCTCTGTCGAATTTGACTTTAAAACGAATGTTAAATTAACTATCGCGATTCAATCTTTAACTGCATCATCAATTACCATCAGGTAGGATCGTAGCGAAATGTAAACTTATCTTAGCACAGATAATAAAATCTAACGTTTTTCAAGTAAATGAAGTATAAAAAAGTTTTTCTAAAATTTTAGTAGCGATGCGTTTGGGTCCCAAAGTGCCTAAAACGGTGACCCCACATTGGAAAGCGTAAATAATTATTATAAGAGATAGCCGTACTTTTGGTAACTATCGCTAGGAAGGCTGATTCAGTTTTGGTGAGAATGGTGAAGATCTGCACTCTGCCCTCATGCGTTTTGCCAACTGACTAGGTATCGGCGCTCAGAGACGAGTTATGCTTACCAAAAATGAACGATCACTAGGAAGGCTGATTCTTATATAATAGTATTAAAGTACGCGCAGTACCTATGTTAACAGTATATTTTATTCGCCGGCCAGTTCACCACCAGTGGTAGATTCACTCGACACGACGATTCAAAAGCACTTGTAAAAGTTTAATTGAATAAGAAAACATTTGAAGTTCAATAGCCAATTTAACATGTAAAAACATTAAGTAAACCCCATTTGAACAGTAAACTCCTTCATGCCAAATTTCAGCCCAATCCATCCATTGGTTTGACCTTTGCGTTGACAGATCAGTCAGTCAATCAGTCACATTTTCCTTTTGCTATGCTTTTGATCTAAAGTACAGTGTGGACCATTAGGTAGGTACCTCGCTTATCTCATTTTCCTTTAAGTGAACTTACATGAAATGGTAACTAAATGTCTTTTAAAAAGACAGCGTCGTCAAGCATTTTCCTTTTAAAGGAAACCTGCTAACACAAATGTAGGCGACATAATTCATGATGAATTCAACATTTAACACGCCGCGTGCCTTCAGAATTTTCGCGACATAAAAGTGTCCTTAAGGCCTCGGATAGACGGACAGCTTGAAGCAGTCGGAATGCATAGTGAACTACAGTCTTCTACGTACACACATTACATGGAACCGCTCGAACAGTTGCGACTGCTTCGGGCGGTTGGCAGCAGTTAATCAATGGTAGCTTGACTATGTCTGCAAGAGCGGTCCGTGTATGTTGATCACTGGCTAAATGTTCGAGCAGTCCGTGTATGGCCGGTCTAACAACGCTTCTGTTTGAGAATTCATGGGATGGGTAAGTACATCGACTAACTTGTTCGTTCTATGATATAGGACTAGCTTGACTGCTACGGCAGATTCTGCTGGGTAAATTGATCAAATGATCAATTGGAATATGCGAAAATACGTCTGGAATCAAATACATCATACTAATTTTATAAATGCGAAAGTGTGTTTGTTTGTTCGTTTGTCCTTCAATCACGCCGCAACAGACACAGATGGGTAAAGTTACAGATCTGGAGAGTGACGTAGTTCACTTTTATCCCGGAGTATTAAGGAGTTCCCGCGGGAACCAAAAAACCTCAATCCACGCGGACGAAGTCAAGTGCATCGGCTAGTAAATTATAAAATGTGTCTTTGTCTATAAATTTATTATTTTCATTTTTTTGCGCAACACATTATTTTGCTATCCGTGTGAATTTAGTACAGCGTTAAATAATTAGTTTGTTATGTTAATAAGCGCATAATGACGACTCAAGGCGGGTTGAGCTAACATGTTCATTGTTGCTCAAAGAAGGGTGGATACTTGAGTTCGACCAAAATTAAAGTGACATTATAGTTTCCGAATCTTGGGGTCATTGTTTTATCGTTTTGGGTTGTTTTCGTACAAAATAGATTTGTAGGTCATGTCCTTAACTTCATTATAATGGGTAAGAGCTAAGTACCTACATGAATTTATAACTAGAAGTATATTATGCGGAAGGACGTGGGAAGGGAACCCATCGCATTATTATCCCAAGAAAACTCCTACCATTATGTGATTGATGGAAAGGGGTCAGGTCAGGACCCTCAGTAATGAGGAATAAGTACAACACAAAGAGAGACTATATAACTAGCAAAATTTTTCGATACCACCCTAGCGCCGCGTGATGCGTGTATGATGCGCTCTTAGGAGTGGGAGGTCCCGGGTTCGATCCCTGACAGAGTTAATTTGGGATTGGGAATTTATTTATTCTGAATTTTCTATGGTCTTTGGGAGGCTTCGGTCGTGGCTATATAATTGCCACTCTATCGGCAAAGACGTGCCGCGAAGCGATTATGCGTTCCGTTATGATGCCGTGTATAGAAATGAGGGATATGGGTATAATATAACTGCCATACCCCTAACAGGTTAGCCCACTACCATCTTAGACTGCATTATCACCAGGCAAGAAATGGGATCATGGCCATCAACTAGTATAAACTAATCTATCCTTCTATACTAATATTATAAATTCGAAAGTTTGGATGGATGGATGGATGTTTGTTACTCAATCACGATTCACGCCAGAACGGCTGAACGGATTTGAATGAAATTTGGCATAGAGGTAGATACTTGTAATAGTCTGCAATAACATATAGGCTACTTTTAAAAGAGTTCCCGCAGTATCCAAAAACCTTAATAGATGCCACCTCAAGTCGCAGGCATCACCTAGTTTCCTATACAATACCTACCTACTTACAATCATTTTCCTCCGTCACGTACACAAAGACGTACCTGAACGCTAAATCGCTTGGCGGCACTTCTTTGCCGGTAGGGTGGTAACTAGCCACGGCCGAAGCCTCCCACCAGTCCAGACCAGGGAAAATTCAGAAAATATAAATTCCTAAATTGACCCTGCCGGGGATCGAACCCGAGACCTCCGCACGTTAAGGCAACAGCGCTACACACTGCGCCACGGAGGTCGTCAAATTCGGAATCCTCCAAAGCTTATCGATTCCTTGGTTAATATAATTGTAAACGATTCGACGACCTTTCGTGATCGATGTGGTCTTACGAGATTTGCTTCCTCGTTTCTGATTCGAACCGCTAGGATATGGAATGCCCTTCCGGCTTCCGTTTTCCCCTCCTGTTTTAATATAGGTACCTACGTTCAAATCAAGAGTGAATAGGCATCTTCTAGGCAAGCGCGCTCCACCTTAGGCTGCATCAGCACTTGCAAGCAAGTCTGATCTCAACCAAGCGGTAGCCTATATATTAAAAAAAATTCATGCAAATAAATAAATACTCTATTCTAAATTCTAAATTTAAAAAAAACTTGAATAAAAATAATATTACGAATTCTATAGAAGTAGCATACAAACACTTGAGCACATGACCCCAATACGGTTTTTACTTGATAAAATTTTAATATTCGCTCCAAACAAGACATTTCCATTCGTAACAACCGACAGATGGCTAGCGGAACTTTTAGTACATTGGCTATAGCTCTTAACAACAAACAAATAGAGATTATATTCAATTGGCAGGATACATTGTAAAAAATATTCCCCTACGGCAGTAGGTCAAAGTATCATTGGAGTGTATGAAGTTGGAGATATTACATTCAAAATATAATATGAAAATCCCTCCTCAAGTGCTTTGGGATTAAGAGGTGTATTTCTATGTCGCAGATGTTGCGATTTTTTTTTCTGTGATCGAATGTGATGCATGGAATGTTTTTTTTTAAATTCTGAGATAGGCTTGCGCTTAACGTCAATCATGCCTAATGCAAAGCAATGTGAGGTCTAGGTTGGATCGCGCTTGCCTAGAAGATGCCTAATAGCCGGGTCCCCACCGGACGATCCGTCTTGGAGCGGCGATCCTGTGATCCCCGATCCAGGATCGTGGATCATGGATCGTGGATCACACTCGTCCGATCCGAAGTTGCAATTCTTGCGATCCTGACCGGCCGCTTCTCACGCTCCAGACGATCCACACTGAATCAGTAGAACTCTATCTCGCTATGAATATGCCGTATGCCGTATGCCGTGGCTATATGCCGTAGCAGCAACAACCTATATTTTACTAAAATATTTAGGTACGACAAAAATCACAAAAACGAAAAGACAGTACTGGATGAAAACGGTGTACAAAAACCGGTTGGAATATGGGACTCGGCTTTACAAAGAGTTAGTTGATGATGGAGCTGAAACTAATTTTGCACGAATGGATGCAAATCAATTTGATTTATTGTATTATATATATATATATATCGGCAATCGTTGCGCGTCAAAATCCCACCCGTCCACAACACGCGCGCCTGGCGACTGACGGCCCTTTGAGCATACGCAAAAAACCGCCAACAAATGGATCGCACGCGACGGGGAGCGCGCGTTCCGACAGCTTGGATCGCGCGAGGCACGTCTACACCGACCGCGTCTGTGGAGCGCGCTCCAGACGCGCGCGATCGGAGCGCGGTGGATCGTTTGGTTTCACTCTTGCCTTGAAGGTACCAAAGTTGTTTTTGTTTTAAAGGTTCCGTATAGAGAAGCTCCTCTACTATTGTACTTATGTACTTTTTATCAGCCCTTCTGTGCGTCTATGTGTCATTGACATTCTTATATCATCATACCTACCTAATGTTACAAATACGAAATTGGATCTGTATGTTTGCTATGCTTTAACGGTCCATCTTTAAACCGATTTTTATTAAATTTGGCACAGAGATAGGTTGCATCCCGCGAAAGGACCACGGCTACTTTTTATTCCTTCTCGCGGGAATAAAAAATCGGACGAAGTCGCGAGAAGTCTAGTACTTAATAATTACATTGAAAATACATAAGTAAGCACTCCCAAGCATAATATTAAGCTGGAGCGAGTCAAATCCACGCTCTTTTATCTTAACACTAGCTGATACCCGCGACTTCGTCCGCGTGGATTGAAGATTTTTGAACTATTTAAGTTTCCGGTATAAAAAGTACCTATCATAATATGTGTTATTCCAGACTGTGCCAAATTTTATCCAGATCCGTTCAGCCGTTCTGACGTGATTGAATAACAAACATCCATCCATCCATCCATCCAAATTTTCGTATTTATAATATTACTATAGATAATCTTCAAAATCTAAATAGTTTAGTTTATTCAAAAATTCAAAACCTAAGGCCATCAAAAGTCTATAAACCTAACCCATAAACAAAACTTATTAAAGTAAACGAAACAAACATAATATAAAATCACGAACTTCCCAAAACAAAAGCAATGCTTATTTACATTTCAAAACAGCATAAGGTTGAAAACAAAGAAACTTTGCCCTACTTTGCGCACGTACGTAAAATAAGACACGAATAATACGAAGATCCTAGTGGAATAAAACCGCCAAGTGCCAACAAAACTCTTCCAGATTCGCGGTTAGGCTGAACGCGCACTGTATTACAGAATTGAATTTTTGGGACACACACAAGGGATTTATATAGTAAAGATTTGTACAGATTATCCTGCTTAGTGCATGTACATCACCGAGTAGTATTTGTTGTAAAGTCTATGACGTATACTTGAAATAAAACATGAATAGTTATAGCCAAATAATTATTATTTAATCTGTGGCATGAAATCGTAAAGGCTTGCTGTCACAAAAAGAGTCTTTAAATAAATTACTTGTAATACAGGTGCATATTTTTAAGTAGTTAGAAATTATCAGTATGCATACTCCGTATTGGCGCACAAAGGCGCCAAATAAACAATAAATCCTCTCAGAAAACATAAGTTTATGTTTGCAATTCACACACGTGAAATTCACAGTTAAACTGCAGAAAAGCATATAAATATAGAATAGTAGAGATAAATATAATCTAGAATCAGATAAATATACATTGTATAAATATATCATTCTCTTGCAGGCTAAATCCTTTTAAGAATATGTTAGTCTCTTTTTAGTGTCGCTTTATCGTTTCATTGAATTTTCAAATCAAAACGATTCTAAGAAGTTTCACTTCTAAAATTAGCATAGTGCTTAAACCAAGATGTGTAGTATGACGGATTTATAAGTAAAATGGTTTTGCCAAGTAAAAATAAGAAACACTTTTAAATCACATTTAAATTGAAAAGCATGTGCGCTTAGCATAATACAGTAGAGTAAGGAGTTAAAATGTTTAGCAGCAAACAAAAAGCGAATTGTACAAGTTACAACGGCAGTTTTACCGCAAACTCCCGGATTAAAGACAAAAGACTATTTCACAGTATTAAGCGATTGTAGGACGATCGTACAATAAGACTAACACAAGAGAAGACTATTTTGGACTTATCTTTATTTTCACTTTTCGTAATGCTTCCCTTAAGTATAAGTAGGTACAATTTTAGTTAATAAAGATCTTAATATCTTTAGGCAGTCATATTGAAAGGGTGTGGTTATTAGAGGCACAATTTTTTAAGCAAATAGTATTCATTTGTACAAAACGTATAACTCGAACTGTTTAACGAGTTCAAATAATACTATAGTTGATGCTCGCGACTTCGTCCGCGTGGTTTAAGCTTTTTGATTCTCGCGGGAACTCCTTAGTTTTCCGGGATAACAAGTAGCCTATGTCACTACGGCGAAATAGTTATATTTATATCGGTTTAACTGCCTCGTTGGTTGAACGAGGTCCCGGGTTCGAGTCCCGGGTCGAGCCATAATTATGTATTGGGTTTTTCTGACTAGAAATTCTCAGTGCCAGCCCGGAGTTAGGAAGTTGGCGGTGTTTCACCCCCGTGCCTCGGAGAGCACGTTAAGCCGTCGGTTCCTGTTATTATCACTAACTGCCATGCCCCTAACAGGTCAGCCTGCTACCATCTTAGACTGCATCATCACGTACCATCGGGTGAGATTGCAGTCAAAGTTTAACTTTTAGGGAACTAAAAAAAAAAATTGTCGTTAAAGCCCGCCAACCCGCATTGGAGCAGCGTGGTGGGTCTAAGCTCTTATTCCCTTCTATTCAACCGATTTGGACGAGGTACAGAGATAAGCTGCATCCCGAAGGAAAAACATGCATAAAGGAAACATGTTACTTTTATCCCGGAAAATTGAAGACTCTCGCGAGTTTAATTCTAAATACACTCGGACGAAGTCGCAGGCATTAACTAGTGTAAAATCATAAGAATATTTTGTCATGCCATACATTATATGGAATGACCTCATTAAGGCGAGTCACCTCAGCTCAGCGGTGAAAACTGGTTTGCTAGATCAAATTTTTTCGGTATTTACTATTAAATAACGGTCTTACAAAAAATATCCGATACACTTAAAGATATTGTCTAAAGAATGTGCTAATTTGTTACACGATAGGATGTACTTTACTCGATCAAAAAAAATCTTGAAACAGGCTAAATTAAAAGTTTAAAACGAATTTTTTATTAATAAAATTTTCGACTTTGCTCATCATTTTTATATGGATAAATTCCTCTTGAAGTATTAATGAGAACCTGCTAAAATTTATTTCAAACTGAAGGCCTATATCTATTTAATTCAAATTAATCCCAGAATTTGAACGTTGCCAAGCGGTTTCAGAATATACCGCGCTGCCCGCTTCCCCGCCAGTCTCTACGAGAAATGTACCGCGAGACGCGCGGGCGGCACCCCACACCTCACCTCCTAAAATCTTGGAGGTGACTCGCCTTAAACCCCCTTTGTGTATATTTCAATGCCTGCCTACCTAAAGGGGTATAAGACTAGACGATGTAATTCTCGTGTCTCAAGCAATATTTATTATTTATACGATATAATTAAAGAGTTACCGCGGGGTTAATTCTTAATACAGTACAAAATCATGAGATTATTTTGTCATTAAATTGGATATGGAATGACCTCATTACAAACTCTGTGTATAAGTCACCGTAAAATTGCAAAAACCGTTAGATTGTAATCTAACTAGCGAAATTGTAAACTGTCGACAGATTGTGAATCGTTCAATGTTCTGAGTGTCAATTTTTGAAATATTCATTGTATTTACGATTTCTTGTATCTCCCTTGTAGGTTAGGTAAGGGTTCGACATAAATAATCAGGTAGTGCCCGGCACTTAGGTTCTATCGGGTTAATATACCTAACAGAATTACAATCTACCGAAATATAATGCGTTAAATTGTAATCTGTCGACAGTTTACAATCTCGCCAGTTAGATTACAATCACATATATATATTTCAATATAATATATAGTATAATGCCTACCTACCTACCTAAAGGGGTCTTATGTTAGACGATGTAATTCTCGTGTTTCAAGCAATATTTATTTTAATTTATAGGAGGATTAAACGTAATGCTTACCAAATTCCCACTCTCAGTTGTCGACTTTATGGCTCGGAAACCTAACGGCGCCCTTTATTACGCGAAACGCTCTGTCGCCTTCGAATTCAGAGTATTAATATTTAAATCCGCGAAAACTCATTAAAAATAACACTTCCAACTTATAATCGTTGGAAGTCGGCCGGGGGTCCATTCGACCCACAAACTTTAGATTAAACTTGTCAACTCGGCGCGCCGCGGAGGGTTACTTGCGAAGTTTCAGAAAAAATGAGACAAGCGGGCTCCGTGTATCTCGGTTCGAAATATTATGGTTATTATAATATATTGAGTTTAATTAATCGTACTTATATTATTTCCTTTACTATTATAATATATTCGGTGCTACGAATATAGCTACTAATTATTATAATTAAAAGCAATTTTATAAATTATCACTTCACTCCATGAGTAGTTGAAATTCATCGTATTAACATAATATCTAACCACTCCCAAGTTCTTCAATACACGAACTCTGCAACAATGGGGGAACCGAAATACAATTCTATTCACCCCCCCTTATCTGAGCAGTCATCTTGTTTCTGATCCCCCTTAACTGATATGTTATTTTGCTATTAATGACTTACTTCCCTTTGCTCTTTTGGTGTGCCTATCTAGCAAATTAAAGCGCGATTTTAAGTCTTATGCTATGATGTTAAGGTGTAAATTACTATGATGTTTGATAAATTTATTAAACACAAGCTTCTTGACTAGGGCTGCCATAAAATTCACCGAAAATAAATTTAGGATTGTGTTTTTTAAAAAGGAAGAAACTTAGCAAGTGCTTAATTTTTTTCTAGCTTTAATCATATTGTTTCGATCGTGTTTATTTCATCCAATTAAAAAAAGTTTATTTTTATTTAAAGCACCTTTACTAAATAAAACGAAGAAGACCTGCACATTTTTAAGTTTCTATCTTCAAGAGCTTATAAAAAAGTAAGTACCTAAAGTGTATTCAATAATAAAAAACATAACACAATTTGTTAGTGATATATAAGCTAAAATAATTTTTTTTGACATACTTTAAATTATAAAAATCACGCACTTCTTACTCTACCTAAGAATATGTCAAAAGTTTGGCATATTTAATCCACTTCCATCTGCGTGCACTCACTTTTGTTAAAATAAAAGAGTTTCATTTTAAAAACTAATGTTCCATTGAATTAGCCATTGCAGCCTACACCACGGGGTATCCTAAATTGGGCTGCAGAGACCGGCCATTCAAGGTATTAATAGACTTAAGACTTACTTTTGTAAATTATGGAACCAATAAACAGTAATTCTACTTTAATATCAAGACTTAAAAAATAAAAAAAAAAAACAGTAATTTATTTGTTTATCCAATCTCTTTATAGGCGCTTATAAACCAGGAAAAGTCCTATAAATATGGACATATGGCTGCCCTAGTTTTGGCTATAATCGGACCCCACTTTGTAGTACATCTTGAACAATTCCTTTCAACTCAAATCATCTATGACGGTTTATTTGATTGATTGCTTTGATTCCAATCATTTCAACGAAATACTCTTTCACCATGTTCATTGAAATGATAACGTAATTAGCTTGATTAGCCGCGTTGGTTTGTCGTCTTTTCGGATTATGAGAGTGAGGGAGTAAAGTGCCATCTGTACTTACGCATAGCAATTTGTGCATTACAATTACCTAAATATGAAAACGCACCTCTATCCTTATAGTGACTAGACAATTATTAATGAATAGTAAGTCTCACGTGCACTAAAGAAAACTAAATATTAAAATAAAAAAATACAGAACTTACCGTTTCTTTCGTTACACTATTAAGTTATCATATTAAGTTTATCTTACTTGGACGGCACTTTCAAAATTAGCCCAAAAATTTTTGGAGGCTGGGTGATCTTCTTTGTCACAGAAAAAATTTGCAACCTGCCAATTAACTGGATACTGTTATACCGGAAAAAAGCTATTCAATTTTTACTCCCACGTTGGTCTAGTGGTTAGCATGTTCTGCGGCCGACGAGATCCCGGGTTCGAGTCGCGAGTTGGGCCATGATTGGGTTTTTCTGACTAGAAATTCACAGTACTAGCCCGGGATTAGGAAGTCGGCGGTGTTTCACCCCCGTGCCTTGGAGAACACGTTAAGCCCAGTCCCAGTTATTATCACTATCATGATAATTAAAGCCCGCCAACCCGCATTTAAGCAGCGTGGTGGGTCTAAGCTCTCTCCTGACACAGCGGCGTGCACAACATAAAGGCATAAAAGCACCGCATACCTTACTTAAAAAAGCTCAATGCTTAAATTTCATCATGCCCTGTCTGAAAATATACCTACCTAATAACCTACCTTGGCTCCAATTCCTACGCACGCCACTGCCTGTGAGAGTGGAGACCTATGCCCAGCAGTACGTTAATGGGCTGTGGTGGTGGTGGTGGATTAGCTATATATGTCACCGTAAGATTGCAAAATCCGTTAGATTGTAATCTAACTAGCGAAATTGTAAACTGTCGACAGATTACAATTTAACGCATTATTTTTCGGATGTCGAACCCTAACCTAACCTACAAGAAAGAGACAAGAAAGTGTAAGTACAATGAAAATTTTAAAAATTGACATTCAGAACATTGAACAGTACACAATCTGTCGACAGTTTACAATTTCGCTAGTTAGATTACAATCTAACGGTTTTTGCAATCTTACGGTGACATATATATATATATATATATATATATATATATAGAACCAAAGTAAGCCATAAGACAATCTTCAATTACATTTTCCTTTATGTCCAGGCGAGTCATCAATTTGCGTCCGCCATCTTTGGGTCGTCAATGGATGAATAGCTCACCGCTTGCCAAGAATAAAAGGTTCCCTTAAAAGCTTTCCGGGGCAACGTCCTGGGTGGAAAATATTTGATTTTCATTATCTTGCAAGTAAAAAGCAGTGATAGCTGATAGCCTAGCCTAGTGGTTAGGACACTCCGGCCTCCTATACGGGGTCGCGCGTTCGATCCCCGGGCACGAACCTTTTTTTTTTACTGAGAGATAGGCTTGCGCTTGACGACAATCATGCTTAGTGCAAAGCAATGATGAGGTCTAGGTTGGAACGCGCTTGCCTAGACGATGCCTATTCACACTTGCCTTGAAGGTACCTAAGTTATTTGTGGCAGGAAACACGTGCGCTGGTAGGGTGTACCACACCATAGCGGTTCGGATCAGAAACGTCGAGCAAAAATGTTTCGTGCGGGCAGATTGGACATCAACCACATAAGGATGCCAACGCAGACGGTTTCTCGCTGTTCTGTGGTAGAACCTCTTACTTTTACGGAGTTAGGTATGAGCTTTTTAAGAAATTAAACACTCGGTTTTCGCTAATAGTTTTTCTGTTACTTAATAAATTAACATTAAAGGCCCTAAAAGTACAAATTCAAATATTAATTGTTATAGGTAGGTACTTAGTTTTCAAATAAAAATAGCAAAAAAAATCATATGGCCCGTTAAAACCGTAAGACTCGATTATCGAACACCCGAATTCAAGGCCACTCGCCACTCGGAAGGAATTGTTGTTATAATAAATATGTACTTAATAGTACTCTATCGCATTGATGTAGAATTTTAGTATCATTCTGTTTTGATTGTCTATCGCCTAACACCCCTGTGTAGAGTAGAATTACAGCTCTCTGTCCAATAATTTATTTTACTTCTGTTACCGATTGGATTTTTGATTACAGTCGACTTTATTTATGAAGCAGTTTTAATCGATTTGACACGTCATTGATTTTTCATTTTTCCTCAACATTTTTATTGTTTTTTCGACATCCCAAGCGTTTAAATGACTGTATTGTACGTATGAAAATAAATCATTTGTGTAAAACAGTACACTAAATGTAAATTTTATAATTTGAGTACTTCAATCAGGCTAGTCATAGAAATTATCCAAAGGAAGGAAGGAAAGTCGTACTGGGAATTGCTAGATACGAGTAACAAAATATCGCATAGAAGACAACGTTACTATCGTAAAAAAAAGACTGCGTCTATGAAGTATTTGGTCTTTTTTGTCGATGGTTGCCTGTCAATAATTAAGAAACTTCATAGGCATGCTTATGTCAAAAGTAAAATAAATGGTTGGATAGATAATATAAATTATAGTCTAAGAACGTAGAATAACTCAGGTGGAAAACTTTCAAAGCGCAAACTCATTGAAGCAGAAGAGTCAGTCAGTTCTACAGCGAGGCGGTCCAACTCTAATGAACTCAGTGCTTCATTATGACGGATTTAATGATTACTGTTGTGAAACAATTCGCCTTTATCACAGATGAAAGCCCTTAAATCAGGGTTAGTAGGTTATTTAGGTGACACACGGATTGGCAGAAATGCCAACATTAATTGCGAATGACTCATAATCATCATCATCGCTGCTCAGGGCATGAGACTCAGAACGAGAGTGGGTTTGGCCATAGTCCACTAAACTGGTTAAGTGCGAATTGGCATAAAATACACCTTTGAGATCGTCACAGTAATAAACTGATTCCTATTTCTATAGAGATCATTATGATAATGTGTGCGCGGCCTTTCTGCTTTATCATAATACTAGCTGATGGCCACGACTTTGTCCGCGTGGTTTAAGGTTTTTTGATTCCCGAATATTCCCTATATTTCACTCTGTAACCTATTTCACTCTCCAGGTCCTCAACTATACTCATGCCAAAAATCACGTCGATCCGTTGCTCCGTTGCAGCGTGATTGAAGGACAAACCAACAAACCAACAAACCAACAAACAAACTGACTTTCGTATTTATAATATTAGTATGATTGCAAATTCAAAAGTCAAAATATATTTATTCAAAGTTGGTTCTTACACAGTTCACTTAATGAACGTCAGGTAACTTTCTATAAGTACAATGTGATGACGATAAGATGTGATAGTGATGGTATCTTAAAACTAAAGCTACGAGGGTTCCAAACGCGCCCTGGTCTACACCAGCAGAAATTTTTTGACCGAAATTACGCAACTCACAAAAATACGCTCGCCTGGCCTCACCCTTACCGGCCGATCGAACCAACGAAGCGTTTTGCCAAAAAAGAACCACTAAAACACTAACACAAAACATTGGGGCTGATTCTGTAGTGCACGATCTCTAAACTAAACTAAAATTAGAGCATCACAAATATTGCTAGCCCTTTCATAATACTTCCTACGGAAAGGGACAGAACTAGATTTAAAGCTGCCATTTTAGTTTAGTTAAGAGATTGTGTTATACAGAATCAGCCCCATTGTTTACCTTTCAAGCTAAACCCTACAACTCACTTTAACTATAAGTAAAGCCATCAAACACGAGGGCAGTAATAACTTCTCTGATGAACCCAGCGGGTTATTTGCTGCGGGCATTATAAAAGTGATTCCTGTTGGGAAACAATTCCCCCTTATCACAGATTAAAGCTAAGATCACGGCTTGATACATAATTTAGAGAACGCACTAGTGCGCAACACACTGCGTTAAAGAATCATGAACATTAATCTAGTTTATTTTTCAAATTTCTAACTTTTTTAATCGAATAAACTTTTGAAAATGCTTATGAAGTCGAGTGAATCCGCCGCTGGATCGAAATGCCATTTATTTAAAAAAATACTTTAAAATGTTTATATTAAGTGAATGAAAAGTTACAGTTGCAACAAGTAAAGCCCAAGGCTGAGTTTTTCAACTCAAAGTAACGTTTAACCTGCGACTAAATTTGATATTTTGACAGATTTTGTATAGGAGTACTGTTTTATTTATTTTATTAAAGCCATTGAGATAAAAATATTTTGTATTTTTTTAATTATAAGGAATTTTAAATTATACCTAAATAAGCAATAATAATACGGTTCATCTCTCGCCTTCCCCCTTTTCGCGCGAAGAGGTAGGTAATATTTAGTAGGTATGTATTTAAAAAAGTGTGAATTACGAAGTGTGGGCAATATTAAAATTGTCCGGGTATGTTTAAAAATGCGATGAGCTTTTGCGCCGATGTAGCTAATAGGCAAGTTGTTAGTGGTTTCTGCTAGTTTTCCATTTGGAATGCCAACTAAATAGAACGCAAGCTCGGCAAACGACACGTCAGTGTGTCCAATCAATCAAGGGTTGTGTAATTACAAGTCGTCGACTCTTTGAGATTGCTAGTCAGTAGTGCATAGGGATTCATTTTCATACGTCAAATGCACGTCCCTAGCCCCGCCCACTCGTGGAAGGACTTTGATACTAAAATAATGTAAATAGGAATACATAGGATTACTCAAGGATTACTTAACCCAATATTAGCCTTTGTGATATTTTCACGAGGGACGAGTGACCTAGTTGGGACAACGCATATCAGTCGAGTGTGATTGTTAAGCAACGTTAACCCAAGTCGGTAACTGAATGGGTGACAAAATTTGGAGGCTCAAATTTGGCCTTTTCATCCCTTCATGCCACGGAGATCACGTTAAGCCGTCGATCCTGATGAATTAATTCGTCTATAGGCTATCACCGCTTAGGCTGAGTCTGTTGTGGGCTCTTCTCAGACCAGGGCGCGTTTGGAACCCTTGTAGTTTTAAGATACCGTAACTGATTATCACCATAATTTTTTATAAGTAAGTAATTGTATCACCTGTTGGTAGCGTTACACTGCTGTACAAACTTACCGTTTATAATTATGTATGTAACTCATTTTTAATTTTGATTTATTTTGTGCATCTGTATTTGTTGCTGCCAATAAAGATTTTTCTATTCTATTCTAATTTTTAACGTCAATAAGTGTACCCACAGTGTACCTATATTGAATAAAATATGATTTGATTTGACAACAATTTATACATACTAATATTATAAATGCGAAAATGTGTCTATGTGTCTGTCTGTCTGCTACGCTTTCATGGCCTATCTGTTCAACCGATTTTGATGAAATTTGATACAGGGATAGTTTGTAAAAACCGGGAAAGGACAAAGGGCTACTTTTTCCTGGAAAATTGAAGAGTTCCCGTGGTAATAAAAAACTTATCTCTAGTTATCATCTAGTTATTAATATTTTACTGACGTTCCTTGATTAAATTACTTATGACTAATTGACTTCGACGAATGACAAAGTTTATATTTGACTAGCTATGACATTCCCCGGCTTCGCTAGGTAGATTAAATTCCAGAAAATAATTTCATATTCGGGATCTACGTCATAAAGAATCCCTACAAAAACAAACTTAGAAGTTCCTGACGAATGTTCCTGCGGTTTCTAGGTTGATTTGCCGTCGTCATTGACGACCTCCCTGGCGCAGTGTTGAGCGCTGTTTCGATCCCCGGCAGCGTCAATTTGGGAATTTATAATTTCTGTATTTTCCCTGGTCCAAGTGATTTACCCTAGCTCGTGAGGCCTCTACACGTAACAATTTACTCGTGCAAGCTAATATAATGATAGTACAAAAATAATGTGTGATAGTAAAAAAAAGTGTTAAATTATTATCTACTTCTGGAATGAAACGGTTAGTTTAGTTCTACCACCGGATCTTCTCATTTCTGGTATCCAGTTCCTTTTATACCGCCAATCCCTTCAATCCCTTTCAAGTATCAAATCCATTCAGGCTTTATAGTCAATATTGTCGCAATGGTAAAACTATAAACGCCCAAGAACGAATGACCTTGTATAGACATAAAAACCTGCAACAGACATGTGTATAGAATTTAATGTTCCATAAATTGATTCTTCTATCTTCGAGACGTCTGTAACGATCCTAATTCGTTTTTATGGTGTCTTTATTTTGTTATTTCAATGGGATTTAACACTTATCCATATTAGCTCAGGCTACTTGTGCAAGCTATGTATGGGAAGATAATTTAATGAAGATAATTTTCGCCATAGACAGTTTTTTTCTAGCACTAATATTTTTTTTAAAAACTTACAAAAATCTGCCAAAAGTCGTTTGGGGGCGTAGGGGGGAAGCCCGCGACCTGGGGTGGGGGGGGGGGATATTTAAGAGGTACTTCTCAGACCCCAAGAAACACATATCAATGTTTATTTGTGCCGTTCTATATAATAGCTAATGGGGAATAATTTTTTAAATTCCCACGGGGACTAAATTTTCCAGAATAAAAAGTAGCCTATGTCATTCTCCAGGTCCTCAACTATGTCCATTCAAAAAATGTCGTCCATCTAATGTTCTGTTGCAGCGTGTTTGAAGGACAAACCAAAAAAGAAACACATTTTCGCATTTTAATAATAACTAGCAGGATTCGTGCGCCTGGATTGAGGTCTTTTGGATCCCGCGAAAACACTTTAATTTTCCGGAATAAAAAGTATATTCCCTATGCCTAGCCTATAGCCTATGTGTTATTCCAGACTATAATCTATCTCTGTGCCAAATTTCATCCAGATCCGTTCAGCCGTTCTGGCGTGATTGCGTAACATACATCCGTCCAAACTTTCGCATTTATAGTATAAGTATTAAGTATGGATAGGTATAATGTCCTCCCGACCGAATTTCGGCCACAGCGGCTTATCTACCTGGAGATAAGCCATCTGCGCGGGAGCTAGTGTACTAGTGTGTGGGTATATAATATACTAGGGTAAACAAGTGAATATAATTAAAATTATTAAAAAATACGACTGCTCTGCCGTAGCCCGTATTGAATAACCTTTGGAATCTTATTCACATTTTTCTTAAATTATATTTTTTGTGAATCACTGGATATTGAACTATAGTGTTATATATTTTTGGAATCTACTCATCATTTTTTAGATGATAATTATAATATAGTTAATCTTATTTTCGATTTTTTTTTTCAACTTTAGTCTTTAATGCGGGACCATAGTCAACCCATCAATTTTCTTTAAAATTTTACTAGCCTATGTCACCCGGAATAAGCTAGGGATTCTAACGATACCTCATTTATCAAAATCGGTTCAGGCGTATAGAAGTTATGGTGCAATATACAAACTCACATACATACATACATTCATACATACATACATACATACATACATACATACATACATACATACATACATACATACATACATACATACATGAACCCTGAAAACAATATACTCCTTTTTTCAGGCAGTCGTATAAAAATACGGCGCACCTCGATCATGCCGGTGTGTTTTGAGCCTTAGTTCCATTTGAAATAGCTAAAACTACAAAACTACGTTTATGCTCCCCGAAATAAAACAAGCAAGTTTGGTCCAATTTAAAAGAATACTGGATTTCGTAAACACCGTTGACCCAAATCGGTGCGCCGACCGACTGGAGCGGTCGTACCTTGACCTAATAAACCTTGCGTGGTTATGTCATCTTGTCGTTATGAGCTTGCCTTGTTGGCATGACATACTAATTATTTATCAATACATCGCTACAGCTCATTAATGTCCCACTGCTGGGCACAGGCCTCCACTCTCATAAGAGAGAGGGAATTAGAGCTTAGACTCACCACGCTGCTCCAATGCGGGTTGGCAGGCTTTAACGACTATTATCATGTTAATGATAATAACCGGGACCGACGGCTTAACGTGCTCTCCGAGGCACGGGTGAAACACCGCCAACTTCCTAACTCCGGGCTAGTACTAGTCTAATTAGTAATTTCTAGTCAGAAAAACCCAATACTTAATTATGGCCCGACCCGCGACTCGAACCAGGGACCTCGTCAGCCACAGTCGAACATTCCAACCACTAGACCAACGAGGCAGTTTCAGGTTCAGTTTATTTATAAAATTATCTAATTAAGTAATTTCCAATATTTCTGAGATAGTGGTAATAAAAATAAACCTGGCTGAGTATGTTGTGGGCTCTTCTCAGACTGGGCGCGTTTGGAACCCTCGTTGCTTTAGTTTTATCACCGTCTCGTCTTATACTTTGTAAGGTGTTGTCACTTTGTAGGTACCTATTTTGAATAAATATGTTTTGAGTTTGAGTTTTATTTTAAAATTAAGTGTAACTAGATGATGCCCCCGAATTCGTCCGCGTGGAATCAGTTTTTTGATTCCCGCGGGATCTCCTTAATTTTTCGGGACAAAAAGTTGTCTATGTCCATATCCGGGATGTAACCTACCGGTATACCTCTATATATTCACTCTATACGTGATTTTTGCATGGGTATTGTTGAGGACTTGTAGAGTGACACATGCTATTTTTATCTCGGAAAATTTAGGAGTTCCCGTGGGAATTAAAGAAGGCTTAAACAACGCGGACGAAGTCGCGGGCATCAGCAGGTTTCCAAGTATAACAGCTTCTATTAGCAGATTTTGGCCAAGCGCTAGTTTGCTGTGGACGCCGTCCAAAGTAAGTGCCACCGCGCGCCAAACTAGTTTAATCTACTCTGGACAATGTGCTGCAACGAGCCAAATTCATCTACCATACTAAGTTACTAACACGGTAACTTTTTTACCTCAAATATGACCCAATTAAAATGAATCAAAACTCAAAAATTAAAACTTTTTAGCCGCATTGAGCATTTTGGTAGGGGATAAACTTGTGGATTCGAGTGTCCGACAAATTCGTAATTAAACTTTAATGCCTTATTGTTAAGGTGTATATTTTTTTATTTTAATTTTAAAAAAATATATTCGTTTTCACTTCTATCGGCAGTCCCTCTGACTGCAATTTTTTAAAATTCAAATAAACTTTTACAAATGCGTAATAGAAGCGGGCGCTACTTTGCGAAAGTCTATGATAATGAAAGATGTAGAAGATTCACTATAATTCGCCACAGTAAGTAAATCTATGTGGTACAGTATGTAAGTACCTATCTTGCGATATTCACCACACCACACAAATCTTGCAAATTATTCTCAACGTACGTTTCACTCCGACACACATCTTCAGGAGATGTTGACTCGACCATGCACGATCGTAAAGACAAAAACAACAATCGAATGACATTCGGTGAATATCGCAAGATACACCACATACTTACTATTTAAAAAGAGCAACCACCGAGTTTCTTGCTGGTTCTTCTCGGTAGGAATGGCATTCCGAACCAGTGGTAGATTCACTTGACGATTCAAAAGTACTTGTAAAAGTTTATTTGAATAAAAAATATTTGATTTGATTTACTGTGGCGGATTTTAGCGAATTAAAGTTCAACTTTCATTTTCAAAATGCTTTCAAATCGTCAAATGAATCTACCACTGGTTCGGAATGCCATGCTATTCCTACCGAGAAGCACCAGCGAGAAACTCGGGATCATGAATAAGGTATTTGACAACTAT
Source organism: Erebia aethiops (assembly GCA_923060345.2). Classification (NCBI taxonomy): domain Eukaryota; kingdom Metazoa; phylum Arthropoda; class Insecta; order Lepidoptera; family Nymphalidae; genus Erebia; species Erebia aethiops. Next base: position 7,991,917 of record OV281086.1, on the reverse strand, counting down.
TAAAATAAATTATTTTTATTGATTATTATTGGATCTCCCAAGAGTCGTAATATCCGTGTCACCTGTTAGTTTTACGTTTGAAAACCATTTCGAATTATCGATTGAAGTAAAAAATGTGACTGATAAAAGCCATAAAACAAAATAAGAAGAAGAAAAAATGCGTCTAATTTTGATGACGTCACTGTTCAGTATTTCATACTCCGTTTTGAGTTTTGACGTTTGAAAATTGTTGCCAAATACCCAATTCAACCACTGCCGGCACACTACTGAGCTAAGCACTCTGAGAGGAGAGTCGTCCTCTCAGAGTGAGAATTGTTTTGCTGTAGTCCACCAAGCTGGCAAAGTGCGGATTGGCAGTTTAAAAACAAGATTACAAAGAAAAGTATATAACCACCGAAGACACTAACATTGTCTGTTAGAACTATAATTAAAATGGATTCGAAATGGGATTCAAAGACCAGAAATATGAAAGACTAGATGATGCCCGCGACTTCGTCCGCGTGTTAATCCAGAGTATTGTCTATTTCCATTCCAAATTTCAGCCAAATCGGTCCATTAGTTTTTGCGTGAAAGAGTAACACACACTTACACGCATTTATTTTATTAGTGTGATAAAATGGTCGATTAAAAAACCAATATCAGTTAAAGCGATACTAATCAGGGGGAAATTACACTGCGTTGGAAGAGAAATTCATATTACTATTATCTTTGAAAGATCTATTGATGCGAACGAAATTTCCTTTCGATAAACAAGATTATAATATATGTATAATATTACTGAAGTTGTTTATTGAGGATGGAAATTTTATCGTAAAATCATAGAACGGATTAGATTACAAAACAGTAATTAGTTATGTCGTTTTTTTTTATAAATACAATGCCACAACAGGCCTATGAACTAAAAGGTGACTTGAAATACAGTATGATATATTTAATTAAGTCGATAAATAAATATATAATAATATTAGGTATTTATGATAGAAAGAAGGGAAAACAAAAGCTTGGAAGTCAAAACAAGTAATTAATAGGTAACAGGATCCTTAACCCTCCTCCACAAGAGTGGGGTACTAACGGCCGCTGACCCACCTTGAGGCACCAAACCACTCCACGATACTTGAACACTCATTAACGAAATGGGCGATGAAGCACATTGATATTATTTCAAACCAAAGATTTTTGTGATTGCCTAGAAATGTTATCTGAATCCATACTAATATAATAAATGCAAAAGTGTGTCTGTCTGTCTGTCTATCTGTCTTTACTTATAAACCCATCCCATCTTTTCAACCGATTTTGACAAAATTAAGTTTTTTCTCTCTGTCTAGATTGAACTCCTCAACTTTCCGGGATAATGTCACCCTCCAGGTCCTCAACTATGTCCATGCCAAAAATCACATCGATCCGTTGCTCTGTTGCTTGAAGGACAAACCAACAAACAAACATACTTTCGCATTTACTATTAGTAATAAGTATATCTAATTAATGAATGCCGGCTTGTCTTTAATGTTGCGTTGGCTTTAAACAGACTTAAGAGAGAAATAAGCGTTCTTAGAATATCTTGGTTTCGTATAATATCAGTGTTGTAGAAATGAAATATTTTATTCGGCATAAATTAAACATGGCCTGAATCAATGATCCGTAACATTTACCGGCGCGAATAATGGGGGTGAACTGTTACCGTTTTCCGACGAAATAATTAAACCCAAATCTATTACACTACTTCTTAAATAGGTGTTTTGAATCCTCTGTCCAAATTTCATCAACATCGATTCATTCAACAGTCGATTGCGATTGTTAAGCAACGGTGACCCAAGTCGGTAACTGGATGGGTGACCGAGTTTGGAGGTTCAAATTTGTCATTTTCACTTCCTTCGTGCCTCGGTAAGCACGTAAAACCGTGGGTCCCGGTTATTATCTGATCACTAACATACTGATAATAATCGTTAGAAAAACCTAAGAGTTTACTCTTAGTCGAGTCGTATGCGGAAGAAAGTGGTTCGGAACCTACCGCATTATTATCCCAAGAAAACTACCGTTATTTGAATAATGGAAAGGGGTCACTACCCTCAGTAATAAGGAATACGACACAGAGAGAGAGGGAGAGAGAGAGACAGGTTGCATCCCAGGGAAGGACATAGGACATACTTTTTATCCTGGAAAATTAAGGAATTCGTGTGGGAATTGAATGTGTGAGGCGTTTCGAAAAACGAACTTTTACATTGAGTTTGATTGAATATCTATATGCCTACGAAACAGTAACGGCATAAGGGTGAAATCCATTAAAAATATTAAGCCATAATCCATAAAGCTAATGGGGCGTATACGCGTGTGCGCCATTAGAGGGCTGGACGGTCCCGGTTCGATGCCCGGGGAAACAACATGTGTCACCTTTTAATTAGTTTTGTCGATTAAAGTGTTTTACATTGTACATTTTGAGTGTATAATGATGATTAATGATTTAAGTAGTTGGTTTGGATGAATGAAATTTGTTTTTATTCTATGTATTATGAACTATTCTGTTAAGGATAGTCCTCAGGGGGCATACTACCATCGCTTAAATATGTATTGTTTTAATATTGTTGACGTTCGTGTTTTAAAATTATTATATTCCTTATTTTAGAGACGTCAAGGTCTCCGTGTCATAAAACTGCCATTTTTGAATTATAATGCTTTGAGCGATGGTAGCAATCAGGGAAATAGTAACATTGTTTTCTTTACTAAGAAATTCATGTTCGCATTTAGGTTTAGGTGTGTAAAAATCCCGTGGGAACTCCTGGATAAAAAAGAATTGGTCTGTGTTACTCTCCAGGTTTTTAACTATGCCAATGCAAAAACCACGTCGATCCGTTGCTCCGTTGCGGCGTGATAGGACAAACCAATAAACAACGCACTTTTGCTTAAATAATAAATGCGAAAGTGTGTTTGTTTAAAAAGTCAAGTTAATTTTATTAAAAGTAAACAGACCCTTATATTGCAAACCGAAATGGGCTTTTGTCTTACTCACATTTAAGTTTACTGGTAACTTTAACCACTTTAATGTTTTGGCCCTTAATGGGCAATATTTACTGCTTACTAGAGTGGCCAAGAAAATGAAATCACTTGCCCGAGTACGTACCAACATAATCGCTCTCAGACGAAATGCGCATTAGCAATAAGCATGTCTTTCACCCTGCTTCATTAGACATTCTTCATGGCTAACACTGTAATAGCTGTCTAGAAGTGGAACCACACAGGGCGTTTGCAATAAGGCTGTCTACAAACTGCGTCAACGAAGAAAAATTTACGCCATAATTTGATTAAGAAAAAAACATACCAACTTGACATCAATCTGTACTACTGAGTAGTATTATAAAGCAGTCTGTGAACCACGCAAGGTGTTCGCACTAAGGCTGGCTACAAACTTGATACACAGAGAGAGTCCTAAACGGAAACAACATGACGTCACGATCCGATTTAAAAAACTGCTTTAATCTTGCTTCATTAGATATTACTTAAGCTTAATAATACTGTAACAGCTGTCTAGAAGTGGAACCATATAAGGAGTTTAGATACACTAATCATTTCTACAAAGTAATCACAATTCTATGCTCGAATACTATGCATGATTCGAAGTCTTCTGTTTTCTAAACTTCTATACTGACCTCGAGTAGTTCTGAGCATTTATCTGTTTATAGTTATAGTTTCATCCTTCATCTCCGTAGATCAGATCTTCAGCGCAAGACAAATTAGGATATAGGATTTATACAAGAATTATCAAGAAAATTTGTATAATTTTTACTAATTTTTGAGTAGTCAAGCAAAATTTGCAATATCATAACATAAATAAATAAATAAATGTTTTTTTTTAAAGAGCAACAACCGAGTTTCTTGCTAGTTCTTCTCGGTAGGAATGGCATTTTAAAGCAGTGGTAGATTTACTCGACGATTCAAGAGCACTTTAAATCAGTTTTTTTTTAATAAAAAATATGAGTTTATCAAACATACAGTAAAGTAAATAACGACTTAAAAATATATATATTTCAGTTATAAAACGCGTAGTATGTACGAATCCTTATCAACGTTCATGCCTGCTTATAAATTTCCCTACTCTACTGTCTACACAGTAATATGGTAAATGCACTTTAGAATAACCGTTTCGAATTCATCTCGTTTGTTTTATTATGTTTTGATGAAGATAACAGTTTCTTGAACCTTTAATCGCAGTTAGTTAATATTCGTATATACTATATATTCTTTTAAAAAAAATATTCTATTAGTAACGATTTAATGAAAATTGTGGACGCCATGTGAATTGGAAACGATTATGATATGGTTTTTCCCTTCGATTGTAATATTGGTATCTTCAAATCAAGAGTGTATAGGCATCTCCTAAGCAATTATTTGCTAGTGCCTGAAATGCAATTTCTAAATGTTTCGAATAAAACAACGAGCGCAACGCATAAATAACGTCCGCTCAGCCGCGAGGTCAGCGGCCGAGTGCCGTGATTTGTTTGTTTTGAATGCTAACGCCATCTACCGTGATCTACGAGCGCTTGATGATATGGTTTTAAAGCGCTAAAGCGTAAATGGTCGTAATTTTAAGAGATTTATGCAGCGGGTTAAATCGAATGAATTAGAATTTTGGTGAAACGATACGTCTCTCTGGTTGAAAGTCAAGTTTTATGGTATTTTTTTGGTTTTTTAAATACCTACTCTATGAATGTTAGGTATAATTTAAATATTTTTTGACGCATGATAAAACGCCTGGGTTTTTAGATATTTCTTTGAATGGACCCGTAGATGCAGTATAAATAACAAAACTAATATATTTGATTGAAAAAATCGGTACAAAGTTTTTTTCAAGATCCAGTATTCCGAACTGAATTTTGAAACTCCGACGTTCACATAAAGCCAATTGTGGCTTTCTGTAGTACTCCATCTCTAAACTATACTAAAATAAATAAAGCTCTATTTATATTGCTATCCCTTTCATAATACTTCCTGCGGAAAGGGGCAGAGCTGTCATTTTAGTTTAGTTCAGAATAGAACAGAATTGCCCTTTTTCCGCATGGAGTATTGTGAAAGGGACAACTTTAAGGTATTTTTTTACAACAAAATTAATTTTGCACATAGAATATTAGGTAACTACCAGCAAAGCAAATCTGATATTCGTCACTTTTCAATTTTCCATCAAGAGCTGGGTACTTTTCAATTTGCCATAAAATCCGAAATTGTTCCTTACGCGGCAGTAAATTAGTTTGCAAAGGGATCCTCCCAGCGGGAGGTCGGATTTCAGGACCAGTTTTATGAGAGAGCTTAATTTGTGACTCGAGATTATGCCTACACTTCAACTAAGTTAAGAAATGTGGCGAGCCTGGCTTATGCTATCTTCAGGCGCAAATAGTTTTTGAGTACAAAATTTACAACCGCATCTACTTAACTGTTTAAAAAAAAACTATATGAATCCTTTTATTTTATTATATTAGCGGACTTATTCTATTATACTACATATTTAAATATTATTATACTAAAGGATACCCAGCGTGTGCTACAAGGTTAATAAAAGAAAAAAAAAACCATCTTCGCATTATTGCCTTTCTAATGGTTTGGGGCACATCGGTTGGATGGTTTCAAAGTCTATAACGGACATATTAAATTAGGTAGAAACAATTTTTGTGTTTTATACGTATAGATTTTATAGCAGACGATTATGTTTATAATGTTTGCCTGGTAGGAGGCTTCGGCCGTGGCTAGTTACCACCCTACCGGCAAAGACGTGCCGCCAAGCGATTTAGCGTTCCGATACGATGCCGTGTAGAAACCGAATAGGGTTAAGGGTTTAATATAACTGCCATGCTCCTTAAAGGTTAGCCCGCTACCATCTTAGATTGCATCATCACTTACCATCAGGTGATATTGCAGTCAAGGGCTAACTTGTAGTGGTGTAAAAAATAAATAAGGATATTTAACAAAACAAATAATTACATAATTGGGGTTCCAAATACATAATCAATATCATTATTTTGTGGATTGAATGAAGAAACACAATTAATAGATATTGATAGCTATTATAAATGATAATTAATTATTCATGTAAATGATTAGTGATTAAGCATAAATTGTTATGCTATGCTCTTTATAAACGATACATAATTACTCATTCATGTATATTATCAATTATTATTTGTTGTTTTCAGGTATGATGCTGTCAAACTGCAAGAGAAGACGAAGTGTGCACTGAAAAATGGTCAAGTATTTATAATTAATACACATAGAGACATACAGTTGGCAACTGTAGAATAATGAAGGAGCTAGAAGTTTAATTCACTTTAATCCACGACAATAGGTAAATCTATGTGGTACAGTGTGCATCACTTCGTCTTTTTTTCGGTAGAAACTTAACACTTTGTTGGTAAAAGTCATTTTAGTTTGACTCTATTTCGATGTAAATCAAGATGAAAACGTTATGAAAAAAACCGCAACCGAAAAAAAGCAGGAAAGAAAAAGTCATGGGTATTGGTTAGATGGGTTTACTCAATACCTCTGATTGGTTTCTACCTACATGGTATCAGGTGTCCAATGAATGGCTACTAACCACTGCCGAAGCCTTCCACAACCACCACACAACTTCACACAAATCTTCGAAAATACTACTCACACACTGAATTCTCTATGAAAGAACTAGAAGTTTAATTCGCTGTAGTCCGCCACAGTAGACAAATGTATGTGGTACAGTGTGTGTCTTGCACTTATAGCCCGCGATATTCACCACACCACAGAAATCTCCCAAACTAATCTCAACGTACGTTTCACTCCGATACCGGAGCATGTTCAAGAGATGTTGACTCGACTATGCACGATTGTGAAGACGCTTCCTACTGTCGCGGATTATAGCAAATTAAACTTCTAGCTCCTTCATTATGATGGACTTCCGCAAAGTAACGCCTGCGTCTATCCAACTCTAGAACAGTTGATAACTCTTTTTTTTTTTCTCTTCGGGGGGAGGAAAAAATCCTCCGGACTTCTGCCTGTCGGCAGGGCATGTCCGACTTGCACGGACTAAAACAACCTCCCCCCGTCTTCCAGGGCAGCACGGAACCACTTAGCATCACTTCGTGCTGACCCTCTGTTCTTAATTTGTCTTCTTCTTTTCTTCTTTTTCCTTCTGTTCTCTCCGCATCATTATTGCCCTTAGCATTCGCCCATAACGTTGCCATGCTTCCTCGCTCGACAGCATCCTTGTAATTAGATTCTGTGCGTTCACGGCGTCGCTCGTTCCTTGCGCCTCTGTTCTTAAGTCTGCGCAGCCGGAGCAATCAAAGATTGCGTGTCTCGGGGTGTCTTCCTCTCCGCAGAAGTAACAGTTTTCTGTTGGCGCTTTTCCAATTGCGAAGTTGATAACTCTAAGATATTAGAGAGATTAAGGATGAGATCTATAGAGCGAACTTTGACTTTGCTTAGACTTAAGACATTGTTAAAACGAGACAGATTTATGTTACTCACATAAGTCCATCTCGTTTTAACTCTAAGTAAAGTCTGAGCGAAGTCAAAGTACGCTCTATAGATCTCAGCCTAAGACCTCTTAGACGAGCCAGGTTTGCCCGTGTAATTAAAAATTATGTATGCATATAATCCATACTAATACCTATAATACATACGGAAAAGTATCCGTCTGTTTGACCGATTTTGGTGGCACAGAGATTGAGGAAATGGACACAAGTAAGACACAATACGTCACGTAAAAGTTTTTTACGTCTTGTTAGGATTTTTAAATTGGAAAATTTTAAAGAGTTCCAAAGGGATTAAAAAATTCCCTTATCCTTGCGAATAAAATCCCGGGCATCTTAAAAACATTATTAGGTATAATAAGATAGTGGAAATGATTTACTATGGCACACCCTATTGTATAAATGCTAAACTGCGATAAAGCTGTGAAAACAATGTATTCACAACAATATTATTTATTATTCAGTAAACACAAACTGGCAGAGCGTGGAATGTTCTCAACTCGGAATCTTCTGATGTTAAGCTGAAGAAGATTTCACTTCGAACAACAAACACTAACTTCCACTGTGAAACGGGGATGAATAAAATTGTTGTTAAAAGTTTTCGAACTTCGACCGTAGTCTTAAAAATTCTTAGTACACACTACAAACAGTCTAAAGATTTTATTGAATGCACATTCGCAGTCAAGGGCTAGCTTGTAGTGGATAAAAAAATATTATAATATAGTGAGTTATAATAGGTAGAATGTATGAGTTAATGTATTATATAATGTTTTTGATATACCTACAGTTATTTATGTAATTATTAGTATGCTATGTTTATGTAGTCTATTGGATGATCATAAGTTGTAGCACTATTCCGCTCCTTTTAAAGATTCATAATGGATGGGATGGGTTGCGTCTGTAGGAGATCACTTATATGACCGCCCTTGCGCACTGCTATGTTATGTTTGTGTGGCATTAAAGAATTAAATGTATCTTCGTCGCCAATCGATAGACGTCCACTGATGTAGGTACATAGAGAATTGAGTGTGTAAGTGGTATTTTGCAAGATTTGTGTGACGTGGTGTGGTGGTTGTGGAAGGCTTCGGCAGCGGCTAGTAAGACATTCATTGGACATCTCATACCATTTAGGTAGAAACAGATCAAGGGTAACTATTAATTTTTACCCATAACTTTTTCTTTCCTGCTTTGGATTTTTTCATTCCGCTTTCAACTTTATTGAATCGTCAAATTAAAATAACTTTATAATATCCACAGTTCAATGAGAGAATTCCTACCGAAAAAAAGACGAAGTGAACAAAAGCTGTTATTAGTGTTATTTAATATTTTTTTTATTAATAACAGAAAACTACCACCAAACTATGATTACTTAATGCTTAGCCGCAGGCATAAGGAAGTTGGTACATATGTTGTACCCCAAACTCTGCTACATAAACATCCATGAAATATTCCTTAATAATATAAAATTTACCCCACGCACAGAAAACATATTATTACTAAAACACCACGCAATAAACCCTCTGTTATGAATAAACAATAGCTAAATTTTGAATAATAACATAGCAGTTTGTTTACATTTCATTTTCTTTCGGCCACAAAGGATAATAATATTTAGGTAATTGAGATAATATTTTCTCTTTTACTTATATCTTGGTAAACAATTCATAAAATAGCTTATTATTTGTTTAGTTATGATATACTTATACTTTTCTTGTGTTATCGTCTTAGAAAAATATTTTTTTTTTATTGAAATAATATTGCGTTAGGCCAGGGATTTCCAAACTATTTTGGGCAAGAGACCCCTTTTCCAAAATGAACTGATACCTCAGACCCCCATAGCCAAATTACTTTAAAAATCCTATCTCTAGTTTATTTCCTATTAATACAAAATACCTACTTACCAATTTAAAAACTTTGCGCTTGGTTAAGTGAGCAAAATTTAACAAAATAAATAGATAGAAAATTCAGTAAATATCAAGTGTAATAAATAGGTAGTGTAAGTTATTATTATTATTTTATTAATGTAAAAACAGGGGTCTATTTTTAGACCTCGTCGACCCCCAGTTCTAATCAGTTTTCGTTTATGTCGACCCCTGGGAAACCGATATAGACCCCTTGGGGTCGATATCGACCACTTTGGGAATCCCTGCTTTACACTATTTTGTCCCACAATAACATAATAGGTAGTTGTTTGTATTGATTCAAGCTATCTATTAATGCAAGTTTTGTGTTGCTACGAGTATTTCGCAAAGGAAGTTTCGGAATGGTAGGTAGAACATTAGGTAGGCGGTAGGCCAAAATATTTTTCGGCCCTTATTTTTTACTGAAATTTTTATTTTTATTTTTCGACCAATCATAAATAAATAACTGAAAAGAAGAGCTTTCAATACATATAACGACTTACTCGGTTAGTCATTTAAAACGTCTTAAAACAAGATGACGGCCTGAAAACGGCTGTTTTCTTCTGCATCAATTTGATACGCGATCGTTACTTCCATTCGAAAAAAAGAAGCTTTACTTCGCTTTATCACGGAATTTGTTTTACCCCCGACCCGTCTCATAACTCAGGCCCATGAAACGTTTTGTTTTTATTAACGGAATCCCCCGCTCAATTTATGGCACTCAAGGATACACTAATTTATGTCCCGGGGATAAAGTGGATAGCGGATAGTGTTTAATTCTTATGTTTTTATGAGGAAAATTTGATAAAATTGCGTTTTTAACCTTGTACGCAAACAGAAGGGTGTAAACGTATACGTAACTGTGTATATCTGTCGCATTCGATCCAATTTTGATGTTAACGGAATCTCTTGCGCAATTTGTGGTACTCATGGATACATTTATTTATATGCCGGGTATACAATATAAACAAATCATTTATAGTCCTGAAAAAATATTACAATCACATTTATAGGTTATGTGTCTGATGAGAATCAAGCCCTCCTATTTAAGGGTTTGACAAACATTAGTAGCTTAGCAACGTAGCACATCTCTGGTGAAAACGCACCTTAATGCAGCCGAGTGTTTAAAGTGACACATCCATATTATTCTCAACACGCAAATGCTCTTAATTAGTGCAATTTGCACTCGCAAGTGTCATTGTCCCTACTTGCCGGCTAGTTGTTGACGGGGGTTAAAAATAGTTCATAATTAACTGACATAATATACTTCTGTACATTCTGTTCATTTATTTGCTACTAGCTAATGTCCGCGAATTCATCCGCGTAGATTGAGGTGTTTCGGTTCCTGCGGAAACTCTTTAATTTTCCGGGATAAATAGCAGCCTATGTGTTTTATTCCAGACTACTAGTGGTTCGCCCCGAACTGAGACCTCGCGGCGCCATCTATTGACATCATTGCGAAGTTCTGTTAAAAATACTGAAGCTCATTAAAAATTAAATAATATCATTTCCTTATAATATTTATCTAATTTTAGTACTCTTTGTTTAAGTACAGGATATAATTCAAATAATTCAGATCAAGTTTCAGGCTCAGCCTTTCAGAAAATTTAGAGTTCTAAGGTCCACTTTGGACGTTAGAAAATCTCCTCTTTGAAAGCCCCCCATTTCGTCAATGTTAGGGGTTTAAAAAGCATTATTTTCGGACTCTATTCCTAACTATCTTTAAAATGATATGCCGCAACTCTATGTAACGCTATAAAAATATTTTACTTCGCATTCGCTTCTATGAGAGGCCCCTGAAATAAAGATTTTTATAACTTTTTAAGCTATATTCGGCTGGAGGTCATCGGTTTACATATAATATTTAAAGCTGAAGTTATTACGTTCAGTAATTAAAGTTATAAGGCTCTGACAGGCGGACGGACGGACGGACAGACAAGTGCAAATTCACTCAAGTAGAGCCAGACACCTTCGCCTCGCTCGGTCAATAATTTATCTCTGTGCTAAATTTCAGCTAAATCTGTTCAGCCATTCTGGCGTGATTGAGTAACAAACATCCATTAATCCATCCAAACCTTCGCATGTATACTTACTAATATTATCAATGTCAATCACGCTAGAACGGCTGAACGGATCTGGATGAAATTTGGCACAGAGATAGATTATAGTCTCGAATAACACATAGGCTTTTACATCGATTTTCAGCATTTCGGAGAGAGTTTCGGCATTTTACATCGATATATATGTAGGTACGAGATGGGCCCTTTTATAGAAAAAAATTGGGCGTCCAACCTGTAGATCACGCTCCTAACCTGTATAGCCCTGCTCTTGTCCCCGCCATAGCGCTGTCCCGCTTTTCAGACTAGATGGCGTTAGTAAAATAGGTCCACATTCTTTGTTTGACCTGGCCCGTCTATATAAATTAAGTAAAAGTTAAAGAGTTGGTCTGGAATTGACTGGATGAAACTATAATGGTTGTCTCACTACGGAGACCCAGAAACTTTATCGCAGATTTATAATGAACGCTTGTTTTCAATTCTAGGTAAACCCTCAACGGAGCGTCGGAAAGTGATTCATTAAAATTTCCTTTCATAATAATTTGATAATGGAATTTTATATTTATAGAAACGGAAAATTTTGCGGCTTACAATCTCCCAGTAAACAACCAAGAAAGTTTATTCTCCTGTCTATTATAATTAAATCCATGTACTTAGCTTACACAATGACCCGCGGGCCACTGTAGTGGTCCATCAAGTTAAGCAACCACTTTCGACGACCTCCGTGGCGCAGTGGTGAACGCTGTTGAACCCGCAACCTCTGCACGGTAAGCCTTGCAAAGGTCGCGGGTTCGATCCCCGGCAGGGTCAATTTAGGAATTTATAATTTCTGAATGTTCCCTGGTCTGGCCTGGTGGGAGACTTCAGCCGTGGCTACTTACCACCCTACCGGCAAAGACGTGCCGATTAGTGTTCCGGTATGATGCCGTGTAGAAACCGAATAGGGGTATGGGTTTAATATAACTGCTCTAACAGGTTAGCCCGCTACCATCTTAGACTGCATCATCACTTATGAACAGATGAGATCGCAGTCAAGTTCTAACTTATAGTGGATAAAAAAAAGCAAAATAAGTATTTAAAAAATCTATTATATTATTAGCTTTTTTTATTGATCTTTACTGCAATCTCACGTGGTGCAGTCTACAATCTAGATGGTAGCGGGCTGACCTAGAAGTATGACAGCTATTTTAAACCCCTAATCGGTTTCAACTTACCCGTACCGCACGCCCCTCCGTACCACGTGACCGTAACACGGCCATCGTACCCGAACGCCAAATCGCTTCGCGGCATGTTTTAGTTCTTCCTAACAAAGGCGAATCTTCATTATATTTTGTTTTGTTTGTGTATTTTTTTTTAAGTTTTATATCTTTTTATAAGTTAGTTGTGTAGTATTTATAATATAATTAGTCTAAATATAAGGCAAAGGGCGCAGCGCAATATTTGTACAATCAAATAGAACCGGAGCAAACCAGAAACCAGCGCTGAGCGTTGTTATCAATGCTCAATAATGCTGAGTTTGCTTCCCATTGAATATTGTTAGATTTTATTTTACTTTTTTTTTTGTCGTAGGATTTAGTTGATAAGTGTTTAAATGTGTAAATTCTAGCAATAAGATACAATAAAGCTTTTATTTATTATCCGGTGTAGCCTCCAGATTAGACCAGATCTTATGTATTCATAAATCTTCCTTTCCGGGGCTCAAACATAGAACCACTTGCTTAAAGACCACAGCGCTCATCACTGCGCCAGGGAGTTCGTCAAAACCATAGAAAATTTATATATTCCGTGGTCAAAACGCTATACACCTGTAGGTATTCCTTTACCTACAGTTATTATTAACAAGTAGGCACCTTAATGCTCTTCAATTATCTACTCAAAATGTGTTCTTAAGCCAAATCCGCCTTCCAGCCATTACGTGCGGAAATTCCGCCGGCCGCACAGACTTATGCACTTAGCCTAGCATTGCGGATTTGGCTTACGTATCCATCTATTATATTTGAGGGAGCTTCACGCAAAGAGATTAAGCACGGTATTCAATACGGGTTGGTCTAAATAGTGACGTCATACCTATCAGGAAATACCCCATGTATATTGAACGATTCTAGATAATTTTACCGTGAGGTTTCTGAGGCACTCCCTCTGAAATCTCATGATATTATTAAGAATTGAACTTTTATTAAATTATGGTAAAATATTTGCTAGTGAAGTGGTTAGTGGGAATTAAAAAAACTTAATCCATGCGGACGAAGTCAGGGGCATCATCTAGTATTATGACGATTTGATAATATGATACTTCAACAAACGATAAGTAATTTGCTACCATAATGTAAATAACTTAATCTCTCTCTGCGTCGTATGCCTCATTGCTGAGGGTCGTGACCCCATTCCATTAATCACATAATGGCATAGGTTTCTTTGGGATAATAATGCGGAAGGTTTCCAGGTCCTTCCGCATTCGACTCGACTAAGAGTACCTACTCTTAGTCGAGTCTAGGTAGATACTATATCAACTCTTATGTTACAAACGATTACTATCAGATGTTAGTGATGATAAGCGAAACCGACGGCTTAATGTGCTCTTCAAGTCACGGAGGAAACTATAAGGCCAAATTCGGACTTCCAAAATCGGTCACCCATCCAGTTACTGACTTGGGTAAACATTGCTGAACAATCGTAATATGCGTTGTCGCAACTAGGTCACTCGTCCCTCTAAAATAACTAAATAAGTACCATCATATCCAGATTCTGTTATGATTCCTCTATTATGATATTTCTATCCTTTTCTGTCGAGTGGCTAATCATGAGACAAAAAGAGACAAACCTATTTTTATACGAATGCCTGAAAAAAGGAGTATATTGTTTCCAGGGTTCATGTATGTATGTATGTATGTATGTATTTATGTATGTGAGTTTGTATATTCCACCATAACTTCTATACGCCTGAACCGATTTTGATAAATGAGGTATCTTTAGAATTCCTAGCTTATTCCGGGTGACATAGGCTCGTAAAATTTAAAAAAAATCGTTGGGGTGACCATGGTCCCGCATTAAAGACTAAAGTTGAAAAAAACATTCGAAAATAAGATTAACTATATAATCATCATCTAGAAAATGATAAGTAGATTCCAAAAATATATAACACTATAGTTCAATATCCTGTGATTCACAAAAAAATATCATTTAATAAAAATGTGAATAAGATTCCAAAGGTAGTTCAATACGGGCTACGGCAGAGCAGTCGTATTTTTTGATAATTTTAATTATATTCACTTGTTATTATTCTAATAGCATCTGGATTGGGTAACAATTTTAACTGCATGCATTCAACAATTTCATAAACCCACTCGGTTTATACGCGGTCGGTTCAAGGGTTCGTACAAAACAATTACAGCGGGCCCGCGTTGGGCGCCATTTTAACGCTGTTATCACCGTTAGTGGTTTAGCACCAATCTGTTTTATTTAGTTATTCTAATAGCATCTGGATAACGGTAATAATTTCAACTGCATGCATATAACAATTTCATAAACCTACTCGTTTCATACGCGGTCGGTTCAAGGGTTCGAACAAAAACAACAATTACAGCAGGCCCGCGTTGGGTGCCATTTGAGCGCTGTTATTACCGTTAGTGGTTTTACACTAAGCTGTTTTATTTGGTTGCATTGTGAGTTGGTACTTTATTTGTAAAAATAACCGTTTTTGTTTTGTTTGATAAATTAAATACTCAATTTATTTATTACATATAGGACATACAAACCTGGGACCATAACGCTTAAAGCTATACTGAAGCAATATTACTCAAAATGACAGTTTGTTGTCACGTACCTTGACGTTCCTAAAATAAGGATTACAATTCTAAAACACGAAAGTCAACAATAATTAAACAATACGGCTTAAGGCGATGACAGTGACCCTGTCTCTTTTGTTACGTAGTTTTGACTCTACCACCATTTTGTACTATGATATTCTTGTAACCATTTTCTGAACGATATTAAAATGTTGTACAAAATAACAATAGAATTTTTGGTTGGTGGGTTTTTAGTTACTTTACTGATACCCACGACTTCATCCGCGTGTAAATGTCACCGTAAGATTGTAAAATCCGTTAGATTATAATCTAACGGTTTCTATCCCGCTAGATTATAAACTGTCGGAAGATTGTGAACCGTTCAATGTTCTGAGTATTATTTATGAAATATTTATTGTTTTTACGTTTTCTTGTCTCTTTCTAGTACAGTTCGCGCGCGAGTTGAATGCAGAGTAAATGTAGGTGTCAACATACATTTACTCTGCATTCAACTCGCGCGCGAACTATAGGTTAGGTTAGGGTTTGACATGAATATTCAGGTAGTGCCCGGTTCTATCGGGTTAATATACCTAATATATTACAATTTACCGAAAAATAACGCGTTAAATTGTAAGCAGTATATTACGGTTCACAATCTGTCGACAGTTTATAATCTATCGAGATAAAAAACGTTATATTATAATCTAACGTTTTTTACAATCTTACGGTGACATAAACATAACATTCATAGAACCTTCCTAAAAATTTATTTTAAACTCTTTTAAACGCTTTTGTTACCCTGAGTATAATAACGAACCGATTGACACCTCATTAGTTTAGGCGCTACGTTGGAAATTACATAAATACAAACAGACAGACATACGTAGCACGTATGTCTGTTTGTAGACTCCTTATAAAAAAAAAGATTCCGAAGAATTGAGAACCTCCTCCTTTTTTTTGAAGTCGGTTAAAAATATTGCAACATCGTTCCTAATAAAGTATTAGTCTATTTTGCTATAATGCGGTCATAAAATTCACTATTTCATAACAATAAGCTAAAGTAAACAACCAATATCAGGTAATTCGAAGCTTATTTATTTGTCTATACCAAATTTCTCTGTCCCTGAGAATATGAACTTCGTGTAATAGAATTTGATTGGTTTATGAAACCAATATCGTAACTAGGGATGTGATTTAGTATCGATAAAGCTCTGATGGTCCATCAAAGGAGCAATAAATGATAAAATATTGTCGATACTTTCCCTTTCATTGTTAATATACTTTCAGAGAAATATCATTTCCTATGTAATTTGCTAAATGTATTATTTTATCTTATCGCTTTATGCCTACTTATTTTAACGCAGTGAAGATAGTCTTTATTCGATTTATTATTATTTCACCAATTGTCCCTAACAATATTTAAAATAAGAAAATCATCATCGCCGGATTTCTATTGAGTATGAGGCTCTTAGAATAAGACATTTTTAGGGCATAGTCCACCACGCTGGAGATTCAAGACCATTTTTACCGATACAAGACCATTTTAAGCGGTACAAGACCATTTTAACCAATATTTTTCGGTCATAAGTGTAATATAACTTGCACTTAATACTACTTTTGGCGATTTTTTTAGTCAAACGTATTTTTTTTTAAACAAGAGATTTTTAGGTATTCACTATCATCACGGGATTCTCGTCTTAGTAAAGGAATGTCTAAACATATAACAGCAACTGGACGCTGATTGCCGCGCTGTTATTGGACGTCTGCCTCGCATAAATATTCAAAAATTCATCGGTAGGGTCTAATAATTGTATCCTGCAAGCACGCAAGCAAGCGTGTTGCTGCCGCGTACATGCCGCTCTATGTTTCGACACACCTTAATAATATATTCCAAGCGAAATTCGTTATTAGTAACTTAACATAGTCATAGCTAAATTGATGAGCTGTATGCATAAAATGAATAAATTTTGCATTAATTTTGCAAAATATTTAGTACGCCAGTAATGCAATGATGTCACAAATTTATTCATCATACTAAAACATGGTAATGATATCCGCAAATGGGATATTCGATATTTTTGGGGCGGATTCCAATTTTCTTGCATAAATTGTTGAATTAGGTAGGTATGTGCAGCTTTTAAACTAAAATGTCTCCGTTTTTAGATTTGCTTTAAGTTTCGTCTATAAAATATACTATTTGACAAAGACATAGTTTTATTCGTGAGCTATCTACTTGTAGTGTTTGTGTATATTTTAAATAATACATTATCACGTGCTGATTAAAACATCTAAAATTTTAATCCAAAGTAAAGTTAACAATTTGAATTCGAGCAGGTGTTACATATATAATTATGCAAGTACATCTGCCTGTCTGTACATACATAGCGAGTTTCAGCACGTTCCGGCATACCCCTATTGCGAATGTACTTAATTAAATGGTTTGCAACTTTATAGTTATAAACCATTTAAATAGGTACATATAAAAATATATATAGTACATATAGGTTTATATAAATACCATTTCTTGCTGGAAAAAAATATTTTTTGGCCGCTTAACTTTTTTTATGGATATGTTTGTGATAAACTTCAAAAGGTAAGTTACATAATACTAGCTATTACCCGCGGCTTCGCTCGCGTGGCTCAAGGAATCAATTTTACTGAGTTTAATGTAAAAAATTGTCAACTTTTTACTTTAATGAGAACAACTTCCAAGAACTCAGGAGGAGGAACTAACAAAAAGGAGCCTGTCACTCTCCAAGTACTAAACAAAAATCACGTTGATATATTACTCCGTTGCCGTATGAATGAATGATATTAAAAATCAGCATGATATCCCACAGGAACCATTAATTTTCCCGGAACAAAAAGGTAGCCTGTGTCACTTTCCAGCTCCTTAACAATAATCACGTCGATACTTTACTCTATTGCCGTATAATTGAAGAACAAATGTGTTTAAAGTAGCATACCAATATCCCCCAGGAACTGTTGGTTACGGAATAAAAAGTTACCTATATCGCTTTCCAGCTCCTCAACTATACCTGTGCAAAAAATCACGTCAATCTGTAACGTTGCCGCCTAATTAAAGAATAATTGCGAGAAAAAGAGCATACTATCCCACAGGAACTGTTTGTTTTTCCGGAATTAAAATTGGCCTATGTCACTCTCCAGGTCCTCAAATATACCCATGCAAAAAATCACGTTAATCCGTTGCGCCGTTGAAGCGTCATTGGAGGACAAACCAACAAACAAATTGACTTTCGCATTTATAATATTAGTATGGATTTATGACATTAGTCACTGGTAATCTTACAGTTAATATTTTATGGCTATAACGCCATAAAAATATAGAAAGCTACTTAGAGTTTATGTTATCGATATGATTAAAGTATCGATAAGGTTTCCCAAGTCCCTATTAATATAATAAGACAACGCAACCCCAGGAGTGGTTGTTCTGATATGTATCTAATAAGTTGTTATCGAATTCAGTAATTCACCTACATTTCTGTATTCGGCAAGTTATTAAGCTTTGTATCCATTGGGGCAGCCTCGCCTTAAGGCAAGTCTCGTAGGCAAGCTGAGGCAAAGTGTCTTTCTGTTTGGTAGCTGTAGCTAAAGCTTTTTCTGCTGGCTTGATTTCTTGACTAAGGAATTCTTTGTTGCGGCTTTGCTACAATTCCGTGGAATGTCCGCCATCGCGGGCATCGTCTAAAATAAAATAAAACCATAAAGTTATGACTTATGACATCTAATGCGAAAGCCTCATTGCGCTGTCCGCCTCAGGGGCCATACTTCTAACGTTTAAAACAATACTTAAGCAACATTACTCGTAATGACAGTTTAAGGTCACGTACCTTGACGTTCTTAAAATAAGGATTATAATTCTAAAACACGAAAATCAACAATAATGAAATAATATGGCTTTAAGCAATAAGCGTTGGCAGTAGGTACGAAAAAAAAGGTTAAAGGTTATGGCCCCAGAAGTCAGAGTGAAGCAGTATTGACTAATGTATACGAGGCTTTATTTAAGGACCTACTTTATTACGTTGTGTTTCTATTATAATTGATCATTAGTAGAAAACATGAGCTTTGCCATATATTTTCAATATTTTTTGTAATATAGTGCTAGAAAGAGTTCTGTTTTGTAATAATAAATCATTATTTAACCATTATTAACCGGTTTGGAACGCTCTTCCGGCGACCGTGTTTCCTGCAAAGTATGACATGAGTACCTTCAAGGGAAGATTGAATAGGATTTTTTTAGGCAAGCACGCTCCAACCTAGACCTCATCATTGCTTTTCATAAGCATGATTGTCAAGCGCAAGCAATCTTACAATAAAAAAATTTTTTTTTGAATGAAACCTGGTTTTTATCCTGAAACAATAATGTTATGATATACTTACCGTAGTAATTATTACTTTTTAAATATTGCTGAAGTTTATATTTTAGAATTATAATCCTTATAGAAATCCTCTGAAAATAACAGAGTCTTTACAAGAGAATACTAAAACAGTTAAAATCCCTAAAAACAAACGTATCATTAAACCTTGGATTACAACAGGTATCCTTAGATGTATTAGAAACCGAAATAAAATGCAAAAGAAGTTAAAACTTAATCCGCTAGATGAAACTTTAAAAATATCTTACAAACGTTACCGTAACTACTGTAATAGTCTTATCAAGAAGCTTAAACATAAATACGAAAGAGACCAATTAGTTAAATCTTCAAGAAATTCTAAAGCGCTTTGGAAAAATATAAAAAATGTAACTTATTTAACTTCAAATAGGTCAGATAATACCCCATTATTGAATATCAAGCCATCCCCTACTGACTCAGTCAACGACGTAAATAATTTTTTTGCTAATATTGGAAAATCCCTTGCAGAGAAAATAATTTCAGGAAATAGCTCTAATTTTAATATTAATTCAGAAATATCTCACCTCCAACTCTCGTCCTTTGTTCTTCTGGATACCTCAGTCCACGAAATACACAGCGTGATATCTGGACTAAAATCTAACAGTTCAGCAGGGTGGGATAACATCTCGACTAGTTTCTTAAAACTGGCCAGAATTGTGGTCGCTCCGATTATCTGTCACCTTACAAACCTCTGTTTTGCAAGTGGTACTTTTCCGTCTCCCTTAAAACAAGCTATTATCACACCAGTTCATAAGAATGGTGACAGAAATGATGTTAACAACTACAGACCAATATCTGTCCTTCCAGCAATCTCGAAAATACTAGAAAAATGTTTGAATAAAAGGTTGGTTAACTACTTAGACAGATACAATTTAATTTCTACTTCTCAATTTGGCTTTAGACAGGGAAAATCTACCGAAGATGCTATTATTAATTTAACCTCTAAAATTGTTGAGAAACTTGACCAAAAGAAAAAGTGTTTGTGTGTATTTTTAGACTTAAAAAAAGCGTTTGACACCGTTTCTGTCACCATCCTTGTAAACAAGCTGGAACGAATGGGAATTCGAGGGATACCACTGAAACTTTTTAACAGTTACCTAAGTGATCGCAAACAAAGAGTCAAAATAGGACAATATGTTAGTTCTGAGATAGATATAGCTTATGGAGTGCCTCAGGGAAGTGTTCTGGGGCCAACCCTGTTTCTAGTCTACATTAATGGATTATGTAACCTTGGTTTAAATAATGGTCAGGTTTTCTCATATGCTGACGATACCGCTATTGTGTTTTCTGGCAGCACCTGGGAAGAGGTACAGAGGACGAGTGAGGAAGGCCTCGCTAAGATATCTGCTTGGCTTAATTCAAATTTATTAACCCTTAATGTAACTAAAACTAATTATATTTGTTTTTCGATTAAAAATAATATGCAACCAAATAATGATTTAACTGTTAAGATACATAATTGTGGAGACACCTATAGTCAAATTTGCTCTTGTCCACCTATAAATAAAGTAACTTCTACTAAATATCTGGGTGTTATCCTGGATCAAAGATTGTCCTGGTATCCTCAAATAGAACTTGTGGCAAGTAGGGTAAGGAAACTAACCTGGATTTTCAAGAAATTGAGACACATCGCCCCAACTGACTTACTACATAAAATTTACGTAGCTCTTGCCCAATCAATTATTACATACTGTATACCAGTTTGGGGAGGTGCTGCAAAGACTAGATTCTTTGAAGCAGAAAGAGCTCAGCGCTTTTTACTGAAGGTAATGCATTTTAAGCCTTATCGATACCATACTGATATGTTGTATTCAATAAGTAATGTACTCACAGTAAGGCAATTATATGTCCTTTTCGCTATCCTTAAGTTACACAAAACTCTATATTTTGATCCAAGTATTTTAAAGAAAAGAACAAATAATACTGTTGTGGAACTAGTCCATGCAAGATCTGCCTTTGCTGGGTATCAATACCGACATAAATCTACTTACTTATATAATAAAGTTAACAAAATCCTGAACATTTACCCAAAGAAAATTCATGACTGTAAAAGAACACTTAAAGACTGGCTAAAAACACTATCTTTTGATGAAACGGAGGCTCTTCTGCAGATTGTTCGGTAGGTGTAACTGTGGCTTTAACTGGAATACATGGATACGCACACTCATACAATACACTCATATACTCTCTCTCTCTCACACACACACACATACACACACACACACACACACACACACACACACACACACACACACACACACACACACACACACACACACACACTCACTTGCATGCCTGCATGATTATAACCTGTATCAAAATTGTACCAATATTTAATTATTGTTAAAATTGGAAGAGCTAGGCCTTCTGACACAGGTATTCTTATGCTTAACAGAAGGCCTCAGCCACAATAACTTGTTAATATTGTATATGGTAATAAATCATTTTCATTTTTCATTTTCATTTTCATTTCATTATATTAGGGACGTAAAGGTACGTGATTTAAGCGATGGAAATAAACCCCCTTATTCCCTTTATTCGTCTTCTACATTATAAATCAAACCTCTCTGCAAAATTTCAGTTTTCTATTTCATTACGGTTTGGACTTGGCGTTGATGAGTCCGTCAATGAGTGAGTGAGTTTATAATATTAATAAAAGGAGCCACGTCCCTCAGCAATGAGGAATACCACGCAGAGAGAGAGAGAGAGGGGGAGGGAGTAATAGAGAGTGTAGCAGACTATTTAGATTTATTCATCAAACTTTAAGCCTCTCAATAAACCTTTATTATCGTGTCCGTTATATCTCGATTCTTGTCGCAATTCTAATAAACTACATATTATAGACTATAGAACGCATTAGATGTTACTACATCGCTTTAGAGCAGTCGATCGTGATAAGCGTTCATCTTTGCCCCGTTGCGTATCACTAACATCTGCAGGGTTAGTATAAGATTTTATAGCTTAGCAACGATGATAGAATTCGATTGTCGAAACACATTAATATTGTTAGGGTTAAAATAGGCCTAAATATTCTTTTATTAAAGCCAAAATATTTTTTTCTCAAATTCTGTTCTGTCTGCTACGCTTTTACCTTTTCAACCGATTTTGATGAAATTCGGTACAGAGGTAGGGTACATCCCGAGAAAGGATATACATAGGCTACTTTTTATGCTGAAAAATAAAGGAGTTTCCCCGGTAATTAAAAAAAACTTAATCCACGCGGGCGAAGTCGCGGGCATCATCTAGTTAATTATATACTCTATTGTAGTCCATTCCTAACTTATTTACTAAACGCGCAGAACTCCAAAACAATGGGTTACAGAAGTGAATGATGCTGCGGATGCGAACTCTAGATCCCCCGAATACGAGGCCGTAATTTTATCCACTAGGCTATCACCTTTCACCGCATATTTAATTGTATATAACCGCGGTATATTTGAAAGGTTATCCAGCGGTCAAATTCTCTTCGAGTTCAGTTAAGCGTCGTACAAAATAATTAATGCACATCAATATCGTCATTATGACCGCCCTGGGTATAGCGCTAAAAGCTATTTAACGGTGTGGCTTCAGTGACAGACTTAGCGGATTTTTTTATTGCGAGATAGGCCTGCGCTTGACGACATTCATGCTTAGTGCAAAACAATGATGAGGTTTCAACGCGCTTGCCTAGAAGATGCCTCTTCACTCCTGTCTTGAAGGTACGTTATACGTGGCAATAACGTACGTGCGCTGGGAGGGTGTTCCACACACTGGCGGTTCGGATCAGAAACGTCGAGCAAAAATGTTTCGTGCGAACGGATTATTTCAGCGAGCAGATATTTTCTAGAAAAGAAAGAAGTAAAACAAACATAATATAAGAAAAAAGTTAAAAATTAAGAAAAAGAAAAAACAAATTGCAGAATGAGATTTCATCCGCCAAAATGGTCTTCACTCAGCATCTGTCAAGATACAGCGCTGATTTTACTTGTGAACGTGTTTCTTTTAGTAAACTAGGCTTTTCACGCAACTTAATTAGTTTTTAAAGTTTCCATTGGAGTCTCTCAAAATCGTTTATATATGTTAAGTATTGAGGCAATCTCAATGTAAAAACTGAGATTTGTATATTTTTAGATTAAGTATTTACTGTTATTTAATATTACATTTATTTATATATTACTGTTAACTACTATAGGTGTATAAACGTTAATAACAGTCAGTTTAATTTTTTACATAAGTAGATATATTGTGATAGCGTGAATATACATTGACATCTATAATTAATTGATGGAATTGAAAAATTAATGAATCTTTTGTGGGGACATCCATATGCCGCGGTCATATTGATTGCGGTGATTAAATAGTAACAGTTAGTATAATGTCAAACGCTTTAAGCAATTTTTTTCAAGATGACAGTTTGATGTCACGTACCTTGACAATATGGCTTGATCCCGCTAACCGCCTTTAATGTGACCGCATGCTCGTGTGCCCCACGCGCGGGCGATAAATAATCCGCTCCTCCCATTACAGCGGCGCGCCTCGCATCTCGGAATTTATGCGGAACTTATAAGCTGTTACTTTATACCGTTAAGCTGTTCTGCGGTTGATACTTCAAACTTTAAGCCTTATATTCACTAGGGGACAAATGTCTCGCAACACGAGTCGCTAGAGATGTCGGGCGACGTTTTTTTTATCCATTACAAGTTAGCCCTTGGCTGCGATCTCACCTGATGTTAAGATGCAATCTGAGATGGCAGCGAGATAACCTATTAGAGGCACGACGTTAAATATAATTAAACCCAAACTCCTAATCTGTTTCTCCGACGCACAGAAAGCCTCGTATTCAATAGGGGACAAATGTCTCGTAACACCAGTCTCTAGAGTTGTCGGGCGACCTGGGGCGATGTCGACTGACATCGCCCGACATTTTGTCTCAGGAGATGTTGACTCTACAATGCACGATTGTAATATGTATGATATGATATGCACGGTGAATATCGACCACATTAGATAGATAGATACATAGATAAATAATTTATTGCATACATGAGAGAAAAATACAAAGTAAAATTAACTATAACTAGGCGGCCTTACTAAGCAATCTCTACCAGGCAAGGCAACCTTTGGTGAGAGGATAGAACAAACTGTGTACACATTAGTAACGTACCACATAGATTTGCCTTCTGTGGCGGATTATAGCGAATTAAACTTCTAGTTTTTACACTGTCATGGACTTCCGCTAAGTAACGCCTGCTTCTATCCAAACGTTTACTACACTCGGCGTCAAAGAAATCGCACCTTTCAAAAATTGTACTTCAAACAATTTTAAATCTTATTTGACATCAATAATGAGGGCCATGTTGGATATCATTTGAAAGGTGATGAAATGGAGAGCACAAAAACAATTCAATTAATTATTTTTCTTTTATTGGAACAGCACAAACAAAAGAAGTATATTAAAACAGTAAAAATCCTTAATTAAGCCTTAATTTTAAACAGATTAATTACACAAAAAAGGTTACAAAAATAAGCTTTGACGACCTCCATGGCGCAGTGTGTAGCGCTGTTGCCTTAACGTGCGGAGGTCCTGGGTTCGAACCCCGGCAGGGTCAATTTGGGAATTTATAATTTCTGAATTTTCCCTGGTCTGGCCTGGTGGGAGGCTTCGGCCGTGGCTAGTTACCACCCTACCTGCAAAGACGTGCCGCCAAGCGATTTAGCGTTCCGGTACGATGCCGTGTAGAAACCTTTAACCTCTTAGACTGCATCATCACTTACCATCAGGTGAGATCGTAGTCAAGGGCTAGCTTGTAGTGGAGAAAAAAAAAAAAAAAGCTTAAAACTAATCT
Source organism: Erebia aethiops (assembly GCA_923060345.2). Taxonomy (NCBI): domain Eukaryota; kingdom Metazoa; phylum Arthropoda; class Insecta; order Lepidoptera; family Nymphalidae; genus Erebia; species Erebia aethiops. The sequence goes on along the minus strand of OV281086.1, from coordinate 7,966,447 downwards.
AAAATCTAGTGTTACCCCCCCTTGCCCTGATGACGGCTATACACAATCGGGGGACGACAACGCATGGTGTGCGGTAAAACTTGTAAAGTTTATGTTCACACCATGTTTATCTGTAGCACCAATATTGTAATCTTATCTTATCTTACTTCTTACTGATCTTACTAAAATTATAAATGCGAAAGTTTGGATGGATGTATGGATATTTGTTACTCAATCACGCCCCAACGGCTGAACGGATCTGGCTGAAATTGGGCACAGAGATATAATAATATAGTCTGGAATAGCACAGGTTTTTTATCCCGGAAAATTAGAGTTCCCGCCTCAACCAAAAAACTCGATCCACGCGGGCGAAGTCGCGGGCATTCGATAGTATAATAATTACTTTATAAATAAATAAATAAATAAATAAATAAAAGCTTTATTGTATCTTATTGCTAGAATTTACACATTTAAACACTTATCAACTAAATCCTAAAAAAAAAAAAAGTAAATATATAAAATCTAACAATATACAATGGGAAGCAAACTCAGCATTACTGAGCATTGATAACAATGCTCAGCGCTGGTTTTCGGTTTGCTCCGGTTCTATTTGATTGTACAAAAATTGCGCTGCGCCCTTTGCCTTATATTTAGACTAGTTATATTATACATATTACACAACTAACTTATAAAAACAAAAAAAGATATAAAACTTAAACCAAAAATACACGCCCAAGAAAAAAAAAATATATATATATAATAGAAAACGTGAAATTATTATTATTATAATGTGTACCTCAATAACTGTAGGTTGCCTGGCAGAGATCACTTTAGTGATAAGGTCGCCTTTTGTTTGTAATGTTGTAATAATGTCCTTTTCTTTATGCAAACAAGAATTTAATAATAATAAATAAATAATAGGTACCGTGCCAAGTACTGGCTCAATATTAAGAACGGTATCAGAATGAGTTCGTGCAGCATTCGAACTACATCCGACCACGAAATAAATCAATCAGCCATGATTGTACAGTACTTACCGTCGTTGTTCGTCGTGTCTATTGGAACACGATACTAACGGTACAAATACAAGCGAACTGTAATAGATAGAGCGAAGTGTATTAGGTAAGGCTATTGATAAGAATGGAAAAATTGTCTTCACGGCGCAGTGGTCAGCGCTGTGGTTTTAGTACGAGAATAATAAAAATTCACCTCCAAACAAAAAAATTGGCAATCAGAGGGACTGCCCATAGATGATAGTACAATTAGTGAAAACTATTTTTTTTTAAATTGTATTTTAATTTTTTAATGATATACTATGTAGTCATTCAAGTTTAATTTCGAATGTAGTAATTTTATATAATATGTTCGCGAGCATGTCGTTGTTCGCGAGCATGCCGGTGACGCGAGCATGTCGGTCTCGCGAGCATTCGGTCACGGTCACGCGAATCTACATTTTTACCCCCTACCAAAAAGTGCTCAACGTGCCTAAAGAAGTTTTCAATTCAAAAATTATGAAAAACCGTCAATGGTAGATATGTGTGTTTTTTTAAGTACAATTTTCAATTTTGTTTTTTTGTTGTTGTAATTTTTAATCTATTTATAGTAGGTATTAGATATAAGCTTTATGGCGTGTTGGGCGGCGTGTGTTTGTGTGTATATTTACTTACCTACTTACTAATGTAAAACAGAGCTCAAATCAAATCAAAATCTTTTCGATGACAAAAGAGTCTTTTAACAAGCAACACCACATAAATAAAGTCCTCAATGATTCCCAATCATGTGAACGTGACCCGTTCATTAAAAAAAATCGACCCGCAATTCCTCCCGTGACATATTTCATCTTCGTACTTATATCGATAGGATAGAACTACCAATAATAAACACCACTACTACATAGAATATTACTGAAAAATCAATCTTATATTTGGATGCTTAAGAGTCAGTTGGTATTTTCACACAACCATTTTTAAATATGGTGTTAACAATCACACAAAATAAAAAATGCGGTTACGATAACCCATATAAAGATCGAGATAGAGTTTAATATACAATCTGTGGGATGAAACGTGTTGATATGATATGAGTGGCTGTCATTGCTGACAAGTATTTGATAGGCCGAAACAATTCGTTGGTAGAGTTAGGTAGTCGGTTTTTAATTAAATTAATGCCAGTACAGCTTTACAATAAATCTGTATTAAATTTTGTAATAAGCTTAAGGGTATTGCTACATTCGTATATAATATATTTTTTGGTCTACCTAAGTACCACAAGTTAGCCCATTTTCTAGTTATATTGGAATCTCAACTGGTGATAAGACACACAAGTTGTCCTACATTAAATACCTCATATAATTAATGTGCAAGCGTGTTTGTTCGTTGGATTCTTAGTTAGTCCTTCAGTCACGCCGCAATAAAAAACGGATCGACAATATTTTGCATGGGTATGACTTCAAGTAAACGTTTGTCAAACGTATAATCCGAACTGTTTTAGGAGTTCATAGATGCCTGCTTGTCAAAAAGCTTGTATGAATTACTTGAACAGTTCGAGTAATACGTTTTAAGCTCTCAAATAATTCCAACTTTCTTAGACAATTAGGTCTCAGTACCTAGTATATTAAACTCCAGTAATAAACAAACAATATAAACAAACAACCTGCACTGGAACCATCGTGGTGGGTCTAAGCTCTAATATGAGAGTGGCGGTCTGTGCCCAGCAGTGGGACGTCTAATGGGCTGTAGTGGCTTGCGCTTGACGACGACTTGGAGCGCGGTTGCCTAGAAGATGCCTATTCACTCTTGCCTTTAATATATTTTATTTTATGGCCTGCGTTGGTGCATTAATTACGTGCATTATTATAACCTAACCTAACCTAACTTTTTTCGATTGATCTTATATAAGCATTCGATGACATTAGCGTCAAAAAAATGTCATTAACGCAGGTATTTGTAAATGAGTAGGTATAGTTAGTATAGACTACAGATAGAGAAATAAATCAGTTCCATGTAGAATAATTAATCACTGCATGTAACACATTAGGTACCTACTGCCTACATAATAGAATGCGCATGTATTAAGAGAAAGTTATTTGTAAATAATGAGAGCAATCCCTCCTTACGCTGTACCAATATTTTACGGAAAGGTTTTCGGAATACCTTCGTGAGTCGTCAGTGTTCTGTGCCTGCGCGGGCGCAGTGTCACTGACACGCCTTCGTTAGGTAGAGGTTCTATTGAGAAGCGATAGCGATAATAGCTTTTTACGCTGACGCAGTGGTGTGCACAGTATTCGGGGCCTGCGTAGGCATTGGTTACGTAGATAACTACTTTCAGGCAGGAAGTGATGAAAACTGAGACTTTTACTGAAATTTTCGGAATACCTTCGTGAGTCGTCTGTGTAGGAATAAATAAAATCATAATAATTAGCATTTATAACTTGAGCAACTGATCTATATAAATCTCTTGACTTAAACTGTTGTAAAACAGTTACAGTTTAAATCTTTCTTCTCTCTCTTTACGAGCTGATGCCCGCGAATTTGTCCGGGTGGATTGAGGTTTTATGGTTCCCCGGGAACAGTTTAATTTTTCGGGATAAAAAGTAGCCTATGGTGTTATTCCAGACTATAATCTAGCTCTGTGCCTAATTTCATCCAAACCTGTTCAGCCGTTCTGGCGTGATCCATCCAAACTTTGGTATTAAACCACATAGCTATCTAATCTTGATTTTTAGCAGGTATTATGAATTATTTCTAAAAAAAATTGAGAACGTATTTTAGAAATACTAGTTTCCCAACGTAATTGTATATAGCGATTTTATTAAAATTATTAATTAACTAAAGATGAATTTATTTTTACTTTGTCTATAGTTACTTGAAATAGAGTTATTTTTATTAATTTATTAAACCAACCGCACTTTTAGTGGCCCCATGACCTCTCCCCTAATCCGAGCAGACGCTTCCAAGATACGAACCGGTCGGTCGCACGCACACGCTCGACACACAAACAATACACACACTCATTTATAAGTGTGTGTATTTTGATTTATGGTAGCATTGAGGTATCAATCCCACTGGCAACGGTCTAGTTCTTTTTTTATTCCACTACAAGTTAGCCCTTGATTGCAATCTCACCTGATTGTAAATGATGATGCAGTCTCAAAAGGTAGCAACCTAATCTGTTAGGGGCACGGCAGACGTTACGAATATGAGTTTCTCACCGGTTCTTCTCAGTAGAAATTTCATGCCATAATCGGTTTTTACACGGCATCGTACCGGAACACATAATCGCTTGGCGACGCGTCTTAGCCGGTAGGGTGCTAACTAGCCACGGCCGAACCTTCTAATCAGCCTCTGCTCTGAGTGAAAGATTTCGTAAAAATTCTGAAATTATAAATTCACTAGCTGATGCCCGCGACTACGTCTGCGTGGATTGAGGGTTGTGGTTCCCGCGGGAACTGTTTTATTTTCCGGGATAAAAAGTGTGCCTATGTGTTATTCCAGACTATAATCTATCTCTGTGCCAAATTTCATCTAGATCCAATCAGCTGTTCTAGCGTGATTGAGTAACAAACATCCATTCATACATCCATACATCCATCCAAACTTTCACATTTATAATATTAGTAAGATTAGTAAGATTCTCTTGCAGGCTAAATCCTATATTATGAATATGTTTGCCTCTTTTTAGTGTCGCTTTTTCGTTTCATCGAATTTTCAACAACAACGATTCTAAAGAAATTTTATTTCAAAGATCAATTAAATAATGCGAACCGGAAAATCTGTTCCTGACTTTATTTTCATTATTTGGATTGTTAAGGTGCGGCAACTGTTACGTGTAGGAGTTTTATGGAGCGGAAATAATAAACTATAGGATTTAGTGTTTCATCCACGAACATTTTAATTCAATCGTAATCCATTTTATAATTAAATTTCGCCCCCAACTTTTAAACGGTAATAGGGGGATGCTTACGTGCTTTAGGAAAATGATGGTTTATTACATGTTTATTATTTGACTAGCGAAATAGACAAGGATGGTAATGATTTTAGTGGATAACATAGCTTTTGCTTACCTAAATTTACGCGGGAATTCTTTCATTTTCTGGGATAAAAAGTAGCCTATGTGTTATTCCAGACTATAATCTATCTCTGTGCGAAATTTCATTCAGATCCGTACAGTCGTTCTGGCGTGAACGAGAAACAAACATCCACCCACCCAATCTTTTGCATTTATAATATTAGTATAGATTGAGACATTTTGATTTAATTTGAACATTTTTATATTGTTTTTTTACTGCTCTACAAGTTAGCCCTTGACTGCGATCTCACCTGATGGTAAGTGACGATGCACTCTAAGATGGTAGCGGGCTAACCTGTTAGGGTATGGCAGTTATATTAAACCCATAGTCGGTTTCTACATGGCATCGTACCGGAACGCTAAATCGCTTGGCGGTACGTCTTTGCCAATAGGGTGGTAACTAGACACGGCCGAAGCTTCCCACGGCCGAGGCTTCCCACGGCCGAAGCTTCCCACCAGACCAGATCAGAGAAAATTCAGAAATTATAAATTCCCAAATTGACCCTGCCTGATTATATTGGATCTTAATCTGGAATACCACATATGGGCTTTTTTATCCCGGGAAATTAAGGATTAACACTTCAATCCACGCGGACGAAGTCGCAGGAATCAGCGAGTATTACATAAGTATCAACCACCACCCACTGTACCTATATTCGTGCAAATAAAGGATATTGATTGATTTTTTTACGGGTCTGGGGTTCGAATCCCGGACATGCACCTCTAACTTAACAAAACTATGATTCAGGCAATTAAATATCACTTGATTGAGTGGAGAAGGATAGCAACCTACATGACTGAGATTACCCTGCACACAACCAGCGTAGTGGAATATGGCCTAAAGCTAAACCCTTCTCAATCTGAAAATAGAATGATGCTCAGTAATGACCAGTGACGGGTTGGGAATTGAGATGATGATAATTATCACGTTAAGTCCTGCGCTTGATCTCTCTCTCTGGTTGTGTCAGATTTTCCGTCCCATCGGGCTATGAAAGTAATGAAATAGAGAGTGTGTTAGCATATTCAATCTCATTAGGTTCATCAAAACTGTAAACACGCTGTCGAACGAGATCGCTTTAGTAATTATGTTTTTTAGTTGGCACTAAGCATAAAAATATCATAGCAAAAGATTGTAACGAAATGTTTTTGAAAATAAATATTTTAATTCAGTGCCCTTCATTAGGGAGGACATATTATTATTTTATAACGAATATTGTGTTAGTTTTTCCGTAGAATTAGTTCATAGCATTTTTATTTTTGTAATCAAGTTTTTTTAACATTTTAAATGCGTGTTTACATTACGAGGATAACGGCGCGATGTATTTTTATAAAAGTGCACTCTCAGTGGCTTTGAGTGCACCTGTGTTTACGCACAAACTTGTGCATTATAATATCTCCCGCGCAGATGCCTAATCTCTGTAGAGATTGACCGTCGAAATTCGGTCAGAAGGTTATTATATCTAACTGAGTATTACTGACGGAGCTTCATTAGCTCATTAGTTCGGGGCTGCGATGAATTATAGCTGTTCGGTAACTCATCCTCGGTATATGGGGCGTTAATAAGCACAGTTTGTAAGCCACTCGCGTCGCCAAACTCGCTCGTAGATATCTGCGGAAAGTTATATTTAGGAAGGTGTTATGCGAACTGTGAAATAATATTATATCCATACGCGACATATTAATGACAAAGTTGCATGGAAGCAACCGGCTTCGCATCCAGCAGCCCACAAGTTTTTTTTGTCCACTACAAGTTAGCCCTTGACTGCGATCTCACCTGATGGTAAGTGATGATGCAGTCTAAAATGGTAGCGGCCTAGCGGCCTGTTAGGGGCAGCATGGCATACCCCTAACTGGTTTCTACACGGCATCGAACCAGAACTCTAAATCGCTTGCACGGAACGTCTTTGCCGGTAGGGTGGTAGGGTGGTAACTAGTCACGGACGAAGCCTCCCACCAGGCTAGACCAGGTATTTATCAAAATAAATTTATTTTTCTATTTCGACTATAAAAAACGTATTTATACGTTTTTTATAATCCATGAATCCTATTTCATTAGATAAAATCATAATTTCATTGATTCTTGGTTACTGTCATCATGCCTATTATCATATTAATTCCATCATAATATTATGAATACTTGGAAAACATCATGAGGAAGCCTGCACGCCCAGGAGTTTTTCATAATGTTCTCAAAGGTGTGTGAAGTCTACCAATCTGCACTTGCCCAACGTGGTGGATTATGGCCAAACCCTTCTCATTCTGAGAAGAGACTCGTGCTCAGTAGAGAGCCGATAGTGGGTCGCAGTGATGATAATTATAAATTAGAAAGTGTGTTTGTCTATCTGAAGTATGTGTGTGTGTTACTTTCAGTTTTCACGGCAGATAATGCTAAACCAATTTTCATGAATTTTCAATAAATTAATCGTTCATTTGCAAGAAACATTGTACAGTTAAGATGACAAACTAAAATAAAATAAATTAAAAATAGTAAAACTTGGTACGGAGAAAAGTCGCAGGCCGAGTTTCTTCAGTCGAGATGACCCTAAAGTCGAATTATTCTATAAAAATACTACATTACATTTTACTTTTAAGAAAATCTTTTCCAAGGGTAGACAAGAAAATAAATAAGCAATAATAAATTAAAACGCTAGACTAAAAGATAAATAAAAAATTCTCTTAACAAAACTTTCAAAATAAACTAGACTGGAGAAAAAATAAAAAATATTTTTTTAAATTATTCCTTTTAGATTGTCCCGAGGTCTGAGACAAGTGAAAAAACACAAAGTGAAACTGAAAGCATTACTGAATTATTCATTGCAAAGTATCTTTAAGTCATTTATCATAGTTAGTAACCAAGCCTTAAAAGAAATCTAATTTCGTAATTTTTACTATAGTTTACCCCTACACAATTTGCAATTTTTTATATTATGTATTTATGAATAGTTTAAAAGAAATCCCAGTCTCGATGAACTGAATTTTATTTTCTACGTACCTAATCTAAAAAATGAGGATATTTGGAGACGAATCTACTAGTCTACTCTATTTTTTTTATATCCCCTACAAGTTAGCCCTTGACTGTAATCTCAGCTGATGGTAGTTGATGATAAAGTCTAAGTTGGTAGCGGGCTAACCTGTTAGGGGTATGGCAGTTGTATTAAACCCAAACCCAAACCACGAGGGTTCCAAACGCGCCCTAGTCTGTGAAGAGTCCACAACAAACTAATAGGTTTGTACACGGCATCATACCGGAACGCTAAATCACTGGGCGGCACGTTTTTTACAGTAGCGTGGTAACTAGCCACAGCTGAAGCCACAAGGCCAGACTAGAGAAAATTCAGAAATTAGGTGTAAATTCCTAAATTGACTCTGCCGGGGATCGAACTCGGAACCTCCCACGATAAGACAACAGCGCTCAACACTGCGGCAGGGAGGTATTCTGTCGGCCTTAGTCCTAAGAAAACACATAAAGGTCAGTATCAAAGTCTAACTGAATTATTCATTGTGGCGTAACGCCATCCATCAATATTTACGCGCGACGGAGACACAATATGGGATTACCGCCCGACATCGATCTGCCATGGCGACCCCGACCAGCTGATCTATTGCCCCTTGCATTATCCATACTAATCCATATCCATCCTAATATTTTAAACTAGCTGATGCCCGCGACTTCGTCCGCGTGGAATAAGATTTTTTTTAAATTCGCACCAAACCAACAAACAAACACACTTTCGCATTTATAACATTAGTATGATGCGAAAGTGTGTTTGTTAGTTTTTCCTTCAATCACGCTGCAACAGAGCAACGGAGTGACGCGATTTTTTGCATGGGTAGATTTGAGGACCTGGAGAATGACATAGGCTACTTTTTATCCCGGAAAATTGAGGAGTTCCCGTGGGAATCAAAAAAAAGTTATTCCACGCGGACGTAGTCGCGGGCATCTGCTAGTTTATAATATTACTAGCTGATCCCCGCGACTTAGTCCGCGTGGAATAATTTTTTATTTCCCACAGGAACTCCTTAATTTTCTGGGATAAAAAGTAGCAGTCACTTCCCAGGTCATTAACTATACCTACCCATGCCAAAAATCACGCCGATCCGTTGCTCTGTTGCGAGTTGCGACAAATAAACACACTTTCGCATTTATAATATTAGAATGATTGTACGTTTTTAATTGATACATTACACTCGTGCTAAGTTCGCGTTTAAATCTAAAAGTGGCATACAAAGTCTGCTCCGTGTCTGTACTCATTGTCATTCAAGCGAACACGTTTGAAGTAGTTTACACAGCTGCGAACTGCTACACTGACGGACGCCTTTGTACGTCTGTTTGTAGCGAATTTAGCATTGTGCATGTCTCGCTGCATCTTATGTATCCTGGAGTACACTATGTAGCTACTAGAGCAATTTTAACAGGCTTTGTTCACAGGAAATTCATGTTTTGTTATGTTGTTTCGGAGGGAAGAGTGGCCTAGTTGTGACAACGCATATCAGTCGATTGCGTTGTTAAGCAACGTGGACCTAACTCAGTAACTGGATGGGTGAGCGAATTTAGAGGTTCAAATTTGGCCCTTTCTTTTCCTCCGTGCCTCGGAGAGCACGTTAAGCCATCCCGGTTATTACCACTAACACCTGATAATAATCGTTAAAAAACCTAAGAGTTTAAATACTCTTTGTCGAGTCGTATATGCGGAAGGAAGTGGGAACCCGCCGCATTATTATCCCATGAAATCTCCTACCATTATTTGTAAAAGGGTCACGACGATTAATGGAAAGGCGTCACGACCCTCAGTGATGAAGAATACGACGCAGAGATAGAGAGAGAGATGTTGTTTTGTACAAGCATCAAAGGTTTTTATAGTCTTCTTCAAGTTAGCCCTTCACTACTGACTTGATGGTAGCCGTTGGGAGTCTTAAGATGGTAGCGGGCTAACCTGTTAGGGGTACGACAGTTATATTAAACTCATACCCGTAATCGGTTTCTACACAGCATCGTACCGGAACACTTAAGCGCTTACGATACGGCTTTGTCGGTATGGTGGTAATTAGCAACGATCGAAGTCTCCCACCAGATTAGATCAGAGAAAATTCTGAAATTATAAGTTCCCGAATTGACACCGGCGGGAATCTAACTCGGGACCACCATATATAAACCACAGCGCTCACCATTGCGTCACAACCTGCTAAGACGTGACGCCTAGTGATTTTGCGTTCCCGAATTGAATCCGGGACCTCTGAATTATAAGCACTGCGCCTACTAGTGCACCAGAGAGTTCATAAAAAGTTTTTAAGGAAGATCAATGAACCCTTATTCCGATTATTCTTCAAAATATTATATCTCTTTTACCGACAATTAATCGAGGGAAGTTAAACCGAAGTAATACTAAATTCGCATAAGGTTAATCTTAACTTTCTTATCGATCCGTCTGTTAGCCGTACCATATAAGCACATAAACTAGTTCCGAGATGTATTTTAATGTAAAACGTAAGATCGGACCTCATGTGGCCCCTACTTTTGTGGAGGAGACGCCATATGCAATGGCCTTTGCCACTAGACCAGCCCATTTGGGTATAAACTATGTGCATAATTCCTTTTTGTTGTTGATGTAATTGGAATATTCTTTTACTCCCAATTGCTTTTTAATTTCTATGTCTAGACGTTCTTAATTTATTTTTTTAAATAAGCTGCTTTAATTTGAGCAAATTGTAGTTGAAAACATTTTAGCTGACTCTAGATACTCCGAATAAGACTACATCTATTACATGGTCAGAAATTGAAGTAATGATGTGGAATCATTTTTATTAATTCAGATTAGCAAACTGAGAGCAATTATGAAGAACTCTCAGACTTTTCAGGTTTTATCAGAATTTTTTCCTTTCCTTTACAATGGAATGAAGACGTGATATTTATTATCTTAAAACGTAAATATTTTTTTTTATTTATTTTTTATTTATTTATTTCACCCAACTTAATTCTCAATTATTTTTTTATTTCTTTAATTATCAATTGTCAAACCCCCAACGAAATAGGTGTCTGAAGTTTATTGCTGCACTGGGTGTGATTGGGGGGGGTTTGTTGTTTCTATGACGTCAGGTGGGATCAGAAAACGGAAGGTTTTTCTTTGGAGTATTGTATTGTCAATGCGTTGCTCTATGGATTTCGACGGACATATTAAGTGAGCGAGGCACTTCAAAACTCCCGGGATCTGTAATCAAATGATTGATCTTGACCTCCGCTGATTGATATCTGTTCCTTAGTTAGTAACGGTTGTAGTATAAGTATGTATTCATTATTGTTACGGATAACTTTATTGGTGTAACGTTATAATTATGTTCGATGATCGAAATCGTTTAATATTGAACTAAGGCCCAATTGTCTAAGCAAATCAAAATCATTGACAGCTTAAAACGTATTACTCGAACTGTTTAAGGAGTCAATACATGCTTTTCGACGTGCAGGCATCTATATGAACTCCTTATACAGGTCGAATTATACGTTTGACAAACGACTACGATTACGATTTCCTTACACAATCGGGGGGCTGGGTATTACATTAATGAACACGAGAAAGAGATCAGTGATGAAGTTTTCGTCCCTTATTCTACCGCCGCAGGAGATGAGTTTCCAAAAAAAGGTTTTTAGTCATGCTCTCATAGTTGCTAGTCATAGTTTATTTATATATAAATATTAATATTATAAGTCATTCACAAAAAATATTCTACATGATTCACACCACCACAACCACTACAGCCTATTAAGGTCCCACTACAGGGCACAGGCCTCCACTCTCATAGGAGAGAGGGAATTAGAGCTTAGACCCACCCCAATGCCCCAGCGCGGGTTGGCGGGCTTTAACGACTGTTATCATGTTAGTGATAATAACCGGGACCGACGGCTTAACGTGCTCTCCGAGGCACGGGGGTGAAACACCGCCAACTTCCAACTCCGGGCTGGCACTGAGAATTTCTCACTTGAAAAACCCAATACCTAACAATTTTTATGCCCGACCGGGAATCGAACCCAGGACCTCGTGATCCGCAGTCGACTATGCTAACCGCTGGACCAACGAGGCAGTTGCAACCTGATTCACACAATGTCAATTAAATTATAATGTTTGTTTAGTAAGTATGGTATGTCATAAATCACATTAATATAATAAAGTAGGTATGTCAACTGACTTTAATTTCTAAACGGTACAATCATAAATTTAATTACAATTTTATATTATGTAGATGGCTTGTATGATACAGGCTCATGAAATAAGTTTATACTACACCCGCTCAGAAAGTACCTTCATTCTTTTTTAAAAACGAGGTAGAAAGTACGTCATTGCTATACAAACCAAATATGCGGGAGGGAAAGATGTATGAAATTTCATTTCTAACGTGCTAAGCGGGGAGAAAAACTATATGAAAATCCATTTCTAACGCGCTGTTTTTTTTTAAGTTTAAGTAAATTAGGTACATATATGGACGTTGAGAATTTGGGTATGTCCTTATGGATATAGTATTAGAAGCAGCTTCACCATATTTGACATACAAAAGTCAAAACTGGTGGATGTCGATTGTCGATATCAATGTCGATTTTGATGGTCGATTGTCGATATCGATGTCGTGGTCGGTTGTCAATATCGATGTCGATTGTCGCTATCGATGTATCGATGTCGATTGTCGATGTCGATTGTCAATGTCGATTGTCGATGTCGATTGTCGATATCGCTGTCGTTTGTTGATATCGATGTCGTTATCGATGTAGATTGTCGCTATCGATGTCGATGTCGATATCGATAGTCGATATCAGTGTTGATGTCGATTATCGATATGGTAGTCGATTGTCGGTATCGATGTCGATTGTCGATATCGATTGTCGATGTCAATTGTCGATATCGAAATCTATATTGAATTAATCCTCAAAATGTACCAAGTCTAGTTTTGATAGTGAAGCTTCGAATGAAGCGACTCATATAATTATGATAGAACTTCACTTTGTAAGTTCGTTTAATCACTAATTATTATCGCTTATTTTCCTCGCAGGTGTAGTATAAAGCACTATGTATCACTCGGTAGAAAGTACGATTCCTACCTCGCGTGTATTGCGGCCCTTCGGCTACGCCTCGGGCCTCAAACTACACCCTCGGTAGTAATCGGTCACTTTCTCCCCTCGGTGAACAATGCTCTCTAATGCTCTAGTATACTCGCAAAAGCCAAAGCACTTTACATTGTCTCCGTGGAACCTTGTAGCTCGTTCAATATTAAACTGCCCACTCGAAAACCGAATCGTTCTATCAAGTATACATAACCGATTCTCTGACAATATTTGTCTTACGTGAAACGTATTGTCTGCGGTCTAAGCAATAGGCGTTAACATTGAAATAGAATGAGTACTAGAAGCAGGGTCACGAACAAAAAATATCGCAAAAATGTCCCAATTTGCACACACATAAACATTTGTATGCTGAGTGGGAAAGGTAGAAAAAGGTATTATATTAGCAACAACTTCAGTTAATTATGCACCTTATAAGTTTAACACATAAAGCTACATTACGATTAGAAAATATTAATTTTTAAGACGTTCTGTCATCAGAGAAAAGGTAGGAATAACCTTTCAATCCAAAACAAAAAGTAATTTTTAAAATAAGTACAAAAATATTTATTATTAAAATAAAACTTAATGTGTAAGCAATAAGGTACTTCATACGTTGCCAAATTGATACCTTTACACTATTTTGGAACAAGATGCAACTCTTGGCATCACATTGTCAATATCAACAACGTCAATTTATTATATACCTTAAAACTTAGTTTTTAAGTTGAATTACGAATGTAGTATGTTTATATTAAAGACCTTTTGTCTTTGTAAAAAGGCAAAAACAAAAAATTCAATGGAACGAAATTCAAATAGAACAATGGAGACATGGAGTTGCTGATTTTTTTAAAGTTGTATATCGTGGTGGTATGTGGTCGTGTATATTTATTACTAGCTTACGCGCCCCAGCAACTCACTTATGTGTTATACTTGTACAGTATGTTTTATTTATCAAAATAAATATTGATACAGTTTTGGTGGGTAGCACTGCGAAAAACCACGTAGGTTTAAATGGCGTACTCTCTCCTCTTCTATCAATATTTATAACTATACAATGTTATGATATGCATAAGTATCTGTGTAAAAACATGTGGAAACTAAAACTAAACTACCTAACATTTGTTTAAGAAGTAAGATTTTAACTTAAAATTAAATTTTCCTTACTTAGTTTCATTTTAAAATTAATATCAAGGTTAAAAATCTACGTTTTATTGACGTATTACACGTAAACTTAAAAAGTACCAAGTAAACTTTATTCAGATTTAGCCTTTACGGCTTTTATTATTTTTTACTACATTTTTTTATAAAATATTTATGTAAAGTATATAATATATTTATGTACCCATGTATTTTATGTGTATTTATGTAACTAAGGTATGTGTGTTTCCAGTAATATCAATTTTATCAAAATGAATTTGAACATAATTAATGTTATCTGTATATTTTAGATGGCTTAAACAACTCTACTGCATAACGAAATGGATTACCAGGGAATCACTAAGCAACAATACTTTTAAAACACCAACACTACTCCATGCATCCCGTCTATCCAGAACAGTCAATGTTTGTTACAATATTTGACGCATTGTCACAAACATTGGCCAAAGGATATTAGCACACTTTTTATATGAGCACTGCAGCATTTTGACGCGTCGTTATGTTGGCTAAGGTTGGCCCGTACTAAAGTCAAATAAGAGCACTTTCGTATTTGTGCTGTAATTTGTCGGGGACATTTTTGAAGCGCTAATCCTACATCTAGTATAGGTACTAAAAAAATTCTACATCAATGGGCGTTAAGCATGAATAAATGCATATGTACAGTCAACGCCAAAAGTCTTTAAAGAATAAGCAAACAAGATAGCTTGTTAGTTACAAAGTCACCCTCAAACTTACATAAATAATATTCATCTTGTAGGTTGACATTATTGACAACTAGCTAATGCCCGCGGCTTCGTCCGCGTGGATTTTCGTTTCCTTTAACTCGGGAACTCTTTAATTTTCCGGGATATAAAGTAGCCTATGTGCTATTTCGGACTATAATCGATCTCTGTGCTAAATTTCATCCAGATCCGTTCTGCCGTTCCGGCGTCCTTGATTAACAAACATCCATCTATACATCCATACATCCAAACTTTCGCATTTATAGTATTTTTATTATTATTAATATTGACAAGGTAAGGCAATTATCTAAGTATTGATTATTGTAATGGTTCAATCCTAATTTTGGTAAATTAAGGTAAATATTTTGGACAGATTATGTTTGTGTGGATGAGTGATTCAGATTGCTTGCACACAGTATTAGCAGTTTTATGTCTCTCGCGGCGATGTTTATTGAAAGTCTATCTAATTATAGCAATATAGTTCGCTGAAGGAATATATTGGAAAAGCATTGATTTCAATTTTCAACAGAAACTAAAGACTTGAACCGACCGCGGATCATTCAGATATGAAGTAGCTTAGTCAAATAACCTGCATGCTCGCGTACTTCGTTTCTTCATGTTTTTTTTTACCTTATTTTCACAGAATTTTATGGAAGAATTAAAATTCAACACAAGATTGTGACTTGCACCGACCGGATTTAAACGAATTTGACGGAAAAATCATAGATTTAGGATTAGTGTTCGCTGCGGTCCAGCGTAGACCAATCTTAAATCTATAGGAAGAATTAACATTCAACAAAAGCTTGTGACTTGCACCGGCCGCGGGCGGATCGATCTGATGTAAAGTGGCTTAGTCAAATGGACTGCATTCTCGCGTATTTCGTGTCTCCATGTCTCTCGTATCGATGTTTTATCAGAAGTGTAACGGATTATGCCGTACGTGTTCGATGGTGACGACCCGCGCATGGTAATGCGAAGGCTTTTAAACGCTTCAACAGACACAACGCGACACGGTTATTATAGGTCTCAAATATAATACTCCGCACTCATAAAATCAATCTGATTTACAATATATTTTTTAAATTATTTAATTGAAAACAATACAATAGAACTTAAAGCTAACTAGCCTAAGCTAATTACCGTATAAATCATGCCCGCGTGAAATGGTAGCAAGAATGCTGGCTGCATTTCCGCGAATATTATTTACAAAATAATATTCCTTTGGACGACAGATGGAAATGCACTGTTAGTGCAAGCTGACTGCTGATGGAAAACGGCCAGCATGGCAGTAGAGTGAAGTCGAGTTATATATATACACCTAAAGACATGTACAATTTCACGAAATTAAATCTTGCAAAATAGTTTCAGATAATTTTTGGACAATATTTTTTGCATTTTTATGGAATAGGGCAATCTTTATACAATCGATGGTTAACCCGATCTCCTAGAATTATTTTAATATGGAAGCTACACTGCAGGAAGAAACTACACTGCAAAGGAATTGCGTTGATGCCGTCTCGCGTTGTATCTGTCCAAAGCTTTAGCGTGAGAGAAATGTATAAAATGGTGGATTTTTAAAGTATTTCCAGCATTTTTTCGGGAAATTGGGTGTCGGAGGTTGGAATGTTACATGTCTGATCTTATAAGTGGAACGTAAATTTAAATGTAACGGCTCTGAATATTGATGAGGGATTTATAAATAAATAAATAAATCGTTTATTTTTAAATCATCTGTAGTACACCACCGAACTTGTCAATTGGATACTAAAGTATGAACGTAGTTAATAGTTAGGTCTGTATAGCTGACCAGCCTTGACTTTTTATATTATTTATCTATTATGGTATTATTATAGCCCGAATACGTCAAAACTCAAAACCCCTCAGGGACACAAAAAAAACTTTGGCATAGAAATGTCACTCTAGGACTCTGTTGCGTATCATTAAACAAGATCTGAAGCTCGTATAAATAAAAAAAATATACGGTTTGTAAAGATACTACTTTTTCCCACAGCTACGCTCAAGTTAAGTTAAATTTTCATACAAATTTCAAACTTTTATTTTATCCCCCTAGTATTTTTACTCTTTGTTCTCTTTGTTCTTAAAAGAAATGTCCAAATGGGTCGAGTAAAATCAATTAAATCTTTCATCCCCTACATCGATTTAAAAACAAAATTTATACCAATATTATAAATACGAGATGTATGGATGGATGGGATGTTTGTTACTCAATCACGCCCCAATGGCTGAATGGATCTGGATGAAATTTGGCACCGAGAAAGATTATAGTCTGGGATAACACGTAGGCTACGTTTTATCCCAGAAAATTAAAGAGGTCCCGCGGGAACTAAAAAACCTTAATTCACGCGGACGAAGTCGCGTGCATTAGCTAGTGACAAATATATGTCAATAATAAGTAATAAGACTTAATGTTACTTTATTTGTAGTTATACACAGTTGATAATTAATGTTACTTAACCTGAAAAACATGGCCGATGCCTGGGACTATAATTATTGTCTTGTATCGTAGCGCCGTACGGGCCTTGTTCACTAATTAGAGGTTCTGATACGAAAACCCCCAAGTAGCTTCGCTGGAGGTACGATATACTTCAAGAAATAAGTAAATGAAAAACTTGTTTTCGTTGGTAGGCAGAAAAGATGTCTTTTAATCTATATCTATATACTCCTATAATATTAGAAATGCGAAAGTTTTGATGGATTGATGGATGCTTATTGCTCAATCACGGCTGCGATCGACAAGAAATTTGGCACAGAGATAGATTATAGTCTGGAACAATAGTTACATAGTTACTTTTTAACATGGCAAGTTAAAGAAACTGTAAGCGGTCGAATATATTGTTCTGTGGAGATCCGTTCCGCTGTGGACGTCCATTAAGACGACGAAGAGTGAGGACGACGAACTATGAAAAGTTAGAGTTGCATGCCTACCTTTTTTTTTAAATAAACTACAACTTGACTGCGATCTCACCGGATGGTAAGTTATGATGCAGTCTAAGATGGTAGCGGGCTAACCTGTTAGGGGCATGGCAGTTATATTAAACCCATACCCCTATTCGGTTTCTACACGGCATCGTACCGGAACGCTTAATCGCTTGGCGTCACGTCTTTGCCGGTAGGGTGGTAACTAGCCACGGCCGAAGCCCACCAGGCCAGACCAGGGAAAATTCAGAAATTGTAAGCTCCTTAATATTGACCCTGCCGGGGATTGAACTCGCGACCTTCGTACGTTAAGGCAACAGCGCTCAACACTGCGCCACGGAGGTTGTCAAAACCTACGGCTCTGGCGCAGCGTTGAACGTATGTAGTCTTAACGTGCGGAGGGCCGGATTCGATCCCCGGCAGGGCCAATTTGGTAATGTATAATTTCTGAATTTTCCCTGCGGTGGTAGGCTTTGGCCGTGGCTAGTTACCACCGTACCGGCAAAGACGTGCCGCCAAGCGATTTAGCGTTCCGGTACGATGCTGTGTAGTTCAACCGATTAGGTTTCTATAACGTATAATTAACCTACTACAGGTTTAATATAACTGCCACGCCCCTAACAGCTGTGCTAACAGGTTAATCCGCCACCATGTACCATGTGTTTGTATCGAGTTTGGTGTACAATAAGAGTATATTTTAATTTCATTTAGACTGCATCATCACTTATCTTCAGGTGAGATCGCAGGCAAGGGCTAAGTTGTAGTGGATAAAAAAGATTGCCGCATCGCTAGGTAGTAACAACTAAGTTCAGTATTGGCTAGCAACAATCTACTTAGAAACTAAACGACTAGAATATCCAAAACTCGATCCTTACCTCATTAAATTTTACACCTTTCACCGAAAGTGAAATTCTGAAGATGAGCGGCGAAAAGGGAAGTTTATTAGTGAAGTTAGCCCTAACTATGAGTCCGGATTACTTGAGACGAGGCTATGAATTTTAATACAGTTCAACGACTTTCAACGGCCGTCAAGGTAACTACTGTTTTGACGATCTCCCTGGCGCAATGTTGAGCGCTGTTGTCTTAACGCGGGAAGTCCCGGGAATTCCCGGCAGGGTCAATTTGGGAATTTATAATTTCTGAATTTTCTCTCTGGTCTGGCCTGATGGGAGATTAATTTACCGCGATTCGCTGGCCTGGTGTCTGCCGTTCGGATGGTATGCAACCGGAATTCCTCTGTATGAATACGATATTTATTTCAACGAGTAATTGCACAGGTTTAATATAACTGCAATGTCCCTAACAGGTTAGCCCGCTACCATCTTAGACTGCATCATCACTGTACTAAAATTCTACATCAATGCCTTCAGGCGAGATCACAGTCAAGGGCTTATTTGTAGTGGTTTTAAATAAACAGACTGCACGTAAAATATTTATATACTTAACATTTAATGATAAATATGAATAAAATGTATATTATTTTTGACTGAAGCTCAAGTTACGAGAGTTACGTTTGGGCTTAACGGCCCATCTTGAATTTTTATGCCTTTTAAGTAATGCGTTCATTATTCTTTGAATAATAAAATAAGATGGCTTAATAACAATAATATCTTCTTTTTAGTAGCGTAAAATTTTGATAAGAGTAAAATAGTTACAACTTATGGTTAAGTTACTCAGTCTACCTACCTGAAGTTTTTTTAGCTTCTCCTAGCATGTGTCTGTCTTAAAGTCTTTCCGTCTGTCTGTCTGTCTGTCTGCTATTCTTTCACGACCCAACGGATTTGATGAAATATGGTACAGAAATAGTTTACACCCCGGGGAAGGACAAACGCTACTTTTTATCCCGGAAAATTATAGAGTTCCCGCGGGAATTAATAAACATCAATCCACGCGGGCAGCCGCGGAAGCCGTTGGGCTAAATAAATTTCAAAATTCGCTCTTTGATGTTCCTGTTGCAGCTTTCACAGGACATGGACAAACAGAGAGACAAACAGACAGACAGCCCGACAAAAATGCCAAATTGGAATACACTAAGTACTATTTTATGAACTGGATAAATAAGTAAGTACTCTTTTTCATAGCAAAATCATAATACAATTTACGAGTAGGTAATAGCCAAGATGAAATGCACAGCCTTATATTAAGTAAGCTATTTACATCCAACCGCATAAATGGTAGACAGGTCTTCTATTATAAGCCAAGTCAAGATTTCTGCTATGCCGCCTTTGTAAATACTTTAGTCTCTGACAAGTCGACAAGCTTTTACTTGGCTTATCACTTGATTTAAGATATTATTTTACTGATGATTCTACTATAATAGATTATGTTTCTAAATGTTTATGCGCCGTTTAGTGGTAATTACCTACTTACAAAAATTCTATTGGCACTTAAAATTCTGAGATGGGACCGGCTGATCGTCTAGCTTGTCGATTTGCGATTAGATATTATATTGAAGGAATTATTGGGAAATATAAAGACGGAAATAGAGACACTGGGGTATCCGGAGGCATCTGTTATCTTATGAGTTGCCAAGTAAATGGCTGGTACATTCCGTTGGGTGGACATGCAGACATCTCAATCAATGTGCCAGATTTCCGCGGTTTTTTTCTGATGAGAATTACGTCAATACAGTTTAGAATTTTTAGTAACCGCTTCTGTCTGATTGCAAAAAATGATATATAGGATAATATATACAATTTCTTAAAAAATCGATTTAAAATATAAATTAAATCCATACTAATATTATAAACTAGCTGATGCCCGCGACTTCGTCCGCGTGGAATAAGTTTTTTTGGATTCCCGGATGAAGTCCTCAATTTTTCGGGATAAAAAGTAGCCTATGTCACTCTTCAGGTCCTCAATTATACCCATGCCAAAAATCACGTCGATCCGTTGCTCCGTTGCAGCGTGATTGAAGGACAAACCAACAAACAAACTGACTTTCGCATTTATAATAATATATAACCAGGATATATTAAAAAGTATCGAAAATCATCGAATGAAAAATACAATACAATGCAACAAGCATTTCTGTAATACGAAAATCAAATAAAATATAAATAACTTGCCATGTCAATTTATAAATTGAATTAATACAGGGCCGTATTCGCAACGGTCTTTATTGCTTGTAGATTCAAAAATAATGTTAGCTTGTGAACAATCGGCAATACATTCCTTTTTTAGTGTCGGAAAGTCATGGTTTATTATCTGGATTGTTGAATACAAAGCTATTTAAGTGAAATTGGAAGATCGCTTTTAATTTTTTTATAAACTCCAAGGAACCAGAGTCAAAACAAGTAGATTTAGGTTCCTTGCGATGGACTCCGCGTCCCAACATTGTTTGTATGTTATATTTAGTGATATAATTATTATATTAAACTGCATAATATCTCAGACGCAGAAGCAGAAGGGGCATATATATATACCCTTCTGCTCACTTTTTTCTCTCCAATGCGCACTAAATTGTCTAAGTTTAAGGAATATATAGGAGAAATAAGTCCATTATCAGCCAAGCTATCACAAAATCATCACCATCATCATCTCAACTTATCCACGATTTAATTAATGTTATCTTTGTTGCAGGTAAATTTTGATCGAAAATTGGAGAAAAATGGAGTCTGTATAACTCAGAAATATGTAGTTTGGTAATAGTATTCGAAGCGTTACCACAGATTAGGAAATAACAATTAGGTTCCTACGTTATGAACTACGAGTAGGTATATATTCCTAGTAGGTAATTGTCATCATTAGCTTAACAGCTCAACCTGTCGTACTGATTGTATTGACTAAGTATTATGTTAAGAATAATAGTAAAATTCATTCATTTCATGGCAGATTGTATGCTCCTGTTAAAATATTATGTAACACCTATCTCCTATCTTCAATCTGAGCAAATTAACAAATGAAATGAAATAATGTACTTAGCTTGTTTCGTTGGACAATGTCGTCTAAGTTTGTCTTCGGGATATTAGCTATAGCTGTACAAAATATCAGAATTGGTTAAGCAGCGGTGACAGATAGACTAAAAAAACCCACTTTTGCATTATCATTTCAATACAGATTAAATAATAAGTCCGCCCCTGTCCCCACGTAAGAGGCAGGAATCGCAATCGGCTTCACAGCGCTATAAATAAGCGGAGACAAAACAAAAGAGGCCGCTCCGATTAATGTGCGGTTCGATTCCCGGCGCAGACAATGTACGACTCCGGTGGATATGGATATACCTGTGACGTGAATTAAGCGATGCGATACCGTATTTATTGTATTGAATGACTGTATTAACTATTTGAGATGGATTGTTTTTATTATTGATAAATGATAAACGATTTATTTATTTCACATAGGACAACATGTGTAACTTATGATACGTTGAGACTCTACCACCGGCTCGGAAAGAGCTGAGAAGAGCCGGCAAGAAACTCAGCAGTTGCTCTTTTCTTAAAAAAGAAAAAGGTTACAATACAAGTTACGAGTATATTCCACTACAAGTTAGCCCTTTACTGCGATCTCAGGAATAGAAAATGGTAGTGGTTTTGCACTTACATCTAATCGGTTTCTACATGGCATCTAGCCGACACAGCCGAAGTTTCCCATAAGATCAGACCTGTGAAATTTCAAAAATAATAAATTTTATCCTGCCGGGAATCTAACTCAAGACTTCACACTTGTAAGATAAGACCACAGTGCTTACCACTGCACCAGGGAGGTCTTCTTTAATTGAAATCGCTTATCATATTATACAATACCATTGCGCTTAAAGCGTATTATTTCATTTTATTGCAGTTTTATATGATTTATTTTGATGTCCCTTAAATAAGGGTTATAATTCTATCAGACAAGAGCGTCAACAAGATTCAAATAATACTGCTTAAGCGATGGTAGTAACCCCCTGTCATGTTACAAGTCACGCAGTATTAAATTTAGAAGTGACAAATCGATCGACTCCGCAAGATTCCGCGAACAGTTTACATTCAAGCAATCACCATAAGCATGCAATATTATGCATGCACTCAATTGAATTACACGATACGTCCCCGATTTGCATCGTCACTGCATGCACGGCTTGCATATGCAAGTGGGCGTTATAAATAAACTCTGCTTACGAATATGCGCATATCATATTGGTTTCGGGAAGTTTGTCGAGTTACGTTCTGTTTTAGTAACAACTAACTTCTAAGTAACAAGTGAAAATCTTGTGTTTTGTTTTATGACGAGAAATCTTACAGTCCCACATACTTATCTGACCCAGTGGCCAAAATTGTAACTCATTTTTATGCCTGTTTAGGTTTTGTTTTTATTTTATTGAAGTGAAAACTTCTTTAGCCGCGTTGAGCACTTTTTGGTAGGGGGTAAAAATTGTGGAAATGCGTGACCGACACCGTCATCGACACCTCGCGTCGTTACGAAGACAAAATTTAAGTTTTATAATAATATTTGTACAAGTAAAATTGAGTTAGTTTTCACTAACTATCGGCAGTCCCTATGACTGCCATTTTATTTTTAACCGACTTCAAAAAAAGGAGGAGGTTCTCAATTCGCCATAATCTTTTTTTTTTTTTATGTACTTCGATTACTCGAAGACGCCTGGACCGATTTTGAAAATTCTTTTTTTGTTTGAAAGGGTATACTTCCAAGGTGGTCCCATATAAATTTGGTGAAGATCTGATGAAGATCTTCGAAGACAGATGTTCCCCGAGATCTTCGAAGACAGATGTTCCCCGATTACTCGAAGACGCCTGGACCGATTTGAAAATTATTTTTAAATAAATAAAAAACCGCCTTCAAAAATTAAAAAGCAAAAAATAATTGGATATATATATCCAATTTTTTTTTTAAATATGTAAATATATTTACATATTATTATTTCTACCCACTATGTAGAAGTCGGGCGGGTATAACAAGGATAAGCAAAGTTGACGCAAGGCTCGCCCGACTTCTACATAGTGGGTAGAAATAATAATATGTAAATATATCCAATTATTTTTTGCTTTTTAGTTTTTGAAGGCGGTTTTTTTTTTATTTAAAAATAATTTTTCATATCGACGCTCTTACCGAGTCAAATAAGTTTGACGAATCTAGGTCTGTAGACTAGTATATATATAGAGTTAGGTATGTTCAGTAAATCCTGAAGGAATAGTTTTGGAAAAAAAATCCAGTGAGGGCGAAAACACACAATAGACGACCTCCCTGGCGCAGTGGTGACCGCTGTATTTTATACAGAGAGAGTTTTATATAGTGGGAGATCCCCCTATATAACGCCCTACAAAAAAAAGATAGATATTTTACTGATACTTTAATATTATAGAGTAGCGTACCTAAAATGTGGGAGAGCAACACTTTATGGTGAGACTTTGAGAGATGTTTGTCGGGTCAAATTTAGCATATTCTAGTAACTATTAGCTACAGACCTCGGAAGTTCTAAGTAATGCTTACCCATTCAAAAATGAAATAATTCAAAAATATTATTATTACTATTACATAAGGGGCTGAAATGGGGGGGTTGAAATTTTAAAATGGGCTTACAAGATCGAGTGAGGGAACTTAGTTTTGTGGTCCGAAATAAGAGGAAGCCTTTAGCTAGGATAGACTTAGAAGTCAGCGCTAAACCGTAACATAGTGCTGCGTGTAAAGTATTTTTGTTAACTTCATTAATTGCGTTAATAGTAAATAGCATCTTCATTATTTTGATGTCTAATTCAAACCAAATCCTTCCAAGGTAGCTACGCAACCCTCGGAGCGCGAGTACAACTCGCAATTGGCCGGTCTTTTATTTAATATTTCAGCTTAATTTAAAAAAAATTGAAATTATGGCGAGTCACTGATCGCATCCACGAAACAAGATGGGTATGCGAAGATCTTGTGAATGCGAAAGTTGCCGTAAACAACATCAAAATGACCATCAGTGATTTTGCCGACGAAAAAGTTCTCAGAAAATATCTTGTCCCAAATAAAGAACATCGGAACGGGGTCCCTTGGAAGATTCTTGAGATCCGACTGTCACACCGTTAACGTATCAATACTTAAAGAATAAGACCAGGGGGGTTACTACTAAGCAATATTATTTCAAAATGACAGATCTATGCCATGTACCTTGACGTCCCTAAAATAAGGATTGTAAAGAAAAACACGAACTTCGACAATATTAAAACAATATTTATTTACGCGATGGTAGGTATGCCCCATGAAGATTGATAAATAATTATTGGCTTTTTATTGCGGAAAATATATAAACTTACGTAAAGTTTTGTGATCGCAAAATCTGTTCGTATACAAAAATATATGTAACCTCAATTTTTATTTTAGACTGGTCGGGTTGAAAATAATATTGGGAAGTAATATGTCACTTTTAAGTCATTTCTTTTAGCCAATAATATCGTTTTAAAGTAAGTAAACGCTTTCGATTGACTGCAATATATTATGCTCCTAATAGTAGTAGAGTGTGCTTGTCTAAGAAAGGACTATTTCATTGTTAAAAAAAATGGTGTAATAGGCGTCTTCCTCCTTAACGTGAAACAACCGATTCCTTAAAATCTTGATTGGTACGCATCGAAAATCGATTAGCCGACAAAATGCAAATTCTTTCTTTTCCTTCGAAATTCACGACCGGGATAAGATCTACGAAATTGGTCGGATATCGATCAAATTTAATAACGTAGCATGTAATTACGAAACGCTACGGTGTGATGGGATGCGATGATTTCTTTATAAATGGGTCTTCATCTTATCGTTAATTATTGCTTATGTTTTGTGATAATTTTTGAAGTGAAAACTTCTTTAGGCGCGTTGAGTACTTTTTGGTAATTTATATTGAAGTGTAAAACTTTTTTAGCCGCGTTGAGCACATTTTGGTAGTGGGTAAAAATGTAAAAATGTGTGACCGTGACCGACATGCTCGCCAACATATAAATATACTACATTCGAAATTTAACTTTAATGCATAGTGTGTCGAGGTTTATATTTTAATAATTTTAATTTAAAAAAATCGTTTTCACTTCTATCGGCAGTCCCTATATTATGACTGCCAATTTTTATTTTTTTTATTGCATTACAAGTTAGTCCTTGACTGCGATCTCCCGTGCGTGCGGAGGTCTCGGGTTCGATTCCCGGCATGGTCAATTTGGGAATTTATAATTTCTGAATTTTCCCTGGTCTGGCCTGGTTCGGCTTCGGCCGTGGCTAGTTATACCACCCTACCGGCAAAGACGTAAAGATTTTAATTTAAGTATTTCCATAATAGTCTGTGTATCTATAACAAACATACAAAATGACCCATCCCATAACATTTATAGCTCGCAAAATTAAACGGTTACATTTCGCATGTGAAATCGCAATTTGTTCGTCAAGTTTTCAACGCAACCCGTGCATGTGTAAATCACCATTAACTGCCCAATCAGTTATCTGCTAGCTAGTGGAAATCTACTGGAAATTTTACACATTACTAGAAGATGCCCGCGACTTTGTGTATATTTGGGTTATAAAAATCCCGTTGGAACACTTCAATTTTCCGGGACGAAAAGAAGCTAGTCTAGTTAGTCCGCTACCTTCCATCCACCTACCATCTTATGTAGGTACCCATACCTACCCCTAATTGGTCCCTATACGGCATTGTATAGGAATGCTAAATTACTTGGCAGCACGTCTTTCCCGGTGGGGCGGTAACTAGACACGACCGAAGCCACCAGACTTGAGACAATTCAGAAATAATAAATTTTCAAATTTACCCTGCCGGGGATCGAATTCAAGACCTCCCACTTCGAAAAAAAGATTTTATGATAAACGCTGTAGTACTACGATTGACTCACACACAACAAAAAATAACCAAACAGCATAAAAGACATTCCGAAATGTTGTAAAAAATGGTGAATCATAATTGGAATTTAATTTGCAATGAATTGACGACATTCCTGCCAATTATACGCCAATATTTTTCATGAAGTTATTCGAAGTATTTTAAATTTTAAACATGTATTAAATTTTTTACATTCGCAAATGCTCTCGTGTTAATAACGTGATTAATATAATATGACGCATCTCTTTAGACTGGTAGGTTTTATAAACTGACTAATAAATCCATTCCAATATTATAAATGCGAAAGTGTGTCTGTCCACCTGTCTGCTCCACTTTCACGGCCCATCTGTTCAACCGATTTAAGTAGATGAAATTTGGTATAGGGATTGGTTGTGTCTCGGGGAAGGACATAGGCTATTTATTTTGGACTAGCTGATGCCCGCGACTTCGTCCGCGTGGATTAAGGTTTTCGGTTCCCGCAGGAACTTTTTAATTTTCCGGGATAAAAAGTAGCCTTTGTGTTATTCTAGACTATAATCTACTTCCGTGCCAAATTTCATCCATATCCGTTTAGCCGTTCTGGCGTGATTGAGTAACAAACATTCACCCATCCATCCTTCCATCCATCCCTCCATCCAAACTTTCGCATTTATAATATTAGTATATAATATATTATATATATATTTATAATATGTATAGTGACATGTCATACACTAGCGCATAAACGTTCGCGTAATTCACAGTAGCCCGTACCAGAAATCAATACTAGATAGTATGGAGTAATTTAATGCCAACAAAAGGAATTTACCCCACGTACAATCGCGGTCTGAAAATGTTTACCACTTCATGGTGCATAATTGCATGCACTCAACTACGTCAGAAGATCGATATGTGATTTTATTAGGCATAGCTGATTATATTATTTTCCATACATCCTGCATTGAATGCGCGTTTTAACCATCAACTAAACTGACAGATATCATAATATTTGTGAACAACAAACTAGCAACTAAAATAAATAAGAAATACAATTTTAATAAAACCTGCACTTTTAATGCAGATTATAAGAAAAATATAGTGTGTGCCGCGAGAAGAAACACGATTTCAGACTTCGGGCGATGTAACTCCACCCTCGTCTGAAATCGTCGTTGTTAATATTTTTTTTGATAGGTAAATGCCATTTGACTTGAAATTAGGAAATGAGTTGTATTACTTTTAAATCGACGCTTGCTTTTGTTACGTAATAAATACCATAATATAGCGCTTTAGACCTTACTGAACGCAGTGTTATAATAAAGAATCTAATTTGAAAACTGATAAACATTTACAGATTGCGACTGTACTTACAGAACAATTATTACAATAGGGCTTTCATCGTGCAAAAATACAAAGCATGGGGGGCGGACCCTAATCTATTGAATATCATATTTTTATGACGAATTTGGGGTCTCTGATTAATCATTGTACTTTATTAGGGACACCTACCAACTTATATAAACCTTCAACTCGGTAGCTTTCAACTTTATTACATTAAAAATAGAGACGATATGGATGGTATTAATAGTGTAGTATTTTGTAGAAATTTGATAGGATCGTTTGTTTAACAGCTTATTTTTAAACTTCGAATTCCTTTTATTGTGGTTTCTGTGAAAAGGAGGGTAGGTACAGATGTCGATAACTAATTGTATGTATTTAGTTTTATAAATGCAGGATTATGGTTGTTTTAAATTCAACGGGGGTTAAATTTTTAAATGGATTTTTGGGGAAATATAACTTCGGCTTTAGTTTTAATCAAGCTAAATGTTATCGACATAGGTAGTAACTAAACTAAACTAACTAGTATTTAAATATATTAATCATAAAAATATATGCTTCCATACTACGTGGTCAATTCGTCTTGCACGGGCTTGCTTATGTGAGGACTGGTGTTCTTTCTACCATCGCTTAAAGCAGTATAATTTTAAAATTACATTTTTATATAACGTAACTTGACGTCCCTAAAATCCATACTAATATTATAAATGCGAAAGTGTGTCTGTCTGTCTGTCTGTCTGTCTGTCTGTCTGTCTGCTACGCTTTCACGGCCCAACCGTTCAACCGATTTTGATGAAATTTGGTACAAGGATAGGTTGTACCCCGGGGAAGGACATAGGCTATTTTTTATCCCAGAAAAACAAACAGTTCCTGTGGGATAGTATGCTCTTTTTCTCGCATTTGTTGTTAAATTATGCGGCAAGAGCGCAACGGATCGACGTTATTTTTTGCATAGGTATATTTGAGGACCTGGAGAGTGACATAGGCTACTTTTTATCCCAGAAAAACAAACAGTTCCTGTGGGATAGTATGCTCTTTTTCTCGCATTTGTTGTTCAATTAGGCGGCAACGGAGCAACGGATAGACGTGATTTTTTGCATAGGTATAATTGAGAACCTGGAGAGTGACATAGGCTTACGTCGGGAAACTAAACAGTTCCTGTGGGATAGTATGCTCTTTTTCTCGCATTTGTTGTTCAATTATGCGGCAAGGGTGCAACGGATCGATGTTATTTTTTGCATAGGTATATTTGAGGACCTGGAGAGTGACATAGGCTACTTTTTATCCCGGAAAAAGAAACAGTTCCTGGGGGATAGTATGCTCTTTTTCTCGCATTTGTTGTTCATTTAAGCGGCAAGGGCGCAACGGATAGACGTAACTTTTTGCATAGGTATATTTGAGGACCTGGAGAGTGACAAAGGCTACTATTTATCCCGGAAAAAGAAACAGTTCCTGTGAGATAGTATGCTCTTTTTCTCGCATTTGTTGTTCATTTAAGTGGCAACGGCGCAATGGATCAACGTGATGTTTTACATAGGTATATTTGAGGACCTGGACAGTGACATAGGCTACTTTTTATCCCGGAAAAACAAACAGTTCCTGTGGGATAGTATGCTCTTTTTCTCGCATTTGTTGTTCAATTAGGTGGCAACGGAGCAACGAATCGACGTGATGTTTTGCATAGGTATATTTGAGGACTTGGACAGTGATATAGGCTACTTTTTTTCCCGGAAAAAGAAACAGTTCCTGTGGGATAGTATGCTCTTTTTCTCGCATTTGTTGTTCATTTAAGCGGCAAAGGCGCAATGGATCGATGTGATGTTTTGCATAGGTATATTTGAGGACCTGGACAGTGACATAGGCTACTTTTTATCCCGGAAAAATAAACTGTTCCTGTGAGATAGTATGCTCTTTTTCTCGCATTTGTTGTTCAATTACGCGGCAAGAGCGCAACGGATCGACGTTATTTTTTGCATAGGTATATTTGAGAACCTGGAGAGTGACATAGGCTTATCTCGGAAAAAGAAACAGTTCCTGTGGGATAGTGTGCTCTTTTTCTCGCATTTGTTGTTCATTTAAGCGGCAAGGGCGCAACGGATAGACGTTATTTTTTGCATGGGATATTTGAGGACCTGGACAGTGACATAGGCTACTTTTTATCCCGGAAAAATAAACTGTTCCTGTGAGATAGTATGCTCTCTTTTTATCGCATTTGTTAATCAACTAGGCGGCAACCGAGCAACGAATAGACGTGATTTTTTGCATAGGTATATTTGAGAACCTGGACTGTGACATAGGCTTATCCCGGGAAACTAAACAGTTCCTGTGGGATAGTATGCTTTTTTCTCGCATTCGTTTCAATTAGGCGGCAACGGTGCAACTGAGGAGGAAAGTGATTGAGGAGCTGGAAAGTCCAGGGGGACCTGTTTTCTTTTTCGGGGTAAAAAGTCTCCCTTGCCCGGGATGTAACCTACCTCTGTACCAAATTTCAACCAGTCGAAATCAACCAGTCGTTTTTTCGAAGATTTATAAAGTTTAAGTAAAGGTGGGTTACTATGAGCTCTTTAAGCAGGACAGAAATTGAACTGCAGCACACTTCAATGCAGTGTCTGCCTACCAGGTCAGTGCTCTGAAGTTCAGCGCAGTTCAATTTCTGTCCTGCTTTAAGAGCTTATAGTAACCCGATAGATAGATGGCGTTAGTTGCATAATAGTGAACACAAACAGATAAGTATCCATACTAATATTATAAATGCGAAAGTGTGTCTGTCTGTCTGTCTGTCTGTCTGTCTGTCTGTCTGCTACGCTTTCACGGCCCAACCGTTCAACCGATTTTCAATGCAGTGTCTGCCTACCAGGTCAGTGCTCTGAAGTTCAGCGCAGTTCAATTTCTGTCCTGCTTTAAGAGCTTATAGTAACCCGATAGATAGATGGCGTTAGTTGCATAATAGTGAACACAAACAGATAAGTATCCATACTAATATCCATACTATCCATACTAATATTATAAATGCGAAAGTGTGTCTGTCTGTCTGTCTGTCTGTCTGTCTGTCTGTCTGCTACGCTTTCACGGCCCAACCGTTCAACCGATTTTGATGAAATTTGGTACAAGGATAGGTTGTACCCCGGGGAAGGACATAGGCTATTTTTTATCCCAGAAAAACAAACAGTTCCTGTGGGATAGTATGCTCTTTTTCTCGCATTTGTTGTTAAATTATGCGGCAAGAGCGCAACGGATCGACGTTATTTTTTGCATAGGTATATTTGAGGACCTGGAGAGTGACATAGGCTACTTTTTATCCCAGAAAAACAAACAGTTCCTGTGGGATAGTATGCTCTTTTTCTCGCATTTGTTGTTCAATTAGGCGGCAACGGAGCAACGGATAGACGTGATTTTTTGCATAGGTATAATTAAGAACCTGGAGAGTGACATAGGCTTACGTCGGGAAACTAAACAGTTCCTGTGGGATAGTATGCTCTTTTTCTCGCATTTGTTGTTCAATTATGCGGCAAGGGTGCAACGGATCGATGTTATTTTTTGCATAGGTATATTTGAGGACCTGGAGAGTGACATAGGCTACTTTTTATCCCGGAAAAAGAAACAGTTCCTGGGGGATAGTATGCTCTTTTTCTCGCATTTGTTGTTCATTTAAGCGGCAAGGGCGCAACGGATAGACGTAACTTTTTGCATAGGTATATTTGAGGACCTGGAGAGTGACAAAGGCTACTATTTATCCCGGAAAAAGAAACAGTTCCTGTGAGATAGTATGCTCTTTTTCTCGCATTTGTTGTTCATTTAAGTGGCAACGGTGCAATGGATCAACGTGATGTTTTACATAGGTATATTTGAGGACCTGGACAGTGACATAGGCTTTTTTTTATCCCGGAAAAACAAACAGTTCCTGTGGGATAGTATGCTCTTTTTCTCGCATTTGTTGTTCAATTAGGTGGCAACGGAGCAACGAATCGACGTGATGTTTTGCATAGGTATATTTGAGGACTTGGACAGTGATATAGGCTACTTTTTTTCCCGGAAAAAGAAACAGTTCCTGTGGGATAGTATGCTCTTTTTCTCGCATTTGTTGTTCATTTAAGCGGCAAAGGCGCAATGGATCGATGTGGTGTTTTGCATAGGTATATTTGAGGACCTGGACAGTGACATAGGCTACTTTTTATCCCGGAAAAATAAACTGTTCCTGTGAGATAGTATGCTCTTTTTCTCGCATTTGTTGTTCAATTACGCGGCAAGAGCGCAACGGATCGACGTTATTTTTTGCATAGGTATATTTGAGAACCTGGAGAGTGACATAGGCTTATCTCGGAAAAAGAAACAGTTCCTGTGGGATAGTGTGCTCTTTTTCTCGCATTTGTTGTTCATTTAAGCGGCAAGGGCGCAACGGATAGACGTTATTTTTTGCATGGGATATTTGAGGACCTGGACAGTGACATAGGCTACTTTTTATCCCGGAAAAATAAACTGTTCCTGTGAGATAGTATGCTCTCTTTTTATCGCATTTGTTAATCAACTAGGCGGCAACCGAGCAACGAATAGACGTGATTTTTTGCATAGGTATATTTGAGAACCTGGACTGTGACATAGGCTTATCCCGGGAAACTAAACAGTTCCTGTGGGATAGTATGCTTTTTTCTCGCATTCGTTTCAATTAGGCGGCAACGGTGCAACTGAGGAGGAAAGTGATTGAGGAGCTGGAAAGTCCAGGGGGACCTGTTTTCTTTTTCGGGGTAAAAAGTCTCCCTTGCCCGGGATGTAACCTACCTCTGTACCAAATTTCAACCAGTCGAAATCAACCAGTCGTTTTTTCGAAGATTTATAAAGTTTAAGTAAAGGTGGGTTACTATGAGCTCTTTAAGCAGGACAGAAATTGAACTGCAGCACACTTCAATGCAGTGTCTGCCTACCAGGTCAGTGCTCTGAAGTTCAGCGCAGTTCAATTTCTGTCCTGCTTTAAGAGCTTATAGTAACCCGATAGATAGATGGCGTTAGTTGCATAATAGTGAACACAAACAGATAAGTATATATTATAAGTTTTGCTCAAGTAAGTATTATTTAAAAAAAAATCAGAGTAAATAAAAATTTTCAAACTCATATACTCATACTCAACAGTACATAACATGCATAAGCAGTGTCATGTGCCTTCAATAATTTTGTATGCATAGGTATCAAAGTTATTATATTTTTACGCGGGCGAAGCCGCGGGTAAAAGCTAGTATCCATACTAATATTATAAATGCGAAAGTGTGTCTGTCTGTCTGTCTGTCTGTCTGTCTGTCTGTCTGCTACGCTTTCACGGCCCAACCGTTCAACCGATTTTGATGAAATTTGGTACAAGGATAGGTTGTACCCCGGGGAAGGACATAGGCTATTTTTTATCCCAGAAAAACAAACAGTTCCTGTGGGATAGTATGCTCTTTTTCTCGCATTTGTTGTTAAATTATGCGGCAAGAGCGCAACGGATCGACGTTATTTTTTGCATAGGTATATTTGAGGACCTGGAGAGTGACATAGGCTACTTTTTATCCCAGAAAAACAAACAGTTCCTGTGGGATAGTATGCTCTTT
Source organism: Erebia aethiops (assembly GCA_923060345.2). Lineage (NCBI taxonomy): Eukaryota > Metazoa > Arthropoda > Insecta > Lepidoptera > Nymphalidae > Erebia > Erebia aethiops. The sequence goes on along the minus strand of OV281086.1, from coordinate 7,932,817 downwards.
TTCTCGCATTTGTTGTTCAATTAGGCGGCAACGGAGCAACGGATAGACGTGATTTTTTGCATAGGTATAATTGAGAACCTGGAGAGTGACATAGGCTTACGTCGGGAAACTAAACAGTTCCTGTGGGATAGTATGCTCTTTTTCTCGCATTTGTTGTTCAATTATGCGGCAAGGGTGCAACGGATCGATGTTATTTTTTGCATAGGTATATTTGAGGACCTGGAGAGTGACATAGGCTACTTTTTATCCCGGAAAAAGAAACAGTTCCTGGGGGATAGTATGCTCTTTTTCTCGCATTTGTTGTTCATTTAAGCGGCAAGGGCGCAACGGATAGACGTAACTTTTTGCATAGGTATATTTGAGGACCTGGAGAGTGACAAAGGCTACTATTTATCCCGGAAAAAGAAACAGTTCCTGTGAGATAGTATGCTCTTTTTCTCGCATTTGTTGTTCATTTAAGTGGCAACGGCGCAATGGATCAACGTGATGTTTTACATAGGTATATTTGAGGACCTGGACAGTGACATAGGCTACTTTTTATCCCGGAAAAACAAACAGTTCCTGTGGGATAGTATGCTCTTTTTCTCGCATTTGTTGTTCAATTAGGTGGCAACGGAGCAACGAATCGACGTGATGTTTTGCATAGGTATATTTGAGGACTTGGACAGTGATATAGGCTACTTTTTTTCCCGGAAAAAGAAACAGTTCCTGTGGGATAGTATGCTCTTTTTCTCGCATTTGTTGTTCATTTAAGCGGCAAAGGCGCAATGGATCGATGTGATGTTTTGCATAGGTATATTTGAGGACCTGGACAGTGACATAGGCTACTTTTTATCCCGGAAAAATAAACTGTTCCTGTGAGATAGTATGCTCTTTTTCTCGCATTTGTTGTTCAATTACGCGGCAAGAGCGCAACGGATCGACGTTATTTTTTGCATAGGTATATTTGAGAACCTGGAGAGTGACATAGGCTTATCTCGGAAAAAGAAACAGTTCCTGTGGGATAGTGTGCTCTTTTTCTCGCATTTGTTGTTCATTTAAGCGGCAAGGGCGCAACGGATAGACGTTATTTTTTGCATGGGATATTTGAGGACCTGGACAGTGACATAGGCTACTTTTTATCCCGGAAAAATAAACTGTTCCTGTGAGATAGTATGCTCTCTTTTTATCGCATTTGTTAATCAACTAGGCGGCAACCGAGCAACGAATAGACGTGATTTTTTGCATAGGTATATTTGAGAACCTGGACTGTGACATAGGCTTATCCCGGGAAACTAAACAGTTCCTGTGGGATAGTATGCTTTTTTCTCGCATTCGTTTCAATTAGGCGGCAACGGTGCAACTGAGGAGGAAAGTGATTGAGGAGCTGGAAAGTCCAGGGGGACCTGTTTTCTTTTTCGGGGTAAAAAGTCTCCCTTGCCCGGGATGTAACCTACCTCTGTACCAAATTTCAACCAGTCGAAATCAACCAGTCGTTTTTTCGAAGATTTATAAAGTTTAAGTAAAGGTGGGTTACTATGAGCTCTTTAAGCAGGACAGAAATTGAACTGCAGCACACTTCAATGCAGTGTCTGCCTACCAGGTCAGTGCTCTGAAGTTCAGCGCAGTTCAATTTCTGTCCTGCTTTAAGAGCTTATAGTAACCCGATAGATAGATGGCGTTAGTTGCATAATAGTGAACACAAACAGATAAGTATCCATACTAATATTATAAATGCGAAAGTGTGTCTGTCTGTCTGTCTGTCTGTCTGTCTGTCTGTCTGCTACGCTTTCACGGCCCAACCGTTCAACCGATTTTCAATGCAGTGTCTGCCTACCAGGTCAGTGCTCTGAAGTTCAGCGCAGTTCAATTTCTGTCCTGCTTTAAGAGCTTATAGTAACCCGATAGATAGATGGCGTTAGTTGCATAATAGTGAACACAAACAGATAAGTATCCATACTAATATCCATACTATCCATACTAATATTATAAATGCGAAAGTGTGTCTGTCTGTCTGTCTGTCTGTCTGTCTGTCTGTCTGCTACGCTTTCACGGCCCAACCGTTCAACCGATTTTGATGAAATTTGGTACAAGGATAGGTTGTACCCCGGGGAAGGACATAGGCTATTTTTTATCCCAGAAAAACAAACAGTTCCTGTGGGATAGTATGCTCTTTTTCTCGCATTTGTTGTTAAATTATGCGGCAAGAGCGCAACGGATCGACGTTATTTTTTGCATAGGTATATTTGAGGACCTGGAGAGTGACATAGGCTACTTTTTATCCCAGAAAAACAAACAGTTCCTGTGGGATAGTATGCTCTTTTTCTCGCATTTGTTGTTCAATTAGGCGGCAACGGAGCAACGGATAGACGTGATTTTTTGCATAGGTATAATTAAGAACCTGGAGAGTGACATAGGCTTACGTCGGGAAACTAAACAGTTCCTGTGGGATAGTATGCTCTTTTTCTCGCATTTGTTGTTCAATTATGCGGCAAGGGTGCAACGGATCGATGTTATTTTTTGCATAGGTATATTTGAGGACCTGGAGAGTGACATAGGCTACTTTTTATCCCGGAAAAAGAAACAGTTCCTGGGGGATAGTATGCTCTTTTTCTCGCATTTGTTGTTCATTTAAGCGGCAAGGGCGCAACGGATAGACGTAACTTTTTGCATAGGTATATTTGAGGACCTGGAGAGTGACAAAGGCTACTATTTATCCCGGAAAAAGAAACAGTTCCTGTGAGATAGTATGCTCTTTTTCTCGCATTTGTTGTTCATTTAAGTGGCAACGGTGCAATGGATCAACGTGATGTTTTACATAGGTATATTTGAGGACCTGGACAGTGACATAGGCTTTTTTTTATCCCGGAAAAACAAACAGTTCCTGTGGGATAGTATGCTCTTTTTCTCGCATTTGTTGTTCAATTAGGTGGCAACGGAGCAACGAATCGACGTGATGTTTTGCATAGGTATATTTGAGGACTTGGACAGTGATATAGGCTACTTTTTTTCCCGGAAAAAGAAACAGTTCCTGTGGGATAGTATGCTCTTTTTCTCGCATTTGTTGTTCATTTAAGCGGCAAAGGCGCAATGGATCGATGTGGTGTTTTGCATAGGTATATTTGAGGACCTGGACAGTGACATAGGCTACTTTTTATCCCGGAAAAATAAACTGTTCCTGTGAGATAGTATGCTCTTTTTCTCGCATTTGTTGTTCAATTACGCGGCAAGAGCGCAACGGATCGACGTTATTTTTTGCATAGGTATATTTGAGAACCTGGAGAGTGACATAGGCTTATCTCGGAAAAAGAAACAGTTCCTGTGGGATAGTGTGCTCTTTTTCTCGCATTTGTTGTTCATTTAAGCGGCAAGGGCGCAACGGATAGACGTTATTTTTTGCATGGGATATTTGAGGACCTGGACAGTGACATAGGCTACTTTTTATCCCGGAAAAATAAACTGTTCCTGTGAGATAGTATGCTCTCTTTTTATCGCATTTGTTAATCAACTAGGCGGCAACCGAGCAACGAATAGACGTGATTTTTTGCATAGGTATATTTGAGAACCTGGACTGTGACATAGGCTTATCCCGGGAAACTAAACAGTTCCTGTGGGATAGTATGCTTTTTTCTCGCATTCGTTTCAATTAGGCGGCAACGGTGCAACTGAGGAGGAAAGTGATTGAGGAGCTGGAAAGTCCAGGGGGACCTGTTTTCTTTTTCGGGGTAAAAAGTCTCCCTTGCCCGGGATGTAACCTACCTCTGTACCAAATTTCAACCAGTCGAAATCAACCAGTCGTTTTTTCGAAGATTTATAAAGTTTAAGTAAAGGTGGGTTACTATGAGCTCTTTAAGCAGGACAGAAATTGAACTGCAGCACACTTCAATGCAGTGTCTGCCTACCAGGTCAGTGCTCTGAAGTTCAGCGCAGTTCAATTTCTGTCCTGCTTTAAGAGCTTATAGTAACCCGATAGATAGATGGCGTTAGTTGCATAATAGTGAACACAAACAGATAAGTATATATTATAAGTTTTGCTCAAGTAAGTATTATTTAAAAAAAAATCAGAGTAAATAAAAATTTTCAAACTCATATACTCATACTCAACAGTACATAACATGCATAAGCAGTGTCATGTGCCTTCAATAATTTTGTATGCATAGGTATCAAAGTTATTATATTTTTACGCGGGCGAAGCCGCGGGTAAAAGCTAGTATGAAATATAATTCCGAAACAAGAGCGTCAAAAATATTGAAGTACGAGTATAAGTAAGCGATGGTAGTAATTGTCCCCTGGAAGTAATAGGTATAGGCTTTTTATCTCGGTAAATCAGACTTCTTCCGGGATTTTTCAAACCCTAAATCCAAGCGGACGGAGTTGCAGGCATCATCTACTCGTCTATTAGTCGTACCTTTTTTTTTATTTCGTCGTACCTTGTTTTTATCGATTCGTTAGAGAATTCGACAAAACCGGAAGTTGCGAGTGGTCAGTAAATGAGGTTGCATTCTAAAGAAAAATAACATTTTTTTTTGAAGCAGCACTTAAAACTATAGCCTCGCAAATCAAAAACAGAAGTTAAGAGTGCGCACACGTATATATTCATTTAATTTTCACTATTTAACTAAGTCAAGTACCCACAGTAATTAATTTCAGAGCCTGAATTCACTTCAAGCCGTATATTTTCTCGCTCCTAAAATTTAATATGGACCGTTTAGTCGACGGTGAGCGTAAAAAAAACCGGACAAGCGCGAGTCTGATTCGCGTGCCGAGGAATCCGCAGAAACATAAGTTAACATTACAGGGGCCATACTGCCAACGCTTTAAGCAATGTTGTTTCGTTATTATGTGTTTTAGAATTATAATCCTTATTTTAGGAACGTCAAGGTAAGTGACATCAAACTTTCATTTTGAGTAAATATTCCATAAGTATTGCTTTAAGCGTTGGCAGTATGGCCCCTGAACTACTAAAGTCCATTAGTCATTACTGAACATTGAAGGTATTGAATTGAAGGACAATTAAAAAATATGTTTTTTGTGATATTATAACTACAAATTAATGATTTTCGGATTTTTCATCATCTACTTGTGCTATGAAAACTTGCTTTTACCCAAATTTTATGATTCTAGGTCAATGGAAAATACCCTATATGTTTTTATTTGCTGGTGAGTGTCAAAATAATAAGATATAAATGACTATATTTTTGACTAGACTTGCCCGCGACTTCGTACGTGTAACTTAGGTTTTTGATTCCCGCGAATCTCTTTAAATTTTCCGGGCTAAAAAGTAGTAAAACAAAAATTTTATCAAAATCGTTTGAACAGATGGGCCGTGAAAGTATGTCTGTCTGTCTGTTTTTTATATAAGTATTGATTTAACCGGATTGATTTAACGTAAGAAAACCTACTAGTCTAGACAGATGCGTCATAATATATTATTTTATAATCAGTTAGTGATCCTATATGGATAACTTTTTTACCTTTTGAGGAACCCTAAAGACAGAAAAAGTCGCACGTGAAAAATATTTCATATGCGCGAAATTGTTCCTGTGCGGCATTGCATTCAATTAAATACGGAATACAAAATGACGGTAGGTAGCGAGAAATTTTATTCTCGTCGTCCAGCGGAAATAGTAATTTTTAAATTGCGAACATTCTCTTTTTGGGACACCCCGAATTTAGGCTCCATTTTTTTTTTGCTTCGATGGAAAATTCATCCCAAATTTCTGTTTAAATCTCGCCGCAAAAAAGGGGTATATATAGGTGCTTTTTTATCTATAGAACACCATTGAGCAGGTATTTTAAGTTTGTAAAACACATACGCACGGCTTTGTGTGTGTCTGTGTTTATGTGTATGTGTCGTCATAGAGCTCAAACGAATACACCTATAGAACATACTTCGTGAAAAAAATTTGGCCGCGCACCCTCAACAAAACCAAAAAGTCTGCGCACGCATTTCTATATGGAGATAGACTGACTACCGTGACAGGACAAAACGTAGGTTCGCTGCCATGTGGGCGTTTCGCACGCATTTTGTCCTGTTCTTATTGTGTTTTCGTTTTACTGGGATCGTCCTTAGCGGTCGTTTTTTGTAATTTATCTGTTGGACTATAGTCAATTTCAAAAAACGACCAAATAAACTCGACACTACATTGCCGTCTACTATGTTTGATGAAGATCGGTTTAGCCGTCAAAGGATTGGCTTTTTCCCCAGCCGTTAAAGAAATTTAAATCATAAAATAAAATACATGAACTGTATTCCTCAATTAAACAACAAATAGAGAGATAGAACCTGGATAGTTCAGGTCTTAGCTGTGTTTGATGAAAATCTGTTCAACCGTTAAATAGTTATCTATTTCCAATCGGTGTAAGGATTTGCATCACGAAATAAAATATAAGTATTTAATACTTTCCTCACACAACAAAGAGAGAAAAGAACGTGGATAAAACAGATCGCTCAAACAACATAGGGAGATAGTACAGATAGCAGCATAATACTACGATGTGAACAGTAATACATAGAGTAGTTCACATGAATGCATGAATACAAAACAACAATCGTCGGTGGCACAACAAGAATATCAACAAATCCCGTAAGCCAGACCCAGGTTTGCGATGACATACGTTCAATGCGTGGTGTAAATCCGCTAGAAATCGGGCTAAGTTACGTTTCATAAGCGACGCGGACTAAAAATACTACGATATGTACAGTAATACACAGAGTAGTTCACATGAATGCATGAATACAAACAACAATCGTCAGTGGCACAACAAGAATATCAACAAATCCCGTAAACCAGGCCCAGGTTTGCGATGACATACGTTCAATGAGTGGCTTAAATCCGCTAGAAATCGGGCTAAGTTACGTTACTTATGCGACGAGGAATTAAAATACTATGATGTGTACAGTAATACAAAGAGTATTTCACATGAATGCATGTATACAAAACAACAATCGTCGGTGTCACAAAAAAAGAATATCAACAAATTCCGTAAGCCAGATAGGTTTGCGATGACATACGTCCAATGCGTGGTGTAAATCCGTTAGAAATCGGGATAAGTTACGTTACATAAGCGACTAGGAATTAAAATACTATGATGTGTACAGTAATACACAGAGTAGTTCACATGAATGCATGTATATATAAAACAACAATCGTCGGTGGCACAACAAGAATATCAACAAATCCCGTAAGCGATTTTTCCCGTAAGGTTTGCGATGACATACGTCCAATGCGTGGTGTAAATCCGCTAGAAATCGGGCTAGGTTACGTTACATAAGCGATGCGGATTATAAATATTAGCCCTATTATAGTTACTTCGATACATATTGGCCTGAGCCGTTATGTTTGTGTGTGCTTGTAACAGTGTGTCCAAACGTAGAGCGGTAGTTCGCGGCAGCAACACGAGGGGTTTGCAGGACACAATTCTACCAACTTTCCCAACGAATATAATATACGACGAGCAAAAACGACTGCCGCGTCATTGCCATAAAAATTGATTTTGCATATTTAAAAAAGCACACCCACACAACGCAGCGCGCCATAATGTGTTGAAATATCTATACTTTCATATTCTTCTAAATGAGGAGATTTGACACAGTACACATAAAATAACAGACAAAGGTTTTTTTTGCCAGGCAGAATCTGCTTGACTACTCTTAATATAATATTATTATGATCAGTGGCACAATTAGTTGTCCTTTATCAAATTTCAAATTATAATACTAACTACATATTATTGTCAACGAATAAAAATTTGGTCAAACCTGAAACTGAAAAGAAAATTAATAATACTCGCTTCCGCCTCTGCTTTCGCTTACACACTGGAACCCCACACTAAACCTAGACCTTTGGAATACCAAATACAGGCACGCGCGATTCAAAGCGCACCTTATTACCCTACCAACGCAATATTTGCAAGGGTCGCATAAACTGTCAGCTCCACTGATTCCTTACACTGGAATCTGGATTCCAGAGAAAGGAAACAGAAAAAGACGTGGAAACCAAGAATACGGAAAGAAAGCTAGTAAGTAAGCTCAGTTAAAAATAGCAATTGCTGAGTTTCTTGCCGCCTCTTTTCAATAGAAACTGCTTTTACGAATCGGTGGTAGAGTCATAACATAAAAAATTCAAAGTCAAATATTTAAGTCGCAGAACTCCGAAAAGTTAGAAGTGCCCGGGGATCGAACACGAGTGAGAAAAAATAGGATAATGACTTACTTAATCAAGTCAGAGAACGCGTTTAGGTTGTGACGCCATCACATTTCAATGCACTTGCTTTCTTTAAACGATATTTGAAAATGATTAGTAACAAACTTAAAACTAACAGAAGATGTGAATTTTAGGTCTTACTAGCTGATGCCAGTGACTTTGAGGTTTATAGGTTCCCGCGGGAACTCTTTAATTTTCTGGGATTAAAAGTATCCTAAGTGCTATTCCAGACTATAATCTTTCTCCGTGCCAAATTTTATCCAGTTCCGTTCTGCCGTTGGGGCATGATTAAGTAACAAACATCCATCCATCCATCCAAACTTTCTCAGTATAAGTATAAGTATAGATGGAAGATCCTCTATTTAATAATAAGAAATAATTTATTTTGTACAGCATCACCCCTATTGATTTCCCCTCCAATATCTTGGCAGCTAATGGCGTATTTGCGAGCGCACAATATTTGCTCATTTGAACCGATACAGGTAACGCGATCCGGGCGCTGGTGTGAACGCAGCCTGAATGATAAGCGACTTCAAATTTCCTTGTGTCTATTTTTGTGTACATGCTCTTTTTACCCCCTGATACAAACAGAGTAGTTCGTTTGATCGATTATTAGAACAAAGCTCTTTATTTTCTTCCGCCAAACTACTTAAGTATTCTACTACTACTTTCCATTAATTAAATATATAATGGAAAGGGGTTTTCTTGTGATGATAATGCGGTAGGTTCCCAGGACCTTCGTCAAAATATTGCATTTAAAAGAGCTAACCTAATAGAAGCGCATTACAAAAACTACTATAATTCCAAAGTAGTGGACCATATCCTACATTTATAAAATTTCACAATTTTTTACTCAAGCTAACCCAATTAAGGTCTAACCCTACTTGAGATGCTCGGAGCGGCGCGGCACGTGGCGGTAAATATTATTAGTATGAGATTGTACGGGGCCACGTCGTGCGGTGCCGCGTCGCTTATGGACCCAGCTCCATACAACCTCATACAATTAATACTTGCCTCAACGTGCCGCGCCGCGCCTCTGTACTGGGGCTAAACCAAAAGGCATGAAAAGGTCTTTCACATGTTCACTTATAACATCGACTAATATTGAGGTTCCAGCGGATGTGTAAGGACAAATGGTGGTATAGGGTTGCATTGAACACCTAGGGCTTCTTAAGGGGAAGTTTTTACTTAATTATATGATTAAAATCAATAAAACGCTAGTAAAGAATTTTTAAATATTTATATGAGACTAGCTGATGCCCACGACTTCGTGCGCGTGGATTAAGGTTTTTTGATTCCCGCGGGAGCTCTTCAGTTTTTCGGGATAAAAAGCCTATGTCCTTCCCCGGGATACAACCTATTCCTGTACCAAATTTCCTCAAAATTTGTTGAACAGGTGGGCCGTGAGAGCGTAGCAGACAGACAGACACACTTCCGCGTTAAATAATATTAGTATGGATTAAAAACACAAGACGCCCACAAAATACACACACGAATACATAAAGCATGCACGGATCGGTACTTTTGATTTAATTTTGGCTTTCAAACTCCAAAAAAAAAAAAACTTAAGACAAGCTAATAAAGACGCGAGCTTCACTAAGATGAGTAATAAACGCAGTTGGATCATAGTTTGAAAGCTATATAATGTAAACATGAGTGGAAAAACTTAAACTCGCTAGAAGCCAAATAAAGAAACATGAGTGCGAAAACTTAAAATAGCAGAAACTAGATAAAATAAAGGAGGAGTGGCATGCATGTAGTTGCGGCAACGCATATCAGTCAATTGCGGTTGTTAAGCAATGTTGACTCAAGTCGGAAAGTGGATGGGTGACCGAATTAGGTCTGAATTTGGCCTTTTCGACGTCCGTGCCTCGGAGAGCACGTTAAGGCATTGGTCCCGGTTATTATTATTAACATCTGATAGTAATCGTTAGTAACCTAAGAGTTGAAATTCGAGAACTCTTAGTAGAGTCGTATGCGGGAGGACCTGGAGTCCCACCGTATTATTATCCCAAGAAAACCCCTGCCATTATGTGATTAATTGAATGGAGTCACGATCCTCAGCAATGAGGAAAACGACGCGGAGAGAGGGATAAAATTAGAGCCTGGATAAAGCTAATAGTGTATGTAGAGACAAGGTTGTAAGCTTGTAAAATTCATGCGTTATTTGAAAGGAGCTTCCCCTTAAAACAACTTCTCTAATGGCACATGTCAATGTGTCCAGTATTGTATCAAGTAATTTCTCATAAACACAACCGCTCAGCGTTTCTTTCTGTCCATTTTGATCACAAAAGAAAGTGCTTTTCTTTTCATACGTGTGCCACAACACACGCGAAAATAACTCTTAAGAGTTGTATTTTAAAGTTCAAATTCTAATAAAGGTTGTATTTGAACTATTGTCTATTGTCTTTTTGTGAAAAGGTCTGCAGTCAAAAAACTCTCAGAGAAAACGCCGTGTGTAGTTTTGCTGTGAAGCGGGTGACTGGAGGAATGTAATTGTTTTGCTCGTTTTCTGAACTAATTGCGGATGTCCTACCCTTCATTTATAAAGTTATTAATCCGAAAATTCTCTAATTACAATTTCTTAAAATATCTGTGAATTAGATAAATATAGAGTTATTCTACAAAATCGCGTAGAAATCGATTAATTAAAGTACCTACCAAGCTAGCCCGCTTCCATCTTAGACTACATTGCAGTCGAGATTTAATAATAACTAATTTTAAAAAAAAAACAATACCAAGTGCGAGTCAGGACGATATTTTTTGCCCATTTTTGTCATAACAGACTAAATAAATCTTAGGTATTATGCATTATTATAGTTATTTAATACTGCTGGTATCAAATAATTAGTGATGGACAGGTGGACATGACATTCTTAGTCGCTAATCTGTCTGCTTGCTACGTTGTTGCTTTCAATGTTTATTTGCTGCGGTTTCTGAATCAAAATCGGTTCAGCTGTTCAACCGTTTTTGAAGAACTTTGCTACAGAGATAGGTTGCATCCTGGAGTAGATTATAGGCAACCCCGGAATGGTATTATTCCGGAAAATCAAAGAGTGCCCTATAAAAACCTAAAACATCGCGGACTTAGTCGCGGGCATCATGTAGTTAGTTATTTGATTCCACTACCACTACAGTCTACAGCCCATTAACGTCTAACTACTGGGCACAGACTTCCAATCTCATAGAAGAGAGGGAATTAGAGCTTATACCCACCACGCGGCTCCAATGCGGGTTGGCGGGCTTTGAGGACTATTATCTTGTTAGTTATACTAACCGGGACCAACGGCTTAAGGTGCTTTCCGACGAGGCACGGGGGTGAAACACCGCCAACTTCCTAACTCCGGGCTAGTACTGAGAATTTCTAGTCAGAAAATCCCAACACTTACCTAATTATGGCCCGACCCGGGACTTGAACATGACCACTAGACCACAACAAGTAAAAATAACAAAAACAAAAATTGGAAAAAAAACACAGAAGTAGGACAGCAAAGGCAGCCTTATCGCTTAAGCAACCTTAGATAGATAGATAGATAAATACTTTATTGCACACAAGAAAGAGTAATACAAAGTTAACTATAATTAGGTAAACTAGATATGCAAAGGCGGCCTTATTGCTTACTGAGCAATCTCTACCAGGCAACCCTTGGTGAGAGGATAGAACAAGATGTGTAGGGTGGTGGCACAATACACGTTATTATTAGTAAGTTATCAAATAATATAAAACATACTAGACGTATTATATATTTATACATTACATATAAATAATATAAATAAATATAGATAACAATATATATTATACATAAACATACATAAATAGTACATACATAATACATACATAAATTACATATATTATATAAATAATATTACATAAGCATAGCAACGAATTACGATAGACATATAATTTAGTTATGGCACGACTTGGTTAAGGAAATATTCTTTGAGACTATTTTTAAAAATAGGTAAGGATTTGGAGTCTCTAATATTTTTGGGTAGAGAATTCCATAACTGCACAGCATGCACCGTGTACGATTTGCTGTAAAATTTTGTACGATGGTGAGGAGTTTTGAGGTTATTATCCAAAGTGGAACGCAGCTGCATGTGGCGATCAACAGCACCGAGAAAGTTGAAACGTTCTTAGAATTAGGATTGCATGTCTATGAGATCTATAGAGCGGACTTTGACTTCGCTCAGGCTTTATTCAGGCTTTGTTCAGGCTTCAGGACTTATGTGAGTATCATAGAACCCGGGACCTGATCGGCCGCAGCCGAAAACGCTAATGCTAGTAATGTTTCACGACAAATTGTAATTTGCCTAATTCGATGTCACAATCACAAACTGCACCGGTGGACTGTGTACAGTCGAGTGGACAATTAATATCGAATGAGGTCCAAACACCGCTTTAGCGAGCCGCAATCAAATCAGCGATTTCCAAATGATTTATATCTGGTACTGGTAATTGCTAAATTGTCTAAACGCGGGCGGGGTTCCCAATAAATTTCTGAGGACAAACGATTAATTTCGATTTCTAAAATTGAAATTAAAATTGATTCATCAAATTCATATTAAAATCAAAAATTCAAAAATTAAAATATATTTTTAAAAAAAAACCCCAGCTGAGTTTGTTGTGGTCTCTTCTCAGACCATGGCGCGTTTGGAACCCTCGTAGCTTAAGTTTTAAGATACTGTAACTTATAACCATCATGTTTTATAAGTAACTAGCTGACCCGGCGAACTTCGTACCGCCTTAGTATGCAAAATTAAATGTATATTTTTCAATATTTCTGAGAGATTTTCTTAATATTTTTTTCCGTAAGAACCTTCTCCTAATAATAACAAATACAACAAAAAAAGAATTAGTGAAATCGGTCCAGCCATTCACGCGTGATGCCGTGACCAAGGAAAACGGGTTTCATTTTTATATATATAGATTAGACGTCAAAAAGTGTATCTACAGTGAACCGAATTTGAATAAATGATTATTAATTGATTTGATTTGATTGAAATCCTTTTTAATCAAGTTGATTTTGACAAGTGCTTTTGAATAGACAAGTGAATCTACCACTGATTCGGAATGACATTCCTATCGACCGAGAACCGAGAGAAGAACCAGTAAGAAACTCGGTGTTTGCTCTTTTGAAAAAAATAATCTACAATTTCGTCAGTGTAGATACTTGAGCTCAAGCATTAGATACTTGAGCGAGTCAAATCCATGCTCTTTTATCATTTACATAATCTTCAACAGTATAATGAGTTTTTACCTACCTACCTACCTTTTACCAATATGTACTACTTACGAGTATGGTTATGTTATTCCCCCAGGTCTTCAATCACACCCATGCAAAAAATCTCGTCAACCCGCTGCTCTTTTGCGGCGTGATTGAAGGACAAGCTAGCAAACAAATCCACTGTCGCATTTTATGATATAAGTATGATTTTCTAACTGCCCATCGTTGGCAAGCTTATATTTTGAGAATCAATAATATTACGCAAGCGATCTTTAATTTTTTCGCTAATTGTCTGCTGATGCCCGCTACTTCGTCTTCGTCTTCGTTTTTTTTATTTATTTTTTTATTTCCTTAATTTTCCGCATTGATGTAGAATTTTAGTTTCAATGATTTTCCGGGATAAAAATTAGCCTATATCACCCTCGAGGTCCTCAACTATACCCATGCCAAAAAAATATGTCGATCCGTTGCTCCTTTGCGGCGTGATTGAAGGACAAAACAATAAACCAACAAACAAACTTTCGCATTTATAATAATACTAGATGATTCCCGCGACTTCGTCCGCGTGGATTAAGATTTTTGATTCCCGCGGGAACTCTTTAATTTTCCGGGATAAAAAGTAGCCTATGTCCTTCCCCGGGAAACCATCTACCCCTGTACCAAATTTTATCAAAATCGGGTGAAGAGACAGTTTTTTTTTATTCCCGCGGGAACTCTTTATTTTTCCGGGATAAAAAGTAGCCTATGTCCTTCCCCGGGATACCATCTACCCCTGTACCAAATTTCATCAAAATCGGTTCAACAGGTGGGCCGTGAAAGCGTAGCAGACAGACAGACAGACAGACAGACAGACAGACAGACAGACAGACACACTTTCGCATTTATAATATTAGTATGGATTTAAGTATGATATATGATTTTCTAACAGCCCAGCGTTGGCAAGCTCATATTTTGAGACACAATAATTACAAAACGATCCTTAACTTTTTCGCTAATTGTCTACCAAAGGCGGGATTTCCAATTAATTTCTCACGATTTCAATTAATTGTCGAAATGTCATGTCGATATCGATAAAATTAAATGGCGGGTGATTTTAATTTAAACGGAAGTTGTGTGTCATATAAAGGTACGATTTGGAACTGCAATAAATATGATTTTCAAACCATTTTAATCAACTGGCCCTTTCTTTTCAACCGACTTCGGGGTATTTTTTTTAATGATGTGAAATATTTACTGAAAAGGTGTCTCGCCCCGCTGCAATAAGAAATTCGACACAGTTATTACTGAGAACTAGATTTTAGCCAGGAATAATGAATCTTTACTTAATTTTTTTTTCTTTGTTTCAGGTAAAAGAAAATGCTCTTCAGACACCAAAGATTAAGACTGAGAAAACTATTTTTAATATCTACGATATTGTATTTGAGAACAAAAGTGAATAGATGAAAGAAAAAATAGTAACTTTAATGGGCGCTTTTATTATTTGAAGTAAAATTAACTTAATCTGAGCTAGAATTTAATGCTAGGCTAGGTGACGTTAGCAAAATTGCTCAGTGGCTCAGTTACTCAGCAGAAATTCTCATTACTAGCCCGGACTCAGGACATAGGCAAGTATGTCACGGTATGTATCAGTGGCGACTTCCGTGCATAGGGTATGACACTAGGCGTGCATTACTTCATGATGAAAATTGAGCATTGACGTATTTCAATTTAGGTAAGCAGTGCTTGTACGCCTCTATGAACTGCACGCCACTGGTATGTATAATAATATGTCCTGCGCCTGATCGCTCTCCGTTCGTAGCGGTCGTCTTTTCCGTACCATCGGGCTACGAGAGTAGAGAACACAGATCTGTGTTTGCGCAGAATACTAAATTCTCTATGGATATTGACTGCCATGGCCGACATTCGGTCGGGAGAACATTCGGGCGACATGAAACGGAGGGAGCAAAGTGTATGATTTTTTTTTTAACCAACTTCCAAAAAAAGGAGGAGTTTCTCAATTCGGCACGTATGTTTTTTTTTACTAACTGGCCTTACTAGCTTCTATGTCTATAACCTATATTATCTATAACCGAGTTAAGTTCTTACGTTTTCAAGCTTTCATTCAAGATGGCGCATATGATGCAAGCAAGTTCCCGCTTTTCAGACTAGATGGCGTTACTAAAAGTACGCCCACATTTTTTGTTTGACAGGGCCTGTGTATGTAAATAATTGAGGTCGTTGCTCGCAAGAGACCTATGTCCAGCTGTAGACTTTATCAGTACCAGCGACGCTGAACCACTAAACCATCGAGGTACAAAGAAGATAAGTCACCAGTGCTAATATATTTTCCGCAATGACCAATTAAAGTTAAGGTAATTGATTAAGGCCGTGAAATTAACTGCCTAAAATAATTACAGGAGCCCTCTTGAGGAGATATCTCTAAACGCTTACGACTCACGCACTTCGGAAGAGCTTGTGAAATACTAGATAGTACTTTAAAAAAATAGGTGTAAATTTATACTAATATTATAAATGCGAAAGTTTGGATGTATGGATATATGGATGGATGTTTGTTACTCAATCACGCCCCAACGATTGAACGGATTTGGCTGAAATTAAAGAGTTCCCGCGGAAACCTCAATCCACGCGGACGAAGTCGCAGGCATTAGCTAGTAAAATAATAACAAACATTAAAATTGGGTGTAAGTTTCAGTGGGTCAATATAATATTTAAATAAATATTTGAACATTGAAAAACAAAGAATATGTTTTTAACAAAAAATATTGAAATATAAGTAATTACCTACCTATTATGAAATAAGTAATTACGACACATTGATATTATTTACACTTTAACCGTTTTAGTTTAACATTTAAACTGTGATAAAAGCATGATGATTACATGATCTTTTATACAAGCGAGTCAGAGTGCCAATTTAAAACAGATTAGGTACGTACTTGGGCGATTTCAAACAAATTGCTGAATCTAGCCAAGTAGCCATTGTTCTTTGAAAGAACATACAACTTCAACATACAACTTTCAATATACGAGTACATAACAATATTCAGCAGTAACTGTAAACTCTAACGAATAGAAACGCGACGATGACATAATAACTTGAAAAGAACAATTTTTTAGTCCTGTCTAATCGTATTCCAGTTCTTCATGAATTTTAATTACAACCACTCGTGCCCGAAGGTGATTTATGTACTCGAAATGTACAAGAAAGTTGCTCTTTTGTTACTCTTGAAGAATTAACTCTTTTTCTTTTCTTTTTATCTCTCTTTTCTTTTTATTAAACTTTCGTATCTCCCTTTGGCAATGTTTACTTGATTAAAAAGTTTTAATTAGGAATACGGGTTTCTCGCTGGCATATTATTGCCTCTGGGAGGACAAGTTTACGGAAAATTTCAAAAATTTTTCGTCTACACTTCATAACTCTACCATTTTCTAAAATAAATTGGATTTTGTTAGGTCAATTATATGCTTGCTTTGACTTCGCCCCGTGTTGATTTAGGTATTTAAAAAGATCCTGTTGGGCTTTCCAAAAATGCTTTCCTATTGAAATAACCATTTGTTCAACAAGATAGCAAAGTTCGTTTTTGTTGCGAGTGCCTAGTTTGAATCACGAGTAGGTACGTGAAGGATTCTATAATATACATTATATACCTTTAAATCCTGGAATGGGACAAGGGCTCTTCTCAGACCAGGGCGCGTTTGGAGCCCTCGTCGAGCTTGAGTTTTAAGATACCGTAATTGATTATCACCGATGTGTACAGTGTACATAATTTGTGTATTTAAATATGCCCGCGATATGCACCACTCCTTACTATCGCGGGCTATAAGTGTGGGATACACACTGTACCACATAGTGTACCACATAGATTTACCTATTGCCGCGGATTATAGCGAATTAAACTTCTAGTTCCTTCATTATCATGGACTTCTGCAAAGTAACGCTTCTATCCAATATTTTAATGAAAACCAATTATTTCAAATAGAGGTCCATGCCCGCGCATTAAACCCCAGATCTCGAGTAAAAGGCTTTAAAACCATAACAATAGGCTTTCAATGCGATTAAATAACTTTAACTTAAACTTAAATAAGAGATATACTAAAAAGAAAACATGAAAGGAAAACCGAAAACACCTCAATAAAAACCTACATAAGCAAAGAAAAGAAAATTTTCCAATCTCTATATTTATTATCCGGGCTTAGCAGGCTTAAGATCGTGCTATACCTGGCAAAGTTGAAAATAAACCAAGAACGCTGACCGCCTGTTGCAACTCCGGTAGTTTTATTTTGTTCGTGTTCAGTGTTCACGTTACCAGCCCTAGGGATGTTCCGTTATCGATGTTTGAAATTACTTTTTGTACAAGGTACGAGTAGAGGTAACATGGATAACAAAATATAAAACATACTAAAAAAATTATAATATCGGAATAATTTACGTACTATAAAAGTCAGCAATACGCGCCATCGACGCTCTCGTCTGTTAAATTAGAAAGCTCACTCTTAATAATATTTTTTATACATAATAAAAATATATACTCTAGTCGAGTTTAACTGTATTTTTTACAAAGAATTCTATTTTTCATCTCGACAATATGGGTATTATGAGAAAAGTGATACCTGTTAAAATTATTTCTAGAATACTATGCTCAATTAATATTAATTAATTGCAGATAATATAATTCTAAACCTTTGATTATTTACATAATATACGGACGGAAATATCAATTTATATTATTTGAGTATGGGCAAAGTATTTAATATAACGGTTTTGTACAAGAATTTATTGTGAATATATTTTGCTGCCCGTCGATATAACAAAGGTTGCCCAAGATCTCTTGAGACTAAAAGTTTATTTTGTACACTTCTTTCTCGACCTTGTTGTGAAACTAGTGTCTATAACTACTCACTTATACCATAATGATTTAAATACAAAAAATATATAATATTTATAAAGAATAATATCTTTTGCCAGCAACTTCATTCACTTGAATTAGATTTTTATTTATAAATCTCGTAGGGTCCCTTGGTAAATCGGTATGCCTGCAATAAAAAATATCTTTTATCTATCTTAGTCGTCGCAAGCTTTCTTCGTATCATGCTTTTGGTACTATTGAATCTTGAAAAGTAGACAATTAATCAACAAAATAACAATGAAATTGTTACAAAATTAAAAAAGTAGATTATTCATTTTATAAACACATTTAAAGTTGTATTAAAACCGTATCTACTCAATTTTATTAATATTGGTTTGTCCTTTTATCTTGCCGCAACAGAGCAATGGATGACGTGATTTTTTGCATGGGTATGTTTGAGGACCGAAATTGTGACTTATGCCACTTTTTATACTGGGCAATCAAATAGTGTTTTAACTTTTACCATGCACGGGATTTAAAAATCTTTATCCACTTACCCGCCCCACAAGTGGCGTGGCACAAAGCTGTGCCATCCGCTATCACTGATATATATTTTTTTTTTATTCTAAAATTTTATCGATAACTTATTCAGTCGCATCACTAAAAACTACATCAAAGCGTGCGCCATGTGCATGACACGAACAAATCGTTCAAGATTCTTTACCCCCACTTCCTTTGTCTACCTCCTCATAATCGATGTTTTAATATGCACGTCACTAGCCCCGCTCGTGATGCACCTTTACGGTTTATTATCTAGCTTTGAATTTTTATATTACTTAGTGATGTTTTTATCGACACGTCATGCAAAGTGAAATCTTGAAGTAATAAAATAGAATAATATTAGTTGTATTAAGTAGTTATAAAATCTGAAATGAAAAATATTAGAAGAAGTAAACTATGTCAGTTATTAACTTTGCCGAACTAGGTGGCTTATCTAATCTAGGTATGTACATAATATATACTTGATATAAAAGACAGCCTCCATTCTTCAAATAAAAGACCTTTAAATTTTATCACCTTTATCTACCTACCCATAACAGCATTTTCTCTAATGGAAAACCTTTATTTTATTAAATAATTTTTCTTATAAAACTGCAGATTTAATTTGAAAATGTTTTTTTATATCATATCGATATTTCCATTACAGACATCACTATTAAGGCGTACTACCGGTGTCTCATTGTTCGGGCTTAGTAATTAGTCGAGTAGAGTCGTGATCAACCAATTTTACTTGTAAACAAGTAACACGGAACACGGAAATGGAATTTCTAAATTCAAATTCGCTGTTAAAATAAAAAGAACACCCTCTTTTCAACCCATATAGTGAGCATGGGACTCAGAATGAGAAGAGTTTATAGTCCACCACGTTCACCAAGTGCGGATTGGCAGACTTCTGACTTCAAACACACCTTTGAGGGCATTATGACGAAGTCTCAAACGTGCTGGTTCACCGATGTTTACCTTCACCGTTAAGTTACCGAGATTACCGGATTAAGGTACCGAGATTTGACCACCTCATTGGCGCAGTGTTGAGCGCTGTCGCGGATTATGTCCCCGGCAGGGTCAACTTGGGAATTTATAATTTCTGAATTTTCTCTGGTCTGGCCTGGTGGGAGGCTTCGGCCGTGGCTAGTTACCACCCTACTGGCAAAGACGTGCCGCCAAGCGATTTGGTGTTCCGGTACGATGCCGTGTAGAAACCGATTAGGGGTATGGGTTTAATATAACTGCCATGCCCCTAACAGGTTAGCCCGCTACCATCTTAGACTGCATCCTCACTTACCATCAGGTGAGATCGCAGTCAACGGGTAACTTGTAGTGGGTAAAAAAAAGTACGTTTAAAGCACGACAAATTATTTATTATACTAATAGGTACCTACCTGCATGCATAATAAAGAATTTGGGCGGAAGCAAAAACAGCCAGATTGATGGTACAGAGTGGAGTGACTTTGACTGTCAATTCACTATTTCAAATATCTCACATAAGTCCCCTGGATAGCGCAACTTAAGGCGATTACTACATAAAAGAAATAATGTAAAACCGTAGTTATGTATACTCATCTCAATCCCCGACACCGATTAACCTCAATCAAGATGGTGTAAGTATTTATAGAATTTCTGTAAAATCCGGGAGTCGGAGCTATATTAAGAAAATGGGCCGATCTAATGTTGTAATAGCGTGTTTTGTGTGTTTTGTTCGCACGTCTTCGTAACGTAAAAAATGACCTCCCGACCGAATTTCGGCCACGACGGTCAATCTCCTTAGAGATATAGCGGAGATATAGGGTGTAAGAGTGTGCAAATACAGGTGCACCCTCTATCAAACCTACCTCACTCTCGTGACCTAATACAAATTAGGCATTAACTAGATGATGCCCGCGACTTCAACCGCGTGTAATGAGGTATTTTGGTTCCCGCGGGAACTCTTTAATTTTCCGGGACAAAAAGAAGCCTATGTGCTATTCCAGAATATAATCTATCTCTGTACCAATTTGTTCAGCCGTTCTGGTGTGATTGAGTAAGAAAACATCCATCCATCTATCCATCCAAACTTTAGCATTCATAATATTAGTATAGGTGAATTTCAACTTGAAGAGTAAACTAGTTACAGTTTAAGTAATTATAATAATGATTAATATACTTACTTAGTATTAAACTTTCAGCGTACACTAGCAAACATATCCGTGTACGCTGAAAGTTCTCATATCATTACGAATATGACGTCACAAAATAATATGTCCTCCCAAATATTGGTTCAGCTAATAACTTACTAAGCAAACATGGGGCCTATGTTATAGCACCTCGAAGGCTCGATTAACATAGTACTCGTACTATGGACACACTATATATTATATTAAAATAGTACCTATACATCATCAACCCAAACAAACTAACTCAAACTATACAGCTAAAAAAACAAAACTAAAACTCTCTATTTATTGCCAATACATAGTTACCTACCATAGAACCTGTATCGCGGAGACCATATTATAATTACCTAAGCTTAGACCTCCTCCTTAGCTTCCTTGGCTTAGTCCTCAGCTAAGCTAAGCTAGGACACAATTTTAAAATTTTAATTAAAAATAAATAAATAATATACTTAAACAAATATAATTTTGCAGACTTATTAATAGACTGTTTTATTGTATTTAATAACTTATTTAAAGATTTGTAATGCCCTGATATAGAGCCTCATGTAAATGTAGACATGAACGCAAAAAGGAAATAAAAAAATAAAAATTAAAAACCCCTTTTTCCGGCTCACCACTGAGTACTAGTCTCTTCATATAATTAGAAGGGTTTCATCTAGATCTTGTATTGATTACTACAGGTTTTATGAGTGGCCGTTATTAGGGGGGAAAAAAATGGCGGAACTATATAGGTAGGCCAGGCTCCATACAAACTTAATCAAACCCCTTTTTCGAATCTTGTCAAAAATTATCATTTTATAAAATTTTAATATTAAGAATTTTTTAGAAGAATCTCTCGTAAGAAAAAACAATATGTTAGTAGGTACATAAATAATTGAATATACAGTGTATCCTAAGCCTTACTTACAATAAAAGTAAACGAAAACTGTATGGCAAACTCAACTCCATGAATAAGAGTTTAGGTCGCTTTTAGCTTATACGTTGTAACCCCCAAGAAGAGTTAATAAACATTCTCGGACAAACACAAAGGAATTTGATATTACGACGTAATAAATTAAAACAGCTTTTTGATTGCGCTAAGCTAAACTGCCAAACATTTGTCTTTGGAAGTGGCATGTTTGGAAAATGAGTATTTAATTTGAAAAGAAAAATTAACTTCTGTTTCCCTGCTCCCGCTATGTAGGTCTCTCTCTTCGCGTTGTATTCCTTATTACTGAGGGTCGTGATCCCTTTCCTTTAATCACATAATGGTAGGAGTTTTCTTGGGATAATAATGGGGCTATGTAGGTCTAGTCACTAACTACGAGTATATTATAAAATGTGAAAGTGTGTTTGTTTGTTGGTGTGTCCTTCTATCGTATCACAATTTTTTTTTAATTCCGCGGGAACTCCTTTATTTGATGGGATAAATAGTAGACTACGTCCTTCCCTGGGATGCAAACTATATTTATGTTAAATTACATCAAAATTAGATGAAAAGAACCTTAGACCTTAAAGCGTAGCAGACAGACAAATAAATAGACAGGCATCCTTTCGCATTTATAATATTAGTAGATTTGACGACCTCCCTGGCTCACTGTTGCGCGCTGTTATTTTAACGTGTCGAGGCCCCGGGTTCAATCCTCAGCAGGGTCAATTTGGGAATTTATAATTTTCCCTGGTCTGACCTGGTGGGAGGCTTCCACCATGACTAGTTACCCTACCTGCAAAGACGTTTCGTCAAGAGATTTAGTGTTTCGGTACGATGCCCTGCAGAAACCGATTAGGGGCATGGGTTTTACATTACTGCCGTACCCCTAACAAACCTGTTACCATCTTAGACTGCATCATCACTTACCACCAGGTGTGATCGCAGTCAAGGGCTAACTTGTAGTTGATAAAAAAATTGTCCTGCCTATTTAAGGTAAGTTCACTGACCCCAACACTATTGTGCACATTTGAACCTCAGCAGGAGCTCAAAAAAAAAGAGGTTTAACAAACAATCGATTTGCATATGTCCCTGCCCGGGCATCGAATCCCGGATCGCGTGCACTGATATAATAACTCAGAGCGGTTAATTGACATGGCTGTCAGTCGGTATGCGCGCGCGCATCCCGCGAACGGCTGACAGCCGTCCGTATGGTGAATGTATGCATGCAATCATGCCTTATTTGCATGGCATGGGAGACTATTTGTAAAGGTTTTCTTTATTTTTTTCTTTGATCTTGCGCTGATTAAATTTTAACGGATTGCTACCATTTGCCTTGACCTTATTGGGTTGTATTTATTTAAAATATTTCATATGAGTTTTCATAATATTATTTTGCTTAAATTTCAGGTTAATTAGTAATCTTCATAAATGCTTTAAGATCTATCTTGATAAGAGAGAAGCTTACTGAGCTTTTCTGACCGTCTTAGCCAACTCAGTGTCATAAGCAGTAATAATTATTTATAAACTAAGGCAGTCAATCAGTTTTCTCATTTACTCGTTTACCTACATAAAAAGACCCACGACTACGTCCATGTGGATTTAGGATTTTTATAAATGCCGCAAGAATCTCAAAATACTTTTTTAAAATCCACTACACGTTAGCCCCTGACTGCGATCTCACCTGATGGTAAGTGATCATGCAGTCTAAGATGTTAGCGGGCTGCTATGCTGCTGCCATGCCCCTAGCAAGTTAGGGGCATGGCAGTTACACAGACGTGAGTTTTTTTATAGTTTGTAGACTCTTCGGGTTGATTTGTAATGGTCTTTGTGCTCTTTACTTTCTTTGTATGTTGTGTTTTGTGTGGCAATTAATAAATAATTTATCTATCTATCTATTCATGTCTATTCTATGAAATTAATACCTTGTTAAAATAACAAGTTAGCGAATATGTTTTTGTCGTTTCAGCGGAATGCTAAATCGCTAAGCTTTCGCTAACTTTCCGCAGGAATTCGCCCCGAGATCCGCAAAAGGTTTAAAACTTTCGCCATATCTTCAGATCAGCGTTGTCTTAGTTTGGAGAGAATTAATCTTATTATTTCGTGGTGAAACGATCTTTAGTATTTGACCTCGTTCTCGGATCGAAGTTAGAGGAGGTAATTGGGAGCAGGTATACTTGAAACTTAGCGTTGACTTGTGGTTAACTTTAAAGAATCCTTCACTGAATCTTTAAGAAGGAAAATATTATTTTTTCTCTTAACCTGTATCTTCTAATCTTTGCATGCTATTTCATTTATATATATTAGCCTACATTTTGCTTTATTTTTATATTTTTAGATTTTACCCGTGATTTCGCTCCCTTTTGAAATATCAAACACAAATCTCCCTTAGGGGTTGAATTATCAAAAATCATTTCTTAGCTGAGACCTACGTCATAATCATACTAATATTATAAATGCGAAAGTGTGTTTGTTTGTTGGTTTGTTGGTTTATTGGTTTGTTGGTTTGTCCTTCAATCACGCCGCAACGGAGCAACGGATTGACGTGATTTTTGGCGTGGGTATAGTTGAGGACCTGGAGTGTGACATAGGCTACTTTTTATCCCGGAAAATTAAGGAGTTCCCGCGGGAATAAAATAACTTAAACCACGCGGACGAAGTCGCGGGCATCAGCTAGTAAATGATAAATGATTTATTTATTTTACCTGTTCGAAAACTATTCTACTGAGAAGAGCCGGCAAGAAACTCAGCAGCAGCAGTCTCAGCAGAGAAAGCAAAGAATAGCTAATATATTGTAGTCTATAAGCCCATAGAAATAAGCAAATTCCCTATTCCGTGTGTACGCCAAATATCAGCCCGATCGGTCCAGTAATTTTAGCTGTAAAAAATACGAAATGGCACAATCGCCGATGCTATTTTTTTATGAACAGAAAGCAAACGAGCAGGCGTGTCAGTGCGTGGTCACTGATCCAGGAGCCCTACCACGTCACTCAGGCATATTATATTTTTTATCCATTGAAAGTTTTCTATGACAATGTTATTTTTATTTCATAGCAAACTTTCAATGGATAAAAATTATATGTCAGTGGTTTTTATTTTTTGATAGCCACTGAGTTAGAAAATAGGAGGCAGTACCTCAACTTCTATCGGATTCGGGTGTACATTAGGTACATAGTTGTATGCTAAAAGGGTACATACTACATGGTAATTAGTGTAGTTGGTATTTATAGTTCTATTGATGTTTGTGAGACGATGAGAATTAAAAAAACCCGGCTGAGTTTGTCGTGGGCAAATGTTCCAAACGCGCCCTGGTTTGATAAGACACAGACCAGGGCGCGTTTGGAACCCTCGTAGCTTTAGTTCGAAATTGATTATCAGCATCATCTTACTAATATTATAAATGTGAAAGTTTGGATGGATGTATGGATGTTTGTTACTCAATCACGCGCCAAGCCAACGGCTGAACGGATCTGGCTGAAATTTGGCACAGAGATAGATAGTCTGGAATAGCACATAGGCTACTTTACCCGGAAAATTAAAGAGTTCCCGCGGGAACCAAAAGGTTTTTTGGTCAAACCACGCAGACGAAGTCGCGGGCATTCGCTAGTGTTTTGTAAGTTTCGGACGTCAATACGTGTACAGTGTAGGTACCTAAAGTGAATAAATATTGATTGATTGTACCTTTAATGAGAAAATCGCATAATACTGCAGACTCAAATGGTTCCGCATAGGTTCCGCACAAAAGGCTTCAATCCTATTCGGGTAACCATGGCAACGGGAGTTCATTAGGCGTTATTAATCAGTGAGTCTAGCTCAAACGATTACTATCGCTCCTATAGTATCCGGAAATAAACGCCTAATGTGCTCTCCTGAGTACATTAGGTATTGAATGAATAGCATTTATAGAAGACTGGAATATCTATCTATTGCGGGTTCGTAGTAATGTTCTCCCGAGTGAATTTCAGCCACGGCGGCTTATCTCCAGAGAGATGAGCAATCTGCGCGGGAGATATTATAGTGCACAAGTGTGTGCGCATACACAGGTGCACTCTATTCCTTTACTCTCATAGCCAGATGGGACGACACGACCGGAGTGAGATCAGGCGCAGGACCGACGGCTTTACGTGCTCTCCGAGGCATGGGGATGAAACACCGCCAACTTCCTCACTCCGGGCTATTCTCCGAGAATTTCTTGTCAGAAAAACCCAATAATTTTATGGTCCGACTAAGCACTCGAACCCATATTCGATCAATATTCATACGGCGTTTGATCAGTATTCTAATAAACAAAAATCAATCCATACTAATCTATATATGTATTTTAAATGCGAAAGTATGTTTGTCTCTTTTTCTGTTTGTCTGGCTGTGTCGCTTTCACGGCCCATCATTTCAATCGATTTCGATGAAATTTGGTACAAAGATAGGTTGCATTCCGTGGAAGGATATGGGCTACCATTTATCCTGGAAAACCGGAAAATTAAGGATTTCCCACGGGTATCAAAAAAACCCTTAAACTACGCGGACGAAGTCGCGGGCAACAGCTAGTATTCCATAATGCAATCTATATTCCAGCGACTGACCAATGAGAGAATCTTATGTTGAAAATAAATTCTTTATTTGGTTGTAGAGATCGAAACAAGAATATTTTCCTATTTTCAGCTAAATAAAAATAGATGGTTCCCAACGATCTCTAATGATGTACCGCTATGAAACATCCCCTGTCCAAAATAACAAAACATCCGAATAACAATGTATTGTCCATACTATACTCTGTCCATCAGTGGATGGTTTTGCTCAACAATGATCACACAATAACACATTTGGCCACCGGCCAAGCGCGATCGTCTCGGAGCTATTTAGATTTTATCGTTGTTACACAGAGATATCACACAGTTCCACCAGTGACAGATAGGATAAAGCGACAAAACTCATTAGTCTGAAATAGGCTAGTTGGCTACTTTTCATTTCACTTATTAGCTTTTTATTTCACTTATCAATTACCTTTTAAGTGTCTTTCAATAACAAATTTTCATCGTTATCATCTCAGGATCAGATGAGATTGACAAACCATAACAATTATTCTGGTTGATTATTATTTGTAACACACTAGGCACAGAAGCAATTAGCATATTATTTTTATAACTGCGATTTCAGAAAAATCATATAATACAGAAAATCACTGCGAACATATTTGCTTGCACCGCACACCGCTCCGGCATAGCTAAGAATATGAACAATATCTGCTCTAAGCTTCAATTAAATCTCTTCGTAACCGGAATTAAATTCAAGGAAGGGGGAGGTAGGGGGAAGGGAGATTAACGTTAGCAATTTACATCGCAATGTTTGTTGAACACTTGCTGTGTGCTGGCAGGCATTGGCCCAGCGTTGGCGGGTAGGTTTAAAAACAGCGTAAGTAATGTCCATACAGTAGGTCGACGCCCATGCGAGTGACAAACCCGGCTACTATGACAGTTGTAGGTACGCCTCACGACGAGCTCCCTGGCGCAGTTTTAAGCGCTGTTGTCTTAACGTGCGGAGGTCCCGGGTTCGATTCCCGGCACGGTCAATTCGGGAGGAATTTATAATTTCTGAATTTTCCCTGGTCTGGCCTGGTGGGAGCCTTCGGCCGTGGCTAGTTACCACCGTCGCCTTCTAGAAACCGATTAGGGGTATGGGTTTAATATAACTGCCATGCCCCTAACAGGTTAGCCCGCTACCTTCTTAGACTGCATCATCACTTACCACCAGGTGAGATCGCAGTCAAGGGCTAACTTGTAGTAGATTAAAAAAACTATGGTTAACTGCATGCATAATGCATATTTGGCATTAAAGTTACAAAATTTTGTATTGAAAAATATGTTAATTTCCTCCTTAGAAACAGAGGAACAGAGAGGAAACACAGAGCAACGCAGCGGGGCGACAACCCCGCTGCGTTGCTCTGTGTAGACGCTTCCGTCGAACGACTGTTAGGAAAGAACGTATCTCCTTAGACAGTGATATAACAGCGGGTATATCTTCATTTAGACTTTTAAAAAGCACTGGAAAAGTTTTCTCGTTAGCAGAAAGTTTATGGAAACGGTGAAAGATGCTAGTGGTATATACTTTGGTCTGTGTGAAGTCTCCCAATCTGCACTTTTTCAGTATTGTGGACTATGGCGAAAATCTTCTCAATCTGAGAAGAAACTCGTGTCCCGAGCCGGTAATGGGTTGTAATGATGATGAATGAACGAATGAAATACAGCTATTTCAATCAATATTTTACGGGGGAGATTTATTCAAGAGCGAGATGCGCCATTTCATTTTTATACGACTCTCCAAAAAAAGGAGCGGTTACCACAGTGTGAACTAGATGGCGCTAATTATTTCTACATCACAACTTATAAGTTAGTTTATAAGCCTGAATCGCGATATCGAAGTTTTCTGAGAATAGCGCTATAATTATTATAGACCGTTCAAACTTACAACGGTCGACCCAGAAAGGTCGGGGGGTCACAACACCAGTTTGAAGAAAGATCTACCTATTGATGCGGGCACGTACACTCACTCATCCCACAGTAAAATGACCAATATTTAATACAGATTTCCAAATACAGCTTTCTTCAGCTTTATCCATGTTTATAGCTTATCAAACACAGAGAACGTATGCGGTTGGTGTGTTGTAAACATAATTTGCGTGCAGCGTGCCAAGCGCTCCTGGCTGGATTCCAATCCAGATAGCTGCTGCACCTTGAGTCTGGAATGTGTGCGATGATAAATTTCCTCCGAATAAACCTCCGTTAAGTATATTATCTCTGGCTGCGTCGTATTATTCACTAGAAAGACCACAACTTCATGAAAATCGTCTAGAATGAAGTTTCATAAAAATTCCACGGGATCCCTCTGCAGGTCTTTAAATATTCAGTTGAATTGGGTATTTGACAACTAGTCAAATCAGCGATTTTTTTTCAGCGAACTCGTGCTTAGTTTGGAATTTTGTATAAAATACTGAGCTGTGACGTCATTACAAGACAACGCTCTTTACTTTTTAATCAATAGTTTAAAAAGATATCAAACATAAAATTAACAGGGGACGTGGAATTAACGACTTCTGGGAGATCCTTCATAAGTACTTATATCTAATAATCACCAAAAATAATTTATTTGACTAGTTATCAAATAACCAATACAATTCATTTTTTTTTAATGTACATAGCATAAAATCAAAAAACCCACGATACACAAACATGAACGTAATGACGTAAAAAAGTAGAACCTACGTTACAATGCGACCATTTGCGTGGGTGGATAGATCTATCTACTATCTAGTTTCCTGTATTAAGGTAAGGATATCCCATTTCCCGCGATTCCCGCGATAGATTATGGTCTAGAATAACACATAGACTACTTTTATCCCAAAAAATATATGTCACTTTAAGATTGCAAAAACCGTTAGATTGTAATCTAACTAGCGAAATTGTAAACTGTCGACAGATTACAATTTATCGCATTATTTTTCGGTACATTGTAATCTTTTAGGTATACTAACCCGATAAAACCTAAGTGATTGAAGTGTAAAAAAAAAACGTGTTCGACATAAATAATCAGGTAGTGTAAAAGTGAACACTTTTTTTTTTCCACTACAAGCTAGCCCTTGACTGCAATCTCACCTGATGGTAAGTCATGATGGGGCATGGCAATTATATTAAACCCATACCCTTTCGGTTTCTACACGGCATCGTACCGGAACGCTAAATCGCTTGGCGGCACGTCTTTACCGGTAGGGTGGTAACTAGCCACGGCCGAAGCCTCCCACCATACCAGACCAGACCAGGGAAAATTCAGAAATTATAAATTCCCAAATTGACCCAGCCGGAGTTCAAACCCAGGACCTCCGCACGTTAAGGCAACAGCGCTACATACTGCGCCACGGAGGTCGTCAAACCCTACCTGATTATTTATGTCGAACCCTAATCTAACCTACTTCTTCTTCTTCTTCTAGGGTTCTTCTACTTTTTCTTCTTGTAGGTTAGTCTCAATTTTTTAAATATTCATAGCATTTGCTATGAATATTTAAAAAATTGAACGGTTCACAATCTGTCGACAGTTTACAATTTCGCTAGTTAGATAACAATCTAACGGTTTTTGCAATCTTACGGTGACATATACATTCTCTGAATGCCCCAAAAGCCGGTTGCACCCACTTTAAAGAACAGCACTTACCAAAGCTCACTGCACGAAGACTATCCGACCGAATGACCTAATATACGAGTAAATTAATTATATCATCGAATAGTTCAGTTGTATAAGTTTACAAAGCAAGAGTTTCACTACAAAAGTTGGTTGTTTGAAAGCATAGCACCAAACTTGGGCAAACCTGCAAACCCCAAGAGCACAGTTCCGAGCCCGGGCAAAGTTGAGGCAGGTTAAGCACCAACTTAACGCAAACACTCCTAACTCTGGTGCAAGCAACCGATTAGAGAGATAGAGATGCTGGAAACCATTAAGAGATATTATAGCAGTCGTTGGCGTCGGCAACCGATATACGTCTCACTTGTTGTCCCTAGGTGAACGATAAATCATAAACGCGATGCGACGCGACAGGTACGAATGTTAGCTGACTCTCCACGGCCTTCGCTGTGGCGTAGATAAGTTTGTCATTTTCTATGGAGTATTATCGCGTCGCATTGTGTCGCGTCGCTTTCGTCGATCGTAGCCTATGTGTTATTCCAGACTATAAACTATCTCTGTGATTTTAATGCAGATCGTGATCGTTCTGGCTTGATTGAGTAATAAACATGCATCCATCCAAACTTTCGCATTTAATAATTACTATTGACAAGTAGCCCTTGACTGCGATCTCACCTGATGGTAAGTGATAATGCAGTCTAAGTTAGTAGCGAGCTAACCTGTTAGTAGTACGGCAGTTATATTAAACCCTTTTCCCTGATCAGTTTCTAGACGGCTTCGTACCGGTACGCTAAATCGTTAGGCAGTATGAGTTTTCCAAACTTCTCTTCCATAAAGCTTTATAGCCACGTCCACTATCGCAGCAACTTATAATTTTATATAATTGATTTAGAAAGTTCATCCTCAAGCGGTGGAGTTTGCTTAACACAGCTTTTGCTGTCTTATTTAGCGTCAGGCGATTCATTTAGTAAAAACTTTATAAAGTTATAGATTTTATATTATAATATAATAGAAAGTTGTTGATGAGCCATGGTGTTCAAATCAAATCAATTTATTTATATTATGTGAATAGTGTAAGTACACCAACAACAAGTTTTGACGACCTCCGTGGCGCAGTGTGTAGCGCTGTTGCCTTAACGTGCGGAGGTCCTGGGTTCGATCCCCGGCAGGGTCAATTTAGGAATTTATAATTTCTGAATTTTCCCTGGCCTGGCCTGGTGGGAGGCTTCGGCCGTGGCTAGTTACCACCCTACCGGCAAAGACGTGCCGCCGTGTAGAAACCGAAGGGGTATGGGTTTAATATAACTGCCATGCCCCGAACAGGTTAGCCCGCTACCATCTTAGACTGCATCATCACTTACCATCAGTAATGTTACTCACATAAGTCCATCTCGTTTTAACTCTAAGTAAAGTCTGAGCGAAGTCAAAGTACGCTCTATAGATCTCAGCATAAGTATAAATTGCGCCAATTTGATTGGCTGAATTTATGGTACTCTCAAAAGATTAGTCAAGACTTTACCACCAGTCCGGAAGGTAATTCTACTAAGAAGAGCAGGCCACCTTGCGCAATTATACACTAGATTTCGCTAAGTGTATTCTCGATCAAGTTAGACCTCTCATTGCTTTCCCACAAGATCATACTTACAAAAAAAGGCACAAACGTAGACTTAAATCTTTTAAGGACATTGTATAATGAAGGCAATCTCGCAACCCTTATGACAATGATCATGGAGATTATTATTGCTTGGCATAATAATGTTATCTCCGCATACGGTATTAGCTAAGCTGATCGATCAACGTCAGAGCAAGTATCACATTCGTTCAATCAAGCGAGGAGAACAGGTAATGTGGTGTGATTTGTGTAGTGGGTTATATCCACTAGTTATTAATAGAGAATAATTTAACTATAGGGCTTATTTTATTTAATAAATAACTGTCTTTGTGTTTTAAATTGTAGCATTGGTAGGGAATGAAAGTCTTTATTTTAGCATGAAAATTACAAAAAGTTATACAATAGTTTAGGTAACTTATTGGTAACATCATTGTTGTTCCTCATAATTATCTGCGTATTGAGTTTTTAGCTTTATCAAAATCCTTCTAAAAATATAAATGAAATTGACTAGTTTCATGTAACCTGCATTGAAAGTGCGAGTTTCAATGACTGTTGAGTCACCCGAAACTAGTCAATTTCAGACGAATGCGACTGTTGCCGAGCAGAAACCTATCGTTTTCTGCCCGAGGGAAGAAACC
Organism: Erebia aethiops; assembly: GCA_923060345.2. Taxonomy (NCBI): domain Eukaryota; kingdom Metazoa; phylum Arthropoda; class Insecta; order Lepidoptera; family Nymphalidae; genus Erebia; species Erebia aethiops. The sequence goes on along the minus strand of OV281086.1, from coordinate 7,900,522 downwards.
AATGATTTTATGCCCGCTGAATGACGTTGTAGCCCTGCTTTCGATCCTGACAGAGTATCTTGTCTATTTCAAACCTTTATAATTGTCATTTTAACCATCATCTAAACAGCTGACAGATATTACCTATATTTCTGCACCTAAAATAAATAAGAAATACAATTTTAGTAAAACTCGCACTTTACATGCGGATTAAAATATGAAAAATATATTGTATGACGCGGGATGAAACACGATTTCTTGTTTATCGTCTTGTTTCATCCCTAGCCACACAATATGAGAGATTTCTCAAAATCCATTCGTAGTGTTGGTCTTTTATATAAAAACTTTTTGATATAGACTAAGTTATTTAAGTCGTACACATTGATAATACCTCAATAATTCAACTTATCATACTTCATAATGAAAAAGTGTGTTTGTTGGTTTTTCCTTCAATCACGCTGCTACAGAGCAACGCATCGACGTTTGCATGGGTATAGTTTAGGACCTGGAGAGTGACATAAGCTACTTTTTATACCGGAAAATTAAGGAGTTCCCCGTGGGAATTAAAAAACTTATTCCAAGCGGACAAAGTCGCGGGCATCAGCTGCTTAGTCAATTTATAGTTTTAGATTTGAAAGTTGCAAATTCTCTATATTATTTGCAAACCATTTACAATTTTATTGTCTTTCAAGATTCGCTCCGTATTGAGTTTTTAGCCTTGAGGCATCACGGCGACTGGATCCCAGCCAAGAACATTTGGCACGCTGCATGCAAATTACGTTGACAGTACACTGCGATATGTCGTGATTATTCGTATTATAACTGTATCTCACTTTCTTTTGAATTTTTATATGGTTTTTTTATAGAAAACCTTTTTAAACAGAGCAAGTAATTTAAGCTGTAGGTTGATATTCTATTCTATTCTATTCATATTAGGTCAGTTAATCACATTATTATTTCATATTTATTATTTATTTAAATAAGCAGAGTTTTTATATATTTGCACCTATCAAGCGGCTTACAATTTTATTTCGTATCAAGATTCGCTCCGTATTAAGTTTCACGGCGACTGGATCCCAGCCAAGAGCATTTGGCACGCTGCATGCAAATTACGTTGACAGTACACTGCGATATGTCGTGATTATTCGTTATCCCTTAATTAGGCGCATGGGGTCAGAGCAACTTGAAATTGAAAAAAATATGTTTTATAGTTTTTAGAGCGCGTTCACGCTCTTAGTAGCTTCCTCACTCCCCGCGGGGAACGCAAATTAGTCGCGTCCAGAACATCATGTGGACGAGACGGTCCAGCAATCAACAGCTAAGCGTGGGCGCTGTTCATCATGTCCTAGAAAGGACGACAAAAAAGTGCCAACAAAATGCTTCAAGTGTCGTAAATTTATTTGTCAGCAACACTCGAGGGTTTACTGCGTAGGATGCAGAACAGAAGAATCCGCTGATGAGACTGATTAATTTTCTTTTTAAGTTGATCTCGGCAATGCCAAAAAATATTAGTTTAAAGAGAGGTTACATTTTTTTTTACTAAGTATAATGTTCCAGTTATGTTTTTGTTTCTTAGAGTTAAATATTAAATATTAAAGAACTTTAGTAATTATATTAATGTTTTTTTGGGGTCACTCAATACCCCATGCGCCTAATTGGGTTATTTTTTTAATGCGCCTAGTTAAGGGTTATAACTGTATCTCATTTTCTTTTGAATTGTTATATGGTTTTTGTATAGAAAACCTTTTTAGACAGAGCACGTAATTTAAGCTGTATGTATGGTTGATAATTGGCCAGTTAATGATATTTATATTATATATTTCATATTTATTTAAATAATCAGAATTTTTCTATATTTGCAACTATCAAGCGGCTTACAATTTTATTTCGTATCAAGATTCGCTCCGTATTGAGTTTTTAGCCTTAAGGCTTCACGGCGATTGGATCCCAGCCAAGAGTATTTGGCACGCTGCATGTAAATTACGTTGACAGTACACTGCGATATGTCGTGATTATTCGTTAAAACTATATCTCTTTTCCTTTTTATTCCGGTGAGTAAATTTAAGCAAACTTAAAATATTATTTGTTACGGGTATAGTTTTCGACTTACCCGTTGCCCTAAACGAGCGACAGAAGCGACGCGACGCGATACGACGCCATAGAAAAAATGACAGACATCATCACGCGCGCGATCGCGTAGGCCAAGTGAAAGGTCACTACTGTTTGATGCTGTCGTGTCGCGTCGCGTTGTCGTATTTGTCACTCACCTAGGACAACGGGTTACAACCCCGTTTTCTGCTGAATTTTCCTTTTAGTACACCGAGGGCCGCTTGCACAACACTGCATTATCTGATTTAGTTAAATAAAATTGTGTATTGCTGTCACTCTTTGATAAACTTATTCTGGGGTTGACATGAAAAGGACACAATATTATTTTTAAAAAACATAATTGTTGCAGTTTTAATGTTGCTCCTGTGCTGCAGATCCCATTTACGTCCCATAACATGATATAAACTCTTAGTATTAAGTACTGGGAAGGTAGTACTTAAGTTGCTATCTAAGTAATCAGTTGCTAGCGCTTACAAGTTACGACGAAGTTAGTGCTTAACCTGCCCAAACTTTAGCCCGTTCCGGAACCGTGCCCTTGGGTAGAGATGCTCTTTTGCACTGAGTTCTGAATTTCGCTTAACTTCATCAACTTTTGCTTTGTCTTGTCGCATTTCGTTGTTAATCCCAAACTTTTGTTCATCTTTATTTACTTCACAATCTGAAGGTTAAATTCATGATTCATTTTTAGTTAAAAGCTCACAAGTTATCTCTTTGTGTAGTATTCTTCATTAGTGAGGGTCGTAACCCTTTTCCATTAATCACATAATATTGGAAAGGGGTCACGAACTGTCTTACATATGGCGGTAAACTGCTAGGTAGTTTAGCGCCATATGTAAGCCAGTTATTTTAAGCTGGTAACGTGTTGTTATGACATCTTTCTTGTTATTTACTAAAAATTATGGAACATATTTTGCCTAATCAACACATTTTACCGATATTGAAAAAAAAACAGCGAAACCATTTTGTTTATTTCGACCGATTTCAGTCGAATTAATTCGAAAATTTTCATATTTAGTCCCATCGAACCCCGGTTATTCGGTATAATTAATACGGCATGTCCCAAGATTCAAATTTTTGGACCTCTCGTGCGGTTCCTCCCTTCCTGAATATTTATCAGGGCCGGACGCGGCTGGTGCGGCGGTAATGTGGCGAATTTTGATTTTCGGCCTTTGCGTTTTGATTTATTGTTCTGTGACAGTGTGACCAGCATTCATAATGCAACTTCTTTTTGTTATTTCATGGCTGGTAATCATTGTTGATAACTTTTTGGTCAAACTCAAACTACAAAGAGTGCTTTTATGTTATTATACACTCCCACTCTACTATATAGTTTTTAAATCTCTAGCATACTTTCTTAGTACACATTGCGATAATGCGACCACGAAACTTAATTTTTTATATTTTATGTACTCTATGTTATGTAATTATAGAGATCACAACATTCATAATACTTTGCACATCCAGTTAAAAATCACCCAGGCTAAACTCATGATAATATTAAGTACAAGACACTCTAACATCACACACTACTTACAATACAAACATACATACAAACATACATACAAACATACATACAAACATACATACAAACATACGCAAGCAGCAAGACATTCACATAGTAACACACAATCCACTCTTAAACACCCTGTAAAACAACATATTATTCTACCAAATCTTCCGTCAGAGTCATACATCCACACCTCATTTGAGCATTACTTACCATTACTAAATGTGTACACATCAGTGCCAAAGGAGTTTAGAAACCACTCTACGTTGCATGAATGCGATTGTATTAGCCAACATGTGATTATAAACACATGTTATATTTTTCGTCTCAACATTCAATAGTCAACCAGTTCATGATGATATTGACGAAACGTGTAAAATTCCTTGTAGTTTAATAGATGAGCTGAAAGAACTATCTCTGGACGGTACCAATAATTTCAATATTATATCGTTTAATATACGGAGCACAAACAAAAATCTCGATAGCTTCCTTATATTTATTTCACAACTAAGAGTTCATCCAGATATCATGATTCTAACGGAATGCTGGTGTAATGAATCAACTATTCCCCCTCTAATAGATGGTTATAATGTATATTACACAACGCGTAGCTTTAACCAAAACGATGGCGTTATGATGTACATTAAATCTGATATTCCCGCGTACGTCTGTGAAAGAAATATACAGGAGGCTAATTGTCTGGCCGCCAAGATAGGGAATATGACCATTCTCGGCATATATAGACCATACTGTTTTAAGGATATTCGGCCATTTATTGAATCCTTAGATACTGCCTTGACTACAACTAGGTCTCGTAACATCGTTATTACAGGTGACATAAATATTGATACGCTAAACCAAAGTAACAAAATAACTTCTGAATACCTAGATGTTATAGGTGCACACGGACTTACTTCTGCAGTCAATATTCCAACTCACGGAAAGACATGTCTTGACCATTTCATGATCAAACTGGTAGGGAAATCCAAATGCTATGTTTTAAATACAGACACGACAGACCATTTGCCGCTATTACTATCTATACAAGGATCCCCAGCTCCACGAAAATCTGACCAAGGCGCATACACCAGAACCAAAACAGACTACGAAGGAATTAAGAAATATTTAGGGGAATATGATTGGTCAGATTTTCTATCAATTACTGACACCAACAAAGCAGCTCAAGCGATTACTATCATACTACAAGATGTAATACTTAAGTATACTGATACAATTATAGTTTCGCGTAGAAAAAGGCCACTTAAACCCTGGATCACTTATGGTATTATTAAATGCATCAAAAAGCGGGATCGTCTGCATGCAATTTCTAAAAAATTTCCTGAGAGCGCGGAACTAAAAACAAAATACTTAAATTACAGAAATATATGTAAAAAAATAACCAAAAACTTAAAAATTAATTATTATCAAAATAAACTACAACAACAAATTGGCAAGAAAAAGGACACTTGGGATATTCTAAAAGAAATATGTCATTTAACTCCGAAAAAATCATCGGCTAGCGAATTACTAAGTCTCGCGTCCAACCCAACAGAGTCCTTAGAAACAGTTAACAACTACTTCATTAACGTAGGAAGCTCACTTGCTGACGAAATATTAAGGAAAACTAACAAATCAGAAGAACAATTAGCATCACTACAGAAAACTCAAGCCTATAATGGGAATTCGATGATGCTGAATCCCACAGATCCAAGTGAAATCAAAGGTATACTTGGAAATCTTAAAATTTGCTGTGCCCCTGGCGATGACGGTGTTTCCACGGGTCTTTTGAGAAGATTCCGTGAAATCTTATGCTTCCCTATTGACCATCTTTGCAACCTCAGCCTGGCAAGTGGTACCTTTCCTACATTATTCAAACAGGCAATTATTGTTCCAATCTACAAAAGTGGAGATAAATTGTCTGTTTCAAACTATAGGCCAATTTCGCTTTTAAGAGCCCTTAGTAAGGTATTGGAAAAGGTGGTTAACTCCAGACTTGTAAGCTATCTTGAACGCCATAACCTGATTGCAAGCAACCAATATGGATTCAGAGCGAAAATGTCTACGGAAGATGCTGTAATCGCCTTATCCAGTACAATCACTAAGCATTTGGACCAGAGAAATAAATGCATAGGGGTATTCCTTGACCTCAAAAAGGCATTCGATACAGTGTCCATATCCCTTCTTATCCGAAAAATGGAAGGTCTTGGAATACGAGGAACACCGCTTGCCTGGTTCAATGACTACCTCAAAGACAGGAGCCAAAAAGTTAAAGTCTCAGACCATAATAGCAATTCCCAAAATGTCACACATGGTATACCCCAAGGAAGCACGCTCGGACCAACACTTTTCTTGGTGTATGCAAATGAAATTTGTCTTACGGCTTTAGAAGATGCCCAACTGTTCGCGTTTGCCGATGACACTGCCATAGTATTTCATGGGAAAACGTGGGACGAGGCTCGCAGGACAGCTGAAAAAGGACTAAGTAGGATCACTAAAACGCTAGAAAATAATCTACTTACTATAAATGCCCAAAAAACTAAGTATATTTGCTTCAGTATCTCACGAGCCACCCAACCACCCTCTGACTTTACACTTAAGCTGCACACGTACCCATGCAACACATCAGAAGCCCCACCGAATGCCTGTTCCTGCGAAGTCCTTGATAAAGAGTCAACCATGAAGTATTTGGGAATTGTCATTGATGAAAACCTAAACTGGCACCCCCACATTACAACTCTTGCTAATAGAGTCAGAAGGCTGATCCCGGTGTTTAGAAACCTCCGTGATTTTGCTAGTAAAAAATTAATATCACAGGTTTACAAAGCCCTATGCCAATCCCTTTTGATCTACTGCATATCAGCGTGGGGAGGAGCAGCCACCTCGCACATGATTGAAGTGGAAAGAGCCCAAAGGGCAATCATAAAAGTCATGCTAGGTAGGCCTCGTAGATTCCCCACAGAGACACTATATCAAGACGCTAAATTACTTACAGTACGGCAGCTGTATATAGAAAGATGTGCAACAAGATACCACCGGTCTCAAAAAATTCCTCCAACAGACAATACTCCCCGACGTCGACCAGATGTCATACATATTCCCCGAACATACAGTGCATTTGCACAGCGCCAATTTAATTACCTGGGACCATTTCTATATAAAAATATTAACAATAAGCTCAAAATTGTACGTTCTAATAGGTATGGACTTAGAAATAAACTTTTTTACCTGTTGAATAACCTTAATTACGAAGCCACTGAAAAACTAATAAAAAGCTTATACGCTTAGAGTGTACGTTCTTACAAAAAATCAAATCCACACACACTCACACACACACACACACACACACACACACACACACACATACACACACACATTCACTTAGGATTACTTGTTTGCTATTTTGTAAATTCATATATTTATGTTAGTTACCATTCTTCAGTTCGTGTTTATAGTATATTATTATTATATATTGCACAATTACTGGGAAGAGACTGACCCCCAAGATACGGGCCATCCTAGTTTGGGGGTCTAGGGTAATTTAAGAAACTTTGTACCTACTATTTATTTTGGAACAAATAAAGATTTATTATTATTATTATTATTTCCGGATATAAAAGAATACTTTTGCACTTGAGTACTATATTTTCTCAACGACAAGGTTTACCCATAGAGTTGATATAGTTTCTTACTCTGAGGGTTTACCCGTTGTCCCAGGTGAGCGAATAATCACCGACATGCAGGTTTCCTCACGATTACCTTACTGATTAGACTAGCTGATGCTCGCGACTTTGTCCGCGTGGATTGAGGTTTTTCCAGACTATAATCTATCTCTGTGCAAAATTTCATCCAGATCCGTTCAGCTGTTCTGGCGTGATTGAGTAACAAACATCCATCCATCCAAACTTTCGCATTAAAAATATTAGTAACTATATACCATTAAAAATATTACTTCGAAAAGTTAAAAATTTTGCGTGCCCTTAAATCGAACAAGACTATAGATAGGCTATCACCGGTTGGTAATCCCTGTACAAAGCTGTTTTCGTTAATCATTACCCATTCACTTCAAAGTTATTCAATAATAGTTTAGATAACTTGCAAACTTACTAGTCTAGAGAAATGTCTTAATTACTAATCCAATTAACATAAAATTAGTCAGCGCCTATAATCTTGTAAACTGTTAACTTCATCCTATATTAAGACCACGGAATTATTCCGATTAGAAATCGATTATTTCTAATTAGAATCGATTTACATAATCGATACCGATGCAGCTTAATACTCGTTTGCACTGAACCAACAATTACTTTAAGCACTAATTGAATATCGATGTTGTATGCAAATCGAGAGATTTCGAGATTACTCGGGGATTTTTCTCCTTTGTTTATAAGATAAACCTCTTTACTCCTATTGTTTTGTTTAACATAAGCTCCTGTTTTCTGATAATCCGAGAGTGCATTAAGTCATGGAACTCTCTGAAGCCTGATGAAATGCATCGAATTTGTAATTTTTCAATCGGCTTTGGGAGATTAAGAATTCTTTGTAGAGTTTGTAGTACTTAGGTATTAGCGAGTTATATTGATGAATACCTGATAGGTACTTTGGATAATTTTTTGCTTTAATGTCCACCTAGCTAGTTCGCCCCGGTTTCTCACGCGTGAGCTTACCTAATATTCAACAATAAGTATTATACGGTAAGAATGGTTAAAAATCTACGTTTTATTGAGCTAATACACTGATCGCAATTGATTTGCTGTTAGATTCATTTAGGAGTTCCGCCCTCTATCTCAAAAATATGTATTCTTCAAAAAAACCTGGAACCAACAGCTGACTTTAAATTTTATGTTGTGGAGTAAATCAACAAAACCTTCATCCCCTATCCCGAAGGAACCCAATTGTTTTTCGAGACTGACACTCGGATAGACAGACTAAATTAAAAAAAATAGCTTTGGCCTTTATATGTCAAAGCTAAGAGAAGCTAACCTCCATTTAGATTTTCAAAAAAATAAGTACTTATAGGGATCATAATAATTAATTATAGTACATACAGGTTGGACAAAACCAACGGGCCATGGAGGTAAAGAATACTTAGGTATACTAAGAATATTGAAAATATTGAAATTTCACTCAAAGAAAACAGTCTTTAATTTGACTAAAGAATGACTAAATTAGAATTAACTAAAGTAGTCTTTAATTTGAAAGGAAATATGTCTTTAGAGCGTTCTTGAATACGCCCAGCGATTTCGACTGTCTAATTGTTAGTGGCAGTGCATTCCACAATTCAATTGCCTGTACAATAGGTAAAATAAATTTGATAAAATTTTGTTTTGTATGCAGGCATTTTCAAGGTAAGTGTTCGACAAGATCTTATGTCTGATTGCACCCCAAGAAATTGAATTGAATTGGTTGCTAAATAAATAAAATACTTAGACCTTTTGCTGATAATTCAGGTAGTTTAAGATAATGACACACTATAATATGACAAATTAAGGATCAAAACGGGTGTTTGACCCTCGTATTGTAAAGTGTTAGATACGACATCAATTTGTCACCCTCCAGATCCCGGTTCAGGTAGTCTAGAGTCTAGACTAGTACCAACCGCTCTAATGAAATAACGACCCCGTCATGTTGGGGGACTTAGTCCAACACCGAGGTTACACCTTTACAAGCTTTAGATACTAACATTGTTTTATCTACACTAATATTATAAATGCCAAAGTTTGGATGAAACGTGTTACCAAAATGGACGCCACTGACATATATTTTTTATCCATTAAAGGATTGCTATCTAAATAAAAATAACATTTCATAGCAAACCTTCAATGGATACAAAAATTATATCATTAGGTTTCATTTTGGCAACGCGTACCTACCGTTCAATATAGCACCATGAAGTACCTATAAAAATTATGCAGTATAAATGACCATAGTCCGTCCAAATTAGCGGACTTTATAACATGCATTACCATTTTTACCTACCTTAAAGACACTTATAGTGCCGTTAATGGCCAATAAATCTAGATTTTCGTGTAAGAATAGCAATTTGGACCTCTTTGGCTATTGCATATTTATGAAGGCACCATTTACCGCCCTACACGAGATAGGCTTAGTAATCTTGCAATTTGGCGTGGGCGCCTACCAATTAGTGAAAGATATTAACATAAAACATAACAATTAACAACTATAGGTCAATTCCACACTAATGTATCGATTGTGTAAGGGTACCTACACTGCGATAAAAATATGTAGTTTTAATTATTATTTTTAACATACGACATTTATTTTGGTAGTAGGTACGAAAGCGATGTACTGAACAGATTTAGATGAATCTTTGCAGTAATAAGCTAGTTAGTTACGGCTATACATCAGAATAAAGATGATTTGTAGTTTGTTCCATAGAGGTAAGAAGCATCGGCCGGTCAATAGTTCTTCAAAATATTTTTATAGGAATTTGAAGTCCAATCCATAATAGGCCAGCGTGGTGGAGCCTGTTAAAACAATGTCATGCTGAAAGGGTACCCGACAGTAGAGAGGCGGCTATTGGTGATAATTATGGCAACCCTAAGCCTATGTCACAGGCCACAGCTATACTTGAGGACCTTTAAATAATTGTACCACCCACCACTAACACACAGTACCTAAGTATACACCTTCCTTCTTCATGTATTAGACTTTATCTCTGCATGGTTCATGCGAAGGCTCTAAGTCTAACTTGTATCTATGTCCTTAGTAGCTACAGAGTTTTGGAATGTAGAGACAGGATATACAAGTGAGAGTTTATTTTTCATCTAGGTATTTGAAAAATAAACTCTCACTTAAAATACTGTCATAGAAGATGAAGTGAGGCACAACAGTTGGGATGTCTGTGTCGCCGCGTTATTGGTTCCTCGGTCAACATTTGCTACTCGCGCGGTGAGGTGTGGAAATGTAATCTGATTATTTTTAACTGACGTACTATTAAAGATTACAAAATATCTATAACCATACTAATAATATAAATGCGAAAGTGTCTGTCTGTCTATTTATTTATTTGTTTATTGATATGCCAACAAATATTGTACAAACAATTAATAATGTTAAAATAGTACAATTGTCTAGTTCTAACACAATACTTAATTATAGGCATATAGGTACAGCATTAAAGATTATCCGGTCAATTTTTTTTTTTTTTTCTAATGTTTAAGTACAAATCATCTGTCTGCTATACCTTTACGGATTATCTTTTCAATTTTGATGAAATTCGGTACAAAGATAGATTATTATCCTAGGGAAAAATACCAATGCTGGTCAATTCTGCCAATTCTGTTTAACACAATCTCTAAACTAAAGTATTTAAGTAAAGTATTTAATCTAAATCTAGAGCTATCGCTCTAGATTTAGATTTAGAAAAGGACAGTACTAGATTTAGTACTGTCCTTTTCGCAGGGACAGTATTATGAAAGGGATAGCAATATAAACAGAGCTGCCATTTTAGTTTAGTTTAGAGATGGTGTACAGCGCAATTGGCCTCACTGACTACTTTCATCCCGAGATAAATCCTTGCGAACGAACTCACGGCCAACAGCTAGCATCAAAAAGTTTTACTTATATAATAATGTCCTCCCGACCGAATTTCGGTCACGGCGGCCAATCTCCATAGAGATTAGCCATCTGCGCGGGAGATATTATAGTGCACAAGTGTGTGCGCATACACTCGTGCACTCTCTGTTCCTTTACTCTCATAACCCGATGGGACGGAAATTCCGACACGACCGGAGAGAGATCAGGCGCAGGACCGACGGCTTAACGTGCATTCCGAGGCACGGGGGTGTAACATCGCCAATTTTCTAACTCCGGGCTAGTACTGAGAATTTCTTTTTCAGAAAAACCCAATACTTTCTATGGCCTGACTCGGGACTCGAACCCGGGACCTCGTCGGCCGCAGTCGAACATGCTAACCACTAGACCAACCGCGAGGCAGTTAAACTTATATAGTGTGTTGCTGTCGGTACAGTTACCTATCTAGTTTACCTAGGCATCCTAACAGCTAACTTTAATAGCTTTAAACTAATCCACTCCGTCGTTATGCCGTTGTCTAGGTATCAAGCTATTCGGTGTCTAACTAAGCTGTTTATTAAGTTTGCCTGTGTTTCGATGTTGGTAAAATTTCTTCTTTAGACGTATACCTATATACCTGGCCTTAGTTGTGTATATTATTGTGACCTTAAACTGAGCCTTAATCTGATTTGTTGTACCCTGCCTTAGTTAGCCAGGATAAAACAATTTACCTGGTTCAAAGGTTATCCATCGCCATTCAGCGTGGCAATGCTGCAAGTTTGATGGGTACCTTTGGCCCAGGGGCAACCAGGGGTTTTAGTGGGTATTCTGCTCTGTCAGTGAGTCCCACATACCCCTCCGGAGGGAGTGCAGAATCCTGCACTATCTCCGGGGGGGATGCCTAAACGCATTTCCGACCTCGGAAAGCCGAGGATTTGACGACCTCCGTGGCGCAGTGTTGCCTTAACGTGCGGAGGTCCCGGGTTCGATCCCCGGCAGGGTCAATTTAGGAATTTACAATTTCTGAATTTTCCCTGGTCTGGCCTGGTGGGAGGCTTCGGCCGTGGCTAGTTACCACCCTACCGGCAAAGACGGCAGGGAAACGCTAAATCGCCAGGCGGCACGCCTAGCGATTTAGCGTTCCGGTACGATGCCGTGTAGAAACCGAAGGGGTGTGGGTTTAATATAACTGCCATGCCCCTCACAGGTTAGCCCGCTACCATCTTAGACTGCATCATCACTTACCATCAGGTGTGATCGCAGTCAAGGGCTAGCTTGTAGTGGATTAAAAAAAAAAAAAAAAAAATTCCCAGCGTTAAAAAAAAAAGGGGCAACGAGGGGTGATCTTTTTGATTAGGGTTTTATTTTTATTTTTGTTAGTAGATAAGGATTTGATTTAAATTTATTGTATAGTTTGTATAATATTTAGATTTTAGATTAACTTTTAAATTAATTATTAATGAAATAAACAAATATTACGTTTAAAAAAAAATAAAAAATAAAATCAGATTAAGATATACATAGAAAGTACAGATAAGACAACAATATGTATTCAGATCCTGAAGGATATATTATAGGATTTTCATTTCGCAAAATCTAAGAGATTTCATAGGTTTTCGACGAAGTTACGGGCATCATCTTACTTAAATATTAGCACAGTTTAACGAAATACTTTCAAGGCTGTGATATTAGGTATACTTAGGTAATAAAAATTAATGCACGTAGGTACAGTCGTGTGTTTTCGATATCAAACCCGGTGTATTTCTAAGAAATATCGAATGAATATGAACATTTCTACGATCCCGTATCTCCTAACCTGATTGAGTACGACTTTCCTATTACAGAAAAAACAGGCGTTTGCAATCACCCACTATTTCGCTTTCTTATCAAATTATTCGCAAGCAATTTCGAACCTTAACACTCAACAAATAGAGACATAGAAATTCAATCGTATAAAGAGCATGTGGTCTTGAGAAAAAAGGGACAAGACCCAGGTAGAAAAGTGAATACAAAAGATGCGTTCGTTCTCAACATGTTCAACCAAATACTGTTTACCGTTCACAAACTTGTTGTATAACTGTATTGCTATTAAAATATGGTGTAGTTTTGATTGGCTATCTATTGTGAAGTTGTAAATAGACTGGTAGAGCTTTCCGAGTCTGAGTTCCTTTGAAATGAACGCTTATTGGCGGTCAAATTTTTTATAGCTACACGTATAGTTTCAACTTTTAGGTTAGTTACGTTCCGTACGCGATAAGGGATCATGCTGTTGGTGTTTTTAGTGTTTTAATTAGTGTTCTAGTGTGTATTTAGTGTTGTGATGGTGTTGTAATAGTGTCTGGGAGTTGTTCGACCGGAATGCGGTAGGTTCGTCTAGTTCTTTGACCTTGGCTCGGTTGTTTGGAATGTCAAGTTCGTGCTTTTAGGTTGTGTTGTTGACGGAAGTTCGACTCTACATTTGTAGATAGTATGCCTCTTTTGTAATAACCTATACCTACTAATATTATAAACTAGCCAATGCCCGCGACTTCGTACGCGTAGATTGTGGTTTTATGGTTCCCGAGGGATCTCTTTAATTTTCCAGGATGAAAAGTAGCCTATGTGCTATTCCAGGCTATGTCTGTGCCAAATTTCATTAAGAACCGCTCAGCCGTTGTGGCGTGATTGAGTGTCAAACATCCATCCATCCATACATCCATCTATACATCCAAACTTTCGCATTTATACTAATATTATAAATGCGAAAGTTTGGATGGATGGATGTATGGATGTATGGATGGATGTTTGATACTAAATCACGCCAGAACGGCTGAACGTATCTGCATGAAATTTGGCGCAGAGATAGATTATAGTCTGGATTACCCTGGAACCAAAAAAACACAATCCACGCGGACAAAGCCGCGGGCATCAGCTAAAGCTGATATATGATATTCTGATTTAGAAATATAAACCATTTATAGTTATCAAACTGAAATGAAACTTTTAAAGATAGAGTTGTCAGGGCAAACGAAACTTTAATGGCGTTTTGAGCTTTGAAAAGTTTTGTCGTTTACAGTTTACATGTACCTACACACCTATAGCATTCTATAGGTGTGTAGAAATTATTAGGTATACCGGGTAGAAACCGAATAGGGGTATGGGTTTAATATAACTGCCATGCCCTTAAGAGGTTAGCCCGCTACCATCATGCGGTTGACTGCATAACACTTACCATCAGGTGAGATCGCAGTCAAGGGCTAACTTGTATTTGCCACAAGATTTCTTCGATCTAATATTGCTACGTGACGTAATGAAAGGGCTAGAAACTTAGTTCGCTATAATCCGCCACAATCATACTAATATTATAAATGCAAAAGTGTGTTTGTTTGTTGGTTTGTCCTTCAATCACGCCGCAACGGAGCAACGGATCGACGTGATTTTTGGCATGGCTATAGTTGAGGACCTGGAGAGTGACCTCAATTGAAAAAAAATTGAAAAAAATTGAGGAGTTCCCGCGGGAATCCAAAAAAACTTATTCCATCAACTAGTAGGTAACTAAATCTATGTGGTACAAAGCGTATCTTGCACTTGTAGCTTGCGATATTCACCACACCACACAAATCTTCCAAATTATTCTCGACGTACGTTTCACTGCGACACCGGAGCATCCTCAGAAGATGTCGACAATGCACGATCTTAAAGTAGACTTTACAATCGGGCATTGCCGACTATGTACGTTGAGAATAATTTCATGTTCAATTATCATGGACTTCCGGAAAATAACGCTTGCTTCTATCCAATATTGCTACGAAAATAATAGTTTCTGAACTCAAGTAATAATCGGTTTCTGTGTAAATATGAACCTAATATATTATACCGTTAACATCAAAACTGATGTTAGAGTTAAGTGAAGTTTAAAGATCGCAAGGAGCTTTGCATAAGCTTTTATTAAATTGTTAGTGTAAACTTGAGCTGTATAACATAAAATTATAAGATGTACATTATTCTATAATAGACTAGCTGATGGCCGCGACTTCGTCCGCGTGGTATAAGTTTTTTTTGGATTCCCGCGGGAACTGCTCAATTTTCCGGGATAAAAAGTAGCCTATGTCACTCTCCAGGTCCTCAACTATGCCCATGCCAAAAATCACGTCGATCCGTTGCTCCGTTGCAGCGTGATTGAAGGACAAACCAACAAACCAACAAACAAATTGACTTTCGCATTTATAATATTAAGTATGTATTATTTCCGGGATAAAAAGTAGCCTATACTTTTTACCCCGGAAAATTAAAGAATTCCCGCGAACCGAAAATCCTCAATCCACACGGGCAAAAAGCTGGTATACAATATTTTTAAACATACCAAAGCATATTGCACCTGCCAAAAAGGGACAGTACTAAAAAAATTAACTAAATCTATTTAAGAGTAAGTGGGCTTTAATTTTTAGAACCTTCGCTTTGAGATGTTGTCTTTAAATTCTTTTCCATAAACTCAAAATAGGTTTGTAGGTATGAGTCATTGAATTTTCCAGGGCTTTCAAATCTCCCACTGAATGAATGACTCAAATCTACTGTTAAAATTAAAAAAGGTCATGCATTTTTATCAATGACTAACATAACCCTCTTTTTTTTTCAGATGGCGCGTTCCACATAAGATGTAGCGCTGTCCTACTCTTATACACCATGGCCGAGATCAATAGGAGGGGGATGGGGAAACAGGACTCCGGTTGGCGGAGAGTGTGTGCAGTGGTTTGTGTATTGGTGTTGTGTTTTGAGTGTGTGTGTGGTAAGCAGATGAGCGAGACGCTGCAGAGGGCGCTGTCGGCTGTTAGAGGGCCCAGCCCTGGCGCCAAGAAGCTGCTCAATATCCCCGAGGATGGAGGTAAGGTTTTTTCATTCGTATTTAAAGCCAATCGATTGGCTGCCATATCGGAGGCTGAATTGATTTTTATGATGCCTTAAACGTTGATCTTGTGGTAATACAAACTATAATAATGTCCCGACCGAATTTCGGAAGATATTATAGAGCACACACGGGTGCATTGCACTCTATTCGCTCACTCTCGTAGACCGATTGGACGGAAAATCCAACACGACCTGAAAGAGGCCGGTCGCAGGACCGATAGCTTTACGTGCCCTCCAAGGTATGGGAGTCAAACACCACAACCTCCCTTACTCCAGGCTACGGTCTTGACAGAGAAAGCCAATACTCAATTACGGCCCAACCCGGGAAACGAACTCGGGACCTCGTCATCCTCATTAAACAGACGAAACTACTAACCGCTAGAATCTAGTTAAACTACTCGTAACACAGTTATGACATGCACAAATTGGTACCTAGTAGGTGCCTACTACCTATCCCCACCTGTCATTGGATTTATAGATAAGTGATATCCTTTCTTTCTAACATCATCATTCACTTTAAGATTGCAGTCAAGCAAAAAGTGTCTCTTTTTAGAGACATTAATTTTGAAGTAAAAAAAATGCTCTTGGATTCATTTAAGCAAGCCATTAAACCGGGAAGAGGCATCAATCGCAGTTTTATCAGGGACAAAGATATTTAAGCGTTGTCCGGGAACAGATCGGACAAATCAACAAAAGTACCATTTGGCTTCTTTATTTCAATATTCATCCTGGTACAGTAATTTGTTAAGCTGATACAAATTGTAATTATATTCAAAGCAAACGCGAGGCAGGAAGGAATCAGTTTATTTTATAAAAAGCCGGGAATTAATTAACTCACTAACTTAAAGACCTAAGACTTAAAGACCTAAGACTTAAAGACTTAAAGTGATCGCCTGGTGGTTAAGATTTCAGCTTTTTATTCGGTGGGTTCAGGTTGCGAGTTCTCATTCACACTTTACGATACATTTTTCAAGAACTTTCTTGAATTATATGTTTTTTAAACAACGAAATATATCACCTAGATTAAGCGGTGAATTAAAGCATTGTGAGGAAACCTAACTTTCGTAGAGTTTTCCATCTTATTGTTCTCAATTGTCTGCTTATTCGAATTAGGCTAGCACGGGGGACTAATTATACTTTAAGGCGTCTAAGCCCTTCTTATTCTAAAAGGAAGCTCATTAGCGGTTCGGCGATGGGTACTGATGATGATGAAAATGTAGTGTAGTAGAGTCTTGACATAACATTTCTTACACAAGTCTTACGTGAATTAAATAATTTCATGTCAATCTTATAGCCACTCTATATTTTATGTCAATCTCTTTTATCAGTGCGCATTAAAAGCAACGTTCTGAACTAAATGGCTGAGAGAGGGTAGGGAAAAAATCGCTGACTAATTCAGGCCAATCAGTCTCGACTCTCGCACGATAAAAAGGCTTCTTGTTCAATCTCACTCAGGGTTGTCAACTCACTGAAAAAAATAGGAACATTTTATATTAATCAGCCTGTAAGTTTAAGATTTTATTTTAACTCCGTGAGAATTTTTTTATTTCCGTGTCCGGGATGCAAGTTGCAACCTATCTTCTTGTACGAAATTTAATCATAATCGGTTAAACTGATTCGCCGTAAAAGGCAACAGACAGACAGATGTATCTGTCTGTCTACACAAACACACTTTCCCATTTATTATATTAGTATAAGCATATGATGCGAAGGGATCGACGTGATTTTTGGCATGGGTATAGTTGAGGACCTGGAGAACTTCGTACGCGTGGATTAAGATTCTTTGATGCCCGCAGGAACTCTTTAATTTTCCAGGTAAAAAGTAGCATATGTCTTTTCCCGGGATACAATCTACCCCTGTACAAAATTTCATCAAAATCGGTTGAGCAGATGGGCCATGAAAGCAGACAGACAGACACACTTTGGCATTTTATAATATGGTATGGATTAACATTAGAATGTCCAATACACCAATGACTTCACAGCTCGAATATTGCTTTGGAGGTTTAGGTGAATCCTTTCGAATTCTATTATCGAGTTGAAACTGAATTCTGTACCCCTAGTACAAGTTTTCCCATCTCGATGTCGCTGAAAAAGTTCGAGTTTCAAATACTATCACTTTAAAGTTACATAGACCCTGTGTTTCTGTTAAGTCTAGTTGGTCAGTTAGTAGTTGGTTGGTTGGTTGGTACATCTACAAGTTTTACTTGTGGCTGAATAAAAATCGGTAGCACTTTAAAAGTAAAGTAATTAAGTTTGTATCTACACTTTTTTAAACACCATAAAACTACACATTTTACAGTATGTATGTCTGTGCTAGCGGTCCTCCGGATAGTGTAGGGCAGAGAATTATTTTAAAAATAAATGTAGTGGTAATTAATGAGGTAAAATTTTATGCGGATGTTATTTTATTTCGATATTCGACTTCTATTAACCTTGTCGAGTTGTGCGTACTTGCACTAAGGATAAATGTATAATTAACCTCTCGTTGTTCCGTCCGGTGTCAGCTTTGAGGTTGTTGTGGACGCATGGTTCTGTGTCAGCTGTAGTATTTGTGGCTTCTGTGATGAAACTGGATCATCTAAATATGTAAAAGGAAAAGGTGACTGACTGACTGACTGATCTAACTACCTACGCACAGCTCCAACCAAGCGATTTTTTTTTTTTTTTTTTATCCCCTACAAGCTAGCCCTTGACTGCGATCTCACCTGATGGTAAGTGATGATGCAGTCTAAGATGGTAGCGGGCTAACCTGTTAGGGGCATGGCAGTTATATTAAACCCATACCCCTTCGGTTTCTACACGGCATCGTACCGGAACGCTAAATCGCTTAGCGGCACGTCTTTGCCGGTAGGGTGGTAACTAGCCACGGCCGAAGCCTCCCACCAGGCCAGACCAGGGAAAATTCAGAAATTATAAATTCCCAAATTGACCCTGCCGGGGATCGAACCCAGGACCTCCGCACGTTAAGGCGACAGCGCTACACACTGCGCCACGGAGGTCGTCAAATTAAGCATTCATATACGATGCCGCGTAGAAGCCGACTATGTGTATGGGTTTAATAATATAACTGCCATACCCCTATCAGGTTAGCCCGCTAACATCTTAGACTACATCATCACTTAACACCAGGTGAGATCGCAGTCAAGTGCTAACTAGTATTGAAATCAAAAATACATTTTACCGAAATAGGATGAATGAATTAAATACACCAAGTTGAGGCAGGCGCGTTATTCTAACGTTAGCTACCGATACTGGAGTCTAGAATATTGCTTTTGGGATTTAGGTCCGACCTTTCAAATTCCATTAACGAATTGGAAGTGAATTCAGGCATAATTAACATCCGTCCGTCCTGAAAGCTTTGAGGTTAGACAGAAACCAGCGGCATGTGTGACAACAAACGGTGTGTATTAGATCTTATATAGGTACTACAGTGCTTTGTCTCCCTTGTGGAAGCTATTTCTGGATGTTCTTGTCCGGTTATGATTAATGACCGTACGCCCACTGACACAGTATTGAAGCCAGCAACTGTCTCGTTGGTCTAGTGGTTAGCATGTTCGACTGTGGCCAACGAGGTCGGGGACTAAACAAGTATTGGATTTTTCTGGCAAGAAACTCTCAGTACTAGCCCGGAGTTAGGAAGTTGGTGGTGTCTCACTCCCGTGTCTCGGATGGCACGGAAAGCCGTCGATCCTGCGCCTGACCTCTCCCGGTCGTGTCGGACTTTCCGGGCTATGAGAGTAACGGAACATAGGAATATATGATGTATCGAATTAAAACTTAGGCTAAGTGACTAGTGTAACCTAGAGCAAAACTTATTCCTTCAGGATACCTTCAGCCAGAGCAGAACATCAATCGTTTGATACTATGACTATAGAGGTCAATGCGCCTTAATTTATCTATAATCATGAACGGTAGGAATTTTTGCAAAAGTTCCATCCGTTCCGACAATGATTGCGGAAACTTTAAGCCCCTGCCATTGTAAAGAGCCTCCCTTCTTCCGCGAATTCCGAAGTATCGCAAAGTTAGTTTTTCATTTTGACAACTTGAGAGTTAAAGGACACTTATTAATTGAAGCGATTAATTAATTACATCCTATGAATCGCCCGCACCGCTTCGCTTGGGTGGATTTCATTTGGAATTTCTAAAAACCTTTTCTTAGGGCAATAACACACTACTATACTATACTATACTATATTTGAACACCTCCCTGGCGCAGCGTTGAACGCTGTTATCTTAACGTGGGTGGCCCCGGGTTCAATTGCCGGCAAGGTAAATTTGGGAATTTATAATTTCTGAATTTTAGGCCGTGGCTAGTGGCTAGTTACCACACTAACGGCAAGGACGTACCGCCAAGTGATTTAGCATTCTGGTACGATACCGTGTAAAAACTGAATTGGGTTTAATATAGCTGCCATACCCCTAACAGGTTTTCCCGCTATCATCTTAGACTGCAACTGACCATCAGGTGAGATCGCAGTCGCGAAGGGCTAACTTGTAGTGGAATAAAAAAAATACTATCGAGACAAGACAAAACGGAATAACATCATGCATTTTTATATGGAGCCGCATAAACCTGTCTGATACGAAGCAGGATAGAGAATAATGTCTTATGTAGGACTTTAATCTTAGATCTAATAGCAACATCAGCCCCCGATTTTGTAAGGAATTCGTAATCGTTTGTCAAACGTATAATTCGACCTGTTTAAGGAGTTCATAGATGCTTGCACGTCAGAAAGCATGATGAACTCCTAAAACAGTTCGAGTAATATTCAAATTCAAATTCAAATTCAAAATGATTTTTATTCAAATAAACTTTTACAAGTACTTTTGAATCATCAAGTGAATCTACCACTGGTTCGGAATGCCATTCCTACCCAGAAGAACCAGCAAGAAACTCGGCGGTTGCTCTTTTGAAAAAAAAAAAAAATAATTTACAATTTCATTAATTTGAAAAATACATAAGTAACAGCTGTCCTTAGCATTGCTGGAGCGAGTCAAATCCATGCTCCTTTGTCATTTACGTATAAGCTCATACGTTTTAAGCTGTCAAATTATTACGATTTGCTTAGACAATTGGGCCTCTGATTTAGATTTTCTGAATATCTTTTCTTAGGGCAAGAACACGCTACTATCGAGACAGGACAAAACGAAATAACATCGGCGCATGCATTTTTATATGGAGCCGCCTATACCTGCCTGATACGAAGAACGCTGCATACTAAAGTAAAGTCCCACAAACATATCTGGCCCGGTGACAGCGTCGCTAGTAGACACGAAAAATTTAATTAAAACTGGCATAAAAATTAGTTCCAATTTTGGCCACCGGCTCAGATAAGACTGTAGTGTCCTATGTTGGACTTCAATCGTAGATCTAATAGCGCCATCTGATGCTGTATGTAGCGACCGCTAAACTTCAATATTGTTAACAACAATGTAGGTACATAATATTCCACTATTTGGTGACACAACTGTCGGTCCGTCCATCCCTTCATTGTAACAGTATCAATAACCAAATCCAGCCGAATGTTCCAGACGCAGCTGACGTAACTTTGAACGGTTTCATTTCCATGATATTCCCCGGCGAATCTGCATAACTTGAAGACGAACGTTATAATCACGGTATCACAATCAGACAGTTCATCAAAGTTTTATATCTGCCTATCTATACCCGGGAACGTTGTTTGCATACTTAATAATTATTTGTTCGACATCCAAATATCTACTATCACGAATTTATTTTCAACGTTTTTAGTACATTGCCACACAAAGTGTCTGCGTTTCCTGTGTACTTTCCAGACCAGACTGAAAACACCTCTTCAGGGCAAGCTTTTTTCAACCTAGACCACATCATTGCATTCAATTAAGCATGATGCAGCTTTAAAATAATATGTGATGCCTAAATAGGCTAAGAAGAGACACGAGAGTTACAATTACCTTCTGTATGAATCCCCTTAAGCATTTCACTGTTGTTGTCTTTTATTAGATATCACCAGTGCTTCCCATCCAGTGTTATTTCACAAGCACACATTTTTTCAAAACAAAAAAAACAATACTTTAAGCACAAAAGTCTTATCTGAATTTTCTACTTCTACGTATTTTTCTGCACATTTTTAAGTTCTGGGTATGTAAATTCTTTATCCAACTGTAATGCTTGCTAAACAGTGTTACAGCTCACTTCGCCAAGCTTAACTACCGTTTTGCATTTAAATGATAGGGATATATAATAGCCATTTGGAAGGATTACATCGGCGTTCCTTTCCGCGGACGTTAATGACGAGGAGTAGTGCCAGGTGGGATGATTGGTCTGAATTTAAATAAACTTTATAAAATACACTAAGCGATAAAAATAATAAGTAAAAGAAGTCTATCTAGAGGTCTAATCTAAGTCGCTTACACTTCAAAATCTATTTTCAAGTTCATACTCTTGGACGATTTTTTAAAAATCCAAGGACATGCTTTACTGAAAAGTGAATTATCAATTTATTTCTTAGTTCTTGGAGAATCAACAACTTAACTGATTTCAATTTATTTAAACAGTTAAACTACCAGAAGAATAATAAAGAATAATAAGTTTAATCCCGAGAATAGGAAGGACGTCAGAGGTAAATAAAAAGAAATAATATAAAATGACACGGCCACAGCAATGTTTGAAAAAATATGTAGATCTGAAACCAAGGACAAATATTATGTTCTTAAAAATTGCAATAATTGAATGAATGAATTAAAATCAAAGGTTCTTTACATATTAGAAGTACAAGACATAGATACGGATACGAGTGGTATAATACTTCAAATGGCGCCTTGCATATATCACAAATGGTTCAAATACCTTACAAATAGAACATTTCTAAGCTTCGCGCGAACAATTGATAGTGCATTTATTTGTAGCTATTGTATCGTTAGTAGTATCTACATAATCGTGACGACACTGCATGTCCCGTGCTTTAAATTTGAATAACTCGCAAATTATTTCCTCTACATCGTCTACAGTTCGTTGGCTTCATCCATTTATTTTGCATTGTACTTTGTTGCACAGGGGCCGTACTGTCAACGCTTAAAGCAATACTTAAGCAATATTACTCAGATGTCAGGTACCTTGATGTTCCTAAAATAAGGATTATAATTCTAAAACACGAAAGTCAACAATAATTACACAAGCGTTGGTAGTATGGTTCCTTACGAATGTATGGGATTTGTGTGCTAGTGCGTTGTGCATATTTTGTCTCCACATAAATGAATTGACATTTGACGACCTCCGTGGCGCAGTGTGTAGCGCTGTTGCCTTAACGTGCGGAGGTCCTGGGTTCGATCCCCGGCAGGGTCAATTTGGGAATTTATAATTTCTGAATTTTCCCTGGTCTGGCCTGGTGGGAGGCTTCGGCCGTGGCTAGTTACCACCCTACCGGCAAAGACGTGCCGCCAAGCGATTTAGCGTTCCGGTACGATGCCATGTAGAAACCGAAGGGGTATGGGTTTAATATAACTGCCATGCCCCTAACAGGTTAGCCCGCTACCATCTTAGACTGCATCATCACTTACCATCAGGTGAGATCGTAGTCAAGGGCTAGCTTGTAGTGGATAAAAAAAAAAAAAACATACTGACTTCATATAATAGGATAAGCATCGAGACTAGGAGCTGAATCTGAAATGGCTGAATCTCTGGGAGTACATTAATTTTAGTAACCACATTTTTTTTGTACCTAACTCAAGTCTAACTCCTATTTTAGATAATTTATTTATGGCATGTATTGTTTCTATAAACTAAGTTAGTTTTCTCGGTTTAAGTCCTGTTGTTAGAGTGCATTTTGTTTGGTCTGGTGCGAGCGGAATGCCTGGCTTAGTGTTTCAACTGATGAAATGTTTAATACCTGAAATTGTTTTACAGTCGCGTCGGGAGTACTTGGGTATTTTGTCTGTTTAGTACTTCGGCTTTTGTTGCGTTTATTAGTTGACCTCATGCATGGTAATGTTAACAAGACTTCTATCTTCATTTTATCATATCCGGGTAATTTTTATTAAGTTTCTCTTCAAATTAAAACAAAAAAAGGAATGAAATAGACGTAATGATAGAAAGAGATAAAGTTTATATGTAGACAAATAATAAGTCGGCTTTTTTAATCCCACGGAGCAGTTAGCAGCAGGCGGTCGATTCTCTCTAGTTACCTAATAATAAAAATCCATGACAGTTAAGAAAATATAAAATACATAGTAGCGCTCTACTTTAGCGCTTTTAGCACTGTCCCACGGGCCACGATTCGACAAAAGCCTCTGTTTAATTCCTCCAAACTCCCTGATACGTGGTTCTTGTAAAAAAAAATCATAATTATGGAGGATCCAAAACGAAGTAAGATTTTTCCCAAAAGTCATCTGACATTGGTATAATATGTACACAGATCACACATATGACCTAAAAAATCAATCCATGATTTGCGTCTACAGAACCATGGAACAGCAGATTCCTAAATCTGCTTAGTATTAAAAGGTAAAGAACCTTAGTGGAGATGGAAAACTTATTTTAAAATACTAAACAACAGGTTCTTTTCACCCCTATATTTGAAAGAAGGCCTTTTTCATTTCATTGTATGCAACAATGAACTTCAAGGGCAGCTTTAAGGGTGTCTGTCTTCCGGCCTAGGGGGATAGACGGTCCAGGACTTTTTGTGCCATTGTATTTTTATTGTTAGTTCTGTCATTCAACTGTCTACGTTTTTCAAAACTTATTTGGTGACTACGCAGTGGATTTCTTTTTTATTCTAATGCCTAGCAAATGAGCAAAGAGGCTCTGAAGGTTTTGGTTCAACTATCTATTTTGGTATTTATAATTTCTGAAGTTTCCCTGGTCTGGCCTGGTGGGATTCTTCGGTCGTAACTAGCTACCATCCTCATGTCAAAGACGTGCCGCCAAGCGATTTAGCGTTCCGGTACAATGCCGTGTAGAAACCGATTAGGGGTATGGGTTTAATATAACTGCTATGCCCCTAACAGGTTAGCCCGCTACTATCTAAGACTGCATCATCACTTACCAGGATCTTACTTACCTACTGCATCTAAGTATAAGTAAGTAACTTAGGCGAGATCGCAGTCAAGGGCTTGTAGTGTAGTGGATAAAAAAAACTCTAAAAAGCTCTCTACTCTAAGCTATATAATTCTCATTCACTATATTATAATTTCCTGTTAGATTACTTCAAATCTTCGGGTTGTGAACCAGTAGTAGGTAAATAAACAGTAAAACTCGTAGTAATCGTCACTTACCATCAGGTGAGATCGCAGTCGAGGGCTAGCTTGTAGTGGATTAAAAAAAATCTGATATATATGCAGTTTTAGTGTCCTAAAGTATTTTTTCAATTTAAATTTATAATTCTGCTAGTATATTTATATTCCACGCGACGACTTCGTTCGTAAATAAGTTTTTTTGGATTCCCGCGGGAACTCCTCAATTTTCCGGGATAAAAAGCCTATGTCACTCTCCAGGTCCTCAACTATACCCATGCCAAAAATCACGTCGATCCGTTGCTCCGCTGCAGCGTGATTGAAGGACAAACCAACAAACAAACACACTTTCGCATTTATAATATTAGTATGATATGATGAGATTGATTTAAAACCACTCGGACAGAGTCGCTGGCAACAACAAGCCATTAATTATTCCAGTCATGATTAGAATTCTTTTTTCCTAAAAAAAAATGGGGTTGAAGGTTAAATTACCTCGGAGCAATTTTTCGTGAAACTGAAAGAAAAAGAGAAGACCCCGCATTGTTTCAACCGGATTGACCTCCCGACTCCCGCGACGCAGATGTATCGGATACTTTATTCGACATTCCACACGTTTCGGCCATTTCTGAGCCGATCTGTGACGAATGGAGGCCATAATTAAGGCTACGGGTGGCATATTTCATTCATTATTCTCTCCTCTCTCCCAGAAATACGGGTTTGTTGAGGTTGACTGAAGAAAAATCGACGATAGGGTAAATCGATTGTGACGCAAAAACATTAGAGCTTATGCTGAATTTTGGTGCGCAATTTTTGGCTTGTGGAATAACCTAACAATTTGTAAGCAATGCGATGACAGACATATCTATAATTTTATTATGATAGTATTAAGGATAAAAACATTATAGAAAAATATGATTTCCAACTATATAAAGTTCGTCTTATACCCCATATTATTCTTCATATAAAAGCAAAATTGATTGCCTATTTTTGTCCATTTCAGACACTTTCAATCATTCAACGAATAAATTTTAGTAAAAGCACTAAAAAAAATTAAAATCTAATTTAAAAACCTATTAAAAACTAGCAAGATATAAACCTTAAAATTTTCACCGAAAACGCCAACCAAAATAAACGAGACACCGATCACAAAAGGCTGCGGAGTCGCCACAGAAAATTAATTTTCAACGTGGCAACACCGCAAAATTGTAGGCCAAAATGATTTCCTAGAACACAAGACAAATGATCCAGAAGCTCGCCCGAGGCACTTCGATCTCTCAGCCGCATCAAGCCAGGATCTTGTGAAAAATTCCCTCCCCGCTGATGTAGTGTCGCATTAGGTGTCGCAAACTAGAATTTGAATGAGATAAATGACGGCCACGAAGTCAGCGCTGTGTTGTGGGAGAGAGTTTATTGGTTGCAGTTCAGCGGAGAGAATTTTGTTTCGTCACTTTTTATACCATGTTTTCTGACTAGAAATTCTCAGTACTAGCCCGGAGCTAGGAAGTTGGTGGTGTTTCACCCCCGTGCGTCGGAGAGCACGTTATCCGTCGGTCCCGGTTATTATCACTAACATGGCAATAGTCGTTAAAGCCCACTCCATAAACAGGATACCCGCATTGGAGCAGCGTGGTGGGTCTAAGCTCCCTCTCTCCTATGAGAGTGGAGGCCTGCGCCTAGCAGTGGTACGTTAATGCACAATGGGCGTGAATGGACATCACTTTTTTTTCAAGAATAATTTAATAAGAACTCTATGTCGGTATGTTTTTTTAAATGATATTCGTCAACTTTATTTACGGGATAGTCATAGTCATTTATTTATTAAATATCGGTACACTGTAGGCACACTTATTTTCGTCTAAAAAAGCATGATGGTGATAATGGGTAACGTTATCTTAAAACTAAAGCTACGAGGGTTCCAAACGCGCCCTGGTCTGAGAAGAGCCCACAACAAACTCAGCCGGGTTTTGTTTTTTTTTATTATCACCATCTCACAAATATTCTTACTAAGGAACTATCAGAGACATTAGAGCAAATTATTGCCATCTGATGATGACTCGAAAACTGAGCCATTTTTTGCAATTTTCGAAGGTTCCGTATTCTTAAAATTATTAATTTATCGAAAAAAGCAAAACATAGGGACATGGCACGGACACATATAGATTTTATTGTGCAAAAATATTTTCTCTATTGTAATTATTATGCACGGAGAAAACAGACCAATACATTTGTATTGGGAAACCGCCCTCCCGCATCGTCTTAATACGACTCCATCACTTATCCTATATCACTAGTACTTGGCCGGTTTTTGAGAGCAATCCTGAGTATTGTTTCACGAAATGTTGCAATTTGATGAATGTGCGTTCAAAGGAAAGGAAACTGGAATAGCAAACTGGGCCGACTCTATGTAAACCATGAATCATTGTAACGGTAGACATTTTACCTCTACACCGCTTGCTTTGCGGACTCATTTTTTATTACAAAACTAGACGATGCCCACGACTTAGTGGAATGAGGTCTTTTGATTCCAGCGGGATTGCTATAATTTTCGGGGATAAAAAGTAGCCTATGTGTTATTCCAGACTATAATCTGCCAAACATCCAAATCCGTTCAGCCGTTTTGGCGTAATTGAGTAACAAACATCCATCTATACAAACTTTCCCATTTATAGTATAGGAAGTATAGATTTTCTCATTCAAAATCGAATAAACAAGTAACAAAATGTATATTCAGTCCTTATTGAGTCTGTTTATGTCAATAATAGAGTCTCAAATGATCCATACATTTTTACAGACGCTTTCAACGTACGAAGCACTAAAATTTGCTTCGTGTAGATAGCAGCCATAAAACAATACAGCGTACCACACACAACCAAATAAGTACCTTCTACATAAGAATACACAGTTCATTTTCCAATAACCTTTGAGACACAACTGGTCACTACAGTTCCCACGATAGAAAATTGAATGAAAACATCCATTCCGTTTGTAGAGTACGATTGGAGACGTTGTACTAAGTCCATTGAGAGTATAATTAATGATGTTAAGGAGTTTTGTACTTCTGTAAGTTTGGATAAGGTTCAAATTTGAATGTCTCAATGCTAACAATAAGTGCACAAGTTTGTATCTAACTAATTTCGCTATAATAACTTTTTGAGTCTGTAAATGTTTAATGGAACCCTGAAGGTACAGCGAAATATTCCAGTTACATGCTACATTGTAGTAGTAAATTTATATTTAATTAAAGCGTCTTCAAAATTCTCTCTCAACGTCGTATGCTTCATTAGTTAATTACTGAGGGTCGTTACCCCTTTTTCTTCAATTAAATTATCGATCGAAGAAAAGCTGAATAATAGTCAGCGCCGTTTGACCCTTATTTCACATTTCCCCCCGATTGTGTTTGGAAATCGTAATCGGAATCGTTTCTCAAACGTATAATTCGACCTGTTTATGGAGCAAAAAAAAAAAAAAGCATGTATGAACTCCTTTAAACAGTTCGATAAATACGTTTTAAACTGTCAAATGATTACGATTTGCTTTTGTAGACTACTTGCTTTTGACGACCTCCGTGGCGCAGTGTGTAGCGCTGTTGCCTTAACGTGCAGAGGTCCTGGGTTCGATCCCCGGCAGGGTCAATTTGGGAATTTATAATTTCTGAATTTTCCCTGGTCTGGCCTGGTGGGAGGCTTCGGCCGTGGCTAGTTACCACCCTACCGGCAAAGACGTGTCGCCAAACGATTTGGCGTTCCGGTACGATGCCGTGTCGAAACCGAAGGGGTGTGGGTTTAATATAACTGCCATGCCCCTAACAGGTCAGCCCGCTACCATCTTAGACTGCATCATCACTTACCATCAGGTGACATCGTAGTCAAGGGCTAGCTTGTAGTAGATAAAAAAAGAAGACTATTGGGCCTCTGTTCATGAGACCCAGACATCACTCTTGTTGTACTTAGTATTGAAAAAATTCTTTCCATAAAACCGACTTCCAAATCCAAAGCCACTGTAAAGTAAAAAAGCCTGACGCGTCAACTTTGCCTATCTTTGTTATACTCGCCCGACTCCAACATAGTGTGTAGAAATCAAAATTATTTTTTACTTTACAGTGGCTTTGGAAGTCGGTTTTTTGGAAAGAATTTTTATTTTTAACTTTTTAGTGTACTCTTAATCCCCACGGCTTAGAAGTCCAGTACTCTACAAGAGTTGAAGAATTGGGACTTTGGTTTATGTATGAAGTCGTTGCTTGACACCTACAATATGAATTCACCATAATAAAATCCTAAATTGCTATTTTATGGAGTTCTGTACCCTGCAGCATCAGGGTTGAGGAGTTGGGACTCAGAGTTGAATCGTATACACGTGACTTGATACCCACTATATGAATTCACCATCAAAATTTCCTAACTCCCTAGTTTTGAGGATTTCATGACCTACAGCATCAGGATTGAGGATTTGGAGCACCTCCTCCTGTTTTGAAAGTCGGTTAAAAATGCTTGGCTGCAATCAGACCTTTCTGGCGCAGTGGTGAGCGCTGATACTCTAAACTGTAAGGATCGTCTCAGAATGGTCTCAGAAATAGACACCAGTTTAATCCCCCCTTAGTAATTTTTTTATCTAATTCAAACTAAATGACCTTCTGGAATATTCCCACCGAAAGTGTAACAAGTGATTACCCAAATGTATTGATGCTGTATGTCTCGTGAAACAGCAATTAGTGGGTTGTTCCTAACAGAGCAGTCGTTTTGATTACCTACTTCCGGTGGTTGAGGTTGAACCTTCGGTCATAACACTGATGTGTACCAGAGGTGCATGTTAGGGCGGTTTGACATTCAGCGCATATTAAATTAAATTTTATTTAATTAAACATAAATAAGTAAATTTAATTAAAGTAATTATGAAATTAAATTAATAGATTACTTATGATATAAATGCGAAAGTTTGGATGTATGGATGCCTTTCATGATTCCTATCATACCTACCTATCATAAGTGATACAAGTTTCCCTACGTAAATTCATTTAATTTAAGAAAGAAAGAAAAAACATTTATTACAAACACTAATACTAATTAAAAAAACTCAAGCAGAATTCAATAAATTAAGAAGTTTCAGACCTCATTCGACGGTTGACCGCGCAATGTAATCCTAACTTTAGATGTCGTAAACAAACAGACACCTTCAACCCAGCACGTTATGTTTATCAATCAACACTTCAAGTCGCAGTGTAAACATGGCTGCGTTTTAATGTCGGCGTCGGTTGAGTGTTGTTTGGGAAATGTTGTTTACTTGCTTTGGACGTTTCTGGATTTTGTGAGTAACATAATCTATACATCTATATATTAAATGTGAAAGTGACTGTCTGCTACGCTTTAACGGCTCGTCTTTTCAACCGACTTTGATGAAATTTGGTATAGAGATTGCGTCCCGCGGAAGGACATAGGCTAAGTTCTATCCCGGAAAGTTAACACGGATTAAGTCGCGGACATCATCTAGTCAATCTATATACAGTTCGCGCGCGAGTTGAAAGCAAAGTAAATGTATCACAATACATTTACTCTGCATTCAACTCGCGTGCGATTTATACTTAACTATCTGATGCCCGCGACTTCGTCTGCGTGGATTGACGTTATTTTGTTCCCGCGGGAATTCTTTAATTTTCCGGAATAAAAGGTTAGCATAATATGTGTTATTACAGACTATAATCTTTCTTTGTGCCAACTTTCATCCAGATCCGTTCAGCCGTTCTGGCGTGTTTGAGTAACATACATCCATCCAAACTTATGCATTAATTATTTTAGTACGTATAGATTTCTAAATTTAGCTACCTAGAAGAGTTAGGTACGTGTATTGAATTCTACGATTACAAAAACCTTCTCAGCTCAAGGCGTTTCGTCCGCAAGTTCGCGGAGCTAATTATCAAAAATTAATCTAACGAATTAAGTTATTGGGGAGGGAAAGTGTGTGAAGTGAAGTGTCCTTCAAGGTGTGTCGTGCCCGATTCTTCTGTCTTGATCTTGCTTCAATACACTTTGTGTGTATAGGTGGTGAAAGTGGCGTGATGTGGTATATAATGCCGAAAATATATGAACTGAAATAGGGAGCAAATATGCGGACCCGACCGAAAACGGAAGAGAGACGAATGACGGTGACAACGTTACCTGTCAGAAAACGAGTGACAACTCCATTTGATGTTTGGGGTTGCCGTTTAACAATTTATTACTAAAAATAAAAAAATAAAAAATAAAATATATATTTATTGCCAAATACATAGTTACAGTCAATTTTAACTTTAGTCTCCGCACTAGGGAACCTGTATCGCGGGACCATATTAGAATTACCTAAGCTTAGACTTAGCTGAGGACTAGCTAGGACACAATTTTAAAATTTTAATTAAAAATAAATAAATAATATACTAAAACAATGAAATTTTGCATGCCTGATTTATATGGTGAAACATATTTTCTACTGAAAGTTTGAGATCAGTTTGCATTATGAGTATGTATACACGAATTATTATTGTTAAAAAGGTAAATTAATGTAAGTATATATAATTATGATGTGAGCGTGAGTATTAGTATAGTAAGAGTAAAATAGTATTATAATGTAAATATATAAAGATCTTTAGTTTATGTCTTATATGCTGTTAGTATGCTTTCAGTGTCTTTGTAAGTTAATGATTTTAACCAGTCTGTCATAGCTTTTTTGGCCTTCTTTGTTGTGCAGTTCCTGAGGTTGCATGACTTTGAAACATTGTTGTAGATCTTGCCAATAATAAAAGGCCCAAACTACTAAACACAAGGTTTGCTAAAAGGCTACGGAATTTAGCATAGGTACTTGGCTTAAAACTAGTTGATCGCATAACAAATTATATTTATTTTATTCTTCTACAACTTAGCGCTTGACTGCGATCTCACCTGGTGATGTAGCCTTGGATGGTAGCGGCCAGCGCTCTAACCTGCTAGGGGTATGGCAGTTATATTAAACCCATACCCCTATTCGGTTTCTGCATGGCATTGTACCGGAGAGCTAAATAGCTTGGCGGTATGTCTGACCCGTTTTCCTATGTGATCGACAGAAGCAAAGCGACGCGACGCAACGCGACGTGATATGACGCGATAGAAAATGACAGACTTATCAGCTACGCGACAACGTAGGCCACGTTAGGGTCATTACTGTTTGATAGTGTCGCGTCGCGTCGTATCAAGTCGCGGTGTCGCGTTTGTCGCTCTAGTAGGACAACGGGTTAGCTGACAATACATAAAAAAGTGTCACTGGCTTAGACTAGTCATTGGCTTATTTCAAAAGTCAAAATACACCATGAATGATGAAACCCATGACGTGGGGCCATGAAACCCAAGACGTGGGGCCATGAAACTGGAGACTTCACAATTAGCAATCAAGGCCCCAACAATAAAAACTCGAAAATAAGTCGTAAACACAAACGCCCCTGCTGTGTTCTATAACAACTGGTACCACTTCGTCTAATAGGGTTGACACAATTTGTAACAACTTTATTCACCTATAATACCTACTGTAATTCTCAAATTGTGTTAATTATACAAGAATGTTTATATTTTCGTTAATAGCTACTTTTTGCCGAAATCGGTACAATGTTGGATCTTGAAAACAGACGGAACCGCTTACGCATAATAGTGCAGAGTTGTATCTAATATTATAATCTATACTTATATTATAAATGGGAAAGCTCGGATGGATAGATGGATGTATGTTTGTTACTCAATCCCGCCAGAACGGTTGAACGGATCTGGATGAAATAGATAATAGAATAACACATAGACTTCTTTTTGTCCCGGAAAATTAAAGAGTTCCCGTAGGAACCAAGCTGTAGGCATCAGCTAGTCATACTAATATTATAAATGCGAAAGTGTGTTTAGAAAGAAAGAAACAAAGAAAATATATTTATTCATTGATGGTGTCACAAACAAACAGTAAATTATTGTACTATTGTACCTAAAATTATGCTTGTCTATGCTTGTTTCTTTGTTTGTCGGTTTATCGGGTATTTGGTTTATCCTTCAATCACGCCGCAATGGACCAATTGATCGACGTAATTTTTGGCATGGGTATAGTTGAGAATCTGGAGAGTGACATAGGTTTATTTTTATCCCGGAAAATTAACTAGTACCCGCGGGAATCAAAAAACTTATTCCACGCGGACGAAGTCGCGGGCTAGTAGATCATAAGTAGTAAATATGAATAAAGTAAAAGCATGTAAAAGTGTCAACCCTAAATTCAAGAGCAAATCAGAAATTGTCGTGTACGGGAACAATAGGCTATTTACTCAGCTAAAGAAAATATTAATGCATTCTCGATTAGTTGCTATTGTTTGAAGAGCGAACGAGTCGCTGCAAGCGAATTGACTGATAGTGCTGCTTGAAAAGTAGACTGATTGAAGTAATTTTAAGCTACAGTAATCAGAGTTTATACAATACCTATCACTATTGAGACACTCTTGCTTTGATTTCTAATTGTAGCTGCGAATCCATAATTTCTACTGACAAAATTAAATATCTTGGTATTGTATTGGATCAAAATTTGAATTTTAAAGACCATATTGACATACTTACAAACAGGGTCCGTAAACTAATTTTTATTTTCAAAAATCATCGAAACGTTGCCAATCCCCTTGTGATCCGTAATGTGTACTATGCCCTGTGTCAATCTATTATCCTACACTGCATCACATGTTGGGGTGGTACTGCCAAAACTACACTAAAGCCCCTTGAAATTGCACAGCGGGCCATACTAAAGGTGTCAACGTTTAGGCCAATACTCTTTCCTACCGCCTTATTGTACAAAAACTGTGGCGTCCTAAGTGTTAGAAAACTGTTTATTCTGAACGTGATTCTGCATCAGCACAAAATAACACCATATCGACCTATTGAAAAACGGCGTAAAGACAAGATTTGTACTTTACGTGCACCTAAACTGCGCCTTTACCAAACGTTTCTTTTTCTATCTCGGTCCATTTCTATATAACAAGCTTAATGCAGAATTACCCATCTATAACTTGTCACTTACTCAATGTAAACATAAAGTCATATCCTTTTTGCTGGATAAAACTTATGAAGAAACTGAAGATTTCTTACAATCTGTTAAATAACCTAGTTTATTTTTCTTCTTTTTTGAAAAAGAAAAACAAATACTATAATGTGTACAAAAATTGACAACCAACTTATAATTAATTAATTAGGCACACTCATACCCACGAATACTTAAACACGCAACACACACACACACACACACACACACACACATACACACTCACACACACACACACACACTATACTGATTTCTATACTAATATTATAAATGCGAAAGTGTGTAGACGTCTGTCTGTCTGCTCAACCGATTTTGATGAAATTTGGTACAGGGGTAGATGGTATCCCGGGGAAGGACATAAACTACTTTTTATCCTGGAAAATTAAAGAGTTCCCGCGGGATAAAAAAAAACTTAATCCACACGAACGAAGTCGCGGGCATCATCTACTATTAGTATTGATAGGCACTCAATTCACATTAGAAATTTCCGCCTTTTAGACTTTTATTGTCCATCTCACCGGCAAACAATTGTAGCCAATCGAAAATGCATTAAGATTTCCGTCAGCGCTCTCTATATAGATCCATTTGGTGGTCCATTGTTCTCAACATGCACGAAGACTTATTTCGGAGTGCTTCGAAAGCAAGGGAAAGTGAGATTGTCTACTGAAAGACCGAAAGTAAAAATTTTGTTCCCAGATTCTTCTATTGTTTATGATTATTGCATAATTTACACATGTATCAATATCAATGCAAACTTTTATCGGCTAGACAAAACTCCTTTAGTATAGAGACGCGGATTTTTGTATAGTCCCACAATCTAGTCTGACCCAGAGGCCAAATTTGGAACTAATTTAGACTAGTTTTTTTATTATGTAGTATTTTTGTTTTTATTTTATTTTTAATATTTATTTAGCAACTATATAAATGTGATAACAGCGACGTTGTCACCGGGTCTAAAAGCTTGTGGGTCTTTGTAGAATGAGCAATTTCAGCTTGCCTAAAATCGTATCTCCTCAGCTCAAATGCTGGTGGGATTGATACGCAACTGTCCATGTGATCAAAATTTCAAATGATAGGTTTTGCTGACAGTTTTGCAACCACGATGGCTTTGACTGACGGATTATCTACCGTCTAAATCTAAACTCTATTGTTATATCTATATCTGTCTGTTTGTCTGTCCATCTGTCTGGCTATCTGCTACGCTTTAACGGCCCATCTTTTCAACCGTTTTTGAGGAAATTTGGTATAGAGATAGGTTGCATCCCGTGCAAGGAACCCGTGCGGCTGCCCCGGCAAATTAAGGAGTTGCTGCGGGAATAAAAAAACGTAACCAACGCGGACGAAGTCGCGGGCATCATCTAGTAATTCATACATGCATTCCTTATGGAATTATTATTGACGTTAAAGATCAAATTCAAACTTGATCTGTGATGAAATTAACGAGCCCTGTAGGACAAGATACAAGCAAAATATTCTCGATTCAAATGAACCTCCATAAGTTCCTTTGAAATTCCCAAAAAGGTACAAAATTGGCAGTGAACTCGCAACAAAAACGTAACCATCCATAAATGTCTTACTGCGAACCGATATCCTTGCTTTTCAAAGGCAAATTCTTTACATACATAACAGAGCTTTGTGTGAGCGTTCTAGGGGAAAAAACCAACTGAATCTAAATTGGGTATGAACAACCGCCCATTTGGTGTATTCATGAGATCTCTCGAGTTTCCGCTAAAAATTGTAACTTACAATATTAGAGTCAAGACACACTAGCGACTTTTTGTTTTGAAACTTGTCAACCTGGGACGTGGGAGGTCCTGGGTTCGATTCCCGGCATAGTCAATGTGGGAGTTGAGCGCTGTTGTTTTATGGGAATTTATAATTTCTGAATTTTCTCTTTTCTGGCCTGGTGAGAGGCTTCGGCCGTGGCTAGTTACCACCCTACCATCAAAATATTGTACAACGTTATCATACTAATATTACAAATGCGAAAGTCAGTTTGTTTGTTGTTTTGTTGGCTTTTCCTTCAATCACGCTGCAACGGAGCAACGGATCGACGTGATTTTTGGTATGAGTATAGTTAAGGACCGGAGGGTGATATAGGCTACTTTTTATCTCGGAAAATTGAGGAGTTCTCGCGGGAATCCAAAAAAACTTATTCCACGCGGACGAAGTCGCGGGCATCAGCTAGTTTGTAAATAAATTATAATCTTTTTATTATTTTTATTTAGAGCTGCCACAGCGTGATGACGAGAGATCAAACAAAAAGATGCATAGCAACATTTTGTCTAGCAAGCGACAAGTCGCAAGTTAGTATTACGATTTCACAGTCGGTATTCACGCAATCGCAGCGTTGAAAATGCCATTAAAGACTTCGAGATTAGTTTTCTAATTATACAGACGTAAGAAATACAAAGTTTCCGAACTTCTTTAGTTCTCAACGTCTGCACCTCAGATTCAAGGTAAACTGTAGACAAATAGGGTGCCAAAATATGAAGTCGATATAAAATTAAGAGACAATTGCTTACTTATGTTAAAGACGACGAACTTCCTAGCGCAGTGGTAAGCGCTGCTGTCTTAAAAATGCGGGGTCCTAAGTTCGATGCCCAGCAAGGGTCAATTTGAGAATTTAATTTCGGAATTTTGTCTGGTCTAGTCTGGTGGGAGACTTTGGCCGTGGCTAGTTACCACCCTACCGGCAAAGACGTGCTGCTAAGTGATTAAGCGTTCCGGTACGCTGTCCTGTAGAACTTTGACCGTGGTTTGATCACCCTGCCGGCAAAGACGTGCCGCCAAGTGATTAAGCGTTCCGGTACGCTGTCATGTAGAACTTTGACTGTAGTTAGAACACCCTACCGGCAGAGACGTGCCATCAAACAATTTAGCGTTCCGGTTCGATGTAAATCACCAAACTCTACCCGTGTGATTGTGAGTGCTCCATCTATATCTTTACCTTTTGTCTGAGGTCTGCACGGAACCCTGCGCTTTAATACAGTCCGCCTGCATTTCCCGCACTTTCTCGCCAACACTTTATTGGTCCTTCGAGCCGGATTTATGACTCGAGTATAATGCTCGCAATAAACACTTACAATCCAATCTTAATTATACTTTAGGGTTACGTAAGACACAACATTAAACCGTTCACGTGATGAGTTTGAGCTACTTAACTAAACTAATTTAAGTAAATGGGTTAATACATAAAGAGGTATTAGTAGTTTACCGTTACATAATTTTAGGTATGATATTGTGTTTTGTTTTCTGACTTTGTCTATTGCTAACGTTAATTAATAATAGTGAAGACTCAAAAGAAATGTAAAACCAATAGTATATTATTTATTAAGTATTTCTATGTAAATAAAGGCATTTATAATCTATAATTTGATTTTCTAATTAAAATTCTTCCCCATGATTTTAT
Source organism: Erebia aethiops (assembly GCA_923060345.2). NCBI lineage: Eukaryota > Metazoa > Arthropoda > Insecta > Lepidoptera > Nymphalidae > Erebia > Erebia aethiops. The sequence goes on along the minus strand of OV281086.1, from coordinate 7,862,828 downwards.
TTTGTTTTTTTATTCTACCTACACATTATAACATAAGCAACCAAAGCAACCAAGGATAGCTGCAGTTCATTTGTTATATTTTCGTTGAACCTATATTCAGTAAACTAAACAAAAGCTAACGTAATGAAACCTTATAAAATCACGATCGAGTTTTATGAAAAGATCAATGTTTCTAAAAGTAAGCTGAGTTTTTTTCGGCTCGTCCCATACCAGGGCGCGTATGGCACCCTCGTAGCTTTAGTTTTAAGATACCATAGTCATACCTAATACGTTGTCACGAACCATAGAGTTAGGAATACAACAATATTTGGTGCTACTCGTAACTGCTAACATTGAACATAAAATTTTGTATTGTCATACCAGTAGACTTATTTTACAACTTTTGTGAACATGTTTCCCAAATGTGTAACATTCAACTGAACCTGAAAGGCTCTATTTCAACACTCACTGTTTCTGAAATGGTAACATCGCAAAGTGCCTATTGTGCTCTGAATCTTGTTAATTTATTAAATGAAAACTTAGTAGACAGAGAAATGCTGTACTGTAAGATACGGTATTACGTATTCGTACCAATGATTTTTGTTTTATATTAGTCTCTTCTTCATTTACTTTTCATCCAACAATCAAAGGGATGCCTATGTCAAAAATAAATTATTTCTTACTGATTGTTAAATAGAAAGTATTCCAAAAGACCTCAAATTCACATCCTCGGCTAGTTTTAAGTTTGCCCATTTTAAATTATAGACTAAATAAAAAAGTGCGTTGAAATTCATTGATGTCGTCACAACTATATAACTTAATATCATCGAGTGATTTAGAGCTCTTTTATGATTCCGCGTTTAAATCAATTAGCAGTGTGTGTTTTATCTGCTGACATCGCAGTCAAGCTCTATTATAAAAAACTAGCTGAATTAATTAATTCTAATTTATGTTTTAGGAATTGCAAATCAGTCTTCAAATAGGTCAATTGCAGAAATATTCATAGAACACGGTATAAAGTAGGTAACTTGTCTAAACACATGACCTATGTACGTTGCATACTCGAGCTCTGAATAGCGAGTCGTATCAAGGCGTGCTATTTCTGAGACTCTAACGTTATGAAGTGTTTATTGTTCCCGGGTCTTGTTCATTTTCTGGAGGGAATTTGTTGATTTTGTTAACTTGCTTTGCTTTAGCATTATGGGCGGTTTTAGTTTGGCGTTTCACGGCGCGTATCAGCTCGTTTTTTGGAATTAGGTAAGTACTGGTTGGTCTAGTCACGTAGTGGTTAGTATGTTCGGCTGCGGTCGACGAGGTCCCGGGTTCGAGTCCCGGGTCGGGCCATAATTAAGTATTGGGTTTTTCTGACTAGAAATTCTCAGTACTAGCCCGGAGTTAGGAAGTTCGCGGTGTTTCACCTCCGTGCCTCGGAGAGCTCGTTAAGCCGTCGGTCCTGGTTATTATCATTAACACGATAATAGTCGTTAAAGCCCGCCAACCCGCATTGGAGCAGCGTGGTGGGTCTAAGCTCTAATTCTCTCTCTCCTGTGAGAGTGGAGGCCTGTGCCCAGCAGTGGGACGTTAATGCCCATTAACTAGTAGGTAGTGGTAGTATTGTGTGTAGCGTTGACGCGCATAATATAAGCTTGTATAGGTACAACTGACTATAGTCGGTCAAACTTATTTGGCCCGGTGGCCAAAATGGGAACTAATTTTTAACCGACTTCAAAAAAAGGAGGAGGTTCATATTCATATTCATTTATATTGCATTCCAATATAATTCTTATAGTAATTTACATGTCAATATAAAAGTTCATAACAATATTGGAACCCCGGTGGGGCACAGCAAAAAATCAGTGGTCGTAGAGAGACGGCTGCCTTATTTTTATTCCAAAAAATCATTTAGTTTGTAATATACTTTATCAATCAGAAATGTTTTTAAAGAGTTGACAAAAGCTGTATAATTCTCCAAGGATTTGATGTGGTCTGGGATTTTGTTATAATTTTTTACACACATCGGGTAGGACCAGTACTATGGATATTTAAGTTGGAACTGGGAATCATCATATTATATTTCCGCGTGGGTCTTAGTTGGTAACGTCGCAACGTCGTCTCAATTCGTCGGAATCTTTTTTATACCTGTTAAGTTTTTTTTATTTTATTTTTTATATTATCTACTAGCAAAGCTGTCACCGGGTCAGTTAAGTTTGTGAATAATTCACCTGCCGCTTAATGAACTCCAGATCTCCCATTAATAAAACCTCAGCAATCGAACCAATGCGCCAGTGAGGTCGTTTATAATCGTTATCTTATGATTTCGCGGTAACATGTGCCATGGCGAGAGCAGCCGAGGCCCATCAGTAGTATGCATTAGGATCGAGTCACGATCTTCGTGTGATTTATCTTCCGAGTTGGCATCCGCTCGTCCCTAAGCGTTTCGATTTCATATGTACAGACAGCAAAAAGCTAAGGAGTAAATTAATTGCTCACGGTTTGTTTATTTTATTTGTTTATTTATTTTTATTATTTTTGTACAAAATATTGTCTTAAATGTAATACAAAAAGAGTGGACAAATTTAAAGCTTATTTCTAAAATAGAAATCTCTTGAAAGTGAATAAGGTGAAATTGTTAAGTGGTATAGGTGGTACAAAAGTAATTACGGAGCTAATAAAAAAACTTTTGGTTAATTGAGGAAGAATTTTTAATGCGACTAAAATGCTTTATTACTTCGAGGGAAAACTAATAAAAGTAACTTTTTTTATCCACTACATGTTAGCCTTTGACTACGATCTCACCTGATGGTAAGTGATGATGCGGTCTAAGATGGTAGCGGACTAACCTGTTAGGGGCATGGCAGTTATATTAAACCCATACCCCTTATCGGTTTCTAATCGGAACGTATTGCCGGTAGGGTGGTAATTAACCACGGCCGAAGCTTCCCACCAGTCCATACCAGGGAAAATTCAGAAGTTATAAATTCGCAAATTGACCCTGCCGGGGATCGAACCCGGGACCTCCACACGTTAAGACAACAGCGCTCAACAATGCGCCACGGAGGTCGTCAAAAGTATCAAACAACTTTATTTGCCGACCGTACACCGATTTCGCAGTTCACCGATCGCGTTCTGTAGCTACGATTATACTTCTATGACGTAATCGGATTGCCTTTTACGTTTTTGACAGATGAAGGTTTCCCACTTTAAATTCTGGACTCATTTATGGGCCGCCTGCGGTCAGCATCCACCGAACGACATTTTTCAAACGCGTGGTACGAAATTTGATTAAGTATCATGTAGCTACGGGTTAATATCTTTCAATGGTAACATGGTAACACTGCACTGCGGCCTTACTGCCAACTATCGAAATAGAAAGGTACTAAAACTCTGTTGGCAGCATTGATGTTGCCAGGTTATGTTAAAGCAATACTTAAGCAATATTACCCAAAATGACAGTTTGATGTCACGTACCTTGACGTTCTAAAGATAAGGATTATATGCTATGTGTGGCCCCTGGGCCACACTGCGTTGGCAGACCTTCCATTCCAACAAGGTGGACGAACGACGTCTATTGACACGCAGGTTGTGGAAGTCCCGGCAAAAATAAAAAGCTTTTAACAGTAGAATCCTTTCCGAACCAGTGGTAGAGTCTTGTCTTATTACAAGTGAAATAATAAATCATTTCATATCAAAAGATCTATGACCGTTTAATATGACGTATGATGGACGTAAATTTGTTGACGACGACGTAGGTTGTTCATAATATTATATAGAAACCTGTGCACGTCTTATTAGCACTTGCACAACGACATTTAAACTGATTTAATTAAATTTTATGATGCTGTCCCTTTTTGGCAAATGCAAATTATAGTTGCCAAAAAGGGACAGCATTAAAATATTTAACTAAATCAATTTAGGAGTCCTTGTGCAAGTGGGCATTAGAGGTGCAAAACACATATACAAAACTATCCTTATATTATCACTTCACTGTACTTTTCTAATATAAAAAGACTATTACGAGAATCCACAAGGCCATTAGTGGACATCGGCAATATTGGTAAAGTTGACGTAAACAAAGTCTTAGCATCGCCGGGCAATAGAAAGTTGCCAACAAGTCCCAACTCTCGATCCTATGTTACTAGGGTTCATATGAGATTTTACTTCTCACTAACGTGGATAGATTTCGAGCGTCAAAACATACGAACGAGTAAAGTGGATCTAATGGTCTGTTATTTTAAGTTGAAAATCATAAGCACCATCGATAATACATTTGCAAGTATTTCATAGCTGGTCATTAGCTATATGGTTCACGCGTGCGAGCGTCGTCACGACCGTCTACTCTAAGCAAGCCAGAAGCAGCTCAAACTGAGGCGCCTTTGAGCATACGCCTTCTGTACGATACCCCGCGGCTCAATGTAGTGCCAGTCAAGACAACAAGCAGAAGGCAGCCTGAGCCAGTTCTTTACCAGCCCAAATAAATCGGCTCGCAGGCTATTCTCGATTGGTCTGTACTGCTATTAATGAATAGACGTACTAGAGTTTTGAAGTGAAAAGGAAAACTTCTTTAGCCGCGTTGAGCACTTTTTGGGTAGGGGGTAAACCTGTGGATTTGGGAATGACTCAACATGCTCGCGAAGACCGACATGCTCGCCAACTGCATTCGAAATTATACTTTAATGCATTTGTGTTAAGGTTTATATTTTAATTTTTTTATTTTATTAATAAAAAAACATTTCAAATATTCGTTTTCACTTCTATCAGCAAATTTTTTTTTTTTAAATCTACTTTCTAAAGGACTTTTATAGGTGTTCTATAATATGTCAGCCGAATCGTTACACGCTACATACATAAAGTCTAACTATGTTTAATTATAAATAATACATTTAACAATTTGAGAGAATCACCGACAAATTTATATACTTACGCTGCTGAAATACTAGAAGGCTCGCTAAAAATAGAGTTAAAAACATGAATATGCATAACTAGAATTATAAAGCAATGCTGTGTATTTTAAACCATTTAATATTAACGCTTAAGTGTTTCGAGGGTCGAATTTTATTAACGTTGGTAAGATGTCAGTCTCGTACTAAGCCTGTATTATATTCTTGGAGCAGATGCGTCGGGACTCGCTACAAGTTTGGGCGACTTTGCGACACGTGGCGAGAGAAAAACTGGCCGAACTGGCCGAACTTGTAGAAACTTGTCGACTTTATTTGTTGTTCGTTGTTTCATTCGGTAAAGTACCTATAAGTTCTTAAAATTTTGCGATCTATCACTTATTTTCCTTATGATAGGTATAACTACATATTATAAGTAAGTGCATGAAAGATGTGACTTCATTGAATTTAGGTTTTTAAAAATCCTGAGAGAACCCTTCAAGGATCAAAAGTAGCCTACTATAATTATCACTCTCTGTATCCTTGTAAAAAATCCGTTGCTCTGTTGCGGCGTGATAAAAGGACAATTCAACAAACACATTTTTTTCATTAAATACTAGATGATTGCCGCGACTTCGTCCGTGGGGATTAAGATTTTTTGATTTCCGCGGGATTTCTTTAATTTTCCTGGATAAAAAGTAGCCTATATCCATCCCCGGGATAAAACCTATCCCTGTACCAAATTTCATCAAAATCGGTTGAACAGATGACCGTGAAAGTGTAGCAGACAGACAGACAGACACTTTCGCATTTATAATATCAGTATGGATACGGATTTACTTTATGATATAACTAAGTATAGATTTAGGTTTTAGAAATCCTAAGAACACTTTAATATATCTCCGTATCCATGTAAAAAAATCACGTCTTTCCGTTGCTCTGTTGCGTGCGACATGATAGAAGGACAAATAAACAAACGGATATTCGTAAAATTAGTTTTAAGTGTATCTGATTAAAGTGGTAAATCTGGGGGACTGAGCCATTTTAATAATGCTATTTTTGTCAAAAAAACCCAAAACATTTCAACATAGCGAGGCTAGACTATTTTAAGGCCATTTGATTGTAAAATTACCCTTTTGCCAGAATTATATCCAATAACAAAATAGAAGTAGTACTTACCTACTTTTCTTTTTTAATTTGTACATATTTTAAACGCCGATCGCATTTCTTCTTAAAACGGACTTTTTTTCTCATTAAAAGACTTACTCATTATCCCGATATCATTAAAATTGTAACGAAATATGTGTACCTACCCTGTTTTAATCCAATTAATGTAATGTTACACACGGTTTAATCCAAAGTGACCGCAACTCGTATTATATTGACTGTTCATTACGACTGGCGGTCGACTTGCAGCAATTAAACCTTTATTGAAGCATTTTAAATGAGTACCTATCAGGACAACATTACTGTGACATTTTTATCCCGGTCAATAAACGAGCACTCTATTCACAATTCAGGTACATATACATACCTACCTACTTATTGTAATATCTTGTTTTTAAAAAGAGCAACTGCCGGCTCTTCTCAGTAGAATTGGTTTTCCGAACCGGTGGTAGAATCAAACTATGACGTAGCATAAGAGACACCTGTATGTCCTACATGTTATAAATAAATTGAGTATTGAATGTAACTCATTGCCAGCTCACTGAGCACGAGTCTTTTTTAACAATGATAAGGGTTTAGCCATAGTCCATCACGTTGGCACACACCCATACAAATGTTTTGATAAAATACGTTGCTTGCTACGAACGCAATAATTGCAAAAAAAAATAACAATAAAGTGGGGCCTACGTAGTCCTCTATCCAACCTACAGCTGGTTGCGTCCTGATTGTATTAAGAGCCTTAAATCAAGTAACCAACTATTACCTATTATGGGGTGTACTATTAAAACGCACACAATATTATTATGACATAACTCCGGAAAGTTTAAGATGCGCTCCCGGGGATCTAACAGGAATAGGAAGTCGAGCATCTAAACCACCAGACCATCACCGCCTAAATAGACAAATAATACAGTAGGTATGTATAAACCCTTAAATCGCTCTAATCCTTCAGCATTCAGGATAAATTAGGCACTCACACTCGGAGATACGGGCCATTGTGATGGGCCCTAATGTCTAAAATAATGTCTGAAACTAGGCTAGACGTGTTCATGATCATTTTATCTCCGTTGTGCTGTGAATAATAGCGTTCTCTTGTACTAATTCAGTTACATTGTTTGCGAATTGCGGAGGCGTTAGACTCACACACATAAATCTTATTGTGTACCTAATAAGCGTATGATATATCTCGTAAGTAAGCCTAAGGAAGTGTATAAAAGAATTCTCCGTGCCTCGTAGAGCACGTTAAGCCGTCGGTCCCGGTTTTTATCACTAACATGATTATAGTCGTTAAAGCCCACCAACCCGCATTGCAGCAGCGTGGTGGGTCTAAGCTCTATATCCCTCGCTCCTGTGAGAGTGGAGGCCTGTGCCCAGCTGTGGGACGTCAATGGGCTGTTGTGAAGTGTATAAATGTAACACTGAATGGTTGGGCAAATTGTGTTCGATTTTAATTGAAAGAGATATTATAGGAGTTTTTTGTAAGAGGTCAGTCACTATAGTAAATAGACGACTATTGACTAAAATGACTGACATAGTTTGACGCATCGTAGCGAAAAAATTCTAAGTCTATGGTTTGACGAGTTGCGATCGCAGCTTCGCAACTCGTCAAAATATGTCAATCATTTCAGCCAGCCTATTAGGAGCTTTACTTATTATATCAGATATAAAACTGTTCACACAAAACATATAAATTACATACATACCATACCATGGTGTTCTGCGTGAACAGAGTTCAACAGCGAAACGGAGAACAGTTTTCAACGCTAGTTCTGTCACTGGTATCTCATTCAATAATCTGAAAATGGCCGGTTCCACTATACACAGTGATCTATTTTCCATTTTAATTAGATTTCGATACTTTATTACGTTTTGACGGCAGACATCAAAAAGATGTATCGTCAAGTGTTGGTGCACGCAAGTCAAAGGCATCTGCCACAAATAATATGACGACTCTTAAAGAATTACAGACATATCAACTTAACTCCGTAACGTACGGAACAGCCTCAGCACCATTTCTCGCAGTTAGGTGTTTGAAGCAACTTGCAATTCAGTGTGAAGACAGTTTTATATCTGAAATAATAAGCAATGATTTTTACGTAGATGACTTAGTTACAGACAGTCAGTCAGCTGATAGTTTACTCAAAATAAAAGACGATAGTTTACACAAATACACTCCGACACACTTATCAATGCATGTGGTCAAATTCGGAACTAACAGAATCTTCTCCGTGCTGATCCTAAAATGTGCTAATATTAATTATCATTAAAATTACTACACAGTGGCGCCTCTACCATGTGCACAGATAAGTTTGCCGAGCTCTATCTCCGTATAATTTTCATAATCGCCGTGACAAATGGTCACACGTCCAAAGACACGGTGTCCCAAAATCCACAGACAAATTAAGGTTTTTGAGCGAGACAAATCACGCTCGCGCTCGGCTTAGCCGTCGGGCGTTAATTAATCATCCAATTACAGGTTCCCGGTTAAAATCTTTAACGAAGACTAATTACGCCTCCGATTTGAGACGTGGAAATCGTCCCGCACTCGGTATTAGTTTTGGCTCACTCAATGTTGGATAAATTTGAATTTGTGATCAACTGTAATAAATTTTATTAGGTACTTCACATTTTTATTCAAATCAATTATAATTAACCCACCGACTTCGTCCGCGTGGAATAAATTTTTTTTTAAATTTCCACGAAATCTTCTTTAATTAGTTTCCGGCATAAATGGGTAGCTTATGTAACTCTCCAGGTCCTCAACATCAACAGTAACCCATGCAATAAAATATAATACAATAAAATGCAATGTGTGTGTGCAATTCACACACGGCAGAAGTGAAACTTCAGAAAAGCTCATGAGATAAATATAACTTGTATTCTATCTCATTCTCTCGCCGGCTAAATCCTATTAGGAATATGTTTGTCTCTTTTTGGCGTTGCTTTTTCGTTTCACCGAATTCTCAAATCACAACGATGCTAAAGAAGTTTCACTTCAAAAAATCATCGATCCGTTGCGCTGTTGCGACGTGGTTGAAAGACAAACCAAGAAACAAACACACTTTCGCATTTATAATAATTATTATTAGGTATGATGATATGTAAAATAGATTTAAAAAATATTAAAACAAACTTTTCTCAGGCATTCAGACCGCAGCACAGCATCTTAGTGCAGAATTGTAAAGACAAATCAAGATGCTATGGTTTAAGGTGGTAGCGAGCTAACCTGTTAGGGGTATGTTAGGGGTCTAAATAAAATAAATAAATCCATATGCCTAATTGGTTTCTACACGGCATCATATCGGAACGCCAAATATCGCTTGGCGCCACGTCTTTGCCTGTAGGGTAGGTAACTAGGCACGGCCGAAGCCATACCAGATTTATTATTATATAGATTATGCTAACAACTAAACTACCGCAAGTCATAGCCTATAGTAGACTGCTCAGGTTGTAAAGGGCTTCCCTAAGCAAGGAGTAAAGATAGGTATAACACCTATTGGTTAATGATTTTACAGTTTTATAATATTTCAAATTAAGTACCTACCTAGGTATAAATGCTTTACTCTAACAATGTCTAGGTAGCAAAATGTCTAACTACGCGAAAAGTCTAATGAACAATATGTTTACGTAGTAAAACGTCCGTGTAGCAAAACGGACATCATTATGCTAATTATTATACTCGTAAATTCGATAGTGTGTTTGTTTGTTGGCTTGCCATACCAGATTTATTATTATATAGATTATGCTAACAACTAAACTACCGCAAGTCATAGCCTATAGTAGACTGCTCAGGTTGTAAAGGGCTTCCCTAAGCAAGGAGTAAAGATAGGTATAACACCTATTGGTTAATGATTTTACAGTTTTATAATATTTCAAATTAAGTACCTACCTAGGTATAAATGCTTTACTCTAACAATGTCTAGGTAGCAAAATGTCTAACTACGCGAAAAGTCTAATGAACAATATGTTTACGTAGTAAAACGTCCGTGTAGCAAAACGGACATCATTATGCTAATTATTATACTCGTAAATTCGATAGTGTGTTTGTTTGTTGGCTTGCGCTTCAATCACGCCGCAATAAAGCAATGGATCGACGTGATTTACCTTGACCTTTAAAGGGACATCGGCAACTTTTCACCCCTGTAAATAAAGAAGTCCCGTGGGAATTTAAAACTTATTACGAGGATGAAGTCGCGGACATCAGCTCCGACGACGACCTCCGTGGCGGAGTGTGTAGCGCTGTTGCCTTAACGTGCGGAAGTCCCGGGTTCGATCCCCGGCAGGGTCAATTTAGGAATTTATAATTTCTGAATTTTCCCTGGTCTGGCCTGGTGGGAGGCTTCGGCCGTGGCTAGTTACCACCCTACCGGCAAAGATGTGCCGCCAAGCGATTTAGCGTTCCGGTACGATGCCGTGTAGAAACCGAAGGGGTATGGGTTTAATATAACTTCCATGCCCCTAACAGGTTAGCCCGCTACCATCTTAGACTGCATCATCACTTACCATTAGGTAAGATCGCAGTCAAGGGCTAGCTTGTAGTGGATTAAAAAAAAAATACATCAGCTAGTATGTATATTAAAACGTATAATAAGCAAACACTAGTACCTACAAAAATGTTTTGAGCTGCTGAGTTTGTTGTGGGCGCGTTTGGAACCCTCGTAGCTTTAGTTTTAAGATACCGTTACCCATTATCACCATCATGCTTCTTAAGTAAGTAATTTTTAACGACAATAAGTGTACCTACAGTGTACCTATATTGAATAAAAATGATTTGAATCTTGAATCTTGAAAAATCAATAGCGCTAAAACATGAAAGCAACATTAGAAACTATAGTAAATCATCGTAAAAGGGGCAAATACCTGGAGTTTCGAATTTCCATTGTTTCGCCTGCGCCCGACGGACCTACCTCGCAGAGTTTTCACCTGTCTAAAATATTACGAACATATTTGTAACAATTTGCATATTATGTCAAATAATACATTTATTTATTTGACAACCAAAACCATATTACAATATATTTTACTCTAACCTAAGTTTTAACTGCAATAACATTTTGATTTTATCATAATCCTAGAGGCTTGAAGTACATGAATTTTAAGGTTCTTAAAATAATAATAATAGACATAGTCAGCAATACTATTACTACCCAGGGGGTTACTAGTTACTACCATCTCATAAAGCAGTATTAATGCAAAATGACTTTTTTATGTCACGTACCTTGACGTCCCTAAATTAGCGATTATATTTTTACAATCACTAATTCGAGCAAGTCTGATTGTAGTCAAGCGCTCTAGTCTATAAATTTAAATAAAAATATCACGGAATGTAGGTAAAATATAAACCTGCCGAACCAACTGAGAAACGGCAATACCACTTAATAAATAAGGAACATCAAATACAGTTCGTATCAAAGACGCTAATGCAAGCAATTTGAGACGTTTTTAGCCGCGAAGTGCTCCCAATAAATAGGATAAAAGGGTCGCGAACGGGAATTATTTTCCCCAATAGAATTTCTTCACTTCGGAAAAAAGCGTGAAGGGATGACTCCGAGCGGTTTTTCTGAAAAAGCAACTCAAGCGATCGCTATTCAGTGCGACCAGTCACGCTTGGTCGCTCATTGAGTATAGAATTCGGGGATCACACACAGGCTCGAGATTCCCTAAGCAAACAAACTGTATAAATAAAAAAATAAAAACAATGTGTGAGTGCAATTCACACAGGGCAGAAGTGAAAATTCAGAAAAGTAGCATATATAATAGCATTCTTTTGTAGAATGACATAGAATAAAAGTTATAACTTTTATTCTATGTCATTCTCTCGTAGGCTAAATCCTATATATTATGTTTGTCTCTTTTTGGTGTCGCTTTTTCGTTTAATATTTTCGTTTCGTCGAATTTTCAAATCACAACGATTCTAAAGAAGTTTCACTTCAAAAAGCCTTTTTTATTCCTTAGTTGAGATAAGAGAATATTTTACAGAAATAAATTACATGCAAAACGAAGAATGTAAAAGAAAAACAAGTATACAATTTGATAAAAACATAAGAACTTAGAACAAAATGTAATACAATAGTTTTTTTAAAAATATTATTGAATTTAAACTAAGAACGCCTAGCGGCTAAAGGCCTCCTCCATTTTGTGCCAAGCTTTGCTGTTCTGTGCTGTGCTAATCCAGCTTTTCCAGAAATTCTCACTACTCGTCTGACCAACGTTCTTTGGAACGCCGACGTTTCCTTTTACCGCGTGGCTTTTGGTCCACTCCATTGAATTACGTTTTGACCATTATTACGCGATTATTACTTAGATATTGACGATACAAGTGCGTGCAACATAGTGTTACTTCTAGTATACTTATTCTATATATTCTTCTTCAGAAAAAACTATAATTTATTGGTTCAAGTCACGTACAATCTTAGTTTCTAAGGAATCATATATAACAAACAATTTCTAAACAATACCGTACATAACAGAACATTTACCAAACCAAAATAATATTATACCTTGAATATTCTTGTTCATTTCACTGACATCGCAAAATTACTTAATACAATTATTTAAACCCACATCAGAAAGGACAAAGTGGTTTTATACATTATTGGACCAGCGGCCCAAATCCAATATTTTCATCCTTTCCTTATGATATTTTAGGGTCATTAATTTTTCAATTTTCCCCGAAAAAGGGTATACTTAAGCTCGCTGTCCCCGACGGCGGTGTGTCCCCGGTAAAGGTGGCCTTTTTTGCGAAATTAGATTGCACCCTTTTCTGTGCGGAACCCTTTGCTTTTATTCCCTTGGACCCCTATTTACTCGGGTATAGTGTTGTATCGGACAGCAGTATTGTGATTATAATTAAGTTTGCCATTTGCCAGATGGAGAATGAAGGCAATGAACAATGGGCTTTAACGGGCTTAAATTGATTTATTTATAATTTTCTGGATGATGCTTTTTTATCCAATACAAGTTAGCCCTTGACTGTAATCTCACCTGATGGTAAGTGATGATGCAGTCTAAGATGGTAGTGGGCTAACCTGTTAGGGGTATGGCAGTCATATAGTAAACCCATAACCTTATTCGGTTTCTACGCGGCATCGTACCAAATACGTAAATACAGAAATTATAAATTCCCAAATTGACCCTGCCGGGGATCGAACCCGGGACCTCCTACGTTAAGACAACAGCGCTCGACACTGTGCCAGGGAGGTCGACAAATTGATTTCCGCAAACAAATTGATTTGATGCCCGCTACTCCATCCGCACAGATTTAAGTTTTTGAAAATTTTATGGAAAAGGTTCCATCCCCAGGAACTCTATACCAAATTTTGTCAAAATCGGTTAAAAAAATAGGCAGTTAAAGCGTAGCGGACAGACAGACACACTTCAGCAAATATAATATTAGTATGGATAAAGTAAGTTTAAAAATGGACGTTGCGGTTTCGGTTGTTATATTTGTACCCATAGACAAACTGTCCCCATGGGGTGGAATCAAAACAGACCGCGACTACAAAATGAAAGTTCAGTTTGGTAGAACATGCTGTACAACAATTTTAGGATTCAGTGGGCATCGACAAAAAGCTCTAGGTGTTACTTCTATGGTACTTCTCTTTCTTTGATCATACAAACCAAAGACACTGGTGGGAGGTTTCGGCCGTGGCTAGTTATCAGCCAGCAAAGACGTGCCTCTAAGCGATATAACTTTCATACATTAGCGAAACGCTTTTTTGACGTTTTAGAAGTTTTCGAGTAAGGTTTTCACTAGTATCATGCTTTTATCGTTAGGTATTTCGCGGTAGCAAAGTCCTATACGACGTGCGCGCGTTTCAACGAGGAGAAAGATTGTTTATATGGTTTCTCGCTAAAGAAAAGCAGGCTATACAGACTAACATTATGACATACTAGATGATGCCCGCGACTTCGTCTGTGGCGTGGATAGAGGTTTGGAACTCTAATTTTCTGGGATAAAAAGTAGCCTATGTATTATTCCAGACTATAATCTATCTCTGTGCCAAATTTCATATGCCGTTCTGGCATGGTTGTGAGTACGTGCTTGAAGTTTTGCGAAGGTTACAACTCACAAACCATGCAGCTCTCTTAAATAATTGTACTTATGTGATATTATTGTTCAAATTTTAATTTTTTATCTCTGTTATTTTAATGTTTAACGTTGTATTATTGTTATTAAGTTTAATTTTGTGTTATGTAATTTTGTGTTTTTTTTTAAAGAACATTTGTGTGATTATTATTTATTACTGTTATTAATTGTAAGTTGTGCTGGGTCATTTTTTTCTTTCTTTTTGTTTGAATTGATTAGTGTAACTGGCTTGTCCGTACTAATTAAATAAATAAAATAAATAAATGATTGAGTAACAAATATTCATCCATCCATCCATACATACATGCATCCATCCATTTAAACTTTCACATTTATCGTATTAGTATGTACGGGAGCAGGTGATATGGCTCGGCCGTAACAAAGGATGATCATCCTTCCGAGCGGGTGTTGTGCTCGGGGACCACTGGTCCGACCGTTCATCTTTGGAGGTCGTATATAATATAGTCTAATTCAGAAAACGCTTCGTTAGCGTGAGTTGGGCTCTTCGTGTTCATCGTGCGCTACTAGTAATGCCATCTGTTGGATTATGTGCGAACTGCGAAGACCGCCACAAGTATAGACTTAGAACCAATAGAGAAAATTCAGTATCACGCTTGTCTATTTTACTTTTCACACACGAAACTCCGCTCGCAATCAACTCTGTACTCTGTAGCAACGTATTTGTTAAAATAAAACCTGTCCCGAAAATAAGCCTTGTTCCACGGGGGTGAATATGGTAAGGGTTAAAGAGTGCAGTTTGAGCAATATCATCTTTTTGTAGTCCTATATGGAAAAATAATATTTTAAGGGCAATTTTTACCGAGGATAAAACTTCTGGAGAAATGGAATATTTTTCTTGACCCTCGTTTTTTATATTCATATCTTTTACCTTCACCTCGCTCAGCAACTGAACTGGCAACATTTGGCAAGAATATAGCTTGCTTATGTCACCGTAAGATTGCAAAAACTGTTAGATTGTAATCTAACTAGCGAAATTGTCAGAGACTAACAGATTGTGAACCGTTCAATGTTCTTCAATTTTTGAAATATTGTATTTACGTTTTCTTGTCTATTTCTTGTAGGTTAGGTTAGGGTTCGACATAAATAATCAGGTATAAAATAGTAGGATGTTTGTTACTGAATCATGCCCGAACGGCTGAACGGATCTGGATGAAATTTGGCACAGAGATAGATTATAGTCTGGAATAGCACATAGGCTACTTTTTATCTCGGAAAATTAAGGAGCTCCCGCGGAAACCAGAAAACCTCAATCCACGCGGATTAAGTCGTGGGTATCAGCTAGTTTAAGTATAAAGCATGAAAAGCTTCTTTAGAAATCCTCGGTGATACAACTAAGTACCTACAGACAAACGGACGGACTATCTATACTTAAAAAAGATACTTCAAGTACTGGACGATTCCTGTACATTACATTTTTTTTTTAAATTTTGATTGGAGGAAGCTTTATTAACGATATATAGCGCCTGTCTGTCTGTCTGTTACGGCATCACGCTGAAACTATACTGGATGGACTAAAATGCAACTTGGACTGAACGCAACTGGAGGACAAAAAGTCCGCGCGGGCACTTCTCTCTGGAGTTGCACAAACTACAGCGACGGGACGAAACGTGTTCCCCACACGACGCGGCCGTCTCGTGCGGACGTTTTCTTCTGTCCTGTCTTATCGTCGTTACTGCTGATTTTGATTACAGAAACCTTAAACATCGGCACGTATTTCTAACCAAACAAAATATTTTTCTCCTCATAAAATATGAAAATAAAAATTGGAAACTCGCTTAAAATATTCCAACAACCCTCGAAACCATATTTCCATATATTTTATTTGTCAACATCGTGTTTTCACCTTTATTTTTATCGTGGACTTACGAAAGATATAGACAGAACCAGACATAGCTCGATACCGTTTTTACGAGGCTCTATGTTTTCGCTATGAAACACTGCGTCACATACTTCAGGATTCCGAGATTATTTGATTGTACCTAGATTGTATATGTCGATACTGTGTAAATAAATATATCTTTGAACCAAGTTTCGTTAAAATCGCGTTTATTAATAGATGGCCCGTGAAAGCATAGCAGACAAATAGATAGACAGACCTACAGACTCACTGTCGCATGTACTTATTACCTAATCATATTATGGAGTACGATATTATTATTATTTTGTTAAGTATATCTAATAATACTATTTATGATTGTATATGTATTTTATGACTATGAAAGTAAGAATTATTTAATTCTTTAGTGTTATTAAATGTGACTCAATACAAGGAACAAATAGTTTTCAATGCTTTAGTTAAGTATTAAAGTAGGAATTATTTAATTATTACACGACTGCCTGAAAGAAGGAGTATATTGTTATACGACTACCTGAAAAAAGGAGTATATTGTTTTCAGGGTTCATGTATGTATATATGTATGTATGTATGTGAATTTGTATATTCCACCATAACTTCTATACGCCTGAACCGATTTTGATAAATGAGGTATCGTTAGAATCCCTAGCTTATTCCGGGTGACATAGACTAGTAAAATTTTTAAAAAAATGATGGGGTGACCATGGTCCCACATTAAAGACTAAAGTTGAAAAAAAATATTCGAAAATAATTATTTATAATTCGATTAACTATATAATCATCATCTAGAAAATGATGAGTAGATTCCAAAAATATATAACACTATAGTTCAATATCCAGTGATTCACAAAAAATATCATTTAATAAAAATGTGAATAAGATTCCAAAGGTAATTCAATACGGGCTACGGCAGAGCAGTCGTATTTTTTAATAATTTTAATTATATTCACTTGTTAAGTGAACTATTAAAAGTGATTCAATGCAAGGAACACATAGTCTTCAATAATATTAAGTTAAGTTATTGTACACATATTTTTGATATTTCGAATGCGGTGTGCGACCAGGCACATAACCCGAGTTCTGTCTACATTTTTCTTTGAGTCCCTTGACTGTTACTGGAAATGCTGAAATAACAAACTTGGTGCCATAAACAAAAGGGCGTGGAAATAGGAAGTGGTTTCGAGCGTAAACTTTGGGAAATCGGCAAAACCGAGGGAAGTATTGGCGTTCAATTAAGCTTGTCAACGGATAGAACTCGGCCAACTTTCGGAATTGCGCCGTGAACGGGCAAAGTTTGGAAATCTTCAGAAATAGGGGGTGAAAATAGATGACGATGAGTGGGATGTGTGGTTTTTGGGGTATACTTACTTTAAAACAGATATGGTGTATTTTTCTATGAATAGATAAATAAATATTTTTTTTTTAATCCACTACAAGCTAGCTCTTGACTACAATCTCACCTGATGGTAAGTGATGATGCAGTCTAAGACGGTAGCGGGCTAACCTGTTAGGGGCATGGCAGTTATATTAAACCCATGCCCCTTCGGTTTCTACACGGCATCGTACCGGAACGCTAAATCGCTTGGCGGCACATCTTTGCCGGTAGGGTGGTAACTAGCCATGGCCGAAGCCTCCCACCAGGCCAGACCAGGGAAAATTCTGAAATTTCGGGGGCTCGAACCCAGGACCTCCGCACGTTAAGGCAACAGCGCTACACACGGCGCCATGGAGGTCGTCAAAATAATAAATAATAAATAAATAAAAACCTACAATTGTTCCAAAATTAATAGTACGATTTTTCTAAAATTACCTTAGACCTCCAAACTTGTATAGCCCGTATCTTAGGGATTACAATTTGTTGTAGGTACACCTTATTCTCTAAAGTAAACTTAAATAACAGTTCTATTTATATTGATATCCCTTTCAGAATACTCCCTGCGGAAAGGGGCAGCACTAGATTTAGAGCTGTCATTTAAGTTTAGTTTAGAGATGTAATTAAACAGAAATTCATTAAAAAATCCTAAATCGCTTTTTTTAAGGAGTACTGTACCCTACAGCATCAGGGTTGAGGAGTTGGGACTCAGAGTTGTATTGTATACACGTGACTTATCAAAATTTCCTAACTTTCTACATTTGAGGATTTCATGTAGTACACCTACAGCATCAGGATTGAGAATTTGGAGTCACAATTTTTTATGGGACCACCTCGCGAGCTTCCTCTAACCAGTGAAAAAAAAAATTTTCAAATCGGTTTAGAAACCACGGAGATAGGGTGGTGTGATGACTAGTGCATAGGACCTTCTTACATATTTCTGAAGTGATACTTCTTTATCGTTGTGATTTGAAAATTCATCGAAACGAAATAAATTAAAAGAAAAAATGACTCCAAAAAGAGACAAACATATATATGATTTAGCCCGCGAGAGAAGGGAATAGAATACAAGTTATATTTATCTCATTCTCTCGTAGTTCTCTTCTTTCTGAGTTTTCACTTATGCCGTGTTTGAATTGCACACACACACGTTTTTAGCTCTTAGTACATTATCAACATCATTATTTATCTTACTTTTCAATAAAGTAACATTAAATAAATTATTACATATTTAATTTTCTACGTTTCCTTTGACTACCCACCCTTTTATCGAATTATGAATAAAGAATATTGAGAATCATACTACATTTGTACGCTTTAAAGATTCACAAGCAAACGTAATGTTTACTGGCAAAAGTAAACCTATCGCACAAACACTCATGATGACTCAGCTATCAATATCGTAGTATAGCTTATCAATGACAAATATTTAACATTGACACAGCTACGAATTGTACGGTCGTCAGTTTATCATCGTGTTTGTACGGACAGAAAAAAACTCAATGAATTAATGTCGTTATTAGTAAAAGCACCGTACGGACTCCGTCTAGCTCGTAGAAGAAAACTGCAATTTTACCAACAAAGAGATAGGGGAAGAGCAAAGAGTTCAAAAAGAGTCAAAATAAGGGCTGTCAAAACACTTTGTTAGTGGAAATGTAAACCTATTTTGTCTAGACAGAATCCGTTCAATCATTTCCCGCTAATTGGGTATTTGACAACAAGTCAAATTAGCAATTTCTTTTTTAAATGTCAAGAGACGCGCTTAATATGGGGTGTAGTGACGTCATAAAAGCTCTATGCACTTTTTTTACTTCAATCGATAGTTTAAAAATAATGGTTTTCGAAGAAAAAACTAACAGGGGTCGTGGATATTACGTCTTTTGGAAGATCCTCTATTTAATAATCACAAAAAATTATGAAATAGTTGTCTAATTTCCAATTACATACTCCTTTGCTGTGGAAACATCGCTTATTGCTCGGAGCTAGCCCTAAAATAATCAGCCCTAAAATTATTCTCACTACTTCGACAGTGAAACGTTTTTATTCTATTTACCAAACTTTAACACCTTGAGTCAGTACTACAATTATTAATACCGCTGACCAATCAGTATTGCTTATCGCCTGCATACTCTGCATTTCTATTTACATTTTGTGTCCGTAACCACATACTATGTAGCGTTAGCAAAACGTATTCAAATTAAATTTAAGTTATAAATACATACTATCGTTATCTAAATGCGATGTAGTTTCGTTTATAATAATTTGTAAATATTGTGGGTGTACTCGTACATTAATTGCACAGTCAGCAAAATATATCTTTAACTATTTGTATTTTATTAAACGTTGGTTTATAAAAATTAGCTCTTCCAAGCTAGCCCATTACCAGTTCAAATCCAAGTTAAGGACTAACTTGTATCTAATTATGATTATGATTATTATGATCTCGTAAATCCACGCGGACGATGTCGGTGGCATCCTTTAGTAATTTATCATAACTCGAACTCAAACTCATATTTTTTTCATTATTCAAAGTACTTTTGAATCGTCGAGTGAATCTACCACTAGTTCGGAACGCCATTCCTACTGAGAAGAACTAGCAAGAAACTCTGTGGTTGCACTTTAAAAAAATACAATTATTATATGAAAGTACATAATTGACTGCTGCCCTTAGCATTGCTGGAGCGAGACAAATCCGTGCTCTTTTATCTATTACATAATCTTCAATAGTATATAATAAGCTTTTAAACTAAATAGACCGTATTCATACTATCATAGTAGTTATTCAACTAGGAAAGTCTCAAGTCTAAAGTCTCAAAGTGTAAAAATAAAACAAAACCTAATTTCGACTATAGATATCGCATGTTCGCGCCTACCTAATTTCACTAATTGGACAATTTTTCTGCGGACGGTACCAACCCGCCCACGTGGTTCGAGGAATCCACGGGGTTTTTATGCAAATATAACGGCTGCTTACACAGCTTATCGCAGTCGTAAATCGATTTTACTCGTTAATGCTTCGAACGCAAACACGCCCGTAAAAGTTTAGTCTCGCAACTCGTACGTTGATAATGAGTAGAACATGGAAATTGTAGATTATGGTACAAAAATAAACAGTTTATTTTGCATAATTCTAATACAAGTTAGTTTGACTGCAATATCAAAGGATACTTAAGTTATGAAGATGTTAAGATGCACGGTGTGGAATTTGACAAAATTTTCAGGAAATTGTTGAAAATAATGTTTTTGTTAACTCCTAATAACATCAACATCATCGCGTGCCTTCTTCAAAATGGAGTTTGGCGGTCATAATCCGAATAAACTTCTCTGTTAGCTTGCCCTTGACTGCGCTCTACCTGGTGTCAAGTGATTATGCAGTTTAAGATGGTAGCGGACTTACTTGTTAGAAGTATAGCAGTTATAAATGACTCGTATCCCTCTTGGCGGCTTGTATTTGTCGGTAGGACCAGAGAAAGTTCTGACATTGTAAATTTGGCCCTGCCGGGAATCAAACCACCCATGCTGTTTCACAGCTTTAGACAGCAGCGCTTACCAGTGCACCAGGGTGGTGGTAGAAATATTAGAAAATAAATTGTTGATAAGTTTTTCTTTTGTAATTGGGATGTTGCTTAGGTCAAAAATTGATTAATTATTATTTAGCGATTATAAAAATAGAGGACAAAAGCTATTATTTAACAGAGGGCGTTATAGTACCACCAACTTATCTGTCCCGGTGGTCAAAATTGGAACTAATTATATGCCTGTTTAGTGGTTTTATTTTATTTTTCATATTTATTAGCGACGCTGTCAACGGGTCAGATAAGTTTGTACCTAGTAACTTTATTCTCAAATGAAGAAAGCGCATTTTCAGTACACGAGCTTTAGTGAGCACCTTAGTCACCTAGTTACAGAGCAGGGATGCTCTGTAACTAGGTGGGCCTTCAGTGCAAAGTTGTAATAAATCATAGCAATTTGTCTAGCTGGCTATTACACCATCCGATACCCATTTGCTACGTTCTGGTCGCGACCCAATACCGCTCGGTACCCTAAATTATTGTTATTACCGTGTCCGCATTTCGCTTTCAATATATCAACTGTCCCACTGCTGGGCAAATCAGTTCAGGACACAGTAACATGGGTCAATAACCTAAACTCTTATTTAGAGTTTTAAACATAAATATTGCTAGAAATTTTTATTTGTTGCTATCAGGGATACTTAATAATAGTGATAATTTTGGCTGATTCTTTTGCACACAATCTCTAAACTAAAATGACTGCATTAAAAATATTGCTAACCCTTTCATGAGACTCCCTGCGGAAAGGGACAGAAATAGATTTAAAGCTGTCATTTTAGTTTAGAGATTGTATTATAGTTCCAGGATTGGCCACATTAACGTGCTATTATAACGTTTACCAAAAGAGAAATTTAAAAGCATAATATTTGTAAAATATTAATTTCCGAACCATGGTACAATAAAGATTAAAAACACCTTTCCTCTGTAGGTATCACCCCGGTATCTTTGATGTACCACTCATACGATGGGTCTAAAAGTAAAAAAAACTCTCCAAAAAAAAAACAATTTCCATGTAAGATTAATCTTTCATGCAACGTCGACGGTTCTTTTCACCCCTCACGTATTACTAGTGTATGGGGATGTGTTTTGGGGTGTGGTTTAAAGGATACGAGACTAGCTTTACAGATTTTTTATTAACTTACTAGCTCGGTTTAAGTTTGTTATTCCCGCGGGAACTCCTTAATTTTCCAGGATTAGCCTATGTCACTCTCCAGATCCTTAACTATACCTATGCCAAAAATCATGTCGATCCGTTGCTCCGTTGCGGCGTGATTGAAGGACAAACCAACAAACAAACACACTTGCATTTATAATATTAGTATGATAAAATCGAATGATAGTTGCTCTGCACAGTGTAAAGAATATAGCCCGCCAACCCGCATTGGAGCAGCGTGGTGGGTGGTGGGTCTAAGCTCTAATTCCCTCTCTCATATGAGAGTGGAGGCCCGTGCCCAGCAGCTACATATATAAAAAAAATTACACAGGGACAAATTTTACTAACTTAGTCAAAATTTGCAATGCGCTATATGCGGTTGCTAAAGAGTGATAGCATTACAAAATCTATAGATAAGTAGATATCTATACCTACTTAATTCTATACCTACTAATATTATAAATGCAAAAGTTTGGATGGATGGATGTTTTTTACGAGTATTAAAGATTTTTTAGACGATAGTTAAATAATAGTTGATGCCCGCGACGGGAATCATAACGAAATTAATTTAAGTTTCCTTGTGCGAATGGGCCTTAATCACGAAATAATAATTAAATTTCGCATCGATCCTTATAAATACAGTTTTAAACAGGTGGTGCCATTAATGTTACGAATAAACAGTATCTCTTATCAACTCGCGCCACCCACTAATCCGGCGAGGGTCGTTAAGTATTCAGCTATCTGCACCTGGAAGTGACTACGAGCCCTCCCAAAGCCATTGTGAGGCCCAGACAGACGCACACACCCTACAGATAAGTCTGCGCTAAGCTGCGTATCGACGACACTTAGCACGCCATATTCGGAGAGTGTGCTCAAGAACTATTCGATCTTGTTCCTCCGTCACCTTTTTATTATCGAACCGCAAGGCATCGTCAAGGTCTGCACCCCTACGCAGTCGAAATTCCGCGGGCTCGTACGAGGCGATTTGCTTCCTCGTTTCTAATTCGAACCGCTAGGATATGGAATGCCCTTACGCCTTCCGTTTTCCCTTCCCGTTTTAATATAGGTACCTTCAAATCAAGAGAAAAAAAATCACTTAGATATTTTTTTTTTTTATCCACTACAAGCTAGCCCTTGACTGCGATCTCACCTGATGGTAAGTGATGATGCAGTCTAAGATGGTAGCGGGCTAACCTGTTAGGGGCGTGGCAGTTATATTAAACCCATACCCCTTCGGTTTCTACACGGCATCGTACCGGAACGCTAAATCGCTTGGCTTTGCCGGTAGGGTGGTAACTAGCCACGGCCGAAGCCTCCCGCCAGACCAGACCAGGGAAAATTCAGAAATTATAAATTCCCAAATTGACCCTGCCGGGGATCGAACCCAGGACCTCCGCACGTTAAGGCAACAGCGCTACACACTGCGCCACGGAGGCCGTCAAAAGAGACATATTAAAAGAGACTTAAATCTAAGCCCTGAGGGAATTAAATGGGACGAATGGCCTAGCTGTGACAACGCATATCAATTGATAGCGATTGTTAAGCAACGTTGACCCAACTCGGTAACTGGAAGGGTGACCGAATTTGGAGGTTTAAATTTGGCTTTTTCGTTCCTCCGTGCCTCGGAGAGCACGTTAAGCCGTCGTTCCCGGTTATTATCACTAATAATCGTAACAAACCTAAGAGTTTAAATACTCTTAGTCGAGTCGTATGCGGAAGGACGTGGGAACCCACCGCATTATTATCCCAAGAAAACTCCTACCATTATGTGATTAATGGAATGGGTTACGATCCTCAGTAATGAGGAATACGACGCAGAGAGAGAAATCTGAGCCCTCAGAAATTGTATGCTCGATGTTTTCGGATATAAACAATAAAATAGCATTTAAATTATACCTAACTAGATAGAGCCCGCGACTTCGCCCGCGGTATTCCCGCGGGAATTCTGTAATTTTTCATTGCATTTCATTTCATTTATTTATATATTAGCTCAGATTGAAGATAGGAGATTGGTGTTACATTATATTTTAACAGGAGCATACAATCTCCCATGAATGGCATGCAAAATTCAGACAATATTAGGTACTATTATTCTTAACATAAATAATACTCAATCGATAAAATATTAACATAAGAATAGGTATACATACAATAACAATGAAAAATTTAAATTAATATTAATTAGTTACCAAATTTATATCCCTAATTTTATCTAATCCAATTTCCACCTCAGCATCTTTCTTATTTATTATTCTATAATTACGTACATTGGTTATTTTCATGTCATTCAAGTAGGAAATCACATATTGGCTATTGCCCATACAGCACAAGATTTTAGCAACCCTTTCCTCGCAAAATAGAGAAAAGCAATTTAGTGTCGGCCGAAAAATAAATTCACAAGTAAAAGTCAAGTAGATAAGTAATCCTTATAATCATCACAAAATGCTCATTTCCATATAGAAATAATAACAAAAAAGCCATGGAAATATGTAAACACAATCACGGGGTTGGCGTCGCGCCAAATTTTCTGACTTTTAATTGATTCCGAGGTAAAATGCCACGCGTTCGCCATGGGGTGAAGTTTAGACTTAGCGTCGCGTAGTACTTCTGTTAAGCGAATGTTTATCTTCGATACAGTGACGGACTATGGTACGGGGAGGGGCCATCTGGTCCTCGGATGTAGGGCCTTTGAACCTCGAAACGTCCTGAGTATTCTAATAACAAATTAAGCCCAAAAATATTTTAAGCAAAGAGCCAATTTAGTTGGAAGCACGCTATGAAATTCATGGGCCTTATTGCGTTCTAAATAATTGCTCTAGCTGTGTCTCTTCCCAGAATGAAAAGGGTTTAAGCCGAAGCCATGGTTCTACTACGCTGGTTGAGTGCGTAGCGGCAGACGTTACACGCTTATGAGAAAACTACACGATGCCTTCGTTCGCGTGGATTAAGTTTTTATGGTTTCCAAGGGAACTTAGCCTAGTTAAAATATTTAAAATATTAGCCTATGCCCTTCCCCGGGATGTAAACTATCTCATTACCAAATTTCAACAAAATCAATTGAAAAGATGGGCTGGTAAAGCGTAACAGACAGACATACTTTCGCATTTATGATATCAGTATGGATATGGAGAACCTTAAGGCGTTCAAGGTTAAATACCTTATAAAGTTTTTCTTTACAACTCTCAGAGTTTACAAGAAGTAATTCTTACCGTTAATATCTGTCACCTCGGTTATTGTAACTAAATTCTACAGTCTAAACCTTATTTATATTTTCTATGGTCTAAACCTAAAAATTTTTATTTTGCAGTATAGAAACAATTTAAGCTTTCGTAGCGCCTGTCCCGTCAATTCCCCATTGTTCCCATGTTTCATGGAGTACGCGTGACATTTCACCAAAACAGCCTGAAATCAATTAAAAGTTATCCGCCGGACCGACCAGCCTCCCAAGTCCCACCTAATTGTGTTTACGCATTGTTTTCATAATTTCCTAAACGTCACCAAGGGTCTGCTTAAATTATTTAGCTATTAACTTCACTTATAATGAAGCTGTCGGTTAAACCCTTGCTATTATGGCGTTCTGCCATTACGGTACTGCCTCGTTGGTCTAGCGGTTAGCATATTCGTTCGTTCGTTAAGTTGTGGGTTTTTCTGACTAGAAATTCACAGTACTAGCCTAGAGTTAGGAATGTAAAGCCATCGGTCCTGCGCCTGATCTCTTTCCGGTTGTGTCGTATTATCGGTCCCATCGGGCTTTGAGAGTAAAAGAAGCGAGAGTGCATGCGTATGCGCACACGCTTGTGCACTACGAGTATATCTCCAACGCAGATGTCTAATCTCTCTGGAGATTGGCCGCTGTGGCCGAAATTAGGTCGGGAGGATTTTATTGTTATTTTTTTATTATTATCATGGCGTTGTGATTTTATTAAGTTAACTGTGTCTGTGGTTAGCAAGTTCGACTACGGATGACGACGATTTGGGTGCATTTACCACGGGGCATACTACCATCGCATGGCCCTGTGTAGCGTAAAAGGGGGTTTTTAAAAGCAGTGTATCCATCAAACGGTGACATAATGTATGCTTGTAAAAATAATTCGCTGTTTTCAAGACCTTTAAGCATTGACGCATCTCAAAACACAATTTAAAACAATCTCTGCATTGAAATTTAGTTTAAACATACCTCTTAATTTACCTTTTAAAGCAATTTTTCTCCTTATTGAAACTAATAATTTGCTCTAGAAATATAAGATAAAATTTACATTTATAAATCAAACACATTGTCGGATTAATTTGTATTGAAGAGTAACTATTTATTGTTTTACAAATGATTTCTTGCATTTTTTGCGACATGCGCTTACTCGATTTCACCCCCGCGCGCCTGTATTTTGATCTCGTGATATGTTCGTACTTAAGGCCCGCTTGCTGTGTGATTGAAGGAAAACCAACAAACAAACACACTTTCGCATTTATAACATTAAGCATGAGTATGATAGCATGAGAGTTCTCTAATTTTATATCGCTAGAAATAAAATCAGTTCTGGGGCATTAAATCCGTATTGTATAATATATAATATTGTACATGTTCGTGTTTTAGAATTATAATATAGAAGTACGTGACATAAAACTGTCATTTTGTAGTAATACTGCTTTAAGCGATGGTAGTAACCCCTCCAGTTAACCCAGCGGGTGTACGATATGTGAAGGTTTTAATTGGTTTAACTAACAATTTGCCAAACGCCCGCTCCAGGCGTACCTACAGTTTTTCACTCGGTCGGTGCTCTAACTACATGAACAGGTTAATCCTGCCAGTTAGCTGTTGCGTATTCAAAGTTGGCCATTCAACGAGTGAGTTATAACTTTTATAGAGCTTGGAATGTCCAGCTTCCAGCTCTGATATATTTATAACTAGACTAGCTGCTGCTCGCGACTTTGTCCGCGTGGAATGAGGATTTTTATTTCGCGCAGGAACTCCCGCGGGAGCGGGAAAATATAGTATAAAAGTGTTTTTTCAGACTATAATCTATCTCTGTGCCAAATTTCATCCAGATCCGTTCAGCCGTTCTGGCGTGATTGAGTACCTAACAAACATCCATCCATCAATCCATCCATCCGTCCATCCAAACTTTCGCATTTATGATATAAGTAAGTATAATAAAAATATAGTAAATAAGTACAAATAAACACGCCCACCGTTAGCCGTACGCTAAAAATAATATACTATATTACACCTACATTTATCCTTTACACGTGATAATTAAATGTTAGTTAAAGTAGGTGTGTGCTACTATACAGTAAATACATTGGCCCGACAGGAAAAGGCGGAATTGTCCGAAATTCTAACGTGAGTGAGGCCGAGGGCAGTCGCTAATGTTCGCCAAATATATTGAGCCAATGTGTGCTGGAACCATGAGACTATACTCTACAGAAAAGGTATACGCTATAGCTAAGAAACGCGTTTTTCAAAAGGATAAAACGCAATTTTACTTAAAAGAATATGGAATGATGTTTAAAAATGCACTTTCCAAAGCCTGTTTAACTAGCTCATAATACGGTATAGCTTCACATAACAATGGATGTAGGAAATTGCATTTTAATATAGTATGGGAAGCTTTAGTGCGCTTAGCGGCAAATTCATTTTAGAAATTTTGTTCAACATCATAACAAGCACGGATTGGAGGGAAAAGTAGCTACTATGGAAACATTTTTCATATTTTACTCGAATTTTGACTGAATTGAAGCGAAAACATACTGGCAACGGCGGGCAAAAATATTTGTCACTTTTATATGAAGCGTGCACACTGCGGCGACAGGAGAAAACGTTATTTACCTCCAACGCGAACTTTTCATACCGATGAATTGTCCTTTTAAATCCCTAGTGCTTGAGTTTTAAATCCACGTAATTTATCTTAATATGGAAAGGTGATAAAAAAGTCCACGGCAAAATTTTAACAATAAGACTGTCCCACCGGTGGAACAATGTTGTTGAATCCGTTGTTTCGTCCCTAGCTGTTTTATGAAACATAGATTCGCGTACTTACGCGAGCTTCATTATTTTAATCACATATTTTACATTTGATCCATACAATATTATGACAAAAGAGAGCTGGTAATATAAGTACTCAATCGACTAAGATTTTGGATAGTGTGTTAAAAATATTGACTTTTCAAGAATACAATCGAGAATACAATGAGTTTTACCGGTACGATACAAATAGTAGTGGGGTATTTACTTAACTACTTCAGGATCTAAATTATGTTATAAATTTTAGATACAACCTTAATAATCCGACGTCAATACTTGTTAGTTATCTTAATATTAAATATGCACGCGAAATTGGCTTAAAACTTCCATTCGAATAGTGTTAAGAGCCTCCCGGGTAAAATATAAACATAATTAATTTATCAAGCTTTCAGTTTGGTAATTTTGTAACACTAGCTAATGCCCGCGACTTGGT
This sequence comes from Erebia aethiops, assembly GCA_923060345.2. Classification (NCBI taxonomy): domain Eukaryota; kingdom Metazoa; phylum Arthropoda; class Insecta; order Lepidoptera; family Nymphalidae; genus Erebia; species Erebia aethiops. The sequence goes on along the minus strand of OV281086.1, from coordinate 7,834,294 downwards.
CCGAGCTTGGTGGATTGAGGTTTTTCGAGATAAAAAGTAGCCTATGTGTTATTCCAGACTATCTCTGTGCCAAATTTCATCTAGATCCGTTCAGCTGTTGGGGCATGATTGAGTTACAAGCATCCATCCATGCATCCATCCATCCAAACTTTTGCATTTATAATATTAGTTTAGAAGTATAGATTACGAGTATAATCTTACTTTTCTTATCTCTAATTACAAGATTACCAGGGGTATAAAGTATTTGGGTTATGAACATATTAGATTATGCACGAGTTTGTCTGTGTAACTACCATGACTCAAAACCTCCTAGTTTGCTTTTAAAAGTCCGTGATATAGAAATATTTGAAACTACAAAAATTAAGCTCCAAAATGTGGTATAGGATTTGAGAGATACAAAAAATGAAAATGAGAATACAGATCTTGTTCACATTTTAACGACACGACAAAAGGTTTCATATTATACTATGGTATTGTATGCAGGTCTATCAAGTTAGGTACGAGCAGAGAATGTGTTACGAAAGAAAATTACCTAATATAACTGTAATATTTGTATTATAGCTGAAGCGAAATATTATTATAGCTTCTTCGATTTTATAAAACACGATTCCTAAGCTCTTATTGATTTTATTTTAACGACTCCTTAAGTTGCACTGCTCAATGTTATTAAATATAATTATTAAAAACTATGCACTACAAAAATGCTAAACTTATCATAAAAAATATAAAAAATCGTAAAAAAAGTACAAATTGGTATGGGTATTTTACAAATTAGAGTCGTTATTGTGTCGAAAAAATATTTAGTCTGTAAATAAATGCCATCAGGCAAACGGACGGGGTTTAGGGTTGTCGAGGCAGTGCAGGATAATAATAGTTAAAAGTATGAAACGTAAAATGTCTTAATAAAGGCTTTATTTATTTAAAATATTTAATTAAATAAAGGCTCAATTAAATCTTAGAAGCAAAAACACACTATGGACCAGACAGGACTAAACGTCACCGCAAAATTTCAGCGTTAATAAATTTTGTCCAGTTACCTACATAGTATGCAGGTTCCATACTGTGGAAGGTCTAGCTTTTTCATAGCTATCAAATAAGGTCTCGTACCGACATAATGTAAACGTGGTCCCCCGTTATTTTCTAATTTAGTGGTTCGGCAAACACAGAATGATATACTGCGCGTCACTTCACGCGCCACCGCTCGTCCGCCACAGATACAAAAATGGCTATGAACAAGACAAATGTGGGTTACGGGAATTTTTGACTAGGAACTTGGACTTACTGTGATTTGTGTCTTCAGGGGGGGTTTTGAACAATGATCCCAGCAGTCTCGTCCGCGTGGATTTAGGTTTTTTAGATTACCGCAGGAACTCTTTAATTTTATATTATTTTAGTTTTTTAAGGGGTATGAACTATCAGTGTTTTTTTTATTTTTTTTAATCCTCTACAAGTTAGCCCTTGATTGCAATGTCACCTGATGGTAAGTGATGACGCAGTCTAAGATGGTAGCGGGCTAGCCTGTTAGAGATATGGCAGTTATATTAAACCCTAATCGATTTCTACACGGCAACGTACCGGAGCTCTAAATCGCTTGGCGGCACGTCTTTGCCGGTAGGGTTCTAACTAGTCACAGCCGAAGCCTCCCACCAGGCATTAAATTGAATTTGTGATAAAATTTAGCCTATGTATTCAGGCTGTAAACTTTTTCGATTCTAAATTTCATCCAAATTTGTTCAGTCATTTGTGGCTTAACAAACATCCAAACATACCAACTTGCAAACATTCAAACTTTCAAATTAATTAGGATAAGATGATTAACTTAACTTCAAAGTTCTATTAACCCTGAGATAGAGCAAAATAAGTTTTCAGCTATTTATTATATTTTATACCAACTTTTGCTTGTTTGTTTCAGGTATGTTGTGAAGATTTTCCAATGATGATTACAATATATTGTACAAAATTGCAGTAAGTTATTAATTTAGTAATTTTATCAATTACCTGATGTATTAACTTTGTTTTTTGTAAGCTTTTATCTTATGAAACACTAGATTTTTAATATTTCTGGTATCTAATGAATAATACACTGGAACAGCGTGGTGGGTCTGAGCTCCAATTCGGAGGCCTGTGCCCAGCAGTGGGACCTTAATGGGCTGTAGTGGTACAAAGCCAGGTAGGGTCATTTACTTTATAATATTAGGGGTAGTGAATAGTAATAGTTAACAGGTATATGTACTATATTTTTTAAGTATCACAGACAGACCAGTTTTGAATACTACAATGGTTGTCATCACAACCCCGACGGAGGGACAATACACAGATTCAAAAGGGTTACAACAAAGACTTCACAGAATACTTGGAAATAACACCGCTCCTACTAGAATATACTTATATTTTATATACTTAATACTTAATAGTATTGTCCATTGTGTGGTTTTTCTTTGACAGTTTTCCACAAAGCATAATATTGTGGAATTTACAAGAAATATTAAAAAACTATGGCGTCTTTTTCATATTTATATAAATTCTATGAAGCTCCTTGATTATTATTTTTTTGTTTAGGCTAGCAGCTAGCGGTGATAGCTTAACCCTAGTGGCTTAGAAGCCATCGCCCTGTTATTCAGGTGATGGGAAGTTCGAACCTCGGGCACACACTTCTAACTTACGAGGTTTTGACGACCTCCCTGGCGCAGTGGTGAGCGCTGTGGTCTTAAATTGGGTGGGCCCGGGTTCTATGCCCGGCTGGGTCAATTCAAGAATTTATTATTTCTGAATTTCCTCTGGCCTGGTCTAGTAGGAGGCTTGGATCGTGGCTAGTTACCACCCTACCGGCAAAGACGTACCGCCAAGCGATTTAGCGTTCCGGTAAAATGTTGTGTAGAAACCCGATTGGGGCTAGGTATGGGTTTAATAACTCCCATACCCCCAACAGGCCCGCTACCATGTTAAACTGCATCATCACTTACAATCAGGTGAGATTGCAATCAAGTGCTAAGTTGTAGTGGCGTAAAAAATAAGTTATATGACTTGCTTTGAAGGACAACAGCGTGAGGAAACCTGCATGTCCACGAATGTATGTGTTCAAAGGTATGTGAAGTCTGCCAATACACACTCACTTGGCCAGCGTAGAGGACTAAGGCCTAATGCTTTTCATTCTGATACGATATGAGTCTCCATTCAGAATGAAAAGCATTAGGCCTTAGCACAGCAGATAATGATAATGAAACAGGATTAAGCTTTTCCATATTGCTATGCAATGTTACACCTACCGAACGTAATGTTATCTGACGTCATAATTATGACGTCATCCGTCTATCAACGTCACAAATACCCCTATTTCCGCCCTATCGCTTTCATGGCTTGTCGAGGGGCTAATAAACCGTATTTATTGCCGCCCAATACATTTCGAGGTAGTAGCCAAAACTTTTCTTACGAAACCTGATACCGTTCATAGGTTCGAACCCTGACGATTTATTTTAAATAGTTAATATTTTAAATAAATATTATTATAATTGCAAAACTATGTCGTATCGTCTGTTTATTACTAAATTGCCCCGTTTTGACTACCTCGTTAGTCGAGCTAGTGGTTAGCATGTTCGACTGCGGCCGACGAGGTCCCGGGTTGGGCCCTAACAAGTATTGGATTTTTCCGACAAGAAATTCTCAGTATACAAGCTCGGAGTGAGGAAGTTGGCGGTGTTTCACCTCCGTGACTCAGAGAGCCGTAGATCCTGCGCCTGAGCTCTCTCCGGTCGTGTCGTATTTTCCGTTCCATCGAGCTATGAGAGTAAAGGAACAGAGAGTGCTTAATATTTGGTACAGAGATAAATAATTTATTTATTGCCACACCAATTATTGCAAACATAAACATATAAAGTATACAAGTACAGAAAACAAAGTGCGCAAGGGCTATAAGAATCACTAAGTCTCTTCCAGACAAACCATCCATTTTGAATCTTTTAAAGGAGCCGGATAGTGCAACAACTTATGATCATAGAGAGAGATGATAGTTGTATCCCGGGGAAGGACATAGGCTACATTTTATCCCTGAAAATTGTAGAGTCCCCACCGGAATCCAGCAACCAACCACGCGGACGAAATCGCGGGCTTCATCGACTAGTAAAATATAAAATATAAATACTATAATTTCTCCTCCATACTAAAATTTCTTTGCAAAATAAAAATGCCCGACGTAGAACTTTTTGCTGACTTGCTGAAAATTTGCCGTTGGAATGGTGTAGTCACCAAAAATCTTCAACATTTCCGTAGTACACTCGGGCGCGTGATACAGGTTCGTTGCGAAACCATCGGGTGATCGCATTAAGTTCAAATGCGTGTAAAATTGTCGAGAGATTGCTTCGTATCCGAGTGTACGTAACTTGTATTACTGGCCGCTGGCACACCGAGCCATAACTGCCAAAAACTTCCTAATGAAAATCAGAATAATTATTATTTGTTAATTTATTCACCAAAAAAGATGCAACAATATTGTGAGTAAGTACAACATTAAATTAGCGAATTCTTATCTAGGTAAACAACCTCAAAATAAATGAATTTGTTAAACCTAACATAACATAGGTTTAACAAATTATTTTATTTCATAAGGTTATCTAGAAACCTGCACAATTTAAACCGAGGTCATCAATTTTTTTTGTAAATAATAAATGCTTGAGCGTGTCTTGAGTATCCTTGCGAATCCATCTAGTGATCAAATTACGTTCAAATGCGTTTGAAATTGACGAGAAATTGCTTCGTAGTCGAGTGTATGTAACTTTTATTATTGGCTGCTTGTCACACCAATTCGTAACCGTACATGGCAGGGGTAGCATTAGGGCTGCACGCTAGGTGTGGACTCGACTATGAAAACTTTGTTACGCATCACGAGTTTGTTTTCATTGTTGATCGGAAATTTCGACACTTAAATTCAACTGTGGAAAGCTGTAAAAAATTATACTTAGCCATGAGTTACCGGTAGATATTGCAAAAACTTACTACTTACCTATCAGTTTTCAAACTGAAATTCAAATCCTTTTTATTCAAGTAGACTTTGACAAGTGCTTTTGAATCGTCGAGTCAATCTACCAGTAGTAAGGAATGTCGCTTTTGTCGAACAATAGCGCTCTTGTCGCGAAAATATTGAAAATATTTCGAAACAACGCTAAACTTTAAAAATTAATAACTCGTTACCATCGATATATAAGTATGTACTAGACGGCCCTTTCATAGAAAAAAGTTGGGCGTCCGACTTGTAGGGCGTGCCCCTCACCTGTATATGCCTGTCCTTGTCCCCGCCATAGCGCTGTCCCGCTTTTCAGACTAGGTGGCGTTATTAAAATAAGTTCACATTCTTTGTTTGACACGGCCCTCTATGTAAATTGAGGTCGTTGCTGGTAACAGTGCGGTGTACCGTGTAACACACGGCCACGCTAACGCATTTTATTACATGTAAACGAAAATTTGATACTACGATCGCGCGTTAAGCCCTCCACACTCCGAGTGGATTCCAGAACCTGTGATTTAATGGAAAACTGATAGCCAATTCCGTTTCCAATTGCCTCCAATGGAATCTATTAAATGGAATCACGAAGGGTAAGGCTGTATGAAGACCTACATTTTTATTAGGGCACGTTGCACGTCTACATTTCGAAAGGATGTAGTATCAATTTGCTTTCTGGAAACGAAATCTGTTTGGTTTTTTATTGTTTTACCTGTATAAATCAAGACATTACTTTCCAAAGCTTGGTATACGCTTGACCTACGGCTAGAGGTACAGTAAAGGTCTCCCATAGCGTTCGTAAACAGAATTTAAAATAAAAAACAATTTAATTTTTTTCAAAAATGTTTACAAGTGCTTTTGAATCGTCGAGTAAATCTATCACTGGTTCGGAATATCATTCCTACTGAGAAGAACCAGCACGAAACTCGGTGGTTGCTCTTTTGAAAATATTAATTTACAATTACATCAATGTGTAGATACAATATAAGTGCCTAACCGCTGTCCTTAGCATTTCTGGAGCGAGTCAAATCCATGCTCTATTTAAAAATGCGCAAAAACTTTCTAACTTAGACTTCCCCATCATTTTAATATTTATCTACTCCAGCATCGAAAAGTTCCAATTTCAAATTTGACAACTATATCGAATTGAACCCTCTTTCGTGTTTGCTTCTCATAACGATACAGTTTGTTGTATGGGAGCTGTATCGTTATGAGTCGTAGCTGTATCGATATGGTTATCTTCATAAATAGGATACCTATAGCTTAGCGGCTCTGGGTTCTGGCACTTTCCCAACCAGTCAATTGATTTGACTTTTTTATTAATTTACAAAGTAAAAAATTATAAAGACGTCCTTGTCGTAGATAAAATCTTGTATGCAACTGTACGTAATTAGTCATTTTAATTCTCGTACTATCCTATTTTGATACTCGGCAAGCCTCGTATCAAAAAACAGCACCCGAATTAAAATGACCCTCATTACGATACAGTTGCATAAAAAGCTATTTCGATAGCATTGATATCAAAAAACAATTGAATCAAGTGTTAAAAAGTGCATAGGTAAGTGCAATGCCGGTGTAGTAGGGTTCTTCTAATCCCGGAAAACTAAGGAGTCCCCTAAAAAATTAATCCACGCGGGCGAAGTCGCAGGCATCATCAATAAGTCTAAAATTTAAATTATTACTTTTAGTTAGTACAAAATAAAGTCGCCATTACATAATTATACTTAAAGTTAAAATAAAATATCCAAAACCCGCGCCAACTCACCTTGAGGCTAATTTCGACGACATATACTTTGCCCTATTTTTCCCAGTAGGTAAACTCTTATACGATTTTTATTTTTTAAGGCCCCGTTTAAAAATAGTTTCCCTTAAACTCGAAATGCACCCACTTACGAAAATTCGCTTTAGCGTTACAGAAATAAACACACACGAAAATTCGCTTTAGCACTACAGAAACAAGAACTCTTGAACACAACCGGGAGTCGAACCGCAATATGCAGCTCGCTCCAACTTGCCAGTTGAAGCACGCGCCAGGTTTTAATATCGAATCGGTTTAAATATGGTACACTTTATGCATTTCGTGAAAGTGGGTTAGGTACGTGATTTTTGCCTAACTACTTATCCAGGCTATACATGTAGGTCCAGGCATACTTTTAAAATGGCTGTAACATACAGACCGACAAAGAAACTATAATAGGAAAGAAAGATCAAAGAACCAAAAAACCTCATCCACGCGGACGAAGTCGCGGGCATCAGCTAGATAATATTATAAAAGACACCAAAAACAGAGCATCGCATTAAAATGCTTCAAGTGTCATTTAAGACGGATGGCCATCTTCCGTTGGTCAATTGATCAATCAATACAAAACACCGCCGCGTACCAGTCACTGTCGTAAATTATCCGTATTGGGATTCCATTCCCGGTTGATGACTCATGAAGTCATGACTTTCGTCGTATTATGAGAGAGAAAAATGTAGGTTGGTCATAGTCTGAGTCATCAGTCATCACTTTCCATCAGGTGTCACTTCACCACAAAGTGTCTTAATATTATTTTTTTGTTGTAAAAAAGGTACTGGTGCTTAGGCCCTATTGGTCGCTACAGTGGCATACACACCGCCACAACACCACACCACACAAATCTTCAATTCACAAATTAAGTGACTGAATACCTATTTAATCATAATACACTTATACTACTTATTGATGTCTTGACTCTCGTTGGTCTAGTGGTTAGCATGTTCGACTGTTGCCGACGAGGTCCCGGGTTTGAGTCCCGGGTCGGGCCATAATTTAGCATTGGGTTTTTCTGACTAGAAATTATCAATACTAGCCCGGAGTTAGGAAGCATGTTAAGCCGTCGGTTTTAGTTATTAATCAATAACTCGCATCAGAGCAGCTTGGTTGGTTCTATTTCTCTCTCTCTTATGAGAGTGGAAGCCTGTGCCCAGCAGTGGGACGTTAACGCCGTTGTCTCCGTTTTCGTCGATTCGTTTGTAACGCGTGGATCGAAAAATTTGAAATTAATATATACTTCATTATATTTTCAAGTATTGGATGACAGGAAAACATGATTGGACGAAACGATGGATGGATGGATGGATTATTTATTTTATTTTATTTTGTGCAGAAAACTTACAGCTACAAGTGCTACAACAGAGATGGATAGTTAATAAAGAATAATTGTATAACGCCAATTACAGGTTTTCACAGAACGAATTTACATGAAATAAAAATAGCTCGCAAAGATATAGAAAAGTAAATATAAATATAATACACAATAATGCACTAATAGTTAATGGCACCATGCCCATTAACGATCACTTGGACGGCGTGTATTTTTTGTAAATATATATATATATATATATTTACAAAAAATACACGCCGTCCAAGTGATACAATATATATATATATATATTGTAATTTAGATTTTTAATTTATTTCTTAGTTTAAATTAAAATATTTGTATAATGATACACAAGAATTATAAGAATGCAAATCTAAGAGGATTTGTTACAGATTTGGCGGATTATAGCAAATTAAGCTTCTTGTTATCTGATTAGAAAGAAATAAAAGACATTTATTTTTCAATTCTGTAACACATACCCTTACCTCAAAGGTAAGCTACCCCGGCGCCTCCATCGCCCCCACCAACAGCGATGAGCTAAACGTTTGTTTCTCTATATATACTTTTTTTACAAATCGGTAAAAATTTATTATCGCTAATCCAACAATCACCTTCTCACTCGTTACACTCACAGAACCAACGTTATCTTTGAAAAAATGTGGGAAACTTATAAGTTTCGTTCCCATATCAAATTTTAATAAAGAAGATACACTTTATCTGTGGCACTGATGATACGCTCCAAGTAAGCCCTTAATCAGGTCTATGAACTTTGTAAGGTCAGGAAATTGTTATATTGGGCTGATAGTTACAAGTTAAACTTGTTCTGCTAGATCAAACTTTTTCTTTGTTTTTTTTTATTCGTTCTTGTTCGCGCTCGATGACAACTTTCAATGTTTTCAAACGGCCTAGAGTCCAGAGCCGTAAAAACTTAAATAAAATAAAATGCTAATGTCGAAGTCGCTGCACACGAGTATATATCCGTACAGAGGGGAAGCTTCCTAAGAGCGTCGAAAATGTATACCTATTCTGCTAGGGTTGTCACCTGATGCATGTCAACAATTTAAGGAAAAAATAAAAATATTATATAGTTATATAATGTATAATTTCAGTTATATCCTGAAATTGAACAACAAATTCTTAAATTAGACTAAATATCGATTTTGAACGAAATCGGTTAATTAACAAAGAATTTCAAAATGGCGCTGATTTTTTAAAATTTTGGTACCAGTTTCCTGTTTTGTAACCCCAGGGAGTCCTAAATATCGATTTTGAACGAAATCGGTCAATTAACAAAGAATTTTAAAATGGCGCTGATTTTTTAAAATTTTGGTACCGGTTTCCTGTTTTGTAACCCCAGGGAGTCCTAAATATCGATTTTGAACGAAATCGGTCAATTGACAAAGAATTTAAAAATGGCGCCGATTTTTAAAAATTTTGGTACCAGTTTCCTGTTTTGTAACCCCAGGGAGTCCTAAATATCGATTTTGAACGAAATCGGTCCATTAACAAAGAATTTCAAAATGGCGCTGATTTTTAAAAATTTTGGTACCACAAAGTCACACATTTTTAGCCTTATTAGGTACTTCGGGTATTCTACTTACTTCTCTTTATCTCTCGGGTATGAAAAATAGGAAACATCCTCATTGTCTTTGGAACTTTTCAAGCAAACTGTGCAAGTATTCGGCATTTTTGTTGAAACAACACTATTTACATAAATAAATCTAAATAGTAAGTAAGTAAAGTCTAAATAGTTTTATTTTTAGTACAAAATTAGTAAATTTGTTCAATCACGACAATTTCCATCTACCTATTTGTTTTAATTAAACGCACGACCGTCAGCTATGCGTCAGCCCTTACGTTCGAACCCGGACTGACCCGGACGGCGTGTCGGTGAATGTGTCGGTGAGAGCTCACGCACACATCGTTGCGCTATGTATGGGTGAAGTCGCCGCGAGCCGTTTGTATGAAGCTTCCCCTCTGTACGTACTCTGTGGTCGCTGCCTTTTGAGCTTTGACAGATGACGTTTGAACTTACGAATTTTTTGGCCGATGACTAAGGTTTTGTTGGAAATTAAAATCAATTAATTTTCCCCAGTTTTGCTCATCTAATCTTAATAATTGTTTGTCTTTTGAGTGTAGTAATCAAGTTTGTTCTGCCATACCTTGTGGCTCGATTCTTTTGACGAAGTGATTATAACCTATTTTTGTGCTCACGTGCTTGCTTCACGTCAAGGCTTGAGGGTTTTGTGATTAAGTTAAGTGCATGTGAAGTAACGTGTTGGTGCAAGTGCGAAGAGACAGCAGACGGCGTGGTGCCAGCTGAGGAGCCTGTTTGAATTGGGGTGGAACCCCACAGACCTGAGCGGGAGGTCACCACCACACACACACACCCTTCCCAAACTCACACATTTACAAATACTCCACCACATAACTCCCCTCAGGACTCGTCTCGTCGCAGCCAGCTAACCAGGTGAGTGTCAGAACCCATTCACTAAGAGGACCCACTTCAACGACCAAGTTGTCGTTCCGCTATGGGCCCCGGCGCGACACCGGTTTGCTTTCGTTGAGGTTGGTTGGTGGCCTCAACAGTTCTAGTTAGAGTCAAATCTATGCTAATATTATATACTAGATGATGCCCGCGACTTCGTCCGCGTGGATCTAATTTTTTAAATTCCCGCGGGAACTCCTTAATTTTCCGGGATACAAAGTAGCCTATATCCTTTCCCGGGATACAAACTATCCCGGTACCAAATTTTATCAAAATCAGTTGAACAGATGGGAGTGAAGCGTATCAGACAGACAGACAAATAGTAAGACAGACAGACACACTTTCGCATTTATAATATTAGTATGCATGTGAAAGTGTGTCTGTCTGTCTGCTATGCTTTCACGGCCCATCTGTTGAACCCATGTTGATTAAATTTCGTACGGAAATAGATAGCATCCCAGGGACGGACATAGGACTACATAATAATTCGGAAAAAAGTAGTTCCCGCGAGAATAAAAAAAAATTGTTTGTGTCAGTTCAGACGCACGACTGGAGTTTACTCCTTAAGAACGAAAAGTAAAAACGCCCTTAAGAACGAAACATAAACAAGTGTTACCATGGAAAAATATAAACATAACGTAACGTAACGTAACGTAACGGAAAAAGTTTGAATTTACTCCGCATCATTATTCATTTTAATACCCGGGCTTATATATGAAAATCAATTCTTATGGAGTAAACTCCAAAAAACTTAAAAAAGGCGGACGAAGTCGCGGGCATCGTCTAGTCACACATAAAACCCTTCGGCACGTAAGATAAAACTACTGCAAGACGTACTACGGACGACAAGCGTGATTAACGATGAGAGTGGGCGAAGATGGCGTGATAAGTAGACGGCCGACGCCCGACCGAATCTGTAATTGATTTTCTTGTAGAATAAGCCTACTGTGTAGTCACAAAACGAGTAAGTACCTACTTCTATTTGAAAAGTTGCCTCTTAAAACTTACAAGGCAAAGAAGTTTTATGAATTTTAAACATTTAAATGTGACGGTGATGAAAAGCAATTATTTATTCCACTACAAGTTGGCCCTTAACTGCGATCTCACCTGATGATAAGTGACGATGCAGTCTAAGATCGTAGTGGGCTAACCTGTGTTTTTTTTATTGCGTGATTGGCTTGCGCTTGACGACAATCATGTTAAGTGCAAATCAATGATGAGGTCTAGGTTGGAACGCGCTTGCCTAGAAAATGCCTATTCACTCTTGCCTTGAAGGTGCTTAAGTTATATTGGCAGGAAACACGTGTTGCACACCCTAGCGGTTCGTATCAGAAAGTAGTTACGTTCGTTCGTACTTCGTACCTGTTAGGGTTAAGTTATATTAGTTAGACCATACCCCAGTCGGTTTCTACACGGCATTGTACCGCAACGCTAAATCGTTTGGCGGTACGTCTTTGCCGGTAGGGTGGTAACTAGCCACGATCCAAGCCGATATATTTATATGTCTATATTTATTAACAGAAACGGGTCAGCTGTACTGTTTGATTTATAATATTTTACACTAACTAAATTAGACACTAATGTCATCGAACGCTAAATACGGTACATCGAATATCCAATGTAAAACTTAGACTAAGCGTACAGGGCCTTATGCTATAATTCTACCGTGTAAGATTTTTTTGACGACCTCCGTGGCGCAGTGTGTAGCGCTGTTGTCTTAACGTGCGGAGGTCTTGGATTCAATCCCCGGCAGGGTCAATTTGGGAATTTATAATTTCTGAATTTTCTCGGGTATGACTTGGTGAAAGACTTCAGCCGTGGCTAGTTATCACCCTACCGGCAAAGACGAGCCGCCAAGAGATTTAGCATTCCGGTACGATGCCGTGTAGAAACCGACTAAGGTTATGGGTTTAATATGACGGTCGTACCCCGCAAAGATTAGCCCGCTACCATCTTAGACTGCATCATCACTTACCATCAGGTGAGATCGCAGTCAAAGGCCAACTTGTAGTCGATAAAAAAAAAGGCTAAGCGTACCTACAGGGCCGTATTCTATAACTCTGCCGTGTAAGATAAACTTTCTCTTATCGATGGCAAGCGAAGGTTGTAATAAATAAAAATTACAGCAGGTACACTGCAAGCCATTGTTTTGGTAACAAGATAACGGCATTAGCCGCCGGCCAGGCAGCACGATTAATCTCCATCTAACTGGACTTTAGGAATGCTTCGAGTCGGGAAAGATCCGCCGGGCGCCCACCAACTTTTCTATCTATATCTATACTTCTATACTAATATTACAAATGCGAAAGTTTGGATGAATGCATATTGTATGTATGGATGTATGGATGGATGTTTGTTACTCAATCACTACACAACGGCTCAACGGATCTGGATGAAATTTGGCACAGAGATAGATTATAGTCTGGAATCATGGCACATCTACTTTTTATCCCGGAAAATTAAAGAGTTCCCGCGGGAAAAAACCTCAATCCATGCGGACAAAGTGGCGGGCATCAGCTAGTATGATAATATCTGCACCTGGTTTCGCTTATCGCGATTTGCGTGCCCGTCGTTAATCACATGTGTCGCTGTCTATCCGTCCTCTCGTTACGCTATTACTCATCGGGGTTAGTCTACAAAGACAAACTTTTTTCAATAGTTGTTTTTTTATTTTGTTTACACCTGGCTGTGGGAACTTTATAAAGTGTTTTTAATCTGACAACATCGACTACTTAACTTGATAGTAAATTACATTTTTGAAGTGAAACTTCTTTATAATAGTTGTGATTTGAATATTCGATGAAACGAAAAAGCGACACTATAAAAAGAGACCAACATATTCATACCTAATAGAATTTAGCCTGCGAGAGAATGAGATAGAATACAAGTTTTATTTATCTCATTCTCTCGTATACTTTTCTGAAGTTTCACTTCTGCCGTGTTTGAATTGCGCACACGCAATTTTGTTTTTTTTCTAAAGAATTGTAATGTTTTTTTTTGTGATTAGTACCGATGTTTTATGTATTTATTAAGATATTTATATACACAGTATACAGTCAGAAAGAAGAATTGAGACCTCATAGAAACGTGCAAAGGCAGTCTTATAGCTTTTATTTGATGAATGCCTTTCTGTAACTAAATCTCTAATAATAGGCATATAGGTTTATTTTGCATATTATTTTGTAAAAAAATCTACCTATCTAAAAAATTTACAAAATTTACCTTTTCAGAAACAAAACAAAATCCTTAATTTAATTGAAAAACAACATCAGTTTTACAATCTTCAGTTACCTAGGTACCTAATTAATTTAATAATATTTGCAAATACAACATTACTTATTAATTTTTCTATATTGTGTATTTTCTGTATTCTTCCTAAAGTTGTTGTTTTAACAATTATAGTTCTTTTCTTAGTTTCAATGTTTAACCGATTTTTTGTAAAATGAAAGATGTTTAAATTAGTTTTTGGTTAGATAATAAAATATAAATTAAATATCGTTGTTACAAAAAATAAACTGAGTATTTTTTTGTTACTTTCAAAATCAATTATAGAACTTTTTTCTAAATACCACTCGGTATCGCAAGGTAAAGAAAACGGCTTCCAACTTGTCGCAGCGTTGTCGTACCACGAGGCAAAGGTTCCGGGTTCGATGCACGGCGCCGATAACCGTGCTTACAAGTTATATCCCTTGTTACTATTTAACGGCAGGTTGTTCTCAAATAATCCCTCTTCAAACCTTTTATTTTAAACTAGCTGATGCCTGCGACTTTGTCAGCGATTAAGTTTTATTGGTTCTCGCGGAAACTCTTTAATTTTCCGGGATAAAAAGTAGCCTATGTCTTTCCCCGGCATACATCCTAAAAATATACCGAATTTTATCAAAATCGGCTAAACAGTTGAGTTGTGAAAGCGTAGCAGACAGACGGACAGACAGACAGACTGATACACTTTCGCATTTATAATATTAAGTATGGATTATAAACTAGTTTTTACTCCATTAGTTAGTAAGTTTGGTCAAGGTCTCACATTTGTCTCCTTACGGGTTCCTATCTTTCTCTCTGATCATAATCCTCACTACTGAGGGTCGTAACCCCTTTATAACCCCGTAACCCCTAAGAATTTATAAAGAAAAAAAAATCGCGAAATGAGACTACAACTAGGTACAACTAACGCATCTAAGAGCTTCCTTTTATGAGAGAGAATTTGGTTAGAACTTAAAACAGTCTCTAAAGCTCAACAAAAAGTTCAGGTCTCAGGAACTTGGCCTTATCCGTAAATTCCTGTTTCTGTTCCATGTTGTATGTGAATGTACGGAGCATTATCGTCTGGAATATCGATGCTTGGTAATTTGTTCTGTATTTGTTTGCTCGTATGGTCATTTATTCACTATACCAGTGCTCTGACCTAGCGCTGCAGGTTTAATTTATTTAGTCTTGTTTCAACTACGAACACTTTTAACGTAAACATCTTAAAATCTAAGGTATGTCCATGTTTTTTATCATTTCGGTGAATTTCGGTACTTCCAAAAAGGTCCATAATTTAACATTATACATACACTTATAAGTATTGTGCGATGATAACTAATTTAAAATAAATTATATGCTGATGCAGCTGAACCTATAAAACTGCAGCTTATGATTTTTTCTTTCTTTGGTGCGCAAAGACAGACTTTATACTTTCTTAAGTAAGAAAATAATACCTACATTAGTACATACCAATAAATAATAGGAAACTCAAAATTATTTTATTCAAAAGTCGTTACAGTTCCTAGTACCCTATTCTAAGCTACTAATTAAATATATTTACTTACATAGATCAACAAAATTAAATTAATGGATAAATAAACACTATTGGAATTGGTTTAATTTCGCAGAATCGACCATCATAACACAGACAAATGATCCGTTGAATTGAAAGTATCATTTCGGCTCGAATATTGCACAAGACATGAACAAAAGCTTTAAGTATAACTTGGCAAACTTATCTCTGCCTGTGGCGAACTTCAGGACTAACAGAATTTACTCTGTGTTGATCCTAAAATTTAGTTTGTTAATAGACAGTGGCGCCTCTCCCACACGCAAAGTTAAGTTTGCCGAGCTATAGGTACTTGTACCATATTGACGCACTATTTATTATACTCCCACTCGAAGTATGACTTCATAGCCATTGTTTAAAAAAGCGTACTTTGCAATGTTATCTGGAAATATCTAAGCATTTATGCAGTGAAGCAATCGTAGCATTAACCTAATGGCCTTTTAAGATTTCGGTTACGGGTTCAGCCACCTGTTTCGATACTAGTGATAATTTTGGTTCAATAAACACTTTGTTCACTAGAGCACAAAAAAGCTCACCAGAATGTATGTTTCTTTACAATTTCAAGCCTTGTTAATATGCGAAAAGACCCATTTTTGTCTCTTTATTTGACGACTCGAGGATATTAATTGAATTCAGCTTACAACTTGGTGTTTAGAAAAAAAAAGAATGCTAAGAGATGTTTGAGTTTGACCAACAAATTGATTTAACTCCAATTTTAACAAGTTTTCCATTGTAATGCAATCATTTTAGATAACATACTATTATTATTTATTATAAATGCGAAAGTGTGTTTGTTTGTTAGTTTGTCCTTCAATCACGCCGCAACGGAGCAATGGATCGACATGATTTTTGGCATGGGTATAGTTGAGGACCTGGAAAGTGACACAGTGGCCAATTCTGTGTAACCCAATCTCTAAACTAAACTAAAATAACAGCATTAAATCTAGTTCTGTCCCTTTCTGCAGGGAGTGTTATGAAAGGGTTAGCAAAATTTTCAATGCTGTCATTTTAGTTTAGTTTAGAGATTATGCTAAACAGAATTGGCCGAATAGGCTTTTTATCCCGGAATATTAAGGAGTGCCCTAGGGAATCAAAAATAATCCACTGCTGCTGATAAAATGCATACTAACCATCGATCCACAAGTTTACCTCGAATAGTTTATTGCTGTTAGCCCGATAGTTGAACTTAAGGCGTGTTCACACCACAATGCGGCTTAATTTCGGCTTAACGTTATATTTCGGAGAACGGTTAGCCGACCACACGACCTCATACCGCAGTATTTAGTCTGTGGTCGACTTCGATGATCCGCTCCATAATATAGACTGCTACAATATTTATTATGTGGTTTCGGTTACTAGTTACTATATTATTTAATAGTTGATGCCCGCGACTATGTCCGCGTGGATTTAGCTTTTTAACATTACCGTAGAAACTCGTTGATTTTCCGTGATAAAAAGTAGCCGAGAAATTCGTTAAAGCGTAGCAGACAGACAAATCATAGAAAAAAGCACACATTCGAACCCATACTTAATATTATAAATGCGAAAGTTTGTCTGTCTGTCTTACTATTTGTCTGTCTGTCTGCTACGCTTCCACGGCTCATCCGTTCAACCGATTTTGATGAAATTTGGTACACCGGTAGGCTATATTCCGTGGAACTTTTTATCCTGGAAAATTAAGGAGTTCCCGCGAGATTTAAAAGACTTAGTCCACGCGGACGAAGTCACGGGAATCATCTAGTTTATGGATAAGGTTTATGTATGTAGGTAATCCCTAATGATTAGGAAACTTATTAATTGCCTTTTGAAATCCTTTGTATTTTATATACCAATACCTTTTCCTATCTTCACTAATATAAATAATGTAATGCGAAATAATGTTTGACCTTTTCAGGACTGCATCACTGAACCGCTATTGATACTATTTAATTTAAAGCAGAGATAGATAAGTACCTTGCATCTTGAAGACTGAACTCAATCTACCATCTTGACTGACGATGATCCTATATGTTGCGGAAAATTAAAAAGTACTCATAGCGCTTTCAAAAAACCCAAAATAAGTATAGTAAATAATAATTTAAAAAAATAATTTTAATTTAAAAAACGAAGTTACGTGAATACATTCGGCCAACAAATCACCTCAATATGCATACGTCTTTACTTTCTAAATTCTATTAGGAATTCCACGAGTCTAGATTCTAGAATTTAATTAAAACCCACCCCGTTATGCGAACGCCTGTCATTAGCATTGTTTATTGTTCAGTTGTTTGTTCTACCTGGACTTACTAACACTTTGGTCCTGTTGTTTATTAATACTACTACTATAAACTACTACGACGTTAAATTACTTATTCTAGTAAAACTAACTTGTACCCATGCCATGCTTGAAGTGTGTAAAAAAACTTGTACTTATCTGAGTTTATTGTAGGCTTTTCTCAGATCGGGGCACGTTTGGCATTTTCACCATTACGTTTTTTTATATAAGCCCTCGACTGCAGTCTCACCTGATGGTATGTGATGATGCAGTCTAAGATAGTAGCGAGCTAATCTGTTAGGGGTATTATAATATTTTTTTTAAAATATTTAACCAATACCCCTAATCGGAACGCTAAATCGCTTGGCGGTACATAGGCCAGTAGGGTGGTAACTAGCCACGCTAGTAATATAATAAGTCTATGAGCCACGGCCTAAGCCTCTCACTCAAATTTGCCATGTCGGGGATCGAAACCGGATCCTCCCTCTTATAAAACCAAAGCGGGAGAGGTCGTCGAAGTTAGTTATAAAAGTACTGACATTGATAGAGAAAATTTCACCTACATTTTTGCACCGAAAAAAAAAACAACTGAAACAAAAATCCGCAACACATGCTTACCACATCATTAGGTCACGTACACACTCCGCAATTTTTCCCCCCATTTAGGGGACGGCTAATTAAATGAGGGGCGACTCCGTGCTCTATCGCTCCGAGTGAATCTACGTGCAGAGGGCGCCACGGTGGTGGAAGATTTAGTGTGCACCCGCCCTTGTTTGCTTAGGCTTTGACTTGTTATACGAGGCGGGGTTATGTTATCGTAATATTTTTACCGCAAGAAGGTTTTATGTTTGCATGTACATTGTACAGTCGTGGTCTGAAAATGTTTGCCACTTTAAGGTTCATAAATTCATGCAAATTGCACACATCTGTGTCAGAAGGCCCGATATGCGATTTGATTAGGCATACTCGGCGGCTACTGGATAGGATAGTTTATCTACCCGTATATATGCAAATTTGTAATAATATTTTTCAAAACCAATAAATCAACAGTATATACATATATAATGTACCAATTGAGTTCATTTGTTAAAATTTTGTCCGCTATTGTGTGGGTCAATAAAGATTCATTTATTTATTTATTAAAAAACAAGAATACTTCGCTCTTTACTCGAACTCTTTAATTTTCCGGGAGAAAAAGTATCCATGTCCTTCCCCGGAATCTATCCTCAATCAATTAATTTTATCGTATATTTGGATATAGCGTCCGGCCAAATTTCACCTTAAGGCAAGCGATATGCAAAAGTGTGTTTTTCTTTCAAGTTTTTCCTTCAATCACGCCGCAACGGAGCAACGGATCGACGTGATTTTTGCCACGAGTATAGTTGAGGACCTGAAGAGTGTCATAGGCTCTCCTATATATTTTTATCCCGGTAAATTAAGGAGTTCCCGCAGGAATCAGAAAAACTTAAACCACGCAGACGAAGTCGCGGGCATCAGCTAGTTAGTCATTAATAAATTAACCAAGTGAATAAAATGAATCAATAAAATGGGATCAAATTAAAAAAAAAAAACAAATTAAAATTATTTGGTTGAATAAGTGGTTACATCTAATAAAAATTGAGTTCATCATATGAAAATCCTAACCTATCCTATCCTATATCTGTAACAAAATTAATCCACATGAGTTGATGAGACGGGCCGTAAAAACATTGCAGACTGATAGACAAGCCTACTTTCTCATTTATAATATTAGTTTGGACATTAGTATGGATGTTTTTTGTTTTGTCCTCAAAATTTACTTCCACTACCGCTAGAGCTCATTAACGTCCCACTGCTGTGGACAGGCCAGCACTCTCATAAGAGAGAGGGAATTAGAGCTTAGACCCACCACGCTGCTCCAACGCGGGTTGGCGGGCTTTATCGTGCTCCCCGAGGCACGGGGGGAAAGAGCACCAACTTCCTAACTCCGGGCTAGGACTGAGAATTTCTAGTTAGAAAAACCCAACACTTAATTAATTATGGCCCAACTCGAACCCGGGACCTCGTTGGCCGCAGTCGAACATGCTAACCACTAAAGCAACGAGGCAGTCCCGTTAAAATTTCCTTATTTTTAGCTAAAAGTCTCAATATAATTTCTATTTGTATTTCGTATACGTGTTCTTGTGACCCAGTTCCTGTATGGAATGGTATAAAAATGTACCTAACGCCGCTAACGTGCTGACGCTCTAATTTCTACATGCAGCCGCAAACAAAGCTTCTAATTATATTAAGGGTCAGCGCACACTTGTGGAGTGCACTTGAGCGTAACAGTGAAAAGTATTTCTCTTACTAGGTCAAGTCGAAATCTATCTGTATATTATATTGTATCTATAGAAGTAGGCGTTACTTTGCGGATGAGCATGATAATGAAAGACTTAGAAGTTTAATTTGCTATAAACCGCCACAGTAAGTAAATCTATGTGGTACAGTGTTTTAAATCTTGCACTTGTAGCTTGCAATATTCACCACACCACACAAATCTTCCAAATCACTCTCAACGTACGTTCACTCCGACACCGGAGCATCTTCAGGAGATGTTGACTCGACGACTTTGTTGTTGATAATGATGACAATATTATGAAGAACTAGCTGATGCCCGCGACTTCTTCCGCGTGGATTAATTTAATTCCTGGTTCGGAATGTTGGGCGGTGAAAGGAACGGACGAAAGAAAAGTACATGCGACTGAAATGCGAATGTTGAGATGGATGTGTGGTGACTAGAATGGATAAAATTAGGAATGAATATGTAAGGGGAAGTTTGAAAGTAGCGCCAATGATAGAAAAGATGAGGAGAAATAGGCTAGCATGGTATGGGCATGTAATGCGGAGGGAAGAAAGGCACATTACGAGAAGAATGATATATATGCATGTGGAAGTAAAAAAGAGTAGAGGGAGACCAAAGAAAAGATGGATGGATTGTGTGAAAGAGGATATGCGTATAAAAGGGGTGAATTATAGTTTGACGGATAACAGAAGTGAGTGGAAGAAGAAAACATGTTATGCCGACCCCACGTAGCGTGGGACAAGGACAGGAAGAAGAAGAGGAAGATGATTAAGTTTCTTAATTTCCCAGGGGAACTCCTTCATTTTCCGAGATAAAGAGTACCCTATGCTCTTTTCCTTGGATGTAACCTTCCTCTTTAACCAATTTCATCAAATTCATTGTGTTCAAAAGATGGGCCGTTTCCATTGAAGCGTAGCAGATACGAGATAGACAGATAGTAGATAGACAGACAGACTTGCGCAGTAATAATAATTAGTATAGTATTTTCTATCAGAACGCTTCGAATGAATGTCCCATAGATTTATTCTTGGGTTCGTGCGCTTCACGCGAACCCAGGAATAAATCTATGGAATGTCCTAACTTCAACGAGTATTATTTTTCTTCCTCATTTATTGGAGTCGGTCAGCAAAGGTCTGTCGTGTGCGGTACACCTTAGCGGGCTTTTTGTTATACTTCGAACGTGGTCTCTAATGAGCCGTCCGGTTTTTATGCGGGCAATAATTCCCCTACCATGCGCTTATTTCATGTACTCGTATGTATTTTATTCATTATTCTGCGAAAGGAAATAAAATGTTTATGTGGGAAATGAAAAGTTTTATCTCTAAGGATAAACCGACTGAACGGTATATCAACGGTCTTATAGCTTAAACTGCTTGGTCTAGAAACTATCAATTTTTTTTATTCCACTACAAGTTAGCCCTTGACTGCGATCTCACGTATGGTAAGTGACGATGTAGTCTAAGATGGTAGCGGGCTAACCTGTTAGGGGAATAGCAGTTATATAATAAAACCTATACCCCTATTCGGTTTTTACACGGCATCTTTTTTTTTTAATCGTACCGGAACGCTAAATCGCTTGGCGGCGCGTCATTGCCCGTAGGGTGGTAATTAGCCACGACCGAAGCGTCGAGATAGTAAATCGTCTCCGAGGCACAGGCGAGGCAAACACCGCCGATTTCCTAACTCCTGACCTAACCTGAGAATTTCTAGTCAGAAAAATTCAATACTTAAATGGCCCGACCCGGGACTCGAACCCGGGACCTCGTCGGCCGCAGTCGAACAAGCTAACCACTAGACCATTGAGGCAGTTAGTTAACTCTATACCCAGAAGATAACAAAATGACTAATAAACACTACTTTCCAGTTTTGAGTCACTTTTATATAGAACTCACGTACATTCAATGCAAATAGTTCTCGCTACTACAAAGTTTTTATGCAAACAATGACTGCATTTAAGTCCGTCTGTCTGTATGCAACCTGCATTCGTAATTTGACCGCAAACTAAAAACATCTGTGAGTAATACCTACTCAAACAATGAATCCACCTTTGGTTTACTGAGAATCGATTTTCCTTAATTTGAGACGTAAAAAACTAAATTCCTGTCTGAATACCTAAGTCTAGATGACTAAGGCGCAACGCTTACTTGCAGAGTAGAGGAATAACGCCTTTTTTAGAACTGTTCACACTACATAATATCTTGCTTTAAATAACATCTGGCTAGTTACCAGTTACCACCCTACCGGCAAAGACGTGCCGCCAAGCCATTTAGCGTTCCGGTACGATGCCGTGTAGAAACCGAAGGGGTGTGGGTTTAATATAACTGCCATGCCCCTAACAGGTTAGCCCGCTACCATCTTAGACTGCATCATCACTTACGATCAGGTGTGATCGCAGTCAAGGGCTAGCTTGTAGTGGATAAAAAAAAACTAGAAAAAATCCATACTAATATTATAAATGCGAAAGTATGTATGTTAGTCTGCTGCACTTTAAAGGCCTTTTCTACAGATTTTGATGAAATTTGGTATTGAGGTAGATTGTATCCCGGGGAAGGATATAGGCTATATTTTATCCTGGAAAATTAAAGTGTTCCCACGGGTACTTATTATACAACGGGATTATAAAAAAATATACCCACGTGGACGAAATCGTGGGCATCATCTAGTATATAATAATACATAAATGTTATGTAGGTAATTCAATACATCAGAATCCTGAGGTATAATTATCTAATTTCATGTCAGGCTCCGATGGTGCAAATTATAAGGCTGTTTTAATTGGCCAATTAGCAGGTAATAATAGAACAATTTCAATCAGTCGTGTCTGAACATTTTATAGGTTTGTATAATTGGGTATCATGAATTGACAACTAGTCAAATTAATTTTAGTGATTATTAAATAGAGGTACTCTCAAACGACGTAATCTCCACGTCCTCGGTTACTTTTATGTTATATAACCATTTTAATTTTTAAAGTATCGAAAGTGAAAAAGTGCGTCGAACTTTGATGACGTCCCCATTCAGTGTTTCAAACAAAAGCGCGGTTTGACGTTTGAAAAAAAGTTACTGATTTGACTAGTTGTGAAGTACCCGATTGCATG
The DNA here is from genome assembly GCA_923060345.2 of Erebia aethiops. Taxonomy (NCBI): domain Eukaryota; kingdom Metazoa; phylum Arthropoda; class Insecta; order Lepidoptera; family Nymphalidae; genus Erebia; species Erebia aethiops. Next base: position 7,811,197 of record OV281086.1, on the reverse strand, counting down.
AAGCAACGATTTCTATGTAGAAGCATCGTTGGTCTAGTGGTTAGCATGTTCGACTGCGGCTGACGTGGTCCCGGGTTCGAGTCCCGGGTAAAGCCCGTAAAGCCTTAAAGCCGTCGGTCCTGCGCCTGATCTCTCACCCGGAGAGAGATTAGGCGCAGGATCGACGGCTTTAAGTGCTCTCCGAGGCAACGGGGTGAAACACAGCTGACTTCCTTGACACCGGGCTAGTTCTTAGAATTTCTTGTCAAAAACCCAATACTTGTTTTGGCTCGACCCCGGGACCTCGTCGGTTGCAGTCGAACATGCTAACCACTAGAGTCTAGACCAACGAGGTAGTCACACTGTATAAAGTTGATACAGTTGATACACGACACTTGTTCATTGTATGAAGGTACTTAACATTACTATGCATAATCTAAGTGTATGCTTAGTTTATGTTATGTGCTTAACATTATAAGTACGTCGTCAGCGAGAGTGGGCATCGACAAGGTAAAAGGAATAAACGCCTATTGTTCAAAGTTTTTACGTAACTTTACGTGCAGCCACTTAAACTTAGAAGTTTGTACTATTATGAAATATGATTTTAAAATTAATACTATAAAAAATTAATACTACAAATTTTAAATTTTGTGTCTGTCTGATGTCTATATATCTGCAACTTCACGACCAATTCTCTGAATCGATATTAACTTGGTTCTGAAATAGGTAGCTTGCATCTTGGCTCAATTAAAATCCACGCTTAAGAGTTAAGACCATTGTTGTCACTCTCGAGAACCATATAGAAGCAGTAAGGTTTTGTACCTATTATTTTTAATCTTCGATTTTAACAGTACATACATTTTGGAGAAACGTAGGTGAGCTTTTCAAAAAGCACCGGATCGAATCAATCACGATGATTACCGTACATAATGATGCACTCAACTCAACTTGTGTGGAGGTCAAAATATAGGTGAAGCGATTTTTCTAGCTAGCACAGTTTTTTTTAATCACCTAATTCCCAGCAAATCTTGATTTGCGGTCCCAAACAAAAGGGATATTATATAATTCAATATTTCTTTGAAGTGGTAGATTAATTAATTAAATATAAGCCTAGATGATACCCCGCAACTTCATCCCTGCGGGTTTTTAATTTTATCTGGAACTCTTTTATTTTCCGGTATAAAAAGTAGCCTGTCCTACCCCAGGATGCATACCAGGATCTTTAAACTATATTTAGTGAAAATCGGTTATTTTTTATAAATACAATTTACAAAGTATGTTATGACTACCAATAAAAAATTAAAAAAATTACCCAACCAAAAAAATACAAACAATATAGATACGAGTAAGTCTATGAATCGTAAATTGAATCTACCACTGTAGGAGATGATAAGGATATTTTATTAGCATATAAGTCTAAAGTTAAGGTAGTCACCCACTAATGCAAGTGACCTTTTCATAAAGCCGGATCGATCACGATAATGCTCGTACATAATACATACATTGATGCACTCCAGGCTCCAGCTCTGCATCGAGGTCGAGCCGTAACTAGTTTGAACATAGATCATAGTTATTGTGAAGTTTCATCATACTATGCTTCGGGATTACAATATTTTGAGGTTGAATAGCTTTAAAGCTGATGCATACTGACAGAGTGGAGTGGAATCGAGTCCTTTGTTTATTACTTTTTTTTTTAATAGATGATGCCCGCGACTTCGTCCGCGTGTATTAAGTTTTTTCAATTCCCGCGGGAACTCCTTAATTTTCCGGGATAAAAAGTAGATCAAAATAGGTTGAACAGGTGGGCAGTGAAAGCGTAGCAGACAGACAGACACACTTTCGCATTTATAATATTAGTATGGATTTTTATTTATTTATTTGTTGTGAACAGAATATGAATTTTATTATTACAAGCATTTAATACTACCTACTAGTAGTATTAAATTATTTACAAGAATTAAATTGGTTAATTAAATTCAAAATTATAAATTATACACTCAATGAGCTTTCCTTTTTTTTATACACAGGAAATGCCTGACGCATACCTCTCAAGGGGAAACGGAGAGGTTATGTGGGGCTTTGAGTTTTCCTAATGAAATAGCTTATAACCCAAATTAACACAGATTCCCGGTTCTATAAAATCAACTACCTAGTCGATAATAATAAATTATTATCACTAAAATTAATAATTATACGACCTCGTTGTTATCGTTCCCAAAGTTCAAGTTCCTGGAAAGCAATAGGTATGCTATGTTTCAAACTTTGGCTAGGATAGGGTAATAGTTTGGAATTGTGGAGTTCCGAATTTCTGCCAATTAGTGTAATGAACGCATTAAAGTATAAGTATTAAAATATCCTTGTTCTCTTATTTCTTATTCATTTAATTTTTCTTACCTATCATTCATTCGACGGAGGGGTCTGTGAGCAACGCTACGGTGTGACAGGGACGTGACGGAAGAAACTGGCAGATTTTTGAAGTGAAACTTCTTTTGAATCGCTGTGATTTGAAAATTCGACGAAACGAAAGAGCGACTCCAAAAAGAGACAAACATATTTATAATACGATTTAGCCTGCGAGAGAATGAGATAGAATACAAGTTATAATTATCTCATTCTCTAGTAGGCTACTTTTCTGAAGTTTCACTTCTGCTGTGTGTGAATTGTACACACACATGCTTTTTTTTAACTCTAATGCCAAATCAGTATGAATTTTAAGAGATAAAATGAAGAGGTATATTTACCAGAATTTAAGAATTTTTAAAACCAGTAATATTCGCAGCGAAACTTTCTAATAACGCACCAAATATTTACCAGGAATCACCAATATTGGTGCAACGGCAACGCTACTACGCTCGGTATTTGTACGAAATTTAATATCCTGGATGCGACCCTGGGACAATGCACGCTATGCCACGCAACGTTCATATTCCAATCACCACTTTACCTACTGATTAATTATTTCAACTATGTTGTTTATAGGAAATAGTCATTTATAAATGCTTCGAGCGGTGATAGTCAAAATTTAGCGTGATTATAGGATGTACCTAGTTGTGAGAAGTGCTGTTTTCTCTTTCTTTCTCAGCTGTAGTCACATAAGTTTGACAGCTGTCATTCTAATGAAGCCATATTTTAAGGACTATGGGTACGTAGTGTACCAACGCAATACGCGTAGACACATTGGCCCCGTGTCATATCAGGGAGACAGCATCAAGGCCGGGAGCCGCAGCAGAAAAGGCTGTAACCGGCAAGCGACGGAACAATGAATTCTTACACGACGGAAGTATGCCTCTCTCATAGAGAGATACATATTTGTTCCGTTTGCCGTGGAGACCCTGGGGCCATGGAATCTTAGTGCCTAAAAATTTTTACGAGATATTTCACCGCGGTTAATTGCCTCATCTGGTGACAGAAGGGCTGGCTCAATTTTTGCGCAAAGGATCAGCCTGGCTGTCCAGCGCGGAAATGCAACCAGCATTCTTGCTACCATTCCACGCGGGCATGATTTATATAGTAAATTAGGTTAGGCACGTAATATGAGTGTATAATTATCGTTATTAATATTTAGGTATATCAGTTATATTAAGGTTGGTGATCTGGCAGTAACTAGGGGGCCCCATCGATTGCGGGGCCTTGGGCACTGGCCCAGAGTGCCCAGTGGGAAAGAGGGGCTTGATTTAGGGGCTCGCACGTTCGCACCGCATTAGTATTATTTGAAAATCGTGAATGCTGTGATAATTTACTTTAAAATTGACGACTCGACAACTAGGTCTTTGGACCAAATGCCTAACGAAGAAAGTTTTTTGATTGATTGATTTATTTATATAGAGCTACTTCCCCTATTATGAGGCGGTCATTCCACGCTAACATGTTTTGTTTTGACCTGTCCGTAGTGTGTTTTCGCCCTTACGTATAGTACCGTTCCCAAAAAACGCAGTGTACTTATAGTTTTTTCCACGTTCAATTCTTTAAACATAAAGTATCCTTTGTCAAACCATTAGTTACCTCTAATTATGCCTAACCTTTAGCCGGATTCCGCAACAGATAATTCGCATAACAAAGACTTTCTTTTAAATTCTAGTAAACCTGATCGCACATCTAACAGCAAAGGCAAAATCCGCATTTTACTAACTGGCGAAATTTTGACTGAAATTTTGTTCAGCTATTAATGATGGATCAGTTAATATACACAAGCTGGACATGCTTCAGAAACTTATAATATCTATGTCTGCCTGTCTATATTTTTGTAAAAATAAATTCGTTTCAAAATTACACGGGTTAGTAGTCATAAATTAATCAATCTTCTTTTATGTGCGGCGCGCTTGAAATTTCCTCAAATTTCCACCACAAAATTGATCTTAATCTTTTAAAAACTATGGGTCATACTTTGACTTTACATAAAGTTGAAACGAGACTGATTTATGTATGTTATAACTTTTATTGTAATACAAAGAAAACGAGAGGAAACCTGAATGCCTTAGAATTCTGCATAACGTTTACAAAGATGTTTGAAGTCTGCCAATCCGCACTTGACCAGCATGGTGTACATGGCCTTTAAAACCCTTCCTTTTCTGACAGATAACCTGTGTTATTATAGGGCTAGCGACGGATTGCAATGATGATGATTCTCTTACTTAACTTCATCGTCAACCTAAAGAATTCCATAGTTTGACATAAATTATGCCTTCAGTAGTAGCCTGAAGTTAGGAAGTTGGCGGTGTTGCACCCCCGTGCCTCGGAGAGCACGTTAAGCTGTCGGTCCCGGTTATTATCACTAACATGAAACTCAAACTCTTAACAAACTAATTATAGCTCGTGATAATAACTCTAATTATAAGCTCTTATTTCCTATTTCCTATGGGAATGGAGGCCTGTGCCCAGCAGTGGGACGCTATAGTGGTAGTAAATGCCTTCACTAATGAGCGTACTCACACTCAGTCCTTGCATTACGCAAACATAAGTCTTAAACAAAGTCAAATAGTACCTACTTCGGAGAGAGCTAAGCTGTTTTTTCGGCACGTACGGCACACGCGTTCACATTTGCGAACACCATTAAACCGTAGCGAACCGATACATCGTGACAAATGATTGCGGCACCGGACCTTTGAACCTGCGATTTTGAAACTCGACGTGAGAATCATGGCCAGGCGTTTGCTAATAATTACGTTTCGGAATGCTGTTGATTCAATGTTCCATGTTTAGATTAATAGATTGATAGCCTTTTTCGTTAGGTGTCTAATCTCATAAACATAACTGGCCTGGATCCTATTTTTTATTACAAAATAATGACAACTTCAATGATGAAAATAGTTATTGAATATAATATGAATAGTAAAAAAAAATATTCCTAGATACCACGGATACCAGGGCAGCATGGTCGAAGGGAGATGACAAACAGGCAAATGTTTGCGGAGGCAGTTTGCCGTGACGCCTCGCTGCACCTTTCTACGATAATATAGACTATAGGTAACATAATGAACATTATCACAGAATTTATATTTTCATATATTTTTATCCAATAAAAGCCCTTAAGAGTAATCTCATCTGATGATTAGTGATGCTGCAGTCTAAGATGGTAGCGGGCTAACCTATTTAGGGGTATGGCAGTTTTATCCCCGAATCGGTTTCTACACGGCAACGTACCGGAACGCTTTATCTTTATGTATATCTTAGTCACCGCCGAAGCCTACCACCAGGCCAGACCAGAGAAAATTTGCGGAAGGACTTGGGAACCCACAGTTCCCAGGTCCTTCCACGTACGCCTCGACTAAGAGTACTATTTCAATTACTCTTTAGGAGATGTTAGTGATAATAACCCGGTCGGCTTATTGCACTCAGCGAGTCGCGGAGGTAACTAAAAGGCCAAATTTGGACTTCCAATTTCGGTCACCCATCTAGTTACCGACTTGGGTCAACGTTGCTTAACAATCGCAATCGAATGTTATGAGTTGTTGCAACTAGGCCACTCGTCCTTCAACGTATAACACTACATCCGCACTTTAAATGAAGTCAGCTTGCGAACCACACGAAAAATATGACCACATTAAACAAAAAAATAATTTAGATTAATCATTGCCAAACTACGAAAACGTTGGAGGCAATCATACAACCATTTAACGGCCCATTATCCCGGTTTTTAGCGACTACGCCACTTTTCAAACCAATTCAAAGTCATGAAAAAATAGTTTTTTTTCACTGTTAAAAATACATATTAAAGATACATGCCTTATCTCTTTAATGTACTCATGAAAACACGATAAGTTAAACTTGCCTCGATCATAAAAATTTTTGAAAACAGGTTGTTTTTGTTCATTTTTCTAATGGCATTTCCAAAGCTTTAGACTAAATTTCATAAAAATTATACGTAAATTAAGCTCATTGTATTACCTATTCACTGTACAGACAGATTTTAAATAAAAAAATTGCTGCAAATTTTCGCCTAACATAAGTCATAAAATGATCTAACGCATCGAATAAGCGATGTACTCAGTGGCTCACGAGCCTCTATACGAGAAGGACCTGCGCAAGTTTTCACGAATCACGCTCCTTACGCGCTAAAATTATTTATTTTTTAATTATTTGTAAATAAATTCTTTTGCTACATTTAGTGATAAAATTAAAATAGTTTTAGTTAGCCTGTGAATATAGTGTTTCTTTGCTTGTGATTTTTATTTAAAATGGGAAATAAAAGTGCCGGAAAAAAAAAAATCTGACAGGAAGCGAAGGAGAAATAAAAAAAATATATGGTAAGTGTTTCTTGAGTTTATCAAAATACCTAGTCCTCAAAAGCTCCGAAGAAAATCTGATACGAACTAAGAAAATTATGATAGGTAGAGTAAATTCCGCCACGTGCAAATACCATCACGCGTAACCACAGTTTATACCTATATACAGTCGGTAAGGGAGACGAGGTTTTTTTTGTTTGGCTATACTGAGTTTCTCATGAATACATGATATATAATATCCTATCCTAAATCTCGACTTTATTTTGGCCATGGCGGTCAATAGAAATTTACCAACTGCGCGGGAGATATTTCTGAACTTCCAACCCCTAGTTTGGTTTATACTAAATAGAAATACCTCACCTACCTACTAATTAGTTTTTAGAAAAATACAAATAATATTAAGGAGCCTAAACCCGGGGATAAACCCGAGACCTGCAGTCGAAGATAGTAGTTACCATAAAACCAACGAGACTCTGTTAGCGATTTTGTACTATCAAAATAATAATTCTTTAAATTTTTATTTCAGTTCAAATATCCCTCGTAAAGGAAATCGTTTTGCATCAAAAAAGAGAGACGACACACCGCTTGAAAAAGATGACATGTGAGTAGTTTCCATACAGATTATATTTTGTTTGATACGTGAGAAAGTGAGACAGTAGCGGACTAAGGGCGATAGGGCACACCGGTGGCCGGACCCTTGGTGTAGAGTTCCCCAAGAACCTTATATACCTAATCTATACCTAATATATCGAACCTATAATAATTATATTTTCAAGGCTTATAAAATTTACATTATATTGTGCTCGTAATTTAATTATTCACTAAAAAATAAAATATTTGTGCTAGCTTCACTCGCATTTCTTTGAAATACTAAATTCAATTTGCTTAATTTTTTTTAAAGTGGGGCCTCCAGTAACTCACCCTGTAATCAAATTATATTCAAGTTCACCACCTCACCGTAATATTATTTCACCTTTATATAATTTCAAACAGTGAATCTGTAGATGCAGTTAGAGTTTAAGGTGGTGAGCTTTTGTCAATATTTTTTTTCATTCGGTAACAAATACCTACTCTGTGAATTTTATCAAACCTAGAAACGTACCTAAAAATATTTTTGTTGTTACAGGAAAAGTGTGTCTGCTTGGAATCTGGGCAGGCGAAAATGAGCCTTTATATACAGAGTACATCGATAAAGATGATACTTTCTGGTTTAAGAACATGGAGCCAAAGATATTACAATTTTATTTAAAATACCTACTGCCTGAAATTATAGATAGTTGATATGAACGTGGCATGCCTATACGAGACCAGGAAGATATAGAAAACGTGCAGCCTAAAAAACATTCATCTAGTACACCCTCTGATTTGCAACCAGATTTGCAGCAACCAGGTCCAAGCTCACGCGTGATTTTTTACGATGAATTTTGATTGTTTTTGTAATAATAATTTTATAAGTATGTAGGCGCTTTTCAGTGGTTTAAGTTTGTTCATTTAAAAACCAAATAAAAATGTGTGTATTTTATTTTAATAAACTTAATTAAAATTTTCTTAGCACAAATTAAAAAAACGAAGTCTATATTAGTATAGTTAGTTAGTTTAGTTATAGTATTGTTGCATACCAAAAAAGTGTCGGGTAAAAGTAAATTAGTGAATCAGTAACAAAAGAGATTTTCACCAATGTATTTAAAATACAGCAACCCCCACTGAGATTGCCGCCCCGGGCTCCCAATGGACTTAGTCCGTCCCTGACCACTGTATACACGATATTGACAGCTAATAAATTTAAAAATGCTTGATGCAAAAAAATCTGTCAGTAGGTCTATCGGCTTTAAATTATAAAGAGACTAGATGATTCCCGCGACTTCGTCCGCGTGGAGTAAGATTTTTGATTCCCGCGGGAACTCTTTAATTTTCCGGGATAAAAAGTAGCCTATGTCCTTCCCCGGGATACCATCTACCCCTATACCAAATTTCATCAAAATCGGGTGAAGAGACAGTTTTTTTAATTCCCGCGGGAACTCTTTTATTTTCCGGGATAAAAAGTAGCCTATGTCCTTCCCCGGGATACCATCTACCCCTGTACCAAATTTCAGCAAAATCGGTTGAAACGATGGGCCGGGAAAGCGTAGCAGACAGACAGACAGACAGACAGACAGACAGACAGAAACACTTTCGCATTTATAATATTAGTATGGATTATAAAGAGCTATAGAAATTGTGTTGGAAAATCCCCTTTTAGTAATTATTTATTTTTATTCCCTTTTAGTATTTATTTAATAAAATTGGGGATGACAATTAAAATGGGAAAGTTTTAATATTTTTACTCTTATTTTGAAATTTGGAATGTAAGTTGGCTGAAATTTGCAATATAGATACGAGTAGATTATACCCTGAATTTCATTTTATATAGTCTAAACCAAAATACCTATAGGTAAAAACGCAACTTCCAACATGTATTTCGTGAAGCGAATTATAATGTAAATAGTCCAACTGTAACAGTTCATACTGTGACGCAAATATTTATGATAGGGTCACGGAGTTCATTTGAACTGCGCGACTCACGGCAATGATCGGTAGGTATCGTAGCGCGGGTCTGAGCGAGCGACAAATGCCTAAAGTGCTGGGATATAGTAGCCTTAAGGCGGAACCAACAATGGCATCGCGTGGCATCGATAAATCATCAACGCATGTACGCATCGCCTTAGAGCCAGTCCACACGGCGCGCAACGCATATATTTATCCGGTTCGAAGGACCTTGACTGCCTCGTTGGTCTAGTGGTTAGCATGTGCGACTGCGGCCGATGAGGTCCTGGGTTCGAGTCCCGGGTCGGGCCATAACAAGTATTGGGTTTTTCTGACTAAAAATTCTCAGTACTAGCCCGGAGTTAGCAATTTGGCGGTGTTCCCCCCCCCCGTGCCTCGGAGAGCACGTTAAGCCGTCAGTCCTGCGCCTGATCTCTCTCCGGTCGTGTCGGACCTTCCGTCCCATCGGGATATGAGAGCAAAAGGAACAGAGAGAACACCAGTGTATGCGCACACACTTGTGCACTATCTCCCGCGCAGATGGCTAATCTCTGTGGAAATTGGCCGCCGTGGTCGACATTATTTTGACGAATAGCCGGCCACACGGGCGCTGGGTCATCGCAGCGTCACTACACCGGCGTCGCAATGAGTACACCCCCGCTCGCTTCGTCTCGGGGGTGCAGTTCCGTCGTGAGTGCGTTGCGTCGACGCAGCGCACCGTGTGTACACTATGATCATTCGTATGTAAAATAACGTAGCGACAGCGCAACGTCGAAGCACCGCTCACGCAACGCGCCGTGTGGACCGGCCGTTAATCTGGGATGACGCAATGCCTGAAGTGAAAGGACGACCTCCGACCTCCGATTGTGCCTTAACTCAACAAGTCTACAACTACATACTGCATGGTTAGTATGAGTATCATACGTCTCACTAGCGTTGACGGAATTCGAGCGTCGATGAATAATAACTTCAGAGTAAAATGAACCTAACGATACCTACTTGATTTAACTTTCTTAAAAGATTTCCGGTCGGATTGGTGCCCGTAGGAAGTAACTACTGAACTGAACTACTTACTGATTTTTCGAAATTACATTTTTTTTAAATATATAGCGAGCAAACCTGCAGGCGGGTCACCTGATGTTAAGTGATTACCGCCGCCCATGAACATTTGAGCCCCAGAGGAACCGCCAATGCGTTGCTGGCTTTTGAGATATCTGTTTATCCGCCCTTTGAAGAGCCCCATATTATAATCATGAGGGAACACAGAAGATGGAAGCTGGTTCAATAATTACGGATTTCTTCTGAAATAAGGCAGTTTAATTCCATTTTAGCTTTAGTTTAAAATATCACGATACACGACGCTGGAATTCCATCAACACGTCAGTTTTTCACCTGCTGGTAAGTGAAGTTGCAGGTCTAAAATAGAAGCGAGCTAATTTGCAAGAGCAGATTTTATTAAAAAAATAATTTACTACGTAAACGTTCATAATGAAGTTGAAAAATAACATTAAAATAAAAGATAATTTGGTTAAACTATGTTTATTAAAAAGAAAGCAGGAAAACAAATAAAACCACAATTATCAATTTAAAACCGAAGTCCACTGAAGCTAGAAAATACATTTAACTTAACCGAACCGAGTTAAGAGATAGTAATTATCAATATGCGATTAAGACCGTTAATTTGTCCCGAGTCCCGACCACTCCCCGACCGTAGCGATGGAGGGGCAAATGGCTCGAAAAATTACCTTCCACTGTATAGCCGCTACTTATTCTGCTATTTCAGAGATGAAATTCTCAAAACACTCGATAAAAACTATTATGCGGATGCGATATTTTAAAGTTTTTTATCGATGACGAAAAATTACCTCCCTCTGCACAGCCGATACTTACTTTTACTCGAGCAGAAATAGCATTCATTAAACATTCGACAATTACTATACGGAATATTTGTCGTGTGCGATATTTAATAAAACTATTGTATTGGTGCCTAAAAATTTAGTTTCCTCTGCACAGCCGATACTAATTTTCTCCCAGGATGGCATTCTTAAAACATACTATACGGAATATTTGTCGTGTGATTTTAACAATACCTTTGTATCGGTCACGAAAACTTGCCTTCTTCTGCACAGCCGATATTTACTTTACTCTAACATGGGATGGCATTCATAATTTATGACTATAAATATTGTCAGCTTTGTGTTTAAAATTGAATTGAATTTTTAGAAAATATAAAAGATTGTGTATTTGTTTATTGACGAAGTTTTAATTAAGTTGATATTTGACTCATTCGATGTAATTCACTCGGTCAGTTTGTAGGCGGGGATACGCTATATTGGATTAATTTGCATAAATACGGGTATTTTTGACTTTGTTTGGTTAGTCTGTTGCCGACAGACTCAGCGATTATGGAAAACCTTTGTGTTTAAATCGCAATTTGTTTTAGAGCTTAGCAGTAGCAACTGCAGCCTGATCAAATGATTAATTTATTGTTGTTTGTGATGCTTTGGCCAAGTTTTTATAATTAACTGTTTACATTAAATCTCTCGTGAAACCGCTACACATTTAACCATTTATTCGTGCACGTTTTAAAGAGAGTACAAACATATTTTAAAAGTAATTTTAATTATTCACCCCCTTCTGGAATTATGCTTACAATATTATGCGAAAAATTTGTCGTGTGCGATATTTAATAAATGCTTTGGATCGGTGACGAAAAATTACCTTCCACTCCACAGCCGCTACTTACCATACATATTGAGATGGTATTTTCAGAATACTCGATAAATATTATGCGAAGCATTATGTCACATAAAATCTTATAAACACTCCGATCTTTTAAAACACTTTTTATAAGTGTAGAATACTTACTTTTCACTACGCAGTTTACTTACTCTACAATGACCTGGATGGTATTATGAAAACACTCGATGAATACTCGTCGTGTGCGATATTTAAAAACCTTTTATCGATGATGAAAAATTGCCTTCCACTGCATAGCCACTGCTTAACTCTTCTTTACTCGGGATAGTATTCTCAAAACCCTCGACTATGCGAAATATTCAAATAACCTTTCATTGATGACGGGTTTTCACAGGACTGTGTATTAGAGCATGTAGTCTCTTATCTTTGTCGTTGTTGTCTCAATCAATAGATAGAATCCTGGACAAAGGTATCCTGCTTAGATCTCCACAGAACGTGGTCTTATGCCCCTTGATTCCAGTGGGTCCCAGCTTCTCGCTTGAGATCGTCCGTTCCCCTTGTCGAGGGGATCATCCAATTTGCTTTGAATTTTAACAATATTTCATTCATAAATAGCACTAAATATTTAATGATACTAAACATGGCAGCACTCTAAAATATTTTTTCCCACAACGCAAATCAAAATTGAAGTGACTGACATTCAAATAATAAACAGCACTAGGTTTCTGCCTCCTTTTTTGACTACAAATATAATATTCCTACAGCCATGTTACAGATCGCGCTATAAACACAATATCAACTCTGTACGTTTGTAAAATGGACGTCAATAAAAGTGTTAATTTATAAAAATTACAATTAATGAAAACCAAATTTATATTTCAGGCCAGTTTAAAATATTGTTTTCAACTTTATTATCATAAATTGTAAATACAAAGCGTAATTATCTGTCCTTTGAGAAGCGAAAACTTCAATATAATTTATTTATTTATTTACTACCGCTAAACGAGACAATAATATTATTACGTACGCCTCAGGAATAGGGTCCTTTGAACAATGTTAATTGAACGATCCAGATGCTACTAAGGACTCATCCATAACAGTCGAACACAGCGGAAAATATATAAATTTAATTAATTTCGAAATAGCCCCCGCGTCTTTGGGGCGAAAAGGGTTTTAAATTAGACATCTATTTCCTTTTATTGTGATGAAGTTGGGAAAAGCTTCCGGAATTTTACGGAATTTCATGAAATTCAAAGAACAGTCAATTAATTATTATTACCAATTGATATTTTGTTGGCTTAGGGACTCAAACGAGATCTTGGTCTGCTACACTAGAAGCAAAGAATACTATTTGTAGTAGTCCTCGCTAATCATGAGCGAGAAAACACAGCAGACAATCTTGGCTTTTATTTTGTCTGAAATGAAATGAAAAAGTATTACAAATTTCATTTGTAATAATTTTTCATTTCATTTCAGACAAAAATGTTTGGTCTATTTTTTCTAATTTATATTCACACCTACTTGCATCTAAGTTCAAAACCACGCATACCTGAAAATCTAAAATCAACGTAAACTGGAGACTGGAGAGCGATTGGCTAAAAATTCATTCACCTCTGATTGGTTAAAACTCTTCCTCTATTGGCTAAAATCCATTGGCGCAGAAAAATACAATAAATTCAGCCAATCAAAATAATTAAGACTGTAACAATGAAGGATACATGTTTTACATAATCGCCCTGCTGATTAATGCTTGTATTAAACTGTCAATAATAGCCCCTACCCTACCCTACCTTCTAACCTTTTCGCTATGGAGCCATTTTAACTTCAAAGAACTTTATTTTTTTCATAAAAACCGTCACACTATTTTTTTTGATACAGTCGCTTGCAAAATTTATGTTCGTTTGCTTTTAACCGTAACAGCCATTGGAAGTTTTTAGGGTTACGCATAGAAAGGTTGCAAAACGGGACCCTATAATATTTAACTTTAATTGCCAACCAAGCCTCTGCCATGTGTTCGTCTGTCTGTCACAGACGTCTACAGCTACAGCCAAAAAAAAGTGAATGCAATTTTCACAGAATAAGTCTTATTGCTCTTTATGGCCTTTTATTGGGAAACAAGTAAAGTAAACCTCTATAAAAAAAACTCAGAAGAATGGCATTTATTCAACGTTAACCTATAGTTCGCGCGCGAGTTGAATGCAGAGTAAATGTATGGTGACACATATATTTACTCTGCATTCAACGAACGAATTCATACTCTACGCGAACTACATAACTCTCTATCCCGCTCCTTTTAAATATGGGATGCGATATAATGAATAAGTTGTCCCTTGCGCACTTTGTTATCTGTACTTTTTCAGTTTTTACTTTATATATCTTTATGTTTGTGTGGCAATAAATAATGTATCTATGTATCTTTCTGCAACTCTCATGTCTATGGTCAAATTTTATACACCCAAAACGGAATATAGAAAAATCATTCTTATCTGATTCTACGGAACCTCTTGAATGCTAATCTGCCTCGTACTTTACCCGATTTTATTGCACTTTTTGGTATACGTTTGCACTACGGTCAACAGAATACCGTAGACTAAAGTAATGGTTCACTAATTTGGCGGTGGATATAGGCAAAAATAACGCAAAAATAACTCGCCGATACGACCGAGTAAATCTCTATATTATACATATAAACGCTTTTTCCAACGTCCATTAGGCACAATTTATTATTGACTTGCCGCTTGAAATTTTGATGAATTTTAACTTTTTGCAACTGAACTCGAAATGGCCTAATGGTTATTTTTACCCATACTTGTATCACAGAGTACCTATGAAGGGTATAAAAAAATGGATCGACGTCCATACAAATTATTGCAGACACTCCCATTTGATCGATAGTTTAAAATGTTTATCATACTAATATTAAAATGCGAGAGTGTGTGTTGTTTGTTGGTTTGTTTATTTGTCCTTCAATCACGCTGCAACAGAGCAACGGATCGACGTGATTTTGCATGGTCATACTCGTAGTTGAGGAACTAGGAAGTAACATAGGCTACTTTTTATACCGGAAAATTGAGGGGTTCCCGCGGGAATTTAATGGGAAAACAATAAGTTTTTTTAATTTCACGCGATCGAAGTCGCGGGCATCTGCTAGGCAAACATAAAATTAACAGGAGACGTGGATATGACGTCATTTGGCAAGTTTTTTTTTACTAAAAAATAATTTCTTTTTGACATAGGAAACAATCCAATTCCTAATATAAAGTCGTCTGTAAGAATTATTATAAAATAGGTACTATACGCTGTGGTATAACGTACGATTTGCATAATAAGTACTACGTACGAATACTTGAAAAGTGCACTTCGCGACCTTACTTAGCATGGATGACATAAATTGTATTTAGACAAATACTTGTGCCCGGTTCATAATATAGTACCCGGTCTGGACTCGGTATGAATAAAGATTGACCCCATACGTCATCCGGTTAAGACATTTCACTTATGGGCGGTAGTTGTAAATTTTCTGAATAACCGCTAGGTTACATGCGAGTTTGCACTATATGATGTATACAGTACGGTATGCTTTTGATTGCGGATTGTGGCTTAAAATTGAAATGGGAACGCGATGGGTCCGTTTTAAAAGCCTAAGATACGAGTAATATGTGTATTTTTTCAACTTACATTTGATGTACTTTGTTATAAATTTACAATATTTATAAGTAGGAATAATTATGTATTTTTCAGCTTATTATATTATGTCTGATACTTACTAATGTACTTACCTATAGGTACCTTTTTTATTTTTTCATAGTTGATTAATTATTGTTTTTTCGTTGTTTCAGGTCAGTACTTTAATGCCAGATTATACCAACAACCTTAGTTTATAAAAATATGTAAGTTATACTTATTAAAACTTTACAAAGAAAAAAAGGGTTATCTAACCTGGATGGTAAGTAATATTTATATATTATTTTTATAAATTTTATGATGCGATTTAATATAGTAGCGGGCTAATATGTTAGGGGTGACACTGTTCACCCTACACTTAATCAGCTTCTACGTATCTACACAGCAGTTCACGGGATCGTACTGGAACGCTAAATCGCTTGACGACACGCCGTTGTCAGTACGGTTGTAATCTAGCTTCAGCCGAAGCCTTCCATTAGGTAATGACAACTCTAAGATATGCTATTGCATAATTGTGAATAAAACAGCGTTTGGTTGTTATTGATGAATTTCTTAGTGACCAAATTTTTTTTTTATCCACTGCAAGCTAGCCCTTGACTGCGATCACACCTGATGGTTAGTGATGATGCAGTCTAAGATGGTAGCGATGGCATGGCAGTTATATCAAACCCACACCCCTTCGGTTTCTACACGGCATCGTACTGGAACGCTAAATCGCTTGGCGGCACGTCTTTGCCGGTAAGGTGGTAACTAGCCACGGCCGAAGCCTCCCACCAGGCCCCAGACCAGGGAAAATTCAGAAATTATAAATTCCTAAATTGACCCTGCCGGGGATCGAACCCGAGACCTCCGCACGTTAAGGCAACAGCGCACAGCGCTACACACTGCGCCACGGAGGTCGTCAACATATATATAACGTATACCTACATATATTGCATAGAAGAAATTTGCTTTGCATTCAGCGGCCCAAAAGTCAGTGTAATTCTTGTATTAGCTACATATTTGTACCATTCTTTTTTCTTTTAAAAAACACCTGCAGAGTTTATTGCCGGGTCTTCTGAGTAGAATCTATTTTCCAAACCAGTCGTAGAGTCTTGCCTTATCCAAAGAGAAATAAATCATTTCATTCATTTTCATTTCACTAGAAAGCCTGTTTGGCAAGATCTGATAAAAATATTACCACCATTTTTACCAAATACATAATAGACATATAAAAACATGTAGCGCTCATTATATTCTGCCTCAAAACCTCTACTTAACTTTGTTATACCGTATAAACGAATTTATTACCGCAGAAAAAACGGAATATTTTCCCAATTTATTCGTTTTTCTCCCAAATTACATAGACAATGTTTTCCTTATTCAATGCCGATGGGTATACTGATAATAAGCGGCCAATTTCGCTTATTTTTGTATGGTTTCCTCTGTTATTCTACTTGGAACACCGCACGGGATTTTAAGCGCGGAAAAGCCGTGTGGAAACACAAAAACGCTAAGAAGCACCTCATAATATGGCATCTTATTCTTAACATTATTTTAATCTTGTTTCAGAATTAGGTATAATCCTTATTTTAGGGATATCAAAGTTTGTGACAACTAACAACAACTAAATAACTGTCCACCACCACTATCTACAGCCCATTAACGTCCCACTGCTGGGCACAGAATTAGAGCTTAAACTCACCACACTGCTCCAATGCGGGTTGGCGGGCTTTAGTAATGAGAATTTCTAGTCAGAAAAACATATAACTGTCATTAAAACGGCAGAAATCCAAGGCGACTTAGCGTGTATTTTCCATACAAATGCCCGTTAAGTCGCGCGCATACTTGAGTCGTGCAACACACAAACAAACAGCCCCACTTCCGTTTGCAAATAGATGAGAGCATTCTGACTTTTGTGGGAGGCACTAGCAACGAACTAAAATGTTTTCGAAAGTAATGGGGTTACCTTTGTGATACCTATGGTAATTTCTTTACTTATCTGATTCGCAAAATATTTTAATGATATTTTATTTTTCTTTATTTTGATGGGAATAAAAATATCGTGTACTAGCCTATGCTATTATATGCTCACTTTGCTTTAGGCATTGCTCACGTTATGTTCGATTTTCATACAAAGTTCAAACCCCCTGAGGGGTTGAATTTTGATAATACTTTCTGATCAGATGCCAATGTCATAATAGATATCTATATGCCAAACAGCACGATCCGTATAGTGGTTTGAGCTGCGTTGATAGGTCAGTTAGTCAGTCACCTTTTTCTTTTGTATATTTGGATAAGAGTTTTAGCTATAGCCATGCCAAGTTGCAGTTGAATCTATCAAGTAGTTATACCGAATGACAAAAAATATTTTGTATCGTTAATGCTATCTAAGTATAGATATCGATGTATTGATAATAAAGTTACCTGTAATTTAAATTTTAAAAATATATTCAGTGCACAGGAGTCGTCCAGCTATAGTTTAATTATAAAGTAAAGAAATTAGAGAAAAAGTGTAAAAAAATAAGCAAAACGAAATCGTAAACCCAAAGCCGATCTCATATCTAGGAAAATAAAAAAAGACAATCCAATACCTGACACATCCTTAATAAGTTTTCGATATCACGACTTGAGAGGACAACTTTATTACAAACATAAATTTTTTCGATTTCATACCGTATTTATCTGAAAATAGGGTGACAGCGATCGTATAAAGAAAGTTTGTAAAGGTCAAGGTTATGAATTGAGAAAACCATCTTGTAAACAATCCGGTGTTATCCAATTTCAGATCTTATTACGTTGGAATAAAGTATATACGGTTGATGTTTGTAAATATTCCATGAAACCTTCAGGTGTCTTCCCGGGATATGTTAATCAGGTGATAAATATGTGAGAAGATAGTATACTCTCAAATGGCAGGGATGTCGAATTTCACTTGAGTTCGGTTTTTCAAAGGCCCTTTAGGGAAATAAAAAAGTTGTGAGTGATACTGAGAAAAACTAAAGAATGTAGGTAAGACGTATATGTTTCTTTTAACAAGCTTTGATTTAACTTGCAAGTTTGTGGGTTTGTTTAGGTCAAATCTTGCAACAGAATAGTAAACTTGCTATCCCCAAACGTTTGAGCTTTTAGATTGGATGACTATGCATGGTTAGCTAAGTGACGTCATTCTGAATCAAGATGGCGGGCTAGTTTTTTTTTTTTGCATCCTCATGATATGGGTACCTACTACCTATGATATTCCAAACCAGTGGTAGATTCATTCGACTATTCATAATAATTATGCACTTCTAAAAAAGTCTATTTGATTATAAAACTTTTGAATTTGAAATAAAAGGGTTAGATGAGAATACGAAAAATAAATGCTTTCACGGTCCACCTAATCAACCCATTTTGTTGAAGTTTGGGACAGGGAAAGGTTATATCCCGGGGAAGGACATAGGCTACTTTTTATCCCGGAAATTTAAAGAGTACCCGCAGGAATCAAAAAAGGCTTGTTAATAATAATAATAGTATAATAATAATAAGTTTTTTTATTAAAGGCATATAAAACCCAGTATAAAAAAGTCAATAAAAATACAGTACAGAAACATTTAAACTTACGGCTAACTGAAATGGTTAAAAAACTCATTTCAGATGTCGCAGGTCACAGGTACTTACTACTTTCTGTTCTTGTCACGGTGCACAGAACTGAACTTAAAACTGAGATTGTCGTAATTTGGCACAGATTTAGGTTTCAACTGCAAGTTAACCCAGGAAATGACAAAGGACACTTCATATCCCGGATTATCGAAGAGTTCCCAGAAGATTTTTATAAAACCTAAATCCAAGCGTCACCCAGTTTTCTATAGGTAGGCTATCGGTGGTAAAAATAAGAACTTTTCCACGAAAATATAGCCTGAGAAAAAGGTACAAAAATGCACGGAAAGTTAATCTCGATGCGACCACAAAATCCGTATAAATTATTTGTAAACAATTTACGAGAGTGTGCCATGTTTTGTAGCTAAACATTAGGTTATGCCACAGACTACTTTTCATCAGAGGTGTTCGTATTTTCACATACCCCTGTAGTCTGTATCCTTTGCATTTCTAACACACACTAATTTTTGCATGTCAACCCGGAAAATCAAATATTTCCCAGTTTTTAACATCCACGGGACTTTTAAGAAAAATAAATCAATGCGGATGAGGTGCTGTCGTTGTCTTGCAATAAGTAGGAACATAGATTAGAGCTTGAGTTGAGATTTACGGGAGGTTATGGCGTTAAAACATTACGCTTACCCTGCGCCTGATCTTTCTCTGGTCATGTTGGATTGCCGTCCCATTGGACTCTTACTATAGCGAGGGAATAGATAGTGCACCTGTACTTACTTTCACAATTTTGTCTCATACGTATTTGGCTGATTAAATATTATTTTTATAATAGACAAGATGATGCCCGAGGCTTCGTTAGCGTTTTTGATGTCCGTGGAAGCTTTTGAATTATCCGGTAAAAACTAGAACCTTTTGTGTTAATTCAGGGTTTATAGGCTTCTTCCAAGCCAGATTTCCTCCAAATCTTTTCAGTCGTTGTGGCGTGAAGGAGTAACAAACGTAAAGACGTAATGTGTGTGAGTGCAATTCACACACGGCAGAAGTGAAACTTCAGAAAAGTAGCCTACGAGAGAATGAGATTTAAATATAACTTGTATTCTATCCCATTCTCTCGCAGGCTAAATCTTATATAATATGTTTGTAATTTTTTGGTGTCGCTTTTTCGTTTCGTTGAATTTTCAAATCGCAACGATTTCTCTTCTAAATTAAGAAAGATTAGGAAGTCTCTGTGTTTAGTTTGGTCTCTGCGCGTCGTAAAATATTTACGCCTAAGCCGCTGATAAAACTGCGCCGAGGAACTTTTGTATGAGCGAAGATATACGCTTGCGCTGATTATCATCTTAGCCTCATTTATATACCAAGTATATGAATAAGTCCTGGGACATTAGCTGTTGATATAGTAATAGCTTATTGATGTCCCACTGCTGGGCAAAGGCCATTTTTTGAAGTGGAAACTTGAGCACTTTTTGGTAGGGGGTAAAAATGTGACTACGCGTGATCAACACCATTCTTCTTAAGACAAAAGGTCTTAAGTATAATAATATGGTACATTCGTAATTAAGCTTTAATGCCTTGGTTCTAGAGTTTATAGCTGTGTATTTGTAACCGTGGGCGACATCTCGCCACCCCGCGTTGTTACGAAGACAAAAGGTCTTAAATATAATTATAGTACATTCGTAATTAAACTTTAATGCCTTAGTTCTAAGGGAAATATTTGATCATTTTATTTATTTACAAAAAAAAAACGTTTTCACTTCTTCACTTTTCACTCTTGTCTAACAACAATGCGTTCAGGGTACTGATGTGGCTGCCTCGTTTCTGTAGTGCATCAGGGTTGTTCGCTGGGGTGCAAGTTGATTGTTTTAAGCCACTATGCGCAAAATATGCGGAGCCCTGGTGCGCAGAGTGCGGGTCAGTACCTGTTTACCTTGTGACCTCCACGTCTATCGGTCCATCGAACTGTGTACCCCGCCCTATACCTCTATGTATTTTTTTACAGTTCTCCCCAACTTAACTAAAACTCTCTTTATATGCAAATTTGGTGGCTGTCAAAAAATATACCTTACCGCGCCCCGGGGACAAAATCTTAATTCACTCCCGCACTAACCTTTCCACCTTGATTTACTCGCTTTTTTATAGTCCACTTCTTTTACAAAGTCCAATTATTTAACTTAGGTATCGCCCCTCTTTACTGCTGACATTAATTGCGTTGTTCTTTATTGCTTTACCTCAAAAAAGGTTGGAAGGTCGTTTTTTTTCGAGGGTAGGTACTGAACTTTAAATTTTGTTAGCTCTAATAGCTAAATTATTTATTAATGTTAACTTTGACTGCAACACAGTTTGTTTCGACGACCTCCCTAGCGTAGAGGGGAGCTCTAGGATCCAGACCAGTGATATATTCACAAAAGATCGCTGTCCTATCTGTAGAATAAAAATAAATTGCCAAAATGCAATTCTCGCATCACCGCAGAAAGGCTGGACCGATTTTGGTGGAAATTTTCGTGTGTGTTTGAGTGGGTCCCTGGATGGTTTATATTCACAATTAGCCTCGGTAGAGGGCGCTGTAATCAACGTCTGGCGGGCCCACTACTTATCAATAAAACTAAATCCATAAAAATAATTACATTCGGTTGTTCCATACGTAAAGTTACGTTCTTAAAAGTTTTTACATTAACACTCTCTAAATATTATTATTCAAGCAAAACTTCTCAGCCTTTATTACCCCCTAATTTTAAAGATGAAGAAGGGTGTTGTTCTTGCGAACATTCGGGTCAAAGTCGAGAGTTTTCCGGAAGCTTCGCGTTACGTTGTTAATGTTATATTTTGAATTTTGTATTGAGGGGCTTCCAAATTTTACCAGCAAAAACATGGTATTTCCAAACCTCTTACACAGAGCTCTCCCGTGTAGCATGCCTTGGTCGTTTTAAAAAAGTTTATAGTTTTGTCTAGACTCTAGAGCATATAATAGCCATATAATGATTTACAGAGTCATATACGTAATACATTCTCTAACAACAACAAAAAAGACGTTTTTGATGACTGGTAGTCTATGATTTCGAAATTAAAACAGTGAAAGACTATTAAACCTAAAATCGCAGGTAAAACTTAGGTGAACAGCTCATGTTCTAAGTTATATACTATAAATATTGCGAAAACGATTTTTTTTAATTCAACTTCAAATAATTAGCCCTTAACCGCAATGTCACCTGGTGGTAAATGATGTGCAGTCTAAGATAATAGTGGACACACCTGTAAGAGGCATGGCAGTTTAATAATAAGCTCATACCCAGGATTCAGAATCGCTTTCAACACGGCATTTATCTTTAACTGTTTCTTGTTTTAGGAGCGTCGCATTAATTTTGTATTCTGAATTTTGTATTAATTATCCGGAATCATCTCGGCGAAACTTCTCAACGAGATCGTTTGGCTTATGATGGCTTTAATTTTTGATGTTTATAGACCCGAAAATTCAGTGTTTTTTTAAAATCTTCTTATCGTAGAAATTTTCAAAAACCCTTCATCTTTGTGTTCATAGTCAACCTATGGAAATGGCTATGTTAGGAGTTTCCATCAGGAATGAGTTTCGAAATAAAGGAGATCCATGTGGACAAAGGTAACTGACATGTCATAGACAAAACCATTTGCAAGTTTTTTTTAATATTTTTAATCTACGTTTTCCCTTGACTGCAAACTTAGCTGGGTTGTACGTGATGATGCAGTCTAAGATTGTAGCGGGCTATCCTGTTAGGGGCATGGCAGTTACTCGTATATTACACCCATACCCCTATTCAGTTTCTACATGGCATCGTACCGGAACGCTAAATCGCTTGGCGGCACGTTTTTGCCGGTGGTAACTAGCCACGGCCGAAGCCTCCCACCGGGCAAGACCAGGGAAAATTCAGAAATTATAAATTCCCAAACTGACCCTGCTCGAACCCGGGACCTCTGCACGTTAAGACAACAGCGCTAACCAGTGCGCCACGGAGGTAGAAGAAGTTGCAGAGGAAAATATCCTCATATTATAAGGGCCCCGTTTTTCCTTTGATGAGTTACGGAATACTGAGCAACCGATATTGTCTCTTTGTGGAATTAAAGCAATGCCTTTTATCTTATTACATTATATTCATGCCAACAAATATAACACTCGATTAAGCAAAAAACCAAACGGGGATTTAATCTTTTGAAATCCACACTATTATTACAAATGCGACAGTGTGTCTGACTGTCTGCTACGCTTTCACGGCCCATCTGCTCAACTGATTTATGAAATTTGGTACAAGGGTAGACTGTAACCCGGGGAAGGGCATAGGCGCTACTTTTTATCCCGGAAAATTAAGGAGTTCCTGAGGGAATCAAAAAAATTAAATCACGCGGACGAAGTCGCGGTTATCAGCTAGTAACATTATAATATTTATGCCAACAAATATCGCACTTGATCAAGCAAAAAACCAAACGGGGGTATATATCTTTTGAAATAGGCAATAAAACAGCCTCAGACATCCACTTTCGATCCGAAGCGTACCATTTTTCGAGTCAACAGTACAAAATGGTCCCGCAAAGTTAAGTAATAGGCCAATATACTCAATCTCTATAGGGGGTAGGGCTGCCACCTGTACATTATATCAAATTCAATATTTTGCTTTAAAAAAACTGAAGTTTCCATTCCATATCCTTGCCCAGATATTAAAATATGATACTTGACAAAGTCTTACTACTTAAAGACTGTGTTAAACAGCATTTGTTAAGTCGAGGTTATTATACGAGTGATGATTTTCTGAATGAAAAAGTTGCATGGAAGCCACCGGCCTCGCATCCAGTGACCCACAAGTTAGTGTAATACTTGAAACGTAACGTATGTGTTGTATTGTTTACTTATTGTAACCTTTTTCTTTTTTAAGAAAAGAGCAACTGCTGAGTTTCTTGCCGGCTCTTCTCAGTAGAACAGCTTTCCCAACCGGTGGTAGAGTCTTAACGTATCATAAGTGACACAAGTTGTCCCATGTCAAATAAATAAATCATTTATCTCAAAAGTCCAAGTTTACTTAGGTTTTTTTTTAACTAAGCTCTAAACATAGACTATATCCCTAACTTCGGTTTATAACAAGTAGGTATACGAGTAAATAGTGTTGATTTAAGAAATTATAAATTTTATGAGAGAACAATATCATTTGTATGTCACTTAAACGATATACTGACTGATATAAACATTAAACATATTAATGCTCAAATTCTCTTAGTCTCTAATTTTCATGATGTTCGCGAGTCAGAGTAATACTTGTTACATTAGGAACGTAATGTGTGGTAGGTATAATATTATCTACGTACTTATAGTATTTTTTTTATAAGGAGTAACTGCTGTGATACTTGCGGGCTTTTCTTAGTAGAACTGCTTGCCTAACCGGTGGAGTCCTAACTCCTAACACATTATAGTCACAAAATATGTTGTTGTACATTAAATAAAACATTTCATTTTATAACGTTGAATCCACAGAGTAATATAATATTATCTCGATGGGTTGAATCCATTCAGAAAGCATTAAAATTTATTCCATACATTTACTCATATTTCCTTAGACTCAAGGTGTCAACCCTAACTAAGGCTTTCCTCAGGTGGGAAATTCGGTTCCATTTTGGACCTTCAACAACGAATACGGTGACAAAGGGTCTATTTTGTAACCCAATATGGTTGCAACGACGCGCTATTTGTCAATTGTTACTATTTACTCCGCCGTGGTAGTACTAACCACAGCGTAGAGGGAATTCATACAGTCGGTTGACTACATGGCAGAAAATTCATGCGATAGTATCACAAGGTTGATACTAAGGATACGGTGATGAAGGGACTATTTTGTAACCCTGTTTGTAACTATTTACTCCGCCTTTGGTAGTTACCACAGCTTGGAGGGAATTCATACAGTCGGTTGACTGGGGGGAGAAAACTTGTCAGAAAAATCATGCGATAATATCACAGGATTGATACTAAGGATACGGTGACAAAGGGTCTATTTTGTAACCCAATATGGTTGCAACGCCGTGCTATTTGTCAATTGTTACTATTTACTCCGCCGTGGCAGTACTAACCACAGCTTAGAGAGAATTCATACAGTCAGTTGACAGGGAGGAAAAAAATGTGTGTGTGTATGAAATTCACACATAGCATAAGTGAAACTTCAGAAAAGTAGCCTTCGAGATAATTAGACAAATATAAATAGTATTCTATCTCATTCTCTCGCAGGCTAAATCCTATTATGAAAATATTTCTCTTTTTGGTGTCGCTTTTTCGTTTACTTTTTCGTTTTACCAACCAGAGGCAGATTTAAATAAAACATAAAAAGCAATTAACAAATCAGACTTTCTACTGCTACATTTAAACAAACAAACAGAAAATAAATAAAAATAATAAAAATTGAATGCTTTTTATACACGTTTTGTGGCGCCACTTGTACCGTGGTGACAACATCCGTTTCATCGAATTTTCAAATCGCAACGATTCTAATAAAGTTTAACTTCATGGATCATGCGATATCACAGGGTTGAAACTAAGGATGGTTTATAACTTTATACCAACCGATAGAAGTCGGCAGAATCAACTGGAGTGTGTCAGACGTTTGGATATGTTAGTGCTACGACCATAAAGTCTCACCCGCAAGCATTGTATCGTCCCACTGTATGTATTTACGCTGTGGTTACAGTTTACCTAGTCTTTGGTAGTGCTGGGTAGGTTGGATATTTGTGATTTGAGAAGGTTGAAGACAACTGACACCTTCTCTGTAAATTTAACTTTGCCTGTTTCAAGTATGAATGAATGAATTAAATACCTATTTGTTTTGATACATACATAAGTACCTACAAGTATATGAATTATTTTGTACAGCTCTAACCTATATAGCAATATAATTCTAGCTTATTAATACCCTATACAAAGAGGAACATCGGTTTACTAGTGAATAGGCATCTTCTAGGCAAGCACGTTCCAACCTAGACCTCATCATTGCTTTGCACTAAGCATGATTGTCGTCAAGCGCAAGCCTATCTCACAATAAAAAAATAAATAAAAAAACTAGCTAATTCATGAGATTTCATCCGCGTGCATTTAAAAATTTAATCGAGCGCTATAAATTTCGCTATAAGTTTTTAAAATTCCTCGGAAACTTTTAAAATTTCCGGGACAAAATCCTTTTTTAATAATTATTTCTTAAGTACTTTTATGTTCACATAAAATCCCTCCTTTGCGACGTGATTCAATAGCAAAACAATTTATAATATCGGTAGGTGGTAGATTTTTTTTAAATCTACATGCATTGATGTAGAATTTTAGTACATCTACTTGTCAGAAAAAAGTTCTCACGTCATTAAGTTAAAAAAAAACTGAGAACTCATATTATAATTCGAGTGCGACAATGAACACTCACCTTAACATCAAGGTAGGAATTTAATAAAACACCGACAAATTAATGTCTCAAATAACATTCATTTCACGGAGTTCAAAAGGAAAAATGTACACATAAAATAATTCAATAAATTCGGTAAGTATTCGCCTAATAAAAGCATTAGTCCATGACAAACGCTCGAAACCATTATCTTTCCACCCCCCTTTTCATATTACATCCAGGTGGGTAAAGGCCCATGTTGAATGGTCGTTTTTTTTCTATACTTTCCTCCCAGTTTGATGTATGAGAGGGAATTTTATTTAATATCGGATTATTGATTTATAGTCAGTAGTACCATGTTTAGTGATGTGAAAGTGTCGATATCGATTATAATAACGTAGCGTAAATATAAGTATATTCATACAGTGGGTCGACACCCATATGAATGACAGACCCAGCTATCTCTCTATAAATCGTGGGGTGACAAGAAAAACTCACTAAGTACAGTTTTTGGGAAGAATGACTTTTATTCACTAAGTTCATTATTTTTGCATAAACGTTTACAAGAAAAAGTCACCAAGTACGTACTTTCCTATTTTTGCCATTTAAAAAAATGTAATTATCATCATAATATATGTATCTCAACTAATCTTAACGTCTTTCCTTAGACTGTGATAATACTTAGAATTTATAGACGGTAAACAGTGAAAATAAAAGTGTCATTTCAAACCCAGTTCGTAGGCTTTAAAGGCGGTCCAAAATTTTCTGGTTGAGTTAGTTTGGGTTCCAAAACAAAAAAAATCCTGCCAAGAATTGGTCATTCATTAAGAAAACTTGCTTCATCATATTGTTACAGCATGCATATTATTAGTCATGTTATTTATTATGCCGTAGCAACAATATTCTGATAAACTATGGCAGTAATGGTTTTCATAGATGGTAATGATTAATAATAATTAAAAATTCTTTACAAAATTGAACTGAAATTATTGACTTATAATTCATTTCATTTAATAGGTATGTATGTAGAACATTGTAAGTTGCACCAATTATAATGTATAGTTCTAGTACCTCTTATATATTAAAATAGTATATTATATTGCGCTTCCGATTAGCCCGAGACCTCACTAAGGGTCATGCCTGAAAACCAGCGGTGTAGTCGACTGGCTGTAGCTGAGGCAGTACCTCGTTTAGCCAATAAATATAGATTTTATGCTTGTTATAAGGGTGCCCGGGTCTCCTAGAACTTAGGTTGGCTAATACTATGGTTGGCCCCGTGGTTCCGTGAGAGCTGTGGTACTCCATGTATGTTTTAGTTGGAATTTTTTGGCTGAATAAATGATTACTTAATTATTTATCGATAAAAATTACCACGTTCATCGGTCCATCACTAGAGACGCGTGGCCCACATCGGCCGTACCGTACCTCCCCTCAAATTGTGTTTAGTGAGGTATGTTGCCATGAATGCTGACATAATTCATATGTATTGTTGTTCCGATTGTGTTCTATTGGCAGACATTGTAAAAATAAGTAAAAGTTTCGGTACAACGAAAAAATGTATCCATAGGGAGTTCAGTTCATGTATTGAACGTTTGTATTACTTTTTGTTAAATTGCCTTTTTATCCATACAAATATTATAAAGTAGCTGATGCCCGCGACTTCATCCGCATAGTTTACGTTTTTTTAATTCCCGGGGTTCAGAACTCTTGGTTTTTCTGGCATAGCCTATGTCACTCTCCTGGTCTTGAGCTATATCCATGCAAAAAATCTCGTTGATCCATTGCTCCGTTGCAGCGTGATTGAAGGACAAACCAACAAACAAACACACTCTCGAATTTATAATATTAGTATGATATGAAGTATTATGCGAAAGCGTGTCAGTCTGTCAACTAAGTTTTCACGGCCCATCTATTAAACTAATTTCGACGAAATTTGGTACGGAGATAGCCAGCATCTCGGGGGAGTACTTAGGTTATTTTTATCTCAGAATATAAAAAAAACATAGAACACATGGCCATAGTCCACCACGCAGACTAAGTACGGACTGGCAAACTTCACACACCCTTGAAAACACTATGAGAACTCTCGAACATGCAGGTTTCCTCACAATGTTTTCCTTCCTTCACCGTTTTAACTTTTAAAGCAAGTGATGCATTACTTATTTTCTTAAAACATGCATAACACCGGTAAGCTATATACGTGCCCGGAGTCGAATCCCCAACCAACAAAATAGGAAGCCGGACATCCAATAAAGCCGTTGTCCTAGCTGAGCTACAAGAAGCGACGCGAAGCGATGCGACGCGATATGACGCCATAGAAAATGTCAAACTTGTGTACGACAATGTATAGGCGACTGGCGACGTGACACGTCAAACCAAGGGTCAGCTACTGTTTGAAACTGTCGTATCGAGTCGCGGTGTCGCGTTTGTCACTAGGACAACGGGTGAGCTATCAGCCTATCACCACCCATAGAAAATGAAAAAATTGTCTACGCGACAACGTATAGATCACGGGTCAGTTACTATTTGATACTGTCGCGTCGCGTCGTATCGAGTCGCGGTGTCGCGTTTGTCACTAGGACAACGGGCGAGCTAACAGCCTATCACCACCCATAGAAAATGACAAAATTGTCTACGCGACAACGTAGGCCACGGGTCAGCTACTGTTTGATACTGTCGCGTCGCGGTGTCGGGTTTGTCACTAGTAGGACAACGGGTTAGCTATCACCAATTTTAACAATAGCCAAGCGCAACCCTAGTATCGTCAAAAAAGGCAATAAGAGACAAAAGTATCCCTTGCCTCTCGGCTTTCCAATTAAGAATTTCGATATAAATCCATTTTCAACTGAGGGTAACTCTCGAGGCTATCAGTGCCGGCCTTGTACCAATTATTCAAATTCGAAATATTCAAGTAGACCCCAGTTCTTTACGAGCTCTTTATATCGTATCAAAAGTGTACAAGTAATTAAGCTATTGCCTCTTTCGGGATATTGATTTTTTTTGGTAAAAATTCAATTCAATTCAATTCAATTTATTTATTACAATCCATAATTATTACAATTTTATGTCAATAGATGATTCCCGCGGGAACTCTTTAATTTTCCGGGATAAAAGTAGCCTATGTCCTTCGCCGGGATGCAACCTAGCCGAGGAAGCGTAGCAGACAGACAGACAGACGCACTTTCGCATTTATAATATAAGTATAGATAATTGAATCCACTATTTATTACAATTTAGATAGGTATGTTAAACTAGTTTAAAGTTCCAGAATAAAACGATGTCTATTATAATAGATTATGCATATTTTAAACATAAACGATTATTTATATATTAATAAAACTCCGTATTTGTTTAAACTTTAAAGCTAAATCGATTTTAACATATTTGCATATTTTTTCTAATAATGACTTCATCGCGGAGGCAGTCATTTTAGAACTATAATATCAAAATATAATCAACTAGATGATGCCCGCGACTTCGTCCGCGTGGATTAAGTTTTTATATTCCCGCGGGAACTCCTTAAATTTTATTTTATTTTATTTTATTTATCAAGGAAAACCAACAGCTTATTATTCTAAATAGTCTTAAAATTCGGTAACTTATAGCTAATAATAGGTTTTCACAAATAGACACTAATTAAAAAACAGATGTACCTGGTGATACACATGGAAGTTGTTAAAAAACTATACCAGCTGTATTGCACTTGACTGTATCAATACCTTTGTAAGATTTCGACGTACACTACACAATATATTGCCACAAAATAAGTCTATACTAGGTTCGTTGTAAACAGAGTTCAGAAGGCGAGAAGCGCGATTAATAAATGAGTTAGATCCGGGATAAAAAGTAGCCTATGTCCTTCCCCTGCAAACTATCCCCATACAATTACTAATTTCATCAAAATCGGTGGCCGTGAAAGCGTAGCAGATAGACAGACGGACACACTTTCACAATTATAGTATTAGTATGGATTATTATTGTAAACAAAATCAAACCTTCAAGTTTTTATTTGAAAATATAAACTTTTTCAAATTATTCCACTGGATTCGGAACTTCCTTTCACGGCCAATCTTATGAACCGATTTTGATTGAATTTGGTATAGATAGAGCTAATTTTGGATGAAGGAAGGACATCCCGGAAAATTATGGCCGCCGCCGCCTGGATCCAAAGAATCTCCTCTCTTTGACGACCTCCGTGGCGCAGTGTGTAGCGCTGTTGCCTTAACGTGCGGAGGTCCCGGGTTCGATCCCCGGCAGAGTCAATTTAGGAATTTATAATTTCTGAATTTTCCCTGGTCTGGCCTGGTGGGAGGCTTCGGCCGTGGCTAGTTACCACCCTACCGGCAAAGACGTGCCGCCAAGCGATTTAGCGTTCCGGTACGATGCCGTGTAGAAACCGAAGGGGTGTGGGTTTAATATAACTGCCATGCCCCTAACAGGTTAGCCCGCTACCATCTTAGACTGCATCATCACTTACCATCAGGTGTGATCGCAGTCAAGGGCTAGCTTGTAGTGGATAAAAAAAAAAAAAAAAAAACTCTGCGACTCGCTTGATGTCGTCCGTCCATCGTGTGGGGGGTCTGCCGACGCTACGCCTTCCAGTGCGGGGTCGCCATCCCAGCACTTTGGGACCCCAACAACCATCGGTTCTCCAAACTATGTGCCCCGCCCATTGCCACTTCAGCTTCGCAACTCTTCGGGCTATATCGGTGACTCTGGTTCTCCTACGGATCCCTTCATTTCTGATTTGATCACGTAGGGACACTCCCAGCGTAGCCCTCTCCATCGCCCGCTGAGTTTGTGTAGTATAATATATGATGTAACTAGCGAATGCCCGCGACTTCGTCTGCGTGGTTTGAGGTTTTTTGGTTCCCGCGGGAACTCTTTAATTTTCCGGGATAAAAAGTAGCCTATATGCTATTCCAGAGTATAATCTATCTCTGTGCCAAATTTCAGCCAGAACCGTTCAGCCGTTGGGGCGTGATTGAGTAACAAACATTCATACATCCATACATCCATCCAAACTTTCGCATTTATAACATTAGTAAGATAAGATAATATGTAACTGCTGTGGGAGCTCAAGAGACCTATGGCACTGAGCAAGTGGCTACGTCCAGCAGTGGCGTCTATCGGTTGACGAAAACGACGACGCAAGCAAAGCCGGGTTGGTTCAGCAAGTTCACATAATTAAAGTCTAGACTCTAGACTAAATGAATAACCAAAGTTAAATTAACAATACATTTCTAAAACAAATAGAATTTTAATACCTCCGTCAAACCACAATTACTTCGTCCGACCTCTACACCAAAGACCGCCTGGATCCAATAATTAAATACATAATTTATGCGTGTGCCTACGCTCGCGAGTAAATTATATGTCTGAAGGAAATCTATACGGTGAATTATGACTTCGATTATTGTAAATGTTAAATGCTCAATCGTGTTTTGAATGGGGCCTTTAAAAATTGTATATGTACCTATTCAATTATTATAATAAAGGTAAGTGATTTTTTTACCATCTATTTACCAGTAAATTTTAAACATCATTATCTCAACCCATCACTGGTCCACGGATCACCGTTTGGGCTTAGACCGTAGTCCTCCAAGTTGGGTAAGTGCTGATTGGCATACTTCCCATAGTAAGCGCTCTATAGAGAATTCTCAGGCATGCAGGCTTTTTCCTCAAGAAAACAAGTGATATAATCTAATAATGTATGAAAAACGTCAGACTCAAGAAAAATCGGGACACAAAATCGGGACATTGTTACGACGTGTATCGTAAAGCCCCATCTCTTAAGAACCTAACATAAACCTAGCATACAAGCACACTCGGGTACATGTTTTATCGGTTATATAGGTATCCTGAATACATCTATTATCTGCGAGGGAACAAAAATCTAATGACGTATGAAGGCACAAAATCTTACAATGTATAAAAAAGTCTGAGTTAAGTAAAATCGGGACACAAAATCGGGACATATAACAAACAACGCTTATCTTATAGTCTCATTCGTGAGACCTCTTCCGTTAAGTAAACCTAACATAAACCTAGCATACAAGCACACTCAGGCGCGTGTTTTATCGGTTCTATCTAGAATACATCTATTATCTGTTTCGCTCTTCGTATCGCATAGACATTACGATGTACATAGATAAACAAGTACACGGTATTTGCATTGACTTCGAAGTTCAAACGAACCTTTACCATATATTTACATTTTACATACTTTTTTTACATTTTACGTGGGTACTTTAGTTTTGTTTTTATGTAGTGAATTTCATTGCCCTTTTATGTGCTGGGATGGGACGGAAAATCCGAGACGACCGGTGAGAGGTTGCCCGACAGGCGCAGGCTTAACGTGCTCTCCAAGGCATGGGAGTGAAACACCAGCAACTTTCTAACTCCGGGCTAGTACTGAGAATTTCTAGTAAAAAAAACTCAACACTTAATTATGGCCCGACCGGGACTCGAACCCGGTCGGCCGCAATCGAACATGCTAACCACTAGACCAACGAGGTAGTTAAAATAATATAATACTGCTGTAAGCGATGGTAGTAAGCCCCAGAGATTTTTCAGGAGTTTCCGTACGTTACCGAAGGATCTCTAAAACGCAGGGGACCCCACTCGACGCGTCGTTTATTTTAATTAATCGGCAATAACAATAATTGGCGAGCACCGGATTTGTGTCATGCAAATCGGTTGCTGTGTATTAGCATAGTGAGTCGATTTCTGCTCGATAGTGATGTGCGCAATTTGTTTATCTATATCGATATTTCTAACTCGGTATATGTATAAACTGCCTCGTTGGTCTAGTGGTTATCATGTTTGACTGCGACTGACGAGGTCCCGGGTCGGGCCATAATTAAGTGTTGGGGTTTTCTGATTAGAAATTCTCAGTACTAGCCCGGAGTTAGGAAGTTAGTTTTTCACCCCCGTACCTAGGAGAGCACGTTAAGCCGTCGGTCCCGGTTATTATCACTAACATGATAATAGTCGTTGAAGCCCGCCAACCCGCATTGAAGCAGTGTGGTGCGTCTAAGCTCTAATTCCCTCTCTCCTATGAGAGTGGAGGCCTGTGCCCATCAGTGGGACGTTAATGGGCTGTAGTGGATCGGTATTTCATCAGTCCAAGGCATTGCTCACTACTGAGCAGACTCCTCTCAGGATGAAAAAGGTTTGGCTATAGTCCACCTTGCTGGCCAAATGCGGACTGGTAGACTTCATACAACTTTGAGAATATTCATCAGATAACTCTCGGGCATGCGAGTTTCCTTACGATGTTGATATTTGATATCTCAAAACGCGCATAACTCCTAAAAGTTAGGGGTACGTATCCGGAGAACCCTTGACACCCGAATAGGTAGCTTGACGTCTAAATCACTAGGGTATCACCGCTATCAATATTTATTTAACGGAATTTATAAAATAATTATTTATATATTAGGTAAGTCAATATTACTTTAAAAAAAATACCGGTATGTACATGAATTAATTCGCGAGCATTTATCAAGATATAAACTCGAAAATGTATCTGATTATTATTATTATGTTTGCTATTATTTCTGTGTGAGACCACAAGTTTTCTTTATCTAGCTGAAATTGACCGGTATCTACTTTACCACTTAACCCAGATCCATATGCAGAAAATAAAGAAATAAACTGTTTTATAACTTTCTTTCAATGGTTTGCACTCATTACTTGACTCTGAGAAATGATTTTGGAGAAATATGTATACTTTAATTACTAAAACTATACTTAGAATAAAAGCCAGTCTACCGTACAAGTAATGACTATCCATTAGCCTGTATGAAATCAAATAAAAGTTAAATGAAAAATAATCCACAGGTCACCAAAGTACTGAGCGGCCTATCAATTAATTGTGATTCCATTTCCAAAAATCCCTCGTTTTTTCCACAATTTTTTTGTGATAAAAATGGATGTCAAACTTTTTAGGCATCATGGATGAGTGAATAATTGTTTTACGGGCTTGCGTGGCGTGTGGTGATATCGAAAAAGCATACCCTACTCTTGAGGAGGGAGGTGCCATACGATATATTCCTCCCCCTGCCAAAGGACAGGACCAATTAAACATATTGCTTATATGTAGTTTTTAATCTTTTTTTTTTTTTTTCTTTTTTTTTTTGTTTCATAATTATATATTAATGTTATTTTATTGTGTTATATGTTATACTATGTATATATTTCTATGGGCCTAGTTGCCTGATGTAAACAAATAAATAAATAAATAAATAAAATAAAATTGGTATTTTGATTGTTAATAAGTCCAACTAATATATTGTTTGGAAATTTTTTTGGAGCACAACTTTAGTTAGGTATAATAAATATTTTGGAGGAGTAGCGTTTGGAGGATTACATTTTTGTCATATTATAAACTGTTATCAATCATGATCTGAAATTTCATAATATACTAAATTTACTATGTATAACTAGACAAGGGAACCATCATTCAGAAGTTTTTCAAATTTTGAGCTTGCTCCACTCTACCTCTTGTTTGGATCAAACACTCCCCAACGTCTATTAGTTCTCCGAATTATGTGCATAACCTATTGCCTTCATATGTTAGTTATTTTAATCTAAGGGATTAAAACGTTCCCTGACTTGTGAAGTAGAGAAACTCTGAGTATACATTTCTCAATTGTCCGATAAGTGACTCTGAGCTTGCTTATGAGGCTCATATAAGCGCAAAACACACAGGGAACACACACACAGCGCTGGTCTGGTGCGGGCCAGGTTGGGTGCACGGCAGGTGTAATTCCTTGTATTTCCTAGTATTTATATGGATGACATCACAAAGAACGCGGGCGCGGGTCGGGCGCCTGACGGGTGACGCTGTTCCCTGTGTGTTTTGCCCTTTAGCGACCATAACTATCCATAACAATCTGTCCACTCCTAAACGTGTTGCTGGATTGATGACATCCCATTTCAATTTGAATAGCAAATTTGCGGCATAATTTCGACCGCGCCGCAAATCTGCATACTTTTTGCCTTTGACATAATTGTGGTGTTTATTAAATCGTTTTATTATATTTGTATTGAATTGGAAGCGGTTTGTTTGAATGGGTTCGTTATTTTCAATTCAATTCAATTCAGTGTGCATTGTCAATAGTGTTGAATTTAATTGAGTTTTCGGAGTGTACTAACAAAAAGGAACTACCCTACTTTTTTGTAAAGAATTTTGAATACCTACTCTATTTTTCACTGTGACCTGTTTTTGTACTTTAAAAATTCTTAATGTTGGACTATTTTAAGAATTTTAAAGTCTCTTCTATGGGTAACAATATAACGAAATAACAAAAAACTGGCCGCAATTAGTTTAATAAGTCGTCCTATTTTTATAGAAATCTGTCAAAGAAATAACAAATGAATATTTTAATCAATAGCATTAGCGATCGAAACAATCAGAGAAATAAGCATATTTTCTATTTTAAAATCTAAATACTGTTATTTGCATGTAAGCAAATTTATAGACTAGGTACTAGATGATACCCGTACTGATTCGTAAGAGTGTACGAATTGATATTTTTTAGTTCCCACGGGAACTCTTTAATTCTTCGGGATGAAACGTAACCTATGTTTTAACTCAGGTTATAAGCTATCTTTATTCCAAATTTCAGCCAAATCGGTTTAGTCATTGCAGCGTGAAGGAATAACGAACATCAAAATTTACAAACTTACAAAACTCCAAACTTTCTTAATAGTTTTAAGTAAGAAGATCCAAGAAAGAACTTTCTTATTACGAGGGAATGTACTTCAATAATTATAATCCAGACGTTTTATAAATAAAAAACGAACGTAAATAAATAATATTATTACCCAAAAGTTATAAGCAAATTCAAATCTCTCGAGGGGATATAAAATACAAAGTCTTTCACTATTAATTACACAACTTGATAAAGTAATTGAATCTGAAATTCTGCATAAAACGTGAAAGTTGAGCAAAATGATAAATTCATTCTGGCGCTCAAGTGTCCAACTTACTTTTGACATTATAAACGGTCAGAGATTTCAACTGTGGTGACTTTGCTAGTTAGTCACTCTATTATTTTAATATCTTAGGTATTTATAACTAGACGCCTGCCACTACGTCCGCTTGGTTTGAGCTTTTGAGTCCCGCAGAAACTCCCTAATTTTCCGGGATGAAAAGGATGATGAAAGATGTCCTTTTTCGGCCGTGAAAGCGTAGCAGACAGACATATGGACGGATGGACAGAATTAGACGGACAAACATTCGCATTTATGTTATTACTAGATGATGCCCGCGACTTCGTGCGTGTGGATTAAGTTTTTTTGATTCCCACGGGAAGTCCTTACTTCCGGAATAAAAAGTAGCCTATGTCCTTTCCCGGAATGCCACCTATCCCTGTACCAAATTTCATCAAAATCGGTTGAAAACATGGGCCGTGAAAGCGTAGCAGACAGACAGACAGACAGACGGACAGACAAACATACTTTCGCATTTATAATATTAGTATGGATTTAAAATCTTTATTGCACACAAGTACACGGAAATAAAGAAGACAATAAATTTACAATATAATTTAATGTTGAATAATGAATTATAATGTTAGTATCGGATTATACCCGGAAATTCGTCCTCATACATTTACTTTTTTTAATGGCATCTTTAGATTTTCCGGGCTAAAAATTGTACAATATTTCATCTAATTTGGTTGAACTAGTGGGCCATAAAAACGTAGCAGACGGACAGACACACAAACCTTCGCATTAATTATAATATTTGTATGAATAACTAATTATTTTGAGCTCAATAAGCTAAAATCATTTGATACGGTTAAATGGTTAAAACTCTGGCAAATAATTTCTCAAATGGGTGTACCTCAGCATCTCATATATCTTGTACAGAGGTTGTACGTGGATGGTACAGCAGCTGTACGAGTGGACGAACTAGAATCTTCAACCTTTAAACTCAAGCTGGCGTTCGACAGGGGTATATTCTCTCACCGCTTCTTTTCAACATTTACACTGAACATATAATGCGGATTGTTTTGGAAGACTGGGATAAAGGTATATCTGTTGGAGGACGCAAGATGTGTAATCTCAGATATGCGGACGATACTACGCTTCTTGCCCAAACAAAAGAAGATATAGAAGACCTACTAGAGCGTCTGGAGACAACTAGTCTTGAGTTTGGACTTACCATCAACAGGGATAAGACCAAGATGATGATAGTAGATCGAGCTCATCATAATAGGCCAGAAATCCAAAATATCGCCAATTGCGAGGTGGTGCAAACGGAGTATTAGAGATGGTAGAACCAAGATAGATGGACTATCTTGGTTCTACCATCTCTAATACTGGGGGCTGTGAACTGGAAATCCGTCGGCGATGTGCCATAACTAGGTCTGCGGTAGAGAAGCTCAATAAGATTTGGAAAAACAGGAAGATCACCAAAACCACCAAGGTTCGGCTTATGAGGTGTCTGGTTTTCCCAATCTTTCTCTACGGAGCTGAAACATGGTCGCTTAGACTACAAGACCGACGTAAAATTGATGCATTGGAGATGTGGTGCTGGAGGCGCCTTTTAAAGATACCCTGGACAGCCTTTCGAACAAACAACTCAATCCTAAAAGAACTTAAGATAAAAGAAAGGCTATCTTCGACTGTGCAATTGCGAATTCTTAAGTTCTTTGGCCACATCTCCAGAAATGAAGGGTCAATTGAGCGCCTGGTGGTACAGGGTCATGTGGAAGGAAAGCGAGCCCGAGGACGTTCACCTACTCGATGGACGGACCTAATAAAAAGTATGATCCAGGAAACTGTGGTGGAGTGCTCTCGCAATGCTACCAATCGAGACAAGTGGAGGAGAATCGCGCGGGAGGCGGTGCGACCCAATTTAAAGAAGACAGATGACGAGCGTACCAGTATCGTCCCAGCAGCCACGACCACTCTGTCAAGAGTGCACGACTGAGAAGAAGAAGAAGCTAAAATCACTGTCTAGGTTTTATCTGGTCTGGTATACATTCAAAAACATTGACTAAAGCCGTGACCCCGGACCCGCGTGGTTTGATAGATAGTTTATTTTTCGTTACAATGTGGTACACCTTAAGATGGACAATTTTAATGGCATGAAAACTTTTTATATTTGAACATTGTTTCAATCTATTAATTATTGATGAATTAAACATCTTTATTCAAATTTGGTACACTGTACACTTTTTAAACGTCAATAAAATATAAATGTTTAACTATAAATAATATTTGTTCTGTTTCATAAAAATAATATTCTATATTAAAAGTAAGTAATACTGACTCTATTATGATAATTATTTTTACAACCCAAAGTTACATAAATTAAAAATTTAATTATGGCAGTATTTCATTTTGGAGTCAATCGATAAAATTCATCGATAAATTTTACATCATTACGAGTTGTCATTTCTTAAGTTATGGACACCATTTCATCTACAATTTTATTACTATCGTTTCTCCATTTCAACTGATTTTTATCTATAAAATTTAAAAGGTTTTTTTTTGTTGTTTTTTATATATTTTTTTACAATATCATAATATGTAAAGTGAGTGGGTAACTGGGTAGACACTAAAAAAATACTTACTAGCTAATGCCCGCGACTTCGTCCACGTGGATTAATGTGATATTCCAGACTATAA
This sequence comes from Erebia aethiops, assembly GCA_923060345.2. NCBI lineage: Eukaryota > Metazoa > Arthropoda > Insecta > Lepidoptera > Nymphalidae > Erebia > Erebia aethiops. Next base: position 7,771,995 of record OV281086.1, on the reverse strand, counting down.
TCTTTATCCATCTCTGTGCCAAATTTCATCCAGATCCATTCAGCCGTTCTGGCGTAATTGAGTAACAAACATCCATCCATAAATCCATCCATCCAAACTTTCGCATTTATAACATTAGTATAGATAATTGGACAGTCCCGATTTATGTATCCACTACAATTTAGCCCTTTATTGCGATCTTACCTTGTGGTAAGTGATGACGCAGTCAAAGGTGGCAGCAGGACCCCAGTTAATCTAAAATCCTTATATACCTACTAACAAAAATAAATTTTATTACGGTGACATTTAACATTTAGCTGATCTTTTTTTGTGTACTTTTTTAATCATTTATCTAATGTAATGTAATTTAATCTTTATCAATTCAATGAGATCTAGTGAAATAATTTAATTTAATTACTTTAAAAACAAACACATTTGCACACCATTGTATGGTAGAATATGTAAGGAAAATTAAAACTACTTTAAGACCTAATCTGTACCCATATTCTTGCAAATAAAATATTATTTATTTATTATTTATTATTATTTATTTGTCTGCAAATCGTAATCATTTGACAGCTAACGTATTAGGTACTCGGACTGTTTAAAGAGTTCATTCATGCTTTTTGACGTGCAGGCATCTATGAACTCCTTAAGGCGCTGTGTGTGGTCAGGGGGGGGGTCTCCAAAGCAGTGTATCCATTAAATGGTGGCATATGGAAGATTGAAAAAAATATATGATGTTTTCAAGACCTTAACTCAGATATTGTTTTATCCCAAAACACGATTTAAACAACTTCGCTGCATAAAAAATAAATTCAAACATACCTCTTATTTCAGTTTTCAAATCAACACATCTCCAAATTGAAAACCTCAATTTACTTGAAAAATATATCATTAAATTCCAAATTCTAAATGACATCCATTGATTTATTAATATTTATTAAAATGTACACATATTTTCTGTTTTCCATTGTATTCCGGTTTTTCGAGAAGCGCTAGCTCATTTTCACCTCCGCCAGTGTTCGAAAGAACTTCACAGACGATGGATCTGTGCTCCTTTGCTCCAGCGTTTAAATCGATATTTTGAAATGGTTTTCAAACATAACATGAATAAGACTAATGTTTATTCAACATGAATTGACAGAAGACGTGGATATTACAACTTTCGTGAGCTATCTTCTTTTATATAACTAAAAATACATAATCAAATAAAGTATGAATATGTGTTCTCTGACCAAACTTTTGACAGCTCGAAATAATGATGCCGTAATGCGCTATCCATTCGATTTTTGACAACAATCGACTTCATTTACGAAGAAGTTTTAATCGATTTGACACATTGATATTACAACTTTTTGTATTGTTTTATAAACATACCCAGGCGTCTAAATGTCTTTTTTATGTATTAAAATAAATATTTTTGGTGAAGCAATGCTGTAAATGTATATTTTATTATTTGGCAACATCAATAAGGCAGGTCATAGAAACCATCCAACGCCAAAGATGACGCTACTTAAATGACAATCAAGTGAGCTTGTGTTGCAGCTTCGTAATTATTTTGAAAACTATTTTCAAAATTAAAATCGTACTAGTAATTACTAGATTGACATACGAGTTGCGAAATATCGCATAAAAAGGCACGTCGCTTCACTATTTAAAAAAAAAACTCCTGCTGGTTGTAACAATGACGTCTTTTAATATTTCCAAGAAGTAGGTAAGTTGTCAAACATCCAATTACTGTCAGAGGGTTCACTGCCATCGCATAGAGCAGTATTACTTAAAAATGTCAGTTTTATGTCACGTACCTTGAAGGTCCTAAAATAAGGATTATAATTCTAAAAACAAGAACGTCAACAATATTAAAACAATACGGATTTAAGCGATAGTAGTATGCCTCCAGTGCAATTTTTGATATGAATGGAAAATAACAAAACAGTGGTAAGACAGAAAGGAAAACTGAAAATCAAGCATTGCCACTTCAGCTTGCTACTGCCTACTCGTCCGCTCTCATTGGACCAGACCGACCAGATAATATTATTATATCGAAAGCTTGCTGAGTAAGGACCTAGTAGTGTCTCAAATACTTCAAATAAGTGCCTATTGCAAGTTTTATTACTAATTGATTGGATATTAGATACCCTTAGGGTTTCGTTTCTGGGACCCGGGAGTTAGAAATTTCCGGGAAATACGTCGTTGGTTTTTTTTGTGATTTCCCGTTTTTGTGTACAGAGTATTTTTTTAACTTATCTCTTGAGAAATATTTGAGAACAAGTTGATCTCTTAACTTGTTTATTATAATTCTCCCTGACTACTAGGGCATGCATTCGGTGTTGTGTTTGAGTACCGGGAAATTTTGGACCGATATTGGCACGGAACCGGGAATTCCCGGGACTTTCGATACTTTCGATACTACCTTAAATTATCACAAAAACACGGCTAAGACATTACAGAAAGTATGAAATAGACCAAATATTACTGTTCATTAGGCGTTATACAAAAATTTATCGCATAATATTTCACACAGGAATATACTGAATATTACTATTCATTAGGCATTATACAAAAAATTATCGCATAATATTTCACACAGGACTGTAAATTCATGATTTTTTCATGTACTTGTACCATAACTCGCTTCGTTACAAATTTCAAAGTTTTATTGTAGTTCATAGGTTTTACAGAGATTGCGTCTTGTATGAAAATACACTTTGAAAAGTTGAAATTTTTTTTATCGTGATACGCTCATATGTAACTACTTTTATAGCAATTAGAAGCCAGTGCAAATATAAATTTACTACATCAAGCAGTTTATGAGAAACAAGCCTTGAGGCTTGGATACACGGACAACAAAGTGATCCTTTACGGGTCTTTTTTTATAGACAGGCGTACGTAGTAACCTCACCTCAAAGAATTACAAATGTTAATCTAAATCAACAATATTTTCCAACCCATACTCAGTATTCCCAAGAGAATCTCGTGAAGATGTTACTCTCTCCTATTCTGTGCCGTTTTTTGGTTTTGCCGCACGCTGATTTGGTCTCTACAATTATATTGGATATGGTACCTCTTAGTATTTTTGGTATCCATTCACCGTCCTCCCCGTACGTATGGAGGATCCTAGGATCGAGGGCCCTAGGATTTTCTAAAGACGTTTCCTATCAGCCATAAAGAGCCTCGTTACTGCTGCGTTACTGTCCAGGATTCACATCCATACATAAAGATTGGACTGTTCACAGTCTTGGTTTTTACATAACATTGTATGGAGAACTCCTGAGCATCTTAGGGAATTATGGATACGGATATCCATATTTTCTTTCCCTCTGCTATTGGTATAATTGACAGTGGAGTCAAAAATCAAAATTTAATAGCCTCGGGCTTATGAGGTATATTTTATATTACAGTCTATCAATATTTTCCTGTCAATCTTCATGTGAAATTTATGAAAGTAACGATACAATTAACAGAATATAGCATAATCTACTGTAATTTTTTATGGCTGAACAAATTTTATTCCAGTGACAGATCCATCAATTCATTGATCTTCAAAAAAGCTCTTCTCTGCTGGTAAATAATACTTACCAGAAAGACTAACATACGAAACTGTACGAAGTGGCAGTAAAATAATCGTTATAGCCAAAGTAAAAATAAGGGTTTTTAAACTAATACCTCGAATTTGTGAGCATTAAATGCAGTATAGTGAATTAAATTATTGTTACATGCAGAAATATCCACACTTTATTAGAGAAGAATCGACAGAATGTATGTACTTCGAGTCTCAAAAGTATCAAAAGTACCGGTTTTATGGTGTGGAGAACCGGGACTGAAAATTATTCAGAAGTACCGGGAATTTTTGGTACCAGGAATTATCGGGAGCATGCCCTATTGACTAGGTACCTCACTCGCGCAGTGCTGAGCACTATTGTCTTAACGTGGGATGTACCGGGTTTAATCCCCAGCAGAGTGAATTTGGGAATTGGGCGTATTTTTGTAAAATTGTACATGAAATAAAATCGATGTTTTTTTTTCATCATGTTTTGTTATTTTATTGATAAATTTGTGTTTCTTAGTTATTTATCTTTATGAGCAGTAGCACTGTTTACAAATATTATGTTAAATTATAGTAAAAACAATCATTTTAAAATTAAGTGACGGAGAATTATTCCATTGAGTAACTAAACTTTATCTCACAAAAGGCACTTAAAAAAACAACTTTAGATAAGATTCACAGAAGTGTTTTACTAGTCTTACCAATCATGCCAATCACAAAAATAGGACAGCAAACATAAAATAACAGAAACACTATCAAAATTTGATAATTTTAGTTCTTTTGACTAACGTAAAGGCAAATTTATGTCATAATTTATTATATAACTTCTGAAATAGACAATGCTTTTTATTTTTGTTTTTGCAAGTAAGTTAGTTTACGATAAAAAATATACATTTAAATATAACATAACAATAACTTATATTAATGATAAATTGTCAATATTATAAGTATTCATGCAATACTAGCCGATGCCCGCGACTTCGTACGCGTGGATCGAAGTTTTGTGGTTCCCGCGAGAACTCTTTAATTTTTCGGGATAAAAAGTAGCCTATGTGCTATTCCAGACTACAATCTATATCTGTGCCAAATTTCGGCCAGATCCGTTCAGCCGTTGGGGCGTGATTGAGTAACAAACATCCATACATCCATTCATACATCCATACATCCATCTGTCCAAACTTTTAGGAGGATTTTTTGTGAGGACAATTTGTCAGTGGAACCTTGACAATTACTCAAAGGAAAAGTAAGGGCAGTAACACTGATCACAATGTTAAGAATTATTGTACTTTCTTACCATAAAACTATAATAGTCGTAGTAGGTACTTTTGAGTATTTTAAACTCTTTATTCTTTATTTTGTACTTAAATTATGTAAAATGTCGTCTATAAAATATAAGTAGAACTTCCAACCAATGTATAGTATGTTAAATCACATTGTAAGAATGATTATAAGTAACAATTTTTTTTTGCGTTTTGTCTTCTTCGATTCTCCCTTTCTGATATTTTATCTCACCTCGGATATTTTTCTTGTTCTAGATTTTACGAGCTCCAAGTGTTATTTTCTTATATATTATTGTTTGAACTTTTAAGAGTCCCTCTTTAATTTCTCTATATGCCGCCTTGTTATTTCACCAGATGTCAGCGCCATTGTTACACCTGAATAATTTAATATATACAATACTCGTTTCCAATGCAAAACTCGGGGCCGTAAAAGCTTAACCGTGTACAAACCTTTAGAAATCCATTGAGTACCAATTTGTTCAATTGACTGACAATTTCGAAAGAGTTACTTAAAGGACCGTAATGAATACAAGGCAACAATATTTTCTTGCATTGTATTTCAAGAATTTAAATATTCTGAATTTTCTCTGGTCTGGCCTGGTAGGAGGCTTCAGCCGTGGCTAGTTACCAATTACCACCCTACCGCCAAAGACGTGCAGCCAAGCTATTTAGCGTTCCGGTAGGATGTCGTGTAGAAACCGATTAGGGATATGGACTAGGGTTTAATATAACTGCCATACCCCAAACAGGTTAGCCCGCTACCATCTTAGACTGCATCATCACTTACCATCAGGTGAGATCGCAGTCAAGGGCTAACTTGTATTTAATTAAAAAAAAACTGGATATAAGGTACATAAAAGTAGCAATAACTATTTTTAAAAAAATCCCGATTCTCGGGAATTCCCGGGAATCGGCCAATTTTATTCCCGTTTCCTTGAGTTGAAAATTTGCCGTTCCCGAGATTTATTTTTAATTTTGATTGAGTGGGATTTTTAAAAAGTTAATTTGTTTAGTTTCACCCAACCTAAGTCCAGTTAATTAATATAATAGGTTTTGCTTCGGACATAATATTGTCAATCAAACTTATAATTTTAGAGTACGGAAACAACGTACAAATTTTAAATTTTACATAAATTGGCTAATTTGCGGTTTTGGCTCTTACGAAGTTCTACCATATAGATAATTCTGTATGTAAAGATAAAAAACCATGACACCAAAATTGTATGATTTTCTTAGTTTTTTATTTTTGAGTATTTTTCAAACACTGTAAATAATACTATATGTCTGCAAAAGACTAGAAATTGATTTCAATGATCAATTTCCAACATCTTTTTGCTATTTAAATTTTTGAAATAACATCTGTATTTCTTGTTTCTGACAAAAAATGAATATCAGACTCTTAGTCGGTAAGTACATTGTATATACGTATGATATTGATTTATGCCACAATTATACTTGTAATTAACTCACGTAAGTAGTTTATGTAAATAAGATACTTATGTAACTCTAGATGATGCCCTCGACTTCGTCCACATGGATTAAGATTTTTTGACTCCCGCGGTAACTGTTTAATTTTCCAGGATAATGGTTCCGGGTAGCCTATGTCCTTCTCCGGGATGTAATGTATCTTTGTACCAAATTTCATCAAAATCGTTTGAGTAGTTGGGCCGTGCAAGCGTAGCAGACAGACAGACACACTTTCGCATTTATTATATTTTGTATGGATATTAGTATGCTGGGCTAACTAATGCCCGCGACTTCGTCCGCGTGGTTGAAGTTTTTTTTATTCCCGCGGGAACTCCTTAATTTTTCGGGATAAAAAGTCACTCTCCCTCAACTATACCCACGCCAAAAATAACGTCGAACCATTGCTCCGTTGCGGCGTGATTGACGGGCAATTCAATTAACAATCACACTTTCGCATTTATAATATTAAGTATTAAAATGGATTTGCACACCATAAGCGATTTACAATAGGTATTTTGTCAATTACCTACTCATGTAAGAGACTTTGGTACGTGATTTACTCACTTACGTTATTCTATCAATTTCACAAATTTTGAGTTACCGTGTTTTGTCATCCGAGGGCATCCGTGACATGCTATGACAAGCGCGCGAAAATAAAGAAAACCGCGACGGGAGCGCCACCCGGCCGAAGTGGGAATAACTGGCGTGAGGGGTGAGGACTGAGCAGAGCCAACCTCTCGATTTGTGTTTTGATTTTAAGAGCTGACAGCGCCTTAAACACGACACACGATTTTCTCACACAATCGGGGGGCAGATCAGCTTAAATTCAGAATTTTTAAATTCCAAAATTTATCCTGCCGGGGATCGAAACCAGGTCCTCCTGCTTATAAGCCTAAAGCGCTCACCCCTGTGCCTGGGGGGTCGTAAAAAATCCGGGATGGCAACATGTACTGTTAGAAGCTTAATTTTTAATCAGTCGTGGTAAGTGATGATGCAGTCTAAAATGATAGCGGCCTAACCTGTTAGAGGTACTTATGACAGTTCTATTAAACCCATAATAATAACCATAATTGGTTTCTACACGGCATCGTACCGGAAAGCTAAATCGCTTGGCGGTGCGTCTTTGCGATAGGGTGGTAACTAGCCACGGCCAAAGCCTCCTACCAGGTCAGACTAGAGAAAATTCAGAAATTATAAATTCCCCAATTGATCCTGACGGGGATCGAACCCCGAACCTCCCACTTCTTAGACCACAGCACTCACCACTGCGTCAGGGAGGTCGTCAAATAATACGAGCTCAAAGGCCTATTTTAGCTATACGACTATGCTCTACAAAACCTCAATTGCTAAAATAAAACCGGTCAGAGAATTTAAAATACCTTTTAACATGACGTAGTTCAAACTCGGGAATTATTTTTTGAACGACTACCGAAGTCTAAATGCTTTTAAACAAACACATAAAAACCGCGTAATGCATTGTAGAGTACCTATCAAAACTGATGTTGTATAGGGTGACAATTTGGGATGGAACAGTGCGGTGAAAATTTTGTCAACTTTTGAAGAGAGCTCAACTTTGCTTAAAAGAATCTTTGCATCGATATTAGAATTTAGATTAAGTGTTTTTTTCGTTAAATTTTTCTTCGATACAGTTTTTTAAAAGTTTTAATCATATATTCATTTATTAACTTATTATTAAATTTCACGCGTTTTTAAATGCTTAAAATGTATTCTTTTTGAAATTAATACATTCATCCAAGAATTTCTTTTGTTTTTAAAATTTTAAGCATCATCATTTTATTCATCAAGATATTATTATCTACTAAAAATTGAAACACAGAGCCTTTTTATGCTCTCAAGTAGGTTTTTTTTGCTTATTGCAGAAGAGGCTTGCGTTCGACTACAATCATACCTAATGAAATGCGATGGGGTCTTATTTACGAACTTGCCTAGAAAATGCCTATTAATTCTTGCCTTGAAAGTGCTTTAAATTTGTAACTCACTGATCCATCTCAAATTATTACCCTGTATAGGTTATTATCGTTACACGGCCTACGCTTTAGAAAGTTCACTCTTGGGCATCATTCTTTGGAGAAGTTGATTAAAAACCTTTAATGATGTCATAAGAAATCATTATCCGGTGATAATTTGGTTTTTATGAATAATTCTTGGACAGTTTGGTACTTATTCGAAGGTGTATGAGGTTATTTTATGGTTGTAAACATGGTTGTAAAGTTTTGAAGTTTAGTTACAATCTCACGTGATAGTAGATAGATACTGTTAGTCTAAGGGCCTGCGCCAGACAACACGGATTTTTTTAATCCACTACAAGTTAGCCCTTTACTGCGATCTCATCTGATGGTAAGTGATAATGCAGTCTAAGATGGTAGCGGGCTAACCTGTTAGGAGTATGGCAGTTATATTAAACCTATACCCTTAGTCGGTTTCTACACGGCATCGTACCGGAGCGCTAAATCGCTTGGCGGTACGTCTTTGCCGGTAGGGTGGTAACTAGCCATGGCCGAAGCCTCCAACCAGACCAGACCAGGGAATCGAACCAGGGACCTCCCACGATAAGCCAACAGCGCTCAACACTGCAGCGTCAGGGAGGTCGTCAAATCGATTCAAGAAAATTAGCCGTTTGAATAATATCATCAGCTCTTTTCTAGTTGGTGAAATTGATCCCGTTACTTCAATATGCCGGGGGTTATTTTTATTAATTTTTAAGTTTATACTTGTTAAACTTGAATTTCGCGTTAGCAAGTAGTTACTCAGCGGTTAAGTTAAAGTGTCAACGTTTTTTAACGATCACTTCTCAACCACTAAGTTAAGTGAGTGGAAACTTTTAAGCGTTCCCCGTAGGATATATTTAGGGACATTAAAGTCGAGCAACGCCGCGCCGGATCGTTAGTCCGTAATAAACGGCGGTATAAGTTATGTCTTAAATCTTAATGGACCACTTTGGCGGGTACTTTTGAAAAGTTTTAACTCCAGTATGGGATTATCTTTGAAAACGGATTTATGTATGAGAATCGTATTAAACGACTTAATTATGTAATTAACCGCTGATTTTATGGAATGAAAGAAAGATTTTTTTAAATCTGAAAACTAACTTATAAGTTAGGAAGTATACTTCCTCTCTTAACTGATTGTCACTGCCGTAAACCAATCTTATGGGAACCAACCATCGCTTAATAATTCAGCCGTATTGTTTTAATATTGTTGACGTTCGTGTTTAAGAATTATTTAAATCATTTTTACGGACGTCAATGTAACCCCCAGGACAGAAAAAAGGTCTACCCCAAACTTGCGCATTTATAAATTTAGTATATATAAAGATGAACGAATGATTACACTTTTATTGTACACCACAAAGGAAATTACATGAAATTAAGTAAACTTAGCTTAAAACAAAGCAAGTATACAATTTGGCAGCCTTATATTAACCAATGGTATCAAAGGACATACCTACAGATACAACCGGTAGATCATAGTAACATTATAAATGCAAAAGTATGTTTGTTTGTTGGTTTGTCCTTTAACCAGGCCGCAACTGATCGACGTGATTTTTGGCATTAGTATAGTTGAGGACCAGGGAAAGTGATACAGGCTACTTTTTATCCTGGAAAATAAAGAAGTTCCTATGGGAATTTCAAAAAAATTGGCAGTCATTGGGACTGTCGATAGAAGTGACATAGGCCGTTGCGCATGCGCCAGTCTATAGATATTTAAACTAATAGATATAGATATAAAATTAACATTAGCATGTCGGTGACGCGAACCCATAAGATTTTCCCCTACCGAAAAGTGCTCAACGCGGCTAAAGAAGTTTTCACTTTAAAAACTTTTCCACGAAGACGAAGTCGCGGGCATCATCTAGTGTCTTATATAAAGTCTGCAGCAGAGACTAAGTAATAAATACAAATTGAAGTCGTCAAGAAAGTTGAGTAATGAGTTTATACTCGTTTTGATACTGGGAACTTTTGTTCCGCGTAAATATTTGTCACGGAACTTCCTTAACTGATTCAATTTAATTGTGCTCAGTTCCCTTTCTTTGAGTTGTAAGATGTTTAACACAATGAAATACTGCTTGTATTGTTAACCTATTATTTTAATTATAATTTATATCTATCTATGTATTTATATCTGAAATAAAAGTTTATTTATCTATCTATACTTACTAATATATGTTTGGATGGATGGATGGATGGATGGATGTTTGTTACTCAATCGCAAGAACGGATGAACTGAACTGGATGAAATTTGGCACAGAGATAGATTATTATAGTCTGGTATTCCAGACTATAATAATCTATCTCTGTGCCAAATTGCACATAGGCTACTTTTTATCCCGGAAAATTCAAGAGTTCCCGCGGGAACCAAAAACCTCAAACCACGCAGACGAAGTCGCGGGCATTCGATAGTAATATAAGTGTGAAATGTGAAAGTTTTGATGGATGTTTGGATGTTTGTTACTCAATCACGCCCCAACGGCTGAACGGATCTGGCTGAAATTTGGCACAGAGATAGATTATAGTCTGGAATAGCACATAGGCTACTTTTCTTACTTTCTTTTCTTTTTTTACTTTTGAAAATTCAAGAGTTCCCGCGGGAACCAAAAAACCTCAAACCGCGCAGACGAAGTCAAGGGCATTCGCTAGTATAGTTTAAAACTAAAAGCTACAGTTTAGTTTAACAGCTACTCCACTCAACTATGATCACACGGTAATACTATCGATCTCAGGCCTAACAAGCTGCAACGCCTATTACCCACACTTGGAGGCATTACCGGGCAAGCCAGTAAGTAACGATCGCTGGGGAAATCCCCGCGGATCAAACCTTCCGCGTTTGCGGTACAAGTTATAAGAAACACTGGAATAAAAGTCCAAGATTTTAGACGGCCTCCCTGGAGCAGTGATAAACTCTGGGGCCATACTGCCATCGCTTAAAGCAATACTAAAGCAATATTACACAAAATGACCGTTTGATGTCACGTACCTTGACGTTCCTAAAATAAGGATTATAATTCTTAAACACGAAAGTCAATAATAATGAAACAATGGGGCTGATTCTGTAGTGCACAATCTCTAAACTAAACTAAAATTAGAGCATTACAAATATTGCTAACCCTTTCATAATACTTCCTACGGAAAGGGACAGAACTAGATTTGAAGCTGCCATTTTAGTTTAGAGATTGTGTTATACAGAATCAGTCCCATTATCCCCCCTGCAGGCTAAACGGTTGTTTTTGGATAAGTGAAAAAAATCATGGCAGTAGTATATTATAACGAAGTTAAAAGGAAAACTATCACAGATAAGTAGGCTTTACAAATTAACCAGTAACAGTCGACCAACTTATAGCAAGTTCGCAAATTGTAATGGGCCACTACAGAACCCTACACTGCGCGTGGCCCGACACGCACTTGGCCGGTTTTTATAAAACTGCCTAAGGTGCGGGATATACACGAGAGGCAAAGGGCGCGGGCGAGGTGCGGGCAAGGTGTAGGCGCGGTGCAGGCACGCCGCCGCTTCTATCACATTTCATACAAAATGTATGCAAGAGACACCAGCGCGGCTGGCATGCGCGCAACGAGTAAAATTATGTCTACCCGATATCTCTATTTGTCTACCGAAGCTTACGTGGTTACTTGTCTCGTTATGTCAAAAGTAATATTTCTTATCTGCGGTATTTTTCTCTACGAACCTTTACATGCCGACTATTTTTTCGTTTGTTTTTTTTTTGTTTTAATATACCACATTTTGTTTTTCATGTGTGCATGATATGGTAAACGAAAAATTAGCCGGCAACGGCCACATCTCTCTCTCTATCGTCGCGAGATAATCTTATCTAATGCAGGTACACAGAGGCGGCGAGGCGCGGACGCCGCTTGGACGCCGCTTTCATACTTCCAAGACCACACCGTCGCTGCACCTCCGCCGCGCCTAACGCGTTTAACTTGGGGTGTAGTATAATAGCAACACTCGACATTGAGTAGACAATAATCCAATTTATCTAACGAGTTGGAGTCCGTAAATTCGCTCCAAACTTTATCAAGGGACCTCCTTTACTCTTCGGCTTGTCGTGACCCTATCATCGCCATGATTTCAGCCCAGATTAAAGGCTTGGGCAGTCAAAGCGCGTTACGGAAACATGTCCAACGCCGCTTCTAGAAGAGGTAACACAAAATATTTTTATTCAAATCAAATTGTTTCCGAACAAGTGGTAGGCTCTTGAGTCTTGACTTATAAGTGACACTAAGTTGTGCTACGTGAAATAAATCATTTCAACGTTTTTTTTTCACATAAACATTTACAAGTGCTTTTGAATCATCAAGTAAATCTATTCACCGCTGGTTTTGAATGCCATTCATATCGAGAAAGAGTCAGCAAAAAACTTGGCTTTATGCTTTACTAGCTGATGCCCGCGACTTCGTCCGCGTGGTTTAAGATTTTTTGTTTCCCGCGGGAACTCCTTAATTTTCCGGGATGAAAAGTAGCCTATGTCACTATCCGGGTTCTCAAATATACCCATGACAAAAATCACGTCGATCTGTTGCTCCGTTGCGGCTTGATTGAGGACAAACCAACAAACCAACCAACCAACAAACCAACAAACAAACACTTTCGTATTTATAATATTAGTATGATGTAACAATGATGCCTAATATAAGAATACGCTTACCACTGCGCCAGTGAGGTCGTCAATTTTTTGTATTCCACTCGAGGCTAGTCATTGAATGGATGCATTAAAAATCAAAGCTAAAAAACCAGGCTTAGTTGGGTTACGGGTGAGGGGGCTTACTTGTGGTCACTGGTCTCTTGCGGATGAGAAATACATAGCATAGTCTAGCGTTGGTACACAGTTTCTTGGAAGATGCGTAGAGAGTGGGCCTGTACTTATTTCACTGCGTTTTATGTGTGTAGTTTTTAGCGGATAAATTATTGATGACACACGCGAGGTTTTGAGTTAATTTTAGTGTTGTTATTAGTTTATTTCAACAGAGTTTTTTTTAATTAATTTAATTAAAAAGTTAGCTTATTCAATCTGTTCAGAATAGACAGGGTCATGGGCAAAACACACAACATTTCCAAATAGAAAAGCGCCACAAATACCGAAACACTAGTATTATGCACCTCTAGATGTCTTCAAACTCCTGCATAATATGCCTGTTTTTAACCGACTTCCAAAAAAGGAGGAGGTTCTCAATTCGGCGCGTATGTTTTTTTATAAAAAATATCGAAGATCATTGTCGCTTGAGGCGTTCAAGATATCACAATTTATTTTTTGTTTTAATTCACTACCACCTCACTTCATGGTGTAACAGTTTGTTTACATTATGCACCGCTCTTTAATTATATAAAATAGGAATATACGAGTACGACTAAAATACCTTGAGTTTTCATAAAATATGCTAATGACACGCGTTCAGTTATCAGGTACGTCTGGTTACGATCTGCCGTACTGCCTTCGCGCTTAATATGACCAGGTCTTTATAAGAAAAATGACATTTTCAAGTATGATTTGAGTGGGCTTTTAACTTTCTAAACTTACGGCCTTATAAATATCGGCTGGGTTTGGAAATGTTCGCCTAATCGGATTATTTTACTTAAATCATTTTGGGTTTTGAAGATATCATTGGAAGTTCTCAACTAAATCAATATTCATTATACCTTATTTATTACTAGCTGATGCCCACGACTTCGTCCGCGTGGATTTAGGTTTTGAAACTCCAGGGGCAACTCTTTGATTTCACGAAGTAAATAGTGTCCTTCAATCACACCGCGTTAGGGATCGACGGAAATTTTTTCATGGGTAGACCATAGAACGTAGAAAATGATATTGGCTACTTTTTATCCCAGAAAGTCAAATCCAGTGTTTAGGAATCGAAATTGGGTATCATCTCAGTAGTGGGGTGCACAGGGTTTGAAGCCAGTAGGCATTAGTTAGTCAGAAAGCTCCTATTTACTGACTGTTATAATGAAATGAGCATCGACGTATATCCATTTGGGTAAGCAGTGCTTTTATGCCTCTATGAACTGCACGCCACCGCATCAGTGGCGTGCAGTTCATAGAGGTCATCACTGCACCAGCTTATTATAGTATTTTACCTCTATTATTTCTTTGGCCAGTTTAGTACCATGCAAACTCGTGTACCTATTTCAATACCTCAGAATAAACTGTATTATATTTGATGAGCGACAATATAACATTCAATATGACCAATGCATCAATCGATAGACAAATCGTTTAAAGTGACTGGAGGGCACTTAAAGTGACAGCTGTAAGTGTCAACCGAGGACCGACGCGATGTGACCGTCGACCAATTGATTTCAACTAGAGACAGTGCTTCTCAAACTAGGTATTTCTACTTTTTTATAAATTCTCAGGTACCTTCAAGGCAAGAACATACTTGTAATATGTTATTTGAATATTTTACTACATAAAAATTTGTACGTCAGGGCTGCTTGAGTGGATATGCTGCGACTTTTCATACTGTAACATATATATTCAGACAAATAAATTAATTCTATTCTATTCTATTCAAGAGTGAATAGGCATCTTTTTCGCAAGCGCGTTCGAACCTAGACCACATCATTACTTTGCACTAAGCATGATTGTCCTCAAGTGCAAGCCTATTTTTAACCGACCTTCAAAAAAGGAGGAGGTTCTCAATTCGGCGCGTATATATTTTGACTCCAAATCCTCAACCCTGACACTAAAAAGTTAAAAATAAAAATGCTTTCCAAAAAACCGACTTCGTACGCCACTGTGATTGTCCTCAAGTGCAAGCCTATTTTTAACCGACTTCCAAAAAAGGAGGAGGTTCTCAATTCGGAGCGTATATATTTTGACTCCAAATCCTCAACCCTGACACTAAAAAGTTAAAAATAAAAATTCTTTCCAAAAAACCGACTTCCAACGCCACTGTAGTCGAAGTTGAAGTCGGGCGGGTATAACAAGGATAAGCAGAGTTGACGCATGAGGCTTGCCCGACTTCAACATAGTGGGTAG
Organism: Erebia aethiops; assembly: GCA_923060345.2. Lineage (NCBI taxonomy): Eukaryota > Metazoa > Arthropoda > Insecta > Lepidoptera > Nymphalidae > Erebia > Erebia aethiops. The sequence continues at coordinate 7,756,709 of OV281086.1, read as the reverse complement.
AAATAAAAATTATTTTTTACTTTACAGTGGCGTTGGAAGTCGGTTTTTTGGAAAGAGATTTTGAAATAAAAATAGCCTTGATCTTCGAGGACGAAGTTGCGGGCGTCATCTAGTTTGGCTATTGAAAATAAAACTGACCGCTTTCAACTTGCAGGTTTAGAAACTTGAGTTAGTATAATTTCTCTCTAAGACTAAATGGTTAGTTAATAATCCCGAGGGAAGCCGGTGTGGAACAGCTAGTTTATAACAATAGAGAAGAGTTGATTATACTGAAGAAACCAAAATACATAATAACAAGACCAAAGCAATAAGTAATAACAGTTAAGTACCTACCTACTACTTCTACAATAAAGCTTAAGGACTTTGCGACTGTTCATGGAAACTGATCCAATTTCAATAGCTTACTATGTCCATTGAAGTTTAGTTAATTTGTAATTATTAATAGGATAATTATTAATAGGAATAGGATTGTGTAGCTTACTAGACGATGCCCGCGACTTCGTCCGCGTGGATTAAGTTTTTTCAATTCCCGCGGGAACTCCTTAGTTTTCCGGGTAAAAAGCCTATGTCCTAGGATAGGTTGTGTCCAGGGACACACCTATGACCTATCCCTGTACCAATTTTCATCAATGTCGGTTGAACAGATGGGACAGACAGACAAACATTCGCTTTTATAATGTTAGTATGGATTAAGTCAGCCCATGACTGTTTTATTTATTTATTAAGTACTTCTTCGGCGTGGATTCAAGTTTTTAAAACTTTTTTTTTGAGTTTTCACCGAGAAAATCGGTGGAACTGATAGAAAACGTAGCTGTAAGAGCCTATTCACACGGCGTATATAGTACGCGCAGGCGACGCGATGCAAACGCGATTCTAACGCAAATCACGCGCGCGTCAGTCGCAGCCAGAATCCTCTGCACACGTCCACAAATTCAGACGCGCTTTTTTATTGATTCAAACTCGCAGACACGTCGATCACACGTGCTGAGGACGCGCGTTTGTCCCATTTAGGTACGAGTAAAAGAAGATTGCGTAGCCATTAAAACGCCCGTAAAACGCGATACAGACGCGCTGTAGATATGCATATTATGGGCGCGATTGTATGTATCGATCACAAATGCTACAATCTGCTTTTTGAGCTGAAAACGCACACCGCACGTTTGTGAAACGCTCGTTATCTGCGCGTATAAAACACGCCGTGTGCATAGGCTCTAATCTATAGAGCGAAGTTTGACTTTGATTAGACTTAAGACATGGTTAAAATGAGACAGATTTATGTAACTCACATAAGTTCATCTCGCTTTAACTCTAAGTAAAGTCTGAGCTTAGTCAAAGTACGCTCTAGATACCAGCATAAGACAGCACTTACGCATTTTTAATATATGTAAGTATGGATAATTATTAATACTGGATTAAATATAGCTGCGTACTTCATAGAATCCAAATATTTGTCAATAATTTAGATCATTTCGGCGAAGATCTGCGAACGATTCAATTCGAGTTCGTTAAACTTAGATTGATATCTAACTGTCTGAAAAAAAGCAATTGAAGCCCTGAAAACGATAATAGAATAAGCGAATCAAGTGAATAAAAGCAATTTTTCATTTATTGGAATTGTTTGACGGATTTTTTTGATCTTTTCTGAAAATTTAATAAATCAGTCCATGAACTTTCATAAACACGTATTCCATTTCAGTTTTTATGCCAAGATCTTTTTTCTTTACTTAATACGTACCTACTTTGGAAACGGGATAATATAACAGGCATAAAATTTAGTTCCAATTTTGGCCACCGGGTCATATAAGTTTGACGAACTGTAATATGATTTGACATTCATGCATGTTTTGTATAATATAAAGATACACTGCAAACCGCTGACTGACAACGAGCCTGTGGACACAGCCTGAAAGTGAAAAAAATATACAGGGCTTTTTTTTTCTTTTGTTCACATTACATGAACACAAGTACAACATGATGAATCGATGTGAGAATTAAATTATGAGATAATCAATATGAGAATTATGAGATAGGTATGTACTTGTATGCTTACCGAACATTTTTTTCTAAAACAACGAGACCTAAAATACACTGCATAGGCACGATGCGTAAAATATCATATATAAATAGCAAGAAACCATCAGCGTTGGAATCCTTATGTGGTTCACGTCCAATCTGCTCGCACGAAACGGTCCTGGTCTACGAGTATGTTCCTGATTCGAACCGCCAGGATGTGGAATGCCCTTCCAGCGCATGTCTCTGCCATGCATAACTTGAGTACCTTCAAGGCAAAAGTGAATAGGTATAGGCATCTTCTAGGCAATTTATCGGAGTCGGAGGCAAAGTCAGAAGTGGTCACAAGAGAGATATTTTTCATTTAAGAACAGGGGGGGGGACTCCCAACGCGACGGGTATGAACCAGTTCGTAACGGTCGACGCAGGCTGCCGAGGCGTCGCTATTTGCTACGCTTCGACCTCAGATTAAAACCTCCGATTCAAAAGTTTCGGAGCCGAAATCGGAACCGAAGGTGAATAATAACCGGAAGTTCCGACTTGACGGAATCGGAATCGAAGCTTTGTAACATCCCTGGTATGCATGCATGAAGCCTATCTCGCAAATAAAAAAAAAAATTCCATTTCTCACTAAGTAGCAACTACCTAGGCTATCTGACTTAAATAAATAAAACCAAAACTTATATACATAATTAACTTACTGAATATAATGACTATCATAGTCATAATAATTAAAAAGCTATCAAGATGCTCAGCGAAATTACTTCCGCGGTAATCTTTATTTCACATTACCGCTCAGTATTAAAGAGATTAATTAAACCCACACGCTTCCTTAGAAGCCTTAATCTGCTTAGGCATATCGCATCTTGGCACCTTCTCCGAGAAGTGCATTTACGAGTAGCTTTAGGGTGACCATGTTCCGGTAATTTGCAGGACAGTCTAGGAGGTCAGCCGCCGAATCCAACTTGGGTGGGCAGCGTTCGGAAAACTTTGAGATATCTTCTTGAGTCTTAACGTCACGGTCATTTCCCCTTCTTGGCCCTTCTTGGTTTTTTCTCTTGTTTTCTTCACTTTATCTAACGCCTGATATCAATATTTAACACATCATTGGGTAATCTACCAATAAGCTACTTGTATACGTTATAATTATTCAATTAAATAAATTTCAAATAAGTGTTTTAAAATTTGACGATTTTCTCTGTTATTTTAAAGCTATAAATCAATAATCAAAATAATAGAATTGCCCTCTCCTTGACTAAAGTTATTAATTAAAGGTAAATACAGCGACAAAAATGTATTTGATAAAAAATGACCTGGAAAATGATGCTTTTATGGCTACCCTGATTGAGTAAGTTTATTGATCTGAAGCAGTTTCAAGAGCCGCTTAAACATTGTATAGAGGAACTCATTTATACTTTCTTTCAGTAACTTTAATAAGTTACGCCAGGCAATTTGAAATAACAAATATTTCACTTTACTCGACGACGACGACGACCTCCGTGGCGCAGTGTGTAGCGCTGTTGCCTTAACGTGCGGAGGTCCTGGGTTCGATCCCCGGCAGGATCAATTTGGGAATTTATAATTTTTGAATTTTCCCTGGTCTGGCCTGGTGGGAGGCTTCGGCCGTGGCTAGTTACCACCCTACCGGCAAAGACGTGCCGCCAAGCGATTTAGCGTTCCGGTACGATGCCGTGTAGAAACCGAAGGGGTATGGGCTTAATATAACTGCCATGCCCCTAACAGGTTAGCCCGCTACCATCTTAGACTGCATCATCACTTACCATCAGGTGAGATCGCAGTCAAGTACTAGCTTGTAGTGGAATAAAAAAAAAAACTTAAAAAGCAAATATCTATAATAATATTATAAAGTGTGTTCATCTGTCTGTTACGCTTTAGCGGCTCATCTTTTCAACCGATTTTTACGAAATTTGGTACAAAGATAGATTACATCCCAAGGAAGGACATAATATAGGCTATTTATTATCCTGGAAAGTTGTAAAGTTCCCGCGGGAATCAAAAATCCGTAATCTAAGCGGACGACGCGACGCCGCGAGCAACATCTAGTTATTGTACCTGTTCACATTACATTGCAACTGCATATTATCTTTTTTGATCTTATAATATTACTAGCAGATACCCGCGACTTCATCCGCGTGAAATAAGTTTTTTAAATTACCACGGGAACTCCATAATTTTTCAGATTAATATATAGCCTATGACACTCACAAATAATGTGGCTTGCAATAAAATAATATTGCGGCTATAAATTAAGATGTAAGCTATCCTATCTTTCAAGTTAGATCAAACTGCACACGGTGTGCAAATTTAATTTAAAATCGGTTAAGTAGTCCATCGCGGACAAACAACGTGACACGTGATTTATATATATTAAGAATATTAAGATGATACATAATGACTAGAATTCTAATCTTTCGCATATCCGTACTTTGTAATAGAATAGAAATTAATACTTCCATACTAATATTATAAATGCAAAATGTATGTCAGTCTGTCTGACTACTCTTTCACGACCCATCTGTACAACCGATTTTGAAGAAGTTTGTTACAAAGATTGCACCCTGGGGAAGGACTAAGGAGTGAAGGACATAGGCTTTTTTACGAAAATATCTGTTTCTTTTTTAAAGTTAGCAAAGAGTTTGAGAGCCACTGGCCGTAACTACATGTGTGTTCTGATTGAGCAGAATTGGCCACCCGATCGGCGGCTAATCGGCGCCTTGTTGGATAGCAGCTTGATTGGCCAAAGTGATTTACTGCCCAGAAATTGAGTAAATTAACTTACCTATAACAGTCATTCGCCTTCTCGCGGCCACCTTTTTACTCTATACTCAATTTATTTATTACATGTAGGACTACAATCAAAAATCACCTTTTTACATTAAAATTTAATACATTGGTAGGATTAGTAAGATTATAATATTGGTAGAATTGGTAGGAATATGACATTGGTAGGATTTTAACATTGGTAGGATTAGTCTATTAAAGAAATGTCTTGTGTCCAGAAACACTATTTGTATGACAAAATAGTGCCCTGTACTTGCGCTCAACTAAAATGATGGGGACTTAATTAGAATTAGCTTATTTAAACCATGCCTTTAAAGTACTTAAGTTATATCAGGCAAGAAACTTGAAAGTCAACAACTTAACCTACGTCTATGAACTTAACATACCTTACTAGTGATATTAGGTTATACTAATTATACTAGTATTATCAGACAAAGTAGTTCAAGTAACTATTATACTAGTAATAATACTAGTAATACTAAGTATAAATGTAACTTGAGCGTTAACTAAACCGCGATAATATTTGATATCGCTGAAGTTTGGGCAAGTTTGCCTCTGTGCTTACTGTAAAGGGTTAAATTAATTCGGTAACGTTTTAGCAACACCTCTGAGAGACGACAGAGCTCGTCTGACTCTAGTTTTACGCTCATGGGTGTTTTTAAATGGATGTCATCGTCATAGTACACTGACAATCGTACATTGTTGGATAGACAGATAAATAGATAAATTATTCACACAAACGTAAAGATATAAAGTAAATTATAAAGTACAGAAAATAAAGTGCGGTCTTAACTCTTATAACTAAAAGTGATTTCCAGACAATCCATCCATTATGAATCTTTAAATCGAGTGGGATAGTTCAACAACTTATGATCATACATATAATATATATATAAATTATACATATAATAAATATATATTTAAATATAATACATAATATATACATAAATATTAAATTACATATAACTAATTTACAATACCTACACAAATAATTACAAGAATAAGTTTACAGCGATAGATAATACTTTTTGACACGACTTTTAAAGGCCGCTAGAGATTTTGCTCGTCTGATATCCGATGTTGGTTTTTCAAAACGGACCCTAGTCTTTTATAGGATCTTAAAACTGCCGCGATATTACGCCGTATAGATCCAGCGGCACCCTGCGGCTCGCTTGATGTTGTATGTCCACCATAGGTAGTTATTCACATAATGATATGAGCAAGATGTCTGATCTTAACTACCTGGTATGTACTATTAATTCTTGGCTATTTTATTGCCAAATTTGTAATTACAAAATTTACAAAGAGATCTTGGAAGTTTGATATACCGTTTACCATAAATTTAGTTGACCAAGTGGGCCGGTAGATTGTCAACATTTGTACCTATTCTTATATCGCCTCGCCTACAGAGGAGAGTCCTCGTCGCTTTTAATTCGGTAATATCCAAGAACGCACGCTGCTCCGTGGGTACTTACCTGTTTTGATGTATAATCTTTACGAAGGTATTAATTTATTTCGTAAGTTCATTGATGTCAAAATGAGTTTTCATATTTTAAGCTCCGGCGAGTTTTGTTTATTATTATCTGTCAATAATTCATATACAGAAAACTAGGTTATAACCTTCAAATAATATAATATATTCAAGGTGTTGTCGTTCACAATTTCCTTAACAAATTATTTTAAATAGCTAAGAATTCATATGAGGCTGTCCGTCTGTCTGCTACACTTTCAAAACCCATATTTTCAGTCAATTTAACGAAATTTTGTAGGAGGCTTAAAACAAAACCGCAAGTCCATGCGGACGAAGCCGTGGACATCATCTAGTTAATAACATTAATTGTAAAATAAATCTTTCAATTAATAATTACAATTGTAAGATAAATCTTACAATTAATAATTCGCATGGACCTGCGTGCAATTCACCCACGGCAGAAGTGAAACTTCAGAAAAGTAGCCTACGAGATAATGAGATATAACTTGTATTCTATCTCATTCTCTCGCAGGCTAAATCATATCTATATAGTATATTTGTCTCTTTTTGTTGTCGCTTTTTCGTTTCATCGAATTTTCAAATCACAACGATTCTAAAGAAGGTTAATTTAAAAAACTAAAACAAAATAAATGATTTGAACAACGTGTCCCTTAAATAGGTTATAGGCGGCAGTTAAGTTTGTACCACTAAGTTACCGTTACCACAATACTAACAGCAGTACATTACGAAGGACGGTTCTAATATGGCCGCTATCCATCTCAGCGCGTTTCCTCATACGAATCCCCCGCGTTACGTTATGACCTATTTAGATAACGGAATGTTTATTTCGCCTCGAATATAATATGCTTTTATTTTTATTGTGTTGCGGTTTGCGCGCTTAGAATTATTGTGATCGCTCCACGTTTAGTGATAAAGATTCTGGGGTTAAGTATTGCTTTGAGTAAGTATTGTATATTACACGTATATTACCTACACAAAATGGCAGTTTGATGTCACTTACATTGACTTTCTAAAATAAGTATTAATATAGATACCCGCGACTTCGCTTACACGGATTGGGATTCTGTTACTTCCCGCGGGAACTCTTTAATTTTCCGGGATAAAAAGTAGCTGTGTTATTACAGACTATAATATTATACTTATCTCTGTGACAAATTTCATCCAGATCCGTTCAGCAGTTGTGACGTGATTGAGTAACAAACATCCATCCATCCATCCAAACTTTCGCATTTATAATATTTTGTTATAGTATAGAAGTAGGTATAGATATAGGTAGATAATTCTAAAACACGAAAGTCAAGAATAATGAAATAATTTAAGCGTTGGCTCCTGTATTCTTTAAATTTTTCTTATGAAGTTCAAGGTATTTTTTCTACCATTTTTACTAAGCATTTATGTAATGGTAGGTAGCTTTTTTTTTTTTTTTTTTATCCACTACAAGCTAGCCCTTGACTGCGATCTCACCTGATGGTAAGTGATGATGCAGTCTAAGATGGTAGCGGGCTAACCTGTTAGGGGCATGGCAGTTATATTAAACCCATACCCCTTCGGTTTCTACACGGCATCGTACCGGAACGCTAAATCGCTTGGCGGTACGTCTTTGCCGGTAGGGTGGTAACTAGCCACGGCCGAAGCCTCCCACCAGGCAAACATCTTGTTAAAGCCTAAGGGCTAATATTATAACTTAGCATAAGGGCGGTTTCAGAATTGCGTATTTTTCTGCGCGTAGGTATAATTTCGTATCGCCTTTCACGCCGACACGCGCGCCACATTTTGCGCTTTAAAAAAAATTAAGATGTGTGTCAATCCTACCTAATGGGAGCGCTTCATTTAACATCTAGCGATCTTAGCTAAGAAATTCAAGCGTTCTTTTGAGGTTTTGACAAACATCCTTAGGGATCATCCATAAAGTATGGGTGGGTGGGATGAGGGGGTCGACGAAGTGTGACAAGGGGTGGGAGGGGTCCTAAATTTCGTTACGTCACATTTCAAAAAATGCCAAATTTGAAAACGCTTCGCTTTTCGTTTCGTTCAAATGTTTGATTTGATTATGTTTATTATATTAAAAAACAATTTAAATGGAAATAAAACTAATTTTGGAAATGCTGTTTAAATTTCTAGATGTAAAAATTGCAAGATATGTGACGTCACACTAAGGAGGTCTTACAAATGTGACCAACTGTGACAAGGACGGGGGAGGGGTCAAAAAATCACGAAATTAGTGTGACGTACTTTATGGATGACCCCTTAGCTAAGCAACATCACATCTCTGGTGGAAAGCCACCCTATGTCATTATTTCAAGTTGTATCAAATTTTTACTGCCAAAATCCATAAAAAATTTCACCTCAAATATAGCGACTAAACTTAACCATAAAAATAAATATTTAATGTCAAATCCATCATACCTAAATAGCTCGCGTATGAAAACCTTCTAGGCGAGTGTTATTTTAGCATCACTGCGAAAAAGTGAACGTATTTTCAAAAACATGAAAGAGGTAATGGTGTATGAAAAGTAAATATCATACTCATCGTAAAGGTTTATGTTTAATATCGTAAAAAATTCGAAGTAATTCTCATTTTTTGAGGTTATTACGTTACTAGGTGAAGTGAATCATGCCTAGTGGTCTAGACGTCCGTGTTCAGCCCATTCGTGTGATCTGAGGTTCGATTCCCAGCACGCACCTCTAACTTTTCGGAGTTATAAGCGTTAAAAAAAGTACTTATCACATGCTTTAAAGGATGGAAACATCGTGAGAAAAACTGCATTCCCGAGAGTTCCTCATATTGTTGTCAAAGGTGTGTGAAGTCTGCTAATCCGCAAATGGCCAACGTGGTGGACTATAGCCAAACCATTCTCATTCCGAGAGGGGACTCGTGCTCAGTAGTGAGCCCGCAATAAGTGGATAAGAATATTACTTAGATAATATTATACTATAGCCCATGCCCGCGACTAACCACTCCTTTTAATTTTCCGGGATAAAAAACCTAAGTTACTTCAGGTCAGTCAGGTCCTTAATTTCCGGGATAAAAAGTAGCCTATACCACTCTCCAGGTCCTCAACTATATTCTTGAAAAAAATCACGTCAATCCGTTGCAAATTTAAAGTACAAAACCAACAAACAAACGCACTTTCGCGATTATAAAATTAGTATGTTTGCTTATTTGTTTAACTTTTTATTTCTACAGTCCGTTTTAAACTCCGGTCTATACCTATAATAGTATAATAATCTCACAGTATAAAGCAACTTTTTTTAAATAATTAATCCGTAAGATTTAAAGCATGAACATTATAAAGCCAGGGGTAAGGAACTCCGGCGGTGTTCTTGTGTTGTTTAATTCTTTAATCTGTCAACGCTAAGCAGCAGGCATTGTCAACCTTTTCGAGGGCCGCAGGGATTAAGGGCTAATTAGTTTAACCTGTTCTTGCATCTTATCAGGGATGTAGAGATGCTGGATGTGTCCACATGGAGTTCTTAGATATTTGTTCTCTTGGCTGCAATCATATACATTGGTGTATAATTTAAAAAGCAAAATTCTTACGTTGTTGTTTTAAATCTGAGGGCATACCTACTAATTTTCCTCGCTATAGAGCGCAAGAGAGCTCCAAGTTTGAACAAGGTCGAATAATTTGTGAGATGTCCCTGATGGGAAATCCCATCGGACACACAGCTAGTAGGTATTAATGAGAAATTTCGTAACAAAGGCCACATCTAGTAACACAATGATCTGCGTCTTCGTCGAAAGGTCGTCGACAAAACAAAATTGTACTGGAACTGGTATAAATCACGACAGGAGCAAGTTGTTACCGAGATTAGATTAATGATGTACTGTCTGCAGAAAAAAGGCACCTCATTTATATCGCGCTTTATTAAATCGCTTGTTTTTTACGCGCTGGTGCGCTTGACAGCGCTTTTTTAACTGTTTTCAGTGCAGGGCTTTTCCTTGTGATCTAATTTTGTTGTAATGAATTTCTTAATTCCGTTTCTTAATTAATATAACCGCTTTCATTTTAAGAAAATATATTAAATAGTGTACATAGATGCATGCTCTGAGCAGCAAATAATGAGCAGTTTCAAAAAATTTTGCTTTCCGAGGCTCGGATGTAAAACACAAAGACAGAAAATTCTCCGGCCCATGGACTTTTTACAAATTCTATTCTAGGTCCTAGTTCTAGCTCTGGCCTAGTTTTTTTTATCACCAAACTGCGTGTGTAGTTTGGCGATAACATAATTTTTGTATTTTTTTGTGCAATATGAAATAAATAAATTTAAAAAAAAAATGTACTATTACCTATTCTGTGTTAGTAGTTAAGTAGAATTACTTGTCAGATTTCCGTTGACACCTAAAAAAGCTACCAGTTTATTCGTGACAACCCTAGCTCCCCCTAACCCTCCAATAGTAACGGTACACCGCTAAACACCACCGATACAATATCAGCAATACCGCCCGACTGAATCGCACCGCAGACGTTTGTTATTTAGCACTTGCGATCGGCGATAGAATTGCAAACCACGGTCTTGACGACCCTACTCTAAAGTTCCTGACACACTGAGAACATTAGAATAATAATAGTATGTAGTTATTGTCGATATTTCAAGAGTTTTCATAAATGTTCACCTATATTTTATATATTATAATATTATGTTTAACTAAAATAAACAATAAAGCATTAAGATAGTTGTGTGAATAATAATTATATTTAAATTATACCTCGTTGAATTTTGATGATCAGCTGATGTAAACAACAGACCAAGGTTTTGAAATAAGTTTTTAATGAGTTGGTTCCAAAAAATGATTTGTTTAGTTGTAAGAAAACCTGCAGTCTTGATGAAATCCTGTAAGGTATAATCATAATATTATTATTAGCTTGCTATGTGCATATAGTTTTTATGCAAAATTGTCCTAATATAAATCGAGCATTTTTGCAAAAGTTTACTCTAAGTATCGTTTTTTACGCAGGTTTTTTTATTCAGGACTCCCACCAGCATGACATTCATGAAATAAATAAAATTGAGTTTGAGTTACAGTTCCACTAACTTATCGACCCCGGTGGCCAATATTGGAACCAATTTTTATAACTGTTTAGTTTAGTTTTTTAATATTTATTAGCAACACTAAATACGATAGCAGAGACGATGTCACTGGGTCAGATAAGTTAGCGGTACTATACTTATTTCAACTCTCGGTGTAGCCCAGCCCTAAACCACGAACGGGCAGTTAACCCTCAGTTACGGCGCTATTCCGAAATCGAACACAACTAGTGTTTTTACGCCACCTGATGGCGGAATTAGAGAGCTATTTGCGGGTTAACTCCGCCCATTTCGATTTCATTACCTCACATAAAAGTACGGGTATTGGGATGTATTATGGGCGACGTGAAACTGGAGCCTTACTGCCAACGCTTGAAGCCATATTATTTCATTAATATTGTTTTAGTATTATAATTCTTATTTTATGAACTTCAAGGCACGTGACATATATTGTGTAACGAGCGAGGAGCGGGAAAAGAGAGAGAGGGAGCATCGAGTGGTAGAGAAGTGGAGAGGAGCGGAGAGGTGGCTAAGTATAAAACACGGTCATCGGGCCGTGTTCGGGCATTATACCACAGATTATGTGGATTATACCGTGTATTTTTGAAATGATTTGTTGTAAATTATTGTGAACAGTAAAATAAAAGTTGCTGCTGATTCTGTATATAAAATGACGTCTTTCATTTCTGACTGTTCGTAAGAATTGCTTTAGTATTGCTTGAGCGCGAGCGATGAGCGCCGTGGTCTTATAAATTGGAGATCCCGGAATTGATTCCCGGAAGGGGCCATTTTAGGATTTTTTAATTTCTGAGTTGTTTCTCGTCATGATACCAGTATCGTGAGAGGCTTCGGCCGCTGGTACCGGCAAAGGCGTTTTTTTTTCATTCCACCACAAGTTAGCCCTTGACTGCGATCTCACCTGATTCAAATTCGAATTCAAAAGTTTTTTATTCAAATAGACTTTTTACAAGTGCTTATGAATAGTCGAATGAATCTACCACAATGATGGTAAGTGATGCAGTCTAAGATGGTAGCGAGCTAACCTGTTATCGGAATGTATTACGGGCAACGTGGAAGGGCCATACTGTCAACACATAAAGCAATACATAAATGCAATATTAAACAAAATGACAGTTTGATCACGGTCGTCACTCGTCAAGGTCAACGTCAAGGTACGTCCTTAAAATAAGGATTATAATTCTGTTACAACAGTAATGAAACAGTATGGCTTTAAGCGTTCGCAGTATGGCCCCTAAAGTGTGGAGAGGTGATAAGAAATGTTATTTTTAGTTTACGTAAGCCAACCTGATTTTAAGGTTTTGCCTCAGCAAATAAACTTGTTCGTTTTAATGTAACAGCAGTCTCTACGAATATTACTAAATTAGACGATACGAAGAAAAAATCCCTAAGCGACTGAATTCTTTAAAATTAGCATAAGAAAAGTACACTTAGCATGAGATTTTACATCTCAGCAATGTTGATAGAATTCGAGCATCGAAAACGTCAGAGCAACATGGACCTAGGCGTTGTTGATTTTGAACCAACAGTTTTAGTACTACCGGGACTCTATCACGGTAAAATGATTGTTACGGTGAACGATCGCAACCTCCTCTGATTGGCTATCACTCTTTCACTATTAGCGAAAATAATTAACTACTGTCACAGTCAGAATGCCATCAGTTCGGGCAACCATAACAATTGAGATTGTAATTTGTAACAATGATGAATGAAGCTTTTTCGGAACTAGCTAGAGATTTTTCTATAAAGGTTTTGAAGGTTTAAAGGCTTTGAGCACTGGCTGTTGATGTGCTGATGAACTTAGTCTTTAAAACAAGGTAGTTAGAGTCCAATTTATCAAGTTCATTAAATAAATAAATTGCTTTTATTTCAGGCAATAATTACATCCCATATTAACAATTATTATATCAAAGAATGACAATATGAAACAGGTACAGTATCTTATATTAAATATGAGACAAAAAAGATTGTTAGAACGCTCTCTCTTGATTCTAAATTGTTTCATCGCTCGAATACTTTAAACTTTAACGAGATGAGAATCTCATAACAACCCCTAAGGTTCGCAAAACTTTTCTGACAATTCAATCTACGCATGCTAATTTCCGCCGGCCCCGGAATTTGCTCCATCACGCTAAATAGGGGGGAAATGTTCCTCCTTACTCCACTGAGCACGCGCCTTTCAGTAATTGATCATTGCATTTTGCGCTTATTGAGCCGTTTGGAGTAAGTCGAGATGATGGAGCGGGACTTGATTATTTGATGCTGAATAATGAACTGAAAAATCCGTAAGAGAACCAAGGAGAGACTAGACGATGCCCGGGACTTCGTCAGCGTGGATTACTCGTTAATTTTGCGGGATTTTTATCCCAGGGCAGTAGTAAGTACATAAGCTACTTTTGTAGCCTATTTACATACTTACTACTTGCCCGGGATACAAACTATCCCTATACCAAATTTCATCAAATCGGCTGAACAGATGGGCCGTGAAAGCATAGCAGACGGGCAGACACACTTTCGCATTTATAATATTAATATTGATATGGATATTTATTCTAGGTACTTTATATTTTTGATATTTCACTTCAATAATTTGTTTGTTTTCTTTTTCAGGTAAGCCAACGGATCGCAAAAATCATGTTTTTTTTCTACGAAATATGTAAGTAAGTAAGTTTAATAACTTTATATTTTGCAATTGCAATTTTTATTTCAAGTAATGCGCCTTAGCCATGCGGAATTTCCACACAACCTTCCCCTTCATTATTTTAATCCACTATAGTATCCCTTGACTGCGATCTCACTTGATGATAAGATAAGTAATTGCTTAACATCTAAAATCTCTTATTATAATAAATAAATTAAAGTGCAAAGTAATAAGATCATAGTAGAGCTGGAGCTAGTTCGTTAATAGATAGGTGCTTCAAGTATAATGTCATAGACTCTATGATATTTATTCTATGTATTTTCTCTATTCGTATGCATTTATGATAACACCACCTCAAAATATAATCAATAGTGGTTTAAATTAAATTTTAAAAAAAGTGTGTGTTTGTTAAAAAAAGAAGTTATACTTTTTGTTAGCAAATAATAAATATCTTGAATATAGTTACCAGTTCTCAGCCAACATACAGTAAATGTATTTATTTTTATTTTGTTGGTAGGCCTTTTTCTGCAAGACTTACAAGTTGACCAACTAACTTCAGGGTGTCGAATTTGGGTGTCGGTGTGCGCGCTTCGTAATAATTCACTCTGATATTTTTTTACTAACGCACCAAAAGAAGTATAACTTCAAAAATAAATTCAATGTACATATTATGTCATAGATAAAGAAAATCCATAGAAGGAGTGTTTTCGTAAATCGTTGGTGTAGTACCACCCCTTGTACTTGAGGATCCCAAACGCAATCTGCGTAGAGAGTTGTAGAGAGTTGACACTTGACTGGATACATCTGTTTCATATATATACCTAGTCGAGCTAGGGTTGTCACAAACACGTCATGCCTTGCCTCCTACGGATATTGTGATCATCATTGGGATTAACTATATGTATGGTATTTTTCAACTGTATATTTTAGCCAATAGCATGAGAGTAAATAAATAAATAATATTTTTTATTCAAATAAACTTTTAAATTGCTTTTGAATCGTCAAGTGAATCTACCACTGGCTCCGAATGCCGTTTCTACTAAGGCTAATCAGAGGTGATTGCGCTGGGCACGAGCTGTCAAAATACAGTGCTAATAAGAGCTTTATTACGTAAAAAAATATAGCTACAATGTAACGATCGCTATCGCTTCTGATTGGTTAACTCTAACTTGGCTAACTACTTTAACATAAATTCTACGAATCATAAGAAATAAGATAGTAAGAATGATTGACGCAGCATTTACGGAATAGGGCTACTAGTGATTTGTGACTAATAAGTGTAATACAGAAGCTGGTTTACTATCAGTTATTAGCTTATACCTCTATGCTCTCGTCAGTTTCTACCTAGTGAGGTTCATAATTGCATGGACCCATCTGTGTCAGAAGGTCGTTATGGTGTTTGATTAGGCATAGATCATAGAATTTTTAACTTTTTTATTAGGTGGCAAATGTGGCAACTAGCTAAAGTAGATGTAGAAAACCTTATTCAATATTTTTGGTAATTGTCTCTTTAACAAGAATGCGGTGTTGCTGATGTGTCAAACTTGAAATTAGGAAATGAATTTTATTATAAACTAGCTGATTCCCGCGACTTCGTCCGCGTGGAATGAGCTTTTCGTAAGAAACGTTTTCGTTCGGCCGTTTTTTCTCCGTCTTACATTGCAAATCCGACATTAAATAATATTGCGGCTATAAATTAAGATGTAAGCTATCCTATTTTCAAGTTGGATCAAACTGCACACGGTGTGCAAATTTAATTTAAAATCGGTTAAGTAGCTTAGGAGTCCATCGCGGACAAACAACGTGACACGTGATTTATATATATTTAGATAGTCACTAATACTCTTTTTGTTGAATTCGACGTTTAAAAACTTTGATAACCTTGAAACGTAATAAATAGCATTTTAAACACCTTAATGCACGCAGTGTTTTAAAGAATATAACTTGAAAACTGGTAAACATTTCCATACCGCAACCGTACACAGTACTTAAACATACATGAAATATCTATAAAATCAGTCCTTATTCAATATTCCCCACCCCTTCCTCCTCAAGACCCCAACGCAATATCCGTGAAGTGCCTTACACTTGACTCGATACATCTGTTTCATTTGACACTAGACCTTCCCCGAGATAGGGTTGGCACAGCAGTCATATATTTTCAGGACTTTTGAACTGAAACGGATGTTGTCGCCACGGTACAAGTGGCGCCACCAGACGAACTTGTATACAAAGCGTTCCATTTTTGTAATTTTCTGTTTGATTGTTTAAATGCAGCACTAGAAAGTCTAATTTGTTAATTGCTTTTTATGTTTTATTTTAATCCGCCTCTGGTTGATAAAACAGAAGACGAAATGAAAAAGCGACACCAAAAAGAGACAAAAATATTCATAATAGGATTTAGCCTGCGAGAAAATGAGGTAGAATACAAGTTACATTTATCTCATTCTCTCGTAGGCTACTTTTCTGAAGTTTCACTTCTGCCGTGGGTGAATTGCAAACACACTTTTTCTTTATCCACAGCAAGCTAGTTCTTGACTGCGAGATCACCTGGTTGTGATGATGCTGTCTAAGATGGTAGCGGCCTAATAAGTTAGGGGTATGGCAGTCATATGAGTTGATGAGAACATTTACGTCGATCTATCCTAGGGGCACATATTTCGTAGAACCGATAGGCGTTCCCAATGCGCTTGAATAACCGCCTCGCATCGGGAAGCACAGCGTTGGACGACCCCCCACTAGGTGAACGGACGATCTCAAGCGTGCAGCTGGGAGCCGCTGGAAACAAGCGGCACAAGACCGTGCTCTGTGACGATCCATGCAGGAGACCTTCCTTGAGACGACGACGATATCTATCCTTCCCTTTGATGATGGGCTATAATAGCCCAGATGTTAAGACCTTCGCATCCTATTTGGGGAGAGCTGGTTTCGATCTCCGTTTTTTGGAGTTAAATATGCGTTTTCAGAAAATAATTATCACTTACTTGTACATTAAAGCAAGTGATATTTAATTACTTAAAACTCACTAAAATACCTATCTAATACACAACACAAGATCTAATACATCAAGATGTTTGGGACAGATAAACGCACTCCATTTCACTCTTACGTATTTAGGTAAAACTAGCTGATGCCTAGCGGAATAATTTTTTAATTCCCGCGGGAACTCCTAAATTTTCCGGCATAAGAAGTAGCCATGTCACTCTTCAGGTCCTCAACTATAATCATGCAATAAATCACGTCGATCCCACTCTGTTGAAAGACAAACCAACAAACTAAAAAACCAACAAACGAACACACTTTCGCATTTATAACATTAACTTATGATAGCCTTTGTAGTAACCAAACCGCTGTTTAATTAGCTCTTTATCCTTTTTCAGACATTTTCAACAGAACCGTCCGCCATTTTGAACCCGTATAGTAACCCTACCCCTTGTAGACACCGTAAGGGTACTTGAGGCCCCTGGAGGGATCTGAATTCGTACGCAGCGGTGCGTGCGGGGTATAAGAGGCCGGTGTTAGGATTCCGGGGTCCATTGAAGGGTTAGGTTGGGCTTATGGAGTGTCAAATGTGGGTATATTATACTCACTCGTTTCGGGTGTTATTCCTTTGTTTTTAGCATTTAACTTTTGTAGGAGATCGCTTATTCCGTTTCCTATTCCCGATAAGGCTCTTTTTAAAATCGATGCAATTTAGATGCAACTATAAGCCGAGTGACACACCGAAGCGACAGGGATCAGAAAGGACTGAATTCCACGTTGCAGGAGTATGATGTTTTGTTTTGTCACCCAGTGAGCGCACTCCAAAAGTCAATGACGCAACTTTTTTGTACCCCCAAATTCGGCGAGTTCGCACGGGATTTTGAATAAACCTAAATCCACGCGGAAGAAGTCGTGGGCATCTATGATCTAGTGACTAATCTTCTTTTTTTTTATTTCTTTAGGGACTTAGATCCCTAATTGAATTAGCAATGTCAAAACTCATAACGCTCCTCCTTAAAAAAGTTTATCTCTTAATGATTTTGTAAACTATAAAAGAGCGTGGATTTGTCTCCAATGTCTGTCTTTGTGCCTTCTTTTTTTAAAGAGCATAACATTCCGAAGTAGTGGAAGATTCAATAGATGATCGTCGTGGGTAAAAAAACTGTTTGATTTGGACGTAACTTAAATAACTATAGTGCCTATAGATGTAACTTATCGGCACCTCATTCCATTCGTTAGCAGTCTAGAGATTCTAAATAGGTACTCAAAGTAGATCCAGATAATATGTAGTTTATTTATTGCATTCTCACTTAGTCACAAAAACAAAATGGCCGCCAGTCAAAGGCGTGGAAAGTCGTTTGTCTTGCGTATTGATGATTTCGCACTTTGAAGTTGGCTTCGGCTTTCGTTGGAAAGATTTATTGCTTGTATGCTCTTTGTTTTTTATTAGGATTTAATATACTTTTGTTTAAGTATATCAAGAAAGGAATAGAGGCGACATCTGAACGCAGAAAAAAGTAGTTTAGTCTGCTTGTCTATTTTTGGATGCCGTGGCGCACCACGCCACCAGATAAACAGACAGTGTTGAGGCTCCGAGTTCTAGGCCGGCTAAAGGAAATATGTAATTTGTAGGGCTCCTTTCCTCAAAAGGAAGAAATTAACTCTTATAGGATCACTTCGAAGTTCGTCTATCCGTCTGTCTGTCAACCACCTTCTTCTCGGGAACGCGTCGGAGGTATTAAGTTGAAATTAATATCAAATAAGTACTTAAGTCTACGGTCACTTGGAGCTGTAAAAAAATCAATCTTTTATGTCAACGAAATCAAAAGTTACCTACGGCCGTTTATGCCGCATATTTTGCGTAATATTTTGTCTCTCGCTAATAAATCAAAGCCTATGGGGTACTTCCCGTTGGCCTAGAATCATTAAATTTGGTACGAAGCAAGATCTCACAGCATAAACATAGGATAAAATCCGAAAATCGTTAGTTAAGGTTCCGTATTCATAGGTTAACTGCCTCGTTGGTCTAGCGGTTAGCATGGTTGACTGCGGATCTCGAGGTCCTGAGTTCGATTCCCGGTCGGGCATAAAAATTGTTATGTATTGGATTTATCA
Organism: Erebia aethiops; assembly: GCA_923060345.2. NCBI lineage: Eukaryota > Metazoa > Arthropoda > Insecta > Lepidoptera > Nymphalidae > Erebia > Erebia aethiops. The sequence goes on along the minus strand of OV281086.1, from coordinate 7,737,618 downwards.
GTTATGAAATTCTCAGTAGGTACTAGCCCGGAGTTGGAAGTTGGCGGTGTTTTACCCCCGTGTGTCACTAACTATTATCATCGCGGGTGCAATGCGGGTTGGCGGCTTTGACGGCTATCCGTCAAAGCCGCCAACCCGCATTGGAGCAGCGTGGTGGGTCTAAGCTCTAATTCCCTCTCTCCTATGAGAGTGGAAGCCTGTGCCCAGCAGTGGGACGTTAATGGGATAGTGGTTGGTGGTGGAGCCTGTTTTTCCTTGCGTATCAAGGATTTTCGGAAAGGGAAACTTACTGCTATTCAAATTCACAAATGTCTTTAGTTCTGAATATCTGATATTAAATAGGTCCTAAATCATGTAAATCATAATATTGATGTGAACCCAATCATTCTAAAGTTTTAAACTCCATTTTTCTTATGAAACTAGTCGTAAGTCGGAGCTCTACATTTCGTGGATAAAACATAGTTGATTCTGATAGCAAGAAGCCAAGTCCGTGGAAAGGACTCGTTCTGGGTATCACACGGTCGAATGATTCACTAAACTTTTCAACGAGAGTGAGCTCGTTCCACTTGGTTCTTCGTAAAATCTGTGGTAAAACTTAGATAGGTAAGATAATATCAGTAATCATACTTCATACTTATGCGAAAGTGTGTTTGTTTGCTGGTTTGTCCTCCAATCACGCCGCAACGGAGCATCGGAATTACGTGATTTTTGGCACGGGTATATTTGAGGACCTGGGGAGTGACATAGGCTACTTTTTATCCCGGAAAATTAAGGAGTTCACGCGGAAATAACAAGAAACTTAAAGCACGCACACGTAGTCGCGTGCATCAGCATGCCCGCGACTACGTGTGCGTGCTTTATTATTATAAATTTTAAAGTTTGGATATTTGTTACTCCTTCACGCCACAACAACTGAACCCAGTTGACTGAAATTTAGAATGGACATAGCTTTTACCCTGAATTAACACATTATCCCAGAAAATTGTAGAGTTCCCGGGGTGTTTAAACACCTTACTCCAAGAGGACGAAGTCGCGTTCATCATCTAGTAATTGAATAAATTTTTAACCTGCGTTACGGCTCGGTGGAGGTGCCGCAAGCAATTGGGTCATCAGTCAACCCTACGCTATGTATGCACTAGTAAAGTATCATACCTAAAATCCCACACTACATAGACATAATGCTATTTATTAAGTAGTAATAATTAGTAGATACTAGCTGATGCCCGCGACTCCGTCCGCGTAGATTAAGGTATTTTGGTTCCCGCGGGAACTCCTTAAATTTCCGAGATAAAAAGTAGCCTATGTGCTATTCCAGACTATAATCTATCTCTGTGCCTAATTTCATCCAGATCCGTTCAGCCGTTGGGGCGTGATTGAGTAACAAACATCCATCCATACATCCATACATCCATACATCCATACATCCAAACTTTCGCATTTATAATATTAGTATAGATAGTTACTTACTTACTTACTTACTTAAAGCCGTGGCGTCACCTGGAGTACGGATGCTCTTGTAATTTATTGCAAGGCATTCTGCACCATGCTGAGCTGATGTCTACTTTCAGGCTGTGCCACACACAACAAGTGTTGTCAGGGTGCCTCTAGGACTTGGCCATGAGTTTAATGCTCGGGTACTGGAGGCACCATGGTAACATTTACCTTAAGGACAAGGTATTGTAATGTGTGCAGGCACTGAGCACAGTGGTGAGAATAAATAGATTTTCTTTCTTCTTTCTTTCTTTCTATTACCTCCGCTATCGTTATACAAATAGATACGGGCAAATCTATTGGATGTAAGTGGAGCGTATCAAGAGCTCATCTCGAGATATCGGATTACACTAGAAGTGCGGACGCGACTTAGCTCACATTTCTCGTGACGCAATACTACCATCGTCGCTTCAAGTAATATTGTTTCAATATTGTTAACGTTCGTGTTCTAGAATTATAATCCTTATTTTAGGGACCTGAAGGTGCTTGACATAAAACTGTCCTTTTAAAACAATAGAACTATAAGCGATGGTAGTAACAGCACTGCCCCGATTCTGCGCGTGACCCATATTGTATCTAACGCTAAACTACCATTGCAGTTAACATTAAGTACCTATTTAGGCATACGAATAGGGGTATGGGTTTAACTCCCATGCCCCTAACAGGTACCGCTTCACCTAAGCCCGCTACCATCTTAGAGTGCATCATCACTTACCATCAGGTGAGATCGCAGTCAAGGGCCAACTTGTAGTGGATAAAAAAGGCAGGGTTTAGAAAAAGGCGTACAATATTCGTAATGTAACAAAGAATCTTAATTGGAATTTGATAAACATTAACAGGCCACAACTTTGCAGTACCTTCAAAATCCAAAGCCAAAACTTTATCTATTGAAACATCGGCAAAAGGTACAATTTTCACCAATATTGCATCCGTTCGCGAATTGATTCACACTAAAGTGCAGCTCGGTTAGTGTTAAATTACTCGACACTCGCGAACTTGCAAATGTGGAAGTGCCTTTATTTGCGAATTTATTTCGGAACATTTGCCTTACTAGTGGCAATACTGTATCTAAAGGAGATCTTACAATATAATAATATGTACCTGTATGAATTTATTTTTTCTCTGAATAATAAATACCTACTTTATTTATCCATACTTAATATTATAAATGCGAAAGTGTATCTGCCTGTCTGCTACGCTTTCACGGCCCAACCGTTCAACCGATTTTGATGAAATTTGGTACAGGGATAGATTGTATCCCGGGGAAGGACATAGGCTTCTTTTTATCCCAGAAAATCAAGGAATACCGCGGAAATCAATAAACTTAATCCACGCGGACGAAGTCGCGGTTGTCATCTAGTACCAATTTAAAAAATACTTAAAGTATGGTTAAGTTGCAACAGACGGGGCGGGGTGGGTCAACTGATATCCTTACTTAATATTATAAATGCGAAGGTGTGTTTGTCTGTCTGCTATGCTTTTACGGCCCATCTTAAGGTGCCAGCGGAGAATGAATTGCCCATACAAACGTAATACCAAAACAATTAATAATTCGAGAACATTTCCACCAAAATGAGAGTTTATTTGGATTCAAATTGTATTTATCTAGTCCCCTGGATTTATATGTTTTCAAAATACTTTCCTAAAATGAAATGTAAATGAATTGCGTTTTGCATATTTTTACGGCAAGATGGACATGTTTCCCTCTTATTTGTTTTATATTAAAACCAACGATATCTTACGTATTAATTGGTCAGCAGCATAGCCTATATTGTCAAGTTACAGAATAACAAAACGAAGTAAAAAGCACGATAAGTTTTCATTCATCATTTTTGGTATTCACGGAACAAGACTAAATGTATAACAAATTCTGTAAGCTCATATTGCTATCTCGCTTGAACGCGATCATGTGTCATCAGTGAAATAGAGATAGCAATATACCGGCAAATTTATATTTGCGGTTCGAATAGAAGTTGCGAGCGGCGCGAACCGGCCTCTTAACAATCGATTTTGATAAAATTGTGTATAGGATTGCATCCCGGAAAAAAATATTGCCACGCGGACGAAGTCGCAGGCATCATCTAGTATTATAATATATCAGTTGACTAGCTGATCCGCCCGGTTTCACACGAGTGCGACCTTACCAGCTTAGATAGTTACTGCAACGTTTACCTACATTGATGTAGAATTTTAGTACCTAACCTACGAGTATGTTATATAAACGTCATTATACGTAATAAACTTCTCATAACTAATTACTGGTTCATAAACCCTTGTTCTACGTAAGTAGTATTTTACGCAAAACTTTGTTTCTTTTGCTATAGATTCTATTTAGTGAATTTTGCCACTCTAGATTTATTTCAATTAAGTACTTGCAATGAATTAAGCTACCTAGACGCCTGCAGTGAAATGAATGACTGAAATTGGAATAAACATAGGTAGATTAAGTACTTGTGAGACTTCTCTAAAGTGAGTTTCAGTCAAGTATTATGTAATCCAACACGCAACGTGTGTAGCTGCTTTAATCTACCACAATATTATTATGATTCCGGGATACATTATTTGATTTGCCTGCATACAAGTAAATAACGTTTTTTCTTGTTATTGACATGATTCCTCTAAAAATCTATAAGTGATCACAAATTAGGAAACTTGTCAAGAAAAATACCGATTTATTTTCTTTTTTTTTTGTTATTAGGCCGAATTCTTTCAAATCGACAGATATCTGGGGTTCATAAATTTTTTTTTTTCTTGTTATTGGACTAATTCCTACAAAAACCTATATCTGGGGTTCCTAGTGATCACAAATTGGGCAACTGTTGTCAAACTAAAAATAAAATGTTTATTTTATTTTATTTTGATATTAGGCTGATTTCTAGATCGATATCCGGGGTTCAAGTTAGGATAATGGTTACATATTATGTGAAAACTTGTCAACATTTTAAAATGACCGAATGTTCAATTTTTTTTAATATACCATTTCGTTCAAAACCGATATCTGATGTTCCCAGTGATCATACATGAAGTACCTACTGACTGTTTTCAAAATTTAAAAATGTGTTAATTTTTCGTAATAGGGAGACAATACGTAGCGTTTAAAAAACGCCGCTGTGTGTCAAGCTTTATGAAGTTAGGCTCTTCATTCACGGCAGTAAAACTTTTAAGCTTTGCAACTTCGCGAGCTGCCTCCGAAGTGTAGTTCCGACTTTCATGCAAAAAGTTAATCTTTGCCATAACTGAGAGCTAGGGGTATACTGCCTCGGCGGTCTAGTGGTCAGCATGTTCGACTGCAGCCGATGTGGTTCCGGGTTCGAGTCCCGGGTCGGGCTATAATTAAGTATTGGGTTTTTCTGACTGTGGTGGTGTTTCAGCCCCGTGCCTCGGAGAGCACGTTAAGCCGTCGGTCCCGGTCCCGGTAAAGCCGTATTGTTTTAATACTGTTGACATTCGTGTTTAAGAATTGTATTCCTTATTTTGAGGAGGTCAAGGTACGTTACATAAAACTGTAATTTTGAAATAATACTGCTTTAAACGATGGTACTAACCCCTTGTACGGATTTCGAAACATTGTTACTAGTGGTTCGCCCCGAACTAAGACCTCGCGGCGCCATCTATTGACATAAATGTGAAGTTCTGTTAAAAATACTGAAGCTCATTAAAAATTAAATAATTCCGTTTCCTTACAATATTTATCTAATTTTAGTATTTGTTGTTCAAGTACAGGATATAATTGAAATAATTGATCAAGTTTCAGGCTCATCCTTTCAGAAAATTTAGAGTTCTGAGGTCATCTTTGGACGTTAGAAAATCACCACTTTGAAAGCCCCCCATTTCGTCAATTTTGGGGGAAAAATTAAAAAAAAAATATTTTTGGACTCTATTCCTAATTATCTTTAAAATGATATACCGCAACCCTATGTAACTTTATAAAAAATATTTTACTTCGCATTCGCTTCTATGAGAGCCCCCCTGAAATAAAGATTTTTATTATTTTTTAAGCCATATTCGGCGGGAGGCCATTGGTTTACATATTATATTTAAAGCTGAAGTAATTGCGTTCAGTAATTCAGAAGTTATAATGCTCTGACAGACGGACGGACGGACGGACGGACGGACGGACGGACGGACGGACAAGTGCCAATTCACCCAAGTAGACTCAGAGACCTTCGCTTCGCTCGGTCAATAATGCGCATATTTCGGAGATTTGGTAAATTAAAACTTATAGATACTGGCCATACTGGGGCAGAACGAATGTGTCCTGCCACGGACGAAGCCGCGGGCATCGTCTAGTTATTCAATAATAGATGATGCCCGCGACTTCGTGCGCGTGGATTAAGTTTTTTGAATTCCACGGGATAAAAAAACGCCGGGAAACCTATCCCTGTATCAAATTTAATCGAAATTGGTTCAGCAGACAGGCCGTGAAAGCGTAGCAGTCAATCAGAGAGACAGACATACTTACGCATTTATAATATTAGTACCTATTGGTACCTAGATAAAGATTTAGTAGATTTTTAACATTTTAGGTAGTGCATTACATAAGTCCCATGCAAAACTGAACTAGCTGTGCCAAGAGAGTTGTAATTTTGCCACAAACATGCATACTTACATAAACAAATTGCTACATTCTTAGCATTTCGCTACGAAAAAAAAGTCTTAAAGTACGTTATTTTTCAAGTAATTAAAACAAATGAAGTATTAACGAGTGTTTCCACACAAAGCCGAGACAAAGACTCAAAGAAACGCAGCCGCGGCGCCTGCCAAAGCAAATTTGGGATTCACACTCTGATGCTCCTTCAGAAGTAAATGTGGCATTGAGTCTGTGTGGTATTTTATATTTATTTAGGCTTCGATATAGATGAAGAATATTGTTCTAGATAACACGTGCCGACTTCGCATGGGTGGGCTTTCCTTTTCTGTATCATATTAATATCATACTAATATTATAAATATGAAAGTGTGTTTGTTTTTTTTTTCAATCACGCCGCAACAGAGCTATGGATCGACTGTTTTTATGCATGATTATAGTCTACATACACATAGGCACATATGTGCCATATATATGTATAAGGCACATAGGTGACATAGGCTACTTTTTATTCCGGATAATTAAAGAGTTCTCGCGGCTACCAAAAAACCTCAACCTACGCGGAATAAGTCGCGGGCATCATCTGGCATGGAAAAAAAACACGACTCAGAAAGAATAAATTTACTTCAGTACATCGACTTCGCAAAGTAGTTACGATTTTCAAAATTAATTTTGGGCAACTTTTAGAAAAGTTTTTAAAAGCTTTTTTTATTGATGTCCTGGCTCCGAAAAGACCTGTTTGTCCGAAACACATCGTTTTCTTGATAATTTATACTTACGTAAAATGGCTTCTTAGAAAGATATTTTTATCGAAATCTTGATAAACGTTAAAGTCTATTCCATTATAACTTTTTTCTATCAAGAAATTCGAGAAATTCACCAACATTAAAGGGGGCTTACTACCAACCGCTAAGAACAGTATTATTTCAATATTATTGACGCTGTAGGTGCCTTATTAAAACAATATTGAATATTGTTTTCGAATAAAGGTACATAAGAAAGGATTAAAAATTTGAAACAAGAGTGTCAACGATATTATAATAATAACTAAATAACCCCAAGGAGTGTAAAAGGCGTGGCTACCTTGGCTGATTTGAAATTATGGATATACGTGTAGTTTATAAGTAATATATTAGGCCACATTTTATCCCCGATAATCATAGAACCTTTATCCAATCCAAAATGAGGCTCGCATATTGTTTTTAATATTTTTTTCGATGGTCATCCTAAATGATAGGTATGCTCAGCAAAACTTTTGCATACCTCTCAGCTATTTTTATTTTGACCTAAGCTAAATCCATTTCATAATCACATGTAAATTAAAATATGGATTATCGACGTCTTAAGTTTAGTTTGGTATTACAAAATCGGTCTTACAACTCATTGATTTGTAGTTTAAGAGATGCTGAACGATTTGTTCGAAGATTTTCAACACAGAAAACAAGATCTTGATTTAATTATATAACACTAAAGACGCGCTTAAAGAATATAGAATGCTAATTAAAAAAAATGTGATAAAATGATTTAGGTTTTAAAAATCCCCGAAAACCTCTTTGATTTTCCGGGATAATAAGTAGACTTTGTGACTCTCTCCAGGTCCTTATGTATAACTTGATTAACATGACCGATATATGCAAAAAAATTACCTTATTCTTTTTATAGTGCTAATTAAAGCATGACATGTGCACTCTCCCCTATTCCCTCACTTTTATACCCCGATGGCGAAGAAATCTAACATGACCGGAGCGACCTCAAAGGCAGGTTCAAATAAATAAAATATTATCGCTATATAAATATTACCACATAGTGAAACATTTTTTCTTTCTAAAAAAGATCAACTGCTTAGTTTCTTGCCGGCTATTCTCAGTAGAATCTCCTTTCCGAGAGTAGAGTTTACTGTCTTAATGTGTAATTTTTGGCAGAGTCCTGACATACATACTTAAATTATAAATGCGAAAGTGTTTCTCTCTATCTGTCTATCTGCTACGCTTTAATGAATATTAGTATCTCTATACTAATTTTCTTTAAAATTTGTTGAAAAGATGCCTCATAGAGATAAAAAGAGAGAGAGATAGAGATAAAAAGTAGCCTGTGTAGCCAGGACTCTAGTCCCGGGGCAGGACACAGGCTACTTTTTATCCCGGAAAATTAAATAGTGCCACGGGAATCAAAAATTTATAATGCACGCGTACGAAGTCACGGGCATATCTAGTAATATCATTAGAAATTTTAACATTAAAGTGGACCAAATGTTGTCTGAGAAATAAATGAAATATTGACAAAAATAAAACGTTCTACATAAAATAAAACAAACATTTCATATCAAATAAATGACCACCACTCTTAAACTATAATTATTGCTCAATACGATCGCAAACACTGATATAGAATAATCATGATTGTTCTTGCACAATCACAATGAGCGTATTCTATGAACGCTTTTAGCGAATTAGCCGACTATAATCTTTTAAGATAGATACTTATCTTGCGGAAAGGTTATTTTGAATGGTGGTATCTTATCTTTTTGAAGTGTGAACCCGTCAAGTGTAATAAGTAATAACATGTCTATTTTTTATAGTTCAAGGTTGTGCAGTAGTGTTTTACAGACTGTTTTAATTTATAGGCTGCAATCGCACTTGTAAGTTTTTTTTAAATTCCACTATTAGTTAGCCCTTGACTGAAATACCGCCTGATGGTAAGCGATGATGCAGTCTAAGATAGTAGCGGGCTAACTTGTTAGGGGTATAATGGCAGTTGTATTTAATTTATTTATTTATTATTTATTTTGTACTAAATATCGTCTTAAAAACTAATAGAAAAAAGTGGACAAAGGTAAAGCTTATCTCTAAAAAGAAATCCACCCACACACCCACCCACCACAACCCACCCACAGATTAAACCCTTACCCCTAGTTTCTACACGGCATCGTACCGGAACGCTAAATCGCTTGGCGGTACCGGGGACGATGTGCTGGTAGGGTGGTAAGTTGGTAACTAGCCACGGCCGACGCCTCCCACCAGACCAGACCAGAGAAAATTCAGGAATTATAAATTCTCAAGTTGACATTAAAATTGATAATGCTTCCATACCACTTTGTCATTAAGAAATTCGTCAATTGTATAATAGCCTCGACTCGACAAGTGTTCCTTTACGGCTTTTTTAAAGTCTACCTCTACCTATAAGGTAGTAAAAAGTGGTTTCCAATCAAAATTGCATCATGAACCTCAGTCAATATAAGCGCTTGGGACAATGAGGTTATACCCAGCTCCCATCCACATCGCTGCGGCCGATACCGGGTACTGCGGGTAGGGTGACCACGTTGTATCCTTTACTGTGGACATCAAATTATAATAATTAATGTATGTATCATTATTTTATTTTATTAATTCTGGTTTTATTGATAATTAATATATTATTGTTACGCTGTAGGTATGAAGTTTCAGTTTTAATTAGTACCATAATAATATTTTAATGCACTGAAAAGACAATTGTAAATGTCTCTGAATTTTGTCCAATTTTTAAAGTTGCTTTTATAATTATTGCAGTCAGTTTTGTGGACTATTAAAAAATATTTGTACGGATTGGATTGAAAATAAATGAATATGAATACGAGCTCTCACTTGATAGCAAATAATAATGCAGTTTTAGATAGTAGCTGGCTTACATGGTATGGCAATAATTTAAGAGACTTATACCTTAAATTGGTGTCCACGCCGCTTGGAATAAGAATGCTTAATAACTTGGCTGGAAATGTGGTAGCTACTATTTAAGACTCACCACACCAGTCAAATGACAATTTTTAAAAAAAAAAAACCATATTGCACGTGCTGTGGATTAAACCCCGGGACCTCCAACTTATTAGAACTCATCACTGGGATGTCGTTAACCACCTATAACTTAAAATTAATCAAACTCCAGGCTGCGTAGCGATATTTTATCTGCAAATTCTAAGATGAACAAACGTAAACTTAGGTACAATGTATTTAAGACTAAATCAAGACTTCACAATAAGAAAAGATGACAGATTACGCGTTCGTGTTTAAAATTTACACTGTTACACATTATCTTAATTGTAATATAAACCCACATTTGTAAATGACTGATCCGTGGAACACAAAGCTCTATTATTGCGTGGAGAGGTAAAGTTTTAATGACGCATATTGTGTGATGGACGAGCCGACCGGCGTGCACGTGGAATAATTACACTGCTTTAGGGAATATCATTAACCGACGCTGTAATACAGCGCAGTAAAATGGGTATTATGTGATTCAAAAGTTACTTTTACGAGTATGTGATACTTCAGTTTTTTTAATTAAGTAGAGGTATGCGTTCGACAACTCTAATTATTAGACCACGCGAATGAAAACACGGGCGTTATTTAGTAATATCTATCTAAGATCTATCGACGTACAGCTCAAACTACAATAATTACTAAGTTTATTACTGATTTTATCATTTCTCGGTTTTGTATTATAGCTGTTAAATAAATTCAGTTATAATAATAAAACTTCAATTAAGAGTTATTCAAAAGAAATATAGGCGCAACAAAAATTTTACTAAACCGTCTCTACAAAAAAAGGTTCAAAGGTTGACTTTAATTAATGAAACGTAGATTTTTATAAAAAAAATATTTGATGATTAAAAAGAACTCAGTAATTTAGTTCATACCTACTTTCGTCAAAGAGAATGGTTTCATGAAATTCTTAAAAGGCCTCGTATTAGGAAACCGGCTTAAATTGTGCTTACAAACACAATTTTTGGAGGCAAAAAAGCTTGCAAAAGAAAAGGTATAATTAAAGATCTAAAGACATTATTACAGAATTATAATAATATTTATTAATTATCTGTCCATTCTAATATAACAAATGCGAAAGTGTGTGTGTATGTCTGTCTGCTACGCTTTAATAGCTCATCTTTTCAACCGATTTTGATGAAATTTGTTTTAGAGATCGGTTGCATTCCGGGGGAGGAAATAGGCTACTTTTTATCCCTTATATTAAGTTAGTATGGATTTTAAAAGTAGAATGTGATATTATTAAGGAACGCAGACGTGAAAGTTCCAAACAGAATGTAGTTTAAAACGAAAAAGGAGGTTTTATTATATTTTAGACGTTTATATTTACGATTTCGAAATTGGAATGCTATATTGGAATTTATGGCGCTCATTGGTTGGTTGGCTCATGGGCCATGGCTGCGAGGGTAAGATTGCAGGATGACGTCACTAATGCGGCCGACGATCCTTCAAGTAGGGGAAATACCTATATTGGATATTTGTGGTTTAAAATATTTTGATACAGTTAGTATACTTAGATAGTGTAGTTAGCTATAGATTGTGGTGACAAAAGCCGTCCAATCACGCCGCGAGCAATATGGATCGATCTGATTTTTTGTACGTGTAGTTCAGACTATCTAAAATTCTACATCAATGGTTCAGATACCTGGAGAGTGATATAATATGCTTCTTTTCATCCAGAAAAGTAGTATTCTGGTGGGAGCTTTCAGCGGTCGCAATTGTCACTCTACCTACAAAGACGTGCCGCCAAGCGAATTAACGTTCCAGTACGATGTCCTAACAGGTTAGCCTGCTACCATCTTAGACTGCATCATCACAGTACCATCAGGTGCGATCAAAAACATATATTTTTTAAGGATAGCAAGTGCTTAAAATTACATAATTACAATAATATGATATAATTATTTATATATAAATAATTATTTATATATGAATAATTATTAGTTTCAAGAAATGCTTTTCTTGAAACTATACACGTCAAAAAAATCCGTTAAAACTTTTTTATTTTCGACTATTAAGTAAGTACAGATCATGACGTTCCTTCTAATCATGACTTATGACGTTATGACTCGTGAGTAAAGTTTGCAACATTTTTAATTGACTTATAAAAAAGGAGGAGGTTCTCAATTCGGCGCGTATGTTTTTTTTTTTTTTTCATTTGCAAGTTCCCAGCAGCCTGATTCTGTAACTCAGTGGCTATCAAAGAGTGAAAGCCACTGACATATATTCTTTATCCATTGAAGGTTTGCTATGAAATAAAAATTAAGTTTTCATAGCAAACCTTCAATGGATAAAGAATATATGTCAGTGGCTTTCACTCTTTGATAGCCACTGAGTTACAGAATCAGGCTGCAGTTCGCGGGTCGTAACTCGAGTAATATCGTTACAACCGCTGAGGCATATTACGTGATAACTATTACCAATAAAGGGAACGATTATTTACTATCACTACATGAATACCGATTTGGGGAACATTATGAGCTTAATTTATAATAGACTTTTTTACGAGTCGTAAAACAAAAGTTTATGAGTATTACGTACAGTCGATGTACCTACTCTGAATGAAAAACTGAATAATTTCATTGAAACTCTTTGATTTTCCGGGACGACATTAGTACCTACTAGCTTATAGCTGTCAAATAAATACAAGCTGTGCACATATTATTAAGAAAAAAGTGTGTATATTTAATTCACACACGGGAGAAGTGAAACTTCAGAAAAGTAGCCTACGAGATAAATATTACTTGTATTCTATCTCATTCTCTCCTCTTATATGTTTGCCTCTTTTGGTGTTGCTTTTTCGTTTCAACGACTTTTCGAATCACAACGATTCTGAAGAAGTTTCACTTCAACAAGGTATACCTACTTAGTAGACAGGCAGACAGACACACTTACGCATTTATATTTACAATGCATACAGTACCTTTCCTATTTTTAGGGTTCCGTACCAAAATGGTAAAATGGAACCCTTATGGTGCGACTTTCTCCGTCTGTCTGTCTGTCTGTCCGTCCGTCACACTCGATTATTTCAGTAACTACTGAAGCTATCGACATGAAATTTGGAACAGTTGTGTATATTAGTGGCCCAAAGACACTGGAATTAAAAAAAATTGGAAATTATTTTTGTTCTTATTTAAAAAGGGAGGAAAATCGGAGGGTTGAAATTTAAAAGTGAGATAACTGTACTGTGTGGGGTATCATATGAAAGGGTTTACTTTGTACATTCTAAAACAGATTTTTAATTATTTTTAGTCATGATAGTTTTTGATTTATCGGGGAAAAAGTCTAAAAAAATACCGTTCCCCCCCTCTTATCTCCGGAGTTTACCAATCGAAAAATCTGAAATAATTATGGTCAATAGGAATTTATGTATATTTTACAGGAAAACTATAGCCAATGCTCTAACTAGCATAGTTTTTTTGATATTAACAGTAAACCTCTACAAACAAAGTTAGTTTTGCGGTTCATTAACAAAGGTAATTATTACCGTTTTACATCTTTGGTCGTTACAGTTTTCAGTACGGAACCCTCGGTGCGCGAGTCCGACTCGCACTTGGCCGGTTTTTTTCTATTATCTAACTCACAATAGCTCTAATTATGACATGACGCACGAGAAAAGTTTGAAACATTTTTCATTTGCAAGTTCCCAGTTCGCGGGTCGGAACTCGGGCAATATCGTGAAACCGCTGAGGAATATTACGTGATAACTATTGCCAATAAGCGGGAACGATCATATCGCCACATGAATACCGATTTGGCGGTCATTATGAGCTCAATAAATGTTATATCCAAATCCTTGCACCATGGCACCTTGTTCGTCAATCTCTTTAAATAGCTACCAGCTGATTCCCGCTTCTTCGTCCCCGTGGATTGAGGTTTGTTGGTTCCCGCTGGAAATCTTTAATTTTCCGGGATGAAAAATAGCATATTTTGTAATCCAAACTATAAATCTATCTCATTTTCAAATTTATTCTAGATCCGTCCAGCCGTTCTGGCGTGATTAAATAAATAAATCAATCTTTATTTAGGATTTCACACAACACAGAAAAACAACAAAACAATTTACAAAAATTAATAAAACTTATAGACAAGCAATCCGTGTAGTAGAAAATCCCAAAAAGGGTGTCAAACTCAGCGTAATGCTGATATAGTGTAGATGCACCATATCAGCGCTGATTTTCAGTTGGCCCCTATAGAAAAACCTCGGCGTCTCGGACTGGTCCGGGCTGATGACCTGATGATTGTGTAAACAAATGTCCATCCATCCATCTATTCAAACTTTCGCATTTATAATATTAGTATAGATAAACTTTCTAGGTGATGGCCGCGACTTTATACGCGTGGGTTAAGACTTTTTTGATTCCCGGGTAACTTCTGAATTTTCCGGGATAGAAAGTCCTTTACCGATATAACCTATCTCTATACCAAATTCCAATAAAATCGGTTGTAAATATGAGTCGTTACAAAGTAGCAGACATACAGTCAGACGGACAGATGGACAGACACACTTTCGCACTTATAGTATTAAGTATGGATACCAATTTATGCAGATATTTTATTCGCTGTTCCGTAAGTAGGGTGGAACGTGGAAGTTGCAGCTTGCAACTGAAAAATGGTCCCCAGACTTATAAATGTTGCTAAGTTTAGATACCTATTGCTGTTTCATTGCTTCCCGGCTAGCGACAGTATGTGAAAAATTCAGCATTTATATCTTTCCGAGTATAAACTTTAACTTGGAAATAAATAAGTATACACTGTGTTCAGTTTGTTTCATGAAATTAAGAATGAAAATACAATACGTGCAAAAATAATTGGTTTGGTGGATAATAAGAACTGCACATACTACTTTTACACATATTTGACGACCTCCGTGGCGCAGTGCAGAGAGCTGTTGTCTTAACGTGCGCAGGTCCCGGGTTTGATCCCCGGAAGGGTCAATTTGGGAATTTATTATTTCTGAATTTTCCCTGTTCTGGCCTGGTCAGTGGCTTCGACCGAGGCTAGTACCATACCGGCAAAGACGTGCCGCCAGGCGATTTAGCGTTCCGGTACGATGCCGTGTAGAAACCGAATAACCCTTATTTATGGGTTTAATTTAGCTGCCATACCCCTAACAGGTTAGCGTGTTACCATACCTACTACATTATCATTTAAAATCAGGCGGCGAGATCGCAGTCAAGGGCTAACTTGTAGTTGATAAAAAACACTGTAACCCGACCATGGAAAAAAAACTGGCAGTCATATAGGGACTGCCGATAAAATTAAAAAAATTAAAATATAAACCTTAAAACTAAGGCATTAAAGTTTAATTACGAATGTGCTATATTTAAGACCTTTTGTCTTCGTAACAAGGCGAGGTGTCGGTGACGGTGTCGGTCACGGTGTCGGTGACGGTGTCGGTCACGGTGTCGGTCACGCGTTTTAAAATTGCTCAACGCGGCTAAAGCAGTTTTCACTTCAAAAATTTAGAGACCCCCCACTATTTTCGATGTAATATCCAGCATATCGATATTGTTCGTGTTTTATACACGAATACACGAACCCTATATCACCGTTCCTGTGTAGTCAAATAACTTGTACCAGAAAAACAAGACAATCTAGTAAATACAC
Organism: Erebia aethiops; assembly: GCA_923060345.2. Classification (NCBI taxonomy): domain Eukaryota; kingdom Metazoa; phylum Arthropoda; class Insecta; order Lepidoptera; family Nymphalidae; genus Erebia; species Erebia aethiops. The sequence goes on along the minus strand of OV281086.1, from coordinate 7,722,135 downwards.
GAAGAAAGATACATTACGAATAGGTATCCGATAGTGTTCCTCTAACCACAAACTTAATTCCCCTGGCACGGGTCAGCGAAGACATTAAACTTTGAGATGTATTGGTCATCGCTGCACGCTATTGTCACACTGGGAATACAAACTGCAATATCTCCTGAACTTTGGAACACAATGATGTATCGGTTATCGGAAATTTTCTATTGAACTAGTTGTTTTTTTTTTTGTTCAAATGAGAGGATTTTGCCGGGAGGGGAAAAAAACGTCTTTAACTAAGCAAGATCTTTGATCGCAAGTTGATCGAAAGCTCAAAACGTTCTGATAGATGTGCGACAGTTTTTAAGCTAGCTAATAAATTATATAGCCAATGTCCGGGTCCACACTAAACACACAAAACAACACTTGCCTCATCGAGTAATTATTATAGATCCAATAATTAATTTACGATGTTTGTGAGATGGTGATAATAAAACCGGCTGAGTTTGTTGTGGGCTCTCCTTAGACCAGCTCGTAGCTTTAGATTTAAGGTACCGTCGTTAATTATCACCATCACGTCTTGTACTTAGTATACTTGACATTTAGTAAGTGTACCATGTACCAATATATACTAATATTATAATTTATAAATGCGAAAGTTTAGATGGATGGAGGGCTTGCTTACTCCGTCGAGTACACACTAGCCTCATAAAGTTACAGCCACATTTTCCCAACGACCTCAATTTACATAGACGGGCTCTGTCAAACAAAGAATGCGGGAAAAGCGGGACAGCGCAATGGCGGGGACAAGGACAGGCTTATACAGGTGAGGGGCACGCACTACAAGTCGGACGCCCAACTTTTTTCTATGAAAGCGCCCATCTAGTACCTATACATATATATACATCGATGCATTTTGCCCATCTAGTCACAGTCTCACTTGGCCAGCTAAGTTAAAGCTACGTATGCCTCATCGAGTAACAGTCACGTTCGCCCCAGAGAATCACTAATATACTTGCCCCGTCATATAACAGCGTGACGTTCAAACCAAGCTAGCAGCTTTTCTACAAGAATTCTACTTCTAGCACAGGTCAGCGAAGACACACAAGTTAAGACTGGAAAGATTAGTTAAATAAAAGTTTTAACTTAACAAAGATCCCGCGGCATGCTCAGCTAACGCTGTCTCAGTTAATTTAGGTAAGCTATGCAGTGCATTTATAAGACAGGATTAGCCGACGGCGGCGGGATGTGTGTCTGTCTGCTCTCATCTCCTGACTAATGGCGGAATTTCAGCTAGACGGATGAGCGGCCAGATTCCCTAATAGCGGCAGCAAAACAAGCTTCTATGTATACTTAATATTATAAATGCGAAAGTGAAGATGGATGGATGGACGGATGGATGTTTGTTACTTAATCACGCCAGAACGGCTGAACGGATCTGGCTGAAATTTGGCACAGGGATAGATTGCAGTCTGGAATAGCACAGATAGTCCAATCATTTAAGCATAAAAAAGGGGTCAACCTCGGAATGAGAGATGATAATGGATTTTCGTACTTCTTCGAACTTCGCACTCCTCCCTCAAATAGCGCTATATATGAGGGACGAGTGGCCTAGTCAGTCATCCACTATAGCGGTGCGGAAACTCAGCAATAGAATATGAAGTAGTAGTAAGTGTAATAGTATAGATTACTACTACTATAATGTAAATCGTAATCAATGGCAGATGCCAACAATGAACACGAGCCGTTTATTTTATTTTTATTGACTTTCAAATAGTGTGCCGTATTCTAATTTTTTTTATCCACTACTAGTTAGCCCTTGACTGCGATGCGGGCTAACCTGTTAGGGGCATGGCAGTTACTCGTATATTAAACCCATACCCCTATTCGGTTGCTTCACAGCATCGTACCGGAACGCTTAATCGCTGGGCGGCACGTCTTTGCCGGTAGGGTGGTAACTAGCCACGGCCGAAGCTTCCCACCATGCCAGACCACGGAAAATTCAGAAATTATAAATTCCCAAATTGACCGTGCCGGGAATCGAACCCGGGATGATAATTATTTGATTGATTGACAACTATAACAGCTGATGTGCTTTACAATTGTTTTAAACTGAAAAATGATTTCACTTTCAAAGCAAAACTGTACCAATGTATAATTAATATTCTTGCTTACCCTACTCAGTTCCGTATCGAAAAGCGGCATATCCGATGAAAACAGAGTTCAACCCGCAATTCTGCCTCGTAAGGGGAAATATAATTTTGGACGAACCTTTTTTTTCAACTAAAGGTCTGGACAGACACAAAGCGAGATTAAAACTGCACGCTAATAGACCGCACACACTTGGTTGATTTGGACTGTATACAATATTAGTTTTAAGCAAAGTAGACCCTAGTGAGTACCTACGATTCCTACGAATAAGTAGATGAGTTACCGATTTAAGGGGAATGAATTTAGCGTTTTTGTTTCGTTAATGGCATCTGTGTATGTTACAAGATTCAGAGCACCTGATTCCACGCCCTAACAGTCCCCTCCTTAATATTGTATGTCAAAGAGGTCGGTATTACTTCTTGTTGTCAATACATAAAATAGACATGGCTATAATGCATGGTTTGTCATTATTTTCTGAGATCTATGTGACAGAAGCAGGCGTTACTTTGCGGAAGTCTATGAATTATAGCGAATTCAAGTTCTACTTTTTTCATGAGATCTATGTGTTCTGCTAATTACAATCCAGGTTTCTGTAAAACGAGAGTGAATATTCCAGGTAAACTCATAATTTCACATCAGATTTGATTGAGGTCAGGCGCGTGCCTCTTATCGAGAAAAAATAGCAGCGCTGTACACGTTGCCATCAAAACTATGTCACTACCGCTACGCGTTTTATGTACCCAAGCCCCAAATTATTTTCAAATCTATTTACTGTCTTTTGGCCCGAGTCCCTTTTCCTCGGGCGACTCGATTTTAAAGCTGATTTATTTTACTCGATTTCTCTGCTTTTAAGGAAATAAATTGAGATAAATTTTTTCGCACGCTACGCCGTCGATTTTCACTAAATTGTCAGAATTTTAATATTTTCTCTTTGATCACCAGTTTGAGCTTTCACAGAGCTTTTTTTCTTTATTACTAAGTTAACAGAGGTGATAAGTTAGCTGCTAACTTCGGCGTCCTATTTGGGGGATCCGGGATTTGGATCCCGCGTTTACTTGAGTTTACATCGACGGGCCCTGTCAAACAAAGAATGTGGACTTATTTTACTAACGCCATCTACTCTGAAAAGCGGGGCAGCGCTATGGCGGGGACAAGGACAGGCTTATACAGGTGAGGAGCACGCCCTACAAGTCGGACGCCCAACTTTTTTCTATGAATGGGCCCATCTAGTACCTACATATGTATCGATGTGAGAAAACCTGTATGCCTGAAAGTTCTTCATAATGTTCTCAAAGGTGTATCTACAATCTACATTTGGCGAGCGTGGTGCACTATGTAAACCACAGATCACTTGTTTCCGTGATCTGTGATGTAAACCCTTTTCAATCTGAGAGATGACGGTGGTGCGGCAATGGGTTGAGACTTGAGATGATGATTAATGACTAGTTGATGCCTATATAACTGCCTCGTTGGTCTAGCGGTTAGCATAGTCGACTGCGGATCACGAGGTCCTGGGTTCGATTCCCGGTCGGGCAAAAAAATTGGTACTGAATTTTTCAATTCCGAAATTCTCAGTGCCAGCCCGGAATTGGAAGTTGTCGGTGTTTCACCCCCGTGCCTCCGAGAGCACGTTAAGCCGTTGGTCCCGGTTATTATCACTAACATGATAATACTCGTCGAAGCCCGCCAACCCGCATTGGAGCAGCGTGGTGGGTCTAAGCTCTAATTCCCTCTCTCCTATGAGAGTGGAGGCTTGTGCCCTCAGTGGGACGTTAATAGGCTGTAGTGGTGGTGGTGATGGTGGTGATGCCAGCGAATTCGTCCGCGTGCATTGAAGACTTTAGGTTACCGCGGGAACTCTTTATTTTCCGGGATAAAGTAGACTTATTCAAGACTATAATCTATATCTGTGCCAAATTTCATCCAGATCTGTTCTCCCGTTCTGGTGTGATTGAGTAACAAACATCCATCAATCCGTCCATCCAAACTTTCGTATTTCTTAATATTAGTATAGATAATTAAGCAAGAAGCATCTCTGTATGACTTTCTTTATTATTATTTTAAATAACTGTTTTCTTTTCATTGTTTCAGGTAAAGTAACTTTTGCAGACATTGTCCTTTTTCGTTTGCACTGATGTTTCACCACATGTGTACCTAGTGCGTGCGAGACTGCAGACAGACACACAAAGAAAGACAAACTGTCCTAGGTATGTATTAATATAATACTAGGATGGATTTTACTATTTTATATACCTAGGTACTAATTAGAGGTCGCCCGTGACTCCTTCCGCGTACAATTTCTGATTTTCTAGTAGATTATGAAATTTTCTCGAACAAAAAGCTTATCTTAAAGGCTTTAAAGGCTTCGGCCGTGGCTAGTTACCACCCTACAGGCAAAGACGTGCCGCCAAGCGATTTAGCGTTCCGGTACGATGTCGTGTAGAAACCGAAGGGGTATGGGTTTAATATAACTGCCATGCCCCTAACAGGTTAGCCCGCTACCATCTTAGACTGCATCATCACTTATCATCAGGAGAGATCGTAGTCAAGGGCTAGCTTGTAGTGGGTAAAAAAAAAACTATAGAGACTTTATATAGCTTATGCAGGTTTTAATTATTTAAAACTAATAACCTAAATCCTGATTTTCTAGTCTCTAACTTCAAAAACAAAGGAAATTTGTACAAATTTCCAACGCCCATTTCCACCCCTTATGGGCGATTTTTCTCAAAACCGTTGTTTAGCTAATGTCTACAGCCTAGAAGGAACGTACCTTCCAAATTTCAAGTTTGTATGCTTCATAGTTTCTGAGATATCGTGATTAGTCAGTCAGTCAGTGAGTGAAAGAGTGGTATAATTCGCTTTTATATATATTATTATGTAGATTAATGGTTGTGATAAAGACGGACAAACGGGTTTGACGAAACAATACGCGTTCCTTAATTTAGTACGGAACCCTAATAAGTAGCTTCATCAAATAGTCGTCCTTTGACATCTCAAGCTCACTTTATCTTTTCATCATCAAATTATTTTCGAAAATACACTTTTAATTAGAAACAATATACCTGCAAATTGAAAACATGCCTTATTACAACGCCATAAGATTTCAATTATAAGTACTAAAGCAAACAAAACGGTTGAGTTGACTTGTAAGTAGGTATATTTACAAACTAATTCAAACTTTATTTAACAAGTGAATAAGGTTGAATTTTCTTTGGCATTTTTACGTTTGATGTAGAATAATACACGGATATAATACAGAGTTATTGCCTGGGACTAAGGGTTCAAAATCGCGTAGCAAACCAATGACTGCGGATGATGAGTCTTTGACGGTGACAGGTATAAGATGCCTTACTGGTTTTGATGTCTCCATAAACCCTTAGAATGTTATCATAGGGCTTAATACGTCTAAGGATTAATTGGAGATTGTGTTCGCTAGTGTAGGCACCATCTCTATCTTTATGAAAAGTTTCGTTGGATTGTGAACTTTATTTGTAATGGTACAAGGAGTACGACAAATAAAGGGGTTTCATTTATTGTGGTTCAGATTGTATTGTCGGATTTGTGTATAAGTTTAAATAGTCCCTCAGGATCCTTGATTATTCTTACGTAAAGATAAAGTACCATGTATACCTAATGTTACCGGAAATGTATGAAAACTAATATTATAGTAAACAAAACAAGCTAATTTAGGAATGGTGTAAAATAATTTATTTCTCTTTCCAGCAGGCTTAGCATGAGCACAACGAGATATTTCACGACGAGAGAGAGAGTTGTCGTTGATTGTCATTGCCGGCTAATTTCTCGTTTGCCCTAACATGCACAAAATACGATATAATATTACAAGAAAAAAATAGTCGGCATCTAAGGGTTCGTAGAGAAAAATCCACAGATAAGAAATATTACTTTTATCTCTACTTTTGACGTAACGAGATAAGTTACCATGATAGCTTCGGTAGACAAATAGAGATAACAGGTAGACATCATTTTACTCGTTGTGCGGATGCCCTACCGGAAATGTGTACAATTGCACTCAAAACATTGTACTATTTATGTACTATTCAGTGTCAAAACTCCTTAAAGTTGGTTAAAATTAAAAAAAAAACAGTAACAAAATATTTTATCCAGATGTTGAGTTGTAAAAACTTTTAGATACTTTCACAGAAAAACAGACAGTCAGACACAATAGACAGACATATATATGCAAGTATGGAACGGTAAATGTACAAAATTTCCTCCTTTCCATAACGAGGGAGAATAAAACAAAAAAAGAAACACCGGTTTTCCACCTAGCGCGATAAAATTGGACCTAAAAAGGAAACCTAACAGGACCCCTTTGACAGAGATAATGAAAACAGAACCGCATGCGGGGACATCTCAATAACTCAGCACCGGCGAATAAGTGCAAAAAGGTGTTAGAGCCGTGCGGAAAATTTATATGCTGCAGACTGCCCGGTTAGGGATCCGTGATGCAAGGTTTTATTTAATTCAATTCCTTCCAAATTCCTTGAATTCATTTTTCCTGGTGGGAGGCTTCGGCCGTGGCTAGTTACCACCCTACCGGCTAAGACGTGCCGCCAAGCGATTTGGCGTTCTGCGGACCGCTCGGTTAGGGATGGTTTAATTCAAAGTCTATACTAATCTAATTTCCCCCTCTCTGTGCGTCGTATTCCTCATTACTGAGGGTCGTAACGCCTTTCCATTAATCAAATAATGGTAGAAGTTTTCTTGGGATGATAATGCGGTGGGTTCCCACGTCCATCCGCATACGACTCGACCAAGAGTAAACTCTTGTAAGTAGTTTTTGTAACGCGGTTTTTGGAAGGCTTAAAGTGTTCTCCGAGGCACGAAGGAAACGAAAAGGCCAAATTTGAACCTCCAAATTCGGTTAGCCATCCAGTTACCGACTTGGGTTAACGTTGCGTAACAATCGACTGATATGCGTTTTTGGAACTAGAGCCACTCGTGCCTCCTATCTAATCTAATCTAAGCACCTATACCTAATAGTTTCAAGGGAAAGTATGACTGACTGACTGATCTACATAATAAATCAACGCACAGCTCAAATTACAAGATGGATCGGGCTGAAAGGCCGATTGTAATTCAAAGATTCACAGGTAATACTCGTAATACACTTGGCTCCAATACTACAGCTAATACAGTAATCAACATCCTAAATTTATAACATAAGAAAGTGGGTCTGTTTGTCTGTCTGACTGTCTCCTACGCTTTAATTCCCATCTTTTCAACTGATTTTGATGAAATTTGGTGTAGAGATTTTATCCCAGGGAAGGCCATAGGCTATTTTATCCCCGAAAACTAGGGAGTATATTCGCGGGAGTGGAAAAACCTTCAGTTACTCAATTTTTCGGTCGAATATAATCCGATTTCGACAATTCTTTAGAAAGTCCATACGTTCAGCAAACGGCATTATGTCACAACACGGCATTTTCATTACTTTTGGTAGTACTTAAGGTAAACCCACACCCGTGCTTATCCGGGTTGGGTCATCCAGTTGAAATATAATAATAGGACGAACTTGCAGGCGAAATAAGCGTTCTTTTTATAAAAACGCTTATTATGTACCAAACGCCATACGATTAAATAAATAATAATAATAGGGATGAAGGCAACTCAATCAAATCAGGAACTCTTTGTCAAACTTAAATACACGTTTCTAGTATGGAAGTTTATATGAAATACTAGCGAATGCCCACGACTTCGTCTGCGTGGTTTAAGGTTTTTGATTCTCGCGGGAACTCTTTAATTTTTCGGGATACTCGCATCCAAACATCCAAACTTTCGCATTTATAATATTAAGTAAGATAAGATATAAATACATAGTTTTAACATCATCAAATATCAACGCACTTTTTTTCGTTAATCTATAGTTTAAAACGGTTATCAATTTTAAAACTAACCGAGTATGTGAATTTTAGGTCTTTTGGAAGACCCTCTATTAAATAATCACAAAGAAATCATTTATTTTTTACATAGGCATCACCCTATTGATATTGGTAGGGAACGGAACGTGGAATGGTTAAGTGCAATCAACCTTGCCCACTTTCTTTCGTCTCCCAATAAAATTATACCCGGGAATAAAATTTTATTGCTATCATTGTCATTTCGTATCGGTTGCTCGCGGGTAGTTTGACCAAATAGCTTATACCTGCCGTCAACAGGAAACGAAATTAATTAGAGAAATGAGAGTGAGGGAATACAGAGTGCACATGGTGTTCCGCCTATAAAGTTACAAGTTGCAATATTAAATAGCTAACAGATGCCCACGACATCGTCCGCGTGGATTAAGTTTTTCTTAATTCCCAGGAGATTTTTCGGGATAAAAAGTAGCCTATATCACCCTCCAGCATCAACTATACCCGTGCATTGTTTTTACGGTAAGTGTATAATACTAGACGATGCCCGCGACTTCGTCCACGTGGATCAAAGTTTTTTGATTCCCGCGCGAATTCCTAATTTTCCGGGATAAAAAGTAGCCTATGTCCTTTCCCGGGTTATGACCTACCTCTATACCAAATTTCAGCAAAATCGGTAGAAAAGATGGGCCGGGAAAGCGTAGCAGACAGACAGACAGACACACTTTCCCATTTATAATATTAGTATGGATAAGTGAAATAAGTCCCTAATGGATATTCGCTACCATTTTAGCCGAAAATAAATCAGGTGTCCATGCTTATATTAATGCGAAAGTGTGTTCGACTGTCCATCGATTTTAACCGACTTCAAAAAAACGAAATAGGTTCTCAATTCGGCCCGTATCTTAATTTTACTACGTTTTTGCGATCCCTATTGTTATTATGTTCAACTTATTTTGACAAAATTCGGTTTAGAGATAGATTGCATCCAGGGGAAAGATAAAGCATGTTTTTTATCCCGGAAAATCAAAGAATTCCTGCAGAAGTTTGTCTTTTACGAAGTCACGGGCGCCATCTAGTAGGTAATAAATAACATTATTAAATTCTGTTATTGCGACTCGCCTGTGTGCTGATGCCTCGTAACCGGCGTTCTATAATATTAATCTCGTTTAATCCTCAGTTAAAAGCTGTCATCGCGTTTAAACTTCTATCAAAACAACACGTTAACACCATTTTATTATTATCAAGTTGACTTCGGTTTACTAACATCTTTGTATTTAACAAGCCGTCAAAAGACTTTGATGTCCGTACAATATCAAAGGACGGGGTGTCCTCGAGGGGAAATAGATACATATCCGTAGTCCGGGCGGTCCTTTGTGATCACTACGTTAGCGATTTGATTTGGAATTTAAACTGTTTCCTGTCTATAAGTATTAATTATGCCCTCCCAACCGAATTAATCTCCACAGAGTTTAGCTATGTTCGCCGGTTATATTATTAATGTGCAAAAACGCAGATGGAACACTCTCCATTCCATTGCTCTGATATCGCGATGGGATGGAAAATCCCACACAACCAGAGAGAGACCAGGCGCAGGACCAACGACTTTAGAATATAATAGAATAGAATTTATTGTATTAGCTGACCCATACACAAAAAGTCCTTACGTAAAATCTTACATCTCGTAATACACGTGAATTGATACCTGCTATATGAAATTACCATCAAAATTTCCTAACTCCCTAGTTTTGAGGATTTCATGTAGTACGGTACACCTACATCATCAGGATTGAGGATTTGGAGTCAGAATTTTTATGGGACCACCAAGGGAACTTGGCCACCACTGAAAAAAAATCTTTTCATATCGGTTTAGAAAACACAGAGATTTTATAGGTACATTTAAAAAAAAGATACGCGCCGAATTGAGAACCTCCTCCCCTTTTGGAAGTCGGTTAAAAATACGAAGGTATTAGTATGGATTTTGATGTCACCGTTAAACTTATTCATCACCACGCCCGACTGGGTAATCTAATCCATCGCAAATTAAAATCTCGAACCAATAAATGATCGGTACAATATAGCAGATTAATTCGTATATTTTCAAGCGTGAAATTAGCGACACAAGATGGCAGCGAGATGCCATGCTCTAGAGGCATGATGATCCGCAAAACGGTCTCAAACTGTTTTATAAACTTCACTATAAGTTAACCCTTCGATCTCATCATGTGGTAAGTAATTATTAAGTTATTCTGTTTTATCGTGCTATTCATTGCTCCCTTACAAAAATGAAACATTGAGTGAATTATCTTTATCCCTTACAAAAATATGTGGGGTGGAGATATTGACGAAATAAGACAGCAGATTATTAGATTATTATAAAAAGTCACTCCCCAGGGCCTCAACTATTCCCATGCCAAAAATCACGTTGATCCGTTGCTCCGTTGCGGCCTGATTGAAAGACAAACCAACAAACCAATATACCAACAAACAAACACTGTTTCACATGAATATTATAGTAAGCAGGCGAAATTGCTTAGTCTACAGCACCGACGCAATGTCGCTTGTTTATCGGTTTTTTATCGGATATACCATGGAGAGTGTGCTTAGGAACTTCACAACCTTGTTCCTCCTTCCCCGTTCTACTACAGAACAGCGAGAAACCGTCTGCGTTGGCATCCTTATGTGGGTATGTGGTTGATGTCCAATCTGCCCACCGTTCTTGCTCCGTTTTTGCTCGACGTTTCTGATCCGAACCGCTAGGGTGTGGAACACCCTCCCAGCGCACGTGTTTCCTGCCACGTATAACTTAGGTACCTTCAAGGCAAGAGTGAATAGGCATCTTCTAGGCAAGCGCGTTCCAAACTAGACCTCATCATTGCTTTGCACTAAGCATGATCGTCGTCAAGCGCAAGCCTATCTCACAAAAAAAAAAGCATAAGCATATGACAAAATCTGCATCTATATGAGCTATAACTCAATGTAAGATAGCCACCGTGGGTGCATTGTACAGCGAACTAACGATCGGTGCCTATCAAGGCATGTAACGAAATTATAATTGAGTCTAATCTTATTTTTAGAGCCTAAATAATAAACATTATAAGTGTCACTCAGCTGCTTAGCAAAGTTTCTCTAGATCGATAATATTATAAATTTTTGACAACATCTCATTACTTCAATGTACCTAAGTATAATTTAAGCTTTCAGAAAAGTGTCATAAAATATATTTAGCTCTCTTTGTAGATTATTTAGCATCAATTATATATTTTAAAGAATAAAATCGGCATATTTCAAATAACACTGGTAATGTATCTTGTTTTCAATTTCCCGATATAATGTTGTTCATACTAAATATACATACTGACTTACGGTACTGACTTACCCTGTGGCCGTAGGTACGCCTAACAGGTTAGCCCAATACAATCTTAGAGTGCATCATCACTTACCATCAGCCATCAGGTGAGATCGCAGTCGAGGGCTAACTTGTAGTGGAATAAAAAAATATAGAGCTATACCAACTAGATATTGCCCACAAGATTTTAAAAATCCTGTGCGAACGTTATAAAGTCTTTCTCAAGATAAAACCTGTATCTACCTGTAGTACCAAAATTTTGCTCAAATTAGTTAACAAAGTTAACTGTGAAATACGTAGCAGTCAGACGGACAGACAAACCCACATTTGCAATATAAGTAGTTATGTTTATTATACGAGTAACTGAAGTCACATTTATGACTTGTGTTAAAAATAACAGAAAAACACATCGAACATAACATTTCGATATCGAGGGATATGTATGCGTGTAGAATAAAAAACGTTTTCCCTCGGGCGCTGGCAGTGTTAACGAATTTCCCCACGATGCTATGTTTCCGTATCAGGCAAACTGTATTAATATTTAAAAATCGACATTAAAAATCGCGTTTTTTTTTGTGGGAATTTTTATTCTGAGATAGGCTTGCGCTTGACGACATTCGTGTTTAGTGCAAAGCAATGATGAGGTCTAGGTTGGAACGCGCTTGCCTACAAGATGCCTATTCACTCTTGCCTTCAAGGTACCTAAGTTGTACGTGGCAGGAAACACGTGCGCTGGGAGGGTGTTACACACCCTGGCGGTTCGGATCAGAAAAGTCGAGCAGAAACGTTTCATGCGAGATTATTAACAAGAGAAGCGCTTTAGCGTTCCGGTACGATGCCGTGTAGACACCGATTAGGGGTATGTTTTAAAGGTTTACCTATAGTTTTCTACCCCTAACAAGTTAGCCCGCTTCCATTCTCCAATGCATCATCGCTTATACTTGGTGAGATCGCAGTCAAGCGCTGAAAAATAATTTAAAAACCGATTACCACAAATATAGGCTTATTAAAATATACTAAACTAACTGATGCCCGCAACTTCGCCCGCGTGGTTTAAGTTTTTCGATTCCCGCGGGAACTCTCTAATTTTCCGGGATAAAAAGTAGCCGATGTCACTCTTCAGATCCTCAGCTATACCCATGCCAAAAATCACGTCGATCCGTTGCTCCGTTGCGGCGTGATTGAAGGACAAACCAATAAACCAACAAACCAACTGCCACTGTGGTGGGTCAGTGGACGCGTATGGTCATCACGGGCTTTCTTGCATTAAAAGTGCCGGTCGTCTATCGCGTCATGCTTCCCTGAACGACATCATTCGTAGGTCTCTTGCCACCGCTAAAGTGCCTGCAGTATTAGAGCCAAATGGCTTGGCACGCAGTGATGGTAAGAGACCAGACGGGATGACTCTGGTTCCGTGGAAGCTAGGAAGGTCGCTTGTTTGGGATGCCACATGCGTGGATACGCTGGCGTTGTCACACTTGCAGGCGACCTCCATGACGGCTGGGGCGGCGGCCACTAATGCAGAAAGAGCCAAAAGGCGCAAATATGAAACTATAGAAAATAATTTCATATTTGTGCCTTTTGGTGTTGAAACCATGGGGTCGTGGGGCGAAGTTGCTAGATCCTTTTTTAAGGATCTATCTTCTCGTCTCACAGAGTCCACAGGTGACCGGAGGGCTGGCAGTTACCTCGGCCAACATATAAGTTTGGCTATTCAGCGGGGGGTTTGGCTATTCATAATTTTTAGTTTTTAGTTTTTAATTTAGATTTTAAAGATATTTTAAGAAATTGTATATATTATTATGTTTTATTTGTAAAATTAGAAATACAAAAAAAAAAAAAAAAAAAAAAAAAAAAAAAAAAAAAAAAAAAAAAAAACAAACACACTTTCGCATTTATAATATTAGTATGATGACATATCATCAAAAATATAAAATAGCAAAAGCTAGTCTTTATCATAATAAACATTATTGTAGATATCCGATATTTTGTCAGAATTTTTAAACACAGGAAAAATACTAAAGCTTTTTGGGCTTAAGGCTCAAGCATAAGTTGTTTTAATACATGCACCTGATATTTTTATATACCCGTCTCAATCCGTACACACCGCTGGCTTTGCGCCAAAATTTTGAGAAATAACCGCAAAAGCCTTGGCGGAGGCGGAATTGTCGCTTTTGCATCTTTTTGCCGGCGCTCAACCCGACCGGAAATGAAAAAGATTTCTTGCCTTGCTGTTCCTATTTTGCATTTTTTTTTGTCCGTCCTATATTTAGGTTACTACCTTAACTTTTTATCGTTAAACTAACACTAGATGATGTGCGCGACGAAATCTGCGTGGATTTTCTTTAATTTTCCGGGATATAAAGTAGCCTAGGTCTTTCCCCGGCAACCTAAACCGTATGTCTATGAAAAATTTCAGCAAAATCGGTTTAATAAATGGACTTTGAAAGTAAAGCAGACAGACTAGGTCCCGTTTTCTTAGGCTAAAACAACAGGTAAGTTGATGAAAAAAATTGTGTGTCAGCTCCGACGCATGACTGGAGCAGTGGCAGGCACGACATAGAGGCATAAAAGCATAATTTACCCTATAGTTAAAAAAGCTAAAATTTATTTTTCATCATGCCCTGCTCGAAAATAGGTATCTACCTAATTAATGCCTAATTAATGCTCCACTGGAGTTTATGAACGATTATAAAATATATAAATTAGTAAATGAGGGTAAATGAACGCATTTTTTATATCACTGAAAGCATGCTTGACACATTTATATAAAATACATTACATAGTCATGGAAACATAAACAAGTGTTACCATGGAAACATAATGTCGTAACGGAGATATTATAATATACGAAAATCTAAGGAGGTAAACTTCAAAATAAAAATCGTTTATTCTAAAATCATTTTCTAAAAAGCGAGCAATACAAAGAGTTAAACCAACAACAAATACCAAATAAACACACATTTCCACAATATATTTTTTTCCAATGCGCAAATATGAATGTATTTTATTAATTATCCGACCCGACCGCAGCTTAACAACCCGGGAGCATGTTGTAGCTTTTATATTTTCCATCCTGACCGCGAGCGATGGCATCGTGAACGCGTCGATAGGCGTTAATACCTGCACATAAAGATTATAATCCCACGATAATAATTCAGCGCGAACACAATACAAAGCTGCTTTATTGCGTATAACATAAAGAATATATTCCACTGAAATCTGTTAGAGCGTTTCAGATTGGTGGTCTCATTACGTACGTGTCGACACCGTGGCTAGCGCGTTTTGTTTGTAAGCTGACCCATTATACATTTACGGTCCCACCAACTTATCTGGCCCTGTGGCCAAAATTGTAAACTAAACAGGCATAAAAATTAGTTACAATTTGTAACTAATTTTTATGCCTGTTTAGTTTTTGCTTTTATTTTGTTTTTCATATATACTAGCGACGCTGTCACCGCGTTAGATAAGTTTGTGGGTTTATAAGTGCCGCAATGTCATTTGACATTTCACACGTTTCACAGATAAGTCCTGTTTAAAAAATACTACTGTATAGGCGACACTAGTTTCATGTTTAAAAATAGAGGTTAAATATCGCATAAATTCCTTCTTGTGCATGATGAAAATAATAATTGATAGAAAACGCAAGTTAGTCACTTATTTTTCACTTAAAATTAATCATGGTCATGGCATGAAATAAAAGCAACCAAACCGTCGCTTTAGAAGCAATTAGTTTCACTCGCTTTAACGGCAACAAAAAAAATCTTGAGGAATCCTTCATTCCAGAGAGCTCTACATAATATTCTCAAAGGTTTGTGAACCTCACCGGCTCAGACTGCATCATCACATACCACCAGGTGAGATCGCAGTCAAGGGCTAACTTGTAGTCGACATTGAAATAATAGGTACTAAAATTCTACATCAATGGTAGTCGATGAAAAAATAATTATTTGACATGTTAGCGCGATTTCAAAATCGATGTTAGATAGCGTCGCGTCGTCCAGAAAAACCGCGCGGCTAGCCAGCGAATCTAAGAGTACCCTTATATTATTAATGAACCCAGTTTTCACATCGGTTTTGTTTATTGAAAAATGACAGCTCTTCCGTACGTCCATAGCACGCGCGTGGTTGAACTGGAGTGAAGGCTTGTAATTTAATCAATTAAAATTCACCCACCTACTTCACTCTGAGACTTGTACATTTTTATAACGTTTATCAATTTTCACGGATTTTAATAGAAATGGAAAAAAGTAGTGATAGCCTAGTGGTTTAGACGCCCGGCCTCCTTTCGTGTGGTCGAGGGTTCGGTGCCCGGGCACGTACGCACCTCTAACTTTTCGGAGAAACAATGTTTCGTGAGACATTAAATATCATAATACATGGAATAACACTGCTACTTTTTATCCCAGAAAATTAAGGAGATCCTTATATTAATCGGGAATAAACTTAATCAGTTTGGATGAAGTCGCGGGCATCATCTAACTTAACTTAGGGTTACTTCATATTAAGATCCTTTTCACCAAAAAGATCCTAACTAACTACAGCTTTTAAATAGACAGCGCAAATGGGAGCATTTCAAAATCACAAATTATATAATAGAGTTGAAATTTTTCACTCAAACACCTTTTACGGCTTTCCGTAAATATGAATGCGGCTGTCTGGAACAGTATTGTGTTAAAATTCGTTTACAAAGTATTGCCCCGGGGAAAACGCTCTTTTAAGGCTCGGTCAGACAAAACGCGTGGCGGGAGTGACCGAGTGAATAGCAGCGTTCCCACAGTGATAAACTATTACAATTTGGAAGCCTAGCCAGTAAGTATAGTGGTAAGTTTAGTCTAGTTACCAGTTACCACCCTACCGGCAGAGACATAACGCCAAGCGATTTAGCGTTCCGGTAAGATGCCGTGTAGAAACCTATTGGGGGTACTGGGTTAATATACCTTACAGCCACACCCCCAAAAGGCTAGCCCGCTACTATCTTATAGACTGCATCATCACTTAGGTACCATCAGGTGAGATTGCAGTTAAGGGCTAGCTTGCAGTGCATAAAAGTTTTTGCAAATAGTTTGACTACAGAACCTGTGCGTGTTTTTGATGCATTAAATTGGTAATTTTTTAAGTGAAAACTTTTTTAGGAGCATTGAGCACTTTTTGGTAGGGGTAAAAATGTAGATTTGCGTGACCGACATGTTCGCGAACATATCTGTATTCGAATACCTTAGTGTTAAGGTTTATATTTTAATAAAAATAACATTAAAAAAATATACAATTTAAAAAAAAAATGTTTTTTTAAATAAGAAAAAAATATATTTAAAAAAAATGTTCACTCTATCGGCATTCGGGAATCGGCATTTTTTTAAACAATGAGATTAACAGACGTCAAGAAGAAAATTCGTACGCTCAACTACCTTTCTTTACCTTAAAATTCGTAAAAAAGACGTGCGCTCACCACAATAAAGAAATTGTGAAACCCAAAATTAGTATTATTACAGCATACATAATAGCCTGTATAACGCACAATATAAAAAAGTAAAAGAACTAGTTTTTTTTTGTACTAAGGTGACATAGCTACTCGATCTTACTTTGAAGTACCGAATTATTAAAAGAAATATAAAGTCCAAAACAAAACAAAAGTGACACAAGCGTGACATGTGTCACGCTTATCTAACTGTTGCACTGCTGATGGATGGTACTATTTGAATATAGTTATGTGACATTTTTAGATTTAGATAAAAAATAGTTTATAATATTAACTCTACAACCTAATCGTTATGAATTTTATGGGTTTAATATTAGCTTTACTATCTGAAACCCAAGGAAAGTAAATAAAATAAAATATAAAATAAATATACCTATGTAAGAACAGTTTTTTTTTTCGTATTATAAAATATTTTGAATTCAAAAACATATGTGTCTGATTCTTGGTTTGTCCTTCAATCTCGCCACAACAGATAAACGGATCAATGATTAATTATTTGTTAGGATATAGTTGTAGACCGACTAGTCACTAGATTAATTGCCAGGATTTATATATATGAAAATCGCAGGCATCTAGAGTAGATTTCTAAATTCAATAATAATGTCAAAAACTAAAATAATATTGCATGTCAATTTAAAAATAGAACAAAGCAAAACGCGACCAACTGGTGTTCCTAGCTTACATTTTCTTTTTTTTTCACCGGCCTGCATTTGACATCGACTGGGCCTTTGTGACCCACATTCCTCGTTGCGGGGTTACTTCTAACGGGGTTTCATTTATTAATTCTGTTTCCGAACATTTTTAGCTCTTAACTCTTATGCTAAGTCATGTTTTCACCACCTACATATTGAATCTACATTCTGGACCACCGGTCCAGAATGTAGATTCTACAGAAAAGAGCCGGCAAGAAACTCAGCAGTAGGTTTTTTTTCAAAAAGCAAAAGGTTATATTAAGTAGGTATACATTTATACGCCTGTTGTATAAGTCATTATATAGCCAGGTACTAACTACCATCCTGTGAGGCGCTGGACGCAAAATCGATTGCTTCCATACAATTTTGACATTAAGAAATTCGTCTATTGTACCTATATCTTGTAGTCTCGACTCAACGTGTTTTTACGATATTTTTTGTGTAACGGTTGTTTGGGTTTGGTATCTATGTCAGAAATTAAAAAAAAATTACAACTAAAGCTACGAGGGTTCCAAACGCGCCCTGGCCCACAACAAACGAAGCCGGGTTTTTAAAATTATTATCACTATCTCACAAACAGCATATATAACTATTTAAAAAAACGAACTGGTCTATACACAATTTAGCAGTAACAATAAGCCAATTATAGTGAAATTAAGCATTGGAATCAAAGAGATGGGTGTACGTGGGAACGTATGGGTGCCTGTTATTAGCTGTCTTCCGGTCAGTGGGTCCGACTTGAATGGAGCAATTTCATCAAAATGGGGGTAATCGTCCAAATTATTTGTTATTATTTCTCGTTGTATGAATACTAAAGTGGCTTAGTGGTAGTGATAGCCTAGTGATTATGAACTTATGATCTCTTATCCCGGGTTCGATGCCCGGGGTACGTAACTTTTCGGAGAGATGTGTATTTGAATATCACTTGCGTTTTTAACCGATTTCCAAAGAAGGAGGAGGTTCTCAATTCGGCGCGTATTTTTTTTATGTATGCATATCTCCGTGGTTTCTGAACCGACTTGAATTTTTTTTTTCTATCAGTCGTTAGAAGAAGCTCTCGAGGTGGTCTCATAAAAAAATCTGACCCCAAATCCTCAACCCTGACACTAAAAAGTTAAAAATAAAAATTCTTTCCAAAAAACCGACTTCCAACGCACCTGTAAAATAAAATAAAAAATACGCGCCGAATTGAGAACCTCCTCCTTTTTTGGAAGTCGGTTAAAGAATAATATTGATTTCTACCCACCTCGTATATGTTGAAGTCGGGCGGGTATAACAAGGATAAGCAAAGTTGACGCATCAGGCTCGCCCGACTTCAACATAATGGGTAGAAATCAAAATTATTGTTTTTTACTTTACAGTGGCGTTGGAAGTCGGTTTTTTGGAAAGAATTTTTGCGATAACGTGTAGGAACCGATATGGTTGAATATATTTGCATTACCCTTTTTTACTGGTTAGTTAAATGCTTAGTCTGAATCAACACCTAACTGTTACCACCGTGAGGTTGCAGTTAAGAACTAACTTGTAGTGCATTAAAAAAATTGTGGAGCCCTTATGTGTATTTAAATTATTTATTCGGCGTACATAATTACAATAATGTACTCCTAACCGAACTTCGGCCACGGCGGCCTTTTTTTTTTAACGGCGGCCTATCTCCAGAGAGCTTTTGGCGCGGGAGATAATAATATTAAATTGCACAAAATATGTGTGCGCACATAATATACATAGGTCATAGGCCATAGCCCGATGGACGGAAAATCCGACACAACCGGAGAGCGATCGGGCGCAGGACCGACGGCTTAATGTGCTTTCCGTGGCACGGGGGTGAAACATCGCCAACTTCCTAACCTCGCGCTAGTACCTACTGAGAATTTCTTGTCAAAAAAACACAATACTTGTTTTGGTCTGACCCGGGAGTCGAACATGCTAACCACTAGAAGACCAAAGAGGCAGTCAAAAGTAATATTAATACGCCTGAAAACCAAAACTATGACAAAATAATACAGCGGAATGAAATGTTAATCTTAATAAGCCACTAAACATCCTCTGCGTTAATCAAAACAAAAACACACACTAGAATTAATTATGAAATTCTCCCATACAAGTTTTCTTAAGCTTTCATCTCTAAGCGAATCTTACAGTCATCCACCAAATATCTATTTAAATAATATTAGGAAATTGAACTCAATACCAATAACGTTACAGTTCAATTTTCAGAGTTGGTGTCCACCATATTCATATTATATCTAGAACAATAGTTGGAATATTGGTGTTATTGCTATACTCATAAGGTTCACAATGCAGAGGTGTGTTTTGCCGGCTGTACAACAGAAGTGAAGCAATTGTAACTGCAATTAGGGTTACAATACTTATCTGCGGCATGGGCGAAATTGCTTTCTTCGGATACGCCTCGTGCTTCGTTTGAACGGGCAAGTAGTAGTTGAATATTAGACATATGTGTGTATGGCACTAGGCAATACGTGACCATAGATATCTAGGTTACAAATGTATTTATTACAATTTAATTATATTTAGTTCACACTTTGTCACGTAGCATAAATAAGCACTATTTTAGTTAGCAATCATTACAAGGTTTTCCCCACTCCAATGATCCAAATTTCTTAGTATATAAGGTTAACATAAATCTGTAAATATATGCCATTTTCACACCAAGTCTGTGCGTATCAATTCTGCTCCAACTCACAACGATCTACACGCAACCCGCAACAGTCGTGACCCCGACGTGATCTTCAAGCCGACGTGATCTTCAAGCCGACGTGATCTTCAAGCCGACGAAATTAACAAGTCTACGGAAACAACAAGTCTACGGATCAGCAACCAACGGAGCAACATGGCCCATCCGACACCCACACCAGCAAGAAGTTTCGGCAGTACCAATTCCGACACAGACCTAGTGGCATCAATCACCGTAGCCGAAAGAATACCACAGTTTTGGACCGACTCACCGCGTCTATGGTTTTCGCAGTTCGAAGCTATTATCGCCTCTCAGAAACAGGGAGATGAATTCAAATACAACCACGTAGTGTCAAAACTACCAAAAGAGGTCGTCCACCAAGTCAGCGATATATTGACCAGCCCACCTACAGAGAACAAGTACAACTGTATTAAAGAAAGGCTAATCAATTGCTACGAAGAGAGTGAGCATCGGCGTTTCCACAAATTACTCTCAGAGATGGACCTGGGAGATCAAAAGCCATCACAGCTTCTTAGAAGAATGAAGGAAGCTGGCTGCGGGAAAATAAATGAAGACACACTCCGTTTGTTATGGATGAGGCAACTTCCTCCCTCTGTAACTTCCGTATTGGCTGTTACCAAGAATTTGGCAATAGATAAACTGAGCGGGATGGCTGACCGTGTTTACGAGAACACTCGTACCAGTAAAACCACTATGACCACAGTAAGCGCTGACGTAAATCTCATCACTCACCTGACGTCACAAATTGCAAGAATGCAGTTAGAAATTGCTGCGATACGCAATGATCGCGCGCAGCACAACGTTCGACGCAGCAATTTTAGTCGACCGCATTACTATCGATCTAGGTCAAGATCGCGCCAACGGGCATCGTTTAAACAAGAAGGCAATCCTTGCTATTATCATCAGGTTTTTAAGGAAAAAGCATACAAATGTCAGCAACCTTGTTCCTGGGGAAGCAAGCAACAGTCGTCGGAAAACTAAGCTCAGCGCAGAGTACGGCGGAACTCTGTGCTATCCGTCCTTCAAACCGCCTAACTATTACCGACTCCAACAGTGGTTATAGGTTTCTGGTGGACACGGGTGCAAACATATCAGTTATACGCAGGACAACACAGCACACAGGAAGCGCAAGCGATATCAAATTGTACGCCGCTAACGGAACCGTGATCGATACATTCGGTGAACAAACTTTAACATTGAATTTGGGTTTACGCCGACCTTTCATCTGGACTTTCATCATTGCCGATGTCAAGATGGCTATATTAGGAGCTGATTTTCTAGAATACTACCGTTTGTTGGTAGATGTGCATGGTCAAACTTTGATCGACAAAATGACGGATATAACCACACCCGTGAGTTCAATAAAAGTAAATATGCCGTCCATACGCTCCATCGACTCTGGTTTACCCGAGATCATCAAACGATTACTGGAAAAATACGAAAGTATTACTAGGCCGACGTCCATGAAAGTACCCACGAAACACAAGGTGCAGCACCACATCATCACAGAAGGATTTCCAGTATCCGCTCGCGCTCGTCCGCTCCCTCCTGACAAGTACAAAGCTGCCAAAAAGGAATTTCAGGAGATGATGGAAATGGGAATATGCAGACCATCTAGTAGTCCATGGGCTAGTCCATTGCACATGGTAAAAAAGAAAAATGGTGAATGGAGACCATGCGGTGACTACCGCGCATTAAATAAGATTACTGTTCCAGACAGATATCCATTGCCGAGGCTACTGGATTTTACATACATCGCAAGCGGGAAGAATATTTTTAGCAAAATCGACGTCCGGAAGGCTTATCATTCTATAGAAGTAGCGGAGCCCGAAAAAACTGCAATAATTACACCATTCGGACTTTTCGAGTTTCCAAGGATGCCTTTTGGATTACGCAACGCTGGACAAACGTTCCAGAGATTTATGGATTCACTATTTCGAGATTTGGACTACATTTTTATTTTTGTCGATGACATATTAGTGGCAAGCGAGTCCAAAGAACAACATTACAAACATTTGGAGACTGTTTTCAGCAGATTACAAGAAAATGGGATTACAATAAATATGAACAAATGTGAGTTTGTAAGAAGAGAGTTAGATTTTCTTGGTTATCATGTAACGAGCCAAGGAATGAAACCGACACAAGAGAAAATTCAAGCAATTATCGATTATCCCAAACCAAAAACTGTGAAGGAATTACGTCGTTTCCTGGGCATGATCAACTTTTACAGAAATTCAATTAAGCAGGCCGCTAAGCATCAAGCCCCACTTAACCTATTTTTGAGGAATTCAAAAAAGAACGACAACACACCGATATTGTGGAATTTAGAAGCCGAACGTGCTTTTCAACAATGCAAGCAAGATTTGCGCGACGTCGTAACTGTGTCATTTCCTCATGCTGACGCAGCGATTGCATTAATGAGCGACGCAAGCTTAAAATGTGTGGGCGCAGTTTTACAGCAGAAGGTCGATCGGGAATGGAAGCCAATAGCATTTTTTTCAAAAACCTTATCGGAATCACAAGTCAAATACTCTACTTATGATCGCGAACTTTTGGGTATATATATGGCTACGAAACATTTTCGTCGATTGATTGAAGGTCGCAGTTTTACAATTTATACTGACCACAAACCATTGGTTCACGTTTTCGACACGAAACCATCAATGGATGACACTCCAAGAAGAATAAGATACCTAGATTACATATCGCAATTCAGTACCGATATACGGCACGTGAGTGGACAAGACAACGTTGTGGCTGACGCCTTGTCTCGAGTTGTAGAAACGATTACTTTATCCACGTTTATCAGACTGTTCACACGTATTTTTGAGGTGCGATAGACTTCGCCCAAGCCTAACTCCTCCGTATGAAGGACCCTTTCGAGTCATCAGGCGGAGCAGCAAAGTTTTTACGATTGAACGTAACGGCAAAGAAATGAACGTATCGATAGATCGATTGAAGCCAGCATTTTTGCTAAACGAGGAATTTGAGGAACGCGACAATACAGTAAGAGATGATTTATCGACCGAGCACAGTGGATTTAAACAGCAGAAGATTACACGTTCAGGGCGCGTATCTCGCCCCACCGTTCGTTTTGCGTAAATAGTCATAAGGCCAATTATTTTTGATAATAATTCTGTAAATTTTTTTTTCAAGGGGGGAATATCTATGGCACTAGGCAATACGTGACCATAGATATCTAGGTTACAAATGTATTTATTACAATTTAATTATATTTAGTTCACACTTTGTCACGTAGCATAAATAAGCACTATTTTAGTTAGCAATCATTACAAGGTTTTCCCCACTCCAATGATCCAAATTTCTTAGTATATAAGGTTAACATAAATCTGTAAATATATGCCATTTTCACACCAAGTCTGTGCGTATCAATTCTGCTCCAACTCACAACGATCTACACGCAACCCGCAACAGTGTGCGTAGATAGATAGATGTGCGTCTTAGTTGTGTAAACTTTCAATCTATAGGGCTTTAGTAGCCCAAATTCATAATCTTGTCAACTGAAAAGTCGACCCAGAACATCTATCATACTGCATGGCAGACTGCATCCGTTTGTCTAACAACAGAAAGATTGAAGGGTGAATTGTAGTGGAATTAAAAAAAATGAAAAAGTTTGAAAGTGTTACTATCAAAATTATAGCAATAGACGAATTTGATTTTAATTTTCACCAGTCGATAGTGTATTGCAAAAAAAAACCTCCCTATAGCGCAGTAGTAAGCGCTGTGGCCTTACAACTTACAAGTGCGAGGTCCCCGGATCTCCGGTAGGGGCATAATTCGTTATGAATTTTAAATTTTTTAACTGTCTCTGGTCGGGAGTGAGCCTTCAACCGTGCCTGGTTACCATCCTTGCGACAATGACATGCCGTCAAGTGATTTAGTGTTTCGGAACAATGCTGTGTAGAAAAGAAATACACATAAATAAAGAAATTAAATGATACCTCTCTTTCCTACTACGTTATCCCGCTGATCATTCATTAATCTCCACCCAATTTAAATCGCAGTCTAGCAGTAGGATAAAAAATGTAAAAGGCTGGCAAAGCACGAATCTTTGTGTTTAAAAAAACACTATTCTTTCAACTCGTAGGAGTAACTAAATGCAGCATGAGTGCGTTTTCAACACAGGGTGTGTCCACGCTCGGTTGTGTACGAAAATTACCTGGTTATATGCTCCGCTCACCCTTGACTATTGTCCGACTACAACCGGCAAGCCTATGAGCAGATTTTTTTTTTATATTTCCACCTGGCTGGCTATCGAACATCGATCAATAGACGTTTTTTATTAACTTTAGGTATACTATCTACTCTAATGCGGTCTATATGCAATGAGTGGCAGTCATCCTTAAATATAAATGCAAAAGTGTGTGACGTAGCGAACTTTGGTGTGCCGGAAAAAACTTAATATCTTAATACACTCATCTGATTATCACCATCAAATTTTATAAGTTTCGGACGTCAATAAGTGTACAGTGTACCTAAATTGAATAAATAAATATAGATATTGTCTCAGACGAAATCGCGGGCATCGTCTAGTAAGTGTCTGTCTTTCTGTCTACTACGCTATAACGGCCCATCTTTTCAACCGATTTTAATGAAATTTGGTACAGAGAGAAGCAGCATCCCGGGGCAGGACATAGGCTACTTTTACTTTTACTACAGCAGAATCTGCTTTCCGAACCGGTGGTAGAGTTGAAACATGACGTAGAGACACCTGTATGTCCTACATGTTTGAAATAAATTGAATTGAATTGAATTGAATCCTAGAAAATCTTAATCTTATCCACGCGGACGAAGTCGCGGGCATCATCTGGTATTATAATTTGTAATATAACTAAGGAGACTGCTTTATCAACCTACAGCTATTAACCACTGGATCTATTTCGAAATCATAGATACTGCGATTCTATCATAGTAGATAGTAGTTTAACTTTTTAAGTGTCAAAACGGTATAAGTAGGACAACTCGGTAAAAATAAGTAGGAATTTAATAGTCCCATGGATGCTATATATTTGTATATCATCTAGGTACACCTACTCGATTGTATATTATCATCTAGGCTTTGTTATTGGTAGGTATATCTACCAAAAGGTACAAAACTCTAACGGAAGAGCAAACTCGTGAGGCAACTAGTTACAAAAATACCTATATTTATGTCTCCATACAAAGGTTTATGTCCCCATACAAATTGTTGAGAATGTTTCCAATAAAGAAGTAAATTCCTCTCGTTTCAAAACAAGGCGCATTCTGTATGGTTAGTATGAGATATCACCAACGTTGATAGAATTCGAGTGTCGAAACGTCAGAGCAAAAAAGATATAAAGTAAAAAAGGAAACATCGATTTTAATTTTGCAATGTTTCCACAAACGAAAAAAGATTGTAACTGGACGTTTCTGTACATCCGCTATTGCGCTATTTTTGAGAACAACGATCTTGGTATCCGTATTCCAACGTGGCTCTCGTGAGAATACATAATCATAGTCATCAAATTAATTTATTGTTATTATCACACTAATATTATTATAAACTTTAGTATTTTTTTGCATGATTAAAAACCTGGAAAGTGACACAGGCTATTTTTATCCGGAAAAGTTCCCAGGGGATTTGAAAAAAAAACCTAAAAGCTGACGATGCCATGCCACCATGCTTCATCTAGTTTATATCAATTAATCATCTTAAAGTGGGTGATAATTGAAATGAAAGATTCCACTACATTCATTGATGCATACAGTTCAAGCTGAAAGAATCATGTTAACAATTTTTATCGCTCGATGTTCGAGTTCTATCAACGAGTGGTGAGACATAAAATCTCGTACTAATCCAGTACGAAGAATGTCGCGTAGAAAAACGAAGGATCACGTCATGAATAATTCATGCTTATTTCTTACACCGAAGAGTAGGTAGGTAGTAAGCTAGTAGAAGTGATCTAAATATAATGGCCGGCCTTTGACGGCAGTTATTCGACGAGTTAGTTTATTAGACTCACTCTACGTCGTATTCCTCATTACTGACCCCCATTAATCAAATAATGGAAGGAGTTTTCTTGAGATAATAATGATGCGGTGGGTTCCCACATCCTTCCGCATACGACTCAACTAGGAGTATTGAAACACTTAGGTTTTTATAGCGATTATTATCAGATGTTAGTGCTAATAATCTGAGGTGCAATCATGTAAGGATTGCCGATGAAATCGTTAAAGCTCGGCTAGGTATGTACGATACCCTAAACGTATGAGAATGGACACACGAAATTGAGCTCTACCTCAACGTAATTATGGTTTATTTTACTTTGAAGCCGAGCTTTAACGATTTCACCGGCGATCCTTACATGATTGCACCTCAGATATGCGTTGTCACAACTAGGCCACTTCTCCCTCTTAGTTTATTAGAATTTGGGGACAAATTATTTCTTTACTTACTAGATGATGCCCGCGAATTCGTCTTTAATGTTCCGGGATAGAAAGTAGCCTGTGTTCTTTGTCAAGATACAACCTACCAAATTGTACCAAATTTCATCAAAATCAGTTGAACAGATGCGACGTGAAAGCGTACCAGACAGACACACTTTCGCATTTATAATATTAACTACATGATGCCCGCGACTTCGTCCGCATGGATTAAGGTTTTTTGATTCCTGCGGGAAGTCCTTAATTTTCCGGGATAAAAAGTAAAGTCATATTATGTCCTTCCCCGAGATATAACCTACCTCTGAACCAAATTTCAGCAAAATCGGTTGAAAAGATGGGCCGGGAAAGCATAGCAGACAGACAGACAGACCCACTTTCGCATTTATAGTATTAGTATGGATATGGATGCGAAAGTGTGTCTGTCTGTCTGCTACGCTTTCACGGCCCAACTAATCAACTGATTTTGATGAAATTTGGTACAGAGATAGTTTACATCCCGACGAATGACATAGGCTACTTCTTAACCCGGAAAATTTAAGAGTTCGCACGGGAATTAAAAAACGTCAATTCACGCGGACGAAGTCGCGGGCATCGTCTAGTATCTTATAAGTACAATATCATAATACACAAATTTTGCTCGTACTTAGTGCGCCTAATGTGTTTTACGTAAGCATATTTTCCTCTGGAAAACACAAAAACCGCTTAAAATCTGATCCCATTATGTATTTAATTGAGAAAAATGATCCACAGCATCATGATTTATTAGGATCAGGATGGTAAATTATCTGCGAGTAATTTTTATTAATAGATTCGCTTAGAAACGGAAAACAATGGAAAAATACTTACCACCGCCGGGGTTAATACACCAATAGACTTATCTTTCTTTTTTATCCACTACAAGTTAGCCCTTGACTGCGATCTCACCTGATGGTGGGTGATGATGCAGTCTAAGATGGTAGTGGGCTAACCTGTTAGGGGCATGGCAGTTATATTAATTAAACCCTTACCTTACCTGTTTCTACACAGCATCGTACCGGAACGCTAAATCGCTTGGCGTCACATTTTTGCCGGTAGGGTGGTAACTAGCCACGGCTGAAGCCCCCCACCAGGCCAGACTAGGGAAAATTCAGAAATTATAAATTCCAAAATTGACTTTGCCGGTGATCGAACCGGGACCTAACTTAAAACTGAGTTAAAATGAGACAGATTCATGATCATCCATCCCGTTTTCATTCTGTGTAAAGCCTGAACAAGGTATGTTTATCTTAGACTGCATCATCACTTACCATCAGGTGTGATCGCAGTCAAGGGCTAGTTTGTAGTGGATAAAAAAAAAAAAAGGTATGCTCTATAGATTTCGGCATAATAGTTCGCGCGCGAGTTGAATGCCGAGCTTAGGTATGGTGACACATACATAAGCTCTGCATTCAACTCGCAAGCGTACTATAGACTTCATTAACACTTACCTACTGCTAGGCGAGTCTAAGGCTAACTTGTAGAGGAGTAAAAACAGAGTTTATTTACACAGACTGAAATTAAAGCATACCTTTTCGCAATAAGCATTGGATATACGTACAGGTAGGTACATTATGTAGTTCCAAAATACCAAGGCACCCTAAAGGGCTCCCTCCCTTGTCGTGAAAGGATATTAAAAAGGGTGCGCGCGTCTTACAGTTGCGAAGATGTGGACAGGGTACTTTATTTATGTCAGGTGAAGAAGGTGAAAAATGGGGTGAATAGGACGTCCTTTTTCACCCACCTTGAAACCTTCAAGGTAGAGTCACTTTATCTGAGGATGGAAAGTCACTTATCGCAGTAGCCGTAGGTAATTGCATCAATCATTTTTAGTCCGTTTTCTATTGGGCAAAAAGTTACAATTTTGGGTTTTTTTTTATTCCACTACAAATTTAGTCCTTGACTTAGATATCACAAAATGGTAGGTAAGTGCTGATGCAGTCTACGAACGCTAAATCGCTTGGCGGTACGTCTTTGCCGATAGAGTGGTAACTAGCAACGGCCGAAGCCTCGCACCTGACAAAAATTAATGCAAAATCATTTAGTGGAGGTGTAATCGTCCAAGAACCCTACTATCGGTGACACTTTCCGAGCGAAGCTCCAAACTTCAACCCTCCTCCCCTCACACCTGTCGCGTAGTAAGTTCTGCCTACCAGGCTTTTTTCTCTACTCGAAATTGTAAGCCTCCCATACAACGTTTTCTATTATTTCTAATAGAAAACGGACTATTGTGATCTATGTCTTTACTGGAATGTTACCAAATTTCGACAAAACAGCAGTTACAAACAGACAGACAGAAAGGCAGACACACTTTCGCATTTATAATATTAGTATGGATGCAAAAGTGTGTAATTACCTACTTACGTACCTTACTGTTAATGCAGATGGCCGTGAACAAAGTTCAATGAGCACTCTCCCAACATGCTTGGACTAAGTAGACTTACCATATCCAATCTCTATAATATTTTACTCTTGGGCACAGCAGGTACATCGCCCTGTCGCCAAGTAATAAACCATTTTCTTCTGCCTAGACGATATTTTGCACACACGGGCTGTTATGAAGAAAATATTACAGACTGTTGTGACGCAGTGATAGCCTTAGTTACGCCTTCGACATCCTCTTATCGCGTTAATTGCCAAGCAGAAATATTAAATTTTTGGGGGTGGGCCATATAGATTTTTGGTTACGCAAAATCAAACGCATGACACTAATAACCCCCTTCCCGACAGGTCAATCGATTGCCTAGAGGCCCCTAACAAATCTATATGCGTTTAGGCTACGGCTAGCATAATACACTCCGAACAAAAAAAGTATAACCTCAACTCTTGACGTCGCGTGACGGACCAAATTCAAAAGTAACGCGATCACGCGACGTCGAGTGATTAGCAATCAACGTGTTAAGTGGGAGCCTGGAGTGGCTGAGTGGTGGACTATGGGCCTAAACCCTTCTCATTCAGAGAGGACATAATGATGAGTTGATGACCTAAAAGTTGAAAGGTACGTAATGTAGCGATTTGGTCTAAATTCTAGCAGTGTTATTTATATAAATGCGTGTTTGGTCGGTTGATTGGATCCGTTGTGGTGTAATTTATTTTATTTTATTCCACTACAACTTACCCTTGACTGCGATCTCACCTGATGGTAAGTGATGATGCAGTCTAAGATGGTAGCGAGTTAACCTGTTAGGGGTATGGCAGTTATATTAAACCCTTAGTTCATTTCTTCCCGGCATTGTACCAAAACGCTAAATCGCTTGGCGGTACGTCTTTGCCGGTAGGGTGGTAACTAGCCACGGCCGAAGCCTTCCACCAATTAAAGGATATACAAACAATGTTTGTCCTTTAATAACGCCGCAACGGATATTTTTAACATACATATAGTTAAAGGATCAAGAAATAAGATCATTTTCATCCCGAAAAATTTAAATGTAATGTAATGTAAAAATCCTGCATTCATGGTGATGAACTTGCATCATCTAAATTAAACATTACCGCGTTGAGTTCTAGAATATAAAGCACTTCATCTTGCGACCTGTCAGACCCAGGTCTTGTAGAACGCGTGCACTTAAGTCATAATTAAGGCAATAACTTAAGACTAATTAGCACGCGGCTTAAGATATTAGAGTACTTAGATCTTGTTAAGGGCCCGTGATGAAAACTTTGTGACATTTACAACCTTTTTATTTGGAAACTATACCTACTTAAATACAATTATTTAACACTAGCTGATGACCGCGTACGCGTGAAATAAGTTTTTTTTAATTCCCATAGAAACTCCTCAATTTTATCTAATAAAAAGTAGCCTATGTCACTCTCCAGGTCCTCATCTATACCTAACCAAAAAATCACGTCGATTTCTGTTGCGGCGTGATTGAAGGACAAACCAATAAACCAACGAATAAACACACTTTCGCATTCATAATATTAGTATGACTAGCTTTTGCCCTTGGCTGGGCTTACTTTAATTCCTTTCTTACAAATCAGCATGTAAACTTTCCAAAATTCTTTGCTTACAGAAGCCGACGCAATAATAGCTGCCTGTTTAGAAACTTTATCGAAATGTTTCCTTCCTTATTAAAATAGTTTATTTTAAAACACTTACTTATGCTTAACACTATTTGTTGTTTTTTGCTGTTGCAGACAACATTGCTTACCTATATAATTGCCATTTCTTTCTCTCTCACACACCCAGATCGCTTACCTATTAATATAATTGCTTTCTCTCTCTCACACACTACAGTGAATAAATCCATCCTTCTCCATTTTATTTCGTTATGGCTGCTTAAGTATTTAAACACTGAACTGCTTAACTTTGACTCTCAAACGTACAATTTTGAGTAATGGCCCCTTTTGGACCCATTTATGTTCACCATTTTTGACCTAAAATTCACTTAAAACTTCAAGACCAAAATTATTTCATAGGTGCTCCGAGGATAATAAAGTACAGAATTCGATTCCCGGTAGGGTTAATAACAATTAAGAACACTATTTTGAATACAGAATATTGTATTTGTAACAGATAATTGTTAAGTATGAATTTTTTAAGGAAATTTTTATAATTGAATTCTCCTGTTAGTAGAGCCATATTCTCAGAATAGGTAAATACCTAATATGAGTCGACGTATAGAGACCTATTTAGACAGTCAATCAGAAGAGAAATCAGAAATGAATAAAGCTTTACAGTTCACTTTTGGGTTAGGGTTTATTTAGGAAAAAAAATTGGGGTAGGCTCTGCCTTTTCGCACGCATGAGTAGCTGAATATTATAGCCGTGATTTGAACCCGGAAGCATTTATGCTCTTTTACAATTCTCTAGAAAGTCCACCCTTTTTACAGACTGTAACCTTTTAGCGTTTCACCCCTTGTTCAGGTATTCTCAAATAATAGCCTTTCATAGCCCCATTATGATTTTTTGTTAATGGCAAAATGCTTTCGCCGTTCGTGGAATAAGGCTTGAAACCACACAAAGAAGATTTTCATCTTAATTTGGGTTTTATGGAATACTGTAAATGGAAATTACAAGAATCAGAGGCCCAATTGTCTAAGCAAATCGTAATCAACAGCTTAAAACGTATTACTCGAACTGTTAATGGAGTTCATACATGCTTTTTGTCGTGCATGCATCTATGAACTCCTTAAACAGGTCGAATTATACGTTTGACAAGCGATTACGTTTACGATTTCCTTACACAATCGGAGGCAGGATGCACGTAATACTGCAATTGCTGTATTACACAAAACTTTTTTTTATCCACTACAAGTTAGCCCTTTTGAATGTGTTCTCACCTGGTAAGTGATGATGCAGTCTAAGATGGTAGCGGACTAACCTGTTAGGGGCATGGCAGTTATATTTAACCCATAACCCTAATCGTAGCTTTCTACACGGTATCGTACCGGAACGCTAAATCGCTTGGCGGCACGTCTTTGCCGGTAGGGTGGTAAGTGGTAACTAGCCACGGCCGAAGCCACCCACCAGACCATACCTACCTACATGGCGACCTATCTACCTACCTAAAGACTGACATAGACCCGGAAAATTTAAAAGAGTTCCCACCGGATTTTCAAAAGACCAATCCACGGGAATGAAGTCGCGGGCATTATTTAGTAATTTCGTATAATGTACCTGCGCTAACCGCTAGAACCACTCTACGACATTACATTAATATTTAATTCATCAAAATCTAGTTTCACGACTCGAGTGACTCTATGAAATGCTAAATAAACTGACAGCCAACACGCCTGTCAGATAAAATTGGAGGACATAGAATAGGAACCAACTGTCCTTATCAGGTGATAAAGACAGTTGGATTTACGTGGACAAGGATTAACGTGTTGCTGGCGCGACATTACAATATTATCTTGACTGCCTCGTCGGTCTAGTGTCATAGTGGTAGTCATATTCGAATGCGGCTGACGAGGTCCTGGGTTCGAGCCTCGAGGCCAACCAGTATTGGGTTCTTCTGACAAGAAATTCTCAGTACTAGCCCGGAGTTGTTTCACCCCCATGCCTCGGAGAGCACGTAAAGACGTCAGTCCTGCGCCTGATCTCTCTCCGGTCGTGTCGGATTTTCCGTCCAATCGGGCTATGAGTGTAAGGAACAGAGAGTGCACTTGAGCGCACACACTTGTGCACTATAATATCTCCCGCGCAGATGGCTAATCTCTCCGGAGATTGGCCGCGTGGCCGGAATTCGGTCGGGAGGACATTATTTATTACAATACTAGCTGATACCCGCGACTTCATCAGCGTGGTTTTAGTTTTTTTGATTCCCGCGGGAACTCCTTATTTTTCTGGGATAAAAAGTAGCCTTTGTCACATTCCAGTTCCTCGACTATACCCATGCCAAAAATCACGTCGATTTGTTGCTCCGTTGCGGCGTGATTGAAGGACAAACCAATAAACCAACAAACGAACACACTTCCGCGTTTATAATATTAGTATGATATGATATGATATCTTGCAAGACAAATATTGTGTGGTGTCGTTGGTGCGTTTTAAAACCTTTTTAAAAGATAAGTTGCGGTCTTGTTAGTGAATAAATAGTTTATGGCTAAGCGCCATTTAGATATTAAATCTTTTACTAGGAGACTGAGAGCTTCCCGCTTTTGCAGTCCATTCCTGGCTTGCACCTACTGAACTGGGTATTGCTATTGACTAAGAGAGTGATAAATAACTCATTTTGGTCAATGAAATTAATCAAAACAGAAATGATCAGTGTAATCCGACTGTGTGAAAAGTTTGAGATTTCGGCTATTTCACCTGATACTTTAAAACCTATTTTATTACCTATTGTATAGGTAATAAAACAGGTATTATCTAGGGACTTCCACACGCCGTGTTCTGGCACTATCTGGATCTAACGGCAATGCATTTCATGTAACGGAAAGCAATGGGTTTTACGTAACCATAATGCACCGTTTTTTAAAAATCTATTTCATTCTCTATGCTGTTGCACATAAAACCTTTTTTAGTAATTTATTTTGTACTAAAAGTTATAAGATACAGAAAAATAGTGGACAAGGAAGCGCTCATCTCTACAAGAGATCTCTACCAGTGATCAAAATGATTGTCTTTGAGACCAAAAACAATCATTATGGTCACTGGTAGAGATCTCATCCCATCTTCAAAATGAGCAGCATATTTTGTATTCAAAACAAGCAATGAAAGTTACGCAACTATTTGCACCCGTCAGGGACGCTGCAGGGTGGGCTATTGGGACCTCCGTTGTATAAAGGCGACACGAGTCTTGAATAAATCATTTTATATGAGCATAAGCGCTTAATGCACACCCAATTAAGTTGCAGGCTTCGTAAGCTCAGCGCTTGAACCGACTCGAAGCGGTGTCTAATGATGATTACTATGGGGAAACGATAATGTCTTGGCCTTTAGCGTCAAAAGACACAAGGGGCGGAAATATTTATCTTGTTAATAAAAGTCCTCGTAACTTCTACGGATCCGCACAACTAACGCGACAAAACAAAACGTCCTTCCCCTCCAATGCGGTTGATTCAGGCAGGAGATTTGAAGGTCCAGTCAATTATGTTTCCACTCTGTCGATGAGTAGGCATTAAACTTGAAATTAACTTCCAATATTTCTAAGTAAGACTTTTAAAGGCATGATTTTATAGTAAGTATAATTTTCCGTATTTTAACTGGCCGTCAAATAAATTGCTGTTTTTTGGCGGCCATATTAATTTATCGAGGTATTCTTAGGGACCTATTAAGTAGTGAGTGCCAAAGGTATTTATGCACCTATTTAATAAAATCTAACATGACTGCGGAGTATTAACTATAGGTCTTAATCAAAAATACGTGAGCAAAAACAGTGAAGTTGCTTTTAAACGCAAATTACTCATAATATTACCGCCATCATTACTTACAGCCGAAACAAACACACAAATTAAAATCATCTCATTTACGTGTAACGTTTTATTTCATAAGTCATACCGTTATATTTCATACCGTTTCGTCTCACACCGTTCTCTGGTGTATTTGTTTACGTCATAAGGCGTGCCTAACGAGTACATTGCCCCTATATATCAATCAGAGAGGGCGGTAAACTTGTACTTACTCATATAATTATCCCTTGAAAGTTTGTATATAAACGATATTAAGGTAAAAGGTGTGATATTTTTCGATTGAAATCTACATTTTATGTCATAACTTAAAAATATTAATCTTCGAATGAAGCGACTCATCTAGTAATTATGATAAAACTTCACTTACAGGTAATTTCGTTTAATCATTAATTATTGTTAACTTTCGTGTTTTAGAATTATAATCCTTATTTTAGGAACGTCAAGGTACGTGACATCAAACTGACATTTTGAGTAATATTGCTTGTTTTAAGCGTTGGCAGTATGGCCTGTGGTATGGCCCCTGTTGTTGATATTATTATTGTTGTTGTTGTTATTGAGTGATCACTTGATCAGTTACTAGAAATCTACGTTATTTAGACTGCAAGTGCAACATCACTCACCCGGTTACAGGTAAATACTGAAATGCCTCCGATAAAACAATACCAACCAAACAAACGATAATAATCGGTCTATTATATCGGTACGCTATATTTCATACCGTTATTCGTTTCACAGCGTATTCGTTTACGTCATGAGGCGTGCGATATATTGCCCGTTACAATCTATTAGGGGGGCGTTTAAAAATAATCCCCCGGGTTGCTCAGATAGGATAGTCGCCTTAATAGGAAGTCGTTTGTCATAGACGTTTGAGGTGTAGGGGTGTCGACGGGAAGTGGGTTGATCCCGAAGATAAACATTGGCACCGATTCGGGCATACCAAAAACAAGTTTAGAAAACTTATTGTCTAAGTTTTTTTAATGTAAAATTAGCCTTTGCCTGTAATTATTTGATAAATGATTTATTTATTTCACGTAGGACAATTTGTGTCACTTATGATACGTCAAGACTTTACCACCGGTTCGAAAAGATAATACTACTGAGAAAAGCGGGCAAGAAATTTATAAGTTGTTCTTTTCTTAATAAGAAACATCTATACTAATATCTATAGTAATATTATAAATACGAAAGTGTATCTGTCTGTCCGTCGGTCTGCTACGCTTTAGCGGCCCATCTACTCAACCGATTTTGATGAAATTTGGTACAGAGACAGGTTACATCCCGGGAAAGGACATATGCTACTTTTATCCCGGAAATTTGAAGAGTTCTCGCGGGAATAAGAAAAACAATCCACGCGGATGAACTCGTGGGCATCATCTAGTGTTATAATAAGTAAACAAATACAAGACATAGATACGCTACGTTACAAGTATTACACTTTTACTTCGTTGTACTCTTAATAGATGACCCGGTCTGAGATTGAAGCGAGCTAGAACTAGACCAGATAGAGCTAGACGACCTAGCTCAAAGAGTTGCTAAGCTTAAGTTGCATTGGGCGGGTCACATAATTCGAAAAACCGATAGTCGTTGGGATGTTTGAATAGCGACTTAGCACCGGAAAAGAAAATCCTTAGGTACTAAGTGGACAGAGGATCTCACCGATTAGCTCGGAGCCGCTGGAAGCGAGCGGCACAAGACCGCGTGTTCTGTGCATAAAACCTAGAACAACTACAACTAGCAATCAGTTGAGAGAACATGAACAAAATGGACGTAGAATTAATTAATATTATTTTTTTACATTTCTCAATAACCGCCAACCCTACGTATATTTAAGGTGTACTACTCCAAAACGCCATCAAAAATATTACACTTAAACGATTTTCATCTTTAACACTTTCACCATCAGCTTACTATTTGGTATCACACGTTGCCAAAAATGAACACGCCTGAGAATTGATACAGGTGACTACTGACTACGCTTTTTTAAAAAATCAACTCATAATTCGCACTGTACGCAATCTCGCAAAACCAAGATGATCTTCATTTTACAGTGAGAATATAATATCTTAGATCTACGTTAAATAAGAAAAAATCTCTTACCTAATACGAAGTCGCAAATTACAGCTATAATAATACAATCAAAGTTAAAGTTAAAATTTTGAAGAAACTGTAAATTTTATACACTTTCAATATCTACCTAAATAACATTT
The DNA here is from genome assembly GCA_923060345.2 of Erebia aethiops. Classification (NCBI taxonomy): domain Eukaryota; kingdom Metazoa; phylum Arthropoda; class Insecta; order Lepidoptera; family Nymphalidae; genus Erebia; species Erebia aethiops. The sequence continues at coordinate 7,685,395 of OV281086.1, read as the reverse complement.
TTGGAATCAGTCATACGACTTTGTCGAGATGTTTGGACCCAGGGTACGTTCAAAACTTCGTACAAGTTTATGGACCCAGTGGTCTGAACATTTGTCACACGAAAAGTTACTTAATCATCAAATGATATCTCCACTCCCTCTTCAGGCCGCGTAGGTTTTCACACGACACGCATCTTCAAAATACATCAGCCATGTTTAATGTAGCACTTTGATCATAAGGGCACAGATGTTTTAAGCTTATTATGTGATTTGATTTGATATAGCGTGAAATTAATTGGTTAATTAATAAAATACCTTCGTCGAATTGATAACAAGCTCCCCTTTTCAATTATAGGTATCTTTATTTATCTATCTCCAAAACTTTTAATCACATAGTATAATTTTATTTTTAAAAAGTGTTTTGAAAACCCTATTTCAGTCTAGAATACTTCATGCTATAATGATTAGGTATATCTACGACCTCATATTGTTTAAGATTGCTATAAATTAATGTTAAAATGTTACCAATGTAACCATAATATTATTATTTTTTAACATTACCTCGCGTAGTGTATACGAAACTTTAGACGTACCTACTGCAAAATAAAAAATGCGAACTTTTACAGGTTACAGAAACATGAGAAAAAAGTCCTTGCCTAAAGTTTTTATTGTAAACGGGGACGAAGATACCAAAAAAACTTTACAACTTGGTAATTCTTAGCTAAATACAAAATTGCAATTCCTGTCTAAACAAGAGGCAAGTACTAAAATGTATTTTTTTCTTTTTCAGGTAAACAGCGCTATCTCTATTCATAGAATTGTCTGCAGAACAATGAAATCTAGAGATATCTGATGTGGATCCTTAACCGTTTGGTTTGTATGTATATTTTTACACAATATAAAAAAAGTGCTAGGATTATTCTGGAAATTGGGGTCAAAAGACAAGGCTAAAAATTTGACTGTGCGAAGTTAAAGTAAATGTGGCATTCTGTAAGCACTAAATATTTAAGGAACTAAATATTTTTAATGTTTATATTCGATATTTGAACCGCAAAACGTCTTATAATCCATACTAATATTATAAATAATGCGAAAGTGAATCTGTCTGTCTGCTACGCTTTTACGGCTCATATGTTCAACCGATAGTGATGAAATTTGGTACAGGGATAGGTTGTATCCCGGGGAAGGATATAAGCTACTTTTTGTCCCGGAAAATTAAATAATTCCTAAATTTTAATCCTCCTAATTCCTAATTAATTAAAAAACCCACGCGAACGAAGTCGCGGGCATCAGCTAGTTAGTATAGGTACCTGTCTAATAATATTAAGTCCACCACTACAGCCCATTAACGTCCCACTGTTGGGCATAGGCCTCCACTCTCTTAATAATATATAATATTAAGTAATAATATTAAGTAAAATTAAAATAAGTACCAACTTATTTTAAAAAAAATAACGATTAACGCGGACGTCAGTATGCTAAGTATCTGATATTTTTTTTTTGTTATTTCTAATTATTTATTAATTTTTGTTTTGGTGTACAATAAAGAATATTTCATTCATTCATTCATTCATTCTGACGAATGGATGTCTGTTTGGACGAGAAAACTTTGTGATTTGGTGTAAGTATAGCAAACATTAATCTTCTATGTTCTCGTATACATATATGTATTTATTTGATAAATATTATAAATGCGAAAGTTTGGATATACATCCAAACTTTATGAAGGATGTATGTATGGATGTATGTATAAATAAATAAATGATGTTTGTTACTCAATCACGCGCTAACGGCTGACCGGATCGGGCTGAAATTTGGCACAGAGGTAGATTATAGTCTGGAATAGCACATAGGCTACTTTTTGTCCCGGAAAATTAAAGAGTTCCCGCGGGAACAAAATAACCTCAAACCACGCAGACGAAGTCGCGGGCATTCGCTAGTATTATATAAAAATCAATTGCTGTTGTTGTTTATCTAGCTAAAACTCGAGAACGGCTGGGCCAATTTAGCTGATTTTAGTTTCGAAATGTTTGTCATAGTTCAGGGAAGGTTTAAACGGTAAAGAAAATATGGAAAAATGAGTTAGTTACGATGTGCGGACGAAGTCGCGGGCATCAGCTAGTAAAATATACAAATTGGGCATCACCATTGGTCGTTTGGTCTGAAATTTCTACGGACAAAAGTCCAACTGTCTAAGCAAATCGTAATCATTTGGCAGCTTAAAACGTATATTTACTCGGACTGTTTAAGGAGTTCATACATGCTTTTTGACGTGCAGGCATCTGTGAACTCCTTAAACGGGTCGAATTACACGTTTGACAAACGATTACGATTACGATTTCCTTACACAATCGGGGGGGATATTTGATTCAGTACCTACCAACTAGGGCTAAACTAGGATGCAAACATTAAGTAAGACGCGTTCATTCTGAGATTGGAAGATCTCTTTTTTTTGTACACACATACAGTTCACGTGTTAAATCTTATTCCCTTGATAACGAATTAAATCAGAATTCTCATTACATCTTTTAACATTCCCTGTTATCTCCGATCTAGGCCCTCCCCCTGGTTTGCCGCGGTGTTAGCTTCAACACCTTGCGAAATTTTTATTTTTCTTGTTGATACAATTGGTTTCGGATGTGCGAGAATTTGGAGGTGGCTTAAACACATATTAATATTATAATTAATCCAAAACTAAAAGTGTGTTTTGTAAAGAGTTCCCGCGGGCATGAAAAACGTTAATCAAAGGCACGAGGACAAAGTCGACGGGCATCATCAATTTTTTTATTTTATTTTATCCACTACAAGTTATCCCTTGACTGCGATCTCACCTGATGGTAAGTGATGATGCCGTCTTAGATGGTCGCGGGCTAACGTGTTAGGGGCATGACAGTTATATATTAAACCCATGCCCCTGTTTGGTTTCTACACGGCATCGTACCGGAACGCTAAATCGCTTGGCAGCACGTTTTTGCCGGTAGGGTGGTAACTACCCACGGCCGAAGCCTCCCACCAGCCCAGACCAGGGAAAATTAGAAATTATAAATTCCCAAATTGACCCTGCCGGGGATCGAACCCGGTATCTCCGCACGTTAAGACAACAGCGCTCAGCACTGCGCCACGGAGATCATTGATCTAATATGATCATTAAAGCTAGAGTCTTGGAAAATATAAAAAAATAGTATTAAAAGTCGTCCATGTCTCCATAATCATAGTAATTTATAAATGGGAAAGTGTGTCTGTTTGTTACCTTTTTTGTGACGTGTTATTTGTGACGAATACAGGCAAATTTTAGGTAAAAAAATAGTTCCCACGAGATTATTAAAAAACTATTTCTACACGGACGTAGTCGAAGAAGTTTATAGAAATTAAAAGGGAACTTAAAAGCACGAAACGTTTATTTTATAGCGAAAATTTTATATTTTAATTTTATAAAAAAAAGTAACGTTTTATAGCGTAGTGTCAAAGCTGCTTATTTGATGGTGTCTATTTAGTTTTATTACAGTATTAAACTGCCACAGCAGCACTTACACTGCACTAAACACAAAATCACATTTAATATTTACTTTTTTTAAAGTATTGTCTCATTCTTTCTCAGATACCGCATCCGTTTAACCACACATTCAACCCCGGGCCATAAGAGGGGTGTGTGCACAATTTAACTGATAAAATCAGCCGCGGCTCGAGGCGAGGTGCCTCTTAAATTATTCAAATAAAATCCCGCTCATACATCTGTGATTGTAAATATCGCTGTACACGTGTTTTACGGCCCAAGGTGGTGAACAAACGCGTGTGTAGACGACCCAACTTCATTGTCGGCAGCTGAATAGGGTGATGCCTAAAATAAATTATTTCTAACTGATTATTAAATCTTCCAAAAGATCTAAAATTCACATCCTCGGTTTGTTTTAAGTTTGATAACCATTTTAAATTAAAGATTAAAGAAAAAAGTGCGTTGAAATTTGATGACGTTACAACTACGAATTTCATACAGTTTCCATACGAGAAGTGCGTTTTTAAGTTTGATAAAGAGTTGCTGATTTGATTTAGTTGTTATCATCCCTATTGCTTGTAAGTCATAGATTTAGGATTGGTCTCTGCTGACCAAGACCAAGTAGGTATTTTTTAAGACATTGTTGCCTCATTATTGAGCTGTGTAGCCTGTGTCGTTAAAAAATTGGAATATAATTATTGCAGTTGCAGTTTGGTTGAAATGTTATATCTGAGCATCTCATTTAAAAAAAAGGTTGGTTGGAAAGTGTTGACATTCTACAGACTCCTTTTACGCAATTATGTCTAGTTAAATTGGTCTGACTGTTATCAATTTACTAGCTGATACGCCAAAGAACTTTTTCCTATACACGCAAAAATGTCCTCAACACTTTTTAAGACTGAGTATGCTAGCAATTCCCTGACCAACGTATTTTTAAGCAACTTTATCGGCATGTCTATATCAATTTAATGGCTTTAAGATGAGTCGAGACTCAAGAGGTTCTGATGAAAATACTCGCATTATAGGCGGTGTGGTGTCGAGAATTTTTATTAGTGTGTCGATTGCAAACGTACGATAAAAGATTGTGCATGAAAGATTTTTGTCGTGTAATATTTCTCAATTGCAAAATGGAATTACTTCTTTCAATATGAGACTGAATGTGAGATTCGTATAAAGAAGTATTGTGTTAATAGTGGTATAAAATAAAATTTATTTTTCTATATGAAAGTCGAAACGAATTGACCTACTTTTCATATTTCTTTTTATTATATTTTATTAATTGCTACGTATATTTTTCAATAGCAGCGTAAAAAGAAAAATCAGACTGCATAAGATATTCAGTAACCAGTTATATCGATGTACCTTTAGGTGTATTTTATTAAAATAACAATTTTCTTATTTTTTTTAAAGGCAAGTAAAAATCAAAAGAATGTAAAATCAATAATTTTTGTAATTTTTTGAGTGTTGAGTTTGAATTCCAAAAATAGGTCATACTTTCGTCATAATAATATTGTATTGAGATTTTTCGATATTATAAAAAAGTATATTTTATCAACGAGGGCATAGATTAATGAATATAATTTATTTGTAGAATAAACTCAATCTGATTAGATAATTTATTTGATTCATCAATTATTGTGACCAGTATTACAGCTTATAGGCCTATTAGGTACACTGCACTTTTCACAGGGCCCTGTGGGCCCTGTGAAAAGTGTGTGTGGGTGGGCGTGGCGGCTAGTTTTGGCGTCGCTTATTACAATGCAATAAGGACCAAAATTAGGGACCCTTACTCCCTAAATTATAATACACTACACTGATTTAAGGTAAGGGTCCCTGTGAAAAGTGCAGTGTAATAGGCCTATTATTAACAAATTTTTCAACACCAGTAGATAAGGTAAGGGACTCCGTGAGAAGCCAGGGCGGGTCAGCTAGTTATCACACTTTTTAATATTATAAATGCGAAAGTGTGTTTGTTTGTTGGTTTATTGGTTTGTCCTTCAATCACGCCGCAACGGAGCAACGGATCGATCGAAGTGATTTTTGGCATGGTTAGAGTTGAGAACCTGGCGAGTGACATAGGCTACTTTTTATCCCGGAAAATTAAGGAGTTCAAACAATAAAAACAATAAAAATCAAATCAAGGAAATCAAACAATAAAAACCGGGATAAAAGTAGCCTATGTGTTATTACAGACTATCAAAAAATAAAATACTTTTATCCCGGTTTTTTATTTTTTGATTCCCGAAAGAAAGATTATTATTTCTCTGTGCCAAATTTCATCCAGATCCGTTCAGCCGTTCTGGCGTGATTGAGTAACAAGCATCCATCTATCCGTCCATCTATCCAAAGTTTCGCAATTATAATTAGTATAGATTTGGTATAGATAGATAGTATACCAGTACATTAGGTACTGATTGACGGTATTGATTTCGTATTACGTCGTTTGCGTTTACACTTATTTTGGGCGGCAGGTGTAATATAATAGGTAGGTTTTAGACAAAGCTCGGCATCTCTGGGGAGTGGGGGCTGTTTTGTGTAGCGATAATAATGTTTATTATTTCGGGCCCACAAATATTTGTTATACAGGATTAAATAAGGCCATCCGTGTTAAAGTGGCCTAAACAACTAATCTCTATTTTCAACATTGTCGGAATTTGGAATTGTTTAATTAATTACGATTTCGTATTTACATTACAATGAGTACAATTACAATTTGCGGCTTTCGGTTGCTAAACTACAAAAAGTTTTTTTAGGATTCCGTTATTACGTGTTTACTTTGTAACTTTCTTACGCAACTTTTTAACATTCATTTACAAGTAAGCTTTTTTAATGTAAAAACATTCACTAACGCAAAATTGAAAACTCCTCAATATTGAAGAAATGGTATATACCTATTTTATGTAAAAACCGATATCTATCTAAATTTCTATACCCCTGTAGAGTGTACCTAGGGTTTTTATCACGATGTAGTCTTTCACCGTCTGGATTTAGCAGCTACGCTTTCGTGCAACTCACTTGATGTCGTCTATTTACCTAATGAGGACCTGGAAGGGTTCCAAGCCCTATACTTTCCGGTGCGAGGTCGCCATTCCAGCACCTCGGGACCCTAAAGTCTATCGGTATTTCAAAATATGTGTATAATTATTATAAACTTCATTTTATTAAATAAAGTGGCAATAAAAGTCAAATTCTTGGGTTAGGCCACTTTAGTAACGAATGGTCTGATTTGAGGCGTAACGTTATTGCTGAATTATGGTCACGTGTACTGTTAACGCTCGTTATAAAGTAAAGTAAATATTGGAAAAATGAATATTTGGTGAATTTGAAATAATAATTAGATAAAGGAATAATTAAGAAATTCTCCCAAGTGGAGGCTTCTGGCTTCGCTCGGTCAGTGCTACACTTTTGACGACCTCTGTGGCGCAGTGTTGAGCGCTGTTGTCTTAACGTGTGGAGGTCCTGGGTTCGATCCCCAGCAGGGTCAATTTGGGAATTTATAATTTTTGAATTTTCCCTGGTCTGGCCTGGTGGGAGGCTTGGGCCGTAGCTGGTTTCCACCTTACCGGCAAAGACGTACCGCCAAGCGATTTAGCGTTCCGGTACGATGCCGTGTAGAAACCGAATAGGGGTATGCGTTTAATATAACTGCCATGTCCCTAACAGGTTAGCCCGCTACCATCTCAGACGGCATCATCAAATACCATCAGGTGAGATCGCAGTCAAGGGCTAACTTGTAGTTGTAGTGGACAAAAAAAGAACAACTGTTTATGGAGTTCACACATGCTATATTTTGACGTGCAGGCATCTATGAACTCCATCCTACAGGTCGAATTATACGTTTGACAAACGATTACGATTTATGATTTCCTTACACAATCGGGGGGCCGATTCTGTGTTCCACGTTTGAACGTGTTCTACCTTAAACTTGAGCTATATACCTATAAAAGGCAACACGTTCAAGACGTGTCGGCATCATCTGGGAATACGGTAACCCAAAGTTAGGCACAAGCGGTCGATTCATTTAGCGAGTTACCCGCAATTTGTGTGAGTTAGGCTGTGTCCCATATGCGCAGTGATTGAGTTAATTAGTTAACTCAACCTAATACCTGTTACCTTGAAGCACAGAATACTTAATAGTACCTTTTGTAGTCTGTAGTCTATACTATATTTTATACTAATATTATAAATGTGAAAGTTTGGATGGATGTTTGTTACTCAATCACGCCTGAAAGGGTGAACGGATCTGCATGAAAGGCACAGAAATAAATTATAGACTGGAATAACACATAGGCTACTTTTACCCGGAATTAAAGGGTTCCCGCGGGAACCAAGAAAACCTCAATCCACGCGGACGATGTCGGGGGCAACAGCTAGCGGTGTATATAAGTAAGTTAAAAAAAAATTTCTTTTTTAAAGATGTGCGTTTTAAGAAATTAAATAGGTAGGTACGTACTTACTTATCACTTCCTAAAACGGTGAAGGAAAACATCGAAAACATCGAAACACAAAATAAACCGGTCAAATGCGAGTCAGACTCCCATGGAATGGTTTTGACGACCTCCTTGGCGCAGTGTTGAGCGCTGTTGTCTTCCTGGTTCGATCCCCGGCAGGGTCAATTTGGGAATTTATAATTTCTGAAATTTCCCTGGTCTGACCTGGTAGGGCTTCGGCCGTGGTTACCACCCAACCGGCATATACGTGCCGCCAAGCGATTTAGCGTCCCGGTACGACGTCAACGGAAACTACCCTAGAGTTTTTGATTTACTGGCGAGTGTCAAAATGAGGCATATAAACGACCGCATCTTTTGATTGCGTTGACTTAGAAGGTTAATTTGTTTACAGCTCTAAGGGACCGTAGACCTAAGTGTAAGTACCTACCTATTTGATATTAATTTCAACTTGATACATCCACGTGTTCCCCAAAAAAAAGTTGGTTGACAGACAGACAGACGGACAACGAAGTGATCCTTTCCTTTTCCTCTTTAGGTAGGTACGGAAACCTAAAAAAGGTAAACACTTACTAAAAATCAAAACAAACCGATTCTCGATTATAATCGACTACTGTTTAACCCGTTTACTGCTTAACCCTGTAAACCCGTTGTTTCTATCCGTCCCGTTCTTTCTTATCTAAAGATAAGCACCGAGTAGTAAGAACCAACGGGTTAAAATCACGCTACTAATTAACGTACAGAGTACAGACATTTAACTTTTAAACATTATAGCACTGAAATCGAATCCGTATGCAACCGAGAATCGAACCCTCGAACCTGATAATGCCTTGAACGCTTATTAGTAATTATACTATACAATATACCTCCTGACAAGCGGATTTAAACTTTAGAACCAAAAGGTAAGGTTGATATTTGAATGAGTGAGGATGTTATGGAACATACTGATTGAAATTGTTTCATACGATTTTGTGTTTTATATTGTGACAGAAAGAGTTTGATTTCGATTATTACGTTAATATACATGTATTCTGTGGTATAATTGAATGATTAGAAATTCGTTAGTATTCTATGAAGTAGACCTATTGAGTATTGAGTATGTAAGAGGTATGTTAAATAGGTAGGTACCTACAGTAATTTAACATTTAAGTACCTACTTATCAATAATTTTACCCAAAGCCTACAGCTGCCGTCTGCCCGCTGCCTAGGTAGGTAATCTTAAAATATATTAACCGCTAGTGTTAATATATTTTAATTACTTCTTAATATTAAGAATATTTTGGAGCTACCTAAGCTTTGAGCTATCCGACCTATTAAGTAGGTACGTAAATACTTGCCTACCTAATAAAAAGTTCATAAAATCATATCATTATTAATAAATACCTACTTAAATGATAATAATATTTTGACCTCATCAATTAAGTATACAATAAGTACAGAGTACAGACATTTAAGTACTTCAAAATCATTTAAAAAACCGCGCGAAATAATTTAAAAATGACCTTGAAAATAATCACGCTTGAAAGTTGGAACACGGTTCACAACTACCGCTCCCCTCCCCCCTCGACCCCCGCGCCGCTTCTTGCCGAACGCTTGACAATACGTTCGACATTACAGCTTGCATCGTTTGTATAAGTTTGTATCTTGCTATTATAAATGAACTTTGGTTCTTTATAATAATTTGTATATAGATTGCCGCGAATAATGATTCATAAGTATTTACAGTCATTTTACCTACTAGGTAAGTGCAGAAAAATAACTAGTCAGTAATATTATGTTAACCTTTATTAAAATACTAGCTGACGCCCGCGACTTCGTACGCGTGGATCGAAGTTTTGTGGGAACTCTTTAATTTTCCGGGATAAAAAGTAGCCTATGTGTTATTCCAGACTATAATCTATCTCTGTGCCAAATTTCATCCAGATCCGTTCAGCCGTTGGGGCGTGATTGAGTAACAAACATCCATCCATACATCCATACCGACATCCATACATCCAAACTTTCGCATTTATAATATTAGTAAGAAGATAAGTACTTATTGGATTTTATAATATTATTATTTTATGTAATTCAATATTCATTCATTAAATATTCATATTTGGTAAGAAATAGAATTATAAATGTTATAACAATATTAATATTATGCCTTATATTTTGCCTTATTCGAAATAAGTGATATCAATTATAATTAATGTAAGGTATAAGAAAATAGCAAAAATAAATATGCCGCTATAATATGTTCAGGCCAAAATAGCGCACCCTAATTTAGCGTATCATAAATGCCTCGACATGAATTCTCGCAGCTAGCGGCGCGGCACGACGTGACTGTGGCGTGGTGCTCGGTTGCGGGGCAGAGCGCCATGATACTTTCCGTCTCTTTCTATCAAATTGAAGAATTTATAAGATAGAAAGAGAGGCTCACGCCATCTTATTCATGTTCGGTTATGTTCGGAAACGAACAGAGTACAAACGTGGATAAAACTCTGTTACATGTTGACGTGTTAAATTAGGTTCTCAAGAAATAAGTGACATTTTGTTTATTATTTGGTTAGAAATCTGTGATTTTTAAGTTTTAAATCATATGACGTAATATCATGACTCATGGTTAGCGAGTCAATAGAGTCGTTATCTGCAAGAATGTACCTAGGTATAACATACGCCAGTGTCGCACATTTTTAGTACGGATAGCATAAAATATGTAAGTATGTAATTTAAAGTTTTTATTTTAACTTAATTTTGTTATTATTATTAAGTAAGTACCTACATGTTATTATCATTAAGTACATGTAATTAATTAAACGGTACTTTTAGACATTATATTACCATTCGCTGTAGTTCTAGATATGTATTTAATATAGTTTACCCTAACATAATAAAGTTTAAATTGAAAAACATGGGTACGTTATAGATTAAAATATTGTATACTAAGAAGAATAAACATAGTAAAATCTTTTCACTATATTGTGATATCTTACTGTGACTTAAAATTTGATTAAATAGATCAATACTCATAATAATTTTGCATAATTAATAATACCTAGGTATTTCTAAGGCTAAATTCTAAACACTTAAGCAGTTTACCTACTTAATAATGTATTAAAAATAGGTAGGTCTACAAGCAATGCATTTGCCTTTCAAAACGGAACTCTTGCAAACGAATTGACTCTCTCAATCTTATTTTGAACGCATTATCTTTCGAAGACCCTAGAAAGATGTACACATGAATTATTATTATCTGTAATGCTTTTTACCAATTATTGTAGATACTTTAGCAATATTACGATTTTTTCTTTAAAACACATGTCATTATGTTAATTTTATTAAGTAAATATTTGTCTACTTTTTAGATGTCATGGGGTCACCGCAGCCGAGTACTAGCAATGCAATGGATTCAATTTTATTAGATGAAGATGATGAGTTAAACGAGTATGGAAAGGAAACATATTCATTATTGAAGTATGTCTTACATGAAATTTCAGCAGAAAATAATATAAATGCGAAAAAGGAATTCCCGCTAGAAAGAGCTCATCGGTATACCGGGCTTCAAATTGACTTTCTGGAAACACTGAGTTATAAAGAAGTCACTATAGTTGATAAAATCACAGAAATTAATCGCAAATGTGTACATGATGCACTCATGTCATTCTATTTAGATCGAAACTTCATGCCCACTACGACTGAATTATTTGATAGTTTACAAGAATCTCTTCCACTCTACGAAGATATAAGGAGTTTTAGAAAGAAACTCGTTAAAATGGGGTATATTTTCAAGAAAAACGTAGATAGCTTCGTTGTTTACGAAAAACCATCAATTAGATTTGAACGATTTTTGTATTTAAAAAATATTTTGCAATACCGAGAAAATAAAGTACATATTTACTACATATCTGAATTAGGAATGTCTTATCAAACAGTCTGGAATGTTGATGAGAGTATGTTAGAAAAAAAAGAAAAGCAGTACCTTTTTTACTTTGCTGTATCATCTCATAAAGGAGTTGAGTTTCTAAAAAAAGTTAATAGTTTCGACACTGTTACCTTCAATTCGTGGATATTAAAAGAACTAATTCCCTATCTGGAAATTAATAGCGTTCTTATAATAGATAACTCAAAGCACCACTGCGATAAATATTGTGAGACTCCTAAGAAAACTAGTCCGAGTTATATAATGATAGAATGGCTTACACTTCACGAAATACCCTTTAATGACACAATGAGCATAGTTGAACTCTATAGCTTAATAGAGAAATACACGGATGTACATCAAAGGTTAAACAAAGTAGATATTTGGTTGAAACAAAATGGCCATGATGTTTTGCGTTTACCAGACTGTATTAACGAACTGACACCGGCAGCACGAGTCCGTAATTTAATTACGGAAAGGCTGCGATGTAAAGAAAACCTTTTAACCAAAACTATCGAGGAAATTGTCAGCGATATAACTGTAACTGAATTAAACAGTTATAATTTAGAGCTTGCTAAAGAAGAATTACGGCTTTATAATATAGAAGTTGGCGTGGATAAAGTTCTGGACAGTTTAAAGCCTTCATTCAATATTGAAAAGGATTTATATTTACCTTCTTTAAGTGATTCCGACTGATCAAAGCACATAACTAGTATTAGATTCATTTTACTTAAATATTATCTGATAAAATAATAAAGCTTTCATTCATCTATAACTCTGTTTATTTAAAGCCTGCTTTATTATTTATATTTGTCATAGAATTAGAAAAACCAAAGTTGGTTTGTGTTTATAATATTATAATGGTGTACAAATAATACAACCGATATTTATGATATTTTTAATACAATCATGGATCAATTTGTACAGTTTCCTCCATCTTAAATTCGTCGATGTCATCGCTTTGTATAAAATTAAATGACATTGGCTTATGCTCCGCAAACGTTAGTATTTTTTCAATAGTTTTATTTCCTGTGATATCTTCATTTAAAGACTTTTGTTCGATTTCACATAGCATTGTTTCCATCTGTTTCCAAGTATTTATATTAATTTTCTGACACGAATCCATATTTGGTCTATCAAATGCATTTCCCCAAAGGCTATTAAAATAGTTCAAATATTGTGTATTTCGAGGACGTCGCAATATCTTGTGGCCATAGGACATTAGAGTTTCATCCAAGTCATTCCTTCTCAACAGATTGCAGTTGAATCTCTTTATAAGCTCGAAAAATTCTGCTGAGTGCATATCTGGATTATGTGGAATATCATTTTGTTCTAGCCAGATTTTCATTTTGGTTCTACTGCTGTATATAGTAGGAGTGTCTATATAAGTATTTGAACTGTCGACCTGGTCTTCTAAAATAAATACACTCGGAGTGGATAGATATGGGACAACAGTTTCAAAGATCCAGTTAGACAGTAAATAATAATAGTAATTTTTGTCAGGTATCGAATCATAGGATATATTAGTAACCTTGGTGCTTATCACTCCCGATGATGTAGACACAGCTAAATAATACATTGTAACGTCTTCGTCGCTATGTTTAGGACTTCCACTTCCAGATTTTTTTTTTACTTCAATATAAATTATAGGCAGACCGGCACTTCTAAACTGCTCTATACTATGTAAATATTTGATTCTCGCCAAACTACGCTCAGGATCTTCTATTAGTATAGTTTTATTACATTGCGGAAGCCTTTTCGATTTATAGCCTCGCGTTTTCAACCTTACCTCGAACTGAGATTGATTCCAAGATATTTTTGGACTGTTTTTTAATAATTTAAATATAGACTCTTTAGTTGGTAGGCTGTTTTGTATTAATATAAGATTTCTCAAAAGTGTATCATCGTATGAGTTATCACTAGCATGCAGTTTTGTCATTTTGATCAGCTCATCCCAGTCGTTAAATGTTTTCGGCGTATGAACCTGGGCCAGAAGATGAGTTATTATTTCTCTTGAAAAATATTCTGAAGCTTTTTCAACTATCACCTTTTTAATTAAATCAACATCGTATTGTTTCGCTAAACAAATTTTAATAACCAGTTTAACTATATCCAATTTTGCATGTATATCTCTTAGTTTTTGTTCTTCCAAAGACTTCAATTGAACCATCTCCTCAGCCATATCTGCGTAGTATAAAGTAAAAACCAAATATAATACCAAAACAGTATATTAAAAAATAACAATTGACAATAGCTAACAATTAATAATGAATATGTTTCAATTTCAGTATATAAACAATTAATTAATTTTACAAGAATACAATTAAGTTATGTATCAAGCAAATTGTGATACAAGGATAGGAAAAATAGTATTGAAGCCAGCATATAGCAGCTAGCTGGTTATGCAAAGCAGCATTCACTAGCTTCAACTCATCAACCTATTTACTAGTTGAAACCCGCAACTTCTTTCGAGTGGTTTAATTCTTTTTGCTCCGCGGGAGCTTCTTAATTTTTTCGGGATAAAAGTAGCCTATCCTAGGTAAAAGTGTCTTTTGGACACAATTTATGTCTGTACCTAGTAAATTTCGGTTGAAAAGGTTAGCCGAGAAAACGTAATAAACAAACTCACATACGCATATTAGTAAGGATAATTCCCGAAACTTCGTCGACGTCAATTATTAAGGTAGTCTTTAAATATCTTTGGAGCTCTTTGATTTTTAAAAACGTTGTATGTAACTCGGGATACAAGCTATCTCTGTAGACAATTTCGTAAAAATTGTTAGTCGGTTGGGTCGAGGAAACATACAGACAAACGTTTGAATTTAAGGTTAGTATAGATGTATTACGAATCTATAATATAATTGTTTACACTCTTGCATAATGTTTTCTTTAACAAATTATTTTTTTTTTTTGGCGACAGTACAAACTATAGGCACTTACCGAAGCGACGAACACGTGTACACAGAACGAGGGCTATGGTAGCAACTGAGGGGTTTGGAGAGAGGAGCGGCGGCGGTTTCCTCCACGTCCACACCTCCCCGCCTGTCTTTTCCCCTCGATCGCCCTGCCTTATTGACCTTGAATGTAACGAATACGGTCTACCGGGATCCCGGTCTTTAATCGCCGGTTTTTTTAATACCGGTATTTGAAATGTCTAATACCTGGAGGCTGGATCCCGGTATTTGATGACAGTATAAATGACACAGTGACTAATGCAATTTTTTTTTGTAATTGCCACTATTTTTTGTTAGACTTTAAAACTTGTAAATATTTTATCCATACTGGCTCACTACTATTAGGTAGGTACCTACACTTTTAGTGTTGTTATGCTTAATCTCCTTTCCAAACCGGTGGTAGAGTCTTGATTTGTACAGTACGACAAACTTATCTGACCTGTGACAGCGTCGCTAGTAGGTAGTAGGTACCTAGGTACCTATTCAACGAATCATGCTTCATACCTACTTAATATTATAAATGCGAAAGTGTGTTTGTTTGTTGGTTTATTGGTTTATTGGTTTGTTGGTTTGTTGGTTTGTCCTTCAATCACGGCGCAACAGAGCAACGGATCGGCGTGATTTTTGGTATGGGTATAGTTGAGGACCTGGAGAGTGACATAGGATACATTTTATTCCGGAA
The DNA here is from genome assembly GCA_923060345.2 of Erebia aethiops. Classification (NCBI taxonomy): domain Eukaryota; kingdom Metazoa; phylum Arthropoda; class Insecta; order Lepidoptera; family Nymphalidae; genus Erebia; species Erebia aethiops. Next base: position 7,669,938 of record OV281086.1, on the reverse strand, counting down.
AATTAAGGAGTTCCCGCGGGAATAACAAAAAAATTAAACCACGCGGATGAAGTCGCGGGCATGTGCTAGTAATAAAATAAAAACAAAAACTAAACAGGCATAGGTACCTTACCTACATTAGGTACTAAAAAAATTCTACATCAATGCCTACATTAGTTCCAATTTTGGCCACTGGGCAAATTGATTTAACCTATTTAAGTAGGTAGGTACCTTTTTCCATAATAATTTACTCAATATTAAACATAACTTAGGTACCTAGGTACCTCAGGTATTATAGAAGTTTGAATTTGGATCCCTAAGGATTTTCTGGAATGATGAACAGCCTATCGAATACCTATGGGCATAGAATAGGTAGGTACCTACAAAGTAGACCCTGCTTGAATACTTAAATTTATACGTAGGCGATTTGTAACTCAGTTTTTTATTTAATTATTTACCTAGGTACCTACTCATAAACATAATATATGGTTGCCAATTGCCACTGGCCAACCAACCAAAGAAAAATTCCTGGTCTTTTGGTGTGGCGTTACAGTGGTCTTGGGTTCGATTCCCGGCAGGGTCAAATTGGGAAATCATAATTTTCGAATTTTCTTTGGTCTGGTCTGGTGGGAGGCTTCGGCCGTGGGCAGTTGCTACCCTACCGGCAAAGACGTACCGCCAAGCGATTTAGCGCTCCGTTACGATGCCGTGTAGAAAGTTAGAAATCGATTAGGGGTAGTTTATCTATTCCGTGGGTAGTCTATTCCGTGTTAGTCCGCTAGACTGCGTCATCTTTTAGTATCAGGTGAAACGGCATTCAAGGAATATCTTGTAGTGGAATATTAAAAAAAACTACCTACATAACATAGTACAACAGTAGTCACTGTTACGTTTCAAGTATGAAGTAGCTAGTCTAGTTTGATTATGTCAAAGAATTGTTATTTTCGAAATATGAAAATAGCAAAGAAGCGCACTCAATTTGCAGTGAAAAACGAACGCGTCAAGGTTTCCGAGCATAAGCATTGCTCCAGATACGGACTGCCTTTGAAATTTAAATCCGATCTCATGCATTGAAACCCTGCTGTGAGGGTGGCGATACATTACATAAGCGGAGCGGCCGTTTGGAGTGGCCAGAGTCACAATAGAACGTCATTCTGTCTAGTGAAACCTGAGAGTGTAAAATTGTGGGGAAAAATAGGTTGGAAAAATGGCTAAAATCTTTTTAGGCTTCCGTACCCAAAGGGTACCAATGGTACCCTCAGCGGTCGGCGGGTTGTATGTCATTAACTGCCAGCGTTGGCATCCTTATGTGGTTGACGTCCAATCTGCTCGCACGAAACGTTTTTGCTCGACGTTTCTGATCCCAACCGCTAGGGTGTGGAACACCCTCCTAGCGCATGTATTTCCTGACACGTATAACTTAGGCACCTTCAAGGTAAAGTAAATAGGCATCTTCCAGGCAAGCGCATTCCAACCTAGACCTCATCATTGCTTTGCACTAATCATGATTGTAGTCAAGCGCAAGCCTATCTCATAATTTAAAAAAAAGTGTGTGTGTACAATTATTCACACATGGCATAAGTGAAACTTCAGAAAAGTAGCCTACGAGTGAATGAGACAAATATAACTTGTATTCTATCTCATTCTAGGCTGTACGTGTACTCGTACAGTAAAGTAGATTTTCACAGAGAGTGTATTTCTATAGCCGCTGTAACGTGTGCGGGAGATAATAATTATAATAGTGAAAACGCACATTAGTGCACTCTCTATTCTCCATTTCGGTGGGACGGCAATACGATACGACGGAAGAGAGATCTTCTGATATTTTACCACAAAATCGCTTTTCAAACATCACCATGCAAGCAAACCTCTTTAACATGAACCACACGTCCTAAATTTGCATTTGACATAATTTTATCGAATTTGTATAATTTATGGGTTTTTCATCATTCCTTATTAAATTTAGTAGATAGATACAATAGATTCTAATAGGGAACAATTGACAGTTACCTCGGCCAACCATGGCCAACATATCGCCGCTGTAGTTGGAAAAATAAATAACTAACAAAACCAATATCGCGAGTAAAACGCGATTTACTGTTTTTTTGCGTTAAAAATGGGGATAACTTTTTTTTAATAAACAATTTAACGGTCCATGTTTTTATATGTTATAGATTGTTGCTGTATCTATTTCAGAATCTACTTGTCATACATTTTTATTCATTTGTTTGTGAGAAAAAAAATAAAAAGCAACTATTTAATTTTCCCTCGCCAGACTTTTGAATATTTGATGCACTTATTTATTTGTGCATGTTAGTTATTTAGTTCTTCTTCGTCAATATTGCGTTGAAGTTCGAAAAATTTACGGTATAAGTACCTTTATTTAATTTTTCCTCTTTAGTGAGATGATTAAATGACCTATTATTTACTTATTTTACTATGACTATCCTATTCATGGGTAATATTTTAACTAAAAAGAGGAAGTTTTTTAAAGGGAAACCAACAAATAAACATTTATTTTTATTGGAACTGTGAAAAGTAATCAACAAAACTACTGAAACACTTAGATTCTTCTACCAGACGTACAAAATAAAACCACCAATCTATTAATCAACTCTACTCATAAAATCAACAAAATTTCACTTTTAACAATATAACAATTATACTTGAAATGATAACTATCAACTTTTCTTCTGTTTTACCTTTATAAATTTAAATTTAACAATAGAGATCAGCCTTTTCAAACCAAATAGCTTAATAATTTATGAGTAACGTACAGTATTATCAAAACTATGTATTTAAAGATAGAATTAACTAAGAATGGTTTATTCGAACTAGGATTATGTAAGTGAAGCTAGTAATTGTTATAATAACGACTCTATACATAAAATAATAAAAATTTAAACAATTTGTAGAACACAGCTATTAAAGACTAGCTGATGATTGATTCGCGGAAGTTCTTTAACTTTGCGGGATAAAATATGCTATTCTGATGTATAAACTTTTACATCATGAAGTTTTATCAAAATCCGTCGTATAGTTTTTGCGTGAAAGTGTAACAAACATTCATCCATCCACTCTCACAAACTTTTGCATTTATTTATTTATTAGACATCAAAATCAAAAAGGTACATGCGTACATTAAAATTTAAGCTAAGTATCTATTGAAATTATACCAGCTATCAACTTTCCTTTAGTTTTACCTTTATAAATTTAAATTTTACATTTTAAATCAGATCAGTTCAAACGAATTAAGCTTATGTAACGTTCACCAAAATCAAAACTATCAATTATAAATATTATAGTTACGTAACTGAGAAAGGTTTAATTATAAAACTAGTACGATTGAACTGATTTAAATGTAGATAGGTATGCTAAAAATTTACTAGTTATTTGTACGAGTTAGCCTAATTCACGTACAGTTCTATAAACATGCCTGCCTGGTGGGAGGGTTTGGCCGTGGCTAGTTACCACCCTACCGGCAAAAACGTGCCGCCAAGCGATAGCGTTCTGGTACGATGCCGTGTAGAAACCGAATAGGGGAATGGGTTTAATATAATTACCATGCCCCTAACAGGTTAGCCCGCTACCATCTTAGACTGCATCATCACTTAACATCAGGTGAGATCGCAGTCAAGGGCTACCTTGTAGCACAATAAAAATAAAAATAAAACCATTCTTAAGCAGTCCAATCATTTATTAATCAACTTTTTAATTTACTATCAATTATTAAATGACTATTGGGAATCATTTCCGGATTGCAAGTGATATCAACAACTAAATATCTTATAATTTTTGTTGCGGTTGCTCTAATAATGTTGAATAAAATCCCTTATTTAATTATATTTGTACTGAAATTATAAACAGTCTGAGAAGTATTTTTTTGATAATTGAATAAATGTGCTTATATCTTAGCAATCATGGGATGATTAATTAAATAACTGACTTTGTTTAATTTTTCCCAACTGAATTGCCCCTGTTAAGAATATACGTGTCGAGGGAAAACTAAATATCGAACTTTATGCATTTTTTTCGCTCTCGAAGTGTTGCATGAGAGAACTTATTTATTTTTTGATAAGTTATTTAACTTTCATTCGCTACTTTTTTATCAATTTTTCAATATTTATTTTTCCACCTTTGGCGCCTTGCGAGATTCATTTATTATTATCTTTTTAATTAAAACTAACTAAGAAAAATTAGAAATACAGAAAGGTGCGGCTTTAATTGGACTTTCTGGAAATGCAATAAAGTCGATTTCCCAAAAAGTGTAATTATTTAATTTTCCAACTACAGCGACGATATAAGTTTGGGCTTGGCTATTCAGTGGGGTAACGCAGCCAGCATATCAGCTGGGCACAATACCTCATAGATAGAAAAAAAAATATTTAAAAATAAATAGAAAAAAATATACCTATGTATAAAATACGTAGGTAATTAAACTTTAATGCCTTAAAACTAAGGAATTAAAGTTTAATTACGAATGTACTATATTATTATACTTAAGACCTTTTGTCTTAAGAAGAACGGTGTCGATCAAGCGCCTAAAGAAGTTTTCACTTAAAAAAAATAGGTAACAATGAACAAAAAATGTCATAGTAATTTTTCAATCAATCATTCAATCAATCGTTTATTTGTTTCGTTAATGACACAAGTCACAATAGGATCAAACGGTAACTGGCCTACGTTGTCACTTGTGGCGTAGATACGTCTGCAATTGTGTATACCTAGCGTCGTATCGCGTCGCGTCGCTTCTGTCGTACCTAGGACTACGAAATTTCGGTTAAAAAAAGCAAAACTCGGGAAGCGTCCGATTTCAAATAATTAAGATGAAAGGAATGGTGATAATTAAAAATATTTATTGATCGGCAGCTGAGTACTCTCAGCGATGCGATTTTTTAATTAATTGGTTCAATGTTCTCAAATTTGCAGTGTTTTTTAAGCATTGTTTAAGTATCTAAGGCGTTTGTTATTATTGAAGTGAAAACTTCTTTAGCCGCGTTGAGCACTTTTTGGTAGGGGGTAAAATTTTGGATTCGATTACGAAGACAAAAGATCTTAAATATAATAATATACTACATTCGAAAATAAACTTTAATCTCATAGTGTTAAGGTTTTTTTTATCATTTTCGCTTCTATCGGCAGTCCCATAAGACTGCCATTTTTTTTTTAGTTGTGAATTCAATTACATTTAGGTAGGGTTATGTACCAACTACCATTTAATTGGGTACTTGACAACTTTTCAAATAAATAATTTTTTAGTGATTATTGAATAGAGGATCTCCCAAAGCCGTAATATCCACGTCCCCTGATTAGTTTTATGTTGAAATTTTAAACAATCGATTAAAGTAAAAATTATTAAGTTTTAGTTAGACTAGTATAGTAGTTTTTTTTTCTATTATTAAGTACCAATGAGTGGTGCTCAATATAATTACAATCTAGCCAAACTATTTGACTAATAAGTAATTTTAATTTAACCTAAGCTTATAACAACTTATGTACCAAAAAATTGTTCAATGACGTATCTTAGTCTTTCTTGTTGCAAATAGACATTTTGTTCATGTTTTTTTTAGGCAGCACTTCACTACACTATCACTAGTCACTATAAACTAACTCGAACGGTTTCTTTAGTAATGAATAATTATTTTTAACATGATTACTAAAATGTATTTAAATTAATATTTATCCAGTGTATTCAACAGCTTATTTTTCCTTTGTTTTCCCCGATGCCCCGTTTATTTGTATTTTTATTCCGGTACTTCACAAAGGTGGCAGCCCTAATTACGCCCCGGGTATAATTCTTTGTAGATTCCCTTCAAAGGTCAAAGAATAAATTATCACAGACTCGCTCCGTTAGATTAAACCAATTAAAAAAATAAGTAATAAAAAGAAAAGGAATATTATTACAGGAGTTAAACAATTTGGTATGTATAACAACCGCCCTGGAACAGTGGTAAGCGCTGTCTTACAAGTGGGAGGTCCCAGGTTGGGTCCCCGTCTTGGTCAATTTGGGAATTTATAATGAGGTTCTGATAGACGGACAGATGGAAATTCTCCGAAGTGGCGACCTCTGGCTTCGCTCGGTCACTACACTTTTGACGACCTCCTCTGGCGAGTGTGTGGTGTTATAGTGGAAGGTCTCGGGTTCGATCCCCGTCTTGTTCAATTTAGGAATTTATAATGAGGTTCTGATATACGGACAGATGGAAGTTCTCTCAAGTGGAGAGCTCTGGCTTCGCTCGGTCCCTACACATGTGACGACCTCCCCTGGCGCAGTGTGTGGTCTTATAGTGGAAGGTCTTGGGTTCGATTCCCGGCAGGATCAAATTTTATAATTTCTGAATTTACTCTGGTCTGGTCTGGTGGGAGGCTTCCGCCGTGGCTAGGTACCATACCCTAGTCAATTTCAGACGAATACGTTGTTCAGCGGGTAGAAAACCACCACTTTCTGCCCGTAAGCATCAGCTAGCTATCAATAGTTCATTGCCTGTTGAGCCACCTGAAACTAGTCAATTTCAGACGAATACGTTGTTCAGCGGGTAGAAAACCACCACTTTCTGCCCGTAAGCATCAGCTAGCTATAATAGTTCATTGCCTGTTGAGCCACCTGAAACTAGTCAATTTCAGGCGAATACGTTTATCAGCATGTAGAAAACCACCACTTTCTGCCCTAGGGCAGAATGTGGTGGTTTTCTACCCGCTGAATGACGTAACAGCCCTCCTTTCAATCCTGTCAGATTACCTATACTTTGTTCATTTCAAAACTTTTTAATTGTCTTTAACAACAACCTAACAAGTAAAATAAATAAGAAATACAATTTTTATAAAACTCGCACTTTTAATGCAGATTACATGAAAAATAGTGTGTACGCCACGGGATGAAACACGATTTCAGATTTCGGGTGATGCCAGCCCTCACTTCGCTCGCAACTTCATCCTCGTCTGAAATCGTCTCGTTTCTCCCCTAAGCACACAATAGGTATAATATTGTTGGTAGTCCTAGTAAAAATAAAAAATAAAATAGCGTTTTGTGCTAGAAATGCAGGTTCCGTACTATAAAGCGAAATAAAAATCAACAAAAAATCTCTTAATAAGTATTATCACCAAAGGAAATATTCAGTATTCACCCCTTCCTTTATCCATAAAAAAGCAAATCTCCCCGAGCGATAAACCGAAAAACGGTATAAAGCGAGCGTAATAAGAATAAAAAACCGGTATACATAATGAATCGAGCAGAAATGTATTCTTTTGACATTGAAATCATTTGACTAAGGAAAGATACTGAAGTAGGTACCTATTGCAACACTAATACAGTGCTCAAGGTGTGTCAAAACATAGAGTGACAAGTGCCACCCACGGCCCACCACCACCACACTACACCCCATGAACGTCCCACTGCTGGGCACAGGCCTCCACTCTCACCCGCTGCTCCAATGCGGGTTGGCGGGCTGTAACGTCTATTATCATATTATGTTAGTGATAATAACCGGGACCGACGGCTTAACGTGCTCTCCGAGGCACGGGGGTGAAACACCACCAACTTCCTAACTCTGAGCTAGTACTGAGAATTTCTAGTCAGAAAAACCCAATCCTTAGTTAAGGCCCGACCCGGGACTCGAACCCGCGTCAAACATGCCAACCAGTAGACCAACGAGACAGTCAAAGCGAGCGGCAAGTGCATGGAAGGGCATTTGCACGGCACAATAGGGATGATCACAATTGACAACTCTAAATCAGAAACGCGCAATCAGAAACAAACTTAAAAACGCGCTTCTGGTATGGTAGTTTGTATGAAACACATAGTTGTGACGTCATCAAATTTCGACACAATTTTTTTCTGTAATCAATTATAGTCTAAAATTGCCCCCACGGAAACTTAATGACAATGACGATAGGGAGGTTCTATCATCATCATTATCAATAGGGTATTTGACAACAAGTTAAGTCAAATAAATTATGTTTTAATGATTGCTAAATAAAGGACCTGCCAAAAGACGTTATATCCACGTCTTCTGTTTATTTCATGTTTGACAACCATTTTAAATCGTCGCGTCGATTAAAGTAAAAAAAAGTGCGTAGATTTTTGATGACGTCATAATTCAGTATTTCATACCGAAGTTCCGAGTTCCTATACTTTCAAAAAAAGTAGGTAACTGATTTACTGGTTGTAAAATTTCCAATTCAAACTATATCCATTTACGGGTCACTATGCTGAGTCGCCTCTCAGAATAAGAAAAATATCTTTGAAGTGAGCACTTTTTCGTAGGGGGTAAAAATGTGGAAACGCGTGACCGACACCGTGACCCGTGACCGACACCTCGCGTTGTAATATAAATATAGTACATTCGTAAATTTTAAACTTTAATGCCTTATATTTGAAGTATTTTAAATATTTATGTATATATATTTTTTTTTAATCAAAAAAATTAAATATTCGTTTTCGCTTCTATCGGCAGTAACTATGACTTTTTTTATTATCAGATAGGCTTGCGCTTGACGACAATCATGCTTAGTGCAAAGCAATGATGGGGTCTAGGTTGGAACGCGCTTGCCTAGAAGATGCCTATTCATTCTTGCTTTGAAGGTACCTACCTAAGTTATACGTGCCAGGACATTGCGATTCTTTAAAAAAAAAACTCGGTGTCTGGTCACCCTCGTCAGAACCTTCAACCGGCGCTTTCGATCACGTTTTTGTACCAGCATTAACCGGTGACAAGGCGAAATTACGCGTGACCCAAACAAATGAAGTGGAAAAAACGAAGACACACGAAGGCCTCCAACAGCGGGCGACGTGCGGGTCGAAATGAGCTGTCATCAAAAATGCCACTCGAGCAATTAATGCTGATCACTCATCTTACATCTACCCTCTATCGCAGTCTTATTAGAAGTCTTAGATTTGATTCCTAGCTGTGTACATTTTGAGAATTTATAATTTCTATATTTACTCGTGTGTGGTCTAGTTTGCTTTGGATGTGGCTAGTTATACTGGCAAAGCGATGCAGCCAAATAATCTTTTGCGTTGATTATATTATCATAATCAGTATGACCCAATCCAGATGCTATTACGATAATAAAAAATAGGTTTATCTCTTTTCCTCTTTTGATTACAGTCACTCGAGAGAAAAGGATAGAATGCTAACATACTGTCATCCTGATAGCATCTGGATATGATAGTTAGTGGCGTGCACAAGTTTTGAAGCTAGGGTGGGTATTAGTTAGGCAGAATACGTATGTACTAGTTGTTTTGATGAAAAATGAGCATTATCGTATTTCCATTTGGGTAAGCAGTGCTTTCATACCTCTATGAACTACACGCCACTGATGATAGTAATACAGCTTTTACTCCTTTCTATATGAATAAAATATTAATTAAAGTCTTACAAGTTAAAAATAATACTCAAACTCGTTATTTCTTAATCTTTACAACAGTAGTTGGTTTAAATAGCAGCATTTAGTTCGAAGACAAAACCCAACTCATTTTTTTGAGTCAGGTTTTTGTCATAGCGATAATAATAGGTATCATAGTGAAATGGGGTAGATATGGGACACACATGGACATGACATGACCTACATCCAACCACCACCCCAACTCAATTGTCTGTACCTAGAACAATTTTCGTAGTCTTATCTAATTCAATCTAGCCTGTGCTGTCCCACGACCTGGCAAAAGCCTCCCTCCAATTTTAAAACATGAATATCCATCCATACTAATATTATAAATGCGAATGTGTGTCGGTCTGCTACGCTTTCATGGCCCACTTTTTGAACAGATTTTGATGAAATTTGGTATAGAAGTAGGTTACATCCCGGGGAAAGACACATCCCGGAAAATTAAAGAGTTCCCGCGGGAATCATACAACCTTAATCCACGCGGACGAAGTCGCGGGCATCGTCTAGTAATTAATATTTTGTCTAATTCATCACGCCATCGTCGCCTCAGCCTACCACTCTGGCGTTGATGATTATGGGGGGTCCAGAAGGAAACAGATTTAGCCTGCAAGTCATCTGGTATACGAACAAATAACAACTAAATTACTTTGCCACTGATTGCGATATTTTTTTAACAATATTTTTTTTAATTTAATTTTTTTAATTAGTAGGGACAAGCCAATTACACTAATCAATTTTTTAAAAAAATGACAGAGAACAACTTACAATTATTAATAACAGTATTAATAATATCTTATTATATGTGCGATCACCATTACTGTGACCTTAAACGCCCCAAAATGGTCACAGCGAAATAACATAGTAGGACATAGGTACCTTGGTAGGGGGGAAATGAGGCACATACAGGGTGCTAAGATTAAATAGAAAATTTATGACTAAAAGGTAAAGCGTGAATATATACGGTAAAGTATTGCGTTTGAAACTGCTCAGTTTTAAAATATATTTTTTTAATTAGCCACTCACTCACTTCATGCGTCAAAATGTAAATTATTCTAATAGTTTGCCAAAACTCGTTGCTATACAAGCATTTGTGTTCATATAATTGAACATGGTACAAAGTTGAACAATTAATAATGGCGAAAAAACCAATAACATTTTAATTTAAAGGGAATCTTTAAAATAAAACTTATGATGACCATACATTTTACGATTCGCTAATCATTCGTTACCAGATTGATTGTTTTATGAAAACCAGACATAGATGACTTATGAAAATGTAGCGGAAATCTTAGTTTTTATTTTAAAACCATAACATGATGAGAATTTTAATTAAGATTATCACAAACAATTATTATTCATGGTTGATATGAGTACCACTGGTATTACACTCGACTTACATTAAACGCCTTAGCAACGATGACTTATTTGTTGATAGTTTTAATCTTACACCAAGATGTACTAGTAAGTCGCAACGTATTAAGTAAGTACTTAATACGTTGCGACTTGCGTTGCGTTGCGAAGCGTTGACGCGCACAAAATAAAATCATATGTTGCACAATTTCTCATCTAGTCGTTCGTCCATTTTATCCAGATCCCTAACATTAGTCTCTTACCCACTACTTTGAGGGCTGCACAGGATATGATGGGACTTTCTTCATTGGTTCTGAGATAGTGCCTGAATAAAGGGGACATTGCTAATGTTTTCTTAATGTGAACACGAGGATATACCACGTTATGTTGCTCATGCCTTTCTCACTATTCTGGGAAAATATTTAATACCTCACAATGTAGTCTGTGTTCCAGCAATTTTTTTCCGTTTCTTAGAAACGTGATGTTTTTAGTAACTACTTATTTAAATACTGTTGAAGATAAAAGAGCATGGATTTGACACGTTCCGGCAAGGACTGCGGACTGCGGTTACTTATGTAGGTATCTACACGTCGTTTAATGTAATCCATACTAATATAATATTATAAATGCGATACTAATATATAAGTGTGTCTGTCTGTCTGCTACGCTTTCACGGCCCACTACGACTACTCAACCGATTTTGATGAAATTTGGTACAAGGGTAGATTGTAACTTGTATTCCGGGGAAGGATATAGGCTACTTTTTATCCCGGAAAATTAAAGAGTTCCCGCGGGAATCAAAAAATCTTAATCCACGCGGACGAAGTCGCGGGCATCATCAAGTTGTAAATATTTATTTTTCAAAAGAGCAACCACCGGGTTACTTGCTAGTTCTTCTCGGTAGGAACAGTGGTATGGTATTCCGAACCAGTGGTAGATTCACTTGTTGATTCGAAAACACTTGTTTACAGTTTACTTGAATAAAAAAATATTGATTTGACTACTGATTAGTGAATGCCCGCGACTTCATCCGCGTGGACTTATATTTTTAGAAAATCCCGACTCTCGTGACAATTTCGATTTTCTAGGACATAAAAAATTGATTGATACATTTTTTAATGGTACTATTTTGAAACAAAATTAAATTAAATTTTGTCCGTAAAGTATAGTACGCAACTCCAATTAACACAACCGGCACAATTAAAAAAGAAATCGCGTAAAGATCAGGCTTCGCCGCTGTTATTAAAATTAAAAATATAAAAAAAAGCTTAGCAGAGGAATAAATGGAAATGTATTCATTTTTCACATGCATACAAAAGAGTTGTCAACTTGCAACTAAAATAAATTTGCAACACACTTTTTCGTCAACAAGCAACTAAAATAATTTGCAACACACATTTTCATCATCAAGACTTGTAACGCCAAGTACCCTCATGCCTCAACTCAGCGCTTCGTAATTGGATACGGGGTTGAAATGAGCGAGTCGGGGCCCGAATGATTGTTCTAGCTCTTTTTTAATATCAGCCTCGCTTTTCACAGTGATACCGGTCCTTCTAGAAGAGACATTAAAACATTAAAGCACAGAATACTTAAGTAAGTACCTTTCAGGTAATATTAGTTTGATAAGTAATGATAAGTACTCGAAATTTGAGTAAGTAAGTAGTTACTAACGTTTTTCGTACTAGGTATGTACGGTCGCGGTTTGTAAAATGTTTAAACCAGTTTTCAAGTTAGATTCTTTAAAAAACTGCGTGCAAAAAGATTTAAAACGCATATATGCAAGGTATTTATTACGTTTCATAGTTATCAAATGTTTTCATACATCGAAAAAAGAGGACTACTTTGTAATAAAACTAACTGATGCCCGCGGACTTTGTCAGCGTGGCTAAAGTTTTTTTTTTCCTTCATTTTCCGAGATAAAAAGTAGCCTATGTCACTCTCGAGGTCCTCAACTATACTCATGCCAAAAATCACGTCGATCCGTTACTCCGTTTGAAGGACAAACCAACACACTTTCACAATTTTGGTAATATTAGTATGATGCATTTCCTAATTTCAAGTTTGACACATTAACATTATCGTATGCTAAAGTGACATTAATTGAAAATATTGAAAGAGGACTTCATCTATCGTGTCTAGTTGCCATCTACTAAAAAAGTAAAAAAAAATCTATGATCTAATCAAACCATATAACGAGCTTCTGATATGCATATAGGTATGTCCATGCAATGAACCTTAAGGTGGTAAACATTTTCTGACCGCGACTGTACAATCGTGTACATTTTCGAAAAGCGAAACGCAGCAGTAATATTTTCTGTTTGACTTTTCCAGCGGGTGACATGACATGTACATCCGCGTTGATAACGTTTTGCGGCGCCTATACGCTAGCTTTTATTGGCCATGAGACCCGTATAGTGGAATTGTAGCAATTCTTGTATTTCGCTCTATGGCCCCGGCTCCGATGCTTTTTATTTCTACCCGCCATTTGTTATACTGCTGATACAATGTGTTTATTTGCGGTGCGCGAAATTAAATTAATATTGGAACTCTCTTTTTTCTTCATCTTTTTCATCCTTGAGAGGTTTCCCTTGGCAACAATTTGGTGAGATGAAGTCTGGCTTCGGTACCGGCTATTAATATCATGTATTCTAAAGAAACGTGGTAATTTAGAAGTGATACAGCGATACAGCTGAGACCACCTGCAGGGGCCATACATAAGCAATATTACTCAAAATGACGGCTTGACGTCACGTACCTTGACGTTCCTAAAATAAGGATTATAATTCTAAAACACGAAAGTCAACAATAATGAAACAATATGGCTTTTTAGCGTTGGCAGTATGGCCCCAGGGCTAATTTAAAAATACTTACAATTTCTAAACGGCAGCTTCTGTACATAATACTGAATAACTTTTGTTCTTCGACTTTTTTTAATTCATATGACTTACAGACACATTATTAGATTATGTATCGTCGTCTCAACCTATAGACGTCCACTGCTGGACGAAGGTCTCCTGCATGGATCGCCACTGAGTACGGTCTTGTGCCGCTTGTTTCCAGCGGCTCCCAGCTGCACGCTTGAGATCGTCCGTCCACCTAGTGGGGGGTCGTCCAACGCTACGCTTCCCGGTGCGAGGCCGCCATTCAAGCACTTTGGGACCCCAACGCCTATCGGTTCTACGAACTATGTGCCCTGCCCATTGCCACTTGAGCTTGGCGACTCTTCGAGCTATGTCGGTTACTCTGGTTCGCCTACGGATCTCCTCATTTCTGATTTGATCACGCAGGGATACTCCGAGCATAGCTCTCTCCATCGCCCGCTGAGTGACCCTGAGCCTTCTTATCAGGCCCATAGTTAGCGACCATGTTTCGGAGCCGTAAGTCATCACTGGCAACACGCACTGTTCGAAAACTTTCGTCTTCAGGCACTGAGGGATTTTGGACGAGAAGATGTCGCGCAGTTTCCCGAACGCTGCCCATCCGAGTTGGATTCGGCGGTTGACCTCTTTCTCGAAATTGGATCTACCTAACTGGACTGTATGTCCCAGGTATATGTACTCATCAACAATTTCGAGTGCAGTGTTCTCAACTAATACTGGGTGGGGCTGAACATGTGCATTGGACATGATCTTCGTCTTGCTCATATTCATTTTTAGGCCCACCTGTTGAGAAACTCTGCTGAGGTCATTGAGCATTGTATTAAGGTCTTCCAGAGTTTCTGCCATAATGAATATATCGATAATAATAATGATAATAAATAATGATTATGTATACAAAAATTTAAATATTTGACTGGGGTGCTCTCTCTAAAATTGTATAATTTTCTAAACTATTTAGTTTTCCGTGTTAATAGTAGCCCATGTGCTATTTCATATAGTATTATGCTTTTTTTTATAGCGTGATTGGTTTGCGATTGACGACAATCATGCATATATAATAGGTGGATGTTTGTTACTCATCAATCACGCCAGAACGGCTGAACGGATCTGGATGAAATTTGGCACAGATATAAATTAAAGTCTGGAATAACACAAAGGCTACTTTTTAACCCGGAAAATTAAAGAATTCCCGTTGGAGCCAAAACCTCAATCCACGCGGACGAAGTCGCGAGCATCAGCTGCTTTTCTTTTAAAATCATTCGCTCTTTCAACGAATATGTGGTATGAGCCGCTAACCTCCGCTTTATTGAGGCCTGAATGTTTGTCCGGCCGTGTTTTATTTCGGGAACGGTTCAAGTGAGTGACAGGGATACAAGTGTAATATTGCTCGATGGATGGATGGATGGATGTATCAAATGCGGCGAAAAATAGCCCTGATAAACTTCGATTATTATTAACTAGCTAAATGCCCGCGACTTCGTCCGCGTGGACTGAGGTTTATCATTCCCGCGGGAACTTTTGAATTTTTCGAGATAAAATGTAACCTATGTGCTTTCCCGGGATACAATCTACCCTGTACCAAATTTCATCAAAATCAGTTGAACAGATGGGCCGAGAAAGCGTAGCAGACAGACAGACACAATTTCGCATTTATAATATTAATATACCTATGGACTAAGTACTCGTAGATGATGCCCGCGATTCACGTAGATGTAGATCTGTCTTCTCCACTTTAAATTTTGAAAATCCATCCATCCATCCATCCACTACACCCCATTAACGTCCCACTGCTGGGCACAGGCCTCCACCCTCATAGGAGAGAGGGAATTATAGCTTAGATCCACCACGCTGCTCCAATGCGGGTTGATGGGCTTTAACGACTATTCATGTTAGTGATAAAACCGGGACCGACGGCTTAACGTGCTCTAACGAGGCACGGGGGCGAGACACCGCCAAACTTCCTAACTCCGGGCTTGTACTGAGAATTTCTAGTCAGAAAAACCCAATACTTAATATGGCCCGACCCGGGACTCGAACCCGGGACCTCGTCAGCCGCAGTCAATCATGCTAACCACTAGACCAACGAGGCAATTTTGAAAATGAATACCGTAAAATTAAGAGTTCCTTTCTGGAGGAATCCAAAACATTAATCTACGAGGACGAAGTTACGGGTATTATGTATAAAACTAGCTGATGCCCGCGACTACGTCCGCGTGGATTGAGGTTTTCTGGTTCCCGCGGGAACTCCTTAAATTTCCGGGATAAAAAGTACCTAGCCTATGTGTTATTCCAGACTATAATCTATCTCTCAAATTTCATCCAGATCCGTTCAGCCGTTCGGGCGTGATTGAGTAACAAACATCTATCCATACATCCATACATCCAAACTTTCGCATTTATTATATTTACTAGATGATGCCCGCGACTTCGTCCGCGTGAATTAAGGTTTTTTGTTTCCCGCGGGGACTCTTCAATTATCCGGGATAAAAAGTAGCCTATGTCCTTCACCGGGATACAACCAACCCCTGTACTAAATTTCATCAAAGTCGGTTGAAGAGATAGTTTTTTTTGTTTCCCGCGGGAACTCTTGAATTTTCCGGAATAAAAAGTAGCCTATGTCCTTCCCCGGGATACAATCTATCCCTGTACCAAATTTCATCAAAATCGGTTGAACAGATGGGCCGTGAAAAAGTAGCAGACAGACAGACAGATAGACAGACACACTTTCGCATTTATAATATTAGTATGGAAGTATGGATTTGTTTATTTGATGATTAAAATATCCTTTATTGAACACCAATATAAGGAACACGTACACACAATATTATAATAGTATGGTACAATAATTGGCAGAATTATCGCTTTGAAGCGCTCTGTACTAGGCGACCATATGGAAGGATTAAGAACATGAGAAAAAATCAAGGGTGTACGTTATTTTAAAAGGAAATAGATATTAGATAGATAGGATATTACATATTTAGCTGTTTTAAAATAAATTGGCAGTCATAGATTATAGGGACTACCGATAGAACTGAAAACGAATATTTAAAATAATTTAAAATAACTATTATAAATTACTTTAAATACTATTTAAACTTCAGACCTTTTGTCTTAAGAAGAACGCGTGTCACGCGTGACCGACACCGTTCCACATATTTACCCCCTACCAAAAAGTCCTCAACGTGCCTAAAGAAGTTTTCACTTCAAAAACTTGACGCTTGGGAATCAAACTAAGGACGTGCAAGCCTACTTCTAGGGCTACGAGAAGTGCTTTCAGCACTCTGAAACCACGTTTTCACTTATTCACAGCAAATAGTTTCGTATCTAAATGCCCGGGAGGCTTCGCTAAGTGACGGCGAGGGTACGTGAGCCCCTCGATTTGTTCGCAGGTTAATGGGGAAACGTTTTACAGAGGCACGCACTCACACCGTTGTGTAACGTCTGATTTTGGGTCTGGTGGGAGGCTTCGGCCGTGGCTACTTACCACCCTACCGGCAATGACGTACCGCCAAGCGATTTAGCGTTCCGGTACGATGCCGTGTAGAAACCCATAGGGGTATGGGTTTAATATATCTTAACAGGTTAGCCCGCTACCATCTAAGACATCATCACTTACCATCAGGTGAGATCGCAGTCAAGGGCTAACTTGTAGGGCAATAAAGGAAACCTACTCGCGCTATCCGATCAAGCTACTGAATACAATGTCTCTTATGTTACGTCATGTTTTGACTCTACAACCGGTTCAGAAAGAAGTTAAGTAGATGAATGGTGCATAAGGATGACACGGAAGTATACCAGTAGGCTTCTGGCTTTCTACCGCGCCTTTCTACGGCGCCATGCCGCGCCCCGGTATGCATACTATCTCGGTACTATGTTTGGTCAAAATTTGGACGTCATTGATTCCACACTATACAGTATGTTTTTCATATTAAATCATAGTAATGAAGGTAACTTTTTTACTAATTTACAGCCTAGAGCCTTCTTTCCGAACCGGTGGAAGGGTCAAAACATGACGTAACATATGAGACACCTGTATGTCGACTATTTACATGTTATAAATAAATTAAGTTTTAGTTTGAGTTTGAGAGTATAAATCGGCGGGAGTCGCTAAGTGTTCTGTCTTTGTCGCCACGACGCGGTGTATATGGCAGCCTAGTAAAGTCGTTTCGTCTAGTGTTTTATTCGGTGTCCATTAAAAGCGGTAATAGTCCTATAGCCCACCTATTAACATATAAATGTTGTTTTGGGCTTTATATCACGAATAGGCCTTTAATTTGGGCCATCCATACATTTCAATGGTAATTACCAGCGACCTAGTTCTGTGAGTGATTCCAACGCTGGATGAAAATATTATGGCAATGATACGACGTTTAATATCATCATGAAAGACGATTTCTGACCCCTAGTTAGCGTTTCATACCTAACTGGTCAAGTTTGTATCAGAACACGCCGCACGCGTAAAGTAGGGTTCCGGCGGCATGCCATTTGCCAAAATATTTTGACAGTCATTATTTCGTAAACCTTTTTACAAAAACTGTTTCAGAAATCTCTTAGTCGTTTTAAATTCAACGAGGTATTTAATTAAAGGTGCATTGCATGTATCCTGATTTTTTTTCTTTTCAAATAAAATATTTTTCTGTATTGAGGATACCACCAAAGTTATATTTTTTTTGAATTCCTTAATTTTCCGAGATATTTCCGATTTCTCTATTGCGGCGTGATTGAAGGACAAACAAACACACTTTTTCATTTATAATATCAGTATGATTATACATTTATTTTAACAATACAGCTCTTTTAGAGGATTTTCAAAATGCTTGTGACACAATAATTGTCGCATAGAAGTAGGTACTTATAGACAGAGTGGTGGACAGTGGACATTGGACATACAGCTCGACGGACAACTGGACAGACGGAAAAACGGACCGAACGAAAATATGAAGGTTCCTTGTTTATTGTTGAGTTACGGATCCTTAAAAAACTAATCTAAGTAACTCAATAATTAGCATACAAACCACCTTATCTATCCCGACAGTTTTAATTAAAAAAGGTAAAATATAAAAGATAATATGCACCATTAATTCAAACAGTATACCTGGTGACTTATTAAAGTCAGATCATAAAGTCCCGTAAAGCCTGCGAACACTGAAGGTTTTATAAGAGGGACTCAGTGGGGCGTCCCGGTTAATTAGACTCTTACTTTGTATTTAAACAAATACTTTGTACACTAAATGAAGCTGGCGAATTCCTTCACGTAGAATGACGTCGGTTTATTTAGTCCTACAGGAAATCTTTAATTTTTTGTAGTCTATGTCAGTCTCCGGAATGAAAGCTATTTATTAACCAAAGTTCGTCAAAATCGCTTCAGTGGTTTTGAAAATGTTACAGTAAACAGAGATATTTTTGAATTTTTGATGAATGAATTTGAAATGCCTCGTTGGTCTAGCGGTTAGCACGGTCGATTGAGGATCACGAGGTCCTGGGATCGATTCCCGGTCGGGCATAAAAATTGTTAGGTTTGGGTTTTCCAGTCAAGAAATTCTCAGTGCCAGCCCGGAGTTGGAAGTTAGCGGTGTGTCACCCCCGTACCTCGGAGTGCACGTTATGCCGTCAATCCCGGTTTTTATCATTAACATGATAATAGTCCTTAAACCCGCATTGGAGCAGTGTGTTAGATCTAAGCTTTAATTCCCGCACTCCTATGAGCCCAGCAGTGGAACGTTAATGGGCTGTAGTGAGTTTTGATATAAATTTAATGTACTTAGTATTAACCTATTAAAATCAGGTCATAAAGAGCCGTAAAGCTTACGAACACTGAAGGCTATATAAGAGGGACTCCCGGTTAATTAAACTCTTACTTTGTATTTGTAACAAGGTATCCCAATTCATAGCAATTCAAATTTTTTTTTTAAATATTAATTTGCAGAAACTTTTTTCTAAATAAGTATACTTTACTTGATTTTCCAGGATAAAACGTTGGGATTAATATTAATATAGTAAAATAAAAATTATAAAATCAGCGGGAAGCGATTTAAGGCCCACTTGCACACTACTATTATATGTATTTATGTAAAATTTTCTATACCTGTCCCTTTCATGTCAATCCCGTAATAAATTAAACAAAATAACAGCATCAAAAAATTTTACTGAATTATTTTATTTATTTTTAGTTTGAATGAATGCCTTATGTATACTAATATAATAATATAAATGCGAAGGTCCGTCTCAGGGTGACGGAGTCCTAGGATCCTAGGATGAGTCCTAGGATCATACTACCATCGCTTATAGCCGTATAGTTTTAATATATTATTGACGTTCGTGATTTTAGAATTATGATCTTTATTATTGGGGCCTCAAGGTATGTGTCATTTAACTGTCATTTTGAAAAAAATTAAAATACTGCTTTATGCGATGGTAGTAACTCCCCAGGTTCTCAATTATGGATAACTAGATGATGCCCGCGACTTCGTCCGCGTGGATTAAGGTTTTTTGATTCCCGCGGGAACTCTTTAATTTTCCGGGATTAGTAGTAGCCTATGTCCTTCCCCAGGATACAACCTATCCCTGTACCAAATTTCATTAAAATCGGTTGAACAGATGGGCCGTGGAGAGCAGACAGACAGACAGACAGATAGACAGACAGACAGACACACTTTCGCATTTATAATATTAGTATGGATACAAATCTAGTTATAATATAACTAAACATACAAGTTATAATAATGCGGACAGTTGTAACGTTTCCACATACAATGTAACAAAGTTAACACCAGCGTGAAATGGAAATGTGTCCTAACGAGTTTAGTTTTGTTATCCCTTTGTTTGTGAAGTCGGTCAAAGGTCGGGTTGCCAAGCGTTCGCGATTTCTCGTAACGTCCCAGTTCTAGAGACAGTTTGATGATGCTTTTTTTTACAATAACTCCGCAACTGCAAAACGGGGCTATTAAAATTAAAAAAAATAATAACCGCTCGAGAGCAATTTCTCTACATAACCCTAAAAAAATTGTTTTTGCAACTTAAAAAAATATCTATTTACCACTCTACAACTCAGTGTTTTAGTAGAGAGTAGGGGCAGTAGTCGAGCGATAACCGGCTCCCCACATAGGCTGCACGTCTCGTAGACTAATGCCATAAAGCAGCCAATTTAAATATCTTTTTGTATCCATACTAATATTATAACGTCTGTCTACTAACCTTTCATCTTATCAACCGATTTTGACTTTTGAGTTGAAATTCAACTGAGATTGAAATTTGGGATAGAGTTAGGTAGGTAAATAAATCCCGGGGAAGGACATACGCTTTTTTTTAAATAAGTACTTTTAAAAGTCGTAGAACCAGTGTTTTGGCATTATGTACTGAAGTTACCCTTGAACGGTTTTTTTTTATTTTAATTAATATAACCCTGTTTAAGAACAGACCATATAATATTGTATTCTTATCCCAAAATGAATTAAAAAGAAAAGAAAAAAAAGCAGACGCTAAGACGATCTCGGGCCCGTCGAGTAAGCACGCTGTGAATAATAAGATCGAGTTAATATTCGCCTCAGATTGCCACTATCTAAGGGAAAGGATTAACTTTACCCGAATTCTCTAGAATCTAGATCTTTCCAAGTAAAGAGCTTGTAATACTGGCTCGTGAACGTTGAGGAAAAAGGTTTCAAAAGCTAACTTAACTAGCCTTTATATTATAAGCAAAGTTTTAGTGCTTTTCTAATGAAATGTTTAATGACAAAAAGAAGAATTTTCCAGAATTTGGAAGAGTGATTATTCCATGAAAATTAATCCGTTAATTTTATCAACAAAAGGGGTTTCTGCAGGATAGGGAATTGAAGTTTTCGATGATTTTACCCCACAACTCCGTCAAATCTAAATCGATTTTGACAGTTATTTTTCCAATAGACAGGTCATACTGACTGTCAGGTTGGTCTCGAGTTTCATGAAGATTCAATGAATAGTTCGGAGATAGAAGGTGGAACTCAACAGCGGGTAGGTAATACCAATTCAGTAGCGATCAGTGTAAAAGCAGGATAGAAAGTAGATTTTGTTTTTTTGTAGTAATCCCAAGTCTCAATCATTGCAGATCAATGCTGCAGATAGTCAACAGCGACCAACTAAAAAAAAAGGTGATACAAGATAATTTTTACACTTTTCGACGTATATCAGGGTCTAGATTCTACATGAATGTGAATATTTACAATAAATATAACCATTAATCTAAAATCTAAATATTATACAAACTGTACAATAAATTTAAATCAAATCCATATATACCTACTAACAAAAAATAAAAATAAAACCCTAATCAAAAAGACCACCCCTGGTTGCCCCTGGGCCAAGGGTACCCATCAAACTTGCAGCATTGCCACGCTGAATGACGATGGATAACCTTTGAACCAGGTAGGAACCAGAACGTGGGTCACAGCCCCTTTCCCTCAAGCGACAGCCGATCTCTTTTATAATTTTTTTTGCCCACCCCCCCCAGCATCCCATCGTCTCCACCGCCAGTGGACAAATAAATATTATTTACAAATAATATTTACCTACTAGCGAATGCCCGCGACTTCGTCTGCGTGGTTTGAGGTTTTTAGGTTCCCGCAGGAACTCTTTAATTTTCCGGGATAAAAAGTAGCCTATGTGCTATTCCAGACTATAATCTATCTCTGTGCCCAATTTCAGCCAGATCCGTTCAGCTGTAGGGGCGTGATTGAGTAACAAACATCCTTACATCCATCCATACATCCATCTATAGATCCATACATCCATCCAAATTTTCGCATTATAATATTATATAAGTTAAGTAAGATAGAATCGTCACTTAGTCACTAGTCACTAGTTCACTACTGACTACTTACCATAAAAAAATGCACTAACCGATCAACGTGTAATCGAACGCACCCCACGACAAGGGTCGTTAAGCTTAAGCCAATTCAGGGTTCACGTGGGATTATCGTTGAAACATTTTGGGGCTTCACCGACGGTTGACTGGACGCCACAAGCCCACCGCTTCCACCCTGCAGGGCGGTAGATCACCGCAGGGCAAGGACTTAAATACTAAACTCGATTGCAACGGATAAAGGTACTTTTACGGCGGAGTGTTTACGCTGAGAACTCTGCCTAAAATTAAGAATCATTTAGTTACCACTGTACATCGATCACTATTTAATAGTTTTATTTTTTTTCTTAATTTCATCTATAGTATTAATAATGCTCTAACATACCTATTATAAATGCGAAAGTTTGGATGGATGGATGGATGTATGTATGTATGGACTCATGTTTGTTACTCAATCACGCCAGAACGGCTGAACGGATCTGGATGAAATTTGGCACAGAGATAGATTATAACACATAGGCTTTATATTTATCACGGAAAATTAAAAAGTTCCCGCGGGAACCAAAATCCTTAATCCAAGCGGACGAAGTCGCGGGCATCAGCCATGAGTAGTTATGTTATATTGCACAATATTCCTACTACCAAGTACCGAGTATGTTTCGAACCTCATTGTTCTTGTGTACGCGCTGCTTTATCACCCTGATCAACAAAAGGTTAACTGGTGGTAGAGAATACCTCTATATATTCTTATAATACTAATATTATAAATGCGAAAGTGAATCTGTCTGTCTGTTTGCCACGCTTTCACGGCCCATCTAATCAACTGATTTTAATGAAATTTGGTATAGATATAGGTTGCATCCCATGAAAGGACATCGGTCAGAACGGCTGAACGAATCTGAATGTTTGGCATAGACTAAACTTATATAGTCTGGAATAAGACATTTTTATCCCTGAAAAGAGTGAAAATTAAAACAATGAAATACACTAAATTAAAGTGTTCCCGCGGGATTCTAATAACTTCAATCCACGCGGACATAAAATCGTGGCCATCTACTCGTTTCTCATAAAAGATTAAGGCACTTTAACACTATTATCAAGACGTTAGAAGTAAATTAAAGCCCAAAACCATTGACTTAATGTCCCAAACAGAAACACTAGCATGGCCACCGTACTGCAAAATAGATCTTTAAAAGGAAACCATTTCGGAGAGCAGTTAGCAGACCGATTTGTTCTAGAACATTAACCGAGTTGCTAAGTGGGGACCTGCGACGAAACAGACGCTTTCAGGATATCATTAGACGAGCTTGTGACAGCCCTGCGGTTTGCGATTGCACTGAAATAAATCACGGAAAGCACATTTTTTGAATCTTTAAATCAAAAATGGAACGTTTTTAGAATAAAAGATTTATGTGCAGCTAAATTCAGTATACGATGACTGCGACTCTTTCACGTGCCGTAGGTTATATTGTAGACAATTGATGGCAATTAACTATGTTATTCACCATCTCTAAACTAAAATAAAATGACAGCTCTATTTACTCGTATACTGCTATCCCATTCATAATACGCCCTTCGCTAAGGGGCAGCACTAAATTTAGAAATGTCAGTTTAATTAAGTTTAGAGATTGTGTCAAACAGAATTTTCCACACTGTCTCCATTAGAACAGATCGAAGGCTATGGATACTAGATCTAGTTTTTAGAACATGGTTCTTGTTGGCACGATGCAAAAGTTGCTAAGTGGGGACCTGCGACGAAAGAAACGTTTTCAAGATATCATTAGACGAGCTTGTGACAGCCTCGCGGTTTGTAGTTGCACTGAAATAAATCACGGAAACTACATTTTTAAATTTTAAAATCGATAATAGAACGTTTTTAGAGCAGTTAGCAGACCGGTTTGTTCTAGAACATTAACCAAGTTGCTAAGTGGGGACCTGCGACGAAACTAACGCTTTCAGGATATCATTAGACGAGCTTGTGACAGCCCAGCGGTTCGCGGTTGCACTGAAATAAATCACGGAAACCACATTTTTAGAATCTTTAAACCGAAAATGAAGTCTACGATATTTTGTATGGAATTGTCAAGCTCTTGGCAGTATACTCGTAATTCTCTAGGTACATTTTTTTTAATCCACTAGGTACAAGCTAGCCCTTGACTGCGATCTCACCTAATGTTAAGTGATGATGCAGTCTAAGATGGTAGCGGGCTAACCTGTTTGGGGTATGGCAGTTATATTAAACCCATACCCCTTCGGTATATAATATGTACACATGTATGTAATTATGTATACATGTATATAAAAATGATTCCCTGTTTCCCGCTATAACTTGAGAGCTTTACTGATTTCATTCATCTTGTTTTTTAAAGTTTTCTAATACTTTAGAAGGTTCTTACGGAGAGAATAATTAAGAAAATTGCGCAGATAATTGGAAAATTTCAGAAAACTTAATGACTATTACAGCTTCGCGCCAATCACGCCGCAGCAGAGCAATAGATCGAAGTGATTTTTGCATGGGTATAGTTGAGGACCTGGAGAGTGACATAGGCTACTTTTTATGCGGGAAAATTAAGGAGTTCCGTGGGAATTAAAAAACTTAATCCACGCGGACGAAGTCCGGGCATCAGCTAGTTCCATATAAATGGTAGTTGACGTTGTCGCGCTCCTGAAAAATGTCCCACTCAGGCTTGCTGATCGATTCAGGAAAGACGAATAAGCAAGGAGAATAATTGAAACAAAATTTATTGAGAAGTAAGAATTCATAAACAATGCAAACGCCTACTCACAAACAAGACAAAAAAGAACAACAATAATATTAAATTTATAATCATAACAATAATAGAGCTGCTCGCGATTTCCCTAACGGATTCAAAACTGTATTATACTCGCAATATCATTCGCTGCACTCGAAAGCGATAATAACATACTTTAGCGATGATATACGGCTCACTGGAAGTGACAGCTCCATTATTTTCGTATAATATCTATCCTTTTTAGCGTTCTGTAGAATAACAAAAAATCTTTAACAGTCCAGTCCTCCAGTGTCCAGTGTAAGAAAAATATTAACTTTCTGAATTTCTAAATTGCCTGGAGTCTGGTCTTTTGAGATACAATGGCAGTGACAAGTAAAACCTCTATCAAGAAGCCGTAACGCCAAGTGATTTGTATTCCGGTGCGCTACCGGCACTACCGGTATGGGTTTATTGAAACTATCATACGCCTTGCAGTATAGCCGGCTAACATATTCGACTGTGTTATTAAAGAGATACCTAAGTGAGATTGCAATTAAACGCTAACTTGTATCTGAATCAGTATCTACAAAGACGATGAATTGATAGTGAATAGGCATCATCTAGGCATGCGCATTCCACTTCTGAATACATCACTTGGCTGAGACTCAAAATTCAAACTGTAAGGGGGCAAAATAGGGGTTTAAAATTTGTCTTGTCCACGCGGACATGGTCGCGGGCATTAGCTAGTAAAAAAAGTGTGTGTGGGCAATTCATACACGGCAGAAGTGAAACTACAGAAAAGTAGCCTATGAGAGAATGAGATAAATATAACTTGTATTCTATCTCATTCTCTCGCAGGCTATGTTTGTCTCTTTTTGGTGTCGCTTTTTCGTTTCATCGAATTTTCAAATCACAACGATTTTAAAGAAGTTTCAGTTAATAAACCTACAGCCTCTATCACATCCAGTGAGTCGACACCTCAGTCTTTTGTTTCAGTGGAGCCACAATGAGTTTCCGGATCCGCTCTTTACGTATACATTTCAGTTTTAGATCGTCGCTCTGTTCCGACTGCTTTGAATTAAATTTTCACTGTTGTGATGATGATAATGACATTCGAGAATAGTCACGAGTTTGGATGACTGTGTTCTGAAACTTAATTACAGTTGTACGCTTTGAATAGACAACAAAATATAGATTGCAAATAGTTACTTCTTTTATTCACTAAGTACATTCTAGCCATACATAAGATTTACCTAATATAATTATTGGGATTTTTCGTGGAATTTTTGTAGCCCTACGGAGTGGTGTATTCCTTATAACAAACACCAAATAAAGATGAAAAAGTGCATTCTACATGAACTGCCTCGTTGGTCTAGTGGTTAGCATGTTCGACTGCGGCTGACGAGGTCCCGGGTTTGTATCCCGGGTTGGGCTATAATTGAGCACTGGGTTTTTCTGACAAAAAATTCTCAGTACTAGCCCGAAGTTAGGAAGTTGGCGGTGTTTCAACCCCGTGCGTTGGAGAGCACGTGAAGCGGTCGGTCCTGCGCCTGATCTCACTCCGGTCGTAACTCCAGCACTTTGGAACTCTATCCTATCAATTCTTCCAAGCTCAAACCCGTTGATCTATAATAATCGGTTAGTCTTTGAAACAGTACGTACCATAAAGACCTACATTACAAATTACAATACTTACCACATAACAGTACCTTAGAGTAAGTTAAGTTTTGTATAAGCCGTTAGCCGTTCTCATTTTGTCTGATAAACGACACAGAACACAAAATTACTTTTTCTTTAAGTTCCCCGAAATGATGAAAAACTTTCGGCTATCTATCAAATAAAGAACATTTATCTTTACTACAAAATGGCTACCGAATTCAGGAGCTTTTATCTTCCAAATTAAATTGAACAGTTTCAGAGTAAACTGTTATTAATCATGCGAGCCACAGGCTAATAAAAACAGATGAAGTACGGCCGGCCAGGAACCAATTTTTGGTCAAAGTGACCCCCACGGTACATTCTGACACGTGACAAGGGGTTAGAGTTATTTAGTTTGTTGTGGCCGTACACACGGACGGCGAAATCATAAAATCTATAGGTACTACTAATATTATGAATACACGCGGACGAAGTCGCGGGCATCAGCTAATAAATACATAGTAAAAATACCCTGTATTTTATAGTGAAAATGGAAAAATCTATTTTGCCATAAAATAATATTAATATTATAAATGAGAATGTTTGGAAGGATGTTTGTTACTCAATCACGCCAGAACGGCTGAACGAATCTGGACGAAATTTCTCACAGAGATAGATTATGGTTTGGAATAACACATTTCTAGGCTACTTTTTATACAGGAAAATTAAAGGACTTCGTCCGCGTGGATCCTAGTCATAAAATAATCTGTTATTTATAGTGAAAACGGGAAAATCTACTTTGCCATGAAGTAATAGGACCATTATCACTGACACGTCCAAGTGTGCTCTCCCAGCTTCGAATAAATGAGTTTTTAATTTGAGTCTCAAAAGTTTTTACTGTTTTTTTCAGATAGAAATCTAATCAAAAACAAAAAAAAGGATGAGTTCTCCATCGCATAAAACCGTGTGTCCACTAGTTTAGCCCATAACCGCAGCCTTCCAATGTTTTTGCCCGATATAATAAATTATGTGCGGTCGGTATTGTCTTTTGATTCTATCTTAACTTAGTGGGACTATGCGAGAGGGACCGCGCATTTATAAACGCGCCATTGTCTGCCCGCAACTGAATCGCTCGTTTTTGAACCGAAATTGGACTATTACGTCTTCAAGTCCGCCATTAATGATTATACTTGGTTGCTTGTTTGTGATTTTCTCGTGTTTTGTTCAGACTTTCCCTATTTTAGAATTTTATACGTTACTTTCTGATGCCCGCGACTTCGTCCGCCTGGATTTAAGTTTTTCTAATCAAGTTGAAACTCATTGAGATTAGGTACGGGATACAAAGTAGCATATAGGCTGTACTGTACCCTGGATGAAATTTATGTCTGCTACTGTAAATTTTACAGTAGCAGACATAAATTTTTATTAATTTTTACAGTTTATCAGAAAGATAAAGAGATATAAATTATTTTTATATATGTCACCGTAAGATTGTAAAAACCGTTAGATTATAATATAACGTTTTTTATCTCGATAGATTATAAACTTTCGACAGATTGTGAACCGTAACATATACTGCTTACAATTTAACGCGTTATTTTTCGGTAAATTGTAATATATTAGGTATATTAACCCGATAGAACCTAATTGAACCTGAATACCTGAAATTGAATACCTGAATATTCATGTCAAACCCTAACCTAAACTATAGTTCGCGCGCGAGTTGAATGCAGAGTAAATGTATGGTGACATTTACTCTGCATTCAACTCGCGCGCGAACTGTACAAGAAAGGGACAAGAAAACGTAACAACTATAAATATTTCATAAATTAATACTCAGAACATTGAACGGTTCACAATCTTTCGACAGTTTATAATCTAGCGGGATAGAAACCGTTAGATTATAATCTTACAAATTTATAAATTTTACAATCTTACGGTGACATATATATAGCGAGCAAACGAGCAGGCGGATAGATAGACAGATAGACGGGCAAGCTTTTTCATTTATAATATTAGAAAGGATTTCTCTCATCATCCTTCCAGTTTAGCACGCTTCGGTTTTACACGTCCACCCCAGTTAAGATAGCAGTCGCTAACTTAAAAGAGTAGGTAAGTACATAATATATCAATCCCAAGTGAATGCCCTTAAATTAGTCATACAATTTCACAAGAAAGAATAAAGATAAAATTATACCCCGTACGCGGAGTTCTTACATTATTATAGAGTAAGCATTAACTCGCGACTTTATTATGATGTTGCAGACATGAGACAGATAAAATAGACTCTTTAACTTATCGAACATTAAAGCGAGGTAGGGTGTCCATACCATTTTGATTATCTTCACAAATGTTTGTCAGATACATCGTGACAGCGCTCCAAATGAAAACGTTTCGAAATTAAAATCGGTTGTACTGAAATTGTGACTTTAAATCGAGAACAAAAGTGCTTTATAAGTTCTCGCTCTATTGATTGACAGTTATTTATTGACAGCTTTCATGTCTTACATACTAATACATTATATTACTTTGACCGATGAACAGATCTTATCAAATCAAAATTTGATATAAACATGACTTACACCCTATGCCATGGACATAACATATTTTTTATTACCGAATAATCCAATTTATGAAATTTAATTCCTTGGTGTCGAAGTCGCCGGCATTAACGTAAAAATTAAAAGATGCTTTACTTTGTCCTAAAATAATAAATTTTTGTGGTTACTACACCAAGATAGTCTCCAAATGTTATTAATTTTGCATTTAATACAGTTTTTTGAACGACTTAAAGCTTTGAGGTTGTTAAAAAGAGTATTATGTGCATAAACCATCAATTTTATTAATACTATTCTGACGATAGGACAATACTTACTCAGATATTATACTATTTGTATGTGTTACCGTAAGATAAAAACCGTTAGATTGTAATCTAACTAGCGAAATTGTAAACTGTCGACAGATTATAATTTAACGCATTATTTTTCGGTAGATTGTAATCTGTTGTATGTTAACCCGATAAAACTTGCCTACCTCATTATTTATGTCGAACCCTAACCTAACCTACTAGAAAGAGACAAGAAAACGTAAATACAATGAATATTTCAAAAATTGACACTCAGAACATTGAACGGTTCACAATCTGTCGACAGTTTATAATTTCGCTAGTTAGATTACAATCTAACGGTTTTTGCAATCTTACGG
This sequence comes from Erebia aethiops, assembly GCA_923060345.2. Lineage (NCBI taxonomy): Eukaryota > Metazoa > Arthropoda > Insecta > Lepidoptera > Nymphalidae > Erebia > Erebia aethiops. The sequence continues at coordinate 7,639,936 of OV281086.1, read as the reverse complement.
TGACATGTTCCCTTAAGATCTGGAGATATTATATTTATTTAATTTTCCGAAATAAAAAGTAGCCTATGCCTTTTCCCGGGACGAAAACGTTCTGCCAAACGTCAAAATCGTTTTGGACGAATGGGCCGTGAAAACGTAGCATAAAGACAGACAGACTTACAAACAGACAAATAGACAGACAAAGTTTCGCATATTAATATAGACAAAAATTTAATCAGTATTTGCTACGTACATAAAAGGTTTTTGATTACAAAATAGCACTACACAATATCTATTCTGCAGAATAGGAGGTATTTTCTCCAATATCCTTTCGTTATTGGAAATGCAGCGGCGATGACGTCTGCTGAATGCCTGATGCGAGTTCCCGCGCAAATTTTATAAGCTTCCCAGTCTGGATTCCTTCCGGTTCCGGCTTTTGAATTAAGAAGGCGATCGCTGTTGCAATCGGATTGGCTTATGTTTGTTATTGTTTACTTTACAGAAGCGAATATTACCTTTTTGTTATCGAATTTTTACCTTCTGAATGATCTTTAGTTGGTAGTCTTGGTTAGCATGTTTGACTGCGGCCGACGAGGTCCCGGGTTCGAGTCCCGGGTCGGGCCATTATAAAGTGTTGGGTTTACCTTACAAGAAATTCTCAGTACTAGCCCGGAGTTAGGCAGTTAGCGGTGTTCCACCCCCGTGCCTCGTCGGTCCCGGCTATTATCACTAACATGATAATAGTCGTTAAAGCCCGCCAACCCGCATTGTAGCAGCTCTCCTATGAGAGTGGAGGCCTGTGCCCAGCCGTGGGACATTAATGGGCTGTAGTGGTCGTGGTGGTGGAATTATATTTTATATTATTATTAGCTCTCTCTTTTTCGACGACCTCCGTGGCGCAGTGTGTAGCGCTGTCGCCTTAACGTGCGGAGGTCCTGGGTTCGATCCCCGGCAGGGTCAATTTGGGAATTTATAATTTCTGAATTTTCCCTGGTCTGGCCTGGTGGGAGGCTTCGGCCGTGGCTAGTTACCACCCTACCGGCAAAGACGTGCCGCTAAGCGATTTAGCGTTCCGGTACGATGCCGTGTAGAAACCGAAGGGGTATGGGTTTAATATAACTGCCATGCCCCTAACAGGTTAGCCCGCTACCATCTTAGACTGCATCATCACTTACCATCAGGTGAGATCGCAGTCAAGGGCTAGCTTGTAGTGGATAAAAAAAAAAAAAAAAAAAAAAAAAGCTCTCAAAGGTACAAAGTCTGTCGCACTTGGCCAACGAGGTAGAATTTGCAATCCTCTATTTACCAGCGTGGTGGATACCAGTTTTATAAATATGCGAAAGTGTATCTGCCTGGTATACGTTCTCTCAGCCCATCCGTTCAATCAATTTTGAAAAAGTTTGGTATAGAGATAATTCAAAATTAATTAATTTCATTAAAGGTATTCCCAGGTAATGATTGGTTTCCATATTATTATTACTACTTTTAATCTCGGAAAATCAAAGTTTTCCCAAAAAAAATCAAAAATTTACAAGACACAATATAATCTAGAACTTAAATGTCGGAAAGAGTGTCTGTCTGTCTGTCCGCCTACTATACGCTTTCACCACGACCCATCTATTCGCTGTCATCATATTAAATATCATCATTGTTATCACATATTCACGTATCACAACTTTTTATACTTCAAAGAAAATTCCTCTCTCTCTCTGGATCTCTTTGTCCATCGGTTTAAACTTTAAATCTTTTTTCATATTTAAACCGAAAATACACTTTTCAATATGAGAAACGGCGACAGTTGGGTCCGGATTTAGTGTTTCTGCAGAATTTATGCTAGGATTCGTGCATAAATTGCAACTTCCTGTTAAATGTATCCATTACACGTTGACACTTCTTAAGGTGGCTTTCCTTGACGGCGACTTGAGCCAGTCAATTATGTAAACTATTCATAGATTTACTATGCAACATTATTTCAATTAGCTAATAATTAGTTAGTAGTTTATTGCAATAAACCACTAACCAATCGCCAATGTTTATAAATTTGTTTCGACTCTTCACATGATTAACAAAATAAGCAAAAACCGGCACCTAGCTAATAACCTGTTTAATTGGCACCGTCAGATTATTTGACTATTCTAAGTAGCTCGCATTATCAGAATCCTGTAAACTATTAAACAGAAAGTAGTTTGTATTGTTTATAATGTGAAACACCATACTCGTGATGCCAAGCGGTTGGTACTCAGCAGTCGGGACATAAAATTGGGAAAATGTCTTGACTCTGTTGCTTCAAGACGTGTAGTAATTTATTTTTATTTGGTTTTTTGACAACTAATAGACAACTATTTGAATTAATATTTTTTTAGGGATTATTAAATACGTTTATAAAAAGTTGCTGATTTGACTAGTTGTCCCTATGATATTTTTTACAAAATCTGAAACAAGCTGTCGTAAATAAAAGGAAACAGTGTCAGCTTCTTAAGGCGAACAACACTCGTACCCTGGCGGCGCGGCGTTCCAAAAGTTATATCGGAAGATCTGAACCGAGTCCTAAACAACTCCCTGTAGCCTTTATATTTACTACTATAGAAACTTAAGACAAGTTGTCGCAAGTGTCTGAGTGAAGGAACCAATCAGGGCCACTTTCCGTGTCCTGGTGACGTTCCAAGGCCCGAGTGGCCACAAAAGACGAGACCGAGTCGTTATCGCAGTCTCTCCGTAGATCTAAACCAATTCCTACACCATTTTCTATATGCTTATTTAAAGTTTCAACGTTTAAGTTAGTGTTGAGACAAGTTGTCACAAGTATCTGAGTGAAGGAATCAGAGCCACTCTCCGTGTCCTGGTGAATTTCCAAGGCCCGAGTGGCCACAGATGATGAGACCGAGTTTTATCAGTCTCTACGTAGATCTAAACCAATTTCTAAACGATTTCCTATGCTTATTTTGTGCTAATTTTTAAGTTAGTGTTAGACAATTTGTCGCGTCTGAGTGAAGGAACCAGTCTTAAGGGCCACTCTCCGTGCCCTGGCGACGTTCCAAGGCCCGAGTGGCCACAGATGACGAGGCCGACTCGTTATCAGTCTCTCCGTAGATCCAGACCGAGTCCTAATTCGATTTCTCTGGAGATATATGGCCATTTTTAAAGAGCCTTCTTGGAAGATTCCGCTTTTGAGTGGAAAAGTTTTGAATGCTAACGGGTTGTGGAATGCATTACGATTTTTAAAGTGGTTAGATACATATCGTTTTGTAGTATTTGAAAAGATATGAAGGCTGATGCTTTCGCATAATATTAACGTTTTATTATAAACTATTTGAACACTTTTAACTAGTGCTCTGGGTACAGGATACTTTTTATCTCGAAAAAACAAAAAGGTAGGACATGGAATGTAAGTTTTTACTCAATAATTCCGTAAAATCTGAACCGATATTGTATTTATATACAATTAAAAATTTTATACTATCAGATTGGCTTATGGGGCCATAACATATGAGTTTCATGAAGATCTAATGAATAAAACAATTGCAATAAGTGTGCATAATTGTTAATGAAAGGTAGGAACAAAGTGATTATTTAAAGAATACTGATTACTAGTACATCACACATAACATCTAACTCAAACCCCAATCTTAAGTTTCGTCAGTTTAATCTGTTCTTTTCTCCGTTGCGGCGTGATCAAGGGACATACCAACCAACAAACACACTTCCGCATCTATAGTAGGTACAGTTCGCGCGCAACTTGAATGCAGAGTAAATACCTATATGTGTCACCATACATTTGCTCTGCATTCAATTCGTGCGCGAACTATACGTGTAGTGATAAGAATTTGCATTAGGAATTTCCCAGATTTCTACACGATTCTAGAGAAAGAAAATCAGCTTTTTTTAAAAAGGAACCCCGATCGTATCGTCTCAATAACGGTCGGATGAAATATTGGGACGTGAAATGCTTCGGAAAATTAGTCTCAAATCCTGGAATAAGTGGAAAGATGAGCTGATATCGAACAGCTTTTATGTGACACTTAAGGGCCCTTTTAGACGTGCCACATTCATAATAATTCATTCTAGCTGTAAGCTGACGTACATTTCGTAACGCCAAAAACGGGAAGTTAGGCTGAAAATTAAAATAAAAGAAAAGAAGGAAAAACATTTATTGACAGCATTGTGCCACACAGAACAATACCTTAAGAGTTAAGACATACGAGGCTTAACTGCGACTATGGTTCTCGAGTGTGGCAACACTTGTTGGGGACGCTTGGATATAGATCGATGTTTAATGAGTTAATGTCGGTCGTGTTAGTGAGATTAATTGCGGCATAAATAATAATGACAGGTTATGAGGGTTTCCATGAACGTAAGTATTTTAGAGCATAGTTAAAAAAATTACCTATTTTTATTGCAATCCAAAGTGGCTTTTATAGCTGGTGGTCAAATATACGTTATTCGTTAAAACGTGTGTTATCTATGGTGACATTGATCCCAAATAATTTGTGGCTTCAGCAACGCAATTTCAGGCAGATTTGCCGCTGTGGTATGTTGATGGTGTGGTCCGTTTGAATACACACATAAAGGTCCTATTTGCTTTGGGTAAATGGCGTTATTTATTGTTTTGGACTTTGCCAATGTTTTCTTAGCGTTCAAAATTGGATGGTTTGTAAATATTCCTTAACAGTCTAATGATTTATGTCATTCTTGTGTTGACTAGCTGACCCGCCCCGACTTCGCACGAGTGGGCTTACCTTATATACATAATTTACTTATTTATTACTAGATGAACGCCTTCATTATCCGGTATACAAAGTAGCCTTTATCTTTCCCCGGGATTCACCCTATCTCTATAACAAATTTCATGAAAATCGGTTGAAAAGATAGGCTGTTAAAGGGTAGCAGACAGACAGACCCACTTTCGCAGTTATAATATTATTAACGCGAGCGAAACAACCATGAATGTTTTTTTTTTAATTTTGTTCCACTGCGACACCTATTAAGTCAGTTTTGGCGCCTTTACCCGTACCTCCCAATATGCGCTGAGGTTGCACCGAGGGGGTTTTAGTAGAAACAAAGCCTACAAAACCCGATTTCTCCCCCAGGAAGTATAGGATCCATTATGAAGTTTTTCACTTGTCAAAAAAATGTGACCGGTCAGTTCGTTTAGTAAGTATACGGAATGGACGGTTCGGGCCTGGGGGGTTACTACCAGTATTATTTCAAAATAACAGCTTTATTTCACGTACCTTTACGTCCCCTAAAATAAGGATTACAATTCTAAAACACGAACGTCAACAATATTAAAATGACCCCCTATGTTACGAGTTTCCAAAACGAAAAAGCACGCGTAGAATTTCGTTAGATGTATGGCCGACACAAATAGCATCGCGTGTGTAGTGAGTAGTGACTAGTGATTCATGATTCGTCGCGGATCGTGCGTTCGAACCCGCGCAATAAATACCGCCCACACGCCCGTTTGACACGTTATTTATTATCTAGGTGTCTATTCGCGCTACCTACTAGGTTTGAAGCGATCCTAGTCGTCTGATATAGACACTAAACCTCCTATACGGGGTTCGATCCTTGGATGAAATAAACACGGGATACGAAACGTAAGAAAAATGTATGAAATCACGTTCGACTAACTTTTGCGGGGCGAGTGCCTTGTCATTTTTCTGTCCAATAGTTGGTGCATGAAAAAGTCGATCACTCTGACAATTATTGACAACACAATGTCATAATTAATGGTCTGCAGTTCGCGACTAGAGGGTTAAGGCGAATATGGCCGTTATCACGCGTCCCGTGGTTAATTCGGCCAAGGTTCGATCCCTGGGCACGTACCTCTAACTTTTCAGAGTTATTAGCGTTTTCAGAGAGGCAGATGCAATTTGGTGATTTACTTATGATTTTTAAATTGACTGGTGTAGTCTGGACGGAGGCTTTTGCTGTAGCACAGAATAGGTAATGGTATGTATGTAGCTAGTTCCCAATCAACCGGCAAAGACCGGTCGCGCAGCGCATAAGCGTCCCGATACGATGTCGTCTGGAAAAGGACTAACAGGGGAGATTACGTCTTTTGGGACATCTTCTATTTAATAATTTATATGGATAGTTGTCGCCCGGTCGATCAATTTAAAATAATCATAGAATATTAACGATACTATAATATTATAAATGCGAAAGTTTGGATGGATGGATGTTTGTTACTCAATCACACCACAACTAATGCACGGATCTGGATGCAATTTGGCACAGAGATAGATTATTATAAGCTGGAATAACACGTACGAAGTTGCGGGCGTCGGCTAGTTCCTTACAAATGGTATAGTTACTTAAATTCGTTTATTTCAATAAATTAAATTATTATTAAATTACAACAATAAATACCATTACAATATAATATTTTTATTATTATTCGTACCTATTTGAATTTTTTTTATTTTATAAAAATAATGGATTCATACATATACATACATAAATACCAATTATTAGATATATAGAACGATAGTGGTTGCAATAGTATGAACTGATGCGCAACCAATAACGCCTACCTCACGGAATAAGTACCGACACCATTGATGTAGAATTTTAGTAACTCATTATATTTCAATGACCGACACAGAATAACATTAACAATTATTTACAATAATACAAATAAATAAAAGCTTTATTGTTTCTTATTGCTAGAATTACACAAAACACTCATAGACTAAATCCTACGACTAAATAAAAAAAAATGGCAATACCTATACAATAGGAGGCAAACTCAGCATTACTGAGCATTGATAACAACGCTCAGCGCTGGTTTTCAGTTTGCTCCGGTTCTATTTGATTGTACAAACATTGCGCTGCGCCCTTTTCCATATATTTAGGCTTTAAGTATTATAAATGATACATTACTTACTTACTTTTAAAAAAAAATTTTGTTAACGTTCTAGCGATCGAATACGTTAAAAGAACTCCCACTCGGCCTGCTCACCTAGTCCAGTTAGTCCCAGTCGCAGACGTCTAACTTCCTTTCTGATCCCGGCTAAGTCTATTACTGACGACTAGTTTGCGAGCCGGTGATCTTATTTGTCGAGCTGTATTAGCGTTCCTTACTCCGGAAGCGAAAACAGCTATCTCGCTGGTATTTTCAATTAGAATTGGCATTGTAAGAAAAGTTGGTCTTCTATTCTACGAAAATTATATCAGTTATACCCAAAAAACTGTTAGGCTGTTTGCTGACAGACCATGATATGTAGGACGTAGGTATACTTCTATTATACTAATAGTATGAATGCGAAAGTTTGGATGGAGAGATGGATGGATGTTTGTAACTCAATCACGCCAGAACGGCCGAACGGATCTGGATGAAATTTGGCACAGAGATATCTTATAGTCTGGAATAACACATCTTTTTCCCTTTCACCTTTTCCCACTATTCACTTTTTTTTTTTAAATTAAAGAGTTCCCGCGGGAACCAAAAAACCTCAATCCACATCATCAGCTAGTACTTAATATTACATTTCCTTTTTAGCTACTTTAAAAAAAAACAGTGACTTTAAAAACCTCAATTTAAAAATCAAACGTAAAGTACCTAATAGACTATAAAAATCTTCTACTTACATCAATATACACATTACCTACATATACCACAGAATAGGTAATAGTATGTTAACTTAAACCCAGTACAGAACCATGTACTTGAAATAAAGTTTACGCACACAAAGTTTCCTTCGTCGCTAAGAAGTTAAGGACTTGAATATCGCTTCCTAACTTTATCGATGTTATTCGACACTAACGGGTCATTATTGAGTCGTACATCGATCTGTTTGTTTGTTACGCCACCATACCTTCGCAATATCTTTGCAGATAAGAATTATTTATCTCTACAGAATTATTTTATTTTATACATTTATTGAAAATAATACAATAGAACTTAATGCTAGCTAGCCTAACCTAATTACTATATAAAATTATCATGCCCGCGTGGAATTGTGGCAAGAATGCTGGCTGCATTTCCGCGCTGGACAGCCAGGCTGATATTTTGCGCAAAAAATGAGCCAGCCCTTCTGTCACCAGATGAGGCAATTATAACCGCTGTGAAATATCTCGTAAAAAATTTTTGGCACTAATACTCCATGGCCCCAGGGTATCCACAGCAAACGGAACAAATATGTAACTCTCTATGAGAGAGGCATAGGTACTTCCGCCGCTTGCCGGTTTCAGCCTTTTCTGCTGCGGCTCCCGGCCTTGATGCTGTCTCCATGATAATATGACACGGGGCCAATGTGTCTACGCATTTTGCGTCCCTTGTATTTTATTGTATTTCAGAGTAAACGGTGATAGCTTAGCATTTTAAACGTTCGGCTGCCTGTTTGGATGGTCTGAGGTTTGATCCTCGGGCACGCAATTCAAATTTTATAAGTTCTGCCCGCAACTTCTTCCGCGTGGTCTACATAAACTTCAAACCCCTATTCTACACCCTTAGGGGTTGAATTTCCAAAAATCCTTTCTTAGTGGATGTCTACGTCATATTAGCTATCTGCATGCCAAATATAAGCCCGATTCGTCCAGTGACTTGAGCTGTGCGTTGGTAGATCAGTCAGTCAGTCACCTTTTCCTTTTATATATCTTTCCTTTTTTATAAGTATATTAATTTATAATTAAGGTTGTGAAGGATCGTAAGAAAATGATGGTAAGTGATAATGCAGTCTAAGATGGTAGCGGGCTAACCTGTTGGTAGTTAACCCTGGCGGTCAAAGCGGGACAGGACAAAACGTTGTTCCCCTCCTTTTACAGCATTCACTTTGGTCTAGACTCCATGTCTCTATATTGTTCTCGCTACACTAACTTTACGTTAGTTTGCGGGTATTGCGCCTTTGTTTTATGAAACTGTATTTAGTAATTATAATAAATAGTCTACAGTTTAACAATAAACGTTATTTTCATACAATTTCGCGTAAAACCCACTGAACAGTACTGGAACAAACTAATAGTGAGATAAAATTGCAATTTTATCGTGTAAGCGTAGGGTGTCTATGATGTACATTTTTTTTCACGGACTTCTTTTATTATAAACCAAGTTTTGGCTTACCAGTATATAATAACATGTTTTATTGCTTAGCATAATTATTACTGTTTCAAATAGTTTTAAACAGACTTAGACCATAAATCACGTAATAAAATAAAATCTCACTCTTTTTCTCATTGTTCTCTTAAGTATCCGGATTAAACATTCTCATTTTAACCAGAAAGATTTTAATTCCTTAGGTTCCTATATTTGATCCTGAAATTAATCTATCCATTATAGTTAAACATTTTTTTTCATACAATTTAGAGAATACAATAAAGTACTTATAATATATTAATAATAGATACTTTAAAACTACATATTATGCACAGGGAGCCTAAAGAATTACTAACAAGTTGGTATGAGAAATGAAGGTCTTTATAAAAATCATGTTAATGCCAGCATAATAATTATCATACTAAATGATGCCTTCGACTTCGTCCGAGTGGATTAAGTTATTTTTAATTCCCGCGAGAGTTTTACGTAATTTTCCAATATTAGTAGTGTTAATAGCTCTATACCTATATAAATTTCATCAAAATCGGTTGAAAAGATGGGTCGTTATAGCTTAGCAGAAAGAAAGGCAGACAGATAGGCCAAGAGACACTGTCGTATTTATAAACAGAGAAATAATTATAGACAAAAAATTTCGAAGCACCCCTGTCACTCAAACTGCATGTGCTCTAACGGGGTGACATGTCAATTATTGTATTGTTCATGTTAAATGCAAATAAATTAATCTGAATCTGAATCTAATATTAGCATGGATATGGGATCAAATTGTCAAAACCCAAGGTGGCCCTACATCCCGGGAAAGAATTCAAATGTGAATGCCCATGGAGTTTTATTGCACAACGGGCCGGATACATCGCTTTGCTGATTTCGGTTGTTTGTATGTTTAAGACCTTTTTTGTGGAAACTACGATGATTGCATTTTTTATTTACAAAATAAATCACAAATGGGGTAGGATTAACGGCAAGGAATGTTACCTTGAACATGCGCAGTGGTTAATTTATCTCAGTACTTAGTAGAAGATGCGACTTCGTCCCGGGTGTGGCTTTAGGTTTTTGAGAAATCCTGTGGGAACTTTTTGATTTTCCGTGATAAAACTTCCTTCGGCCTTCCACAGGACCTAATCATAATCATGTAACCTATCCCCGTGCCAAATTTGATCATCATCGTTGATCTTGATATATCTAGTTTCAAAATATTTAAAAAACACATTTTTTTGACGAAATCAAGAAATTAATGTGTTGTTTGCATTCCCGACCAATGAACTGCCCGTTCTCACCTGGGTATAAATTGTAATTATTGAAACTTGGGTATAAATTGTAATTTCTGATAATCCTTTCTTCGTTCCTTCCTTTCTAGCGGTCGTTTATGTTATACATACAAAATCTCTATTATATGTTTTCTAAACCCAGTGATTAAACCTTTACGTTGATAATAATATTATTATCAGTCAGTTTATAATTTTATTTATTAATTTTGTATAGGAAAAAGCGCCACAGGCGATTCAATTCAATTAAATCAAGCAAATGTAGTATTTATCAAAATGACTGTAAACAATATTCAAATTGTATGGAAATTTACATAATAATAACATTATAGCAATTTGTTTTTCATAATTTTCGCGTGTTAAATACAGAAACAAAACGCTTGTGTTTACTTTAAAATGCTAAATGATAGATTTTTATGAGGTTTATGTAAATTGTAGATATATTTAATACTTTACCCAATGTGTTATTGTTTTCATTGACATGTTAAGACATGTTAAGGTATTTTATAAAAATGTTTATGATAACTTTATAAACACACACTCCATATGCCTACACACACTCACACACACTAACCTTTTATTGTAAAGCAATCGAGCAGGTGGGTCACCTGATGTTAAGTGATTGCAGCGCTGGAATGTTATGTAGGAAAATGCTTTACCGGCTTTTCAGGTTATTCGCCCTTAGATTTATTCATATGCTAGAATTGTTATTCTGTGTCACATATTTTTATTTTCTTAGCTAAGTATAAACATATATTTTATTATGTTATCAGTAAACCTCATACCTTTTTGTGCAATTTTCTCAGATATTAATAACATTTTTCTTTTCTTGCAGGTAAATAACCAACTCCCATACAATAATGGAACCCGTGGCCCAATCGGACGTGGTTATCATATTTAGTAAGTAAAAACAGGGTAAAAAGCATTTACCTACGCCCAATATGGGAGAAAATATTACGGACTCCTTTTGGGGCATATGAGTTATATAGGGTTGCTACCTTCGATTAAAAATCTCGGACTAATAATTGTTATAATTCTGTTCTTAAAAATATTCTTCGAAATGAACAAAGGCAGCTGGTTTGCTCAAATTTGACTGAACATCAACCTACCCCCTTTTCTGTAACTCATAGGCCATCAAAAAATGCAAGCCATTGGCATAATATATTTTTTATCCATTTATATTTTGCTTTAAATATTTTTATTTCATAAATAAATCATTCAAAAATATGTGTCAGTTTCAGGGCTGTAGGTTAGTTAGTTAGTTTTGGTTATAAGTGTTCATTATGTATTCATTATTATAAATTCATTATGTATAAGTAACGTGACAATAAGGTAAACAATAAAGTTTTTATTTATTTATTAAAAATATATGTTAGTTAGACTACCTTTACTTTTACCTTACGCACTACGTAGTTGGTGTATAAGGTGTCTCGGAGGACTAGGCATAAAAGGAAGCACCGGAACATATACATAGATACACACGTTAAACTCCCCCTGTTAACACCCGTCTGTTTAGGTTGAGTTTTTAAAACTAGTGGGTGTCAACCCTGATACCGACCCAGATATGAATTGTTGCGAAGTTACTCTTCATATAAAGACACGGAATGTTTTAATTACTGTTTCAACTAGTTTACAACTATGGCTATAACGCATATTGCTTATGCGTTCCAAAACTGGCTTTGTCTAGAAAACTACCTTCATTTATATTGACTTCAATGAGCATATATTGCCACTTTGGATTCTCTCTAACAATGTTTGGCCAATGATGTAGAGAAATCAAAGATACAGAGTGGAAGAACAACTAAAAGTGTCTTTATTATCTTGTATGAATAACTAGATGATGCCCGCGACTTCGTCTGCGTGGATTAAGGTTTTTTATTCCCGCGGGAACTCATTAATTTTTCGGGATAAAAATTAGCCTATGTCCTGCCTCGGGATGCAAACTATCCCTGTGGCAAATTTCATCAAAATCAGTCGAACAGTTTGGCCGTGAAAGCGTAGCAGACAGACAAACACACAGACATACTTTCGCATTTATAATATTAGTATGGATTAAAAACATGTAACTCTCAACATGTAACTTAACTTAGTTGAAGCAAAAACAAAAAGGATGATATTCTTACAATGTTTTCAGTAAACAAAAAAATAATATTTTATTAACCTAATAGTTAATACTTGCGACTTCATCTGCGTTGATTTAGGTTTGAAAATTCCAAGGTCCCAATCCTAAGTCACTCTCCAGGTTCTCAACTATACCAATACAAAAAAATACGTACATTTCGATACGTTTCTGTGCGACTGAAGGACAAACCAACAAATAAATGCACTATCGCTCCTATAAAGCCCGCTTTCAGAAACGCTATTAACCCAGAGTTAGCTGCTGCTTTGACTTGAGAATACGTATAGAACTTCTGTAAAAATTTCAAACTTATTGCCGGGTTAAACATAACCCGGTGTCTCTGAAAGCGGGCCTCATACTTACTAGTACAAATTTATTCAATTTATGTGACATACAAGGCTTAATCTATAAGTAATCATAATATTAAGTCATACACTGCAATTGACGTTTTATAAGTAACTATATCTAGGATTATGTTACATCAATGGTTCACGTATACTTATTAGGTCCTCTTCTATTACGCGCTACATACTTTTATTATTCACTTACCCACTATCGAAACGTTTGACATTCATTGCTGTTTCACTTGCATCATTATCAATATTCCACAGAACATAGCCCGCATTGGATGCCACCTTACAAGATATAGCCTGGATGTTTTTTCACAGGAAGGCTGGTGGTACAGGAGCATCTTTCCGGAGTTGATTGTGTTTGCACAGGGCAGTCAATAGTGCTTAATTTTCTCCTTTTCTAAGCTTCTACACTAGCTTCTGCCCGCGGCTTCGCCCGCGTGGCCTACAAGAACCAAATGTAATTTTTTTCAGAAACAAACATCATAAGCGTTCTCACTCCCTCTCAATTGAATATACAAACTGACAATATCTCAAACAAAGCAATAAGCACGAAGTTCGAAGTTCTATAACTAAACTAATCTCTGGAATGAGAGTAGTACGGTTTTAACAGAACTCAAAGCGTGTGTGAATTAATTGCTATGTCTTTTTTAACCGTCTTCCAAAAAAGGAGGAGGTTTTCAATTCGGCGCGTAGATACGCGCTGAATTGAGAACACATAAAAAAAAAGATTTTTTTAAATGTGTTCATGTCGATTGTCGGTGCATATCTCCGTGCTTTTTAAACCGATTTGAATATTTTTTTCATATCGGGTATTACCAAGATAGGCAAAGTTGACGCGTGAGGCTCGCCTGACTTCAACATGGTGTGGAGAAATCAAAATTATTTTTTACTTAACAGTGGCTATGGAAGTCGGTTTTTTGGAAAGAATTTTTATTTTTAATTCACCAAAGCTTTGTAGAGGAGCGAGTACTGAGATGCGTACTTGACATCTTTACCATCAGAAGAAAAGCTAATCGACATTCCAGCTTTTACCAGCAAAAATGTCATAATACAAACTTTCAACCCCTATTTTACCCTTTGGGAGGTGAAATTTCGAGAAACCCTTTCTTAGTGCAAACCTACTCTTCACAAAAAACACACCCTCCAAATTTCATGTCTATAAGACCAGCAGTTTAGGCTGTGCGTTGATATATAAGTCAGGACTTCATCCGCGTGGTTTAAGCTTTTTTCCCCACAGGCACTCCTTGATTTTCCGGTATAAAAAGTAGCCTTTATCACTCTTCAGGTCCTTAACTATACCCATGCAAAAAATCTCGTTGATCCGTTGCTGCGTGATTGAAGGACAAACTCTCTATTTAACGTCCTTGGGGATCAAATTTTCAAAAATGGTGAAAAATATACTTCTTCATATTTAACCGAATGCTCAAATACCAACTTCCATGGCTTTGACTTGAAAAATGAATGACTTTCATACCAACTTTCAACCCCTATTTTACCTCTTTGGGGGTGGAATTTTAAAAGCTGTGACACACGTACTTATTTTTTTTACCGATAGCCGAAATTCCAAGTTTCGTTGATATAAATTGAAAAAATCTTGAGAAATGGAGGACTTTCATGCAATTTTTCATCCCCTATTTCACGCCTTTGGGGGTCGAATTTTCAAATTGGTGGAGCACGTACTTCTTCATATTTAACCAAAAGCCCAAATGCTAAGTTTCATGGCTATAACTTGAGAAATGAAGGACCCTTTGGGGGTGGAATTTTGAAAAACTGTTGGTCTGTTGGTCACATACGTACTTCTTTATTTTTTAACGAAAGCTAAAATACTCAGTTTTGTTGATATTACTTGAGAAATATCTTGAGAAATTATGGGCTTTTACACAAACTTTCATCCCCCAGTTCACCCCTTTGGGGGTCGAGTTTTCAAAAATGGTGAAACACGTACCTCTTCATATCTAACTGAAAGCCCAAATGCTAAGTTTAATGACTATAACTTGAAAAATGAAGGTCTTTCATACAAACTTTCAACCCCTATTACACCCCTTCGGGGGTGGAATTTTGAAAGCTGTGACACAGATACTTCTTTTTCTTCGTTAATATGACTTGAAAAATATCTTGAGAAATGAAGGACTTTCATACAAAATTTCACCCCCTGTTTCACCCCTTTAGGGGTGGAATTTTGAAAAACTGTGAAACACATATTTCTTTATTTTAAACCGTTAGCTTAAATACCAAGTTTCATGGCTATAACTTGAGAAATGTAGGACTCTCATATTAACTTTCAACGCTTATTTTACCCCTTTGGGGGTGGAATTTTGAAAAACTGTTGGTCTGTTGGTCACATACATACTTCTCTATTTTTTAACGAAAGCTAAAATACTCAGTTTTGTTGATATTACTTGAGAAATATCTTGAGAAATTATGGGCTTTTACACAAACTTTCATCCCCCAGTTCACCCCTTTGGGGGTCGAATTTTCAAAAATGGTGAAACACGTACCTCTTCATATCTAACTGAAAGCCCAAATGCTAAGTTTAATGACTATAACTTGAAAAATGAAGGTCTTTCATACTAACTTTCAACCCCTATTACACCCCTTCGGGGGTGGAATTTTAAAAGCTGTGACACAGATACTTCTTTTTCTTCGTTAATATGACTTGAAAAATATCTTAAGAAATGAAGGACTTTCATACAAACTTTCACCCCCTGTTTCACCCCTTTAGGGGTGGAATTTTTAAAAACTGTGAAACACGTATTTCTTTATTTTAAACCGTTAGCTTAAATACCAAGTTTCATGGATATAACTTGAAAGATGACGGACTTTCATACAAACTTTCACCCCCTATTTCACCCCCTTAGGGGTGCAATATTGAAAAATTGTAAATCACTTATTTCTGCATATCTAACTGAAAGCCCAAATGATAAGTTTCATGGCTATAACTTGAGAAATGAAGGACTTTCACACAAACTTTCAACCCCTATTTTACCCCTTTGGGGGTGAAATTTTGAAAAACTGTGGCACACGTACTTCTTTATTTATTACCTAAAGCCAAAATACCAAGTTTCATGGATATAACTTGAGAAATGACGGAGTTTCATACAAACTTTCACCCCCTATTTCACCCCCTTAGGGGTGGAATTTTGAAAAATCCTTTCTTAGTGTGCGCGTACGTCATAAAAGTAACCTACTGTCAAAATTTCAAGTTTTTAGGCCCAGTGGTTTAGGCTGTGCGTTGATATATAAGTCAGTCAGTCAGGACTTTGAATTTTATATATATTATAGATTTAAAACATAGAGTCCTCCGTTATTCAAGGTTTCAAAGTTTAAAATGTCCCTCAAACTCCCTCAGTAATGTATGGTGAACAATTTGAAAGTATCGCAGTGACGTGTTTCGAGACATAGGATTGATTCATAATCACCATTACCTTTATATTGTGCGGGAGACATTATCTTCGAAGCCAGGTCCATATACTAATATTATAAATGCGAAAGTGTGTCCGTCTGTCTGTCTGTCTGCTAAGCTTAAACGGCCCATCTTTTCAACCAATTTTGATGAAATTTGGTAGGTAAATGAAAGGGTGGACGTAGGCTACTATTTATCCCGGAAAGTTAAGGAGTTTCCCCTGGAATCAAAATAGTAGTTTGTGATCTAGAGTTCTTTTTACACGACTGCCCAAATAAAGGTGTGTAATGTATTCAGCACGGAATAGATGAAAACCACGGGTATTCAGGGCTCATGTATGTGTGTATGATTGTGAGTTCTTTATTCAACCGTTATAAGATTTTCATGTCTCGTTGGTCTAGCGGTTAGCATAGTCGACTGCGGATCACGAGGTCCTGGGTTCGATTCCCGGTCGAGCATAAAATTGTTAGGTATTGGGTTTTTCAATTAAGAAATTCTCAGTGCCAGCCCGGAGTTGGAAGTTGGTGGTGTTTCACCCCCGTGCCTCGGAGAGCATTAAGCCGTCGGTCCCGGTTATTATCACTAACATGATAATAGTCGTTAAAAGCCCGCCAACCCGCATTGGAGCAGCGTGGTGGGTCTAAGCTCTAATTCCCTCTCTCCTATGAGAGTGGAGGCCTGTGCCCAGCAGTGGGAGGTTAATAGGCTGTAGTGGTGGTAAGATTTTCATGTATGGAACAAAATACTGTATAGGATCAAGATGGCGCCTTCTTACAAAGTAAAAAAATACCCTATTTAGTGCTTCCGTAACTATTTACCGGCGTATAGATAACGGGAGGAATCGTGGGCCTATTAAATAAATCATGGCTGTTTCTTTACATTCAAACTTTACCTATTCATAATTTTAGGTTTCAATACCTAATTAATTGGATGACGATAGAATATCTTGTAACTCAAGTAAATCCGAGTTTATATTATTATGATTAACTTCGATGTCTTAAAATAGGTTTAGATTTGATTACAGATATTGTGGGTTTATCAAGCGGAATTAAGGTGGAAAATTTTAGATAGGTACGGAATTTTCCGATAACAACCCGAGTTTTTAGTTATAAGTTAGTAAATATTATATATTGGCAAAATAATTTGGTAACATAGTCCACTCTAAGACTAGTTTTGGAAGGAAGGATTGTAGGCAAGATAGCTTCAGGCCGCCAAAAGCGCAATTGGTTGGACGATATAAGGGGGTGGACAGGGCTTAGCTATCCAAGGCTAAAAGATGCGGCTCAAAATATAAAAGATGCGTATCTCATATCATAGATGGAGAAGATTTTCGCATGATGACGCCAAACTTCGGTTTGAAGAAGGCACGCGGTGATGATTAATTCTTTTTGACCTTAATAATCGCGGGGACCTGCCCTGGAGAAATGTTACATACCAATAAGTGAACATAATAATTTAAAAAAAAACTACTATACTGCCATTTTTTTTTTCTTAAACTTTATAGTAAGTATAACTCGGGAGGATGTAAGGATTCTAAACATACAAATCTGTTCAGGCATTGAGAAGTTATAGTGGAATAAAGAAACTCACATACACACATGAACCCTGAACACATTACACTCCGTTTTTTGGACACGTCCGTTTTTACAGTCGTGTAAAAAAGCGTTAATAAATTCTGTCTGTCTGCCTCTAGCATATGAAGAAAGTACTTCTATGAAATTATTTAAGTACCTAAGTGTTGAATATTTTGAACACTTTCAAGAAGCTCTAAGTAAGTATAAATAATTCGCGAAGCTCGCGACTACGTCCGATGATACGCTGTATCTGTCACCGTAAGACTGCAAAAACCGTTAGATTGTATCTAAGTACCGAAATTGTAAACTGTCGACAGATTGTGAACCGTTCAGTGTCAATTTTTGAAACATTCATTGTATTTACGTTTTCTTGTCTCTTTTCTGTAGTTTAGGTTAGGGTTCTACATAAATAATCAGGTAGTGCCCTTAGGTTTCATCAGGTTAATACCTAACAGATTACAATCTACCGAAAAATAATGCTTTAAATTGTAATCTGTCGACAGTTTACAATTTCGCTAGTTTGATTACAATCTAACGGTTTTTGCAATCTTACGGTGACATACGATCGTCTTACAACAATTATGGTTTTTGAAATATTTCGTGGAAACTCTATTGTTTACTGGGATAAAGTAGTCTAGATATAGTTAATACACCAATAGAGCAAGCATTAATCCATGTAAAATTAGTTGATTAGTAGAGTAGTTTGAGGCACTGATGTGTGCATGCGAATATGAACCTTAAAGTGGTATAAACATTTTCAGACCACGACTGTACATGTTCATATTATAAAGAATTTTTTGTCACGACATTTTATTTGGTAGGTATCCAGACGTGTAACGGTGTATACCAAATAAAATGTAATATAATATCAAGTTACACTGGTATCGATTTCTGGAAATAAGACAAGAGATTTGGCTGATTCGAGACTACAAGCCGAACGAATTGGTTCGCAGACAAAATATAGTGTTTATACCACTTGATTTACTGTACAGGGTTGCTCGTAAGTTGCAATGGAAAATACCTACCAAATGGGAGATTTGGGTAGGTATTTTCCATTGCAGCTCAAAGTGTATTTATTCAAAATTCGTACCTAGATTGAACATCGTTTACAAAGTATAAGACGTAATGGTGATCATTAAACTAAAGCTCCGAGGGTTCCAAACGCGCCCTGGGTCTGAGAAAAGTCCACAGCAAACTCAGCCGGGTCAGTCTTGAAGCGGGCACTACAATTTTATTTTTATTTCTTGTATTCTTGTAACAGTCATTTTTTTTTTTTTGAATTTATTATGTTTTTATGCACATAACGTCTCATTACGAAGGTTGGGAATAATAATTAGTGCGATTTAAAACAAGGACCTAGTACTCTTTCCAAAGCGCTAGCCCAAAAAGACCTAACCCACGTGGAGGAAGGCGCAGGCATTACCTTTGCAAACTCAAATGTTTTTTGAAGTGAAAACTTCTTTAAAGCCGCGTTGAGCACTTTTTGGAAGGGGGTAAAATTGTGAAAACGCGTGATCGACACCGTGACCGACACCTTGCATTGTTACGAATACAAAAGGTCTTAAATTGATATATAGTACATTCGTAATTAAACTTTAATGCCTTAGTTTAAAGGTTTGTATTTTAATTTTTTTCTTTTTTATAATTATTATAAATATTCGTTCACTTCTATCGGCAGTACTTTAAATGCCTGCCAATTTTTTATTAAAATAAACAAATGTTTTTAAATCGTCGAGTGAATCTAAAGCTTGTTCGGAATGCCATTCCTATCGAATAGAGCCAGCTAGAAACTCGGTATATTTCAGCAAATGTAATATTTTCTATTTTATCAAACACTAATACAGTGCTTCAGTGCCAAGTTAGGTGCTATTTGTCACAATTCAGTGGACTTAGCCACTTTCTTGGCACAGTTTATTTTCCGCAGTCTAGACTTTTGTGATTGCGTCCGAAAACTAAAACGAAATCCTAACTATTTGATTCTGGGTTCGTTGGTTTCGAAAAAGGGAAGCCGGAAGGGCGTCCCAAATATCCTAGCGGATCGAATTAGAAATGAAGAAGCAAATCGCTTCGTACGCGTCCGTGGAATGTTGAAAAAAAAGAAAAAAAAGCGTGTGTGTGCAATTCACACACGGCAGAAGTGAAACTACAGAAAAGTAGCCTCCGAGATAATGACATAAATGTAACTTGTATTCTATCTCATTCTCTCGCAGGCTAAATCCTGTTATGAATTTATGTTTATCTCTTTTTGGTGTCGCTTTTTCGTTTTATCTTCGTTTCATCGAATTTTCAAATCACAACGATTCTAAAGAAGTTTCACTTCAAAAAAGGAAAATCTGTTAGCTTCTCTTAGCTTAAAAGTTCAAGTCATCATTTTTTAATTAAGTATTCACTTGTTTCTGTGAGCGAATGAACTCAAACGCTGTGTTTAACTTCGAGTCTAAGTCAAGTGTAGCCAATCCAATGCCGGCAAATGAATTATTAATTAGTTAATATTTGCTAAAGTGACGGCGAAATGTTTCAGACATGCAAATTAAGTGAGCGAAGTATTGCGCTAAGTCAAAGACTTGCGCTCTTTTCCAATGTCACTGGAACTCTTTGTTTTATATAACTTTTGCTTTACGAGTTTTCAGAATACCTATTATTCTTTTTGCGTGAGCCTCTGGCCTGGAAAAATCGTGCGTGACAAAAACAGCGTTACTCTCTATTCTTCTAGTATAGATGGAAAGGGATTCATGGGCGTGCACTTGTTCGTTTTAAGCAAGATTTGCTAGCAGCAAATGATATTATTATATTAAAGTAAAAACATCGTGACGAAATTTCCATGCCTGAGAGTTCGCCATAATGTTCTCAAGGGTCAATCCGGACTTGTCCAGCGTGGTAGGCTATGGCCTTACCTTCCCTAAATGCTTATTTATAGTGGCGCGGAGGCGCGACGACGCAATGGGCTGTGAGTTGAGACTTGAGATGAAAGAGATTAACTTAATTTTTAAAAAAAATACGCAACTGAACTGTACTTTAACTTCATTATTACAATTCCAATTAAAAGCATTGAACAAGAAGCATGTAATAAAATATCATTGTAGATATACAGAAAAACGAAACAATACCAAACCAATTAATGCTAAAGTTACCCGCGGGAAGCATACAAAGTTACGTTGAAAATTAATTGGAATAAAACAATGGTATTTCATTACATCAAGGTGTATGAAACTACCGCGTAGTATTATTCATAACATCCATCAAATCGCATCAAAATTCCGGTACCGAAATGAAAATTGGAGGAATATAACTAATGCCGGTACTACAATGCCGTCTATCACACGCCCGTATAACAGCAATAATTGTGATAATTAATTGTTATTTAATAATTGTAATAATGAGGATTTTTATCCAATTAATTTCTCCTGGTCTGAGTCATGCATTAATTTTAATTTTTTTTAAACTCTTAAATTTTAACTAGGTATTTATTTAGTTACTGTTTATCCCTGCAAAATTCGTTGCTCCATTGCGGCGTGATTGAAAGACAAATCTTGTATGTATCGTACCCTTGTACTCACTATTTATTGTTAAATTCAACAAATTATTTAATTCAACAAATTCAAAGAGTATAGGTTGATACAGGTACCCGTTTTGGATAAACGATTTTAACTTTGAATTAGAAAATCTCATACAACAAAAAGGAAAGTAATGACTCATTCACCGACTGACTCTTCGCGCAGCCAAAATCTTTGGACCTAAAAAGCTTGAAGGACTTGTTGGAAGGATTATCATGTGGGCAAATAATAAGGCTGATTTTTTTCGGTAGCGACGTCGCGGGCGTACTTATTAGAAAAGTACATTGACTTATGGTAAATCGATGGAAAAGTAGCTTATGCGTCGTGTACGCTATTTTTTACGTAGGTACGATTAGTAACACTAGTACGTTTTATGATTGCTTATTTGTGACACCATCATTGAATAAATATATAGTTTATTTCTTTCTATATTTACTTTTTTTTACGGAAAATCGTTCTTATGGGATTTTCCAAAACCTAAAACCACGTGGGCAATATTGTATGGAATAATCAAGGACTTGATGGCAGACAGCTGGCGCTCCATCAATGCCCATACAAATGGTAGTTAACTGTAACGCGATCGGGTAAATTAAAAAAAACCTCCCACTCGGTCCTCTGATCATCATCATTAATATTACAGTCATGTTCGGTGTGAGGAACGCCCTTTCATCAATAAATGGATTTATTAACCGAGTCAATTGCAGTTCGGCGAAATGAAATGTATTGGAAACATGACAAGCTGATTGAATTCTGCGTTTGTTGTACCTCGTAATTATGAATATTGCCCTACTTTTCTGCCTATATTCGTTTGTTTTTGAAACGGATCATACTGGAGTTATTATATCCTTTACCCACTTAGGTTGATTATATAAATGCACTCTATTTTAATCGTTTACTGTTTAAATAAAAATCAATTGCCGTGCGTTGGTCTCGCAAAAATGGCTGCCGATATTGTTTTTTTTTGTGTTTGAGTGGATGAGTGGATTTAAATTCATAATAATTGGACCCGGGAGGCAGTAGGTATTATTATAATCGGGTTCTATTCGGAACGTCTGTTGGACCCATTAGAGGTTATCAAAAAGTTAAGCTATAATTGCTGCCTTGTTTTACTGCCTCGTTGGTCTACCGGTTAGCATAGTCGACTGCGGATCACGAGGTCCTGGGTTCGATTCCCGGTCGGGCTAAAAAAATTGTTCGGTATTGAGTTTTTCAATTCAGAAATTCTCAGTGCCAGCCCGGAGTTGCAAGTTGGCGGTGTTTCACCCCCGTGCCTCGGAGAGCACGTTAAGCCATCGGTCCCGCTTATTA
Organism: Erebia aethiops; assembly: GCA_923060345.2. Taxonomy (NCBI): domain Eukaryota; kingdom Metazoa; phylum Arthropoda; class Insecta; order Lepidoptera; family Nymphalidae; genus Erebia; species Erebia aethiops. Next base: position 7,617,326 of record OV281086.1, on the reverse strand, counting down.
GGTATCACTAACATGATAATAGTCGTTAAAGCCCGCCAACCCGCATTGGAGCAGCGTGGTGGGTCTAAGCTCTAATGCCCTCTCTCCTATGAGAGTGGAGGCCTGTGCCCAGCAGTGGGACGTTAACAGGCTGTAGTGTATGTAAGCTATTGCGTTTTTAGCTTTGCAAGTTTCTAAAACTATTAAAATTGTAATTTATTTGTTTTGAAGTAGAATGAAATATAGCATTTTCAATTTTACGGTAATCCGTAACCGTAATTTATCCGTATTTTAATGCATCGTTTTAGAAAAGTGGGGTAACTTTGCAACCCGAGGCCTGTACTATTTACTATATGCTGTGCCGTAGGTAAACTCTGTTTTTTAACGGGACATCGTTAACCACAAACAAATAGTTATAGTAAATAGTTATAGATTTTTTTTTTATCAACTACAAGTTAGCCACAAGATGGTAGCGGGCTAACCTGTTAGGGGCATGTCAGTTATATAAACCCACACCCCTTCGGTTTCTACACGGCATCGTACCGGAACGCTGAATCGCTTGGCGGTACGTCTTTGCCGGTAGGGTGGTAACTAGCCACGGCCGAAGCCTCCCACCAGGCCAGACCAGGGAAAATTCAGAAATTATAAATTCCTAAATTGACCCTGCCGGGGATCGAACCCGGGACCTCCGCACGTTAAGGCAACAGCGCTACACACTGCGATATAGATTAAGCAGGTCAAATAAGACTAAACGACCAGACAGAAGGTAAACAGCTGGGTTCCTCAAGTCAAATAACACTAGGTACCAACTAGCTACCGCAAAGTATGACTTAAAACTCTGGATGTTAGGACTCTCGGTTAGGACCCTGTTTGCTTCCAGTTCTGTTTACCTTTCGTTCCAAACTTCCAAATTTAAAAGTTAAATTGTTCCATTGAAACTATTTTTTTATTGAAGTGAAACTTCTTTAGAATCAAAATACAAATTAAACGAAAAAGTGACACCAAAGAGAGACAAATATATACATATAAGCCTGCGAGAGAATGAGATAGAATACAAGTTATATTTAGGCTCTCGTAGGCTACTTTTCTGAAGTTTCACTTCTGCTGCTGTGAGTGAATTACACACATACTTTTTTTTAATTTTATTACTATTACCCTTCTACTTTAAGCCTTCCAAGCTTCCAAATTTAAAGGTCAAATTATGTCAGTTATTTTTTATTACTTACTCTGAAGGTACGCTTTGAGCGAAGCGAACACCAGCGGAGTGGAGCGCAGCTGATGTTTTGACCAATTAGACTAATTAATAAAAAATACGGGATAAATTAATGATCATGTCATTAACAATAATTATAACCTGATTGGTCTATTGCAGACGTCTCTGCTCCGTTCCTAAATGTTATGAAACCAAACCAGAAAGAAAAAATTAAAAGATAGCTAAGTACAGCAGATCAAATTACTACTAAATTGTATAGATACCAATTACAATATCATCGGTGGGAAAAAATCTAAAAAATGCTCCAAATATCGAGATTTTTTAGTTTTAATGGAAGGTTATTGACCTTTTTTCGTAGCCTTTACTTAATTATCTCTGGGTCGTAAATTGAACATTTACGACTTTACCAATAACCTGTAACCATTAGACCCTTTCTAGATGCTAGTTTTTTTCGTCTGTGCAAATTCTAGCAAAGACATTGAATGCTTCCTATTTATTAACGACTAGCTTTTGCCCCACGACTTCGTCCGCGTGGATAACACAAATTATGAACCCCTATTTTAGGGGTTGAATTTTCAAAAATCCTGTCTTAGCGGATGTCTACGCCATAATAGCTATCTGAATTCCAAAATCAGCCCTATTCATCCAGTGGTTTGAGCTGTGCGTTGATAGATCAGTCAGTCAGTCACCTTTTCCTATTATATACTAGACGATGCCCGCGACTTTGTCCGCGTAGATTAAGTTTTTTTCAATTCCCGCGAGATCTCCTTACTTTTCCGGGATAAAAAGTACCCTATGTCCTTCCCCGGAATACAACCTATCCCTGTACCAAATTATATCAAAATCGGTTGAACAGGTGTGCCGTGAAAGCGTAACAGACAGATAGACAAACAGACAGACGGGCAGACAGACACACTTTCGCATTTATAATATTAGTATGGATTTAGATTAAAACCCAATATACTGGCAACACAATACTAAAATAAGCCAATTACATTTTAAATTTGGAACCGCAAGCGTTCGGAAACTCAAGCAAAACTGTGGGTAAACAGAAACGCTGACTGCGTATTTAGTTTTAGAGCCAAATCACACTCCTCTATATAAAATGGCAGCGAATTTATTTATTTGTTGTTTTGTCTTTGTAAATAAACCCGACGAACGAAAACTCTTTCAGTACCTTAGCAAATAATGATACTAAGATATTGGGGCCAATTCTGTTTAGCACAATCTCTAAACTAAAATAAAATGTCTCTATTTATTTTGCTATCCCTTTCATAATTATTACTCCCTACGGAATAGGGCAGCACTAGGTCTAGAGCTCGCATTTTAGTTTATTAGCCCCAATATACATGATTGCAAATTGAAATATAGCCTATGTCACTCTCCAGGTCCTCAACTATACCCATGCAAAAAATCACGTCGATCCGTTGCTCTATTACGGCGTGATGGAAGGACAAACTAACAAACAAACACTTTCGCAATTATAATATTAAGTAGTATGATTCAATCAAATCATCATCAGTTTATTCTTAGTTTAGACGCATTATAAATGCTCAAACTTCAATTATTTGTGTGTAAGTCTTCGAATTTCGAGGTCCGTACAAGTTATAACATTGAAACTGTTAAAATAAACTAGCTGATAAAAAGCAATAACTGCTACTTAGTAATACTTCCCAAGAACTACTTAACAAATAACAGGTATTACATAAGTTTTGATTTTAACTGCTACACTTAAATATGTCGACGCTTACACTCCGAGCAGTTTTATGTGGAAACTTTGCAGTTGACGCAAAGTTTGGGGAGCGCTGCTCTTGTTGTAGTTTGGATAGCGCTTGTGACTTGGATTTATCAACGCTTTTCAGTGTTTTTAGTTTAAATACCTTAATTCATTATCTATACTTACCTAATATTATAAATGCGAAAGTTTGGATGGATGTATGGATGGATGGATGTTTCTTACTCAATCACACCAGAACGGCTAAACTGATCTAGATGAAATTTTGCACGGACATAGATTACTTTTCGATAGTCTACTTTTTATCCCGCAAAATTAAAGAGTTCCCGCAGGGACCAAAAAATCTCAGCCCACACGGATGAAGTCGCGGGCATCAGCTAGTTGATTCATATTCTGTTCTAGTTTGGATACCTCTTGTTTGTTTCTGTTCTAGTATGACGACCTCCGTGACGCAGTGTGTATAGCGCTGTTGCCTTAACGTGCGGAGGTCCTGGGTTCGATCCCCGGCAGGGTCAATTTAGGAATTTATAATTTCTGAATTTTCCCTGGTCTGGCTTGGTGGGAGGCTTCGGCCGTGGCTAGTTACCACCCTACCGGCAAAGACGTGCCGTCAAGCGATTTAGCGTTCCGGTACGATGCCGTGTAGAAACCGAAGGGGTGTGGATTTAATATAACTGCCATGCCCCTAACAGGTTAGCCCGCTACCATCTTAGACTGCATCAACACTTACCATCAGGTGTGATCACAGTCAAGGGCTAGCTTGTAGTGGATAAAAAAATAAAAAAAATAGCGCTTGTGACCTTAATTTAACAACGCTTTTCATAGTGTTTTTAGTTTAAATACCTAAATTCATCACCATCATTATTTTAACCCTTTGCTGGCTCACTACTGAGCATGAGTCTCCTCTCGGACTGGACTGGTTTCGGCCATAGTCCACCACGCTGGTCAAATGGCAGAGTTGGCGCACCTTTGAATCTTTTACACCTTTATCAGGTACACTCGTGCTGCACGAAGTCAGTCAGACAGTCAGTCGGGGTTAACCCCCAACAGATGACTTAATTTGGTCGGTCCCTCTGGTAATGGTTCCCTCCACCTTGCCCTGCTCGGCGGGGCGCTCGATGGAGTCATTCTCATGACGGGATTTAAGTATGCAACTCTGTACTAGTATTAAGAGATACTCGTAGCTGCACTTTTTGTAACTATCGCTGATTCAGTAATACAAAAAAAGTGCAGCTATCTCTTAGTCTATAGCGCTTAAAGCCGTTTTTCAATGCCGAGTTCCTGTAGAATAGAGACGTTGGTGCAGAATTCGGTCCATGAGACTCCTATAGCATTCGCCTCCAGCACCACATCTCCAGAGCATCAATCTTCTTCTTCTTCTCGACTTGTCGCAAAGTCCACGTCTCCGTCACGTACAAAAATATGGGGAAAATCAGTGTTCTGACGAGCCGGATCTTCGTAGCGTATCTAGATATTGTAAGGTTATTGTAACAAGAGTAAAACATTGCAGATTAAACTAAAAGTATCCAGACGAGTGCAAATTTATTTTTCAGTTTTGAACAAAATTTATTTTTATACAACTTAATCGTGTATAAAAAAAGTCAGGACAATCCGTTTGTCTGTCCGCCCAGTGCCGGGCGAGAAGCGAATCGGCGACGAGTTTGCCTGTATCTCTTTCATATTAAAATATAGGGTTGTCATAGCAAAAAAATATAATTATTGTATTCACGAGCAGAAAAGGCAGAGAAAAGTTGCTAATGTTTATTCTTCACTAGCCGCGACTTTGTCCGCGTAGATAATAAGTTTTTAATTTCCACGCAAACTCCTTAGTCTATGTAGCTCTCCCAGGTCCTTAACTATGCCCATGCAAAAGATCCAGTGTATAATCTCCATTTTCTGAATTATCCTAAGTGGCACAAGTTGTCCTATGTGAAATAAATCATTTCACTTTCCATTCCAAATTTTAGCCAAATGCGTTTTAGTTTTTGCGTGAAAGAGTGACAAACATACAAACTTTCACCTTTATAATATAGGTGTGATTAAGCAGCATGGATTAAGCTTCCTGCTCCATGGTAATTTTCATCGTGAGTGGCAACCCTACAAATCGCTCGTCGGTTGCTACGAGTTAGCAGTTTTTCTGCGCGCCGCTCCAGCACGACTCAGATTTATTGTTTTTACTGTTTTTACATTCGCCATTCCCGGCGTTTTACTGCACCAGTGAAAGTTTTAGCGCGGGCGAAATTCTTGCGAAATAACACAACAAAGAGTAAAGGAAAGCGGTAGATAGATTAAATAAAGATAGGTAATGGGCAACCCATGCTTGTCATAGGTGTAATGGCTGGACCCCAAAAATTCTAAAGTGGAGATACTGCGTGCACCGCGTACCGCGTGTGATTTTGCTCTTAATGGAGGGAAAAGACACAAATGCAAATTTTAAGCAAGGATAAAAATGGCCTAGCGTAGCCCTGACACGTTCGCCAAATGAATTGTCAAAGCGCCGAAAAATACAATTGGGTACCTAATTGACACTAATCAAATCAGCAACTTTTTTTTCGATAAGACTACGTCAAACCGCTTGCTTAGTAGGTATGGGATTTTATACGAAATAATATTGTGACGTCTTTAAAGTTCGACGCACTTTTTTACTTCAACCGATAGTTGAAACTAACAGGGGACGTAGATAATGCGATTTTTGGGAATCTTCTATTCAATAATTTCACTAAAAAATGTTTATTAGCTAGTCAAATACCCAATTAATACTCATGAGTAGTTTGGGAGCTAAAAAATTTACATTATTACAAAAAAGAACATAATATAAGATCGATAAAGTAATAATGCTTCCAATTTTAGATTGAAACTCTAATAGCAAAACATTAATAGTAGGTAATACCCATGCAAAAGAATGTTGTTCCTATTTTTTCATCTACCTTATTACACTAGTCTGTGTAATAATATTGTTATTTTCGCTTATATTTATTTCGCGTAAATGACTCGCAACGCGATCCTGAATTTTCGCGGAAATTTCCAGGTTTTTACTGTGTGTTGAATTTTGGTATAACATTTTGTTTTATTCATGTTTATCTTCTTTAATGTAAAGCGTATCATTACTATAGATGATGGCCGTGACTTCGTCCGTGTAAATTAAGTTTTTCAAATAACCCGTTTACTGCCCTTTCACGGGAAGCTACTTTTTAAAATTGCAAAAAAAAAAAATATACGCGCCGAGTTGAGAACCTCCTCTTTTTTTGGAAGTCGGTTAAAAATGATGGTAAGTGATGATGCAGTGTAATATGGTAGCGGGCTAACGGCGGCAGGTCTTGCCGGCAGGATGCTGGGTGGTAACTAGCCATGGCCGAAGCCACCCACCAGGCCATATCAGAGAACATTCGAAAATTATAAATTCCCAAATTGACCCTGCGGGGATCGAACCCGTGACCTCCCACGTTATGACAATAGCGCTCAACAATCATGCATATTGCAAAGCAATGATGTAGTCTAGGATGAAACGCGCTTAGCCAGAAGATTCCATTCACTCTTGCCCTATATTAAATTTCTTAAAACGTACTTATCTCAGTAAAGTCTGAGGTGCCTAGGGATAGAACCGGCCACCCCGTATAGGAGGTCGAGTGTCTTAACCACTCGGCTATCACCGTTCAATATAGGTACGGATGCCTCAACTGAGTTTCTTGCCGGCTCTTCTCAAAAGAATGATTTTTCCGAACCGGTGCATGGTTCGTGCCTGGTGAAAGATTCTTGCGACTTATCATAAAGCGGCACAAGTTGTTCTACGTGAAATAAATCATTTCATTTTCATTTTTTCATTTAAAGCCATTACATTTTATCTCCATCACTTTCCAGTTTCGTCACGTTATCACCAGTTCTCCCATTCCCATCGACAGACTAATTACAGCTCAATCATAAAGAGGCCGAATATGTTAATTTATTATTCAGCACTTATAAGATTAAGGCCGGTAGCTTTGACGGCGGATTAAATGGTCACGGTGAGTTAAGGTGGCAGCATACTCATAACACGCACCGAATGACTGAATTTCAAATGAAATCAATAATCAAGAAACTTTCGTAATCCTCGTTTGTTTAAAGGACATGGCCATAATTTGCCCCAGGCTGTCCAAACTATTAAATAATTAAATTAAAATAAACAATTAATTATAAATAAATAATTATTTTTCATAGTAGTCGCTGAAAAAATATTGAAACAAGCAGACTTTCAATAGATTTTTAAAAATCACGTGATCTTTGTCTTACGTCGAATTAACGTCAGACGTCAATTAAACATTTTTATTATTCCAAATCGCGTGCGTTCTTATTTATTTTCTTGGATAAAAATGAAACTTTGTCACTCGCCATGTCTTCAACTAAGTGTATCTCTAAAAAACATGTCTTTTTTTATCCACTACAAGCCCTTGACTGCGATCTCACCTGATGCGGGCTAACCTGTTAGGGGCATGGCAGTTATATTAAAACCCATACCCCTATTCGGTTTCTACACGGCATCGTACAGGAACGCTAATCGCTTGGCGGCACGTCTTTGCCGGTAGGGTGGTAACTAGCCGTTAGTGAATTACAAAGCGCTTTTAAGTGATTATCGTCGTTTGCAATAATATTATCTTGAAGCCACATATTTTATGTTAGGGAACATAATGCTTATCGCTTACCTAAATCCGCATAGTTTCACTATTGTTGACGTTCGTGTTTTAGAGTTATGATCCTTATTTTAGGGACGTCAAAGTAAATCACATAAAACTATTATTTTGAAATAATACTATCCCCGCAGGCCTAGCACGTAACGTCGTAATGAGTGGTGTGTAACGTGTTATAGGTGTGCTTCCATCTTAATACGTCTGAAACACTGATTATAATGTCAGTATACGGTTTATACTATATAGCTTTATAGGTATAGTTAATTAACTTGGTAACAATTTTTCATCGACTTATTATTAAGTTGATAACTTGTTGGGTTGTAAACCATAAATATTTACTAGTTTAGTTGTATCCACTACCACAACTACAGCTCATTTACGTCCCACTGCTGGGTTTAATATAACTGCCATGCCCCTAACAGGTTAGCCCGCTACCATCTTAGACTGCATCATCACTTACCATCAGGTGAGATCGCAGTCAAGGGCTAGCTTGTAGTGGTTTAAAAAAAAAAGTATAAGTTTTAATATTAAAGTATTAGTATTACAATATTAGTATAGAAGTATAGACTAGTAGGAATATGGATTTAGTACTTAATAATACAAAAATATATAATAATAAAAGAAAAGTCTTGCAATATTTTATTTACCTACCCTACGCTTCGGAGCGCCTCTTGACGCGGGTCGAACTTTGGAGATGTTTCCCTTTTCACTTGTCATGGGCCCTTCAATACGAAATTACTCTTTATTATATTACATCTTTACTTATTATGTTTTAGCTTTGTGAGTTACATACGTGCGTTTTTAGTAATCATAAATAACCCAGTGATTTGGATTTGGTTGATTTGAAAAAAAAAGGTTACTACGTAAATTGTAGGAAACTTTCTAATTTTTTTTTTTTTTTTAAAAACATACAGTAACATAACACACAATAGGTAAGTAAAATATAGCATTACACTTAGACCATAACAGTTTTCAATGTTATTTAGCACATATTGTATTTAAAAAAAAATCAAATGAATACTAAGTTGGGTATAGCCGCTAGACGAAAACCTAATTTATTATTATATTTACTTTAAATTATAACAGAGAGAAAGAAAAACAAACTAAAACATACTGATTAAAAAGAGAAAAAATGATAAGCTAGTTGGTTTTTACCAAACTATCTTTAATACTCACCTTATACTTAGGGAGAGACAGATGAAAAATGTCTTTATCAGAAAACAACTGATTATACTGCTTGCAATATCTTTTTATAAATGTATTTTCTGCATAATTTGTCTTGCTTGGTGCAATGTGAAACAGTTTTGGATATCGAGAGTTTATCCGTGGACATCTTAAAGTTATTTTAGAAATAAGATAAGGAGAGTCAACACCATTATTCAAGAGTTTGAATAGCAGGATTTGATCTCTTTGAACACGTCTACTAGCAGCTGAAATTGGTGTATCAGGATTGTCGTCACAGTTGGTATTATTTGAAATATAATATGAGAGTCGTTTTATAAACCGATTATGCACTCTTTCAATTTTTTCTATATGTAGGTACCTTATACCGAGGACTCCAAACCGTGGAAGTATATTCCATAATAGATCTTACAAACGAATTATAGAGAAGTAAGTTCTCTAGTTTAATTTAATACATTACTAATCGTAATCATTAGACCGAAAGGAGTTATTGTCAATATTGTCAAAAAACTGTTTTTGGACGCCATTTTTCCAATATGGCGGCGCGAGCGGCAAAGTGAAAATTCGGAAAGAGCACATCGAAATCTATAAAATAGGTACACCAATTTTCAAAACTCCCGTGAAACTGTCCAGGTAAAACTACCAAATGACCGTATTAAAATCACTTATTGTACCATTACAATCAATGACCTTCTGTGTATAGAAGGTCATTGATTACAATAAATGATTTATGATAACTAAAAAAGAAAACAGAGCAAGGAAATTTAATCTGTATCAAATCAAATCTTTTTTATTCAAGTAGACAAAGTCTAAGTCTGAGTCTAGGCTTAGAGTTAAAGTCAAGAAAATTCCTACCATTATTAGATTAATGGAAAGTGGTCACGGCTCTCAGTAATGAGGAATACGACGCAGTGAGAGACGCTAGAGCCTAGATGAAAATAACATGAAAAATTTAATGATTTAGGTACGGTACTAGAGATTCTAAACACGCTGTCCAAACACAATTCGATTGCGCCGACTTGATTGTCGCCGATGAAATTGACAAGAAAAACACAATTTTCACGGCCCGGGGCGAAAGGCCGGCAATATTTCTTGAAAAAACATTTTAAAGAAAATTCTATTTTCGCTGATACAATTTTTCCATTTGAGCGTGTCGCCAAGTTGGCTAACGAAACAGAATTATTTGAGAGTTGGTAGGTACGTTTGTATTTTTGATCGCGACATAAAATAGCCGTATTGAATTTCTACAGCAACTTCAAGAGAGATTTTCTTAATATATGGATGAAAATTGTGACTAATTGTAATGTACCTACTCGGGCCGTATTGCCAACGCTTAACCACATGGTTTCATTATTGTTGACTTTCGTGTTTTGGAGAAGTTCACCATTTTTTTAAAAAAATTAATATGAAATTTAAGACCAAATAAAGCAAAAATATGAAAGAATCATTAAAATATCTCAATAAATGAAAAAGTTATCGAACTTTAAAATTGCGCTTGCAAGACGGGAGACGTGACGTCATAACTCCCTATCAACATACTTTGTAAAGCCGAATAAAAGAAATAAATGGACTTAACGTGACTTAATTGAATTAAAAGCACTTAATTTGTGTGTGAAGATAATTTTGAAGTATTAAATCTCGGCTAGGTATTAAAACTCACTCATAAAATTTCTCACTCGAGTAAGATACAGCAATCGGTGTTCATTAAATTATTAAACTTTTAAATCGTCATTTATCAGTCATTTATTGATGGATTGTAAAAAAAAACACTGATTTATTAGTTTTAATCTATATTTTACTTCCGTTGTGATAAATATGATATTCACAACATCATGAAACTTCTCTATTTATGAGCGTCAAGGTACGTGACATCAAACTGTCATTTTGAGTAATATTGCATAAGCTGTAAGCGTTGCCAGCACAGCTCCTGTCCCACCAACTTATCTGGCTCGGTGGTCAAAATTGGAACTAATTTTTGTTTTTATTTTATTTTTAATATTTATTAAGAACACTTAATGTAACGGCGACGCTGTCACCGGGTAAGGAGCCATGAACTACCAACGCTTAAAAGCCATATTTTTTATACTACACCCGCTCGGAAAGTACCTTCATTCTTTTTTAAAAACGAGGTAGAAAGTACGTCATTGCTATAAACCAAATATGCGGGAGGGAAAGATGTATGAAATTTCATTTTTAACGCGTGCTAAGCGGAGAGAAAAACTATATGAAAATCCATTTCTAACGCGCTGTTTTTTTTTAATTTTAAGTAAATTATGTATATGGACGATGATAATTTGGGTATGTCCTTATGGATATAATATTAGAAGCAGCTTCACCATATTTGACATACAAAAGTCAAATATGGTGGATGTCGATTGTCGATATCAATATCGATTTTGATGGTCGATTGTCGATATCGATGTTGATTATCGATATCGATGTCGTGGTCGGTTGTCAATATCGATATCGATTGTCGATGTAGATTGCCAACATCGATGTCGATATCTTTGTTGATTGTCGCTATCGATGTCGATGTCGATGTCGATGTCGATATCGATAGTCGATATCAGCGTTGATGTCGATTGTCGATATGGTAGTCAATTGTCGGTATCGATGTCGATTGTCGATATCGATTGTCGATGTCGATGTCGATTGTCGATATCGAAATCTATATTGAAATAATCCTCAAAATGTACCTAGTCTAGTTTTGATAGTGAAGCTTCGAATGAAGCGACTCATATAATCATGATAGAACTTCACTTTGTAAGTTCGTTTAATCACTAATTATTATCGCTTATTTTCCTCGCAGGTGTAGTATAAAGCACTATGTATCACTCGGTAGAAAGTACGATTCCTACCTCGCGTGTATTGCGGCCCTTCGGCTACGCCTCGGGCCTCAAACTACACCCTCGATAGTAATCGGTCACTTTCTCTCCTCGGTGAACAATACTATTCATTATTTTGTTGACTTTCGTGTTTTAGAATTATAATCCGTATGTTAGGGACGTTAAGGTAGGTACTTTTTTTTAAAATCCACTACAAGCTAGCCCTTGACTGCGATCACACCTGATGGGGCGGGCTAACCTGTTAGGGGCATGGCAGTTATATTAAACCCATACCCCTTCGGTTTCTACACGGCATCGTACCGGAACGCTAAATCGCTTGGCGGCACGTCTTTGCTGGTAGGGTGGTAACTAGCCACGGCCGAAGCCTCCCACCAGACCAGACCAGGGGCAATTCAGAAATTATAAATTCCCAAATTGAACCTGCCGGGGATCGAACCCGGAACCTCCGCACGTTAAGGCAACAGCGCTACACACTGCGCCACGGAGGTCGTCTAACATCAAACGTGACATCAAACTGTCATATATATTAATATAGTTTAAGTAGGTATTGCTTTTTAAGCGTTGGCGGTATGGCCCGAGATAAGTTTCTGGGGCTATACGTTATCTCTGAACTAAACCGTAAAATGACAGCTCTGGTTTCCTGGTTTATCAACCAAACTTGTCGTGTCGTTTACGTTTATGTCATAAGTTTGCCTACGTTGATTTCTTTGAAAATATTATTTTGCTCAAAAGTTACCCACACAAATATTATAAATGCAAAAGTGTCTGTTTGCCTGTCTGCTACGCTTTCACGGCCCACCTGTTCAACCGATTTGGGTGAAATTTGGTGTTGGTATAGTTTGATATACGAGAAGGCTACTTTTTATTCCGGAAAATTACAAGTTTCCCGCGGGAATCAAAAACCTTAATCCACGCGGACGAAGTCGCGGGCATCAGCTAGTTTGTAATGTATGGCAAAAATTAACCACGAGATTGTTACTCCCTTCCCGAGATTTTCCAACGTGACTTATTCAAGATATAGATAACTTAATTATGACCAAGTTTAACTTGCTAAAATTCTATCACGAAATAGCTATGGCTAAATAAACCTTTCGTTTAGACTAAATTCTAGTTGAAACCTTATAAACCAACTCTTTTGAAAATAGTGACGCGCCAGTGCCGATCGCCCGTTGTCCGGGTATCCAATCCGGGGATAAATCCAAGTGTATTCCGCACAAAGCCCGAGTTGACTAGAGCCGTCAATTACGACACAAATTGCGTCGATCCCGAGGTTCACTACACGTTCACTCTGCCGAGAGCTAAAATACTAAGTTAATAGTCACTAAATCCCCTTTAATTGTAATAAAATCATATTTATACCTCTCAATGAGAACCTAGACCTTCAATCAAGAAAGTACAAGTATTATTAGTTATTACCATCAGATTATTTATAAGTTTTTTAGGGTAAAGTTTACGTTTTCACATCATTAATTAGTTGTGATAACGGTCCAATATCTCGTATTAAATAATATTAGCTACATTAAGCTTCTGGGGGCATACTAAGTATACTATCCCTTAAAGCCGTATTATTTCAATATTGTTGATGTTCGTGAATCATACCTGAATCATTATTTTAGGGACGTCAAGGTACATAAAACTGTAATTTTGAAATAATACCCAAAGCGACGATGGTTTGTAGCGGTCAAATAATTTCTTCAAATTTGGCTGAAAAAATATGCCGTGTAAGTGTAGAAGAGAGACGGAACATCATTACTAATTTGTACATCTACGAATCCACTTTAAATCACAAACACCCACGGATGTTTTTATTGAATTAATGTTTATGAGTCGGGTTTTTTTTTGTTTTAGAAAAATATCAGAAATTTCGATTAAAGTGGTCGAACGCGTAACAGACCGATGCGTCCAGAGCTGTGCACAATCCCGGCTGCAGTCCCGGGGAATACCTCGCAAGAACGGCGTCGGAAATAAATGTCTTAGCGCGATTCCTCATCGTTCAATTCTCGCTGCGGATCAGTTCCATGAGTTATATTGCAGCCTGGTGCGAATTCCTCTCTGATAGTGATTACATCGATTAAATATCGATACCGCTTCTGATATCGATATTGATTACCAAGCTCCCGTGTTTCCTGCCACGTATAACGTATAGTCCGCGCACGAGTTCCGAGAAATCGGTGTGAACTTCAGACTGAAGATGCGACGGCTGTACGCCACCCCGATCGTCGCTCCATAACCAGCTCGCTCCGAGCACTAGTGTTGAGCTTGACGCGAGTAATTTTGCGATAGCAGTATTATTTTGTACTTTAAACAACTCTAGCTCATAACTTTTACATTCCATAGGATTCCTCAGAGTCGCGGGCATCAGCTAGTTTATAATATTAGTAAGATGATGCGACTGTGTTTGGTGGTCTGTCTTTTTAAAAAGAGCAACCATCGAGTTTCTTCTCGGTAGGTTGGCATCCGAACCAGTGGTATTTTCACTCGATGATTCAAAAGCACTTTTAATTGTGCTTTTAATAAATTTATTTATATTAAAAAAAATTGGCAATCATAGGGACTGCCGATAGAAGTGAAAACGTTTTTTTTTTCAATAATTAAAATATGTACCTGAAAACTAAGGTATTATGGTTTAATTTCGAATGTAGAACAACGTTCGAGCATGTCGCCGTTCGCGAGCATGTCGGTCACGGGAATCCACAAGTCCCCCCTACCAAAAAGTGCTCAACGCGGCTAAAGAAGTTTACACTTCAAAAAATATGAGTTTTAATTTGTCCTTGGAAAGGAAGAGGGGAAGACCAATTTGTAGGTACGTCATACGTTCAGGGAGAGACGATATTGTAGAGTACACAGACCCTCTTTGGCATAGCTAAACGCTTACAGTATTAATAAATCATGGAAGAGACAGGGACCTTGGCCTGAAAATGGGATGGGTTATAGTGTAATCTCACTATACTTCACTAGACTTATAATAATTATTAATAAGGTATTTTAATGGGAACTGGATTAAGTAATAACGACCACCAAAAAGTACTTTCAGCTATTAATGGAATCCAAAAAAAGTAAAGCACAGACATACTCGTAATACTAATATTATAAATGCGAAATTGTTTGTTTGTTCGTTAGTTGGCTTGTCTTTCAATCACGCCGCAACGAAGCAACGGATAGACGTAATTTTTGGCATAGGTATAGTAGAGTGACATAGGTTACTTTTTATGCCGGAAATTTAAAGATTTCCCACGGGGATGAAAATCTTAATTCACGTAGACGAAGTCATCTTCTAGTAATTAATAAGGTATTTTTAACGGGAAATGGATTAAATATAATTACCACCAAAAATACTTGAAGCTTTTAACGGAATCCAAAAAAGCATTAAAAGCCGGTATACTCAGCATATTGTACCTACCCACAGAAATTATTATTAAATCTCCTCATTGTAAAAGGTAAAAGACTTAGTACGTCACATTAAGCATTAATTCGAGCGCCCCTGAATATTTGCATATGACAGCTGTCACAAGCGCGCGACCATTAGTGCTTTTTTGTTTTTTATAAGATTTTGTTTTTTTTTACAAGAGAGGTTGAGAAACTTCGGATTCTTTATGGAGATCGTGAAATGAAGTTTATTGTAAATTATTATTTAGTTGTCTGTCTGAAACTCTACTTTCGGAGTGGGTATTAAAATAATGGAAAGTGGTCATGAATCATAACTCATGACTCTCTTAGCAATGGAGGAGGGATATCAATTGAATCAATCAATGAATATTTATTTATTCAAATTAGGTACACTGTACACTAATTACTGACGTCCAATAACTTATAAAGCATGATGGTAATAATCAGTTACGGTATCTTAAAACTAGAGCTATGAGGGTTCCAAACGCGCCCTGGTCTGAGAAGGGCCCACAAAAATCTTTGCCGGTTTTTAAATAACGTACTAATATTATAAAAAAATCGAAAGCGTGTTTGTTTGTCCTGCAAGCATGCGTCAACGGATCGATGTTTTTTCCTACATGTAGCTTGTATCATGGCATTAAGCTCCGATGTATCCCGGAAAATTAAAAGGATTTTCAACAAACCTAAATCAAAGAGTAAAGAATAACGGGCATAATAAAAAATTAAATCATTAAGGCGTTTCCACACAGTGGGCAATAAAGAATGTTCCACAATCTATATTGTATGAAACGTCTGACAACTGACATCAATCAATACAAGCGATTTGTGGCAGAATTATTGTAATCTAGTCTTTATATCGGTTGCAATAAAGGCTTTTTTATGCGTTTAAGGTATTCCCACGTTGGACAAGCGGTAGCGGAAAACGAATTATTTTACCAGCGATTTCATCGGCGTGGACTTAACTACTACACTACTGTTAGAGACAATCCAGAAGTAGGTATTAATGAAACACTTTTAATGTATTTGTACTCTCATTTGGAACTTGCACGAATAAATGGTTAAACGTGTAGAGGTTCCACGAGAGATTTAATGTAATTAGATAAAAGTTGGCTAAACTTAAAGATATTATTATTGATTTGATCCGGCCACGATTGCTATCGTTAAGCTCTAAATCAAAATGCGATCTAAACAGAAAAGTATTCCATAATCGCTGAGTCTGCCGGTAGGAGACTGACTTACCATCGTCAAAATACTTGCATTTGTACTAACTATTTTCAATATGGCGTCCGTATCCCCAGTTTAAAGCGAATGACATGAAACTAGTCAAATTAACTGATATTATACTTCCTGTTTCATGAGATATAATGACAAATAGTAATAATGCTAACACTATCATTAAGTACACACATTCTGGCAAATAAATGATTATTTATTTATTTTATAAGAAAGGAATATTTTATAAGAATTACGCTTGGAAATGGAATTATTAATTTCTTAGATTTTCTTATCGCTTGCGGCTGGGAACCGCGATTTGCCGTTGTGGTACCTTTCGTCTTGTCACTGTGTGTGTCACTGGATCTTTCACTCCCCGCTCCCGCTCGCACGCTGCACGTGTCCTGGCCCTTATTGCGGGGTGTTCGAAGCCGGGCCGATCATCAGTCACACACGGCGTCTGATTTATCGCGCGTACGTATTTGAAACGGTTTTCTATACCGCCGGAAGCGATCGCTTACACTACGCCGCGTATTATTGAATTGTTACTGTATTCTAATATACTCTATTCTTATTATCTTACTAATATTATAAATGCGAAAGTTTGGATGGATGTATGGATGTGTGGATGGATGTTTGTTACTCAATCACGCCCCAACGGCTGAACGGATCTGGCTGAAATTTTGCACAGAGATAGATTATAGTCTAGAATAGCACATAGGCTACTTTTTATCCCGGAAAATTAAAGAGTTTCTGCGGGTACCAAAAACCTCAAACCACGCAGACGAAGTCACGGGCATACTCTAGTCTTTCATATTAGTATTAAAAGACAGATAGCTGTATTCTAGTGTATTCCTATTGTATTTTTTTGGAGTTGACCTCCTTTAGAATCGATTTCCATATATAAGCCCGGGGTATGAAAATATAGGGAATAAAATCAAACTTTCTGCGTTACGTTATTGACTTTATGTTTCCATGATAACACTTGTTTATGCTAGCTGATGCCCGCAACTTCGTCCGCGTGTTTTAAGTTTTTCGATTCCCACGGGAATTTTCCGGGATAAAAAGTAGCCTATGTCACTCTCCAGGTCTTCAATTATGCATATGCCAAAAATCACGTCGATCCGTTGCTCCGTTGTGGCGTCATTGAAGGAAAAACCAACAAACAAACACACTTTCGCATTTATAATATTAGTATGATGCGTTCATTTACCCTCATTTACTAATCTATATATTTTATAATCGTTCGTAAAGAGTAAACTCCAGTCGTGCGTCGGAGCTGACACACACATTTTTTTTTATTCCTGAACATTTTCGGCATATTAAACCGAAAATATTATAGGAATTGAAGGAACTTGTAGTTCCTTCATTATCATGGACTTCTGTAAAGTAACGCCTGCTTACTATCCAATATTATATTATGGAAATATTATGAAATTGCCTTTTTATCCGCATCCACAAGTGACGACCTCCGTGGCGCAGTGTGTAGCGCTGTTGCCTTAACGTGCGGAGGTCCTGGGTTCGATCCCCGGCAGGGTCAGTTTGGGAATTTATAATTTCTGAATTTTCCCTGGTCTGGACTGGTGGGAGGCTTCGGCCGTGGCTAGTTACCACCCTACCGGCAAAGACGTGCCGCCAAGCGATTTAGCGTTCCGGTACGATGCCGTGTAGAAACCGAAGGGGTATGGGTTTAATATAACTGCCATACCCCTAACAGATTAGCCCGCTACCATCTTAGACTGCATCATCACTTACCATCAGGTGTGATCGCAGTCAAGGGCTAGCTTGCACTGGATATAAAAAAAAAAATCTGAAATATTTCAGTTCTGGGTAAAAGAATCTGTTAATATTGTCCACAATATTTACTTAACAGCTATTTATATAGACAAAGCGTATTATCCTCATCCAGTAAACTTATTATAGGATAAACTATATTACATCATTGGAGCATTCATCCAGTGCTGGAGGGAATTGGAATGCTATTAGAATAATGTGAATTCGCTATAAGTACGGTTTACCTGAAAATCTCATAAAGAGGTACATCGAGCTTACCGTACCAAACAATAGCGGTAACGCGCACCATCATACCGTAAGAGTGGCCGTACACGGGCCTCGCATGGTCAGTCATGAGTTCATGACTCACTTTATGTGAAGTTCATAATAGCACTCGATCAGCGCGAATGACTGGGCCTAAACCCTTATCATTATTTGAGAGAAGGTTTCTTATCAATGAATGTCAGGAGAAGGTCGTGGTCGGGGCGGGCGACTGGTTGTATGTTTGATGATGGTATGACAAGGAAGAGTAACAGCGAGACAGACTTATGTGACTCTCATATTTAAAAAAAGCTGTCTGATATTTTTTTTCTTATTTATTCCACAACAAGTTAGCCCGTGACTGCGATCTCACCTGATGGTAAGTGATGATGCAGTCTAAGATGGTAGCGGGCTAACTTGTTAGGGGTATGCCTGTTATATTAAACCCATACTCCTAGTCGGTATCTACACGACATCTTACTGGAACACTAAATCGAGCCCGTGACTGCGATCTCACCTGATGGTAAGTGATGATGCAGTCTAAGATGGTAGCGGGCTAACTTGTTAGGGGTATGCCAGTTATATTAAACCCAATAGTAATTAGTCCTAGTCGGTATCTACACGACATCTTATTGGAACACTAAATCGCTTTACCACCTTTGCCGGTAGGGTGGTAACTAACCACGACCGAAGCCTCCCACCATTAACTCTGCCTTAAGTCTGAGCAAGGTCTACGATAGATCTCAGCCAGACTACGCTTGACTTCTCGAGCTGTTGACTGCCCAGTTAACCAAGGATTACTTTAATGCAATTGCAGTAGTTTTATTTTATTTTATTTATTGGGGACGATTAACAATTGCACATTAAGTATCACATTAATAAAATTAACAAATGTGTAATCCACCACATCCATACACGGGTTAACAATTTAAAATTTAAAAAGAAAAACTGAAGGACAATGTACATGAATTAAAGTGATCTGAATTATACAAATATGCTAAATTCTACACAAAAATTAAATAAAAAACGAGTGTGCACCACTCCACACATCACACCACAGACCACACGACAGAAATAATTTCTTCATGGTATGAGAAATAAGATAAATAACTGAAACATAACTGGTTATGAGAGAAAGAGAGAAAGAAAATGTATGCTCGCACCTTTCTCTCTTGCCCCTACAGTAATATACGGGACGTAAATCTTTATTTTTTATCTTCGCTAACTTATATCTCCCTCTCAACTTTCAACGTTCGCCCGACACTTTTTGTAACGCTCTCGTCACGCATTCACCAGCTTATTCCCCAAGTCAAGCGTGCGTAAATAACTATTTTGAAGTAAAACTTTATTTCAAAATAGTTATTAGTTGGCAATAACTGCTAAGCCTATGTTTGGCCGCTCTTACAGACATTGTAATCGGACATCGAAAAGCGATGTGACACGGGCAGCGGATTACGATTGCATTCAATTTTGTTATTGTACAATTTGTGGCAAAAAAGGGTGGACATTTTAAATTATTGAAGTGAAAACTTCTTTAGGCGCGTTGAACACTTTTTGGTAGGAGGTAAAAATGTGGAAACGCGCGACACCGTTCTTCTTAAGACAAAAGGTCTTGAGTATAAAATAGTAAATCCGTAATTAAACTTTAATGCCTCAGTTTAGTTTTAAGGTGACCGACACCTTGCGTTGTTACGAAGACTTAAATATAAATATAGTACATTCGTAATTAAACTTTAATACCTTAGTTTTAAGGTTAAGGGTATATTTTTATTTTTTTTAATTAGATAAACAATATTTAAATACCTATTTGTTTTCAGTTCTATCGGCAGTCATAGGGACTGCTGATAGAAGTGAAAACGAATATTAGAGTGTTTTAAATATGGAGTAAGCAAATGAGTAGACGGGTCACCTGATGTTAAGTGATTACCGCGCGCCGCCCTTCAACATTGGCAGCATCAGAGGAACCGCCAATGCGTTGCCGGCTTTTGAGATATTTGTTTATCCGCCCTGTGAAAACCTCGTATTATAATTTTAAAAAAATATCAAATTTACTTATTTAAACCATGCAGCTGTCTTAAATAATTGGTATTAAGTCAATTTGTGCATCCGAAAAAATTAATAATCATTAACCAAAAGCAGAAAAACTTTGTCAACTACTAAACCGAATTTTAAAAATAAATATACAACACAGCTTGATACACCAGTATACTCGTGAAAATATAAGATACCAATGAAAGTAATGAAACCTTACAATATAAAAAGGGAATTTCCATCCTCTGATTACTTTTGGTGCAACCATAAATAAGTGCACTAAATTATAATAATATAGAGCGTTACTTACCAACACTTCTAGTATTGCATAGTAACATGTTACACGGGATTTGAATGAAGCCATGCAACTGTTGTAATCCGTAGCCAGACATGGAAATGCCCAGCCAGGACAAACGGATTACCATTGTCTAGTCTTGTTGTACACGCAATAGTTTACAAAAATATTTGGCATAGTATAACTATGGTAAACTAGATGACATCCACGAAATCATCCGCGTGGGTTTTTCAAAAAATACGGGGGCAGTGTTTGATTTTCCAGAAATCACATCAATTTAGTCAAAATCGGTTGAAAGTATCGACCGTAAAAGTGTAACATATAGACAAACACACTTACGCATTTATAATATAAGTGTGGTTATTTATAAGGGAAAATACATCAAAATAATTTAGCTTCCTTAGCTTTGACCACAATACCTAAAAATTGATTAGCTAAAAAAACATTATCGTGATCGTGCCTCGTTGGTTTAGTAGTTAGCATGTTTGACTGCGGCTGACGAGGTCCCAGGTTTGAGCCTGGGTCGGGTCATAATTCCCTCTATTCTATGAGAGCGGAGGCCCGACGTTAATCGGCTGTAGTGGTGCTCAGTATACCATGAATCAATTGTATTAAACTGTATTTTATGTTCAAATAACTGTATTTAAAGTATAATATTTAAGTACAGTACATTTACTGCATCAAAGAGCTGAAATTTTAATGACTCACTATTATAAACTACTTCCTCTTTCGCTATTGCGAAATCACTTTCGCAATTTCGCAGGTTTTCACCAAATCCCATTTAATTTTTCATGTTGCGGCAAAGTGGATTACTTAATAACGTAGATTCTTTACTTAAAGTGACCTAACTTTAAAAAGTAACGATTTTCAGGATGATATGGACCAAAATATTGAAGTATCATGGTAGTTTTCAGAATATTGCAACGTCCTTGCCCTGTCTCTACACTACATCCCTCTCCCTTTGTATCGTATTTTCTCATTGCTGAGGTTCATGACTCCTTATCATTAATCACAAAATGCAAGTTTCCTGAGCTCCTTGTACGAACACATGAACCAAGATATGACTGGATAACGCTATTTTTGGGGTATACTATGGGGTAATCTTTAAAGGTTAAACGATGTGGCCACTTTTGGTCATTTACTTGGACTTAGGTCAAAGATTCCAGTGCGAACTTCTACCATACTACAATATCCTTTATCGGAAATAAAATTTTTATTTGTGTCGCCAATTTCTGGAGCAAAAGTTTTGCTAAAGTTGTTTTAGGTTACTTTTATTCGGAGCTAACATGACCCAGTTTGAAGTGATTTTGACGTTTTGCCAGCCAATAACCGCAGCTGTTGCGAAGCGAACGGAACATAAGATAAAATATTACCAATACGAGATGTTATTAATGCAGTTTTCCATAAATCCTGCATAATATATTATGCGATAGTTTCGATAACCTAATTTTATGGTTAAACGTTATTCTGGCCTTTTCCGTTTCTAATAAAAATATTTTGAATTGCAATTCTTTCTATTATTAATAATGTGGCAAGGAAAGATATAATTAAATAAGATAACGCATTACGTTTACCGATAAATCTTTGAAACATCTTTGGAAACATCTCTGATAATTAAGGTTTAAACACAAAATAACTGAGTGTCTTCTAGGGATTTAAAAGTTGTTTAAAAGGGTCTTCAGATGCCGCTGATCGTAGGTTACTGATGCAAAAGAAAAAATCAATATGGAAGTGCTCAGATTCTCTGGCCTAAGGTGTAAAGGCGTTTGTTTGTAGTGATTTTAATCGAATTGAAGCGGCCATTTATACGTGCCAGTTTTGTATGATTTAAAGCGTTGCAGATATTAAATGTTTATATTTGACAAACGGTATGCATCTCACTAATTATATTAACGGGCCACATGATTTTTTAAACCTTTTTTTTACAAAAATACCTTTGAAGTGAAACTTCTTTAGAATCGTTGTTATTTGAAAATTGGATGAAACGATAAAGCGACACTACAAAGAGAGAAACATATTCATAATAAGATTTAGCCTGCGAGAGAATAAGATAGAGTACAATTTGTATTTATTTAATTCCATCGTAGGCTACTTTTCTAAAGTTTCACTTTTGCCGCGTGTGAATTTCAATTCAAATTGTGAACACACATTTTTTTTGTTATTTTTTTTATCCACTACAAGCTAGCCCTTGACTGCGATCTCACCAGATGGTAAGTGATGATGCAGTCTAAGATGGCAGCGGGCTAACCTGTTAGGGGCATGGCAGTTATATTAAACCCATACCCCTTCGGTTTCTACACGGCATCGTACCGGAACGCTAAATCGCTTGGCGGCACGTCTTTGCCGGTAGGGTGGTAACTAGCCACGGCCGAAGCCTCCCACCAGACCAGACCAGGGAAAATTTAGAAATTATAAATTCCCAAATTGAGCCTGCCGGGGATCGAACCCGGGATCTCCGCACGTTAAAGCAACAGCGCTACACACTGCGCCACGGAGGTCGTCAAGCAACAACATATAACATACATTTTTTTTGTTATTATGTCTTTAAATCTAATTACGTGATAGAAGCACATTTTCTCTATACACATATATTTTCCAAAGAATGTTCAAATTTTTCTTTTTAAATTTTTTGTCCATAGCGAATTTTCTTCCGTTGGTAACTCTCCATTCTCCAAGTCTCCACATTCCGAATCCGTTGCTTATCGATTAATGAAAATATTCCAAGAATCTGGACTTTATATTTTTACGAATCATTTTGGGAATTATTTCCCACCCCGAATAAGTACTCGTATGTATCATTAGCATTTGAGTAACTCTGATACTATTACTGTTACTGTTACTTACTGTTACTTACTGTTACTGACTTATATTTCGGAGAGTGTGCTCAAGAACGATTTGACAGAGTTCCTCCATCACCAAGCGCAGTCAAAAATTCCGCGGATAGACTTGTGTAGGATAGACTTATTATACCGGAAAATTAAAGAGTTCTTGTGGGAATGAAAAAGCCTTAATCCACACGGACGAAGTCGCGGGCATCGTCTAGTCTATACTAATGTTGTAAATTATTGTGAAATAAATAAAGAAATTAAATATCACTTGCTTCAAACGGCGGCAGAAAACATCTGTCCGAGAGTTCTTCATAATGTTCTCGAAGTTGTGTGAAGTCTGCCAATCCGCACTTAGCGAGCGTGGTGGACTTTCGCCAATTTTTTCTCATTCAGAGAGGAGACTCGTGTCAAGTAGTGAGCCAGTAATTGATTGATAGGACGATTTTTTTAAAATAGGTCTTTATTATTGAATTTAGCAAGTAAGTACTAGATGCCTATGTGCTATTCCAGACTATAATCTACCTATCTCTGCGCCAAATTTAATCCAGATCCGTTCAGCCGTTCTGGCGTGATGGAGTGGCAAACATCCATACATCCATCCATCCAAACTTTCGCATTTATAATCATACTAATATTTTAAATGCGAAATTGTGTTTGTTTGTTGGTTTTTCCTTTAATTACGTCGCAACGGATCAACATGATTTTTGGTATGGATATAGTTGAGGACCTGGAGAGTGACATAGGCTATACTTTCTATCCCGGAACATTAAAGAGTTCTCGCAGGAATCAAAAAAACTTTAACCAAGCGGACGAAGTCGCGGGCATCGGCAAGTAGATATAGATAACTGCGTTCAAAGCAAAGCTCTAGTAATCCTACCCTCGCCGTTAATACCCCCGCAATATACGGATTAAGCGTTAAAAATTGCGTCGACCGTTTAAATCGCTCAAATCGAGCATTCAATTATCACTTTTGCGGCTGCCGCTTTATCTATTTTGATAACTAGTGATTTAAACACGAGTTCATTTGAGTAAAATGTTCATATTTTTAGAGTTTCCGAAGTTGAAAAACAAACCTTTTTACTTTAAAAAAAAAAATCCACAAGAAGTAAGCCCCTGCTGCGATCTCACCTGATGGTAAGTGATAATGCAGCCTAAAATGGTAGCGGGTTAACCTGTTAGTGGCATGGCATCTTACCGGAACGCTAAATCACTAGTTGCACGTCTTTGCCGGTAGGGTAGTAACTAGCCACAGGCGAAGCCTCTCGCCAGACCAAACCAGAAAAAAATCAGAAATTATAAATTCCCAAATCGACCCTGCCGGGCATCGAACCCGGGACCTCCTATGTTACTGTCCCATGTAAAGCTGTAGCGCCAGTATATATACATATATATATTTATTTATTGAAAAATTATAAAAGCTGTTTAGTATATTTTTACCGCCAATAATAAGTTAAACCGTACGTCTGTCTTTATTTCATCCATTTTATTTGTTAACTACACCTGTTTACTAGGTTTTTACTGCCAATAATGAGTTATTTTTCTTAAAACAGAGAAGTTATTAGGTAAATGTATTTTATTGAAGATAACCTTCCGGCTTCCGTTTTCCCCTTCTCTTTTAAGATATGTTTCTTTTAGTATATACCTTCAAATCAAGAGTGAATAGGCATCTTCAAGGCAAGCGCGCTCGACCTTAGCACGGATCTTAGGCTGCATCACCACTTGCAAGCAAGTCTGATTGCCCTTATTAAAAAAATATATATAGGTGCCTTATATTTCCTATTTATAAAATAGCATTAAGCTAAATTTTAATTTTAAGTAATTTGTATCTAATAATATAAGTTTACGCATATTTCAGTCGATTTCTAATGTTAAGAAACGTTGACAAAAGTCGGTAACTGGATGGGTGACCGCATTTGGAGGTTCAAATTGGGCCTTTTCGTTTCCTCCATGCCTCGGAGAGCACGTTAAGCCGTCGGTCCCGGTTATTATCACTAATACCTGATAATAATCGTTACAAAAACCTAAGAGTTGAAATACGAGTCGTATTCGAGTCGTATTCGAAAGGACGTAGAAACATTAAAATCCTAAGAAAATTCCTACTATTATTTGACTAATGGAAAGGGATCACGACCCTCAGTAATGAGGAATACGATGCAGAGAGAATATTTATCATAAATAGGTCGTTACCAATATTTTACCCCTTTGCACCATCTGTTACTCCTAATCTATGATCAATTATAAGCTCAGGGAGTGGATATTAAGTTACATTTGCATATTCTACTCGGATGTTAGTCTAGGGTTGTTGACCTTTTGACAGTTACAACTGACATTAGCGACGGGCGCGCCACCTCTTGTTGATCTTTGGCAACTCCCCATTGTTTCCTCATTGAATGTGTAATGAAGTCAAGTTGTATTTAAGTATGGAATCTTGGAAGGTAAGCATGGACTCATTACAATTTCACAAAATGTACCTACTACCTACGTAATAGGTAATGTACAACAGTACATTGTGCACTGAAAAAAAAAAGTGTGTATGTCACACACGGCAAAAGTGAAACTTCAGAAAAGTAGCCTACGATGGACTGAGATAAGATAAATATAACTTGTATTCTATCTCATTCTCTCGCAAGCTAAATCCTATTATGAATATTTTTGTCGCTTTTTCATTTCATCGAGTTTTCAAATCACAACGATTCTAAAGAAGTTTCACTTCAAAAATTCTTGCGATCCTTTTGATGTTTTTCTTCAAAACGTTTCCTTGTAAAAGGGACAATTTTTCCCAAAAATTATCGACTATCCATACTAAGAAACATTTCATTATTTTAAATATTAATTTAATTGATCATAAAACTTCAATGTCAATAATTAGCATCAAATTAAAATGAACCTTAATTTAATTAATTTAGAGCTCAATTTGGTGTATGCATTCATAGCCAGTGCTCCGAACGATATTTACGTTTCCAAATTAAAATCGGTTGTAAGTACTGAATTTGCGACTTTATTTTGTATGCAGTTTCCTACCTCTCTCAACCATAGATGAGACTACCGTACCTCTAGGTGCTACAACAGTATGTCATACTAGCCGGGTCTGTGATTGTTAGGTAAGGCTTCGACCAACTGTATGAATACATTTACGCTGTGCTTACAGCTCTGGGGCTATACTGCCATTGCTAAAGCAATACTTATGCAATATTACTCAAAATGACAGTTTTATATCACGTACATTGACGTTCCTAAAATAAGGATTATAATTCTAAAACACGAAAGTCATCAATAATGAAAAAATGACTTTAAGCATAGGCGGTGTGGCCTTTGTATATACTTCATCTCCAATGGAAGTCGTATAAAAACGCCTGAAAACAATACGTAGGTAATAACCTCCTCACAAAGGCCATAGAAAATTTAGACTTCGATTGACTTTTTAATATAAAACCGATAGAATGACGCAGATGAAAAGAGGGGAAAGATTTCTCTTAAAAGCTCTCATTTCAATGGGACTGTCATATTACGTGTAACCATAAAGAACAGCACACTAAAGACTTGTCGCGCGACAAATTAGCGTCAGTGATTGCTTATCAGTAGCTGAAGTAACTAGCTACTTATAATAAGCATTTTTTTATATTTTATTCCCCTATAAGTTAGCCCATGAATATAAGGTGGTAACGAGCTAAATTGTAAGGGGTATAGCAGTTATATTTAACCCGCACCCGTCATCAGTTTCTACGCGACATCGTATCAGAACGCTAAGTCGCTTGGCGACACGTTTTTGCCGATATTTGTAATATAGCCACGGCAGAATCCACCCACCAGGCAAGAGAAAATTCAGAAATTATAAATACCAAAATAGAGCCTGTCGGGAATCAAACCCCGGACCTTACCTTTTTACCACAGCACACACAATTATTGTGCCAGGAAACTTCGTCAAGCTCTGGCTATAAACTAAAATAGTTTATTATTATAGGCTATCCTAGTTTGGGGGTTTAAGAAACCTTGTAGGTACTATTGGTTTTCGTACAAATAAAGATTTTATTTATTTAAAAACAAAATATTCGTTTCGTCCGACAAAAAGTCGCAAATGTGCTCATGCGCTAAGCACTCGAACAAGTCGTCGGATGATTGAAAAAGTTTAATTCAGACACTCTGAAATACCCGCAGATAACCTTGGAGCTATTGAAATTTTGGAAATTCGATTATAATTGGCGTTTTCCATTGGCCCGTAAGGTCGGCAAAATTAGAGGCGCTTTAACATTAAGTATTTAATAAGAATAGAAATAGAAAGATATAATATTCAAATAACTTTACTATCTATAAGTGCTTTTACTATTATAAGTGCTTTTGAATCGTCAAGTGGATCTACGACTGGTTCAGAATGGCCTATGAAGTCAAACTCAAAGCCTTCTTTTATTCGATGTTGATAGCACTTGTACAATTTTATGAGAGATTTAGGAGAATACATATATTACAGAGAAATGTGTGTTTATTTGAAACTCGAGGAATTTTCTTTAAGTTTTTATTCTTGGTACAAACAAGATCACAATAATTTAGAAATATAGGTTTACTATCAAAGGGAAATTAATTAAGTAACAGGAGCAATGAACTTTGCGTGTGCGCCGGGTTCTAAGTCAGCGCATAGACAGCTGTCAAAGGTCAAGCTGTCAAGGACGTCTGTGGCCATGTTCAGAAACGTGGTGGTGGTGGTTACATATGTATTTTTGACTGGAGAACGAAAAGTCCGACTTCAAACAAAACAAAAGTAAGGGAGAAAAGAAATGGCAGTCAATAAAAGTGCGAATTATTTTTTATTTTTTTTAAATAAAGGACTCTCCTCTGGAGAACTTTACGGATACATGCCGCGCTGCGCCGCGCCGAGCGTCTGTAGTGTACCTTTACATTTATTATTATTGTCCACCATTGCGCCCTCCCTTTCCATTTACAATTACTCAATGATCTATTTGATTATTTCTTAAAGGACATGCAGGAGTTATCAATTTGGTTATTTCGTATAGGTAGGACATACAGCTCCTAGGGGTATCTTATGATAGGTACGCCTTGTTTTGAATCTACCACCGGTTCGGAAAAATGAATCTACTGAAGAACTGGCAAGACTCAGTATGTACATGAATTGTGAACACCACTACTCAACTCATAAATTTATAGCTATTCGAAGTTTGAATCCGCCATTGATAATAACTTAGCGAACTACCCTCATTCCCCGATGGTGTGCCGATGGTATTTAATTATGAAAATCTAATTTGGTGCGTTCTAATTGTGTCGAGGTTAATTAGAGAGGCGTACGCGTCCAGGGTATTGATTTAACAATGATGCCTTTCATACTCATTAAAAACCTGTGTCATAATAAACGTCTTCATCAAGGTCCTGGGAACTCGATAGGGGTATGGGCTTAATATATTTAACTGCCACACCCCTGATAGCGCGTGCACAGGTTATAGAGCTAGGGTAGGCATAAGTTAGTCAGAATACCTATTGACTAGCTATTTCGATGAAAAATGAGCATCGACGTTTCTATTTGGATAAGCAGTGCTTTTACGCATCTATGAACTGCACGCCACTGAGTCCCCTGACAAGTTACCCCGCTCTACCATCTGAGACTGCATCATCTCTTACCATCAGGTGAGATCGCAGTCAAGGGCTAACTTATAGTGGAATTTAAAAAAAAACTTTTTCATAATATTAATCTTCAAAGATAAGAAGTTGGTGTGTTTCAGACCCGTACGAGCACGTAAAGCCGTCGGTCTTGCGCCTGATCTCTCTCGGCCTATCGGATCCGACTATGAGAGTGAGGGAATAGAGTGAGCACCTGTGTTTTGGCTCACACTTGTTCAATATAATAATCTCGTACGTGGTTGGCTTGTTTGATTGGCTGATGAGACATTAAAAGTAAAATTTTGGAATCCGTCAATGTAATTCGTATTAACCGTCAACCTTCCGCTTTAATCAACAATAGAGGCCTAATTTTAATTCAACCCTTCGAATAGGGTTTAGGCTTTAGGGTGGATGGCATGATTAAACCCTAAGCTATTTCATTACCCATCGATCCCGGGTATTTAGAGAATCCCAGCCAGACGGTGGTTTGGTATGGTGTTGGAGCGTAAAAGTATTTAGGGTTAAGCCTGAATATTTGAGGAGAATGTCACTACTAAAGCGCAACGCACACTTGCAGAGTGGCATGTAACACGAAGGCGCATCGTCTTTTTCAGGGCAGTAATGTAGCTAATTTATTGCACACAATTACAAAATGTTGTTAATTTAAGTTTAAGAACGTTTTAAGATATGCCATTATAACTCAGTGGAGAAATCTTTAAGTATCTGCTAGCGGCGTCTACCGTACGACGCGACGTCCATTTCTGGACATAGGTCCTAAACAAACTTCCAAACGTCGCGCGGCTGTCTTTGTAACTATGAGGCCCATTTTTATAGGTAGCTTTTTTTTCCACAACACGTTAGCCCTTGACTCACCTGATGGTAAGTGACGATGCAGTCTAGGATGGTAGCGGGCTAGCCTGTTAGGGGCATGGCATTTAATTATTACACTCATACCCCTGTTCGGTTTCTACACGGCATCGTACTGGGACGCTGAATCGCTTGCCGGTAGGGTGGTAAGCAGCCACGGCCGAAGCCTCTACCAGGCCAGACCAGGGAAAATTCATAAATTATAAATTCACAAATCGACCCTGCCGGGGATCGAACCCAGTACCTCCGCACGTTAAGACAACAGCGCTCAACACTGCGCCACGGAGGTCGTCAAAACCATAGGTACCATATTATTATCTCGAATCCGAATGCCATCACTGGCAACACGCAGTTCGAAAATTTTGATTATCAGACATTGTGGAATTTTGGACAAAAGTCATCGACATCTCGAAGCTTCCCAAACGTTCCTCAGTCGAGTTATAATATCACTCCAAACAATTAAGCTAAAACTTAAAACAATTAGGGTAACTCCAACATTAGCTAATACTATAACTTAGGGTAACTGATTCGAAACTTTTTTTAATTTAACTAGCTTTTGGAGTGTCTTAACATTCGTCATGCAAACTAAAGTAATCATGATATTAAAACGTAAAACTCTGAAAAAATAGACAATTACCTAAAGTAAGAGCAAGTTTGAAAGTCATCCTATTATACGCGAAACACAATTTACAACTTGTACGGGAATTACGTCGTTTCTCATTTAAACTTTGGCTTTTTCAACGCGACTCGTTTTTAAACGTAAATCTCTACGTCATATTGATCATTCCTATGTGTCTTTATGATGAATTCTTACTAATATAATAACATACTATTACCAATTCTGTGTATAAAGATGATTCCCGCGACTTCGTCCGCGTGGATTAGGGTTTTTTGATTCCCGCGGGAACTCTTTAATTTTCCAGGATAAAAAGTAAGCTTATGTCCTTCCCCGGGTAACAACCTACCCCTGTACCGAATTTCATCAAAATCGATTGAACGGATGAGCCGTGGAAGCGTAGACAGACAGACAGACACACTTCCGCATTTATAATATAACTAGCTCTGATGCCCGCGACTTCGTTCACGTGGTTTACGTTTTTTATTATTCCCGCGGGAACTCCTTAATTTCCCGGGATAAAATATGCCTATGTCACTCTCCAGGTCCTCAACTATACCTATGCCAAAAATCACGTCAATCCGTTGCTCCGTTGCGGCGTGATTGAAGGGCAAACCAAAAACCAACAAACCAATAAACCAACAAACAAACACACTTTCGCATTTATAATATTATAGTATGATATATATGGATGCTTAAGTGTGTCTGTCTATCTGTCTGTCTGCTTCCCGATAATTTAAGGAGTTCCTGCGATTTTTGCCAATTGTACCATAGTTTAGTTTTATTGATAGTGTTCACATGTACTCGTACCCGTGTGTTTCTTGGTGTACAATTATTTATTTTTTCATTTTTTTTAAATCAATTACAAGTTAGCCCTTGACTGCAGTCTCACCTGATGGTAAGTGATGATGCAGTCTAAGATGGTAGCGGGCTAACCTGTTAGGGGCATGGCAGTTATGTTAAACCCATACCCCTATTCGGTTTCTACACGGCATCGTACCGGAACGCCCAATTGCTTGGCGGCACGGTTTTGCCGGTGGGGTGGTAACTAGCCACGGCCGAAGCCTCCCACCAGGCAAACGTGGAAAAACACGAGGACGGCGTCGCGGGCATCATATAGTAGTTGGTATTCTAAGCCCTGACACCCCCATTAATACAATTTTAAGAGTAATATATTTGAAAGAAAATATCGGGCGCAAAGTTTTTCGCCACGAGTTTTCTTTGCTCATTTTTTATTCACGCCCCCTGCGGGTCAGCTTTGACGGGTTTTTATATAGCATCCCTTTGTTCCAGGTAAACCATTATCCTTTTTGCTGGAATATATCACATATGAGCAAAAGTCTGTTACCACTGATATCTGGTGATCTGTGATTTTGCGGATTTCTTTGTGAGTATATTTTTTTTATTTACACGTGTACCCTTTTTTCATTTAATATTGTGTGAATGTTGGAAGAAAATAAGATAAAGTTAAGTTTATTGGAGTCCACCAAATATAAAAAATTACATTTAAAGCCTATCTTAATGTAACGAAATGGAGTTACAAACAAAAATATTATTAATAACCTATTGCCAGAACTAGTTACAGCTGTGTTTTGATTTTTCGAAATTTTAATATATTTTGAAAAAAAAAAACAAAAACTTCATTTTACTCTGTTGTTATTCATATTTAAATTCTATCATCTCTGTCGAGACATAAAAGCCTGTGTAAGGGCCTCCGCCCACGTCAGACTTTTAATGTATAATCGACTTTTGTCACTGATTTGGTGACTGACTCAATGTCCGAACGTATAATTTTTCGGTTACTCATCCAGCATTCACTGATTTTGTTTTCGACCGACTCAAACTCAAGCTCAAATCTTTTTCATTCAAGTAGACTTTGACAAGTGCTTTTTTATCGTCGAGTTAATCTACCACTAGTTTGGAATGCCATTCCTACCGAGAAGAAGTAGCAAGAAACTCGGTGGTTGAATAGAAATAATTAATATTAAGAGAAAGAAATAATTTCAATTACATCTATGTGTTATGTGTAGATACATAAGTAACACACACACGACACGTAGTACACGACTTTTTTGTAGTAGGTACGTGTTATTTTTTACGGTTGTTTTTCGTTTTTTACTGCTAAAAATCGATCACTGATAGTCTAATGTGAGCGGAGCCCCTAATCGAGAATACAGGGTTGGCATTATTTTGGTAGAAACTTAACTACAGGCAGTTCATAATGAGGATTAAGCATTGAGCTGCACACTACAGTTCTAACCCTATTGAGCTACGTATACGTATTACTTAAAGCAGACTTAACTGCCTTGTTGGTCTAGTGGTTAGCATGTCCGACTGCGGCCAACGAGGTCCCAGGTTCGTGAACCGGGTCGGGCCACAACAAGTTTTGGGTTTTTCTGACAAGAAGTTCTCAGTAATAGCCCGGAGTTAGGAAGTTGGCGGTGTTTTACCCCCGTGTCTCGGTCTCTCCGGTCGTGTCGGA
Organism: Erebia aethiops; assembly: GCA_923060345.2. Taxonomy (NCBI): domain Eukaryota; kingdom Metazoa; phylum Arthropoda; class Insecta; order Lepidoptera; family Nymphalidae; genus Erebia; species Erebia aethiops. The sequence goes on along the minus strand of OV281086.1, from coordinate 7,584,354 downwards.
TTTTTCGTCCTATCGGGCTATGAGAGTAAAGGAACAGAGAGTGCACCTGTGTATGCGCACACTATATTATCTACACTCTCTCTGGGGATTGGCCGTCGTGGCCGAAATTCGGTCGGGAGGATTATTATTGTCATTACTTAAAACAGAGGGCATAGATAATGGTTTTCTTAAAAACTATCACTATCCGGCCATACAATATCCTCGATCCATTCAATATACCTAGATACCCTAGTGTATACGCCAGGCGCCATCTTCCTACCGCAATCCCTCCCAAAGGACGTCACACCAACTATTGTATGCAATGGAAACGAATGTATGCAGTCCACTCTATCTGAAAATGGAAAACATACAACGAGTGATTATTTTCAAAAACCGTGGTTTTATAATAAAGATGTCTAGTGATAGGCTTCGACCGTGGCTACATTCCGTGTAGAAACCGAATATGGGTATGAGTTTAATATCATAAAACTAAAGAAACGTTAACGAGAGCAATAAGATCTTTTTTTTTATTCACTACAAGTTAGCCCTTGACTGCGATCTCACCTGATGGTAAGTGATGATGCAGTCTAAGATGGTAGCGGGCTAACCTGTTAGGGGCATGGCAGTTATATTAAACCCATACTCCTATTCGGTTTCTACATGGCATCGTACCGGAACGCTCAATCGCTTGGCGGCACGTCTTTGCCGGAAGGGTGGTAACTAGCCACGGCCGAAGTCTCCCACCAGGCCAGACCAGGGAAAATTCAGGAATTATAAATTCCCAAAGTGACCCTGCCGGGACCTCCGCACGTTATGACAACAGCGCTACACACTGCGCCAAGGAGGTCGTCAAACAATTGGGTATTTAACAATTACTAGTAAAATCAGCAACTCTTTATCAAAGTTAAGTCTCATACATGTACTTAATATCTGACAACACAAATCATTATTCAAATACTAATAATCGTTATTTGAATTACAATTTGTGTTATCATCAATATTCACTGCAATTTTTTTATTTTAATCGATCCTATAAAATTGTTGAAAAATATGAGGCTAACAGGAGATGCAGATTTACTTGTTTAGCATAAAACTAATAGAATGTTTTGTGGAATTGCGTCTTTTGAAAGATTTTCTATTTCGCTAATAAATGTTTTTTTTTGACATGGGAAACGCTGTAATTACCTGGCATAACTTGCAACGGTCCTCCCGAATCTCCCTGGCAAGTATCCTTCCCCCCATGCTCATAATCGCCAGCACATAACTGGTTATCCGTTATCCCCTGAGCTATAAGCTTCCTCCTTATCAAATACCTCATCGATCTATTACAAACTTCTGAATCAATTATATCTACATCGACTTTCATCAATGTTTCGCTACCACTGGCGTCCATTGAATCCGTCTTGCCGAAACCTATAGCTGTTAACTTCATGTCTTGGATATCATCATCAAGGTTTAAACAAGCTATGCGTATGTCTCTGCTCAGCACAAACTCTGGCGTGCCCCTCATAAGTGCTATATCGTGGTATTTGGAAGGCGGTTTGTAATATGGATGGGGTAATATTTCGTCTATTTCTCTTTCTTGAGCTAGCTCCTCAACCTCGTCGAATTCAAAAGTTGCTGTACCTATTCTCAGGACACTTGCTGTTCCTTCAGTGGGATCTTCAGTGCAATGTGCAGCTGTTAGTACCCATTTCTCGCTGAAAATATAGGAAATATGTTAAAATATCATAAAATCTATTTTAAAAAAATATCCTGACTGATTGAATGAGCTATCAACACGCACAACCTAAGCCACTGGTGTTAGAAACATGAAATTTTGACTTTTATAACGTAGACACTCACTAGAAAGGATTTTCGGTAATCACACCCCAATAGTGGGGTTAAAATTGGCGATGGAAGTTGGTGTGAAATATTGTAATTTGTCAAGTTATATCCATTAACTAAACTCATTCCAATTTTATAAAAAAACAACTGTTGTTATCCACAATTTATCATAATAAATTATTGTCACGTCTCGTTCGATCGCTAAGTATACAATTATGCACCGAAAACCCTAAAAATCTGGTAAAATTACGAAAAGTTCACACGATGATCAGCATAACAAAACAAGGGTCTTTCAATAAGTACCTGATTAAAGATCCACCACATTTCCAAGCCGGCTTCTTACTGGTTTTCTTTTTGAATCCAATTAAAACCATATGAGGGTACAGCAGTAAATCTATCGGTACTCTGATCTTCTCTGAAGGGTACAGTATGTTGTGACATTCCAGCATCGTCTGTCCATAATGCTTGCAGGCGGCTAGTGCCTTCTCTCCTGTACTTGACGCTTCTATAATAATGGGGAAAGTCAATGTTATTAGCTTAGCAAACATTTCCCATAGCGCACAATATGACGCGTACTAATGAACTGTTATTATTTTTCTTTTTTGTTCACTGGTGCTTGATGGATATCAGCCGTGTCCACACTGAGCGCACAAGCCTCATGATGCTTCGAGTTTTGGCCCGCGGAGCATAGGTAGCTTAGTAGGTAGCATAGTAGGTAGGTATTTTTCTCAGATGTGACTATACATTTATATCTACATATAAATAATATGAATACTATGCAACAACCTTGCGAAACAAATATTCGGGTGCTAGTGCTTTCGAATATCCTCGAACCAACGATACTAATCGAGCATAATGTCGAGTATTTAGCTCACAAGAGTCAAGACTAGCGTGAATATGTCACTTATAAGCCAAATTCCACGAACCTATTTATTCCGCTATAGATTTTTTACGCTAAATAATAACGCTCGCTAAATAGCCAGTCTAACGCGGCCTGAAACTAAGTGATTCGTACAGTCCCACCAAATTATCTGGCTCGGTGGCCAAAATTTGAAGTAATTCTTATGCCTGTCAAGTTTTTGTTTTTATTTTATTTTTAATATACACTAGCGACGCTGTCACCGGGTCAGATCAAGTTTGTGGGACTATAACTTAAAGTAAGAACCAGGAATATAACTTATTATATTCCTGGTTCTATCTGGTTATAATCTATTTTATCTATTATTTTACTTATAAAATAATAGATAAAATAGATTGAGATTAAAAGGGCAATTGCCTTGCAATCAATAACTAGTTATAATAGTTCATTTCTCAGCCCCGACTCCCGAGGCACGCTCGGATGTGATGCTCGCTTGGTGTGTTCCCCGCTATTTGCAAATGGCGGTATTATCACTAATTCGTTGCGGCGACTTTATGGCACATGAAAATTCGCCATAAAAGCAATCAAGGCGTCTCGAATCGTCGCCGCTGTAGCGACATGCTAATATTGCATGATTGCATTTGTCACATTACTGGTTGTGTTATTTGTTTTGTTATTAGGTTTTTTTTTCATTTTTTTTCATTATGTGACTGTGAGAATTAATGTTTTGTAAGAGTTCAAGTATTTCTTGCAGAAGCCGTTTTATATAGACATATAATATCAATAGTTAATATTACAAATGTGAAAGTTTGGATGGATGTATGGATGGATGGATGGATGGATGTTTGTTACTCAATCACGCCAGAACGGCTGAACGGATCTGGATAAAATTTGGCACAGTGATAGATTATAGTCTGGAATAACATATAGGTTAAAGATATAAGGCATAAAACAAATAAAATACATACATATATAGACAATACATAGACAGGGTTTCGGATTAGGCTTGTTTTAGATATACTAAATCTTTACCTATTAAAAACCGCGATAAAGGTACGGCAACACATGAACGGGCAAATTTCGTGATTAGACATCTCTCTACTGTTAGATTAAAGTAGTAACTTTACTCAGGATTTATGTGTTTTACTTACTCAGGCAATCTTGACTCGGCACACAATTCCAAACTTTGACCGCAACATTTATACATTACAATAATACTCGTAGCTTTCGCGACCCCAAATATATCTCCATCATGAAATTCGACTCAGCAACTGGCACCATCAAGTTTTAATAAGTTCTGAAACCTCCTAAGTCGTTTTAATGAGTACTTCGCCGAGTCAATATGGAGTGATTTAGGTGCACCAAAAATCTTATTCTAACATTTTTTGGAGCGATGGAATTTGAGTACAGGGTAATACTCTGCGTAAAATATTTTATAACAAAATAGCTGTCCCGCCCGGCCTCACACCGGAAGAATTTCTAAAATTCCTTTCCTAAATCCCCTTAAATTTTATTTTACGTTGTAGAGAAATTACACTCGCAAATCTATCTTTTTATACAATATCAATTTTTGATATATCAGTCAGGAAGTTTCTATTCTTTATTCTAATTCTAATTATGAGTTAAATAAACTCAAATCAGAATCTTAGCCGAATCAACATTGCGACAATTTTGATTCTGGGTTGAGTCAAGAATGCCCGGGCAATGTCGACTCAGCACACAATACGAACTTTGCGCGTAACATATATCACACCTAGATGATGCCCGGGACTTCACGTAGATTACGGTTTTTTGATTCCCGCGGGAACTGTTTATTTTCCCCCGGGATACAAACTATCCCTGTACCAAATTTCATCAAAATCGGTTGAAAAGATGAGCCGTGAAAGCGTAGCAGACAGACAGACAGACACACTTTTGCATTTATAACACTAGTGGTTCGCCCCGAACTGAGACGTCGCGGCGTCTATTGACATCATTGTGAAGTTTTGTTAAAAATACTGAAGCTCATTAAAAATTAAATAATTTCGTTTCCTTACAATATTTATCTAATTTTAGTATTTGTTGTTCAAGTACAGGATATAATTCAAATAATTGATCAAGTTTCAGGCTCAGCCTTTCAGAAAATTCTGAGGTCAACTTTGGACGTTAGAAAATCTCCACTTTGAAAGCCCCCCATTTCGTCAATTTAAGGGAAAAAATAAAAAAAATATATATAGTTTTGGACTCCATTCCTAATTATCTTTAAAATGATATACCGCAACCCTATGTAACGCTATAAAAAATGTTTTACTTCGCATTCGCATGAGAAATAAAGATGTTTATAACTTTTTAAGCCATATTCGCCTGGAGGCCATTAGTTTACATATTATATTTAAAGCTGAAGAAATTACGTTCAGTATTTCAGAAGTTATTATGCTCTGACAGACGGACGGACGGAAAGACGGACGGACAAGTGCAAATTCACTCAAGTAGACTCAAAGACCTTCGCTTCGCTCGGTCAATTAGTATGGAGTAAGTATGGACTACTATCGCAATAATAGCTTTCACGACCCCAAATATATCTCCATCGTGACATTCGACTCAGCGAATGGGACCATCAAGTTTTAATAAGTTTTGAAACCTCCAAAGTTGGTTTAATGAGAATTCCGGAAGCCGGTGTGTCAATACTAAGAGATTTAGGTGCTCCCAAAAATCTTATTCTTACTACTATATAGCTGAGCCGGCCTGGCTTCGCTCGGGTGGAAATTTTTGAAAAGTTAGTTTGGTTCTACTTTGTACACATGATAATAATATGAAATGTTTGTCAAATGAAATGTTTTTTTTTTATCAACTACAAGTTAGCCTTTGACTGTGATCTCACCTGATGGTAAGTGATGATGTTTAGTCAAGATGTTAGCGGGCTAACCTGTAAGGGGCATGGCAGTTATATTAAAACCATACCCCTAATCGATTTCTACACGGCATCGTACCAGAACGCTAAATCGCTTGGCGACTTTGCCGGGCCGGGCTAGTACCGAGAATTTCTATTAAGAAAACCTTAGGGCCCGACCTGGGACCCGAACCAGGGACCTCGTCGGCCGCAGTTTGAAAATGAAATCATTTTATTCAAAATCAATTGTTTCACGTAGGACAACTTGTGCCACTTATGTTAAGTCGTAAGAATCTATCACCGGTTCGGAAATCTTATTCTACTTAGAAGAACCGGCAAGAAACTCATACTTAACTTTTCATATATGTTACACTTTGTGAAGAATATACATTGCATACGTTACGTGACAAGTACACTGACTTGTGGGTTGCTGGATGCAAAGCCTATGGGGTAGCATTAGGGGTATGGGTTTAATATAGCCGCCATGCCCCTAACAGGTTAGCCCGCTACCATCTTAGACTGCATCATCACTTACCATCAGGTGAGATCGCAGTCAAGGGCTAACTTATAGAGGATAAAAAAAAAGCCGCTTGCTTTTCTGCAACTTTGTCATCGAGAAAATCATCAATAGTATAATAAAAATGTATGCATATAAACATACCATAACCACTAGACAAGAGAGACAGTCACTTATACTGTACTGCACAAGACCCTTGAACTGTCTACATAATTAGCACAGAAACTAACTAAGTAAAATCTGTGGTAAAATGTAGGAGATAAAATAATAAAATGTAATAAAATGTAGGAGATAATTCAATTGAAAAGCAAATTGATTCAATCCAAGTGGCAGACTTTAGAAGCCCTAACATCTTATCCTGCTAAAATTTGTAGAAGTGTTGAGAATGGGATGAAACTAATACGAGCTCGTATTTGCTGTGCCGTCAGCGACTTGCAATCTGACCCGAATATACTTTTGCATATAGGGAGACCATTGCTGTTGTTATTATGGGACATTTAGAGGAATTTGAATTGTCAAGTGAATCTACCACTGGTTCGGAATGTCAAGGTCAACTGCTTCGTCCGCGTAAAATAAGTTTTTTTTCCGGTTCCGGTACCATCGTACCATCGTACCTCATCATCACTTACGATGGTAAGGTGAAAGCAGTCAAGGGCTAACTTGTAGTGGAAAAAAAAAGAAAAAGCTCTTTAATTTTCCGATATAAAACTAAAACCATACGAGATCGTATCGTAGTATGTGATTTGTTCTAGTGTTAGCGAGATTGTATGGTGGTATGTGATTTATAGTGTTAACTTGTAGTGGAATAAAAATAACGATATCCTTGAATTGCGAAAATGGTGGCCAACCCACGTATTATGCATCCATGAACTGCAAGCTTTCAAATAAAGAGTGCAAATCTGGGAAATTTTCCTGCGAGATTTCACCGAATCCGCGCTCCCGTAATGCGGTATTAGAGCTAAAAAACTTATCATGTGATGCTCACGCTGGTTATAATGCTTTTAGAAAGAAGAAAGAAGAAAGATAGAAAATACCTTTATTTGTTCATTTGTTTATTCGCATCAGCAACTTCCATACACTATTTAAAAAAAATGTATTTATTTATTTATTAATGTAATGTTTATTTAATCGCATGCTTTCGGAAATAAAGGCCATACACTATAAGTATGACAATATATTTCTAACTTTTCTTGTATATTGTCCATTACAGGTGTGACAATACTAAGTTCTACTTTCTAACTAACACTGGTGTATACTAATATTATAAATGCGAAAGTTTGGATGGATGGATGGATGGATGGATGGATGTTTGTTACTCAATGCCAGACCGGCCAAACAGATCTGGATGAATCACACACAGATATATAGATTATAGTCTGGATTAACAGACACTTTTTTTTATTCCCGGAAAATTAATCCACGCGCACGAAGTTGCGGGCATCAGCTAGTTTATAATGTTAGATCAGTAAAGATTATAGTCAGGATAACGCTGATGGCAACTGATTTTGATTCATCAAAATCGTATCAGATTTGACTGTTATGGAGTACAACAGACCAAAACTTACATTCCCTCTCAATGGATCAAAAATATTTTGTATAGGAATCGTCCATTTACTCGTATATTTAAGTATTGATAAAATTATAACTTGTTATTTAATAATAGGCTCTTGGGAAACTTGTAGGAAACTTGTTAGGGAGCGGAAACTTTTAACTCCACTCGTGCAGATAATGTGGAGTTTGATGAGAGTTCTGAGTTTCCACAGAGTTGCGTTTTGGAACATGTTGAATGTTGAGATTTTCGGAAACACGTGGGGCGTACCTTAACTTGGAGAGGTATTTTATAGTTACACAATAACACACGTTGATATAAAAAATCAAAGATCTTAACACCCATTATTATATTAGAAACTTAATTGATTGATGAGTTCATTAAGGTTTTTTGATTCCCGCGGGAACTCTTGAAATTTCCGGGATCTAAAGTAGTCTATGTCCTTCCATGGGATACGACCTATGCCTGTACTATAAATTTCATCCAAATCGGTTGAACAGATGGGCCGTGAAAGCGTAGCAGACAGACAGACAGCCAGACAGACGGACAGACAGACAGACACACTTTCGCATTTATAATATTAGTATGGAAGTATGGATGCGAAAGTGTGTCTGTCTGCCACGGTTTTACAGTAGGTATATGTTTTTTTTTTTCACTACAAGCTAGCCCTTGACTGAGATCTCACCTGATGGTCAATAATGATGCAGACTAAGATGGTAGCGGGCTAACCTGCTAGGGGTATGGCAGTTATATTAAACCCATACCTATAATCGGTATCTTCTAGGCATCGTCCTGGAACGCTAAATCGCTTGGCGGTACGTCTTTACCGGTAAGGTGGTAACTAACTACGGCCGAAGTATCCCACCATGACCATCAGACCAGCCCATGGAAAATCAGAAATTAAAAATTCCCAAATTGACCATGCCGTGAGTCGGATTCCGGACCTCCACTCCACTCTTAGACTATAGCGCTCACACTGCGACAGAGAGGTCGTTAAAACCGGAAAGCTCAACCGGCTAAGCCGGAATTCGTCAACATAAAACATTTTGACGACCTCCGTGGCGCAGTGTGTAGCGCTGTTGCCTTAACGTGCGGAGGTCCCGGGTTCGATCCCCGGCAGGGTTAATTTAGGAATTTATAATTTCTGAATTTTCTCTGGTCTGGCCTGGTGGGAGGCTTCGGCCATGGTTAGTTACCACCCTACCGGCAAAGACGTGCCGCCAAGCGATTTAGCGTACCGGTACGATGATATGTAGAAATCGAAGGGGTGTGGGTTTAATATAACTGCCATGCCCCTAACAGGTTAGCCCGCTACCATCTTAGACTGCATCATCACTTACCATGAGGTGTGATCGCAGTCAAGGGCTAGCTTGAAGTGGATAAAAAAAATGATATCTGCAGGGATAGGTTGCATCCCAATTAACAATTAATAATCTAAAAAAAATTCATCATTCGAGTATTTTAGTAAAAACTCAAGCAAAATATTATAGCAGTTTATTTTCATTACAATCCAATAATTTTTGAGGATTTCTTCTACGCATCTGACACACATCTTTGGTGTGGTGTGTATATCAATGACATGTGAACAAAGTTTCATACTTCTTATGTTTTACAACGTTAAAAGTTTGCGATACATCAACCTAATAAGTTGATATTATATGTTAATAATTTATGAGCTTTTTGGCTAATTAGGAACTTCAAAGGGTATTGAATTAGAATTTGAAAATATGTTTCTGAGAACAGCATTGTTGATCAAAAACTCTTACCTACTTACTCAATTTTATGCGAGGATCAAATCATTGCATGAGAGGAAAAAGTCGTAGAAATTGGTCAAAAATAAAATGCTTCCTTGCCCAGGACTCAACGCAATAAGACACAATACAATATACAAAGAATAAATATTCTGCACACATAGAGAATGACAGACTTATATGTGCTTATATATACGCGACAAGTGACAACGTAAGCCACGTCTAGATTCGGCTACGTTTTGATACAGTCGCGTCGCATCGCGTTCGTCTCTCGATGACAATGCCCTACACGTAGGTAAACTATTTTTTATTGCAAATTAGGCTTAACGTCACTCATGCTTAGTGCAAAGCAACGATGAGGTCTAGGCTGGGACGCGCTTTTTTTTATCCTCTACAAGTTAGCCCTTGACTGCGATCTCACCTGATGGTAAGTGATGATGCAGTCTAAGATGGTAGCGGGCTAACCTGTTAAACATGGCAGTTATATTAAACCCATATCCCAATTCGGTTTCTACACGGCACCGTACCGGAACGCTAAATCGCTAAACTAGCCACGGCCGAAGCCTCCCACCAGGCCAGACCAGGGAAAATTCAGAAATTATAAATTCCCAAATTGACCCTGCCGGGGATCGAACCCGGGACCTCCGCACGTTAAGACAACAGCGCTACACACTACGCCACGGAGGTCATCAAAACCTAGCTTGCCTAGAAGATGCCTATTCACTCTTGCCTTGAAGGTACTCAAGTAATTCGAGGCAGGAAACACGTGCGCTGGGAGCGTATTCCACATCATATCGGTTCATATCAGAACAAAACCGTTTCGTGCGAGCAGATTGGACCAACCACTTATGAATGCCAACGCTACCAGTTTCTTCGCTGCTCGTAGAGCGGTGAAGGAAGAACTTAAGGATGTCGATAGATAAAACTTTATTGCACACAAAGACAATAAACAAAAAGGTTAAAAGATAAAACAGAAAGGTGCAAAGGCGGTCTTATTGCTCTTCCAGACAACCTTTGGGGAGAGGAGATTATCAAACAAAAGCGCGGGATAGTGCAACATCTAAACACCAAAATCCATATTTCCATACTAATATTATAAATGCGAAAGTGTTTCTGTCTGTCTGTGTGCTACGCTTTCCCGGCCCATCTTTTCAACCGATTTTGCTGAAATTTGGTACAGGGGTAGATGGTATCCCAAGGAAGGACATTTATTATCTCGGAAAATTAATTGATGTTTTTTTGATTCCCGCGGGAATCAAAAAAACATCAATCCACGCGGACGAAGTCGCAGGCATCATCTAGTATATAATAAATATACATACATAGACACATATTCGAAGTTGTACGCTGAACAATTTCGTCGTGAGGGATAGATCTCTATCATAATAGTATACTGTTGCTGTACCTACTATATTTTTGCAAATTTCTAGAGGATACTTGAAGAAGAAAGACCCAAAAAGCTCTCCTGGCACATTTATTTGCCTGAACATGATAAGTATTACAACAACAAAATAAAATCTCACAATATCGACACGCGACGACGGATGACAAGGAAGAGGCCTGCCAGCAGAACGCGTCCTTTTATAAGCTCGTCTCTGACACAGCATCGTTTGAAATACATTCCATACTTGAATCATGTTTTCTTCTTCTCAAATGAGTATTACTATGGACAGGAGGAAGGAGTATTATATGGAGCTTCTGCGATAGTATATTATAACATTCTGTTAGTGTACAAAATAATATAAATAACTATGATGTCGGGGGCAGGCTATCTGGCGCAGTATCTGTATTAGGCATGCGGCCAAACGTCCTGCACTATTACGGAGTTAATACACACAGTAGCGTCAGCAAACAAAATAATCCGTTCTATTCTTACATCACCTCACATATGAGATTATATTATATGTATAATATGGTGATTACGTCATGTTTTACGTTGACCGGATATAGTTCCAAACTAATATCCCATACTAATACTATAAATACTAAAGTGTGTCCGTCAATCTGTCCGGTGTTGCCTGTCTGTCTGTCGGCTAGACTGTCTCGGCCCACCTGTTCAACCGAGTTTAATGAACTTTGGAAGGCTCCAGAGATAAGTTTCATCCCGGAAAACGACATGGGCTACTAATACTAAATCCATAATGAAAAAGACACGGGCGTCGTCTAGTATTTTATAAGCTCACCTATTAGTAACCTGAAATGCTTGAAAATATGAAATACTAGATAATACCCGCGACTTCATCAACGGTTGAACAGGTGGGCCGTGAATGTAGCAGACAGACAGACAGACAAACTTTCGCATTTATAATATTAGCATGGAAATATGGATATGGATTGCTATGGAAGTATATCTATACTTCTAAACTATTACTAGAATTATTATACTAGAATTTAAAAAAAAAAATTTAAATTCTGCCGGATACAAGTTATGCCTGTATACCTACCTGATTTCGTGGCTGTGAAAAGGTAACAGACAGAGAGAAATACAGACACACTTCCACGTGACGGATTTCAATGAACTGAATGAATAATTCTGAACGAATAACCTTATAATAATATTTAATTTCAGCATCAAAGATACTTAGTTGAAAGTATGAAAATAGAGCCTTTGCCAGCAAACAAGCGCCCTTGGACGGTGAAAATTCCAAGAATCTCTCAGACCTGCCTTTTGAACAAAAGTTCATAACGAACCACCTTAATAAAAGTCAAAGGATTAAAACACCCTACAATTTTAATAAAAGCATTAATTTTCAAGCATTCCGTTGGAAGTAAAAGTGTAGGTACTTGGTAAACATTCTGCTACTTCCTTTGCCTTTTGTTATATATTTTGATTTTACAAAAGGTTAGTAAGTACATTTACATAGAGTATTAAAGACTTGGTCATAGAAAACGCGGAACGTCAGGTAAGCATCGCGCCGAGAGTAGTGTAGGTACTGCTATCGGCCTTCACATTTTTTTACTATATAACCTATGTTTCGTTTCCCAACTTATTTCTCTTTAAATGTCCTCAGTACCAAAGGTTAACTGGAAAACAATACCTCTACCTAGAGGTTAGATTAAGTTGCCAGTTGTTTTTTCTGGTTTTTTGTGCATTAAAGAACAAACAAACATACAAGAGAGCAGAGACGTAACTTCTGTCTTTATTCATTCAACATAGGCTCGCGCTTGACAAAAAATGGCTTGAAAACTGAAGGTCTAGCTTAGTCTGAATCAGTCTAGAAAGTGACTGACTATTCAGTCTTGACTTAAAGATTGTTGAGGAGTTACATAGCAGCGTAATGGTAAATATAAGCTACCTATTGAGCTCGGAAGGAAGTAATACAATTTAGCAGTTCGTATTAGAAAAGAGCAAAAAGAGTTCGTGCAAGCTAATTTTTTCAATCCACTGATCTTTCAAATAGTAGCATAATATAAAAATCATTGTGACAACCACACAAACCACGCTCATGACTGCTAACCATTGAAATATGAGTATACTAAAATTCTACATCAATGCTGCTAACTGATATTTGATACAATAATAGCATTAATATAAGTAATTGTTTAAAATTCTATTACCAGATCTTAAAAAAAGTAAAGTTGTTTAAGAATAGGGCAAAAACAAATTCTCAATAATTCGAGAGGAAAATTTACGCTGAGAAAAATTACTCGTATTATCAGCAAAAAATTAGAGAGCAAGGACTACCCGTAAAATTCAATCTCTCAGACCATTTCAATTCAAATCAGATTATATTTCGTCGCTTCATTTTCCAGATAAAATTTATTCACCAAGTACAAAGTCTATATAAATTTCAATAATATTTATTTTTATTGTTATTCTCATTAGTTTAATTTGTAAAGCTTTGGACACACACGGCGCGTGACGGGAACGCGTCCAACGCGGCGACTAGAAGTTGTGCACTAGAATTTTACCATGAACTAAGTCCTCGCATCATAATACGTGTTTCCACACTAACATTCCTCACGTTGTGGTTTGCGCCGCTAATAAACTGTCATCTCTCTCTCTCTATCTCGTGTTAGAAGAGATAACTGCCTTCGACAGTGCCGCAGCCATAGGTAATATTATATGTCTCGGTTCATGCGACCAATTGAATGAGTCTAGAGGCCCAATTGTCTAAGCAAATCGTAATCATTTGACAGCGTAAAACGTATTACTCGAACTGTTTAAGGAGTTCATACATGCTTTTTGACGTGCAGGCATCTCTGAACTTCTCAAACAGGTCGGCTTATTCGTTTGACAAGCGATTACGATTTCCTTACACAATCGGGGTGCTGATTAATGATTATACTCAAGCCTTAAAATATCAGACAACACAAAAGGTCTTTCAATGTACCTTTATACTATAGAAAAGTTGAAATTACTTAAATCTAAGGTTTCAATGAAAATTGTAGTTAACAATAATTGGTTTCTGATAGAATTATATTTCATATTGTTTTATAATAAGCAACCAAGTTGAAATGAAGATTTATATTTTCTAAATTTCTTCAGCAAAATCAAACCTGTTTTCATTTGATAAACTATATTTCAAAATTCAATTTACGCCTATGTAGGACCTTCAGCATAGATTAAAAAAATAATGTTTTTGTTTAGTTAACGAGCGCTTAAATAAGAGCTTGTTAAAAAAATAAATTTTGTTGATGAATAAAATTCTTATAAATTTTCATTCTAACGGTACTAATATATATTTGGGTATTGTGTCCGAACATGCTTTTTGAGATGTGCACGCTCACACACACAAATCAAAATGGTTGTACTCTACTACTGTACGTATCGCCAATATAGTTCAATATTATTATCTCATAAAAAAATCACTAAGTGACTGAATCCCCATCGCCCAGCCGAAATCCTTGGTCCCAGAAAGCTGAAATTTCGCACAAAGGTTTCGTTTATAATGTATAGGCAAGAAATAAGGAAGACTATGAGGAGCGTTTCATTCCCACGTTTAATTTCTTTCCTTTCCCGAGTGTAGGCTTTTACAACATGATTCCAAAGGAGTTTCTGGATTTGCCATTGAATAAATTTAAAGACTGTGTTAAACAGCATCTGTTAAGTGGAGGTAAGTATACTATTGATTGATGATTTTCTTAATGACAAAGTTGCATGGATTTAACCGACATCGCATCCAGCAACCTTCAAATCAGTGTATACTTGTGATGTGACGTATCACGTAACGTATGCATTGCATAATAATAATAACAAAGTGTAACATTTTTCTTTTTACGAAAAGATGGCTGAGTTTCTTGCCGGCCCGTCTCAGTAGAATCACCTTTACGTACCGATGGTAGAGCCTTATCATAAATGTCACAAGTGCACCTATACGTGAAATAAATAAATCATTTCATTCCATTTCCCTCTATGCAATTAAGGTCCCCAACCCAAAACTTCCATAACACGCCTCGCTTCAAAAATAGATAAACCGAAGTTAAAAATGGAAACATTGCATAATATTTCCGTCCCAATAACAGTTTTCCAAGAGCATTTCCCAAACATATAGAATGGGAAAACTGTATCGAATAACAGTATTAGGGTGGGATATAGGAAAAATAAGGTCAAATATCCACTTTGCATGCTGACTGTACCGTTGGTATTTCAGTTCGGATTATATTATGTATGCCTTTTGATACACAGGCTCACGCGTTTTCATCCTTTCTATGCATATAGTGAAATCGTTCGATGGGAATGTTTGTATGTAGCTTTTTTTAGTTAGCCCTCTAAGCGATGATACCTCCTATTTGAGAGGGGCCGCGGTTTGAAATTCTGAGTTATGTTTGTCCAGTGGGTGGTTTCAGCAGTGGCTAGTTACCACCCTACCGGCAAAGACGTACCGCCAAGCGATTTTGCGTTCCGGTAGGATGCCATGTAGAAACAGACAAGGGGTATGGGTTTAATAGAACTACCATACCCCTACCAGGTTTTTTTTTAAATTTATTACTCCAGTTTTCTGGAGTCTGCTGCAATCCTCCGACTGGATCGGAGACCTTTTCTATTTCTATTTATCTAGAATAGATCTAGGTCTAGAAATTTGGTACAGGTCATACATAGGTCTAGAAATAGACCCCTACCAGGTTAGCCCGCTACCATTTTAGACAGCATCATCACTTACCCTCATTGGATTTAAAAAAATTGAAAAAGCCGGTCAAGTGTTCTAAGGGTTAGGTACGTGCTACGAGACAATTGAAATGAAAGATGACATAGCAACACCTAATCAGCTTTGAAATAACTGGCTTATGTATGGCGCTAAACGGGTAGCGTCTGACAAACAATTCGACACCTTTTGAATACGGAACCCTGATTAACGATTTTCGGATTTTATCCTATACATGTACTGTAAGACCTTGCTTCTTGCTAAATTTCATGATTTTAGGTCAACAGTAAATACCTATAGGTTTTGATTTATTGGTGTTAAAAGATGGAAAATATATGCAGCATCAACGGCTCTTGCGTATCTGCAATGCAAATATGGTTTCTTTTGATAGCGCTGAATTAGAAGCTTGATGTTTTTACAGTTCCAACCTAAGTAAGTAAGTAAGTAAGTAAGTACTTAATCTTACTAATTATAAATGCGAAAGTTTGGATGGATGTATGGATGTTTGTTACTCAATCACGCCCCAACGGCTGAACGGATCTGGCTGAAATTTGGCATATACGAGTAGTCTGGAATATACACATACACATAGGCTACTTTTTATCCCGGAAAACAGACAGACAGACAGACAGACAGACAGACAGACAGAAAGACAAACAGACAGACAACGAAGCGATCCTATAACCCTAAAAATTTACTTGCTTTGACGGTAAACAAAAACAAACAAAGCTATCACTAAAAGTGATAAGAGTGTGTATTATTCGTTATCTAATAAGGGTGACCCTTTGCGCTCTCTAAATATTTGACGGACAAATAATTATTATTACTAACCAGATGATGCCCGCGACTTCGTCCGCGTGGATTAAGTTTTTTTTATTACCGCGGGAACTTTAATTTTCTGGGATAAAAAAGTAGCCTATTTCCTTCCCCGGGGTAACCTATCCCTGTACCAAATTTCATGAAAATCGTTTGAACAAATGGTCTGTGATAGTCAGACATACACACTTTCGCATTTATAATATTAAGTAGGTACGGTTAAATTTTTTGTTAATTTTTCTTTGTATGTTTTTTTTTTTTATCCACTACAAGCTAGCCCTTGACTGCGATCACACCTGATGGTAAGTGATGATGCAGTCTAAGATGGTAGCGGGCTAACCTGTTAGGGGCATGGCAGTTTTAGTAAACCCACACCCCTTCGGTTTCTACACGGCATCGTACCGGAACGCTAAATCGCTTGGCGGCACGTCTTTGCCGGTACGGTGGTAACTAGCCACGGCCGAAGCCTCCCACCAGGCCAGACCAGGGAAAATTCAGAAATAATAAATTCCTAAATTGACCCTGCCGGGAATCGAACCCGGGACCTCCGCACGTTAAGGCAATGTACCTTATGTGTGTGGTAATGAAGAATTTATTTACAAAGCAACGACCGGAACTTAACAAACAATTTGTGAAACAGTGATCAAAAGTTAAAAAAAATGAAACATTTTAAGAAGAATCAAAAATCAAAAATTTTATACGAAAGCTTCTGTCGTCCTATGCAAACATTCCAATTTTTTTTTAATTATATGGTTTCTTAGCACCCATTAAGCCTCACAAAACCTCCAAAAAGCTGCATATAAAAGAACCTTAGTTACATTTTTTTAAATCTTTTGTCGGCCGCTATCTCGTACCAACAGTCGTGAACCAACGTAATTTCAAGCGATTTAGAAGCGCTTTATCATTGTTTTAATCCTGTTATGCTACGTTCCGAAAACCGCTACAGCGCTTTATTTGTGAAAATATTTAAATGCGATCCTGCTAAATATACTTTAATCAAGAAACGTAAGTAAGTAATTGGCGTAAGTTTACTGTGACCACTAGATAAGCAAATAAGATTTTTCCACAATAATACCTGTAGGTATACCTACTATTCAAATTGAGAATAGGACGGAATTTGCGCCATATATTGACAAGATTTATTTTTGAAATATTTTCTAGTAGCTGATGCCCGCGACTTCGTACTCGTGGAATAACTTTTTTTTATTCCCACGGGGACTCTATGTAAAGTAAAAAAGTAGAATATGTAAAATGAACCTTTAATGAATTAATGAATCTTATAGCTCAATTTCGTGTACGTTTTAAATTTACGATACGTTGGAACTTGGAACGTATCGTAAAAAATCGGTTGTACTGAATTTGTGACTTCAAATCAAGGTATTTTGAGTCCATTTTACTTTGACGCTAATGTCATCGAATTCTTACACGATCAATCGAATTAAATGAAAAAATTAAAACTCCTTACGTCCCCGCCCGCTCGTATAGTACTATAGAGTAGTATTAAACTATAGACTATATATACTAGTATTAGTCACTGTAACATTATATTTCTCTTAATAATACATAATTAACTTAAACATATGACCAGTCAGCAATCAGTTATCATAAAAGGCAATGCTATTCAGAATATTTGCCACGTATGGCACCGGATTAACATGCCTTTGTTAAAATTAATATTCGTTAATTATTATGGTGTAATGCTGTGAACAGGGTGATACAGTCGATAATTATTATCGACACATCATAATATAGCTCCCATGTATATTCCGATTAAAGTTTTTTTTATCGTTATAAGCTCACGCTTTACCACATGACAAGCATCACCTGAGGCATCATGATGATTTGGTCTAAATTGGGACGCGTTTAATTATTTATTCAACAATAATGTAACTGTTTTTCGGATTGACTATGCTACGTAGGACTTACGCGAGTCCACATCCGGGTGACGTAAGAAATAGAACCTTATTTTCGCCAGCAAAGTGTACGAACCTACCACCTACCACACTTTAAGCCCTACGGAGTTAGGTTTTTGGAGATTATTGGAGTTAACCAGTTACCTCCTTTGGAATCGATTTTTATATTATGCCCGGGGTATGAAAATTTATTGGGAGTAAATCAAAACCGTTACGTTATTGATTTTATGTTTCCATGGTAACACTTGTCTTTGTCATTTAAGTAAAATAGTATGTAATTATAGTATGTACCGTTATGTAAGTTTATTATATTGTTATATTTAGTAGGTTGTTATAATTTTTCTTTTACTTTACACGTGTGCACCACCCTGTCATCATGCAACCAATCTTCTTTCATAAAGGTTGCCTGGAAGAGATCACTCTTAGTGATAAGGCCGCCTTTACACCGCAACAAGTTGTAAATTATATCATGATTAGTTTTATCTCTGTTTTGTTAATTGTTTGTGTGTAATAAAGTGTTTTTACTTACTTACTTACTTGTTTATGTTTCCATGTCTATGTTATGTATTTTGATGAATATAAATTAGATTTATAATTAATATAAATAAATGTATCAATCATGCTTTCAGTACTTAATATTAAAAAATGAGTTCATTTACTCTATATATTTTATAATCGTTCGTAAAGAGTAAACTCCAGTCGTGCGTCGGAGCTGACACACGCAATTTTTTTATACCAGTCGTTAGACGGAGACGTCTAATTTAAAACCTTGTTAGTTAAGTAATTTCGAAGACTCATTATTCTCAAAACAACCAAAGTGAAGGTAAAGAGGCACGACCAATAGGTCGTTAGGAAAAAAAACTAATTGTAACACAATACAATGTCAATTTGATTGGTCGCAGTCGGTCAATTTGTCGAGACATCGCCCGCTTCGCTGGGATTTAAGGCCGACTACAAAAGAAGATTATTTTAACGCTTATTCTCACAATCAGATATTTTTAACGAAGTATTTCGAGAGTAGGCATGATGTCGATGGCCAAATGCATATGTGTACACACTTTTAATGTTAGTAACTAAATTTTTTAACGATTACTACTTTTGTTGGTACACGGCAGGTTTTTGGTCAAACACTTTTTCAGAAACCTCATTAATTTTGAAATATTATGTATTCAACGTGTTATCGGTGGTAGAGAGTACTCGAGAGGGTACACCAATTTAGTCTTTTGGGCTCGCATTGGCCGTTTTACGCAGTTTTCGACTTACCTTATTAAAGATCAGAAGCCAAAACGGTGAAGGAAAACGTCGTGAGGAAACCCCGAGATTTCTTCATAATTTTGTCATTCTCAAAGCTGTTTTAAGCCTGCACTTGGTCAGCGTGGTGAACTGAGCCATACCCTTCTAATTCAAATACGAGTCTCGAGCTTAGTTATGGTTTAAAAAGATGAGAAAGAGCAAGTCAAGAGTTAATAAGAGAGATTTAAAAAAAGATGTTTTACTATTATTTATAAACGAGCTGTAACTAAACGCTCTTGTGTACTAAGCCTTAACTATTTAAGGAGACGCCCCATTGTTTTTATGGCGCTTGCTTGAACGCCGGACGGGAAATGAATCATTAAAGGTTTCCTGTCAATAGTTAATAGTAAGATTGTTCGGTTCTCGACCAAGTTTAGTTGTTACTTAGATGCACGCGTGCAAAATTAGTTTAATTCCTCGGATACATGTAATAGGATTTTGAAAACTGATCATTTGCATGTCAGTACACGAATACCGTAGGATTATTTATGCCATGCTAGTTGCTAAAAACTTTAACGGGCAAATCAATCATAAATGGTTGAATGAATGAATAATTAAGTGATTGAATGATGATTAAATGAATGATTTTATCATCATCAGCGTCATCATCATAAGCACATTAGTTTTATGATTTGACTCTACCCGGTCGTGTTAGCATGTTATGAGAGTGAGGGAATAGACATTAGGCTCTGCATCTGTGCGTGCACTTGAATCTCCTGTTAGTCAGGTCAGTCCAGCTAGTCTGTGTTGAGATTGGCCATCGTGGCCAAAGTTCAGACAAAAGCGCATATATTTTATGCTGTATTTAACTCATTTACTAACAGAAAGGAAAATTACTAGACACAGACAGACTAAAATGCAGGCATAAATAATTTTAAAACACACTGCTTCATGGGAAAAAATATTACCGACAGCAAAAAGAACAATAGCCACAATGGAGTAAAGCACTGCCCACAAAGACTGAAACAGGGGCTGAAAACGACAATTAAAGGCTGAAACAAACAAAACGCGCAACGGCATTTAGCGTTTTATCTCTCTCTCCTTTTTTATTTTCTTGGTTCTTGGTTCCTTTCCTCGATGGGTATTGCTTTTGTTTGGATTACAATATTGAAGCAAATCAAAGAAAGAAATGAAAGAAGTTCAACTTTTAAGTCAAACGTTAAATTAATTGCAATCTTGGCCTTATTTTTTAAGGCACTGAAATCTTCACAAGAAAAAAAAA
Organism: Erebia aethiops; assembly: GCA_923060345.2. Classification (NCBI taxonomy): domain Eukaryota; kingdom Metazoa; phylum Arthropoda; class Insecta; order Lepidoptera; family Nymphalidae; genus Erebia; species Erebia aethiops. The sequence goes on along the minus strand of OV281086.1, from coordinate 7,563,673 downwards.
GCTTTATTGTTTCTTAATGCTTGATTTACACAAAACACTTATCGACTAAAGCCAACGACTAAATTTTAAAAAAAGTAACAATAAACAATAGGATGCAAACTCAGCATTACTAAGCATTGATATAACAATGTTCAGCGCTGGTTTTTAGTTTGCTCCGGTTCTGTATAGAATAGAAATCTTAGATATAGAAATCTATCAGACTTCATGAATAACTACATCTCTACAGTAATTAGCGGATTTCAAATTCTGTTTACATGTTAACGCGAAAACGCTCTGCCGCCACGCGTTCTGTGTGTGGTGTTGCTTTAAAAACAGGGACTGGAAGAGGCCATTTTATATCACTAGTGCTTTTATTTTTAAATTCGCCGCATTCATATTGCTATGAATTAAAAATGTTGCATATTTAGCAAAGCAAATAATGACGGCAAGTGGATATACCGGTGTACGGAGAGTGTTTTGTCAGGCTGCGGTCACAGTGAGAGCGGCAGGAAGGCAGTTTTCTTAGGATAATAATGCAATGGGTTCCTAGATCATGTGGGCTAAGTTATAGTGGCATAATAAAATAGCTCCTCGGATCGGTGCTGTGTAGAAACCGATTAAGAGTATGGGTTCAGTCTAAAGTACTCACATGAAGAAGTAGACGTAAACGCTTCCACTTCCGCTAAATTTTATTACTTGTGAATAAAACCTACAACTCCGGAACAGTAGTATTTATTACATTCTCTTCGATTTTATTAGGAATTAGAGGCCCTCACCATCATCCATGTGGATGTTTTTTTTAATTGTACGCTTTTACAAAATTGTACGAAGAGCTCTTAGATTTGCCTTTGCGGAAGAAACGCTTCCGCTTCCGCTCATCAATGTGAACAGTCTGAAAAACACAACAAACAACGGCTACGTGGGAACACGCAGCGGTTTGACTGATTTAATATTTATTGCGAGGCATAATTCCGTACCGTCCGTTGTCACGTCCGTAATAAGCGTACGGCTTTTATTACTTGTGAATTAATTCACTAACAACTCCGGAATATTATTATTTATTACAGTCTGATAGATTTTATTGCTGTGAAGCCCGCGTCTTTATACCTACACGTGGGTGTTTCTTTTTTGAGTGTACGATTTAGCGCGTCGTACCCGTGAACCCACTGGCTTCTCCTACTATTGGATGGAGGGGTAATTCCTTTTCACTCGTGCACCATTCGCCTTAAGAAGATTTTTATGGTCCCGTTGCAAATAAAATATTTACAAAAATTATATTTGCAACAGGATTATGTTAGTGCTACAAAAAAATGTTTTTTACAGATTACAAAAAATATACACCGACCAAATGACGCGAATAATGATGATGTATTTTCATGCTCAAGACACTGGCACTATTGCCTCTAAATTTGCAGGTTAAGCCGTTGGACTAAATAAAGCTCACACAGGTCGTAAATAAAAAAACGGCTTTGCTAGCCTATCATGGATATGTTTCTTCGCTGCTACGATACGGCTTAGTATTATGGGGTAACTCAACGGATTCAGCAAAGGTGTTTATTAAACAGAAAGCTTGTGTGAGGTCTATATGTCGAGCTGAAACTTTGGACAGCTGCAAGCGTCTGTTTAGGGAAAATAATATACTGCCCCTACCATGTTTGTATATATACGAAATGCTTCTATTTGTGAAAAAATATCCTAGTTTGTTCCCAACAGTAAATGAAATGTACTATAATAATGAGGTTTCAAGAATCAGGAGGAACAGGCCACAAAACCAACTTTGGGTCCCATCAAGAAGGTTAGCTCTGTACTCTAAAAACTCTTACTGTATGGCAATATCCCTATTTAATAAGTTACCGGAATGCTATAGAAAGCTACCAATAACAAAGTTTAAAAGAGTGATTTTCACAATTCTCAACAAAAAAAATTACTATAGCGTTAGCGAATATATCGGAGATAGCGAAATTCCTCTGACTATGTGATGTGTAATCTGTATATGCATCTTTATTATTAAAGAGAAATGTTGTTCTTTTCCTTATAAGTTAGTGCTGCCTGGTAGATCTGAGGTAATATAATAACATTATCCATAATTATTGAATAATATTTAAATTGACATTACTGTAATTTTTGTTAATAACTTTGTAAAATTAAGCAGCTTATAATTTTAACTTGGACCATGTAATTTTTTATTTTTTATTTTATACCAGAGTAACCAAACATATTGACTTTAAATTTTTTATTGTAATGAAGTAAGTTAATTTTTAATTTAATGTAACATATTTTTGCACACTGTCTCTGACAGTAGATTGTGTACGGGAAGTTTCTACCTTGTAAAGAACTGTTGTCACCCACAATTTCGCAAAATAAATGATTTATGATTATGATTATGATTAAGCGACAGCTTGGTCACCAGTGGTTTGTTGGATAGAAGGAATTACTTTGCGAAAGTCCATGACAATGAAAAAACTAGAAGTTTCATTCACTATAATCCGCCACAGAAGGCAAATCTACGTGGTACAGTGCGTATCTTATTTACAATCTTGCATTGTAGAGTCAACATCTCTTGAAGGTGTTCCGGTATCGGAGTGAAACGTACGTTAAGGGTATTTTCGAGGGTTTATTACTTTATGTGGCGTGGAGAATATCGCGGGCAGCAAGTTCAAGATACGCACTGTACCACATAGATGTGCCTTCTGTGGTGGATTATAGCGAATTAAGCTTCTAGTTTTTTCACTAGTGGTTTGGACCAACTTTTGGTACAGACGTTGTATGAAATTTGTGAGGTGCATCATACAATGCATCTTTCATATAAACGTAACCTTGCTCTTAAGGCGCTGAGCTCACGAAATAATGTGACAACTAGTTTTTTTTAATTATTTGACAGCTGTCAGTTGAAAACGATTCTCCCTAGGGCTGAAAAGTATTACTTTCAACCCGCTTCTCAGGCAACTTCAGACCTACTTTCCGTGTATGAGTAATGAAAATTAATATTTACTTTTCAATACAAATGAATCCGACAATGTGTTTGATTTAGAAATATGAATTTTATCTTATATTTAACTAATTATTGGTTTCAATAAGGAGAAAAATTGAATAAATTTCAATGCAGATTTTTTTAAAAATTGTATTTTGAGATGCGTCAATGGCTGCTCAAAGGTCTTGAAAATAGCACATAATTTTTACAAGCATACATTATGTCACCGTTTGATGGATACACTGCTTTTAAAAACCCCATTTTACGCTATACAGGGCCTTAACTCAATGAAGTGAGTACATTCTGCCTAATTCTGCCCCCCCCCAATTGTGTAAGGTAATCGTAATCGTTTGTCAAACGTATAATTCGACCTGTTTAAAGAGTACACAGACTATATCAAAACTAAAATATTTCTAACTGATTATTAAATAGTGGGTCTTCCAAAAGACCATCAATTCAAACAAACAATTCACATCCTAGTTTAGTTTTAGGTTTGATAACCATTTTAAAATATAGAACAAAGAAAATAGTGCATTAAAATTTTATGACGTCACAACTATGAATTTTATACAACTTCCATCACAGAGTACTTTTTTATATATGGAAATCCAACTAGAAGTGCGTTTTTAAGTTTGATAAAGAGTTGCTGATTTGATCAAGTGGTCATATTGGACCTTTCTACATAATCTCTAAACAAAACTAAAAATATGCGGCCAAATGCCGCGCAAACGTTTGGACAGGCCTTTAGCATTTTTACGCTGTACACACTTGTCTGCTGTTAAAAAATTCAAACTCCATCATATAGCACCGACTAGTGTGAAACGAGTCAGCTGGCAAATTGCCGCAGTTTGTACTTCTTACTAGTATTTTACAACTGTCTACAAATTAATACCTGGGTATACGCTTTATTATTTATTGCATACCGCAGTCTTTAATTTGGGGGAAACAATTAAAATTACCACTATACCCGCGACTTTATTTGTGGTTTATTTTCTTTTTCTCCAAAGCAAGGTTTGCCTAAAATGCCTGGAACCATCACAATTATTATCTTCTATATGTTACCGTAAGATTGCAAAAACCGTTAGATTGTAATCTAACTAGCGAACTTGTAAACTGTCGACAGATTACAATTTAACGCATTCAGCTCAGTATTATATAGGTAAGTAATCGTTTTGAGTGTCATAAATTAAGTACGTAATTTACATAATTAGTCATTTTCGATCTTCATGCTCCTATACATACTTAAATTAAAATTTTGTGAGAGCAATGCCAAGGAACGATGGTCACAGATTTGAAAAATAGATAGATAAAACTCGGTATTGCACACACTTAAAGCAAAGACAATAAACACAAAGGTTAAAAGATAAAACACAGGGATGCAAAGGCATAGTACCTAAGTAGGCTGTTAATTGGCTTTTATACTTTTATTTTTCACAATGGCTTTGATATACAGACACATGGACAAATGGACTAGACAAAGCTATAAAGTTTCCTTATATTACGGAACCCTAAAAAGAAAACATAGACAACTCCAGCCATTACATGAAGAATTTGAACCCGTGAACCCTTGGTTAGGAAAAACGAAAACTTCAAACCAACACCGGATACCGTAACCGCACGCTAATTCTAACGTGATATTATTAGTTAAAATAAATGGCATCTAAACTTATTAGACCATTGAATCCACTGGCGTGACCAAACAGCTGTTTCCGATTTAACTTAATGTCAAATTTAACTATATGCTAAACAAATAACTGTGACAGACGTGTCACGTGATGGTAACGGTCACAGTAAATTTTAATCAGGGTGTAATGTTATTGCGGTTTACACCTGAATTATTTTATGCTTTTACTAGATGTTGCTAGTGACTTCGTTTGCATGGTTTAGAAAAATTCCTGGGAAGTCGTGATATCTCGATATATATAATAAGTAGCAAATTTCGTAAAAATCGGTTCTCAGTTTCGGTTCATGGCCGTACAAAGGTAACAGACAGACTTTCGCATTCATTAGTATGGATAAAATATAAAAAGGAGGTCCTCCAGACCGAATTTTTGCCACGGCGGCCAATCTCCAGAGAGACTAACCATCTGCGCGGAAGATATTATAGTGCACAAGTGTGTTCGCAAACACAGGTGCACTCTCTGTTCATTTACTACCGACAGGACGGAAAATCCGAGACGACCAGAGAGAGATTAGGCGCTGGACCGGCGGCTTTACGTGCTCTAGTACAATATGGATTACTAAGTAGATACGTAAGAGACTGACAAACACACTATCGCATTCATAGTAAGTAGCCATTCCAATTGTTATTGATATTATGTACAGTAATTTTAATCGAATTTTATTCTTAAAGCGGCTCCACCTCACATGCATGACAACAAAAAAAAATAAGCTCGTATAATTTTTATATCGGTATAACTTTTTTATATCGGAAAAAAAACCCGTTATCAGTAACGTTACGCGCGGTGCTCCGGCGCGGAAAATGAAAACTAAATAAAAGTGGGCCGCTCAAATATTGGAGCATCTGCTATCAAAACTTTACGCGGCCCTCCGGGAGACAAGGATATACTAGTTACGACTGGAAAGTGCTCGTGGCTTTTTAATTTAGATTATTATTTTTGATGTCCTTAACTCTGGCTAAATAAATGTTTTTTTTTGTTAATATAATATTTTTAGTTGGTTATAATCACAATTATAACGACAATTACAGAAATGTTTAGTGATTATGTTACGCGCTGGGTACGCAAATGAAAACTAAGTAAAAGTGGGCCGTTCAAATATTGAATCGTCTGCTAACTTGACGCTGCTCGTAACGCTATTTTCCGCCGCTTATTTTTCCCATCTTGGGGCAATATAATTATTCCGTACTGTAGCCCACAAAGGAGTGCGCCTTTTTTTATGTGAGTAATATAATTTCCATCATTATATTCGAATTTACGATTTATTTTCGATAATTAGAATTTATAATATTAGTACCTATAGATGCTATCATTTATACTAATATTATAAATGTGAAAGTTTGGATGGATGGATGGATATATGGATGGATGTTTGTTACTCCATCACGTCAGAACGGCTGAACGGATCTGCATGAAATTAGGCACAGAGATAGATTATAGTCTAGATTAGCACATAGGCTACTTTTTATCCCGGAAAATTAAGGAGTTTCCACGGTAACCAAAAAACCTCAATCCACGCGGAGGATGTCGCGGACATCAGCAAGTAAGTTATAATTTTATTTTAACAGTCGGTTCGTTTTATTTATTAATCGATGTAGCCAAAAGACGCCACGCCAGGGTTTTGTGCCTGGATCCAGCGGCTCCCAGCGACTCATTTAATGTCGCTGTAACCTTTTTTTTATCCACTACATTCTACAAGCTAGCCCTTGACTGTTATCTCACCTGATGGTAAGTGATGATGCAGTCTAAGATGGTAGCGGGCTAACCTGTTAGGGGCATGGCAGTTATATTAAACCCCCTTTGGTTTCTTCACGGAATCGTACCGGAACGCTAAATCGCTTGGCGGCACGTCTTTGCCGGTAGGGTGGTAACTAGCCACGGCCGAAGCCTCCCACCATTCCAGACCAGGGAAAATTCAGAAATTATAAATTCCCAAATTGACCCTTCCGGGGATCGAACCTCCGCTCGTTAAGGCAACAGCGCTACACACTGCACCACGGAGGTCGGTCCACCAGGTTAGGGGTTTATAATTATGTGCTATCTTAATGAATTACCAGGACTTGTTAAATAAATATAAGATACCAAAGCCGTATCCAGCAGTGTAACATCCGCGCTCAAGCCACGTGGGTGTGATTGTCGTAGTTATTGGTGGTGGGGGGGGGTGATTTCTTCCACTCCTCCGTTATGAGGTGTGGTGGCGATATGATTGTTTTCGGCTTTGGGATTATGGCTATTGGATATCTTGCCCACACAAAAACAAAAACTTATAATTTGTTAGTGATTTAGTTGTTTTTGGTGAGTTAGGAATTAGGATAGGCAAATAATAATTTAAAAAAATTGTGTGTGTCAGTTCCGATGCACGACTGGAGTTTACTTTTTACGAGCGATTACAAAAATAAAGATTAGTTAATGAGGGTAATTAGTTACTGATTAACGAATGAATGCATTTTTTATATTACGGAAAGCATGCTTGATACATTTATTTTTATTAATATTATTATTATATAATTTATATTAATCAAAATACATTACATAGTCATGGAAACATAAAGTAAATAACGCAAGAAAGATTGATTTTACTCCCCATAAATTTTCATACCACGGGCTTATATGTATCTGGAAATTGATTCTTATGGAGGTAAACTCCAATAATAAAAGTGTTTTCTAAAGGCATAGTGAGTTTTACTGCAGCAATTTCCATCATACTAAAATACTTAAACCACGCGGACGAAGTCGCAGGCCAGTTTATCTACTATAAGCCAAATTTGTAATGAAATATTAAAAACAATACAATTATTATAATGCCGACTATACACAATGAAAGAGCGTGTTCAAAATATTTTAAAAGCACAGTAGCCACTACAGGCATGTCATCAAGCTGTCATTTAATGTCACTATGAATGACAGCAAACTCTCATTAGGGTCACAGCCACAATTATGCGGTTTTATTATTATAATAATGTTTTTAAGATGACGCCACTTGGCACGACAAAAATGCGGAAGATCGCTTGCGTAACTTGTATCTGAGAACATGAGTCTCCAGAGCTGAATATTGAGTCATGAATGAGAAAGGAGTGTAATATTTCATTTGTGATTTTTTTTAAAGTGTGTTGAGGGAGGAATAATGGTTTGGTATATAAATAAAGGATATTATACCTTATAGGACGAATAAGAAACAATCCTTCTTGACTTCGTTAGAAAAAAAACTTGAAATGGAAAAAAAACGGATGCTAACAATCCCAAGTTGTTAGTAGTAAACTTAAAACAGTCTGCTCTGCACCAAGCAGTTTCGATGCAGTGATAATATTAAAGTCAAAAAGGCATCGTTTTTGAAAAAGAAAATAGTAGAAATAAACTCTATACCTTAATCATTATTTACCATGCAAACTCTTGATTAAGTTCTAAAAGCCATGTAGATAAGAAACAACGATGAGGCGTGTGTATAATATTACTAGTTATTCGGTTCCCACGGGAACTCTTTAATTTTTAAAAAGTAGCCTGTGTTATTACTATCTTTATCCAGACTATAATCTATCTCTGTGCCAAATTTCATCCAGATCCGTTCAGCCATTCTGGCGTGATTGAGTAACAAACATTCATCGATCCATCCATCCAAACTTTTGCATAAATAATATTAGTATACATATTAGATAGTATAGATGAGGTTTGGAAATACCACGATTTTCGCTGGCAAAGGTATGAGTCCCCTTAAGTTGCGTTTGTTTACTTTATTACACTTTGTTTTGAGTCGTTCTTGCGCTGACTCAATGATTGCTTGCCTTTGGGGCATTATCTCGTGAGAAAAATAAGCAGCTTATAAGTAGCTTACAAGGTTTAATAAAAGTAAATAAGTTAAATTACTTATATTTAAAAAAACATTTTTAAAAACAAGCTTTTATCGTCCACCATTTTCAATGTAGTGACATTGTTTTATTTTTTCTATTCTTCTCGGCAATCTCTTTTAATTGATACCCATTACTTCTTATTTTGTTTTATGGCTTTTATGGGGGTGCATAAACTGATCCGCCATCTTTGGGACTCCGCCATATTGGATTTAGAATGACGTCACTTACTTAACCATGCATGGTCATCAAAACAAAAACGTGGCAAAATTTCAGCTCAATCGGTTAATTAATTTTAATAACTGTTTCATTTTTTTTTCCAAGATTTGACCTAAGCAAACACTGGAAACGTTAAATAAAAGCTTGTAAAAGAGCTCTACAGTTTTTGTGAAGAACATTGAAATATTTACACTGACAAGTCGCCTTTAATAGGTATATGTGAAAACCTAAATTAAAACACCAAAATTTGAGCACAAGGCTTCCCAAAGGTGTTCGCACGAAAAGCTTACTGTAAATAAATTTAAATGTACTTCATTTAATGGCAAAATGTGTCTAAGTAAGTAAACTTCGTCACTCTATTTAGAACCAGAAGAAGTTTCTCGATTTAAATTTATTCAATAAATCGCAAGTTGCAAATGGAATTCCACAGAAACCCAATTTACAATACAAAATCCTATACTAATATTATAAATGTGAAAGTTTGGATGCTTGTAAGTTTGGATGTTTGATACTCCTTGACGCCACAATCACTGAACCGATTTAGCTGAAATTTGAATCCATCCAAACTTTCGCATTTATAATATATTAGTATAGAAATATAGATTGTTATATAGGAATCAAAACAATGCAATACCCTTGATTGCATTAGAACCCCCATCTGGCATTTGGAAAAATAATTATTACTAGTAATAACTAACAATACAATTTGTACGGCTAGTAGCGCCTAGCGCACATGTCGTAATGAAAAATAAACAATGCGCATATAGCAGTTGATTTAGGGTCTACAAACAATCTATAATAGAGACTGCAGTTTTGAGATTAGGGTGCTTTGTTGACCTTGTGGGTGTATTAGCTCCTGCAATTGATAAATTGCGTTGCAGAGTTCAGGGATTTTAGGAACGGGCACCTCTAACTTTTCGGAGCTTTACGTTTGAAATACACTATTACTTATATTATTAGTATGTAATGTTTATGTTGTTTATTTTTTATTTATTTTTTTATTGCGTGATAGGCTTGCGCAATGATGAAGTCTAGGTTGGAACGCGCTTGCCTAGAAGATGCATATTCACTCTTGCCTTGAAGGTACTTAAGTTATAAGTGGCAGGAAACACGTGCACTGGGAGGTTGTTCCACACCCTAGCGGTTCGTATCAGAAACGTTGAGCAAAAACGCTTCGTGCGAGCAAATTGCACGTCAACCACATAAGGGTGCCAACGCTCACGGTTTCTCGCTGTTCTGTGGTAGAACGGAGAAGGAGGAACAAGGTTATGAAGTTCCAGAGCACACTCCCCATGGTATATCCGATAAAAAACCGATAAGCAGGCGACATTGCGTCGGTGTTGTAGACTGAGCAATTTCGCCTGCCTGTTTATTGTATGATCATAAGTTGGTGCACATAATGGATGAGTTGTCTGCATGAGATCACTTTTAGTGATAAGACCGCCCTTGCGCACTCACAGATTCAGATTCAGATACTTTATTTGCTTAATATGTGTACATATACTAAGATGGTTAATTTTGACACATAGTCCTAACATAATCTGTACTTGTTTACTTTATATATTTATGTTTGTGTGGCAATAAATTTTTTTTCTATCTATCTATCTACTCTCGAGTACCTAATCTTGACGCGTTGTGCGATGTGTCGTGACGCGTTTCTGACGCGTTTTCGGTTCGGCATATCGGTTTCATACATTTATTATAGTTAAAGAGAGACAACACAGTAACCCGCTCGCTATGATGTAAATTAATGATCATTAAATCAGCTCAAAAGTCTTAAAAATACCTAGACCAACATAACCCATTACAACTGTAGGGAAATTTCAAATTACATACTACACCATAAAGAGTAAGCAAATTCGATATACTAAATGACGGGTACGCGAAAAGAATTCTAACCAATCATATTAACGCAAATTTGCCTCGTATTATTCGGGTGACTGTTTAAGAGCTGGTGGAGATAAAATTCAGGGTAGTTTATCTTTGCGTCGTAGTATCTTTGGACTGTAACGCAGCCCAGTAGACATGGGTGGCAATAAGTAGTGTGCCGTGCGGAAACCGTGCAATACCTACCTATGCCTAAAATAGTAGGTTATGTCATGCCATTTTAGACTGCATTATCAGTCAAGACTTACCATGCAGGTGAGATTGCTGTCAAGGGGTTGTAGTAGATTAAAAAAATACTCTCGAGACGTTCTCGTACGAAATCATATGTTATGGAAGATACCTATCATATTCCTCATTGTTGAGGGTTGTGACTCCTTTTTTTTTTTGGGTTTTCATGAGATAATAAATGCAGTGGTTATGTGGAGATAGATTCTTGATAAAAGATTTTTATGTTTACAATATCTCCAGCTCCTTTCTCTCCAAGTCATATTAACTTGAAAACAACAAAAATTTAGTAGGTACTGATAATACCTAAACTAAATTGTATTCTACCAGACAAGAAATCTCCCACCAGCTCTTCAATTACAAAACAAAAAGTACAGAATACACCAGCACCGCCCTCTGTATTACGTGAAATAATTTCTCCCGCCGTTTTTGCTTTATTATGCAATCAATTTCATACAAACGATATCCATTCGAGTAATTTTCCGACGTGCGTTGTAAAAATAAAGGGATGCTTGTATGGTATTGTAATAATAACATCATTGTGTTTTTATTTTATAAATCAATATTAAAGGATAATGTCCAATAATAAAATTTGCTGATATTTTTAACCGACTTCAAAAAGTAGGAAGTTCTCAATCCGACTGTATGTTTTTTTTAAATGTATGTTACTCGATTATTCCGTCAACTATGAATCAATTTTAATAATTCTTTTATTGTTTGGTATACTTCAGAGGTGGTCCCATATAAATTTTATCGAAATTGATTTAGCGCTTTTTGAGAAAATCAACTAATGTTTTTTTATTTTTAACTTAGTTTAAGTTGGTTCTTAGGTACCTATATGGATAGTTTTAAATCGGTTTTTGTTTTAGATGAAAGCTAATAATTATAAGGCTTGAACACACAACGTACAACGGCAACGTATTTTCAACAAATCCCACTCGCCTCGCCTCGCCTCGCCTCTCAGAATCTTGTTCTAGGGCTCAGGCAGGGTCCACCACTCTGAGTACGCGGATTGACATACCGTAATGAGAACATCATGGACTTATTTTATTGGTTCGTCGTCGTCGTCTCAACCTATAGACGTCCACTGCTAGACGAAGGTCTCCTGCATGGATGAACACAGAGCACGATCTTGTGCCGCTTGTTTCCAGCGGCTCCCAGCTTGAGATCATCCGTTCACCTGGTGGGGGGTCATCCAACACTGCGCTTCCCGGTGCTAGGCCGCCATTCAAGCACTTTGAGACCCCAACACCTATCGGTTCTACGAACTATGTGCCCCGCCCATTGCCACTTAAGGCTTGGCGGCTCTTCGGGCTATGTCGGTTAATCTGGTTCGCCTACGGATCTCCTCATTTCTGATTTGATCACTCAGGGAATATTTATAAAGGGATATTTTATTGGTTATCGGTTACTTAATATTTTAGAAAAAAACTGTTAATCTAAAATGGCCGATTCCATGATTGGATTATGATTGTGGCGCGAGCCAAATTGCCGCCGAGCTGTATGCAGCGACATAAATACACAAGATAACACCCCCCGCTCCATTGTCGGCTAAAATGATGGCCGCCGATATCGTATAACGTATGAACTATAATATAGCTTTCGGCTTTATGGGTTATAATAAACATCGCGTATTTTTTTTAAATATAGGTCAAACGCCAATAGATATAATATTTTTTAAATATTTTGACAAACTTTCTGGCACAGATCCATACTTCCATACTAATATTATAAATTATAAATTTATAAATATATAAATATAAATAATATTATAAATGCGAAAGTGTGTCTGTCTGTCTGTCTGTCTGTCTGTCTGTCTGTCTGCTACGCTTTCACGGCCCACCTGTTGAACCGATTTTGATGAAATTTGGTACAGGGGTAGATGGTATCCCGGGGAAGGACATAGGCTACTTTTTATCCCGGAAAAATAAAGAGTTCCCGCGGGAATAAAAAAAAACTGTCTCTTCACCCGATTTTGATAAAATTTGGTACAGGGGTAGATGGTTTCCCGGGGAAGGACATAGGCTACTTTTTATCCCGGAAAATTAAAGAGTTCCCGCGGGAATCAAAAATCTTAATCCACGCGGACGAAGTCGCGGGAATCATCTAGTATTATAAATGCGAAAGTGTGTCTGTCTGTCTGCTACGCTTTCACGGCCCAAATACTCAACCGATTTTGATGAAATTGGATACAGAGATAGATTACATCCCGAGGAAGGACATAGGCTACTTTTTATCACGGAAAATTGAAGAATTCCCGCGAGAATCAAAATATGTATCTGTTCAACCGATTTTATTGAAATTTGGTCCAGGGATAGCTTTTATCCCAGAGAAAATTTAAAAGTTCCCTCGGGAATCAAAAAACATCAATCCATGCAGACGAAGTCGCGGGCATCATCTAGTAATGTCATAAAATTATTAACTAGATGATGCCCGCGTCTTCGTGCGCGTGGATCAAGTTTTAATAAAAGCAGCCTATGTCCTTCGTCGGTATACGCTATACAACCTATCTCTGTGCCAAATTTCATCAAAATCGGTTTCAAAGATGAGCCGTTAAAGCGTAACAGACAGACACACACTTTTGGATTTATAATAGTGAGTATGGAAGTATAGATATATTGAAATTGATTATTTAATTAATATTTAGGGTTTCGAAAAATTCCGTGGGAACTGTGTTCAAGATAAAAAATAGTTCTTCCCCGGGATGCATACTATGTTTGTGCCAAATTTATAAGTTGCAACTTGCATTTATATTGTATAAGAATTATATATGTATATATTAAGTATTTTAGGTATATGTTATAAGATGTAGGCTTAGTAATTACCAGAAGTGTCGTCTCATACTAATTAAAGTTTTCTTTTTGTTTCAGGTAACTACGGCTACCAGTATTCAAATACGTACCTATCGTAATTCGTAAAAATAAGCAAAACCCGTCATCGTACGATTGGTCATAATAATATGACATAAAACCTAAAACGTAAAAATCGACTGGCTGATCATTATGAAGCATATAGACAGACAGACAGAAAACAAAAATAAATTTTGCTCTGTTTCGATAATAAAGCTTCCAATCGATCCACAAGATAAAGCCCATCTATTTATCAAGCTATTCCAAATTCCATTTCACAAAGAAGACGACCAGGTATTCAAACCGCAGAGTAGAGCAGAATGAAAACCGCAATCAAATCTATTGATGGCAGCTAATCGCGTGTTGCTATGCGTAGCGAAATGTCTGACCGACTGCCCGGTCATAACTAGCATGGAGCTGCCTTTACACTGGCCAGTCGCTCGACCAGTATTCACGAGTCACCGAGTCACCAAGTCACCGAGTTTCTTGCTGGTTCTTCTCGGTAGGAATGGCATTCCAAACCAGTGGTAGGAATGGCATTCCAAACCATTCACTCGACGCGAAAAGCACTTGTAATAAGTTTATGAATAAAAAAATATGAGTTTGAATTTGACTAGTATTTATATTGGCAGAAATACTACGCCAAAATAGCAAAAATTCACGACTAAAATAATTGAATGAAACCCTAAATCAAAGCGAATGGAAGTTAATCGCGTGTTGCTATTCGTAGTGAAATGTCTGACCGACTGCCCGGTTTTACACTGGCAAGTCGTACCATTTATTGTATTTATAGTGGCAGAAATGGTAGGCCAAAGTAGCAACAATTCATGACTAAAATGACTGATTAAGAATCCGCAATCAAATCTATGGATGAAAACTAATTTAAAAAAGTCTTACTATGGAGCTGTTTGCAAGTTTACCTACTCGACCCATGACAACACTCGCACAAAATATGTTGTGTTACTGAGAGAATATTAATTAAATCTGTTTTTCTTGCGATTATGCTTACGAAATATGTACCTGGACTGTCTATTCATAAATACTACACAGAGCTTACTAATACACAAGCAAGTACACTCACTTCGAGTTTCGATGCTCATTATGGGGCATTAAGATCATTAGGTGCGATAAAATCATCACTGATAAGGCTTAAGTCACGATTCTAAATACCAAAGGCATCTGTGAATGTAGATACAAGGTCGCTGACAAGATCACATTTTAGCTGTCTCACCATGAGGTGTCAGCGATCTTGTCAGCGACCTTCTTTGATATAATTCGCATGTTTTTCTTTATTAATTAATTTCAAAGGCGCGTGGTAACACATAATCTTCAGTTAAACATCATCATAACCTATCACTGCTTTTTACGATTATTCTTTATACTTTTACTAGCAAGTAGCAGCAAAACTTGCTCAAACAATTATTTTAAGATTGTATTTTATTTTATAATTTGGTTTTTATTTTTTAAGTATTAATGTATTTTATATTATGGGCCCAAGTTGCCTGAAATAAAATAAATGAATAATAAACAGAGCACGGTACGTTTGTCTGGAATTGAATGTGATTTCCAGCGGGTGCGACTGAATCTCGTTCTATTTTAGCGGCCGTTGGATTGAGCATTGTTTGCGCGTTAACGAGCCGAGCCCGCATGACGTAGGCTAGCTGCGATGGGTAAAAACTGAAAAGATGATGTAGCTACTAGCAAGTAGCAGCTACTTGTTCAAGTAATCCAAACGCGGCACGGTAAGTTTGCCTGGAATCGAATGTGATTTCCAGCGGGTGCGACAGAATCTCATTGTAATTTAGCGGCCGTCGGATTGAGCATTGTTTGCGCGTTAATGAGCTTCGGACCGCCGAGCCCGCGCGACGTCACACCCGTGACGTAGCCTAGATTGGTATTCCCGAAATTCTATACAGATGCCCAGAATTCTAATCGAAAATGAATCTACCAAAAGGATTCTTTATTCAACTACAAATTAGTCCTTGAGTGTGGTTCTTATTAGGTGATGATGCAGTCTAGGATGTATCGGGCTAACCTATTAGGGATATGGCAGTTATATTAAACCCTAAACTTATTGGTTTCTACGGACCTAACCTTATCGCTTGGCGGCACATTTATGTTGATAACTTATCTGCGCGATAAGTGACAATGTAGGCCACGAGAAGAGTGAGTCGCATTGTCACGTTTGTCGCTAAAGAGCCTTATGTAATGGTTATCCAGTTCGATAATGCTCTCGATCAGACACCGGAGCTCGGCAGCGGTAAAGCTAACGTCTGCTGAACGAGACCGCAGAGCAGGTTCCGAACACTGACGGCACGGATTAATCACTGGAAAGCTGCATCCGATATTCAGTAAGCTAGATTTTCTACTAGAGGTAAATCTAAATGCAAAACAGCCCCCGATTGTGTAAGGAAATCGTATAATTCGAACTGTTTAAGGAGGTCATACGACAACCGACG
Organism: Erebia aethiops; assembly: GCA_923060345.2. NCBI lineage: Eukaryota > Metazoa > Arthropoda > Insecta > Lepidoptera > Nymphalidae > Erebia > Erebia aethiops. The sequence goes on along the minus strand of OV281086.1, from coordinate 7,547,563 downwards.
ACCGTCGACTGACCTGCGGTCGACGAGGTCCCGGGTTCGAGTCCCGGGTCGGGCCATAATTGAGTATGGAGTTTTTCTGACCAGAAATTCTCAGTACTAGCCCGGAGTTAGGAAGTTGGCGGTGTTTCACCCCCGTGCCTTGGGGAGCACGTTAAACCGTCGGTCTCGGTTATTATCACTAACATGTTAATAGTCGTTAAATCCCGCCAACCCGCATTGGAGCAGCGTGGTGGGTCTAATTCCCTCTCTACTATGGGATTGGAAGCCTGTGCCCAGCAGTGGGACGGTAATGGGCTGGTGGGAAGGTCATAGATGTCGTCATTACAATTTCTGTTTTACCCATCTTACCTGCAAATTATGGATTACTAGCTGATGCCCGCGACTTCGTCCGCGCGGATTGAGGTTTTTTGGTCCTCGCGGAAAATTGTTTAATTTTCCTGGATAAACGCGAAAGTTTGGATGGATGTTTATGTTACGCAATCACGCCAGAACGGCTGAACGGATCTGGATGAAATTTGGCACAGAGATAGATTATAGTCTGGAATAACACATAGGACACTTTTTATCCCGGAAAATCAACGAGTTCTCGCGGAAACCAAAAAACCTCAATCCTCGCGGACGAAGTTGCGGGCATTAGCTAGTCTTTCTATATATACCTACTTAAATGCAGTAAACTAGAAACAGATGGGATAGTATTGCAAGTAAATGAACGCACCACTTGTATAAATCGCGTTTGTTCCGGTTCCCAGGGGAAGCGCCGGGAACACATCACGTAGTTTGCGGTGTCTATGCAATTCTGGAAACACTCGATGCTGTAGGTGTAGTCTATAGTCTAGTCTACTTTATGATACGACTACCAGATGATGATTGAGTTTTTTGATTCCGTTGCTCTGTTGCGGTGTGATTGAAGGACAAACCAACAAACATGCGAAATTGTTTGTTTGTCCTTCAATCACGTCGCATCAGGGCAAATGATCGACGTGATTTTTAGCATAGGTATAGTTGACCACCTGGAGAGTGACAAAGGCTAGTTTTTAACCCGGAAAAATGAGGAGTTCCCGCGGGAATAAAAAAAAACTTAAACCTTCCGACGAAGTCGCGGTCATTATCTAGGGAAAATATGAAAGGACAAAGACTTACCTAAATTGAAAGCACAGGCATGTTCACGGAATTAAAAATACAGGTTTCACACGTGTCAATGGATTCGATATCGACCAACGAAAGATGAATCCAGGCCGAAGACTAAATATCGTTCATACAATTTTCCATTACGATTGCATACATTAAATCATGAATAATCCGCGTCGTATGAGTAGCACATTTTTTTTTTAATCCACTACAAGCTAGCCCTTGACTGCGATCTCACCTGATGGTAAGTGATGATGCAGTCTAAGATGGTAGCGGGCTAACCTGTTAATGGCATGGCAGTTATATTAAACCCATTCCCCTTCGGTTTCTACACGGCATCGTACCGGAACGCTAAATCGCTTAGCGGTACGTCTTTGCCAGTAGGGTGGTAACTAGCCACGGCCGAAGCCTCCCACCAGGCCAGACCAGGGAAAATCCAGAAATTATAAATTCCCAAATTGACCCTGCCGGGGATCGAACCCAGGACCTCCGCACGTTAAGGCAACAGCGCTACACACTGCGCCACGGAGGTCGTCAACAATATTATATTTTTGTCGTAGGTATCTATCGCGCTAATCTTTGTAGTACCATCATACTTAATGCGAAAGTGTGTTTGTTTGTTGGTTTACTGATTTGTTGGTTTGTCTTTCAATCACGCCGCAAAAAAGAAACGGATCGGCGTGATTTTTAGCATGGGCATAGTTCCCGGAAAGTCAAGGAGTTCCTGTGGGAATTAAAAAAACTTATTCCACACGCACGATGTTGCGGGCATCAGCTAGTTTAATATTATAATAAAAGTGCGTGCGCCGACTTTATTTCTCTGCCATACAAAACATTTTTTTCCGTAGCGTGTTTTCGCTCTAAGATAATAAGGCTTTAAACGCAAGTAATTCAGTTACGTGGAATAAAGCATTAACCTACTGACATAAAACTTGCACATGCCAGGTTTCTTCTTATTAGATTGTTCAGAATTTTCTTAGTGGGACTGCATTTAACTTGAGTTTCTTAGCCGTTATAGTCTAGGCAATGGGGCGGTTTATTGTATGGAGACCCCCACATTAAATCCTCAGTCATCATTATAATAAAATTAGTAGATAAATAGTATTTTAGGATTTTATGGAAATTCCACCTCGTAACCGATTTTCCAAATTCGAAACCGGAGTTGATATATAGTATATATATAGTATTTTATAGAAAAAGACAATATCGTAAAACTGCTTACAATTTACAAAGAGAAAGCATAAATAAAAGCACTTTATCCGATTCAGACAATTCATTATTTCTCGTAATAGTGGAAAAACAGCTAATTTTCCAGCCAAAGAAAAACGCCGGCCCCGGCTCGCTCTAAGTGAGTAATGTTCGAGGAACTGCAGTATCATGGGATAACTGTTTCCCAGGGCCCTATTGGGGTATCTCGAAACGATATCACCGAATGATTACTACAGAAATAAATCAAATACGTTATCAATATGTTTTTGCTCGACGTTTCTGAAACGAACCGCCAAGGTGTGGAACACCCTCCCAGCGCACGTGTTTCCTGCCACGTTTATCTTAGGTACCTTCAAGGCAAGGGAGAATAGGCATCTTCAAGGCAAGCTCGTGTTTCAATCTAGACCTCATCATTGCTTTGCACTAAGCATGAGTGTCGACAAGCCCAAGCCTATCTCGCAATAAAAAAAAAACAAAATCAAATCTTAGTATGATTATTCAAAATTGGTACCTACACAGTAGACTTTTTGAACGTCATGTATATGTCACCGTAAGATTGCAAAAACCGTTAGATTGTAATCTAACTAGCGAAATTGTAAACTGGCGACAGATTATGAACCGTTCAATGTTCTGAGTGTCAATTTTTTAAATATTCATTGTATTTACGTTTTCTTGTCTCTTTCTTGTATGTTAGGTTAAGGTTCCACATAAATAATCAGGTAGTATGTAGGTTTTATCAGGTTAATTTACCTAACAGATTACAATCTACCGAAAAATAATGCGTTAAATTGTAATCTGTCGACAGTTTACAATTTCGCTAGTTAGATTACAATGTAATGGTTTTTAAAATTTTACGGTGACGTATACAAAGCATAAGACGTGATGGTGATAATTAACGACTTTTTGACTTAGGTCCTAGCATCTTATTTATAGATTTACATAAACTCTTTTAAAAATTTCAGAGTAAGCCTTCAAATAACTCAAAGTATTTTTCACGTAGAGCCCGCAAAGAAAAAGGCGAATGGGGAAGAGTAGAAAATATGTGTTTCTGCACGAACGGCTAGTTTATGATAGTAACTGGTAAATGATTATCGGGCCTTATGAACGGCAGAATATACCTCTATAATATTATGAACTTCAGAATATTCCTCTATATTCTGAAGTCCATAAAGTCCGATATACTATGGCTACTGGTTATAGTTCTGTTGAAGACAATCTCTTATCTAAACTAAATTAATACCACTAAATCTAGCGCTATCCTTTTCCGCAGGGAGCATTGTGAAACGCATAGATTTAGACCCGTCATTTAGTTTAGTTTTTTTATTTTATTTCAAGGATATTAATTAGGCAAAATCTATTAAGTACTTTAAAGCAGATGTACTTGAATAAATATATTTATTTAAATACATCTACTTTAAATGTACTCAGGTCAGGTCATACTACTTACACGCTAAAAACTTTAGCTTTATTATTCCGGACGCGGAATTTTTTATTTTCAAACTTGCCAAAAACCACGATTTTAAATTCCATCCAACTCTTTTTTGTTTTACAGTTGAACCCTAAAATGCGATCAAAAATTCGTCAAAATTGCAAATATTTACCACTAATCATTCTCACTTTTCAAATTTCAATGATAAATATTTGTCACCAAGTATTTTTTTTAAATTCACAACTCAATCACATTAGAGCCGGAATCAGTCACCATACTAAATTCGTTCACACCTCAAAAACGTCGTAACTCGATCTGCGAGTCCGAAAATCTCACTGTGCATTACTCGACATAATAGCTTATTATTCGAGCCAGCGTGTTATATTTCAAAAGCTTTTAATATTTTCAAAATTAACAATATAATTGGGCACTCGTTCGCATTGCTCCTCACAATGCCCTTTCATACATCTGGTGTTTGGAAAAAAATGGGCGGATATGCCAAACAGTTCAATAGAGACTCGTATCCCAAAGGCACATACGGTATTCTTTGAAAAACGTCGTAACTTCACTTTCGATCCACAATATAAAACCGACTCTATCGTATACAATTTAGGATTGAAAATACGATAAAACGTTATAGTTTATTATGGCTAAGGCCATGAAGCGACCGGTTGCATCTGAACATCCCTTACAAACCGTATTCATTGACAAGGGCGCATTCAAAAAAGGACTTAACTCCAAAATTGATGATGAATTTTCAATTTTACTCTCACAAGTTTAAAGTTTATATTGGTCTGTGCGAGAATTATTGTACAAAGAGCGAAATAAGGTCTTACCCTTTGTGAGTGCTAGGCGTACCGTGTAATTAGCGATTTTATGAAATTGTTAGGTAAATATATATTTTAAGGCTCGTATTTCGTAACAAGGTAACTTTATTTTGTTGTATGTCGCATCTTGTTTATAGGTCTAATGGTTGTCAGTACGAGACAATTATTATTATTAGAGATTATTTCGATATTATAATTTAGAGGCCCAAATAAATGTAAAAATCTAAGAGTACTAATATTATAAATGCGAAATTTTGGATGGACGTTTGTTACTCAATCACGCCGAAAAGCTGAACAGATATAAATGGAATTTGGCATAGAGATAGATTATAGTCTGGAATAACGTATAGCCTACTTTTTATCTATCTAGTTTAACTATATAAAATGTTAAATGTGTCTATTAAATGTTTTATGTATTTCAATAATTTCAACAATATAATATATGTGTTAGTATAAGTAGTAGTTTTTATTTATATTATGGGTCTGTGGCGTCGCCTGCAACAAGGTCTCGGCTGAAAATCAGCGCTGTATGGTTTTTATATTGCTCTTGTGCATATTCAAATCATACAGCATTCTGCTGAGCTGGAGCCTTTTTTCGGGTTATGCCACACATTACTCCTGTTATCCCGGCGCTTCTGTCACCTGGGCTGTCGACTAGCTCATTGCTGATGGTGTTGATGATGGAGGCGCCGGGGTAGCATACTTGAGGTAAGCAAATGTGTGGCAAAACGGGAAAATAAATGTTTTTTCTTTCTTTCTTTCTTTATTTCTTTCTATATTAAGGTGGGTCTGCGATATATCTTTCACTCAATCATGGCTTATATTGTCTGTCAACAAGTCATCGAGTAACGCAATAGTTCTATAATATTTGAGTGCAGACTGCGGACACTTCAGTACGCAAACTCGGAACGCTTGAAAACACTTCAGAGAACAATTTCACATAATACAAACGTTACAATACAAAGTTGTAGTTAGCTCAACGCGGAGTTGTTGAGTTATTGAGCGTTTAAAACGAACTTACAAAGCGAGCGCTACAGATTTCACTGCTTGAGGGATGAGGAAACTTTTTGTTTCATCCAATTCCACGTTTATTTTGAAGGGATTTTCAAAAATATTTTCTAATCTGTGATTCCTGCCAATATTTCTCAGATTAAGAAAAGAAATAGATTGAGGATTGTCTAGTTTGGATCTAGTGATAGTTGAGAAGCGAGAAGGGAGTTTTTCCGCGACCTCAAGTGCAATATTATGCGACAAAATTAAGTTTACGAAAATTGAATAAGTTAAAGATGTACTCAGTTTTTGAAGTGAAACTTCTATATACTTAATCGTTGTGATTTGAAAATTCGATGAAACTAAAAAGCGGCAAACTTATTCATAATAGGATTTAGCCTGCGAGAGAATGAGACAGAATACAATTTTTATTTATTTCATTCTCTCGTAGGCTACTTTCCTGAAGTTTCACTTCTGCCGTGTGTGAATTGCACACACGCACAAGCCCAGCTACGTTTACACCTACACTTACCTAACCACTTCAACGTCCACCACCACCACTACAGCCTATTAACGTCCCACTGCTGGGCACAGGCCTCCACTCTCATAGGAGAGAGGGAATTAGAGCTTAGACCCACCACGCTGCTCCATTGCGGGTTGGCGGGCTTTAACGACTATTATCATGTTAGTGATAATAACCGGAACCGACGGCTTAACGTGCTCTCCGAGGCACGGGGGTGAAACACCGCCAACTTCCAACTCCGGGCTGGCACTGACAATTTCTCAATTGAAAAACCCAATACGTAACAATTTTTTTGCCCGACCGGGAATCGAACCCAGAACCTCGTGATCCGTGCTAGCGTTTAGATCTCAGCATAGTGGGTATCGGAGAGTAGGTATTCATTTTCTTGGTAGATATTCTGCGTCCTACCATACTGTGCCTATAAGCTAATTATTATGCAGCGTCTCGCCAGCGTATTTATTTTTTCAAACACCATCGCACTAACTAATGCCTATCAAGCTGTGTGAGTATGAAAGAAATCGTTTACTATCAATTCCTCTCCGGGGGGCCTCGTGTAGATTCGATTCTAGGTCATTATGGACCGACACATTCTCGCTCGAGGCAGATATTGAAATGAGGTTAGCGTATCAACGTTTTGCCTACTTGCATTGCGATGTAGTAGCGTTTTGCATCATATTTCATAGTAAGCCTATCCTATAGCCTATAGTGATGGGTATGCATTTGTCTTACCAGTTGCCTATAATATTTAGAGTTAGGCTGTCTATAACTTAAATTAATACTACCTACCTACCCAATATCCGTATCCGGCTCCCTACCCGCGGATATACATTTTTAACGATCCGGCACATCACTAGATTGCTTACCTTAAATATATTATTGGTTTGCCTAGAAGAGATCGCTGTGTAGCGATAAGGCCACCAAATTGTATACTTACTTATTTTGTTATTAGCTAAGTTTACTATTGTTTATTTTCCTTTGTGGTGTACAATAAAAGTATATTCATTCATTCATTCATTCATTATTTATCTTTCTGATCGTTTTTAAGGAAAGCCAATCGCGATGCGCTCGCAATTCAGCTTTGGACTTTAACTTAGATACCACTTTCTGAACCAATTGAACTATCTTATCAGGGAATAGTCAAAAGTGTCAATTTTTTTGTGTGTTATTTCAATTAACCCCGTCAAAACGTGTCTACTGGAATGTTCGCCTCGCGCGAGAATGTATTGGTCACCATAATCTTGACGCGTCCATAATCTCACATTAACTTTTATGAGTCTTTAACAATTTGTCGGGTCGCTAAGCTTAAATCTATTTGTGTTTTTTATATTCGACATTAAAATTAATAGTTTCGTTGCTTTGGGCTTGTAGAGACAATGTTAGAAAATTGTTGTTTAATGTTTAGAATCGTTAAAGAAATAAATTGATTTCGAAGGAAAGTCTTATTAGAATCACGACTCGATTTCAATAATTTCTCAGCTGTGTACGCTGTGGTATTTAAATTGTTTATTTAATTCCGACTAGGTAATCGCTGCGACTTCATCGGCGTAAATTTAGGCTTTTGACAATTTCCCATAGGAATTATTGTTTTTCCGGAATAAAAAGCCTTTGTCCTTCTCCGGTGATATAATACCCTATCTCTGTAACAAAACGATTGAATAAACGGGATATTAAAGTGTATCAGACGGGATGTTAAAGAGTACCAGACAGACACACTTATTGGATAGAAGCAGGCGTTACTTCGCGGAAGTCCACGATAATCAAGAAACAAGAAGCTTAATTCGCTATAATGCACCAAAGCAGATAAATCTATCATATGTGGTACGCTTAATATAAAGTATGGATATATAGTTTCGCACATAAGTCTAGGTTAGAAAGCAAAGCTATAAGGAAAGTACAAGGGACAAAAGCATGACGTAGGCAGTACTGCGACTAAGTATGCACTTAACGGGGTGTCATCAAGCAATAGAATGGACGAAGAAAACAGCTGGTTTAGATAATGTATGAGCTAATATTATCAAAGTAAGTACACAATATGTCGGTACATTGAACAGGCATAAACACACCAGGTGATCCATCTCATTGGCCCGCTTCTGTCCATTGTGTTTTGGCATTTTTCGTCCCGCTCTGTATTGGTGTATTTGTCCTTTTCTTAAGATTAATGTGCTCCTATAATATTTATTGGCTCATACTGTAGTGGACATCTGCCAACATCAAAGTAGGTTATCGATAGTAGATTTTGTCTCATGTCTAGAAAGACCTTTACATATCCGTACTAAATACTAAATATTATAAATGCCAATTGGTATCTGTCTGTCTGTCTGCTACGCATTCACGGCCCACCTACCTATACAACCAATTCTAATGAAATTTGGTACAGGGTTACGTTGTATCCTGCAGGGAAAGGACACAGGCTATCTAGGCTTTTCATCAAGGAAAATTGAGGATTTCCCGCGGGAGTCGAAAAACTTATCATCTAGTATTATTATAAAAGAGTAGGTAAGCTCATTTCGACGAACGCCCTTCGGACTTTATTGAGGCGGAGCGAAGGAGTTATGAGCCTATTGTGATGATGCAGATCACTGACTTTTTAGAAATTATGAACTAACACACAAAAAAATTTAGAAAAATATTACTTTATTATGCCTACGTCCAGCTTATAACTTAATCCATACTAATATTATAAATGCGAAAGTGTGTCTGTCTGTATGTCTGTCTCGCTTTCCCAGACCATCTTTTCAATCGATTTTGATGAAATTTGGTACAGAGATTGGTTGCATCCTAGGGAAGGACATGGGCTTTTTATCCCGGAAAATTTAGGAGGAGTCAAAAATCCACGCGAACGAAGTCGCGGGCATCATCTAGTAATAAATAACATCGTCCTATGGGCACATCAGGTCATATACGTAGGTACCGAAGCATTCCTCAGCGTTCCGAAGCGGCGAACCGTGAAGCGTGGCTCGATACACTGGCGTCTCTAAACTTGTAATAGAGAAATAGTTTGTATTGGTGTCGATTCGAGCGTGCACGGACCAAACCAAATTTAACTTGGGTGAATCAAATTCTTTCTATTTCGGTTAGGAACGGGAAATACGTTTAAATTTAGTTTAAGTAGGTACATCGACGGAATCGCAAAAAGATTTCCGTGTAGAGTTCACTTTGCAATCCATTGGCATCATTTACCAACATTTATTTGGTCGACCTGTGGGTAGTGGTGTTATGGATTGAATGTTGCATAGGCGAAACTCGAAACCTAAACGTGTAAACATAATGATATTATGAAATGTAAATTTAGTGTAAAATATGAATGTAAAAATGTATAAATGTAATTAATGTAATGTTAAACATTAACGGGAGCTATTTTATTTTATTTATTTATTTATTTATTATTTGGTCGACCAGTGGGGAAGGACAGAGTGGAAGGCCCTGAGTTCGATCCCCGGCAGGGTCAATTTGGAAATTAATGATTTTCGAAGTTTCTCTGATCTGGCCTGGTGGGATGCTTCGGCCGTGACAAGTTACCGCCCTACCGGCAAAAGAACACAGCTATTTGCTGGTTCTTCATGGTTGGAATGTCATTCCGAACCAGTGGTAGATTCACTGGACGATTCAAAAGCAGTTTTAATAAGTTAATTTTTAATAAAAAAACATGAGTTTTAGTTTGAGCTATAGTTTTTTGAACTATTATATAAATAGATATACAGACACGTTAGTAAAGATTAAATATAATTGCCTCGTTGGTCTAGTGGTTAGTAACTTAGTATGTTCGACTGCGGCCAACGAGGTCCCGGGTTCGAGTCCCGGGTCGGGCCATAAATAACTATTAGGTTTTTCTGACTCGAAATTCTCAGTACTAGCTTGGAGTTAGGAAGTTGGTAGTGTTTCATCCCCGTGCCTCGGAGAGCATGTTAAGCCGTCAGTCTCGGTTATTATCACAAACATGATAATAGTCGTTAAAGCCCGCCATTGGAGCAGCGTGGTGGGTCTAAGCTCTAATTACCTCTTTCTTATGAGAGTGGAGGCCTGTGCCCAGCTGTGGGACGGTAGTGGAATGTAGTGGTAGTGGACACCTACTTATTTCAAGCTCAGTTACTAAATAGTTAGTCCAACATGACCTGCAAGTCACACCTGATACTTACCTATATAGAAATAGGTATCTACATATAGCTAATGCCTACCCTGTATCTGGATTGTATGCACTCCACTGTGTCCACCTACAGTTTTTTTATTACTGTAGACTATCTCATAATTAAAAAAATATGTAATTGGCAGTCATAGGAACTGTCGATAGAAGTGAAAAACAATTTTTTTTTTGTTATATTTTTATAAATTATTTTAATTAAAATTATTAAAATACCTATATAAACCTTAACAATAAAGCATTAAAGTTTAATTGCGAATGTAGTATATGTTCGCGACGCGAGCTTGTCGCTTTTCGCGAGCATGTCGGTCACGGGCACGCCAATCTACATTTTTACCCCCTACCAAAAAAGTGCTCAACGCGCCTAAAGAAGTTTAACACTTCAAAAACTTTATTCAAAATAGCTACTTATTTCAAGCTCAGTTACTAAATAGTTAATAAAACATGACCTGCATATCCCACATGTAATATGCACCGACCGACACGACGCGCGGTTTTACATTATAATGCGTTTGTAGGGCGCACGCTGTAACTAGTGTTGACACCTTGTTTTGTTCACCCTTCGTTTAATATTACATGCGGTGGGCAGCCAATCGGAACAGCTCTAAACTATAATAATACTAGATGATGCCCGCGACTTCGTATACGTGTGGATTGAGGTTTTTTGGTTTACTCCTTAATTTCCCGGTATAAAAAGTAGCGTATGTGCTATACCAGACTATTCTTTTTTTTTAATCCCCTACAAGCTAGCCCTTGACTGCGATTTCACGTGATGGTAAGTGATGATGCAGTTTAATATAATAGCGGGCTAACCTGTCATCTTACGGGTATTGCAGTTGCCATTGTCGTCAAGCGAGAGTCAAGCGGAAATCAAATTATAATAAAAAAAAAAAGTGTGTGTGTACTTATGTACCTACCTACGCACGCATGAAGTTATACATTTTGATAGCAAGTATTAAATATCTTGAATATAGTTATCAGTTCTCACCCAAGCCCTAACATACAGAAAAAAAATATCTTTATTTTGTTGGTAGGCCTTTTTCTGCAACATATAAAAGTTGACCAACTAACGTCAGGGTGTCTAATTTGGGTGTCGGTATGCGCGCGCATCGTAAAAAATTCACTCTGATAATTTTTCCCTAACGCGCCAAAAGAAGTATAACTTCAAAAATTATAAAGGAATAAGAAAAGCAAATCATAAATCACAATATAGCGGAATGTAAGCTGATTATAAATTATAAAAGATAAAAAAGAAGAAAGATATAAAACGTCCATCTTTGGAACGGAAGATAATCGCCGGGATATAACAATAGAAATTCCGCATACATTTTATAAAAACCTTTCTAACGAAGGAACCGCGTGACACTTGTAGGCGAAGAGATTGACTATTATTTTCGACAGTGAATTAAACAGTTTAAAAATACGAAACCGGGTCATATGATTGAATTATTATAAGTTGAAGTTTATTGCTGTCAATATTTTTTCTGCAATCAATATTTAGGTATTTATTCACATAAATTGAATAAATATAAATATTGATTAATTGATTGATATCCATTAAAGGCTGGAAACTTACGGGCAATAGTGGAGAGATATCTTTCTATTCAATTATAACAGATTTATGTAGAGGCCTTGCCTTTTTGAATTTGAATTCACAATTTAATTTTATAGAAATGGTCTAGGTACAGATATTAAATTTCTAGAGTCATACTTATTAAATTAAGTAGGTATGATAGGTATAATAAACCATGTATGGTTTGTCAGGTTTTAGTAAAAATATGACGTTATTGCAAAATTACACGGGCTCAAAAACTTCAATGTTTTTTTCTTTAAACTCGCTTTAGATTCAGCAGTAGGTTTAATTTATTAAACTATGTTTAACATAAAAGAAATATATGTATTGGATAGAAGACTTTGCGAAAGTCCATGATAATCAAGAAAAGAAGCTTAAAAATCGCTATAGTCCGCTATAAGGCTATAACAGACAAATCTATGCGGTACAATGTGCAAGATGCGATATGCTTCGTTATTTGCTTGTCCTGCATGTTTAGGACCGGGAGAGTGGGCGGTGCACACTGCACATCGCATGCTGCACGTTGTAGATTTGTCTGTTTTAGCGGATTATAGTGAATAAGCTTCTTGACATGAAATAAATAAATCATTTATTCATCCTTGATAAAAGCAATAATTTTTTTCTTCCTAATTATCCAGGCTGTCTCTCAGTCTATCGGGGAAATGCATAAAAACCTACACTTTTCCCGCACAATCGGTTAATTCTGTTAGTTCATTTGAAATGCAAAATATCCTGAACTTTACAGCTACCTGCCCGCTGTAACGAATGGACCGACTTTGTAATTAAGATCGCTTGTCGGGGAAATCTTTGTTTTCTTTAAATGGAAGAGATTTTTAAACGCTATATTATACTAGTAGGTAGCGGTGATTGCCTGGTTCTTTTGGCCATTTATTCGGAAAGTTCGGGGTTCTAATCTCAGGAACACATCTCTAACTTTGCGGAGTCATGTGCCTATATGTTAAGTTATTACACTATCACTTGCTTAACAGTAAAGGGTACCTATCTACAGTTCACAAAATTTGTACTAAAAATCAAAATAAAAACTAAAATGAACTAAAAATTAAAATTAAAATTGGTCAGACGAATATGTCGTGAAAACGTCAGACCGACACTTTCGCACTTATATTATTAGCAATTTTTATACTGAGAAGCGTCAAAATTTAAGTGGATTTTAAATTTTAGTTATATCAGAAAGTCAAATGAAAGTTACTTACTTAATATAAATCTAAGGTTACTGAACCTACCTAATAGACTTGACCTTTCAAACTTTCATTTAATTTTCATCTAAGCGCCAGTAAATAAAGCCCGAATCATATTATTATAAATGAACTTAAGTTTTGTCTAAGTATTACGAATTTACTAGATCATGCTCGTGACTTCGTCCGCGTGAATTAAAGTTTTTTATTTCCGCGGGAACTCTTTAAATTCTAGAATAAAATGTAGCCTGTGTTAATTCTAGGTAACCTATCCTGATTTCCAATATCAGCCAAATCTTTACAGTCATTTTGGCGTGAAGGAACAACCATCCAAACTTACCAATTTATAATAGTAGTATGATAAGATAACAATTAGGTTTTTATCTTTGTCCCCAAAACATGTCAACTAGTCAGCAAAAAACATAAAAATTAATGAAGCAATTAAAAAGCTCATCCGGGAACCGAACCCGCGCCATGCAACAGCCGTCAAAGCCCTCGAAGTGCTGTAACACAATACGGAAGCCTCACGGCAGGTGCGGGTTGCATGCCTGGGCCAGGTTGTGTGTGAAAAAAGCGATATTTCGGTGAAAAAAAAAGCAAAAAATGCGGGTGACGACGACAGTGAGACGTGTGGACTGTGGATCAAGGTTAAAATGGATAAAAAAATAATACTTTCTATTTATATAATATACATATTTAAATAGATAGTATTATTTTTGGAAATTAAAAAAAAAGCGTGTAACCTTCGTGTGTGAATTATACTCTGACATGTTTATTTATATGTGTATGTGGTGATATTTAGGGACTAAAAGAATAACCTAGATAGTAGGTAAAAAACAGTGGCTCCTTCGCCTGTCGCACCATTGAGGTATACTGTACTTATTACTTCAAAAATAGACATCAGATATGTTTGCTAACCTTTACGACTGAAAGCGCATAGGATTTCAGTATTTTATTAGGCTTCGGCCGTTGCTAGTTACCACCGTACAGGCAGAGAAGTACCTACCGCCAAGCGATTTAGCGTTCCGGTGCGATGCCGTGTAGAAACCGACAGGGGTATGGGTTTAATATAACTGCCGTACCCCTAACAAGTTAGCCTGGTACCATATTAGACTGCATCATCACTTACCACCAGGTGAGATTGCAGCCAAGGGCTAGCTTGTAGTTAAAATTGAAAATAAATAAGCGATAAAGTGATTGTCTGTTTCTGAGAAAATGGGCTGTGTCATACAGACAGACATACAACAAAGTGAGTGATAAGGTATAACGGAACCCAAAAACTAAAAAAAAACCCCAATTTTTTAAAACGGGCATTCATGACGCGCAAAAAAGATCATCAGCAGTGAAATAAAATAATAAATATTTTATTTGAACGAAACCGTACGTTACATTCCATATTAATTACTGTTTTATTTACAAAATGGAGTTTCCATTTGAATATATAAAATTTGATCATTTATCATTTTTATGTATTCCTTTTTAACTTTTATTGTTATTGGAAAATATCCTACGAATAACGATTTGAATAATATGTGATTTTTTATTTAGACAAATTAGGTATATGGCCCGCGATTCGTCTGCGTGAAAAAGTCAGAAGAATTTGTTTTTCCAGGATGAAAATATGCAAAATTTCATCAAAATTAGTTTTACTGATGGACCGTGAAAGCGTACCAGACAAACAGACACACTTTCGGATTTATAATATTTTTATCCCGGATAATCAAAGAGTTCCCGGGGATAATGTGGCCAATTCTGTCATAACACAATCTCTGAACTAAACTAAAATGATAGCTTTAAATCCAGTTCTGTCCCTTTCCGCAGTGCGTATTATGAAAGGGTTAGCAATATTTTAAATGCGGTCATTTTAGTTTAGAGATTGTGCACTACAGAATCAGCCCCAATTGCCTACCATCAAATTAGGGCTCCAAGTAGGTAAGGTACTAGAATGCCCTAAACTGCAACCGTACTTTTAGCCACTTCATATTCTTTTAACCACTAAGCTATGATGATTCGAATAGTTAAAGAAAGAAAATATTTCAATTTATTGTGTCGAGGACAAATTTTTTGCTAACAACAAAAAACAGGGGTTCGTCTTACACTTAATAATCTTTGCTTTAAAACTTACACATTGATTTTATCGAAACAAACTTCTATTTCTATAAAATTAAGGTTGATAAAGGAATGGCAAGTTTATACCCTTGGCAGGAATAGGAGATTTAACGGGTCTATCTTATAGTTTTTTGTGCTGAAACAGGATACTTTGTTGATCTAAATTCCGTATTGGTTTAACTGTGACGAATGGTTCTAAAATCCTGTTGTGAACACAGATTATTATTTGTTTAATTATTTTGTGGGCTTACATAAAGAAACCGAAATTTATCTACGTGTGGGCAGAGCACATAGTGCGAATACACAGTAAACAGATGCAACCAGTATGGAAACTACCTAGAAACGTTCGAAACAGGCTCACTCACACAAACATGCGCATCAACGAGACCCCAAACGCTCTTCGCAGTGCCGTCAGTAGTGAGAGCCGCGTCATCGCATGTTCGATGCGCACGTTTGTGTGAGTGAGCTGTTTCGAACGTTTCTAGGTAGTTTCCATGCTGGTTGTATCTGTTTACTGTGGCGAATATCAACGTCAACCCTAGCGCAGTGGTGAGCACATGCGGAGATCCCGGGTTCGATTCCCGGCAGGGTCAATTTGGGAATATATAATTTCTGAATTTTCTCTGATCTAGCCTGGTGGAAGACTCCGGCCGCGGCTAGTTACCACGCTACCAGTACAAGACATTCCGCCAAGAGATTTAGCGTTCCCATACGATGCCGAGTAGAAACCGACTAGGGGTACAGTTTTAAAACACTGAGTAGTAATGGTCTGTGGTTTAATATAACTGCCAATACCTCTAACAGGTTAGCCCGCTACCATCTTACACTGCATCGTCACTTACCATCGGACGAGATCGCAGTCAAAGGCTAACTCGTAGTGGATAAAAATAAGAAAACAAGATAGAGGGAGCCGCTGAATCCCTGGTAGATGGGTCATGGGAGTTACGAATATGCAACGCTAGAACCTGAGCTAAGCTAAGTATAAAAGTTAGTAGTTAGTATGTAATAATGTATTTGGTTTAAGATGTTTATTGTTTCAAAAAGAATTTTTGCAATTCACTTATATGAAACTTACAAGCTGACGTAAAATACTTAATGTAAATAAGATTTAGCATTTTGAGCGTACAGGATTAAGTTAAACTAGTTTATATCCATACTAATATTATAAATGCGAAAGTGTGTCTGTCTGTCTGTCTGTCTGTCTGTCTGTCTGTCTGCTACGCTTTCACGGCCCACCTGTTCAACCGATTTTGATGAAATTTGGTACAGGGGTAGATGGTATCCCGGGGAAGGACATAGGCTACTTTTTATCCCGGAAAATTAAAGAGTTCCCGCGGGAATCAAAAATCTTAATCCACGCGGACGAAGTCGCGGGAATCATCTAGTAACGTATAATTTCAAGCAGAATATTAATTTCTCTTTAATTTATAATGGGGGTAGTCCTAAGTATTGGTAGTATGATCTGATATATACTATACCGAATAGGGGTATGGGTTATGGGCTATCTCCATAACAGGTTAGCCCGCCACCATCTTAGACTGCATTATCACTTACCATCAGGTGAGATCGCAGTAAAGGGCTAACTTGTAGTGGATTTAAAAAAAACACTATAAAAAACCTGCTAATCGCATTACAGAGTTGTAGACAGTGTACGCTGTACAGTCGCGAAGGGAAATACCCTGCCGGCGCGTAGCAGGCACACAGGGCGCGTTTCCACAACCGCGAATAGGGGCACCAAGTCAGTAGTTGTTTAAAGGACAAGTTCCGATTTTTATCAAGGAGTTCAAAACATAAAGTCATAGATGCCCAGTCCACTTCCTTCAAGTGGATTTAGGTTTCCTGTAAATCCCGTGGGAACTCTTTGATTGTCCTGTATTCAATGGAAACCGCATGCCTGAGAGTGTGTCTTGATCAAGGTGGTGGTCTATGTCCTTAACCCTTCTTATTCTGAGAGACCCGTGCTCTTTAGTTACGGTGATGGTCTGAAATTATGGTGTTGATGATATAATAAATTCAATATGTTTGCATTTTTTGTAGTAATCTAAAAAACACACGGAAATTCCTTTCTACGCCACCATTATGTACACCCTACTCCGCCTTGCTGTAAGGAATCTAAATAATATTCGCAGGCGAGACGGGTGCAGGGCGGGGAACGGTTTTAGCAACGCGAATGTTGTTTATTACCTTTCCTGCACCACTGTACCCGTGACTGTACCTACCGTCTGAATTAGTTGTATGGCTTCCAAATGCGCTTTTCTAGTTTTGTCACAGACTGTACTTAATAGTATCTTGCAGTAGCCCTAGCATGCACACAACGAGTAAAATTATGTCTATTCGTTATCTCTAATTTACTACCGAAGCTAACATGGTAACTAGTCTCGGTACGACAAAAGTATAGATAAAAGTAATATTTCTTTTCTGTGGTATTTTTCTCTACGAACCCTTGCCGATGCCGACTATTTTTTTCCTGTAATATACCACATTTTGTGCAGGTTAGAGTAAACGAAAAATTAGCCGGCAACGACAGCATCTCTCTCTCTCTCGTCACGAGATATCTCGTTGTGCGCATGCAAATCCTACTATGTACTTCTCTTAAATGCACATCATCATAAATAACTAAACAAAAAGGAAGCCAATCGCAGCCAATTGTTCTCATCACTGCCAATGAGCACAATATACCATCACAAAACATGTCTTTTCTGAATCCTACAGCAGGCAAAGAGATGTCATATCTAGAGGCGTTGGTTTGTTGGTTTGTCCTTGAATCGGGCCGCAACGGAGCAACGGATAGAAGTGTTTTTTGGCATGGGTATTGTTGAGGACCTGGAGTAAGATAGGCTTATCCTGGAAAATAAAGGAGTGCCTGTGGGAATTTAAAAAACTTATACCATGCGAACGAAGTCTCGGGCATTAGGGCCATACAATATCATTTTTTTTTAATTTCCGCCATTTTGCGCACTCAGCTTTGACTATAGACAGACTCTAGAAACTAATCAACCTTTTCTAGTAAAATTATATCTAAAAGGAAACCCTATGGAAACGCCGAACCGGATATCAATCAACCCCTAAGCACGATAGTACAAAACTGTGATAGTACTGATCATTATATTATTGGTGCATTAATAATTGTACTTTTAATTGTTTCAATTATCTTATATGCTATTCTTGTTGCTCTATACTTAAGCCAGTGAAATCCTAGATTTTTGCGATTAACATGCCTCTAATAATAAGAAAACTCTATGACCGCAACAAAAAAATCTGTGTCACTATAAAAACAAAAGAAAATTACCTAGCACCTTTTGTCATTGACTGTGCCTTCTTAGAACGTCTTACAAAGTGTTTTGTGTTGCGGTGACCGTTGTTTTCAAAATAATGGACTACGATTCTCGTAACAATTTATTTTCTTATTTTATATTAATGCGACTTATTTTTTAAGAGTTAAGGTATATTTTCGTGTGTTAATTTTTTTTAACAAAGAACTGCACGCCTGCCCTCAATAGTAATTATGTTTATGACCGTCCTATTAATTATTTGTTAAGACTCTTTAATAGAATTGATGTTTTTTGCTTGCTTTTGCGACTGTACTTAAGCTGTACTTCCGTTGTAGAAAAAAATAAATTTTTATCTCTCTCTGCGTCGCATTCCTCATTGCTGAGGTTCGTGACCCTAGTTCATTAATCACATAATGACAGGGGTTTTCTTGGGATCATAATGCGGTGGGTCCCCACTTCCCAGGTCCCTCCGCATATGTACGACTCTACTCAGAGTACTATTTCAACTCTTACCGACGGCTTAACGTACTCTCCGAGGCACAGAGGAAACGAAAAGGCAAAATTCGGACTACCAAATTCGGTCACCCATCCAGCTACTGACTTGGGTCAACGTTGCGTCGCAACTAGGCTACTAATCTATCGTTTTTTTAAAATATCATATCTAATTAATTAGTAAAATTGGTACCTATATTAGGTCGTTAACAATAAATAAGACAGTAACTAAAATCCTCAAACTTTTCGAAGTTCTAAAGTTCTGACTACCTTCCTGGGGCAGTGGATATAATGGGAAGTCCCGAATTCGATTCCCGGCACGGTCAATTTGGGAATATATAATTTCTGAATTTTCCCTAGTCTGGTATGGTGGGAGACTTCGTCCGTGGCTACCACTGCTGTTACCACTCTGCAAAGACGTACCGCCAAGCGATTTAGCGTCCCGGTAGGTTGCCCTATAGGAACCGATTAGGGGTGTGGGTTTAATATTATAACTGCCTTCCCCAGCTTACCCCTATCAGGTTAACCCACTACCATCTTAGACTATATCATAAATATAATAAAATCACTTACAGAGAAGAGAGTTGGAGTGTCTAGGCATTATCTAGGCAAGCGCGTTCCAACCTAGACCTCATCATTACTCTCCATAAGCATGATTGTCGTCAAGGACAAGCCTATCTTGTAATACAAAGAGGTTATCTCTTCTCTTAGCGAATTTGCAACTAGACCAAGGAGAGAAGTTCTCTCCTTGGTCTAGTTGCATATCAGTCGATTGCAATTGTTAAGCAACGTTGGCCCAAGTCGGTAACTCGATGGGTGACCGAATTTGGAAGTCTCAATTTGGTCTTTCCGTTTCGTTCGTGCCTCGGAGAGCACATTAAGCCGTCGGTCCCGTTTATTATCTCTAACATCTGATAAAAATCGATAGTAATGAAAGAGTTCAAATAGTAAGTACCTACTCTTATTTTTTTTTATTTCTTTTTTTAATCCACTACAAGCTAGCCCTTGACTGCGATCTCACCTGATGGTAAGTGATGATGCAGTCTAAGATGGTAGCGGGTTAACCTGTTAGGGGCATGGCAGTTATATTAAACCCATACCCCTTCGGTTTCTACACGGCATCGTACCGGAACGCTAAATCGCTTGGCGGCACGTCGTTGCCGGTAGGGTGGTAACTAGCCACGGCCGAAGCCTCCCACCAGGCCAGACCAGGGAAAATTCAGAAATTATAAATTCCCAAATTGACCCTGCCGGGGATCGAACCCAGGACCTCCGCATATCAAGGCAACAGCGCTATACACTGCGCCACGGAGGTCGTCGTCGTCTTAGTAGAGTCGTATGCGGAAGGACGAACCCACCGCATTATTATCCCAAAAAACCCCTGCCATTATGTGATTAATGAAATAGGGTCACAATCCTCAGCAATGAGGAATACTACGTAGAGAGATCTCTTCTCTTTCTCTCTATTACATCAACTAATGCCAATTCGATATCACTTATCGGTTTTACAACCTAGCCTTAACCTTATTTGCTATGCATTCTGTCAGTAATGGAGTGATTATCATGTCTATTGTTAACTATAGGATTAGATTACGTAGTCGATGCACTAGGTACTAATAGGTACCTAGCTAGTCCATTATATGATCTACCTATAATCTGTACCTGTATTGATTATTGAACAACCAGTCGTATATATATCTGTATTAGCTGAGGCCCGCGACTTCGTCCGCGTGGATTAAGATTTTTGAATTCCGCGGGAACTCTTGAATTTTCCGGGATAAAAAGTCACTCTCCGGGTCCTCAATTATAACCCATGCCAAAAATCACGTTGATCCGTTGCTCCGTTGCAGCGTGATTGAAGGACATACCAATAAACCAACAAACGAACATACCAACAAACAAACACACTTTCGCATTTATTATATTAGTATGATGGCAAGCAAGTAGCAATATAAAATTCCATACAAAACTACCCCTCATAACGGCCCCCTCAAGTGAAGGGGGGGTTAAAAGCTTAATTTAACCCTAAATCGCAACAGCTAACTCTCCTGGGGCGAAATTTAATCAAAAACCCCTAGACATGTGTAGTGATGCTCAGGAATCAATACGGTGGGGTCAAAACAGTCCTCTAGTTAATGCAAATGACCCACTACGTGCTCAATTATGGATCGTCCCTGCGGTCTTATAGGCCGACTACACACTAAACTACCACTAGATATAGATCAATAGTTGTGTAATGCATACAATCTCAAAAAGATTCTCTCTCATTGATCAATTAGATTGAGAAATTGTCTTAGGTCCTAGCTGATGCCTGCGACTTTGTCTGGGTGGTTTAAGTTTTTTTATTCCCGCGGGAAGTCCTTATCCTTAAATTTCCGGGATAAAAAGTAGGCTATGTCACTCTCCAGGTTCTAAACTGTAATCGTGCCAAAAAACACGTCGATCGGTTGTTCCACTGCGGCGTGATTTTAGGATAAACCACTAACAAAACACACTTTCGGATTAATTTTAGTATGATATGAATGTTGTTTTGTTTGTAAGTTTGGATATTTGTTACTCCTTCACGCCGCAATGACTGAACCGATTTGATTGAAATTTGTATGAAGATAGCTTATAATTAACATAATAATTATCTAAGGCTAAACATTTTATCCCGGAATATTAAAGAGTTCCAAACCAACAAGCAGGAACCAAAAATCCTCAATCCATGCGGACGAAGTCGCAGGCATCATCTAGTATTACATACTCGTACGTATATTTACGCGAGATATTTTCGAATTTTCATATTGTCTCACAGTGGTACGGAATATTCTACTTAAGCTTAAGAACCAACAAAAGGTTGTTATATTATATAAACATTCGAAAATCGTTGCTTTCAAAGATAAACTACGAGAATTCTTAATTGACTGGATTTGATGGACTTAATGGATTTGATCGCTCCAGCATGGATTTGATCGCTCCAGCAATGCTGGGGACAGCGGTTACTTATGTACACATTGATATAGTAATTGTAAATGAATTATTTAAAAAAAGCAACCACCGAGTTTCTTGCTGGTTCTTCTCGGTAGGAATGGCATTCCGAACCAGTGGTAGATTCACTTGACGATTCAAAAGTACTTGTAAAAGTTTATTTGAATAAAGAATATTTGATTTGATTTGATTTGATTTGATTTGATTTGACTCCCAAAACGAAGGAGTTTTTCAGGAACGAAGAGCTTGTTCAAAGGAATAAGTTGATTGTATGCAAAAATATTTTTGGGCCGTGTAAAGGAAAACTACACACTTTCGTATCTAGAATAATATTATAAGCTTTCAAGTTTGTATACCTACCTCCTTCTAGTAACAACACAAGTTCCATGTCAAACTTTTCAAATAACAGTTTCTTTTTTGACTCTTGTCACTAAAGAGTCAATATGCAGGTCAAAACAGTCCTTTAGTTAATGCAAATGTCTCGCTACGTGCCCAATTAGACCCGGCCCCTTAAGCTGTATAGGCATACTACGGACTGGGTAACCAATCTTAAATTGTTTTGGTTTTAAAATTATAAAATCAACCATCTATCCTACTAACTATTACCTCCACTACAGCCCTTTGACGTCCCACTGCTGGCCACAGGCCTCCACTCATAGGAGAGAGGGAATTAGAGCTTAGACCCACCACGCTGCTCCAAAGCGGGTTGGCGGGCTTTAACGTCTATTATCATGTTAGTGATAATAACCGGGAACACCGCCAACTTCCTAACTCCGGGCTAGTACTGAGAATTTATAGTCAGAAAATCCCAATACTTAGTTACAGCACGACCCGGGACTCGAACCCGTCACCTCGTCGGGCGGAGTCGAACATGCTTACCACTAGACCATAGACCAACGATGCAGTCAACAACCTATTCTGTGCTAATATCATGAATGCAAGTGTTTGTTAGTTCTTTGATTACTCTTAATTTGAACTCCAGAGTGCTATTTAATTCACCGATGGATCCAATTAATGGATCATATTGGATTGAGGGGAGCTTGACACAGGTGAAAATATCCCAATTTCATATTATCCAACAATTCTCTTCTTATTTTGTTTTATGGCTTTTTAGTGCCACACCAGCACAATACACTTTGGTAATGTCACGTGAAGAATCCTATATTCTTACTTTTAATTAGTTACTTAGAGACTTCCCATCAATGATCACTATGCAGATAAAAATTTATTTGGTACATATCATAGAGATGTTACGTTACGTTGTGTTAACGTGGAGAGCCACGAGATCATTAAAGACCCTAGTGGTGCATAGTGGGCTGAATACTAAGCGACTAGGATTCGGAAATATTTGCTGATGTAACACAATTAAATATGCTAATGTAATCAACCCACTCTACTATAATGATACTATTATTAAACCCTTTCTCGGTTTTTTTTTCTAAATAGGATTGCATCATTTATTTAAGTATTCATGAGCTATCCCAATAAAGTTATTAATAGTAATATTATAATGTCTTATCAATATCATACTAATATTATAAATGCGTTTGTTTGTTAATTTGTCACGGATCGACGAGATTGTGAGATAGGCATGGATATAGTTAAGGACCTGGAGGCTACTTTTTATTCCGAAAAATTAAGAAGTTCCCGCGGGATTAAAAAAAAAACTTAAATCACGCTGATGAATTCGCGGGCTTCAGCTAGTAACATTATAAAACATGCTACAAGTTGAATTATGCTGAATGAAAAATATAATAAAATTGGGTGATAATTACATACTTATTTTGTAACTTTATCAAAATAGAACATTATATTATTGTGTCAAGTCGTGTACATGTCCTTCCCCGGGATACAACCTATCCCTGTACCAAGTTTCATCAAAATCGGTTGAACGTGAAAGCGTAGCAGACAGACAGACAGACACACTTTCGCATTTATAATATTAAGTTTGGAAGTAAGATATTTGCTGCGTTTGCAACATACCTAATCTAGTTTCAACCTAGACGCTCTAATTACAAATAGTCGGCCACATTCACAAAATCCCTACCAACTCTAGACTTTACGGCCTAAATAATAAGAGTTATAAGTACCTAGTATGTTACTTATAATATTAATGTCAGTTTGTCTGCGAGTGGTATTTCGATGTCAAATCCCATGACATTAGAGCATTACGCGACACTTTTGGTTTAGTCTATTCTAAGTGAATTGTGAACACGAAGACATGGTAAATGTGGGTATAATAACATTACATTATAACATTACTTTCAAAGGGTTTTATCACATAGGCTGCTCTATTATGGAAAAGCTCCATCTTACTCCCTAATATTATAACGAAAGTTTGGATGGATGTATGGATGTTTGTTACTCAATCACGCCCCGACGGCTGAACGGATCTAGCTGAAATTTGGCACAGAGATAGATTATAGTCTGGAATTGCACATAGGCTACTTTTTATCCCGGAAAATTAAAGAGTTCCCGCAGGAATGTAAAAAAACCATCGAATTAGGAAAACAACCTTATCCACGCGGACGAAGTCGCGGGCATCATCTAGTACTCTAATATGTAACGTATCTCTAAGCCCTAGGTTCGTCAAAGAGCATTCTGAAATTGTTTGCAGACAATGCATATGCTATCAGAGGGGTCAGTGCAAACTTAATATGTAAATGTAATTAAGGTATACGCTCACTGTACTATCAAGTTTCAAACCCATTAGATTATCAGCTAAAGTTGACTGTAGTTCAAATAAGCAGGAATGTTCTTCCCCGGGATGCAATATATCTCTATACTAAATTTCATCAAAATCGTTTGAAGAGATGGGTCGTTAAAGCGTAGCAGACAGACAGATTACATAAAGTTAGTTTGCTTTATGCAATTAAATATCACTAACTAGATGATTTAATCAAAATCAGTTGAGCAGATGAACCGTGAAAGCGTAGCAGACAGACAGACACACTTTCGCATTTATAATATTAGTATGGAATATAGATTGATTTATGGCGAAGAAAAACAACGTGAGGAACCTGCATGCCTGATACTCTACAATGTCGTCAAAAGTGGGTGAAGACTACAACTTTTTGGATTTACTCCAACGCGGCAGAATAATATAAAGAGGGATTCTTTGGACCCTGTAGAGTACCTTCAACATATATTATGAGCCCTGTATATTGGTGGGTCTGTCTAGGACAGTAGATCAGAGGTGCGATAGTATAAGAATTGCCGATTAAGAGTATTTGTAATAATCGATTAAATCGATCATCAAAAATACTCGAGCGCGTCAGATTAAGGTAGAGTGAGTTAATTACATGATGAAAAGTGTACATTCAAATAATCTGACGATTTGAGCGAGACCTACAAGGGTTGGGGATTTTTTTTAGTTTGTAACTCTCCAACTCCTTTAGGTTGTTATATAATATCCCCCTTTTTATTAATCTGCCGCGCTGGAGTAAATCCAAAAATCCCCTCTTGGGCTCCCCTACTATTATTAATTATACAATTTTTCGTGTCGTTTATATTTTAGTGTAGCCCGTGGCGATATCAAACGTTCTCAAAAAACGGAAAACAGAGATGACATCAAAGATTAGTTATAATTAGTCAGATAGGCATCGATTCCTTTACGTTTTACTTACATAAAAATGAGCTTAATAATATAAGGCTGGTTACACATGAAGGTGGATTCTGCTGCGCTGGTAACAAAGTTGCGTTGACGAACGTAATCGCCTTTCGTTGCCTGGCATTCTCTTATTAAGAATTTGACTGATAAATCAGTTAGATAATCCATACTAATATTATAAATGCGAAAGTGTTTCTGTCTGTCTGTCCACCTGTCTGTCTGCTACGCTTTCACAGCCCATCTGTTCAACTTTGGATAAAATTTGGTACAGGGATAGGTTGTATGCCGGGGAAGGACATTGGCTAGATACTTTTTATTCCGGAAAATTAAGTAGTTCCTGCGGGAATCGAAAAATCTTAACCAACGCGGACGAAGTCGTGGGCATCATCTAGTAGTTATCTAAATATATAAAAGGAAAAGTTGACTGACAGACTGATCTATGAACGCACAGCTGAAACCACTGAACGACTTGGGCTGAAATTTGACCTGCAGAGTACTACGGCGTATAAGACATCCGCTAGGAAAGGATTTTTGAAAATTCAACCCCTAAGGGGGTTTAATAGGGGTTTGTAATTTGTGTAATCCACGCAGGCGAAGTCGCGGGCATAAGCTAGTAATTATAAAAAATAATTGTTCCTGATCGAAATCCAGTAGATACCTGCAGGAGTACGGATACATTCCAAAAAAAGCATGCGTAAATTTTTTGCATTTTTGCGTGGCTATAGTTGGTTACTTTGAGAGAGATTGGATTTGATTTTCCAGGCTAAAAATAGCCTATCTATTTTCAGCCTGGAAAATCACAAATATTTCAAACCCAAATCAAAGCGGACGAAGTAGTGGGCCTTATCTAATAGGAGATATGATATGAATAGCTGAATATTCCAGAGAGAAATTGATTTCGTGGAAGACCGGGTCGAGTAATTTGGGTGGCTAGCACAATAAATTGACATGAACGGTAAACCAACTAATGGAAACTAGGTAAACCCTACGATCTAGTATCTGGATACATACCTATTTATGTTTATATTTATGTGACTACAAGTGTTCGGTTTAGAAATATCATTTCATATACAACGCAGCTGAAAATAACTATTAGAAAATCCACGAAAGTGAAGTCGGGCGTGCGAAAACGTAAAGCTGACTAAAGGGGTCTAAAGGGAACATATTTTCTCTATGTGTGTAGGTAAAACTTGGGTGAATTGGGTATAATAATTAGATAATGCCCGCGATTTGGTCTGCGTGGATAAGGATTTTTTGATTCCCGCCTTAGCTCCTTAAAATTTTCCGGGATAAAAAGTAGCCTATGGCTTTCCAGCGATGTAACATACCTTTATGCGAAATTTCATCAAACTCAGTTGAACAGATGGGTCGTTAAAGCGTAATGAATTTGAATTGATAATATTAAAACGCAGCGTCAAAACGCTTGGTGAGTACACAGACTAAACCGAGATGTCTATCTTCAAAACGTCTGCCCGTGCACATAAATATGCCTCACTAATTAATTCCACTGAACCCAGAGAGGTAGCAGGAATGTTTGCCCTTCACTGTAACAAAAGGAAAAGGTAATAAGGCCGCTGGTGTAAAGGTAGCGTAGCTCATGCTATTCTATGCAACGGTTGATAAATCTTATATTTATTACAGGTATTGTAATATAATAAGTAAATTTAGCAAGAAAAGATTACAATTATTTTGCTATAATCCGCCAACAGTTGTTGTTGGCGGATTATAGCAAAATAATTGTACTTGCATGAACTTCCGCAAAGTAACGCCTGATTCTATCCAAATAATAAGTAAATACTTATTATATTACAAATGCGAAATTGTGCCTGTCTGCCCGTTATGTATTCACGGCTTAATTATTCAACTGATTTTGATGAAATGTCAGAGCAGGATATAGGCTACTTAGAACAAATATTTAGAGTTCCCACAAGAATTTCATAAACCTGAACCTGCGCTGTCTCTTTACGTTTCACGTATAATAACAACTATTTACTAAATAAAGTAAGTACATTCAAGGCAAATGAGAATAGGCATCTCCTAGGGCTTAGGCAAAGACATTTCAACCCAGACCTCGAGTAATATCAAACTATCTATCTATAAATAATACCAATCTAACTTTATTAGAGGAGACTACGACTTTCGAAGCTAAATCTAGCTATCGCCGCGCTCAGAGAGTACGAACCAATCACAAAATCCATATTAAATATATGTATGATTTTTTCCTACCCCGACATCCCATAGGCATTCCCATTCGAGGCCCGCGATTCTTTGTTTCCCATATTTGTTATTTTTTTCTCGAAAATACCCCGAAAATTTTAATCGCCCGACGAAACCGGCCCGAATCCTAATTATTTATTATAGACGCTTTATGAATAAAATATTTTTACAATTTGTTTTTAATTCGGTATTCCTTTTATGTTCGTATTCATTTGTTTGTATTATAGTCCATTTTTTATATAACTATTCTATTTGGCATGGTGTTAACTGAGATGTCCTTTTTTCCCCGATTACCGATTAAACTACTAGCATATTCCAATACCGTTCAGTCGTTTCCTCTATGCACGTTAAAAACCATCGGTCCTGGTTGTTATTACTAACATTTTATAATAATCGTTATAAAAACCTAAGAGTTGAAATAGTACTCTTAGTCGAGTCGTATGCGGAGGAACCTGGGAACCCACCCCATTATTATCCCAAGAAAACCCCTGGCCCTTAAATGATTAATGTACAGGGGTCACGGCCCTCAGCAATGAGACAGTAAATGGTAATGTGTATGGCAGTTTGGAGGTCGTTCCAAACTGCCACACACACTTCACCATTGACTGTCAAGAAATACTCGTAGCTCTATTCCGAAAGAGCTGTAGCTGAGCTGAACCATTTTTACAAACTCAATCATTATAATTTTAATTGGCGCATTTTATGGTATATTTGATGCAACAAAGAATTTTGACCACTACCGGAAGTAAATAAGTAAGTCAGCCCCCCGATTGTGTAAGGAAATCATAATCGTTCGTCGAACGTATAATTCGACCTGTTTTAAGGAGTTCATGGATGCATGCGCGTCAAAATGCATGTATGAACTCCTTAAGACGAATTCTCCCGGCGGTTTCTCCATACAAAAACATTTGTCTGTTTCCTCCGTGGATAATTACAATAGAGAAAATATTGTTTTGTTTTTTTCAATAAATTTATAATTTTAAGAACAATGAACCTTCAAAAATTGCAAATAATGGCCCAGTTTTCGCGCCATCATCAGACATGCCGCAAATAAATTTGACGGATATAATCAATAAAAGAAAAACATACCGGCATAGCCTCAGTCCTGCTTAAAATATTCTTGAAAAAAAACTTAAAATCGGTTTGGTTTTGGAGTAGGAAACAGAATAATACGAATGTAAGAATTCGACTGTTTTTCATAGGTATTATCGGTCCAAGCTGCAGTTGTCCCTATCGTGTGTTATGGAATTCTATTCGAGAAGCAGCGCGACGGCAATATAATTGTTAAATATCAATTCTCAAAGTTTCCCGTTCATGCCATATCCTCATAAACAGATCGATTAATACGTTTTAAGCTATCAAATGATTACGATTTGCTTAGACAATTGGCACTCTGCGCTGATTGCGATCGTAACACTGTAAAATTATTTTACCGTACTAGGGCCCCCGATAGAGCTTAAAAATTAAAATTATAAACAAAAAATTTTTTATAGACCGGGTAAAATTCGGTGAGCCTTTTATCTTTTTTTGGGACGCGTTTTAATTTTGTGCGTGACAATTTCATTATAATTTATCTAGTGTTTTTGTGGTTAGCAATATTGTTTATGGATGCGATAAATATTGGTATAGGGACATTAATGGGACGTTTTAGTTTGATAGTTGATGATTTTTGTCGATAAGGGAAGTTATTATGAAGGGATAAGGTTGAACGATCATATTTCATATACTAGCTGACGCCGGTGACTTCGTCCGCGTGGATGGTTCCCGCGGGAACTCTTTAATTTTCCGGGATAAAATTCCTTTATCCTTCCCCGGTCTATCGCTATACCAAATTTCATCAAAATAGGTTGAATAGATGGGCAGTGAAAGCATAACAGACAGATTATATACATCTATTTATGTCACAGTCTAGTTCTTAAGTTTCTTTTACTAGTAATTTTGTTTTTGTATCTTCACTGTGTCTTTGGTAATTCCAAATATAGATTTTATTTATTGACCGAGCGAAGCGAAGGTCTCTGAGTCTACTTGGGTGAATTGGCACTTGTCCGTCCGTCCGTCCGTCCGTCCGTCTGTCAGAGCATTATAATTTCTGAATTACTGAACGCAATTACTTCAGCTTTAAATATAATATATAAACCAATGGTCCAAAAGTCCAAAAATATTTTTTTTTAATTTTTCCCCCAAAATTGACGAAATGTCAAAGTGGTGATTTTCTAACGTCCAAAGATGACCTCAGAACTCTAAATTTTCTGAAAGGATGAGCCTGAAACTTGATCAATTATTTCAATTATATCCTGTACTTGAACAACAAATACTAAAATTAGATAAATATTGTAAGGAAACGGAATTATTTAATTTTTAATGAGCTTCAGTATTTTAACAGAACTTCACATTTATGTCAATAGATGGCGCCGCGAGGTCTTAGTTCGGGGCGAACCACTAGTTTATTGATAGATATACAGACACACTTTCGCATTTATAATAATATTAGTATGGGTAACGGTGACATATACATGCAGGATCCTAATAAAAACTGTTAAAGGACAAGATGACACATTTATCATGACAAAAACGAAATTATATTGTTGTCTATGCGGTGAGGCGATTGTATGTAAAATGGCCGTCCAACATGGCACTTACTGTACAGACTGGTTTCATCCTTTTATTTCATAAATGATTAATGGTTTATTTATTTCACGTAGGACAACTTGTGTCACTTATGATAAGTCAAGACTCTTCCACCGGTTTTCGGAAAGATGATTCTACTGAGAAGAGCTGGCAAGAAACTCGGCAGTTGCTCTTTTCATAAAAAGGAAAATGTTACAAAATGTAAATAATATACAATTCATACATTACGTGACAATTAATTATTAATCTGACTTAAGAAAATCTTCAATGGTATAATAACCTCGACTTAACAAATGCTGTTTAACTCTTTAAATTTATGTAATGATTAATCCAGAAACTCTTTTGAAACCATGTTATAATCACATCATTTATTTGCTATATTACACTTAGGTACTTGCCATAATAATTTATGTTTTAACTTGTTCCCGATAGTTCTTTGTAATTAAAAACAGGCACAACCAAAAGAAAGGCACGGCCTCTTTCAAATTTACTGTTTTTCTTTTTTTATATTACAATACTAGCTAATGCCCGCGACTTCGTCCGCGTGGATTGAGGTTTTTCGATTCCCACGGGAACTCTTTAATTTTCCGGGATAAAAAGTAGCCTATGTGTTATAACAGACTATAATCTATCTCTGTGCCAAATTTCATCCAGATCCGTTCAGCCATTGGGGCGTGATTGAGTAACAAACATCTATCCATCCATCCATCCATCCAAACTTTCGCATTTATAATATTTTATTTAATATATATTGCAAATATGCAAACGTGACCCGCCTGCTGGTCACCTGATGGTAAGTGATTACCGCCGCCCATGAACATATTTTGTAGCACCATAGGAACCGCCAATGCGTTGCTGGCTTTTGAAATCGACAATAAATAATAAAGACTAAACCAGGTATATCTACTTCAAGTATCATTAAAAAGTTGTCTGGTGGAAGACTTCGGCCGTGGCTAGAGTTATTCGGGGTAAAAGTCCGCAGTGGGCAAAAGTTCGCAATGCCGATTTTTCAGTGAAGGGTATGCGGGCGGGGGAGCTTGGTCGACGGGAGAACGCGCGCTTGGGCCACCATTATGTGTCACCACTTGGAGAGCAGTGCGTGCGGTATGCCGCGAATTATGACTCAATAAGTTAAATTAAGGTAAAAATTCGTATTTTTGTGTTCTACGGAAAAGTTGGTGACACTCAATCTAAATGTGGTTATCAAGCTAAGCTTTTTTTCTTGTTTTTGTATAATTATTAAACAATTTATTTCAAACTTACATACTAACCTAGCATTATTAAAATTTTTACTATTGCTCTTTGTTTTTGTTACCAGCCAAATGGGGTAAAAGTACGGGGGTAATAGTACGCGTACTATTACCCCCGTACTTTTACCCCATCTACAAAACTTTAACCAAATAGGTAGTTCTACAATTAATAATGTATACCCACTTATACTGTATGATATAAATGTAAGTACTTATATATTTTTTGTTTCAGATTGCGAAATAATGCCTCGAAATTATGTAAAAAAGACACCAGGAATATCTCTAGTTTTGGAAGAAAAAAAGTTTTATTTTTATTTTTTATCCACTACAAGCTAGCCCTTGACTGCAATCTCACCTGATGGTGAGTGATGATGCAGTCTAAGATGGTAGCGGGCTAACCTGTTAGTGGCATGGCGGTTATATTAAACCCTTAGGTACCCCTTTGGTTTCTACACGGCATCGTACCGGAACGCTAAATCGCTTGGCGGCACGTCTTTGCCGGTAGGGTGGTAACTAGCCACGGCCGAAGCCTAAACATAAATAACATGCCTTTGATCTCCTTAAAACTTAAGTGAATTGCAATATCTATAATTATGACTTTTGACTTTACCAATGGCAAAGTGCTAGATATCTTAGTTTATGTTCTTTTAGAAGTAGGTATTATAAGTTTATTTCGTTGATTATATCTGAATTATTTTAATTGTGTACTGATTTTTCTACATAAATCTTTGTTTTAATACTATATTTTTATTATTACCTAACTAAAGGTACGAATCCTGAATATTGTACTTTTATCCTACACGCGAACTATTACCCTTACGATTGCGTACTTTTACCCCTATGCCGGGGTAAAATTACGCAGTCTGATCATTTCATCTGTTTGCTTTATAATCAAAGAATCTTGATATTTATCTTAATGAACTTTATATCAATTAGAAGCCTGATAAACGTGCTACAAATGTACTATAAATTTGTGTCTGCCATCTTAATAGTTTCGGCTAAATAAAGCCTTAAAGAGAAAAGTGCGTGCTTTTACCCCTAATGACTCTAATTACCTTCCGTCAAAGACGTGCCGCCGAGCGATTTAGCGTTCCGGTATGATACCGTGTAGAAACAGATTAGGTAGGTATATGGACTTAATATAACTGCCATACCTACCTCTAACAGATTAGCCCGCTACCATCTTAGACTGCGTCATTAATCAACAGGTGAGAACGCAGTCAAGGGCTAACTTGTAGTGGAATTAAAAAAGTACACTACTGACTAATTTTATATAGGTAGGTATCTCTGCCAAAACTTTGTTTTTAACAAGCTGAAAAAACTTTTCATTTATTTAATCGTGTATGGCATTTGGTTATATAAGTATTAAAATAAATCAAAATATATAAGTATAACATGTAAAAAGGACATTTGAAATCTGAAATATCTGATCATAACATGCTATTGCTGTCCCACTGATTCGGATGAAATTAACAACGGATCAAATTAGCTCCAACAACCGACAAACTATTTAATTCTAACCAAAGTGATTCGGCCGAATACGAAACATTTAGAATTTAATCTATTTGTTCCGAATAGCAAATTGATTGTGAAATTAGATAGTGCTGGGTATCTACACTAATATAATAAATGCGAAGGTTTGTATGGATTGATGAATGGATGGGTGGATGTTTGTTACTCAATCACACCAGAACGGCTGAACGGATCTGGATGAAATTCGGCACTGAGATCGATTATAGTCTGGATTAACACATAGGCTACTTTTTATCCAGAAAATTATAGAGTTTCCGCGGGAACCGAATACCCTCAATAGCGGACGAATTCGCGGGCATCAGCTAGTAAGAAATATTTTGAATTTTACGTTGTTCCGAATAACAAATTAATTGTGAAATTAGATAGTGTTGGTATGTATGGTATTTCATTAATTAAATACCTACACACGTTTTAGTTTATAGCTAATTACGAAGTAGGTACGAGTTGACGACCTCGCTGGCGCAGTGGTGAGCGCTTTTGTCTTAAAAGTGGGAGGTCCCGGATTCAATCCCCACCACCACCTACAGCCACTTATTAACGTCCCACTGCTGGGCACAGATCTCCACTTTCATAGGAGAGAGGGAATTAGAGAATTAGAGCCACCGAGAGAGAGATGAGAGATTCAATCCTCGCCCCCCGGCAGGATCAATTTCGGCAATTTATAATTTCTCAATTTTCTCCGGTCTGGTCTTGGAGGAGTCAGCCGTGGTTAGTTACCAGTTACCATCCTGACGGTAAAGTCGGGTTTGAGAAAATTATAAAGAATTACCTTGTTGCCTGGAAGAGATGGCTTTAGCAATAAGACCACCTTTGCACCCTTCTGTTTTATCTTTTAACCTTTTTGTTTAGTGTTAAGTGTGTGCAATAAAGACTGCGATGTCACCTGATGGTAGGATGGGAGTGATGATGCAGTCTAAGATGGTAGTGGGCTAACCTGTTAGGGGCGTGGCAGTTATATTAAACCCATACCCCTTCGGTTTCTACACGGCATCGTACCGGAACGCTTAATCGCTTGGCGGTACGTCTTTGCCGGTAGGGTGGTAACTAGCCACGGCCGAAGCCTCCCACCAGACCAGACCAGGGAAAATTCAGAAATTATAAATTCCCAAATTGACCCTGCCGGGGATCGAACCCGGGACCTCCGCACGTTAGGCAACAGCGCTACACACTGCGCCACGGTCGTCACAATCTATCTATCTAACTTTCGAACATATCCATTAGGCTAACTCATACACAACTATGCATTACATAATATTATAGTGCTCAAGTATGTGCACAAACACAGGTGAACTGACTATTCCCTGATCCCTCACTCAGGTCACTCCCTCAATCCGTTGGGACGCAAAGTGCACAGGGTTTGAAGCTAGGGTAGGCATTAGTTAGACAGAATACCTATTTACTAACTGTCATGAAAAATGAGCATTGACGTAGTTCCATTTGGGTAAGCGGTGCTTTTATGCGTCTATGAACTGCACGGCACTGCAGTCACTCCCATAATCCGATGGGACGCAAAGCTTTTTAAATAACGTGTCGAACTACATACGGGGACGTATGAACTCAATTCCATATAGTTATAAACTGCGGAACAATACAAAACTAGTTACGGCTTGCATTAGAAAAGTTTTATTAGCATACTGCGTTTCCATTATACTAACTTGGAGTTGGACATTATTAAGTCGATACTTTGTACCAATATGATACAAAAAAATATATTTTACAAAGAGTCGATATTTTTTAATTTACAAAAGCTGTTTAGGCAGCGGGCTAACCTGATGGGGTATGGAACCTTTAACTGACTAAATAAACATTTATCAGCGCTTATTATTCATATCAGACATAATACCAACGTGTTTCCGATACGACGATGACGTTTAGCACGGATTTTTTGTATTCTCCTATCCCTAGTGTGCTTTCGCCCTGAGGCTGCTAGAGGAGGCTCAGATGACAACAGCCAATGTGCACTCAGCTTTATGACAACCTGCTATGCGGCGCTAAAATATTCAATGGAAATAGCGAACCCGATCGGATATCTACTCAGCTCTGATATAAAATTAAATCCATTCCACCCGGCAGCCATACCACATAAATCATTACTAACACCTCCATTCTAGAATCTTAAACAAATTATTCAGAAACTAGACGCTACGGTCTCAATCAATCGATAACTCATTGCATATTCCCATTTTAAATCGTCCCCGTTTCCAGTATCCAATAAAACGCCGCCTAGACGTCTGCACGGCGACCGAGCGCAAACAATAGTGATAATGAAACATGCATTACACCGTCTTTTGTACTTCCCCCTCCTCTAACCGACTGCCAATCACAGCTCCGTAATGCTCTATTCGGGAGTTAAACAAATTTTGAATTTCGAATTTCCCTCATAATAAATGCCTTCGAGGAAAGAGGAATTTTAGGATGACGAATTTTTCGTTTGATCCGTTTACATACTCGTTTATTTTCAACCGAAACTTCGGTGAATTAGGTGCAAAATTGCTTGCCATTTTATTTGATTTTTTGCGCGGCAAATACAATTAGGATTTTATCGTTATCGTAGTTAGATAAATTAGATCATCTTAGTATGTTTTTTATTCATAAAAGTTAATTGACTTCTGTCGTCGGTGTAATAGATAGAGATTCTTAGAAAAGCAAATAGAAATTAAATTTCATTTTTATAGGTCTTGAAACTACAGTTATCTACTTGCGAAGCGCAGCCGTTTCTTTTTATCAACTACTACAAGTTAGGCCTTAACTGCAAACTCACCTGATGGTAAGGGATGATGCAGTCTAAGATGATAGCGGGCTAACCTGTTGGGGATATGGCTATTATATTAATCCCATACCCCCGACCGGTTTCTACACGGCATCAGCTAGTTCAATATAAGTTATAGACCTACTAGAGTATGATATGCCTTAATATGGAGTCAAAGGCATACAAATTGTATTTACATCACTTATAGACCGAGAGCTGGACAACATAGAACGTATAGTATTTACACAGTGGGGCTGATTCTGTAGTGCACAATCTCTAAACTGAACTAAAATTAGAGCATTACAAATATTGCTAACCCTTTCATAATACTTCCTACGGAAAGGGACAGAACTAGATTTAAAGCTGCCATTTTAGTTTAGTTTAGAGATTGTGTTATACAGAATCAGCCCCAGTTTCAAGCAAATATTTTTTCCTAAGTTTCTTATATTGTCATGCAAAAAGCGTTGATAGCATCGTGTAGACGCCTAAGGGGGTTACTACCATCGCTTAATAAAAGCAATCTAAGGTATTATTTCAAACTTAGGGGTTTATTATAACTGTCATACCCCTAACAAGTTAGCCCGCTACAATCGTAGACTACATCATCACTTAGCACCAAGTAAGATCGCAGTCAAAGGCTGACTTGTATATAAATAAAATAAAAACGCATATTATTCCGAAAAGCTATAGGGATCAAAGTCAAACCACCGACAACCCGAATAGTAAAGCCGGGCATCTAAACCACTAGAATATCACAGCTTATGTATTATATATACATTGAACAAATCCTCCGCCAGTTCTCAGACTATAACCTACGAGTAACATGGACGTGTACCTTTTTATATATTTTGAAAGGAAAATCTCATTTTTGAAATGAATTTCTAAAGAATTTCTCATATTCGAACCAGATGCACACTGTCTGCGCGGATTTAAATTATTTTCATAATATTCTATTTCTAGTACTGTATTCTGTATGAATGGTATTCCATATTATTATGCGAGCGAATTTAATTCTACGAATAATATGACTAGTTTATAATTAACTTTTGCCCTAGGGTCAATTGCGCGACGGAATCGCTATGTCAAAAAATTCCCTAATTGATATTTTTCTTTCTTATGTGGGCGCTTGATTGGCATTTATATTGGGATGGACATTCGTAACTTTTTAATTCGTCGATGAATTTCGCAGAACTTCAAAAAGTCCTAGAACAGAGGGCCATACCATCGATTAAAGCAGTATTGTTTTAATATTGTTGACGTTCTTGTTTTAGAATTATAATCCTTATTTTAAGACACGTCAACGTCATACCTTGGGTACGCGGCATAAAACTGCCATTTGAAATAATACTGCTTTAAGTGATTGTAGTAAACCCTCAGGTTTATACAGTACGTACTAGCTGATGCCCGCGACTTCGTCTGCGCGGATTGAGGTTTTTCGGTTCCCGCGGAAACTTTAATTTTTCGGGATAAAAAGTAGCCTATGTGTTATTCCACATTATAATCTAGCTCTGTGAAAATTTTCATCCAGATCCGGTCAGCCGTTCTGGCGTGGTTGAATAAAAAACATCCATCCATCCATCCAAACTTTCGCATTTGTTATACCTACTAGTATAGAAGTATAGATTTTCAAATAAATCTATAGAACACATGCAATCTCACAAAGAGAAATAGAAACAAATCATTTTGGGATCCACGAGTCCACTAGTCATACTTTCCGCTTTTGCAGATTTTAACCACTAGACTCGGAATAAAATAAAAATCTATATAATATGTTAGATATGACGCCGTTGCGCCCTATGTCAGTGCAAGTCCTAACGAACCAATTTGTGATACTGCCAACGCCTTCGCCTGCGGCTATATTCAAATCTGCATCCACCACACTATGACACTACACTATCAAAACGGTAATACGATTATTACTGGTGATTTGCGAACCAATGCTGGCTACGAACTACGAAAGAACAATATTATATATTATGTCAGATTTGATTTGTTTAGGTAGGTACTTAACAACTTACAGGGTTGATTTAGAAATACTAAAATACAACCGAATTGCGAAACTTCTCCTTTTATGAAGTGAAACTTCTTTAGAATCATTGTGATTTACAAATTCGATGAAACGAAACGAAAAAGTTTTAAAGAACAGAATTCGTTTTGTGTTTATTTTAATTCAACAAACGTTTTCAAATGTTTTCCCCACGGTTATTAACAATCGAGCAAATCCTTTTGATTCATGATTTTTTTGAAGTGAAACTTCTTTAGAATCGTTGTTTTGAAAATTCAACGAAACGAAAAAATGAAACGAAAAAGCGACACCAAAAAGAGACAAACTTACATGGGATTTAGCCTGCGAGAGAATGAGATAGAATACAAGTTATACATAACTCATTCTCTTGTATGCTACTTTTCTGAAGTTTCACTTCTGCCGTGTGTGAATTGCACACACACAGTTTTTTACTATCCCTGTTTTGTTTTTTTTTCATAAATAAATATTTATGAAAATTTATGAGATCTATAGAGCGCGTACTTTGACTAGGCTCGTAGAGTAAAAACGAGATGGACTTATGTGAGTAACATAAATCTGTCTCGTTTTAACCATGTCTTAAGTCTAAGCAAAGTCAAAGTTCGCACTATAGATCTCACACTAAGAGTCATAAAACGGCAATGTAGGTGTAACATGGCGTTACAACAGAAATATTAGTCGTTGGGTAGACAGACTGACAGATAGTCCTACAGAACAGAAGGGTCTGGGCTGCCCGCATGATCTGGAGGTTTTCGCCGCCCGCCATATTGATTGTCAACCACACTGAATATGGATTCTTAGTGATTGATAGCTGACTAATCCATAGGTAGTCATCTGGTGTTTTGACGACCTCCGTGGCGCAGTGTGTAGCGCTGTTGCCTTAACGTGCGGACGTCCCGGGTTCGATCCCCGGCAGGGTCAATTTGGGAATTTATAATTTCTGCATTTTCCCTGGTCTGGCCTGGTGGGAGGCTTCGGCCGTGGCTAGTTACCACCCTACCGGCAAAGACGTGCCGCCAAGCGATTTAGCGTTCCGGTACGATGCCGTGTAGAAACCGAAGGGGTGTGGGTTTAATATAACTGCCATGCCCCTAACAGGTTAGCCCGCTACCATCTTAGACTGCATCATCACTTACCATCAGGTGAGATCGCAGTCAAGGGCTAGCTTGTAATGGATTAAAAAAAAATGGTATATATCTTGCCCGGTGGCCAAAATTGGAACTATTTTTTATGACTGTTTAGTGTTTAGTTTGTGTTTCTACTTTTAAATAGTTGATGCCCGTGACGTCATCAGAGTAGATTGAGGTGTTTTAGTTCCCGTGGGAACTCTTTCATTTTCCTTCTCTTTATTTTAAAAACTTATCAGACCTAGTGACAGGGTCGCTGCTATCAAATTTAAAGTTGCTAATAAATATCTATAGGTACTAATATAATGTGAAAGTTTTGATGGATGTTTGGATGGATGTATGGATGTTTGTAATTCAATCACGCCAGAACAGCTTATCGATCTGGAATAACACAAAGGCTACTTTTGATCCCCAAAAATTAAAGAGTACCCGCGGAAACCAAAAAAACCTCAATACACGGGAACGAAGTCGCGGGCATAAACTGGTTATACTATACAGGTATTGTGTCTAATAGGTATTTTCTTATGAGTACACGCCACTGGTTGCTGTCAATTAGATTACAGCTTCAACGGTGGAATGATATCTGCGTATTGTTATTACAAATAGGCCCGGGAATTATTCATGCCCATGAAATTAATATCTTGGGTATTGGGTATATTCGTACATGATTTACGGTCGGCTGGTTTTGCTGTTCGATTCTTGTTTCGATTGTGACAATAATAGTTGGAAATGTAAACGCTTTAGATAAGTACCTAGTATACCTATCTACTGGCCGATCCGCCCTGCCATCGATCGGGTGTAATTTATGAAAATTCTATAAAAAATATTCCTTTATTTTCAACTGATTGAACTGATAGGTATTAATCATTGAAATCTATGGCACTTTCAGTTTCCGGTTTCTCCTCCGCTTATAATAATTAGTACTAGCGTTTTTTCGTCCGCGTGGAATTAAGCAGGTTCTTAAAAAAGGGGATTTCAAAAAACTGTGAAAACTATTTAAATTCAATATATTTCCCCGAAAGCCATTAGGCTTTCGGTGAAATATACAGAAACCTCTTTGGGGATGAAATCTGTAAAATTCTTTGTACCTTCCTTCCTTAGTACACCTCTAGGGTACTCAAGGAATATTCTCTCAAAATTTCAAATTTGTAACATTCAGCCGTTTGGGCTGTAGGTTGTCTGTCAGTCACTCAGGACAAAGCCTTTTATAGTTATTGATGTTCAAAACAAAATTGAATAGGCCTTTCTAGACAAGCACCATCACAAATTAAACTAAATTGTCTCGGGTCCGTTTTGGTTGGAGGCTTCGGCTGCGGCAATTTGCCAAGAACAGCGTGGCACGTAGCAATTTTGCGTTCCGGTACTATGTCCCGTAGAAACCTATACATGCCCTACCTGGTAACCCTAACAAATAGTTCCATTTCTTTCGTACTTTACCTACCTTAGTACCTTACCTATTTCGTACCTTACCTTAACTTATTGGTACCTTATAACCTTAGTACCTATTTCGTATCAGCAACGTAGAATAAAACGGAAAACTAAATAATGTCAATACATTTCCAATCAGGTTACTACTTAGCGTTGGCCTCTAGAGATAAATCTAAAAAATCTCCATGATAAACAGCTTGTTTACCCCGTCTGTCTATCTAAGCAAGGTGGATGTACCAATCACTTAACGGTATCCGGGGATCTCGCTTACGGTATGACTGAACGGCTGATAATAGGCTTCTTACAGACTAAACTACATGATAAAAAGGGGATTTAATTGATTTTCATGCAGTCTTTCGTTGTGAAAAAGTTAAATAAAAGTTAAAATAGTAAAAAAAGAATACCTACTATTAATCTGGTTTTTTTAGTCTAAAACTCTAAGCCCACCTTAGAACTAACATCTGACTTAGTAACTTTATTCACAAACTAGATTATTCCCGCGACTTCGTCCGCGTGGATTAGGATTTTTTGAGTCTCGCGGGAACTTTTTAATTTTCCGAGATACAACCTACCCCTGTACAAAATTTCATCAAAATCGGGTGAAAGGGGCCGATAAAGCGTAGCAGACAGACAGACAGACTTACTTTCGCATTTATAATATTAGTAATTATGGATAAACAATTTTGATTTGATTTAAAAAATAACGATACAACGTAAAATTTAAGGCAAATTTCAGCATTATTGTTTATAAAATTATAAAAATTATTGTTACTAAGCTAGTGACACGGATATGAACTAAGCTGGCGTAAGAAGAAAAGAAATCCAAACAAACCAAAAAAAAACGTCCGCGTGGATTGCGGTTTTTTGGTTCCCGCGGGAACTCTTTAAGTTACCAGAATTAAAAGTAGCCTATGTGTTATTCCATACTATAATCTATCTCTGTGCCAAATTTCATCCAGATCCGTTCAGACTTTCTGGCGTGATTGAGTAACAAACATGCATCCATCCAAACTTTTGCATTTATAACAATAAATAAGTATAGATAATTTGTTTTTTTTTAACTGAGCACGAAGCCCAGCTCAATGTTAGGACATGTCTGGACGCGGCTTAAAGTCTAAACCCAGCACTATAGTAGATACAATAGATTCTCGTTCTCGAGAGGCTTTATTTAACCGTGGGAGCGGCAAAGGCGACCTGTCTCAACGCAAAGCCTGAAGGAAATCTTTTGCGAATCGCGGAATAAATAGCACAATGCTGCCACCTCGGATTACGGCTCGCGCTTGACAGTTCCAGACTGCGGGTTTTGTGTACGCGGATCTTACGCTGAAATATTTATATTTACTGTTTGTTGCGTTTGCAGAGAATGACGCAACGCCTTCTTAAAAACGTCTATAAAAAAGATCAGTTTATCTGCCGTACCCCTGCTATCCCTGTTAGGGGTAACAGGTTAGCCCGCTACCTTCTTAGACTGAATCATCACGTAACATCAGGTGAGATCGCAGTCAAGCGCTTTTAAATGCAGTAGGTACAAGTTATTGCATCATATCTAGCAGAGGATGTCTAATAAAAATCAAAGCACGCATATAAATTAGAGGTGCATCACGCATATTAATTTTTAAAGGACACCTTAATGTCTACACATTTGCCTCGTAAGCGACTTAAATAAAATACAAATCTATTCTATTGTATAGTCTATATGGATTGTATCGTTCAATAATTAAAATCAATTAAAACTTCGGATCCTATTAATGTTGCTAATTGAAATGGCCGGTTTCAGCTCCGCTCGTTTGCAATTTGCTAAGTGATTTGTGCGACTGAGGATTATTCTAAT
Source organism: Erebia aethiops (assembly GCA_923060345.2). Lineage (NCBI taxonomy): Eukaryota > Metazoa > Arthropoda > Insecta > Lepidoptera > Nymphalidae > Erebia > Erebia aethiops. Next base: position 7,505,311 of record OV281086.1, on the reverse strand, counting down.
ATCTATCTATGAATTCTATACAATCATACTGACTGGAAACTGGACGAACTACTATGTTTAAATTACTATCTGTCGTGACAAACTTCACGCACGTCTGTCTGTTTGTTACGCTTTCACGGCCTATACTTTTAACCGATTTTGATAAAATTTGGTAAATAGGTAGATTGTATCACGGGGAAGGACATAGGACATACTTTTTATCCCGGAAAATTAAAGAGTTCCCACGGGACTCAAAAAATCCTAATCCACGCGGACGAAGTCGCGGGAATCACCTAGTTTGTGAATAAGTTCCCGCGGGAATACTAAAACTTGATCCACGCGGACATACATGTATAGGTACATAGTTACAAAATAAACTAAAAATAGAATAATAAAATAGAAATTGCAAAATAAAATAAAGTAGTCGGCTTATACAAGGTATTATTTTCCCGTTATAATCTGTGAAAAAGAGCATAGTGTTTTTCGAGTTTTAAATATAATATATAGAAAGGTTTAAATAAGTAAATAGTAAATTACCTGATTCACGGTAATTAGTAGGAACGTGTGAACCAACTATCTGGTGACCTCTTTTGTGATTCATCGCATGCCGACCTTTGTATTTAATTGTATGTGATCGAATGCTTGATATCGCCATATTATTCTTTACTAGATGATGCCCGCGACTTCTTCCGCGTAGATTTTTTTTTCAATTCCCGCGGGAACTCCTTAATTTTCCGGGATAAAAAGTAGTGTATGTCCACGGGATAGAAACTATCCCTGTACCAAATTTCATCAAAATCGGTTAATCAGATCATTTTTTTGACTCCCACGGGAACTCTTAAATTTTTCAGGATAATAAGTAGCCTATGTCCTTCCACGGGATAGGACCTATCCATATACCAAATTTCCTCAAAATCAGTCGAACAGATGGGCCCTGAAAGCGTAGCAGACGGACAGACAGACACACTTTCGCATTTATAATACATAATAATATGTATGTATGGAGTATGGACTAGATGATGCCTACGAGTTCGTCCGCGTGAATTTAGTTTTTCTTTTAAACAAATACCTTTTTATCATTTATTAATATTAAGTAGTGATAAATGGGCATATACATTAACTATATGATATTTTATATACCCTACCTAGATAACTATTTAAGCATCAAACATGAGGTATACGCTTATTCCTTCCAGAAAAATACATACATTTTAATATTTAAAAAGAAAACATACCTAATCTCACAGAGCCAACTAATTTCTAGGTCCTAAAATCTTGGCTGACAAAACGAGTTTCTCCTAAAGTTGAATTATTTAAAAATATTATAATAAGTAAGAAAGAATTGATGCTTAATCCCCGCAAAAATAAACTAATAGCTTGAGAAATATAAATTACAAATCATTCTCTATAACAACATTAGTCTGTGCCCAATTAAAAATGAATTTCGGATCAATCGACGAAAGCGCTTTACCGAACTTAATTCGACAATATTCCGCGGTCGTTATGGTTTCCTAAGCCTGTTGTAGCTAGGCTTTAGTCGTTTTAGTTGACCGCGGAAGCCCTATATACAGGGGGTTGATTATGGCTTTTATGATACCTATACCTCGCGCACGTACATTTACTCTGCATTCAACTCGCGCGCGAACTGTACCTATGCCGCAGTACTTAGTGCAGCGTAAATATTATATCATCATATCATGCAGTGTATGGACGCACGGACGGAGTTAAGTTGACCGCGCTGGTAAAATACCTGACACAAATATAATTCCATCTATCCTTTTCTCTCGATTCACTGTAATCATAAGAGGAAAAGAAATGAACGTATTTTTGTTATTATAATCTATACTTACTTAATATTATAAATGCGAAAGTTTGGATAGATGTATGGATGTTTGTTACTCAATCATGTCCCGTTGGGACGGATGGATGTATGGATGGATGTATGTTTGTTACTCAATCACGCCAGAACGGCTGAACGGATCTGGCTGAAATTTGGCACAGAGATAGATTATAGTCTGGAATAGCACATAGGCTACTTTTTATCCCAGAAAATTAAAGAGTTCCCGCGGGAACCACAAAACCTCGATCCACGCGTACGAAGTTGGGGGCATCAGCTACTTAGTAGGTAATAAGACGAAACCCTGATGCTATAAACACTAATCTGTGTCGTAACATTATAACATTTGCAATGATTGTGAAAGATTCAGTAGGTACACTTTTGACAAATGTCGCCCGAACAGGTCCTAAACAATAAAATTGCGTTCATTTTAGACATATTTTTATTGTAAGATCAGTAAAATATGATAGCGAAAACATCATACGTCAGTATTTTTCATAGCTATTTTCCGATGAGAAGGATGATCAGAGGCCCAATTGTCTGAACAAATCGTAATCAGTTGACAGCAACGTATTACTCGAACTGTTTTACGAGTTCACACATGCTTTTTGACATGCAGGCATCTATAAACTCCTTAAACAGGTCGATTTATACGTTTGACAAACGATTACGATTACGATTTCCATACACAATCGGGGGGCTGGATTGGGTCAATAACTTGATAATAATGTCCTCCCGACCAAATTTCGGCCACGGCGGCCAATCTCCAGAGAGATTAGCCATCTGCGCGGGAGATATTATAGTGCACAAGTGTGTGCGCATACACAGGTGCACTCTGTTCCTTTACTTTAATAGCCCGATGGGACGGAAATCTGACACGAGCGGAGAGAGATCAGGCGCAGGACCGACTGCTTAACGTGCTCTCCGAGGCACGGGGGTGAAACGCCGCCAACTTCCTAACTCCGGGCTAGTACTGAGAATTTCTTTTTCAGAAAAACCCAATACTTGCGATGGCCCGACCCGGGAGTCGAACCCAAGACCTCGTCGGCCGCAGTCGAACATGCTAACCACTAGACCAACGAGGCAGTAACTTGATAGAATGATAACAACAGTCAACATGAAAGTCGGAGTGAGCAACGAAAGTATAGATATGTTGTGACTTGTGAATCACAATTAAAGGGGTCACAAGATCTAGCTGTTCTCACGTGCTAATTATTTACCGTGATTCATGAACTTACTGATAATAGTTTTTCCTTGAAATTAACGAGGCTTGTGACCTGGCGATAAGAAATGCTAATAATTGTACTTTTGTTTAATTTTTGAAGACCTCTCTGGCGCAGTGTTGAGCGCTGTTGTCTTAACATGGGAGATCCCGGGTCCGATCCCTGGCAGGGTCAGTCAATTTGGGAATTTATAATTTCTGAATTTTCCCTGGTGGGACGCTTCGGTTGGCTAGTTACCACCCTACCGGCAAATACGTACCGTCAAGCGATTTAGCGTTCCGGTACGATGCCGTGTAGAAACCGATTAGGGGTATGGGTTTAATATAACTGTCATACCCCTAACAGGTAACAATCTTAGACTGCATCATCACTAACTATCAGGTGAGATTGCAGTCAAGGGGTAACTTGTAGTTGATTATGTGGCTACTGGCTAGGTATGCTGCAAAGTATAGAAATTACAGACGTGTAGCTACCATCGCTTAAGCAGTATTATTTTTAAATGACAGTTTTATGTTACGTAAGTACCTTGACGTCACTAATATAAGGTTTATAATTCTAAAACACAAACGTCAACAATATGAAAATAATACGGATTTAAACGATGGTATACAAAAACTATTTTTTTAAATACTAATTTCAGGTTTTCTCTTGTTCCAGGTAAAGTAAACCAGATATTGCTGCGAGCGTTTACCACGATTCTTGTTCTAAGTATACCTATATGGAAATAATATGGTGGGTCACCTGGAGTATTTAACATTTAAGTTATAACCGCTGCCCATTAGCATTCAGTACCTAGTACCTACCTGGGGAATGCTTTACCGGTTTTGGAGATTTGATAATCATGAAATTAATATTTAGGTATTTAACCTCGAAAACATTACTCACTCATTTAAAGTCAATACAGGAAATTAGTATAAAATAGTTATGTGTCTTTACATAAACTAGGAATTATTAATTATTTTTTATATTTTGTGGTTTTACTTTGCACGCCAAAATAACCTTATTCGTGTAGTGCGACCCTATTGGATTAAAATAAGATTAAAATGTTATTAGTTAAGACTTTAGGTTAGCTCATTGTTATCTGTTTTGGTTGCCAAATAAAAATATAAAAAACCTCCTCCATTATGAAGTCGGTTAAAGAAAACAAATCTCCATCTTACCTCTTTAACAAGTTCAGGGAGCATACTACAATCGCATCGCATAAAGCCGTATTATTACCCTCGACGAAACGGAGACGGTATATGTGTTTGCCCTAAGAGGTTGTGTGTTTGTTTGTTTGTTTGTATGTTTGTTTGTTTGTGCACTTTTTTGTTACCGTTTTCCTGGAAAACTACTGGACCGATTAATATGCGGTTTTTTGCACTAGATATGGATAGCTTGTGAGAAGGTTCTTAGATATATTTTAGGACCATAGACAATCAAGCTGAGCTGTAGTCTATGATTTTAATTTTTCAGTATATTACCATTTTTCTCAAAAAGTACTGGGCCGATTGAGATGCGGTTTTTTCCATCAGTTATGTATAGCTTGTGAGAAGGTTCTTGGATATATTTTAGGACCATAGACAATCAAGCTGAGCTAGTGATTTGGTAAGTGGTCATAGGAACTCCTTAAGTTCTCATCGTAAACCCGTCGTGTTTAGACTCTTTTGGTTTGTCTTGACTAGCATTTTGTACCTAGATGCTGCCCAGGGTCTCATGATGGAGCCAGGAGGTGGTCATAGGAACTCCTTAAGTTCTTATGGTAAACCCGTCGTGTTTGGACTCTTTTGATTTGTCTTGACTAGCACTTTGTACCTAGATGCTGCCCAGGGTCTCATGATGGAGCCAGGAGGTGGTCATAGGAACTCCTTAAGTTCTCATCGTAAACCCGTTGTATTTGGACTCTTTTGATTTGTCTTGACGAGCGCTTTGTACCTAGATGCTGCCCAGGGTCTCATGATGGAGCCAAGAAGTGGTCATAGGAACTCCTTAAGTTCTTATCGTAAACCCGTCGTGTTTGGATTCTTTTGATTTGTCTTGACTAGCACTTTGTACCTAGATGCTGCTCAGGGTCTTATGATGGAGCCAGGAGGTGGTCATGGGAACTCATTAAGTGATCACAATTTTTTAAACAATTGTTATCAGAATATTAAAATTTAACACTATTTGACACAAAGGGTTTGGCCATAGTCCACCACCCTGGTCAAAAGAACTACTGAGCCGGTTAAAATATGCAGTTTTGTGTTTTAGATATTATTTTATATATACTTTTGCTAAGTTCTAATTGCTGTTT